>JAWMBE010000081.1:2832464-4248696 GCA_036325905.1 Lepus oiostolus | reverse complement strand
CGCAGTTCCTCTAGCTTTCTCCCTAGAAAATACGAATGTGTAGAGCTGGTGTCTCCATGTGGAACCAATTAGAGTTTCCAAGCATAAAATTAAATGTTCCCTGATAAAAAAAATCAAAACAATAAAGTCCGTGGATAATATCAGGAATACACAAACACAGAGGCTGTAGCAATATTTCGGTTTGAGTTAGCCAAAACAAAACTGGATATTTCCGGTGTCATCAAGTCATATCCGGACAAACTGGTGTGGAATTCGTATGCAATGGACCGAGAAAATCACAGTAAAAATAGTTTTGGGGAAAAGCAAAGTCTTTTCGTTAGGCAAGTGCATAAAATGTCATCTATACAAACAGAAATATCATGTTGGTTTGCCGCAGTTCCTCTAGCTTTCTCCCTAGAAAATATGAATGTGTAGAGCTGGTGTCTCCATGTGGGACCAATTGGAGCTTCCAAGCACAAAATTAAATGTTCTCTGAAAAAAAATTCAAAACAATAAAGTCCGTGAATAATATCAGGAATACACAATCACAGAGGCTGTAGCAATATCTGGAATTCAGTTAGCCAAAAAAAAAAAAAAAAAAAAAAAAACGGATATTTCCGGTTTCATCCAGTCATACCGGACAAAGTGCTGTGGAATTCAATGCAATGGACCGAGAAAATCACAGTAAAAATGGTTTTGGAGAAAAGAAAAGTCTTTTCGTTAACCAAATGCATAAAGTGTCATCTATACAAACAGAAATATCATGTTTGTTTTCCGCAGTTCCTCTAGCTTTCTCCCTAGAAAATACGAATGTGTAGACCTGGTGTCTCCATGTGGAACCAATTAGTGTTTCCAAGCATAAAATTAAATGTTCTCTGAAAGAAAAAAACATTCAAAAAATAAAGTCCATGGATAATATCAGGAATACTCAATCGCAGAGGCAGCAGCAATATTTCGGTTAGATTTAGCCAAAACAAAACCGGATATTTCCGGTTTCATCCAGTCATATCCGGACAAAGTGTGTGGAATTCGTATGCAAGGGACGGAGCAAATCACTCCAAAAATGGTTTTGGAGAAAAGCAAAGTCTTTTCGTTAGGCAAGTGCATAAAATGTCATCTAGACAAACAGAAATATCATGTTTGTTAGCCGCAGTTCCTCTAGCTTTCTCCCTAGAAAATACGAATGTGTAGAGCTGGTGTCTCCATGTGGAAGCAATTAGAGTTTCCAAGCATAAAATTAAATGTTCCATGAAAAAAAAAAAATTCCAAAAAATAAAGTCCGTGGATAATATCAGGAATACACAAACACAAAGGCTGTAGCAATATTTCGGTTTGAGTTAGTCAAAACAAAACCCGATATTTCCGGTTTCATCCAGTCATATCCGGACAAACTGCTGTGGAATTCGTATGCAATGGACCGAGAAAATGACTCTAAAAATGGTTTTGGAGAAAAGCAAAGTCTTTTCGTTAGGCAAGTGCATAAAATGTCATCCATACAAACAGAAATATCATGTTTGTTTGCCGCAGTTCCTCTAGCTTTCTCCCTAGAAAATAAGAATGTGTAGAGCTCGTGTCTCCATGTGGAACCAGTTAGTGTTTCTAAGCACAAAATTAAATGTTCCCTGTAAAAAAAAATTCAAAAAAATAAAGTCCGTGGATAATATCAGGAATACACAATCACAGAGGCTGTAGCAATATCTGGGATTGAGTTAGCCAAAACAAAACCGGATATTTCCGGTTTCATCCAGTCATAACCGGACAAGTGGCGTGGAATTCGTATGCAATGGACCGAGCAAATCACAGTAAAAATGGTTTTGGAGAAAAGCAAAGACATTTCGTTAGGCAAGTGCATAAAATGTCATCTATAGAAACAGAAATATCATGTTTGTTAGCCGAAGTTCCTCTAGCTTTCTCCCTAGAAAAAACGAATGTGTAGAGCTGGTGTCTCCATGTGGAACCAATAAGATTTTCCAAGCATAAAATTAAATGTTCCATTAAAAAAAAAAAACATTCCAAAAAATAAAGTCCGTGGATAATATCAGGAATACACAAACACAAAGACTGTAGGAATATTTCGGTTTGAGTTAGTCAAAACAAAACCGGATATTCCCGGTTTCATCCAGTCATATCCGGACAAAGTGGTGTGGAATTCGTATTCAATGGCCCGAGAAAATCACAGGAAAAATGGTTTTGGAGAAAAGCAAAGTATTTTCGTTAGGCAAGTGCATAAAATGTCATCTATACAAACAGAAATATCATGTTTGTTAGCCGCAGTTCCTCTAGCATTCTCCCTAGAAAATAAGAATGTGTAGAGCTCGTGTCTCCATGTGGAACCAGTTAGTGTTTCTAAGCACAAAATTAAATGTTCCCTGTAAAAAAAAAATTCAAAACAATCAAGTCCGTGGATAATATCAGGAATACACAATCACAGAGGCTGTAGCAATATCTGGGATTGAGTTAGCCAAAACAAAACCGGATATTTCCAGTTTCATCCAGTCATAACCGGACAAGTGGTGTGGAATTCGTATGCAATGGACCGAGAAAATAACAGGAAAAATGGTTTTGGAGAAAAGCAAAGTCTTTTCGTTAGGCAAGTGCATAAAATGTCATCTATAAAACAGAAATATCATGTTTGTTAGCCGCAGTTCCTCTAGCTTTCTCCCTAGAAAATACGAATGTGTAGAGCTGGTGTCTCCATGTGGAACCAATTAGTGTTTCCAAGCATAAAATTAAATGTTTCATTAAAAAAAATACATTCCAAAAAATAAAGTCCGTGGATAATAAAAGGAATACACAATCACAGAGGCTGTAGCAATATTTCGATTTGAGTTAGCCAAAACAAAGCCGGATATTTCCGGTTTCATACAGTCATATCCGGACAAACTGGTGTGGAATTCGTATGCAATGGACCGAGAAAATCACAGTAAAAATGGTTTTGGAGAAAAGCAAAGTCTTTTCGTTAGGCAAGTGCATAAAATGTCATCTATATAAACAGAAATATCATGTTTGTTAGCCGCAGTTCATCTAGCTTTCTCCCTAGAAAATAAGAATGTGTAGAGCTCGTGTCTCAATGTGGAACCAGTTAGTGTTTCTAAGCACAAAATTAAATGTTCCCTGAAAAAAAAATTCAAAACAATAAAATCCGTGCATAATATCAGGAATACACAATCACAGAGGCTGTAGCAATATCTGGGATTGAGTTAGCCAAAACAAAACCGGATATTTCCGGTTTCATCCAGTCATATCCGGACAAAGTGGTGTGGAATTCGGATGCAATGGACCGAGCAAATCACTCTAAAAATGGTTTTGGAGAAAAGCATAGTCTTTTCGTTAGGCAAGTGCATAAAATGTCGCCTATACAAACAGAAATATCATCTTTGTTAGCCGCAGTTCCTCTAGCTTTCTCCCTTGAAAAAACGAATGTGTAGAGCTGGTGTCTCCATGTGGAACCAATTAGATTTTCCAAGCATAAAATTAAATGTTCCATGAAAAAAAAATTCCAAAAAATAAAGTCCGTGGATAATATCAGGAATACACAAACACAAAGGCTGTAGCAATATTTCGGTTTGAGTTAGTCAAAACACAACCGGATATTTCCGGTTTCATCCAGTCATATCCGGACAAACTGGTGTGGAAATCGTATGCAATGGACCAAGAGAATCACAGTAAAAATGGTTTTGGAGAAAAGCAAAGTCTTTTCGTTAGGCAAGTGCATAAAATGTCATCTATACAAACAGAAATATCATGTTTGTTAGCCGCAGTTCCTCTAGCATTCTCCCTAGAAAATAAGAATGTGTAGAGCTCGTGTCTCCATATGGAACCAGTTAGTGTTTCTAAGCACAAAATTAAATGTTCCCTGTAAAAAAAAATTCAAAACAATCAAGTCCGTGGATAATATCAGGAATACACAATCACAGAGGCTGTAGCAATATCTGGGATTGAGTTAGCCAAAACAAAACCGCATATTTCCGGTTTCATCCAGTCATAACCGGACAAGTGGTGTGGAATTCGTATGCAATGGACCGAGCAAATCACTCTAAAAATGGTTTTGGAGAAAAGCAAAGTCTTTTCGTTAGGCAAGTGCATAAAATGTCATCTATACAAACAGAAATATCATGTTTGTTTGCCACAGTTCCTCTAGCTTTCTCCCTAGAAAATACGAATGTGTAGAGCTGGTGTCTCCATGTGGAACCAATTAGAGTTTCCAAGCATAAAAATAAATGTCCCCAGATAAAAAAAATCAAAACGATAAATTCCGTGGATAATATCAGGAATACACAAACACAGATGCTGTAACAATATATGGTTTGAGTTAGCCAAAAAAAGCCGGATATTTCTGGTTTCATCCAGTCATATCCGGACAAACTGGTGTGGAATTCGTATGCAATGGACCTAGCAAATCACTCTGAAAATGGTTTTGGGGAAAAGCAAAGTCTTTTCGTTAGGCAAGTGCATAAAATGTCATCTAGACAAACAGAAATATCATGTTTGTTTGCCGCAGTTCCTCTAGCTTTCTCCCTAGAAAATACGAATGTGTAGAGCTGGTGTCTCCATGTGGAAACAATTAGTGTTTCCATGCACAAAATTAAATATTCTCTGATAAAAAAAAATAAAAACAATAAAGTCTGTGGATAGTATACTGAATACACAAACACAGAGGCTGTAGCAATATTTCGGTTTGAGTTAGCCAAAACAAAACCGGATATTTCCGGTTTCATCCAGTCATATCCGGACAAACTGGTGTGGAATTGGTATGCAATGGACCGAGAAAATCTCAGTAAAAATGGTTTTGGAGAAAAGCAAAGTCTTTTCGTTAGGCAAGTGCATAAAATGTCATCTATACAAACAGAAAAAGCATGTTTGTTTGCCGCAGTTCCTCTAGCTTTCTCCCTAGAACAAACGAATGTGTAGAGCTGGTGTCTCCATGTGGCACCAATTAGAGTTTCCAAGGACAAAATTAAATGTTCCCTGATAAAAAAAAAACAAAACAAAACAAAACAATAAAGTCCGTAGATAATATCAGGAATACACAAACACAGAGGCTGTAGCAATATTTCGGTTTGAGTTAGTCAAAACAAAACCGGATATTTCCGGTTTCATCCAGTCATATCCGGACAAAGTGGTGTGGAATTCGTATGCAATGGACCGAGAAAATCATAGGAAAAATGGTTTTGGAGAAAAGCAAAGTCTTTTCGTTAGGCAAGTGCATAAAATGTCATCTATAAAACAGAAATATCATGTTTGTTTGCCGCAGTTCCTCTAGCTTTCTCCCTAGAAAATACGAATGTGTAGAGCTGGTGTCTCCATGTGGAACCAATTAGTGTTTCCAAGCATAAAATTAAATGTTCCCTGAAAAAAAAACATTCAAAAAAATAAAGTCCGTGGATAATATCACGAATACACAAACAAGGAGACTGTAGCAATATCTGGGATAGAAATAGCCAAAACGATACCGGATATTTCCGGTTTCATCCAGTCATATTCGGACAAATTGGTGTGGAATTCGTATGCAATGGACCAAGAAAATCACAGTAAACATGGTTGTGGAGAAAAGCAAAGTCTTTTCGTTAGGCAAGTGCATAAAATGTCATCTATACAAACAGAAATATCATGTTTGTTTGCCGCGGTTCCTCTAGCTTTCTCCCTTGAAAATATGAATGTGTAGAGCTGGTGTCTCCATGTGGAACCAATTAGTGTTTCTAAGCACAAAATTAAATGTTCCCTTAAAAAAAAAGCATTCTTAAAAATAAAGTCCGTGGATAATATCAGGAATGCACAAACACAGATGCTGTAGCAATATATGGTTTGAGTTAGCCAAAAAAAGCCGGATATTTCTGGTTTCATCCAGTCATATCCGGACAAACTGGTGTGGCATTCGTATGCAATGGACCGAGAAAATCACAGGAAAAATGGTTTTGGAGAAAAGCAAAGTCTTTTCCTTAGGCAAGTGCATCAAATGTCATCTATACAAACAGAAATATCATGTTTGTTTGCCGCAGTTCCTCTAGCTTTCTCCCTAGAAAATACGAATGTGTAGAGCTGGTGTCTCCATGTGGAACCAATTAGTGTTTTCAAGCATAAAATTAAGTGTTCCCTGAAAAAAAAACATTTAAAAAAATAAAGTCCGTGGATAATATCAGGAATACACAAACACAGAGTCTTTAGAAATATCTGGGATTGAGTTAGCCAAAACAAAACCGGATATTTCTGGTTTCATCCAGTCATATCCGGACAAAGTGGTGTGGATTTCGTATGCAATGGACCGAGAAAATCACAGTAAAAATGATTTTGGAGAAAAACAAAGTCTTTTCATTAGGCAAGTAAATAAAATGTCATCTATACAAACAGAAATATCATGTTTGTTTGCCGCAGTTCCTCTAGCTTTCTCCCTAGAAAATAGGAATGTGTAGAGCTGGTGTCTGCATGCGAAACCAATTAGTGTTTCCAAGCATAAAATTAAATGTTCCCTGAAAAAAAAAACATTCAAAAAAATAAAGTCCGTGGATAATATCACGAATACACAAACAAAGAGGCTGTAGCTATATCTGGGATTGAATTAGCCAAAAAGAAACCGGATATTTCCGGTTTCATCCAGTCATATTCGGACAAACTGGTGTGGAATTCGTATGCAAGGGACCGAGCAAATCACTCCAAAAATGGTTTTGGAGAAAAGCAAGTCTTTTCGTTAGGCAAGTGCATAAAATGTCATCTATACAAACAGAAATAGCATGTTTGTTTGCTGCAGTTCCTCTAGCATTCTCCCTAGAACATAAAAATGTGTAGAGCTGGTGTCTGCATGCGAAACCAATTAGTGTTTCCAAGCATAAAATTAAATGTTCCCTGAAAAAAAAACATTCAAAAAAATAAAGTCCGTGGATAATATCACAAATACACAAACACAGAGGCTGTAGCAATATTTGGGTTTGAGTTAGCCAAAACAAAACCGCAGATTTCCGGTTTCATCCAGTCATATCCGGACAAACTGGTGTGGAATTGGTATGCAATGGACCTAGAAAATCACAGGAAAAATGGTTTTGGAGAAAAGCAAAGTCTTTTCGTTAGGCAAGTGCATCAAATGTCATCTAGACAAACAGAAATATCATGTTTGTTTGCCGCAGTTCCTCTAGCTTTCTCCCTAGAAAATACGAATGTGTAGAGCTGGTGTCTCCATGTGGAACCAATTAGTGTTTCTAAGCACAAAATTAAATGTTCCCTGAAAAAAAAAATTCAAAACCATAAAGTCCGTGGATAATATCAGGAATACACAAACACAGAGGCTGTAGCAATATCTGGGATTGAATTAGCCAAAACGAAACCGGATATTTCCGGTTTCATCCAGTCATATCCGGACAAACTTGGGTGGAATTCATATGCAATGGACCGAAAAAATCACAGTAAAAATGGTTTTGGAAAAAAGCAGAGTCTTTTCGTTAGGCAAGTGCATAAAATGTCATCTATACAAACAGAAATATCATGTTTGTTTGCCGCAGTTCCTCTAGCTTTCTCCCTAGAAAATACGAATGTGTAGAGCTGGTGTCTCCATGTGGGACCAATTAGAGTTTCCAAGGACAAAGTTAAATGTTCCCTGATAAAAAAAAAACAAAACAATAAAGTCCGTGGGTAGTATCAAGAATACACGAACGCAGATGCTGTGGCAATATTTCGGTTTGAGTTAGCCAAAACAAAACCGGATATTTCCGGTTTCATCCAGTCATATCCGGACAAAGTGGTGTGGAATTTCTATGCAATGGACCGAGAAAATCACAGTAAAAATGGTTTTGGAGAAAAGCAAAGTCTTTTCGTTAGGCAAGTGCATCAAATGTCATCTATACAAACAGAAATAGCACGTTTGTTTGCCGCAGTTCCTCTAGCTTTCTCCCTAGAAAATACGAATCTGTAGAGCTCGTGTCTCCATGTGGAACCAGTTAGTGTTTCTAAGCACAAAATTAAATGTTCCCTGAAATAAAATCATAACCATAAAATCCGTGGATAATATCAGGAATACACAAACAAAGAGGCTGTAGTAATATTTGGGATTGCATTATCAAAAAAAACCCGAATATTTCCGGTTTCATCCAGTCATATCCGGACAAACTGGTGTGGAATTTGTATGCAATGGACCGAGAAAATCACAGTAAAAATGGTTTTGGAGAAAAGCAAAGTCTTTTCGTTAGGGAAGTGCATAAAATGTCATCTAGACAAACAGAAATATCATGTTTGTTAGCCGCAGTTCCTCTAGCTTTCTCCCTAGAAAAAACGAATTTGTAGAGCTGGTGTCTCCATGTGGAACCAATTAGAGTTTCCAAGCATAAAATTAAATGTTCCATGAAAAAAAAAAACATTCCAAAAAATAAAGTCCGTGGATAATATCAGGAATACACAAACACAAAGGCTGTAGCAATATTTCAGTTTGAGTTAGCCAAAACAAAACCGGATATTTCCGGTTTCATCCAGTCATATCCGGACAAACTGCTGTGGAATTCGTATGCAATGGACCGAGCAAATCACTCTAAAAATGGTTTTGGAGAAAAGCAAAGTCTTTTCGTTATGCAAGTGCATCAAATGTCATCTATACAAACAGAAATATCATGTTTATTTGCTGCAGTTCCTCTAGCTTTCTCCCTAGAACATAAAATTGTGTAGAGCTGGTGTCTCCATGTGGAACCAATTAGTGTTTCCAAGCATAAAATTAAATGTTCCCTGAAAAAAAAACATTCAAAACAATAAATTCCGTGGATAATATTATGAATACACAAACACAGATCCTGTAGCAATATTAGGGTTTGAGTAAGCCAAAACGAAACCGGATATTTCCAGTTTCATCCAGTCATATCCGGACAAACTGGTGTGAAATTCGTATGCAATGGACCGAGAAAATCACAGTAAAAATGGTTTTGGAGAAAAGCAGAGTCTTTTCGTTAGGCAAGTGCATAAAATGTCATCTAGACAAACAGAAATATCATGTTTGTTTGCCGCAGTTCCTCTAGCTTTCTCCCTAGAAAATACGAATGTGTAGAGCTGGTGTCTCCATGTGGCACCAATTAGTGTTTCTAAGCACAAAATTAAATGTTCCCTGAAAAAATAAAAAAACATTCAAAAAAAAAAAAGTCCGTGGATAATATCACGAATACACAAACACAGAGGCTGTAGCAATATTTCGGTTTGAGTTAGCCAAAACAAAACCGGATATTTCTGGTTTCATCCAGTCATATCCGGACAAAGTGGTGTGGAATTCGTATGCAATGGACCGAGAAAATCACAGGAAAAATGGTTTTGGAGAAAAGCAAAGTCTTTTCGTTAGGCAAGTGCATCAAATGTCATCTAGACAAACAGAAATATCATGTTTGTTTGCCACAGTTCCTCTAGCTTTCTCCCTAGAAAATACGAATGTGTAGAGCTGGTGTCTCCATGTGGAACCAATTAGTGTTTCTAAGCACAAAATTAAATGTTCCCTGAAAAAAAAATTCAAAACCATAAAGTCCGTGGATAATATCAGGAATACACAAACACAGAGGCTGTAGCAATATCTGGGATTGAATTAGCCAAAACGAAAACGGATATTTCCGGTTTCATCCAGTCATATTCGGACAAAGTGGTGTGGAATTCGTATGCAATGGACCGAGAAAATCACAGTAAAAATGGTTTTGGAGAAAAGCAAAGTCTTTTCGTTAGGCAAGTGCATAAAATGTCATCTATACAAACAGAAATATCATGTTTGCGGCAGTTCCTCTAGCTTTCTCCCTAGAAAATACGAATGTGTAGAGCTGGTGTCTCCATGTGGAAACAATTAGTGTTTCCAAGCATAAAATTAAGTGTTCCCTGAAAAAAGAAATTAAAAAATAAAGTCCGTGGATAATATCAGGAATACACAAACACAGAGGCTTTAGCAATATTTCGGTTTGAGTTAGCCAAAACAAAACCGGATATTTCCGGTTTCATCCAGTCATATTCGGACAAAGTGGTGTGGAATTCGTATGCAATGGACCGAGAAAATCACAGGAAAAATGGTTTTGGAGAAAAGCAAAGTCTTTTCGTTAGGCAAGTGCATAAAATGTCATCTATACAAACAGAAATAGCATGTTTGTTTGCCGCACTTCCTCAAGCTTTCTCCCTAGAACAAACGAATGTGTAGAGCTGGTGTCTCCATGTGGAACCAATTAGTGTTTCCAAGCATAAAATTAAATGTTCCCTGAAAAAAAAACATTCAAAAAAATAAAGTCCGTGGATAATATCAGGAATACACAAACACAGAGGCTGTAGCAATATCTGGGATTGAATTAGCCAAAACAAAACCGGAAATTTCCAGATTCATCCAGTCATATCTGGACAAACTGGTGTGGAATTCGTATGCAATGGACCGAGAAAATCACAGGAAAAATGGTTTTGGAGAAAAGCAAAGTCTTTTCGTTAGGCAAGTGCATAAAATGTCATCTAGACAAAAGAAATATCATGTTTGTTTGCCGCAGTTCCTCTAGCTTTCTCCCTAGAAAATCTGAATGTGTAGAACTGGTGTCTCCGTGTGCACCAATTAGAGTTTCCAAGGACAAAGTTAAATGTTCCATGATAAAAAAAAAACAAAACAATAAAGACCGTGGATAATATCAGGAATACACAAACACAGATGCTGTAGCAATATTTCGGTTTGAGTTAGCCAAAACAAAACCGGATACTTCCGGTTTCATCCAGTCATATCCGGACAAAATGGTGTGGAATTCGTATGCAATGGACACAGAAAATCACAGTAAAAATGGTTTTGGAGAAAAGCAAAGTCTTTTCGTTAGGCAAGTGCATAAAATGTCATCTAGACAAACAGAAATATCATGTTTGTTTGCCGCAGTTCCTCTAGCTTTCTCCCTAGAAAATACGAATGTGTAGAGCTGGTGTGTCCATGTGGAACCAATTAGTGTTTCCAAGCATAAAATTTAATGTTCCCTGGAAAAAAAAGCATTTAAAAAAATAAAGTCCGTGGATAATATCAGGAATACACAAACACAGAGGCTGTAGCAATATCTGGGATTGAATTAGCCAAAATGAAACTGGATATTTCCGGTTTCATCCAGTCATATCCGGACAAACTGGTGTGGAATTCGTATGCAATGGACCGAGAAAATCACAGGAAAAATGGTTTTGGAGAAAAGCAAAGTTTTTTCGTTAGGCAAGTGCATCAAATGTCATCTAGACAAACAGAAATATCATGTTTGTTTGCCGCAGTTCCTCTAGCTTTCTCCCTAGAAAATACGAATGTGTAGAGCTGGTGTCTCCATGTGGACCAATTAGTGTTTCTAAGCATAAAATTTAATGTTCGCTGAAAAAAAAAACATTCAAAAAAATAAAGTCCGTGGATAATATCAGGAATACACAAACACAGAGGCTGTAGCAATATCTGGGATTGAATTATCCAAAATGAAACCGGATATTTCCGGTTTCATCCAGTCATATTCAGACCAACTGGTGTGGAATTCGTATGCAATGGACAAAGAAAATCACAGGAAAAATGGTTTTGGAGAAAAGCAAAGTCTTTTCGTTAGGCAAGTGCATAAAATGTCATCTATACAAACAGAAATATCATGTTTGTTTTCCGCAGTTCCTCTAGCTTTCTCCCTAGAACATAAAAATGTGTAGAGCTGGTGTCTCCATGTGGGACCAATCAGTGTTTCCAAGCATAAATTTAAATATTCACTGATAAAAAAACATTCAAAAAAATAAAGTCCGTGGATAATATCAGGAATACACAAACAAAGAGGCTGTAGCAATATCTGGGATTGAATTAGCCAAAACGAAACCGGATATTTCCGGTTTCATCCAGTCATATCCGGACAAAGTGGTGTGGAATTCATATGCAATGGTCCGAGAAAATCACAGGAAAAATGGTTTTGGAGAAAAGCAAAGTCTTTTCGTTAGGCAAGTGCATAAAATGTCATCTATACAAACAGAAATATCATGTTTGTGTGCTGCAGTTCCTCTAGCTTTCTCCCTAGAAAATACGAATGTGTAGAGCTGGTGTCTCCATGTGGAAACAATTAGTGTTTCCAAGCATAAAATTAAATGTTCCCTGAAAAAAAAAAAACATTCAAAAAAATAAAATCCGTGGATAATATCAGGAATACACAAACACAGATGCTGTACAAATATTTCGGTTTTAGTTAGCCAAAACAAAACCGGATATTTCCAGTTTCATCCAGTCATGTCCAGACAAAGTGGTGTGGAATTCGTATGCAATGGACCGAGAAAATCACAGGAAAATTGGTTTTGGAGAAAAGCAAAGTCTTTTCGTTAGGCAAGTGCATAAAATGTCATCTATACAAACAGAAATAGCATGTTTGTTTGCCGCAGTTCCTCTAGCTTTCTCCCTAGAAAATACGAATGTGTAGAGCTGGTGTCTCCATGTGGAAACAATTAGTGTTTCCAAGCATAAAATTTAATGTTCCCAGAAAAAAAAACATTCAAAAAAATAAACTCCGTGGAAAATATCAGGAATACACAAACAAAGAGGCTGTAGCAATATCTGGGATTGAATTAGGCAAAACGAAACCGGATATTTCCGGTTTCATCCAGTCATATCCTGACAAAGTGGTGTGGAATTGGTATGCAATGGACCGAGAAAATCACAGGAAAAATGGTTTTGGAGAAAAGCAAAGTCTTTTCGTTAGGCAAGTGCATAAAATGTCATCGATACAAACAGAAATAGCATGTTTGTTTGCCGCAGTTCCTCTAGCTTTCTCCCTAGAAAATACGAATGTGTAGAGCTGGTGTCTCCATGTGGAACCAATTAGTGTTTCCAAGCATAAAATTAAATGTTCCCTGAAAAAAAAAACATTCACAAAAATAATGTCCGTGGATTATATCAGGAATACACAAACACAGGTGCTGTACCAAATTTTCGGTTTGAGTTAGCCAAAAAAAATCCGGATACTTCCGGTTTCATCCAGTCATTCCGGACAAAGTGGTGTGGAATTCGTATGCAATGGACCGAGAAAATCACAGGAAAAATGGTTTTGGAGAAAAGCAAAGTCTTTTCGTTAGGCAAGTGCATATAATGTCATCTATACAAACAGAAATAGCATGTTTGTTTGCCGCAGTTCCTCTAGCTTTCTCCCTAGAAAATACGAATGTGTAGAGCTGGTGTCTCCATGTGGAACCAATTAGTGTTTCCAAGCATAAAATTTAATGTTCCCTGAAAAAAAAACATTCAAAAAAATAAAGTCCGTGGATAATATCACGAATACACAAACAAAGAGGCTGTAGCAATATCTGGGATTGAATTAGCCAAAACGAAACCGGATATTTCCGGTTTCATCCAGTCATATTCGGACCAACTGGTGTGGAATTGGTATGCAATGGATCGAGAAAATCACAGTAAAAATGGTTTTGGAGAGAAGCAAAGTATTTTCGTTAGGCAAGTGCATAAAATGTCATCTATACAAACAGAAATATCATGTTTGTTTGCCGCAGTTCCTCTAGCTTTCTCCCTAGAACATAAAAATGTGTGGAGCTGGTGTCTCCATGTGAAACCAATTAGTGTTTCCAAGCATAAAATTAAATGTTCCCTGAAAAAAAAAACATTCAAAAAAATACAGTCCGTGGATAATATCAGGAATACACAAACACAGAGGCTGTAGCAATATTTCGTTTTGAGTTAGCCAAAACAAAACCGCAGATTTCCGGTTTCATCCAGTCATATCCGGACCAACTGGTGTGGAATTCGTATGCAATGGACGGAGAAAATCACAGCAAAAATGGTTTTGGAGAAAAGCAAAGTCTTTTCGTTAGGCAAGTGCATAAAATATCATCTATACAAACAGAAATATCATGTTTGTTTGCCGCAGTTACTCTAGCTTTCTCCCTAGAAAATACGAATGTATAGAGCTGATGTCTCCATGTGCACCAATTAGAGTTTCCAAGGAAAAAGTTAAATGTTCCCAGAAAAAAAAACATTCAAAAAAATACAGTCCATGGATAATATCAGGAATACACAAACGCAGATGCTGTAGCAATAATTCGGTTTGAGTTATCCAAAACAAAACCGCATATTTCCAGTTTCATCCAGTCATATCCGGACAAAGTGATGTGGAATTGGTATGCAATGGACTGAGAAAATCACAGGAAAAATGGTTTTGGAGAAAAACAAAGTCTTTTCGTTAGGCAAGTGCATCAAATGTCATCTATACAAACAGAAATATCATGTTTGTTTGCTGCAGTTCCTCTAGCTTTCTCCCTAGAACAAACAAATGTGTAGAGCTGGTGTCTCCATGTGGAAACAATTAGTGTTTCCAAGCATGAAATTAAATGTTCCCAGAAAAAAAAAACATTCAAAAAAATACAGTCCGTGGATAATATCAGGAATACACAAACACAGAGGCTGTAGCAATATTTCGGTTTGAGTTAGCCAAAACAAAACCGGATATTTCCGGTTTCATCCAGTCATATCCGGACAAAGTGGTGTGGAATTGGTATGCAATGGACCGAGAAAATCACAGGAAAAATGGTTTTGGACAAAAGCAAAGTCTTTTCGTTAGGCAAGTGCATCAAATGTTATCTAGACAAACAGAAATAGCATGTATGTTTGCCGCAGTTCCTCTAGCTTTCTCCCTAGAAAATACGAATGTGTAGAGCTGGTGTCTCCATGTGGAACCAATTAGTGTTTCCAAGCATAAAATTAAATGTTCCCTGAAAAAAAAATATTCAAAAAAATAAAATCCGTGGATAATACCAGGAATACACAAACACAGATGCTGTACAAATATTTCGGTTTGAGTTAGCCAAAACAAAACCGGATATTTCCAGGTTCATCCAGTCATATCCGGACAAAGTGGTGTGGAATTGGTATGCAATGGACCGAGAAAATCACAGTAAAAATGATTGTGGAGAAAAGCAAAGTCTTTTCGTTAGGCAAGTGCATAAAATGTCATCTATACAAACAGAAATAGCATGTTTGTTTGCCGCAGTTCCTCTAGCTTTCTCCCTAGAAAATACGAATGTGTAGAGCTGGTGTCTCCATGTGGAACTAATTAGTGTTTCCAAGCATAAAATTTAATGTTCCCTGAAAAAAAAACATTCAAAACAATAAAGTCCGTGGATAATATCAGGAATACACAAACACAGATGCTGTAGCAATGTTTTGGTTTGAGTTAGCCAAAACAAAACCGGATATTTCCGTTTTCATCCAGTCATATTCGGACAAACTCGTGAGGAATTCGTATGCAATGGACCCAGAAAATCACAGTAAAAATGGTTTTGGAGAAAAGCAAAGTCTTTTCGTTAGGCAAGTGCATAAAATGTCATCTATACAAACAGAAATATCATGTTTGTTTGCCGCAGTTCCTCTAGCTTTCTCCCTAGAACAAACGAATGTGTAGAGCTCGTGTCTCCATGTGGAACCAATTAGTGTTTCTAAGCATAAAATTAAATGTTCCCTGAAAAAAAAACATTCAAAAAAATAAAGTCAGTGGATAATATCAGGAATACACAAACACAGATGCTGTAGCAATATCTGGGATTGAGTTAGCCAAAACAAAACCGGATATTTCCGGTTTCATCCAGTCATATCCGGACAAACTGGTGTGGAATTCATATGCAATGGACCGAGAAAATCACAGTAAAAATGGTTTTGGAGAAAAGCAAAGTCTTTTCGTTAGGCAAGTGCATAAAATGTCATCTATACAAACAGAAATATCATGTTTGTATGCCGCAGTTCCTCTAGCTTTCTCCCTAGAAAATACGAATGTGTAGAGCTGGTGTCTCCATGTGGAACCAATTAGTGTTTCCAAGCATAAAATTAAATGTTCCCTGAAAAAAAATTTACAAAAATAATGTCCGTGGATTATATCAGGAATACACAAACACAGATGCTGTAGCAAATTTTCGGTTTGAGTTAGCCAAAAAAAATCCGGATAATTCGGTTAAATCCAGTCCTATCCAGACAAAGTGGTGTGGAATTGGTATGCAATGGACCGAGAAAATCACAGGAAAAATGGTTTTGGAGAAAAGCAAAGTCTTTTCGATAGGCAAGTGCATAAAATGTCATCTAGACAAACAGAAATAGCATGTTTGTTTGCCTCAGTTCCTCTAGCTTTCTCCCTAGAAAATACGAATGTGTAGAGCTGGTGTCTCCATGTGGAACCAATTAGTGTTTCCAAGCATAAAATTAAATGTTCCCAGAAAAAAAAAACATTCAATAAAATAAAATCCGCGGATGATATCAGGAATACACAAACACAGATGCTGTACAAATATTTCGGTTTGAGTTAGCCAAAACAAAACCGGAAATTGCCGGTTTCATCCAGTCATATCTGGACAAAGTGGTGTGGAATTGGTATGCAATGGACCGAGAAAATCAAAGTAAAAATGGTTTTGGAGAAAAGCAAAGACTTTTCGTTAGGCAAGTGCATAAAATATCATCTAGACAAACAGAAATATCATGTTTGTTTGCCGCAGTTCCTGTAGCTTTCTCCCTAGAACAAACAAATGTGTAGAGCTGGTGTCTCCATGTGGAACCAATTAGTGTTTCCAAGCATAAAATTAAATGTTCCCAGAAAAAAAAAACATTCAAAAAATAAAATCCGTGGATAATATCAGGAATACACAAACACAGATGCTGTAGCAACATTTCGGTTTGAGTTAGCCGAAAAAAAACCGGATATTTCCGGTTTCATCCAGTCATATCCGGAGAAAGTGGTGTGGAATTCGTATGCAATGGACCGAGAAAATCACAGGAAAAATGGTTTTGGAGAAAAGCAAAGTCTTTTCGTTAGGCAAGTGCATAAAATGTCATCTATACAAACAGAAATATCATGTTTGTTTGCCGCAGTTCCTCTAGCTTTCTCCCTAGAACAAACAAATGTGTAGAGCTGGTGTCTCCATGTGGAACCAATTAGTGTTTCCAAGCATAAAATTAAATGTTCCCTGAAAAAAAAACATTCAAAAAAATAAAATCCGTGGATAATATCAGGAATACACAAACACAGATGCTGTAGCAATGTTTTGGTTTGAGTTAGCCAAAACAAAACCGGATATTTCCGGTTTCATCCAGTCATTTTCGGACCAACTCGTGAGGAATTTGTATGCAATGGACCGAGAAAATCACAGTAAAAAAGGTTTTGGAGAAAAGCAAAGTCTTTTCGTTAGGCAAGTGTATAAAATGTCATCTAGACAAACAGAAATATCATGTTTGTTTGCCGCAGTTCCTCTAGCTTTCTCCCTAGAAAATACGAATGTGTAGAGCTGGTGTCTCCATGTGGAACCAATTAGTGTTTCCAAGCATAAAATTTAATGTTCCCTGAAAAAAAAATACAAAAAAATAGAGTCCGTTGATAATATCAGGAATACACAAACAAAGAGGCTGTAGCAATATCTGGGATTGAATTAGCCAAAACGAAACCGGATATTTCCGGTTTCTTCCAGTCATACTCGGACCAACTGGTGTGGAATTGGTATGCAATGGGCCGAGAAAATCACAGTAAAAATGGTTTTGGAAAGAAGCAAAGTATTTTCGTTATGCAAGTGCATAAAATGTCATCTATAGAAACAGAAATATCATGTTTGTTTGCCGCAGTTCCTCTAGCTTTCTCCCTAGAACAAACAAATGTGTAGAGCTGGTGTCTCCATGTGGAACCAATTAGTGTTTCCAAGCATAAAATTAAATGTTCCCTGAAAAAAAAAACATTCAAAACCGTAAAGTCCGTTGATAATATCAGGAATACACAAACACAGATGCTGTAGCAATATCTGGGATTGAGTTAGCCAAAACAAAACCGGATATTTCCGGTTTCATCCAGTCATATCCGGACAAACAGGTGTGGAATTCATATGCAATGGACCGAGAAAATCACAGTAAAAATGGTTTTGGAGAAAAGCAAAGTCTTTTCGTTAGGCAAGTGCATAAAATATCATCTATACAAACAGAAATATCATGTTTGTTTGCCGCAGTTCCTCTAGCTTTCTCCCTAGAAAATACGAATGTGTAGAGCTGGTGTCTCCATGTGGAACCAATTAGTGTTTCCAAGCATAAAATTAAATGTTCCCTGAAAAAAAAAACATTCAAAAAAATAAAATCCGTGGATAATATCAGGAATACACAAACAAAGAGGCTGTAGCAATATCTGAGATTGAATTAGCCAAAACGAAACCGGATATTTCCGGTTTCATCCAGTCATATCCGGACAAAGTGGTGTGGAATTCGTATGCAATGGGCCGAGAAAATCACAGTAAAAATGGTTTTGGAGAAAAGCAGAGTCTTTTCGTTAGGCAAGTGCATAAAATGTCATCTATACAAACAGAAATATCATGTTTGTTTGCTGCAGTTCCTCTAGCTTTCTCCCTAGAACAAACAAATGTGTAGAGCTGGTGTCTCCATGTGGAACCAATTAGTGTTTCCAAGCATAAAATTAAATGTTCCCTGAAAAAAAAACATTCAAAAAAATAAAATCCGTGGATAATATCAGGAATACACAAACACAGATGCTGTAGCAATGTTTTGGTTTGAGTTAGCCAAAACAAAACCGGATATTTCCGGTTTCATCCAGTCATATTCGGACCAACTCGTGAGGAATTTCTATGCAATGGACCGAGAAAATCACAGTAAAAATGGTTTTGGAGAAAAGCAAAGTCTTTTCGTTAGGCAAGTGCATAAAATGTCATCTCTACAAACAGAAATATCATGTTTGTTTGCCGCAGTTCCTCTAGCTTTCTCCCTAGAACAAACGAATGTGTAGAGCTCGTGTCTCCATGTGGAACCAATTAGTGTTTCCAAGCATAAAATTAAATGTTCCCTGAAAAAAAAAACATTCAAAAAATAAAGTCCGTGGATAATATCAGGAATACACAAACACAGAGGCTGTAGCAATATCTGCGATTGAATTATCCAAAATGAAACCGGATATTTCCGGTTTCATCCAGTCATATCCGGACAAAGTGGTGTGGAATTCGTATGCAATGGACCGAGAAAATCACAATAAAAATGGTTTTGGAGAAAAGTAAAGTCTTTTCGTTAGGCAAGTGCATCAAATGTCATCTATACAAACAGAAATATCATGTTTGTTTGCCGCAGTTCCTCTAGCATTCTCCCTAGAACATAAAAATCTGTAGAGCTGGTGTCTCCATGTGGAACCAATTAGAGTATCCAAGGACAAAGTTAAATGTTCCCAGAAAAAAAAACATTCAAAAAAATACAGTACGTGGATAATATCAGGAATACACAAACACAGAGGCTGTAGCAATATTTCGGTTTGAGTTAGCCAAAACAAAACCGCATATTTCCAGTTTCATCCAGTCATAACCGGACAAAGTGGTGTGGAATTGGTATGCAATGGACCGAGAAAATCACAGGAAAATGGTTTTGGAGAAAAGCAAAGTCTTTTCGTTAGGCAAGTGCATAAAATGTCATCTAGACAAACAGAAATATCATGTTTGTTTGCCGCAGTTCCTCTAGCTTTCTCCCTAGAAAATACGAATGTGTAGAGCTGGTGTCTCCATGTGGAACCAATTAGTGTTTCCAAGCATAAAATTTAATGTTCTCTGAAAAAAAAAACATTCAAAAAAATAAAATCCGTGGATAATATCAGGAATACACACAAAGAGGCTGTAGCAATATCTGAGATTGAATTAGCCAAAATGAAACTGGATATTTCCGGTTTCATCCAGTCATATCCGGACAAAGTGGTGTGGAATTGGTATGCAATGGACCGAGAAAATCACAGTAAAAATGGTTTTGGAGAAAAGCAAAGTCTTTTCGTTAGGCAAGTGCATAAAATGTCATCTATACAAAGAGAAATATCATGTTTGTTTGCCGCAGTTCCTCTAGCTTTCTCCCTAGAACATAAAAATGTGTAGAGCTGGTGTCTCCATGTGGAACCAATTAGTGTTTCCAAGCATAAAATTAAATGTTCCCTGAAAAAAAAAACATTCAAAAAAATAAAGTCCGTGGATCATATCAGGAATACACAAACACAGAGGCTGTAGCAATATCTGGGATTGAATTAGCCAAAACGAAACCGGATATTTCCGGTTTCATCCAGTCATATCCGGACAAACTGGTGTGGAATTCGTATGCAATGGACCGAGAAAATCACAGTAAAAATGGTTTTGGAGAAAAGTAAAGCCTTTTCGTTAGGTAAGTGCATAAAATGTCATCTATACAAACAGAAATATCATGTTTTTTGCTGCAGTTCCTCTAGCTTTCTCCCTAGAACAAACAAATGTGTAGAGCTGGTGTCTCCATGTGGAACCAATTAGTGTTTCCAAGCATAAAATTAAATGTTCCCAGAAAAAAAAAACATTCAAAATATACAGTCCGTGGATAATATCAGGAATACACAAACACAGAGGCTGTAGCAATAACTGGGATTGAGTAAGCCAAAACAAAACCGGATATTTCCGCTTTAATCCAGTCATATCCGGACAAAGTGGTGTGGAATTGGTATGCAATGGACCGAGAAAATCACAGGAAAAATGGTTTTGGAGAAAAGCAAAGTCTTTCCTTAGGCAAGTGCATCAAATGTCATCTATACAAACAGAAATATCATGTTTGTTTGCCGCAGTTCCTCTAGCTTTCTCCCTAGAACATACTAATGTGTAGAGCTGCTGTCTCCATGTGGAAACAATTAGTGTTTCCAAGCATAAAACTAAATGTTCCCTGAAAAAAAAAAAACATTCACAAAAATAATGTCCGTGTATTATATCAGGAATACACAAACACAGATGCTGTAGCAAATTTTCGGTTTGAGTTAGCCAAAAAAAATCCGGATACTTCCGGTTTCATCCAGTCCTATCCGGACAAAGTGGTGTGGAATTTGTATGCAGTGGACCGAGAAAATCACAGGAAAAATGGTTTTGGAGAAATGCAAAGTCTTTTCGTTAGGCAAGTGTATAAAATGTCATCTAGACAAACAGAAACATCATGTTTGTTTGCCGCAGTTCCTCTAGCTTTCTCCCTAGAAAATACGAATGTGTAGAGCTGGTGTCTCCATGTGGAACCAATTAGTGTTTCCAAGCATAAAATTAAATGTTCCCTGAAAAAAAACATTCAAAACCATAAAGTCCGTTGATAATATCAAAATACACAAACACAGATGCTGTAGCAATAACTGGGATTGTGTTAGCCAAAACAAAACCGGATATTTCCGGTTTAATCCAGTCATATCCGGACAAAGTGGTGTGGAATTCGTATGCAGTGGACCGAGAAAATCACAGTAAAAATGGTTTTGGAGAAAAGCAAAGTCTTTTCGTTAGGCAAGTGCATCAAATGTCATCTATACAAACAGAAATATCATGTTTGTTTGCCGCAGTTCCTCTAGCTTTCTCCCTAGAAAATACGAATGTGTAGAGCTGGTGTCTCCATGTGGAACCAATTAGTGTTTCCAAGCGTAAAATTAAATGTTCCCTGAAAAAAAACATTCAAAACCATAAAGTCCGTGGATAATATCAAAATACACAAACACAGATGCTGTAGCAATAACTGGGATTGTGTTAGCCAAAACTAAAGCGGATATTTCCGGTTTAATCCAGTCATATCCGGACAAAGTGTTGTGGAATTCGTATGCAGTGGACCGAGAAAATCACAGTAAAAATGGTTTTGGAGAAAAGCAAAGTCTTTTCGTTAGGCAAATGCATAAAATGTCATCTATACAAACAGAAATATCATGTTTGTTTGCCACAGTTCCTCTAGCTTTCTCCCTAGAACATACGAATGTGTAGAGCTGCTGTCTCCATGTGGAAACAATTAGTGTTTCCAAGCATAAAATTAAATGTTCCCTGAAAAAAAAAACGTTTACAAAAATAATGTCCGTGTATTATATCAGGAATACACAAACACAGATGCTGTAGCCAATTTTCGGTTTGAGTTAGCCAAAAAAAATCCGGATACTTCCGTTTAAATCCAGTCCTATCCGGACAAAGTGGTGTGGAATTGGTATGCAATGGACTGAGAAAATCACAGGAAAAATGGTTTTGGAGAAAAGCAAAGTCTTTTCGTTAGGCAAGTGCATAAAATGTCATCTAGACAAACAGAAATAGCATGTTTGTTTGCCTCAGTTCCTCTAGCTTTCTCCCTAGAAAATACGAATGTGTAGAGCTGGTGTCTCCATGTGGAACAAATTAGTGTTTCCAAGCATAAAATTAAATGTTCCCAGAAAAAAAAATATTCAAAAAAATAAAATCCGTGGATGATATCAGGAATAAACAAACACAGATGCTGTACAAATATTTCGGTTTGAGTTAGCCAAAACAAAACCGGAAATTTCCGGTTTCATCCAGTCATATCTGGACAAAGTGGTGTGGAATTGGTATGCAATGGACCGAGAAAATCACAGTAAAAATGGTTTTGGAGAAAAGCAAAGACTTTTCGTTAGGTAAGTGCATAAAATATCATCTAGACAAACAGAAATATCATGTTTGTTTGCCGCAGTTCCTCTAGCTTTTTCCCTAGAACAAACGAATGTGTAGAGCTGGTGTCTCCATGTGGAACCAATTAGTGTTTCCAAGCATAAAATGAAATGTTCCCTGAAAAAAAAAAAAAACATTCAAAAAATAAAATAAATGGATAATATCAGGAATACACAAACACAGAGGCTGTAGCAATATCTGGGATTGAATTAGCCAAAAAGAAACCGGATATTTCCGGTTTCATCCAGTCATACTCGGACCAACTGGTGTGGAATTGGTATGCAATGGGCCGAGAAAATCACAGTAAAAATGGTTTTGGAAAGAAGCAAAGTATTTTCGTTAGGCAAGTGCATAAAATGTCATCTATGCAAACAGAAATAGCATGTTTGTTTGCCGCAGTTCCTCTAGCTTTCTCCCTAGAACATAAAAATGTGTAGAGCTGGTGTCTCCATGTGGAACCAATTAGTGTTTCCAAGCATAAAATTAAATGTTCCCTGAAAAAAAAACATTCAAAACCGTAAAGTCCGTGGATAATATCAGGAATACACAAACACAGATGCTGTAGCAATAACTGGGATTGAGTTAGCCAAAACAAAACCGGATATTTCCGGTTTCATCCAGTCATATCCGGACAAACTGGTGTGGAATTCATATGCAATGGACCGAGAAAATCACAGGAAAAATGGTTTTGGAGAAAAGCAAAGTCTTTTCGTTAGGCAAGTGCATAAAATATCATCTGTACAAACAGAAATATCATGTTTGTTTGCCGCAGTTCATCTAGCTTTCTCCCTAGAAAATACGAATGTGTAGAGCTGGTGTCTCCATGTGGAACCAATTAGTGTTTCCAAGCATAAAATTAAATGTTCCCAGAAAAAAAGAAAACATTCAAAAAAATAAAGTCAGTGGATAATATCAGGAATACACAAACACAGATGCTGTAGCAATATTTCGGTTTGAGTTAGCCAAAACAAAACCGGATATTTCCGGTTTCATCCAGTCATATGCGGAGAAAGTGGTGTGGAATTGGTATGCAATGGACCGAGAAAATCACAGTAAAAATGGTTTTGGAGAAAAGCAAAGTCTTTTCGTTAGGCAAGTGCATCAAATGTCATCTAGACAAACAGAAATATCATGTTTGTTTGCCGCAGTTCCTCTAGCTTTCTCCCTAGAACATACGAATGTGTAGAGCTGGTGTCTCCATGTGGAAACAATTAGTGTTTCAAAGCATAAAATTAAATGTTCCCTGAAAAAAAAAACATTTACAAAAATAATGTCCGTGTATTATATCAGGAATACACAAACACAGATTCTGTAGCAAATTTTCGGTTTGAGTTAGCCAAAAAAAATCCGGATACTTCCGGTTAAATCCAGTCCTATCCGGACAAAGTGGTGTGGAATTCGTATGCAATGGACCGAGAAAATCACAGGAAAAATGGTTTTGGAGAAAAGCAAAGTCTTTTCGTTAGGCAAGTGCATCAAATGTCATCTAGACAAACAGAAATAGCATGTTTGTTTGCCTCAGTTCCTCTAGCTTTCTCCCTAGAAAATACGAATGTGTAGAGCTGGTGTCTCCATGTGGAACAAATTAGTGTTTCCAAGCATAAAATTAAATGTTCCCAGAAAAAAAAAACATTCAAAAAAATAAAATCAACGGATGATATCAGGAATAAACAAACACAGATGCTGTACAAATATTTCGGTTTGAGTTAGCCAAAACAAAACCGGAAATTTCCGGTTTCATCCAGTCATATATGGACAAAGTGGTGTGGAATTGGTATGCAATGGACCGAGAAAATCACAGTAAAAATGGTTTTGGAGAAAAGCAAAGACTTTTCGTTAGGCAAGTGCATAAAATATCATCTAGACAAACAGAAATATCATGTTTGTTTGCCGCAGTTCCTCTAGCTTTCTCCCTAGAACAAACGAATGTGTAGAGCTGGTGTCTCCATGTGGAACCAATTAGTGTTTCCAAGCATAAAATTAAATGTTCCCTGAAAAAAAACATTCAAAAAATAAAATCAATGGATAATATCACGAATACACAAACACAGATGCTGTAGCAACATTTCGGTTTGAGTTAGCCAAAACAAAACCGGATATTTCCGGTTTCATCCAGTCATATCCGGACAAAGTGGTGTGGAATTGGTATGCAATGGACCGAGAAAATCACAGGAAAAATGGTTTTGGAGAAAAGCAAAGTCTTTTCGTTAGGCAAGTGCATAAAATGTCATCTATACAAACAGAAATATCATGTTTGTTTGCCGCAGTTCCTCTAGCTTTCTCCCTAGAAAATACGAATGTGTAGAGCTGGTGTCTCCATGTGGAACCAATTAGTGTTTCCAAGCATAAAATTTAATGTTCCCTGAAAAAAAAACATTCAAAAAAATAAAGTCAGTGGATAATATCAGGAATACACAAACACAGAGGCTGTAGCAATATCTGGGATTGAATTAGCCAAAAAGAAACCGGATATTTCCGGTTTCATCCAGTCATACTCGGACCAACTGGTGTGGAATTGGTATGCAATGGGCCGAGAAAATCACAGTAAAAATGGTTTTGGAAAGAAGCAAAGTATTTTCGTTAGGCAAGTGCATAAAATGTCATCTATACAAACAGAAATAGCATGTTTGTTTGCCGCAGTTCCTCTAGCTTTCTCCCTAGAACATAAAAATGTGTAGAGCTGGTGTCTCCATGTGGAACCAATTAGTGTTTCCAAGCATAAAATTAAATGTTCCCTGAAAAAAAAACATTCAAAACCATAAAGTCCGTGGATAATATCAGGAATACACAAACACAGATGCTGTAGCAATAACTGGGATTGAGTTAGCCAAAACAAAACCGGATATTTCCGGTTTCATCCAGTCATATCCGGACAAAATGGTGTGGAATTCATATGCAATGGACCGAGAAAATCACAGGAAAAATGGTTTTGGAGAAAAGCAAAGTCTTTTCGTTAGGCAAGTGCATAAAATATCATCTATACAAACAGAAATATCATGTTTGTTTGCCGCAGTTCATCTAGCTTTCTCCCTAGAAAATACGAATGTGTAGAGCTTGTGTCCATGTGGAACCAATTAGTGTTTCCAAGCATAAAATTAAATGTTCCCAGAAAAAAAGAAAACATTCAAAAAAATAAAGTCAGTGGATAATATCAGGAATACACAAACACAGATGCTGTAGCAATGTTTTGGTTTGAGTTAGCCAAAACAAAACCGGATATTTCCGGTTTCATCCAGTCATATCCGGAGAAAGTGGTGTGGAATTCATATGCAATGGACCGAGAAAATCACAGTAAAAATGGTTTTGGAGAAAAGCAAAGTCTTTTCGTTAGGCAAGTGCATCAAATGTCATCTAGACAAACAGAAATATCATGTTTGTTTGCCGCAGTTCCTCTAGCTTTCTCCCTAGAACATAAAAATGTGTAGAGCTAGTGTCTCCATGTGGAACCAATTAGTGTTTCCAAGCATAAAATTAAATGTTCCCTGAAAAAAAAACATTCAAAAAAATACAGTCCATGGATAATACCAGGAATACACAAACACAGATGCTGTAGCAATATTTCGGTTTGAGTTAGCCAAAACGAAACTGGATATTTCCGGTTTCATCCAGTCATATCCGGACAAAGTGGTGTGGAATTCGTATGCAATGGACCGAGAAAATCACAGGAAAAATGGTTTTGGAGAAAAGCAAAGTCTTTTCGTTAGGCAAGTGCATCAAATCTCATCTAGACAAACAGAAATAGCATGTTTGTTTGCCGCAGTTCCTCTAGCTTTCTCCCTAGAAAATACGAATGTGTAGAGCTGGTGTCCCCGTGTGCACCAATTAGAGTTTCCAAGGACAAAGTTAAATGTTCCCTAATAAAAAAAACAAAACAGTAATGTCCGTGGATAATATCAGGAATACACAAACAAAGAGGCTGTAGCAATATTTCGGTTTGAGTTAGCCAAAACAAATCCGGATATTTCCGGTTTCATCCAGTCATATCCGGACAAAGTGGTGTGGAATTGGTATGCAATGGACCGAGAAAATCACAGGAAAAATGGTTTTGGAGAAAAGCAAAGTCTTTTCGTTAGGCAAGTGCATAAAATGTCATCTATACAAACTTAAATATCATGTATGTTTGCCGCAGTTCCTCTAGCTTTCTCCCTAGAACATAAAAATGTGTAGAGCTAGTGTCTCCATGTGGAACCAATTAGTGTTTCCAAGCATAAAATTAAATGTTCCCTGAAAAAAAAAAACATTCAAAAAAATACAGTCCGTGGATAATATCAGGAATACACAAACAAAGAGGCTGCAGCAATATCTGTGATTGAATTAGCCAAAATGAAACCGGATATTTCCGGTTTCATCCAGTCATATCCGGAAAAACTGGTGTGGAATTCATATGCAATGGACCGAGAAAATCACAGGAAAAATGGTTTTGGAGAAAAGCAAAGTCTTTTCGTTAGGCAAGTGTATAAAATGTCATCTAGACAAACAGAAATATCATGTTTGTTTGCCGCAGTTCCTCTAGCTTTCTCCCTAGAACAAACAAATGTGTAGAGCTGGTGTCTCCATGTGGAACCAATTAGTGTTTCCAAGCATAAAATTAAATGTTCCCAGAAAAAAAAAACATTCAAAAAAATAAAATCCGTGGATAATATCAGGAATACACAAACAAAGAGGCTGTAGCAATATCTGAGATTGAATTAGCCAAAACAAAACCGGATATTTCCGGTTTCATCCAGTCATATCCGGACAAAGTGTTGTGGAATTGGTACGCAGTGGACCGAGAAAATCACAGGAAAAATGGTTTTGGAGAAAAGCAAAGTCTTTTCGTTAGGCAAGTGCATAAAATGTCATCTATACAAACAGAAATATCATGTATGTTTGCCGCAGTTCCTCTAGCTTTCTCCCTAGAAAATACGAATGTGTAGAGCTGGTGTCTCCATGTGGAACCAATTAGTGTTTCCAAGCATAAAATTTAATGTTCCCTGAAAAAAAAAACATTCAAAAAAATAAAATCCGTGGATAATATCAGGAATACACAAACACAGATGCTGTAGCAATATTTCGGTTTGAGTTAGACAAAACAAAACCGGATATTTCCGGTTTCATCCAGTCATATTCGGACCAACGGGTGTGGAATTCGTATGCAATGGACCGAGAAAATCACAGGAAAAATGGTTTTGGAGAAAAGCAAAGTCTTTTCGTTAGGCAAGTGCATAAAATGTCATCTAGACAAACAGAAATATCATGTTTGTTTGCCGCAGTTCCTCTAGATTTCTCCCTAGAACATAAAAATGTGTAGAGCTGGTGTCTCCATGTGGAACCAATTAGTGTTTCCAAGCATAAAATTAAATGTTCCCAGAAAAAAAGAAAACATTCAAAAAAATAAAGTCAGTGGATAATATCAGGAATACACAAACACAGATGCTGTAGCAATGTTTTGGTTTGAGTTAGCCAAAACAAAACCGGATATTTCCGGTTTCATCCAGTCATATCCGGAAAAAGTGGTGTGGAATTCATATGCAATGGACCGAGAAAATCACAGTAAAAATGGTTTTGGAGAAAAGCATAGTCTTTTCGTTAGGCAAGTGCATCAAATGTCATCTAGACAAACAGAAATATCATGTTTGTTTGCCGCAGTTCCTCTAGCTTTCTCCCTAGAACATAAAAATGTGTAGAGCTAGTGTCTCCATGTGGAACCAATTAGTGTTTCCAAGCATAAAATTAAATGTTCCCTGAAAAAAAAACATTCAAAAAAATACAGTCCATGGATAATACCAGGAATACACAAACACAGATGCTGTAGCAATATTTCGGTTTGAGTTAGCCAAAACGAAACTGGATATTTCCGGTTTCATCCAGTCATATCCGGACAAAGTGGTGTGGAATTCGTATGCAATGGACCGAGAAAATCACAGGAAAAATGGTTTTGGAGAAAAGCAAAGTCTTTTCGTTAGGCAAGTGCATCAAATCTCATCTAGACAAACAGAAATAGCATGTTTGTTTGCCGCAGTTCCTCTAGCTTTCTCCCTAGAAAATACGAATGTGTAGAGCTGGTGTCCCCGTGTGCACCAATTAGAGTTTCCAAGGACAAAGTTAAATGTTCCCTAATAAAAAAAACAAAACAGTAAAGTCCGTGGATAATATCAGGAATACACAAACAAAGAGGCTGTAGCAATATTTCGGTTTGAGTTAGCCAAAACAAATCCGGATATTTCCGGTTTCATCCAGTCATATCCGGACAAAGTGGTGTGGAATTGGTATGCAATGGACCGAGAAAATCACAGGAAAAATGGTTTTGGAGAAAAGCAAAGTCTTTTCGTTAGGCAAGTGCATAAAATGTCATCTATACAAACTTAAATATCATGTATGTTTGCCGCAGTTCCTCTAGCTTTCTCCCTAGAACATAAAAATGTGTAGAGCTAGTGTCTCCATGTGGAACCAATTAGTGTTTCCAAGCATAAAATTAAATGTTCCCTGAAAAAAAAAACATTCAAAAAAATACAGTCCGTGGATAATATCAGGAATACACAAACAAAGAGGCTGCAGCAATATCTGTGATTGAATTAGCCAAAATGAAACCGGATATTTCCGGTTTCATCCAGTCATATCCCGAAAAACTGGTGTGGAATTCATATGCAATGGACCGAGAAAATCACAGGAAAAATGGTTTTGGAGAAAAGCAAAGTCTTTTCGTTAGGCAAGTGTATAAAATGTCATCTAGACAAACAGAAATATCATGTTTGTTTGCCGCAGTTCCTCTAGCTTTCTCCCTAGAACAAACAAATGTGTAGAGCTGGTGTCTCCATGTGGAACCAATTAGTGTTTCCAAGCATAAAATTAAATGTTCCCTGAAAAAAAAAAACATTCAAAAAAATAAAATCCGTGGATAATATCAGGAATACACAAACAAAGAGGCTGTAGCAATATCTGAGATTGAATTAGCCAAAACAAAACCGGATATTTCCGGTTTCATCCAGTCATATCCGGACAAAGTGTTGTGGAATTGGTACGCAGTGGACCGAGAAAATCACAGGAAAAATGGTTTTGGAGAAAAGCAAAGTCTTTTCGTTAGGCAAGTGCATAAAATGTCATCTATACAAACAGAAATATCATGTATGTTTGCCGCAGTTCCTCTAGCTTTCTCCCTAGAAAATACGAATGTGTAGAGCTGGTGTCTCCATGTGGAACCAATTAGTGTTTCCAAGCATAAAATTTAATGTTCCCTGAAAAAAAAAACATTCAAAAAAATAAAATCCGTGGATAATATCAGGAATACACAAACACAGATGCTGTAGCAATATTTCGGTTTGAGTTAGACAAAACAAAACCGGATATTTCCGGTTTCATCCAGTCATATTCGGACCAACGGGTGTGGAATTCGTATGCAATGGACCGAGAAAATCACAGGAAAAATGGTTTTGGAGAAAAGCAAAGTCTTTTCGTTAGGCAAGTGCATAAAATGTCATCTAGACAAACAGAAATATCATGTTTGTTTGCCGCAGTTCCTCTAGATTTCTCCCTAGAACATAAAAATGTGTAGAGCTGGTGTCTCCATGTGGAACCAATTAGTGTTTCCAAGCATAAAATTAAATGTTCCCTGAAAAAAAAAAACATTCAAAAAAATAAAGTCCGTGGATAATATCAGGAAGACACAAACACAGAGGCTGTAGCAATATCTGGGATTGAATTAGCCAAAATGAAACCGGATATTCCGGTTTCATCCAGTCGTATCCGGACAAACTGGTGTGGAATTCGTATGCAATGGACCGAGAAAATCACAGTAAAAATGGTTTTGGAGAAAAGCAAAGTCTTTTCGTTAGGCAAGTGCATCAAATGTCATCTAGACAAACAGAAATATCATGTTTGTTTGCCGCAGTTCCTCTAGCTTTCTCCCTAGAACATAAAAATGTGTAGAGCTGGTGTCTCCATGTGGAACCAATTAGTGTTTCCAAGCATAAAATTAAATGTTCCCTGAAAAAAAACATTCAAAAAAATACACTCCGTGGATAATATCAGGAATACACAAACACAGAGGCTGTAGCAATATTTCGGTTTGAGTTAGCCAAAACAAAACCGGATATTTCCGGTTTCATCCAGTCATATCCAGACAAACTGGTGTGGAATTTGTATGCAATGGACCGAGAAAATCACAGGAAAAATGGTTTTGGAGAAAAGCAAAGTCTTTTCGTTAGGCAAGTGCATCAAATCTCATCTAGACAAACAGAAATAGGATGTTTGTTTGCCGCAGTTCCTCTAGCTTTCTCCCTAGAAAATACGAATGTGTAGAGCTGGTGTCTCCGTGTGCACCAATTAGAGTTTCCAAGGACAAAGTTAAATGTTCCCTAATAAAAAAAACAAAACAGTAAAGTCCGTGGATAATATCAGGAATACACAAACAAAGAGGCTGTAGCAATATTTCGGTTTGAGTTAGCCAAAACAAATCCGGATATTTCCGGTTTCATCCAGTCATATCCGGACAAAGTGGTGTGGAATTGGTATGCATTGGACCGAGAAAATCACAGGAAAAATGGTTTTGGAGAAAAGCAAAGTCTTTTCGTTAGGCAAGTGCATAAAATGTCATCTATACAAACTTAAATATCATGTATGTTTGCCGCAGTTCCTCTAGCTTTCTCCCTAGAACATAAAAATGTGTAGAGCTAGTGTCTCCATGTGGAACCAATTAGTGTTTCCAAGCATAAAATTAAATGTTCCCTGAAAAAAAAAACATTCAAAAAAATACAGTCCGTGGATAATATCAGGAATACACAAACAAAGAGGCTGCAGCAATATCTGTGATTGAATTAGCCAAAATGAAACCGGATATTTCCGGTTTCATCCAGTCATATCCGGAAAAACTGGTGTGGAATTCGTATGCAATGGACCGAGAAAATCACAGGAAAAAATGGTTTTGGAGAAAAGCAAAGTCTTTTCGTTAGGCAAGTGTATAAAATGTCATCTAGACAAACAGAAATATCATGTATGTTTGCCGCAGTTCCTCTAGCTTTCTCCCTAGAAAATACGAATGTGTAGAGCTGGTGTCTCCATGTGGAACCAATTAGTGTTTCCAAGCATAAAATTTAATGTTCCCTGAAAAAAAAAAACATTCAAAAAAATAAAATCCGTGGATAATATCAGGAATACACAAACACAGATGCTGTAGCAATATTTCGGTTTGAGTTAGCCAAAACAAAGCCGGATATTTCCGGTTAAATCCAGTCATATTCGGACCAACGGGTGTGGAATTCGTATGCAATGGACCGAGAAAATCACAGGAAAAATGGTTTTGGAGAAAAGCAAAGTCTTTTCGTTAGGCAAGTGCATAAAATGTCATCTAGACAAACAGAAATATCATGTTTGTTTGCCGCAGTTCCTCTAGCTTTCTCCCTAGAACATAAAAATGTGTAGAGCTGGTGTCTCCATGTGGAACCAATTAGTGTTTCCAAGCATAAAATTAAATGTTCCCTGAAAAAAAAAAACATTCAAAAAAATAAAGTCCGTGGATAATATCAGGAATACACAAACACAGAGGCTGTAGCAATATCTGGGATTGAATTAGCCAAAATGAAACCGGATATTTCCGGTTTCATCCTGTCACATCCGGACAAAGTGGTGTGGAATTCGTATGCAATGGACCGAGAAAATCACAGGAAAAATGGTTTTGGAGAAAAGCAAAGTCTTTTCGTTAGGCAAGTGCATAAAATGTCATCTATACAAACAGAAATAGCATGTTTGTTTGCCGCAGTTCCTCTAGCTTTCTCCCTAGAAAATACGAATGTGTAGAGCTGGTGTGTCCATGTGGAACCAATTAGTGTTTCCAAGCATAAAATTAAATGTTCCCTGAAAAAAAAAACATTCAAAAAAATAAAATCCGTGGATAATATCAGGAATACACAAACACAGATGCTATACAAATATTTCGGTTTGAGTTAGCCAAAAGAAAACCGGATATTTCCGGTTTCATCCAGTCATATCCGGACAAAGTGGTGTGGAATTGGTATGCAATGCACCGAGAAAATCACAGGAAAAATGGTTTTGGAGAAAAGCAAAGTCTTTTCGTTAGGCAAGTGCATAAAATGTCATCTAGACAAACAGAAATATCATGTTTGTTTGCCGCAGTTCCTCTAGCTTTCTCCCTAGAAAACACGAATGTGTAGAGCTGGTGTCTCCGTGTGCACCAATTAGAGTTTCCAAGCACAAAGTTAAATGTTCCCTAATAAAAAAAAACAAAACAATAAAGTCCGTGGATAATATCAGGAATACACAAACACAGAGGCTGTAGCAATATTTCGGTTTGAGTTAGCCAAAACAAAACCGGATATTTCCGGTTTCATCCAGTCATATCCGGACAAAGTGGTGTGGAATTGGTATGCAATGGACCGAGAAAATCACAGTAAAAATGGTTTTGGAGAAAACAAAGTCTTTTCGTTAGGCAAGTGCATAAAATGTCATCTATACAAACAGAAATATCATGTTTGTGTGCTGCAGTTCCTCTAGCTTTCTCCCTAGAAAATACGAATGTGTAGAGCTGGTGTCTCCATGTGGAACCAATTAGAGTTTCCAAGCATAAAATTAAATGTTCCCTGAAAAAAAAACATTCAAAAAAATAAAATCCGTGGATAATATCAGGAATACACAAACAAAGAGTCTGTAGCAATATCTGAGATTGAATTAGCCAAAATGAAACCGGATATTTCCGGTTTCATCCAGTCATATCCGGACAAACTGGTGTGGAATTTGTATGCAATGGACCAAGAAAATCACAGGAAAAATGGTTTTGGAGAAAAGCAAAGTCTTTTCTTTAGGTAAGTGCATAAAATGTCATCTATACAAACAGAAATAGCATGTTTGTTTGCCGCAGTTCCTATAGCTTTCTCCCTAGAAAATACGAATGTGTAGAGCTGGTGTCTCCGTGTGCACCAATTAGAGTTTCCAAGGACAAAGTTAAATGTTCCCTAATAAAAAAATAAAACAATAAAGTCCGTGGATAATATCAGGAATACACAAACAAAGAGGCTGTAGCAATATCTGAGATTTAATTAGCCAAAATGAAACCGGATATTTCCGGTTTCATCCAGTCATATCCGGACAAAGTGGTGTGGAATTCGTATGCAATGGACCGAGAAAATCACAGGAAAAATGGTTTTGGAGAAAAGCAAAGTCTTTTCGTTAGGCAAGTGCATAAAATGTCATCTAGACAAACAGAAATATCATGTTTGTTTGCCGCAGTTCCTCTAGCTTTCTCCCTAGAACATAAAAATGTGTAGAGCTGGTGTCCCCATGTGGAACCAATTAGTGTTTCCAAGCATAAAATTAAATGTTCCCTGAAAAAAAAAAAACATTCAAAAAAATACACTCCGTGGATAATATCAGGAATACACAAACACAGAGGCTGTAGCAATATTTTGGTTTGAGTTAGCCAAAACAAAACCGGATATTTCCGGTTTCATCCAGTATTATCCGGACAAACTGGTGTGGAATTTGTATGCAATGGACCGAGAAAATCACAGGAAAAATGGTTTTGGAGAAAAGCAAAGTCTTTTCGTTAGGCAAGTGCATCAAATGTCATCTATACAAACAGAAATAGCATGTTTGTTTGCCGCAGTTCCTCTAGCTTTCTCCCTAGAAAATACGAATGTGTAGAGCTGGTGTCTCCGTTTGCACCAATTAGAGTTTCCAAGCACAAAGTTAAATGTTCCCTAATAAAAAAAAAACAAAACAATAAAGTCCGTGGATAATATCAGGAATACACAAACACAGAGGCTGTAGCAATATTTCGGTTTGAGTTAGCCAAAACAAAACCGGATATTTCCGGTTTCATCCAGTCATATCCGGACAAAGTGGTGTGGAATTGGTATGCAATGGACCGAGAAAATCACAGGAAAAATGGTTTTGGAGAAAAGCAAAGTCTTTTCGTTAGGCAAGTGCATAAAATGTCATCTATACAAACTTAAATATCATGTATGTTTGCCGCAGTTCCTCTAGCTTTCTCCCTAGAACATAAAAATGTGTAGAGCTAGTGTCTCCATGTGGAACCAATTAGTGTTTCCAAGCATAAAATTAAATGTTCCCTGAAAAAAAAAACATTCAAAAAAATACAGTCCGTGGATAATACCAGGAATACACAAACACAGATGCTGTAGCAATATTTCGGTTTGAGTTAGCCAAAACAAATCCGGATATTTCCGGTTTCATCCAGTCATATCCGGACAAAGTGGTGTGGAATTGGTATGCAATGGACCGAGAAAATCACAGGAAAAATGGTTTTGGAGAAATGCAAAGTCTTTTCGTTAGGCAAGTGCATAAAATCTATCTATACAAACAGAAATATCATGTTTGTTTGCCGCAGTTCCTCTAGCTTTCTCCCTAGAAAATACGAATGTGTAGAGCTGGTGTCTCCGTGTGCACCAATTAGAGTTTCCAAGGACAAAGTTAAATGTTCCCTAATAAAAAAAACAAAACAATAAAGTCCGTGGATAATATCAGGAATACACAAACAAAGAGGCTGTAGCAATATTTCGGTTTGAGTTAGCCAAAACAAATCCGGATATTTCCGGGTTCATCCAGTCATATCCGGACAAAGTGGTGTGGAATTGGTATGCAATGGACCGAGAAAATCACAGGAAAAATGGTTTTGGAGAAAAGCAAAGTCTTTTCGTTAGGCAAGTGCATAAAATGTCATCTATACAAACTTAAATATCATGTATGTTTGCCGCAGTTCCTCTAGCTTTCTCCCTAGAACATAAAAATGTGTAGAGCTAGTGTCTCCATGTGGAACCAATTAGTGTTTCCAAGCATAAAATTAAATGTTCCCTGAAAAAAAAAAAACATTCAAAAAAATACAGTCCGTGGATAATATCAGGAATACACAAACAAAGAGGCTGCAGCAATATCTGTGATTGAATTAGCCAAAATGAAACCGGATATTTCCGGTTTCATCCAGTCATATCCGGAAAAACTGGTGTGGAATTCGTATGCAATGGACCGAGAAAATCACAGGAAAAATGGTTTTGGAGAAAAGCAAAGTCTTTTCGTTAGGCAAGTGTATAAAATGTCATCTAGACAAACAGAAATATCATGTTTGTTTGCCGCAGTTCCTCTAGCTTTCTCCCTAGAACAAACAAATGTGTAGAGCTGGTGTCTCCATGTGGAACCAATTAGTGTTTCCAAGCATAAAATTAAATGTTCCCAGAAAAAAAAAAAACATACAAAAAAATAAAATCCGTGGATAATATCAGGAATACACAAACAAAGAGGCTGTAGCAATATCTGAGATTGAATTAGCCAAAACAAAACCGGATATTTCCGGTTTCATCCAGTCATATCCGGACAAAGTGTTGTGGAATTGGTACGCAGTGGACCGAGAAAATCACAGGAAAAATGGTTTTGGAGAAAAGCAAAGTCTTTTCGTTAGGCAAGTGCATAAAATGTCATCTATACAAACAGAAATATCATGTATGTTTGCCGCAGTTCCTCTAGCTTTCTCCCTAGAAAATACGAATGTGTAGAGCTGGTGTCTCCATGTGGAACCAATTAGTGTTTCCAAGCATAAAATTTAATGTTCCCTGAAAAAAAAAAACATTCAAAAAAATAAAATCCGTGGATAATATCAGGAATACACAAACACAGATGCTGTAGCAATATTTCGGTTTGAGTTAGCCAAAACAAAACCGGATATTTCCGGTTTCATCCAGTCATATCCGGACAAAGTGGTGTGGAATTGGTATGCAATGGACCGAGAAAATCACAGGAAAAATGGTTTTGGAGAAAAGCAAAGTCTTTTCGTTAGGCAAGTGCATAAAATGTCATCTATACAAACTTAAATATCATGTATGTTTGCCGCAGTTCCTCTAGCTTTCTCCCTAGAAAATACGAATGTGTAGAGCTGGTGTCTCCATGTGCACCAATTAGAGTTTCCAAGCATAAAATTAAATATTCCCAGAAAAAAAACCATTCAAAAAAATACAGTCCGTGGATAATATCAGGAATACACAAACACAGAGGCTGTAGCAATATTTCGGTTTGAGTTAGCCAAAACAAATCCGGATATTTCCGGTTTCATCCAGTCATATCCGGACAAAGTGGTGTGGAATTCGTATGCAATGGACCGAGAAAATCACAGGAAAAATGGTTTTGGAGAAAAGCAAAGTCTTTTCGTTAGGCAAGTGCATAAAATGTCATCTATACAAACTTAAATATCATGTATGTTTGCCGCAGTTCCTCTAGCTTTCTCCCTAGAACATAAAAATGTGTAGAGCTAGTGTCTCCATGTGGAACCAATTAGTGTTTCCAAGCATAAAATTAAATGTTCCCTGAAAAAAAAAAAACATTCAAAAAAATACAGTCCGTGGATAATATCAGGAATACACAAACAAAGAGGCTGCAGCAATATCTGTGATTGAATTAGCCAAAATGAAACCGGATATTTCCGGTTTCATCCAGTCATATCCGGAAAAACTGGTGTGGAATTCGTATGCAATGGACCGAGAAAATCACAGGAAAAATGGTTTTGGAGAAAAGCAAAGTCTTTTCGTTAGGCAAGTGTATAAAATGTCATCTAGACAAACAGAAATATCATGTTTGTTTGCCGCAGTTCCTCTAGCTTTCTCCCTAGAACAAACAAATGTGTAGAGCTGGTGTCTCCATGTGGAACCAATTAGTGTTTCCAAGCATAAAATTAAATGTTCCCTGAAAAAAAAAAACATTCAAAAAAATACACTCCGTGGATAATATCAGGAATACACAAACACAGAGGCTGTAGCAATATTTCGGTTTGAGTTAGCCAAAACAAAACCGGATATTTCCGGTTTCATCCAGTCATATCCGGACAAAGTGGTGTGGAATTTGTATGCAATGGACCGAGAAAATCACAGGAAAAATGGTTTTGGAGAAAAGCAAAGTCTTTTCGTTAGGCAAGTGCATAAAATGTCATCTAGACAAACAGAAATATCATGTTTGTTTGCCGCAGTTCCTCTAGCTTTCTCCCTAGAAAATACGAATGTGTAGAGCTGGTGTCTCCGTGTGCACCAATTAGAGTTTCCAAGCATAAAATTAAATATTTCCAGAAAAAAACATTCAAAAATATACAGTCCGTGGATAATATCAGGAATACACAAACACAGAGGCTGTAGCAATATTTCGGTTTGAGTTAGCCAAAACAAAACCGCATATTTCCGGTTTCATCCAGTCATATCCGGACAAACTGGTGTGGAATTTGTATGCAATGGACCGAGAAAATCACAGGAAAAATGGTTTTGGAGAAAAGCAAAGTCTTTTCGTTAGGCAAGTGCATCAAATGTCATCTATACAAACAGAAATATCATGTTTGTTTGCCGCAGTTCCTCTAGCTTTCTCCCTAGAAAATACGAATGTGTAGAGCTGGTGTCTCCATGTGGAACAAATTAGTGTTTCCAAGCATAAAATTTAATGTTCCCTGAAACAAAAAACATTCAAAAAATTAAAATCCGTGGATAATATCAGGAATACACAAACAAAGAGGCTGTAGCAATATCTGAGATTTAATTAGCCAAAATGAAACCGGATATTTCCGGTTTCATCCAGTCATATCCGGACAAAGTGGTGTGGAATTCGTATGCAATGGACCGAGAAAATCACAGTAAAAATGGTTTTGGAGAAAAGCAAAGTCTTTTCGTTAGGCAAGTGCATAAAATGTCATCTAGACAAACAGAAATATCATGTTTGTTTGCCGCAGTTCCTCTAGCTTTCTCCCTAGAACATAAAAATGTGTAGAGCTGGTGTCCCCATGTGGAACCAATTAGTGTTTCCAAGCATAAAATTAAATGTTCCCTGAAAAAAACATTCAAAAAAATACACTCCGTGGATAATATCAGGAATACACAAACACAGAGGCTGTAGCAATATTTCGGTTTGAGTTAGCCAAAACAAAACCGGATATTTCCGGTTTCATCCAGTATTATCCGAACAAACTGGTGTGGAATTTGTATGCAATGGACCGAGAAAATCACAGGAAAAATGGTTTTGGAGAAAAGCAAAGTCTTTTCGTTAGGCAAGTGCATCAAATGTCATCTATACAAACAGAAATAGCATGTTTGTTTGCCGCTGTTCCTATAGCTTTCTCCCTAGAAAATACGAATGTGTAGAGCTGGTGTCTCCGTGTGCACCAATTAGAGTTTCCAAGGACAAAGTTAAATGTTCCCTAATAAAAAAAAACAAAACAATAAAGTCCGTGGATAATATCAGGAATACACAAACACAGATGCTGTAGCAATATTTCGGTTTGAGTTAGCCAAAACAAAACCGGATATTTCCGGTTTCATCCAGTCATATCCGGACAAAGTGGTGTGGAATTGGTATGCAATGGACCGAGAAAATCACAGGAAAAATGGTTTTGGAGAAAAGCAAAGTCTTTTCGTTAGGCAAGTGCATAAAATGTCATCTATACAAACTTAAATATCATGTATGTTTGCCGCAGTTCCTCTAGCTTTCTCCCTAGAACATAAAAATGTGTAGAGCTAGTGTCTCCATGTGGAACCAATTAGTGTTTCCAAGCATAAAATTAAATGTTCCCTGAAAAAAAAAACATTCAAAAAAATACAGTCCGTGGATAATACCAGGAATACACAAACACAGATGCTGTAGCAATATTTCGGTTTGAGTTAGCCAAAACAAATCCGGATATTTCCGGTTTCATCCAGTCATATCCGGACAAAGTGGTGTTGAATTGGTATGCAATGGACCGAGAAAATCACAGGAAAAATGGTTTTGGAGAAATGCAAAGTCTTTTCGTTAGGCAAGTGCATAAAATCTATCTATACAAACAGAAATATCATGTTTGTTTGCCGCAGTTCCTCTAGCTTTCTCCCTAGAAAATACGAATGTGTAGAGCTGGTGTCTCCGTGTGCACCAATTAGAGTTTCCAAGGACAAAGTTAAATGTTCCCTAATAAAAAAAACAAAACAATAAAGTCCGTGGATAATATCAGGAATACACAAACAAAGAGGCTGTAGCAATATTTCGGTTTGAGTTAGCCAAAACAAATCCGGATATTTCCGGGTTCATCCAGTCATATCCGGACAAAGTGGTGTGGAATTGGTATGCAATGGACCGAGAAAATCACAGGAAAAATGGTTTTGGAGAAAAGCAAAGTCTTTTCGTTAGGCAAGTGCATAAAATGTCATCTATACAAACTTAAATATCATGTATGTTTGCCGCAGTTCCTCTAGCTTTCTCCCTAGAACATAAAAATGTGTAGAGCTAGTGTCTCCATGTGGAACCAATTAGTGTTTCCAAGCATAAAATTAAATGTTCCCTGAAAAAAAAAAACATTCAAAAAAATACAGTCCGTGGATAATATCAGGAATACACAAACAAAGAGGCTGCAGCAATATCTGTGATTGAATTAGCCAAAATGAAACCGGATATTTCCGGTTTCATCCAGTCATATCCGGAAAAACTGGTGTGGAATTCGTATGCAATGGACCGAGAAAATCACAGGAAAAATGGTTTTGGAGAAAAGCAAAGTCTTTTCGTTAGGCAAGTGTATCAAATGTCATCTAGACAAACAGAAATATCATGTTTGTTTGCCGCAGTTCCTCTAGCTTTCTCCCTAGAACAAAAAAATGTGTAGAGCTGGTGTCTCCATGTGGAACCAATTAGTGTTTCCAAGCATAAAATTAAATGTTCCCTGAAAAAAAAAAACATTCAAAAAAATACACTCCGTGGATAATATCAGGAATACACAAACACAGATGCTGTAGCAATATTTCGGTTTGAGTTAGCCAAAACAAAACCGGATATTTCCGGTTTCATCCATTCATATCCGGACAAAGTGGTGTGGAATTGGTATGCAATGGACCGAGAAAATCACAGGAAAAATGGTTTTGGAGAAAAGCAAAGTCTTTTCGTTAGGCAAGTGCATAAAATGTCCTGTAGACAAACAGAAATATCATGTTTGTTTGCCGCAGTTCCTCTAGCTTTCTCCCTAGAAAATACGAATGTGTAGAGCTGGTGTCTCTGTGTGCACCAATTAGAGTTTCCAAGCATAAAATTAAATATTCCCAGAAAAAAACATTCAAAAATATACACTCCGTGGATAATATCAGGAATACACAAACACAGAGGCTGTAGCAATATTTCGGTTTGAGTTAGCCAAAACAAAACCGCATATTTCCGGTTTCATCCAGTCATATCCGGACAAACTGGTGTGGAATTTGTATGCAATGGACCGAGAAAATCACAGGAAAAATGGTTTTGGAGAAAAGCAAAGTCTTTTCGTTAGGCAAGTGCATCAAATGTCATCTATACAAACAGAAATATCATGTTTGTTTGCCGCAGTTCCTCTAGCTTTCTCCCTAGAAAATACGAATGTGTAGAGCTGGTGTCTCCATGTGGAACAAATTAGTGTTTCCAAGCATAAAATTTAATGTTCCCTGAAAAAAAAAAACATTCAAAAAAATAAAATCCGTGGATAATATCAGGAATACACAAACAAAGAGGCTGTAGCAATATCTGAGATTTAATTAGCCAAAATGAAACCGGATATTTCCGGTTTCATCCAGTCATATCCGGACAAAGTGGTGTGGAATTCGTATGCAGTGGACCGAGAAAATCACAGGAAAAATGGTTTTGGAGAAAAGCAAAGTCTTTTCGTTAGGCAAGTGCATAAAATGTCATCTAGACAAACAGAAATATCATGTTTGTTTGCCGCAGTTCCTCTAGCTTTCTCCCTAGAACATAAAAATGTGTAGAGCTGGTGTCCCCATGTGGAACCAATTAGTGTTTCCAAGCATAAAATTAAATGTTCCCTGAAAAAAAACATTCAAAAAAATACACTCCGTGGATAATATCAGGAATACACAAACACAGAGGCTGTAGCAATATTTCGGTTTGAGTTAGCCAAAACAAAACCGGATATTTCCGGTTTCATCCAGTATTATCCGAACAAACTGGTGTGGAATTTGTATGCAATGGACCGAGAAAATCACAGGAAAAATGGTTTTGGAGAAAAGCAAAGTCTTTTCGTTAGGCAAGTGCATCAAATGTCATCTATACAAACAGAAATAGCATGTTTGTTTGCCGCTGTTCCTATAGCTTTCTCCCTAGAAAATACGAATGTGTAGAGCTGGTGTCTCCGTGTGCACCAATTAGAGTTTCCAAGGACAAAGTTAAATGTTCCCTAATAAAAAAAAACAAAACAATAAAGTCCGTGGATAATATCAGGAATACACAAACACAGATGCTGTAGCAATATTTCGGTTTGAGTTAGCCAAAACAAAACCGGATATTTCCGGTTTCATCCAGTCATATCCGGACAAAGTGGTGTGGAATTGGTATGCAATGGACCAAGAAAATCACAGGAAAAATGGTTTTGGAGAAAAGCAAAGTCTTTTCGTTAGGCAAGTGCATAAAATGTCATCTATACAAACTTAAATATCATGTATGTTTGCCGCAGTTCCTCTAGCTTTCTCCCTAGAACATAAAAATGTGTAGAGCTAGTGTCTCCATGTGGAACCAATTAGTGTTTCCAAGCATAAAATTAAATGTTCCCTGAAAAAAAAAAACATTCAAAAAAATACAGTCCGTGGATAATACCAGGAATACACAAACACAGATGCTGTAGCAATATTTCGGTTTGAGTTAGCCAAAACAAAACCGCAGATTTCCGGTTTCATCCAGTCATATCCGGACAAAGTGGTGTTGAATTGGTATGCAATGGACCGAGAAAATCACAGGAAAAATGGTTTTGGAGAAATGCAAAGTCTTTTCGTTAGGCAAGTGCATAAAATCTATCTATACAAACAGAAATATCATGTTTGTTTGCCGCAGTTCCTCTAGCTTTCTCCCTAGAAAATACGAATGTGTAGAGCTGGTGTCTCCGTGTGCACCAATTAGAGTTTCCAAGGACAAAGTTAAATGTTCCCTAATAAAAAAAAACAAAACAATAAAGTCCGTGGATAATATCAGGAATACACAAACAAAGAGGCTGTAGCAATATTTCGGTTTGAGTTAGCCAAAACAAATCCGGATATTTCCGGGTTCATCCAGTCATATCCGGACAAAGTGGTGTGGAATTGGTATGCAATGGACCGAGAAAATCACAGGAAAAATGGTTTTGGAGAAAAGCAAAGTCTTTTCGTTAGGCAAGTGCATAAAATGTCATCTATACAAACTTAAATATCATGTATGTTTGCCGCAGTTCCTCTAGCTTTCTTCCTAGAACATAAAAATGTGTAGAGCTAGTGTCTCCATGTGGAACCAATTAGTGTTTCCAAGCATAAAATTAAATGTTCCCTGAAAAAAAAAAACATTCAAAAAAATACAGTCCGTGGATAATATCAGGAATACACAAACAAAGAGGCAGCAGCAATATCTGTGATTGAATTAGCCAAAATGAAACCGGATATTTCCGGTTTCATCCAGTCATATCCGGAAAAACTGGTGTGGAATTCGTATGCAATGGACCGAGAAAATCACAGGAAAAATGGTTTTGGAGAAAAGCAAAGTCTTTTCGTTAGGCAAGTGTATAAAATGTCATCTATACAAACAGAAATATCATGTTTGTTTGCCGCAGTTCCTCTAGCTTTCTCCCTAGAACAAACAAATGTGTAGAGCTGGTGTCTCCATGTGGAACCAATTAGTGTTTCCAAGCATAAAATTAAATGTTCCCAGAAAAAAAAAACATTCAAAAAAATAAAATCCGTGGATAATATCAGGAATACACAAACAAAGAGGCTGTAGCAATATCTGAGATTGAATTAGCCAAAACAAAACCGGATATTTCCGGTTTCATCCAGTCATATCCGGACAAAGTGTTGTGGAATTGGTACGCAGTGGACCGAGAAAATCACAGGAAAAATGGTTTTGGAGAAAAGCAAAGTCTTTTCGTTAGGCAAGTGCATAAAATGTCATCTAGACAAACAGAAATATCATGTATGTTTGCCGCAGTTCCTCTAGCTTTCTCCCTAGAAAATACGAATGTGTAGAGCTGGTGTCTCCATGTGGAACCAATTAGTGTTTCCAAGCATAAAATTTAATGTTCCCTGAAAAAAAAAACATTCAAAAAAATAAAATCCGTGGATAATATCAGGAATACACAAACACAGATGCTGTAGCAATATTTCGGTTTGAGTTAGACAAAACAAAACCGGATATTTCCGGTTTCATCCAGTCATATCCGGACAAAGTGGTGTGGAATTCGTATGCAATGGACCGAGAAAATCACAGTAAAAATGGTTTTGGAGAAAAGCAAAGTCTTTTCGTTAGGCAAGTGCATAAAATGTCATCTATACAAACAGAAATATCATGTTTGTGTGCCGCAGTTCCTCTAGCTTTCTCCCTAGAAAATACGAATGTGTAGAGCTGGTGTCTCCATGTGGAACCAATTAGTGTTTCCAAGCATAAAATTTAATGTTCCCTGAAAAAAAAAACATTCAAAAAAATAAAATCCGTGGATAATATCAGGAATACACAAACAAAGAGGCTGTAGCAATATCTGAGATTTAATTAGCCAAAATGAAACCGGATATTTCCGGTTTCATCCAGTCATATCCGGACAAAGTGGTGTGGAATTCGTATGCAATGGACCGAGAAAATCACAGTAAAAATGGTTTTGGAGAAAAGCAAAGTCTTTTCGTTAGGCAAGTGCATAAAATGTCATCTAGACAAACAGAAATATCATGTTTGTTTGCCGCAGTTCCTCTAGCTTTCTCCCTAGAACATAAAAATGTGTAGAGCTGGTGTCCCCATGTGGAACCAATTAGTGTTTCCAAGCATAAAATTAAATGTTCCCTGAAAAAAAACATTCAAAAAAATACACTCCGTGGATAATATCAGGAATACACAAACACAGAGGCTGTAGCAATATTTCGGTTTGAGTTAGCCAAAACAAAACCGGATATTTCCGGTTTCATCCAGTCATATCCGGACAAAGTGGTGTGGAATTTGTATGCAATGGACCGAGAAAATCACAGGAAAAATGGTTTTGGAGAAAAGCAAAGTCTTTTCGTTAGGCAAGTGCATAAAATGTCATCTATACAAACAGAAATAGCATGTTTGTTTGCCGCAGTTCCTATAGCTTTCTCCCTAGAAAATACGAATGTGTAGAGCTGGTGTCTCCGTGTGCACCAATTAGAGTTTCCAAGGACAAAGTTAAATGTTCCCTAATAAAAAAAAACAAAACAATAAAGTCCGTGGATAATATCAGGAATACACAAACACAGAGGCTGTAGCAATATTTCGGTTTGAGTTAGCCAAAACAAAACCGGATATTTCCGGTTTCATCCAGTCATATCCGGACAAAGTGGTGTGGAATTGGTATGCAATGGACCGAGAAAATCACAGGAAAAATGGTTTTGGAGAAAAGCAAAGTCTTTTCGTTAGGCAAGTGTATAAAATGTCATCTAGACAAACAGAAATATCATGTTTGTTTGCCGCAGTTCCTCTAGCTTTCTCCCTAGAACATAAAAATGTGTAGAGCTAGTGTCTCCATGTGGAACCAATTAGTGTTTCCAAGCATAAAATTAAATGTTCCCTGAAAAAAAAAACATTCAAAAAAATACAGTCCGTGGATAATATCAGGAATACACAAACAAAGAGGCGGCAGCAATATCTGTGATTGAATTAGCCAAAATGAAACCGGATATTTCCGGTTTCATCTAGTCATATCCGGAAAAACTGGTGTGGAATTCGTATGCAATGGACCGAGAAAATCACAGGAAAAATGGTTTTGGAGAAAAGCAAAGTCTTTTCGTTAGGCAAGTGTATAAAATGTCATCTAGACAAACAGAAACATCATGTTTGTTTGCCGCAGTTCCTCTAGCTTTCTCCCTAGAACAAACAAATGTGTAGAGCTGGTGTCTCCATGTGGAACCAATTAGTGTTTCCAAGCATAAAATTAAATATTCCCTGAAAAAAAAACATTCAAAAAAATACAGTCCGTGGATAATATCAGGAATACACAAACACAGAGGCTGTAGCAATATTTCGGTTTGAGTTAGCCAAAACAAAACCGGATATTTCCGGTTTCATCCAGTCATATCCGGACAAAGTGGTGTGGAATTTGTATGCAATGGACCGAGAAAATCACAGGAAAAATGGTTTTGGAGAAAAGAAAAGTCTTTTCGTTAGGCAAGTGCATAAAATGTCATCTAGACAAACAGAAATATCATGTTTGTTTGCCGCAGTTCCTCTAGCTTTCTCCCTAGAAAATACGAATGTGTAGAGCTGGTGTCTCCGTGTGCACCAATTAGAGTTTCCAAGCATAAAATTAAATATTCCCAGAAAAAAACATTCAAAAAAATACAGTCCGTGGATAATATCAGGAATACACAAACACAGAGGCTGTAGCAATATTTCGGTTTGAGTTAGCCAAAACAAAACCGGATATTTCCGGTTTCATCCAGTCATATCCGGAAAAACTGGTGTGGAATTGGTATGCAATGGACCGAGAAAATCACAGGAAAAATGGTTTTGGAGAAAAGCAAAGTCTTTTCGTTAGGCAAGTGCATCAAATGTCATCTATACAAACAGAAATATCATGTTTGTTTGCCACAGTTCCTCTAGCTTTCTCCCTAGAAAATACGAATGTGTAGAGCTGGTGTCTCCATGTGGAACCAATTAGTGTTTCCAAGCATAAAATTTAATGTTCCCTGAAAAAAAAACATTCAAAAAAATAAAATCCGTGGATAATATCAGGAATACACAAACAAAGAGGCTGTAGCAATATCTGAGATTTAATTAGCCAAAATGAAACCGGATATTTCCGGTTTCATCCAGTCATATCCGGACAAAGTGGTGTGGAATTCGTATGCAATGGACCGAGAAAATCACAGTAAAAATGGTTTTGGAGAAAAGCAAAGTCTTTTCGTTAGGCAAGTGCATAAAATGTCATCTAGACAAACAGAAATATCATGTTTGTTTGCCGCAGTTCCTCTAGCTTTCTCCCTAGAACATAAAAATGTGTAGAGCTGGTGTCCCCATGTGGAACCAATTAGTGTTTCCAAGCATAAAATTAAATGTTCCCTGAAAAAAAACATTCAAAAAAATACACTCCGTGGATAATATCAGGAATACACAAACACAGAGGCTGTAGCAATATTTCGGTTTGAGTTAGCCAAAACAAAACCGCATATTTCCGGTTTCATCCAGTCATATCCGGACAAAGTGGTGTGGAATTTGTATGCAATGGACCGAGAAAATCACAGGAAAAATGGTTTTGGAGAAAAGCAAAGTCTTTTCGTTAGGCAAGTGCATAAAATGTCATCTATACAAACAGAAATAGCATGTTTGTTTGCCGCAGTTCCTATAGCTTTCTCCCTAGAAAATACGAATGTGTAGAGCTGGTGTCTCCGTGTGCACCAATTAGAGTTTCCAAGGACAAAGTTAAATGTTCCCTAATAAAAAAAAACAAAACAATAAAGTCCGTGGATAATATCAGGAATACACAAACACAGAGGCTGTAGCAATATTTCGGTTTGAGTTAGCCAAAACAAAACCGGATATTTCCGGTTTCATCCAGTCATATCCGGACAAAGTGGTGTGGAATTGGTATGCAATGGACCGAGAAAATCACAGGAAAAATGGTTTTGGAGAAAAGCAAAGTCTTTTCGTTAGGCAAGTGTATAAAATGTCATCTAGACAAACAGAAATATCATGTTTGTTTGCCGCAGTTCCTCTAGCTTTCTCCCTAGAACATAAAAATGTGTAGAGCTAGTGTCTCCATGTGGAACCAATTAGTGTTTCCAAGCATAAAATTAAATGTTCCCTGAAAAAAAAAACATTCAAAAAAATACAGTCCGTGGATAATATCAGGAATACACAAACAAAGAGGCGGCAGCAATATCTGTGATTGAATTAGCCAAAATGAAACCGGATATTTCCGGTTTCATCTAGTCATATCCGGAAAAACTGGTGTGGAATTCGTATGCAATGGACCGAGAAAATCACAGGAAAAATGGTTTTGGAGAAAAGCAAAGTCTTTTCGTTAGGCAAGTGTATAAAATGTCATCTAGACAAACAGAAACATCATGTTTGTTTGCCGCAGTTCCTCTAGCTTTCTCCCTAGAACAAACAAATGTGTAGAGCTGGTGTCTCCATGTGGAACCAATTAGTGTTTCCAAGCATAAAATTAAATGTTCCCTGAAAAAAAAAACATTCAAAAAAATACAGTCCGTGGATAATATCAGGAATACACAAACACAGAGGCTGTAGCAATATTTCGGTTTGAGTTAGCCAAAACAAAACCGGATATTTCCGGTTTCATCCAGTCATATCCGGACAAAGTGGTGTGGAATTTGTATGCAATGGACCGAGAAAATCACAGGAAAAATGGTTTTGGAGAAAAGAAAAGTCTTTTCGTTAGGCAAGTGCATAAAATGTCATCTAGACAAACAGAAATATCATGTTTGTTTGCCGCAGTTCCTCTAGCTTTCTCCCTAGAAAATACGAATGTGTAGAGCTGGTGTCTCCGTGTGCACCAATTAGAGTTTCCAAGCATAAAATTAAATATTCCCAGAAAAAAACATTCAAAAAAATACAGTCCGTGGATAATATCAGGAATACACAAACACAGAGGCTGTAGCAATATTTCGGTTTGAGTTAGCCAAAACAAAACCGGATATTTCCGGTTTCATCCAGTCATATCCGGAAAAACTGGTGTGGAATTGGTATGCAATGGACCGAGAAAATCACAGGAAAAATGGTTTTGGAGAAAAGCAAAGTCTTTTCGTTAGGCAAGTGCATCAAATGTCATCTATACAAACAGAAATATCATGTTTGTTTGCCACAGTTCCTCTAGCTTTCTCCCTAGAAAATACGAATGTGTAGAGCTGGTGTCTCCATGTGGAACCAATTAGTGTTTCCAAGCATAAAATTTAATGTTCCCTGAAAAAAAAACATTCAAAAAAATAAAATCCGTGGATAATATCAGGAATACACAAACAAAGAGGCTGTAGCAATATCTGAGATTTAATTAGCCAAAATGAAACCGGATATTTCCGGTTTCATCCAGTCATATCCGGACAAAGTGGTGTGGAATTCGTATGCAATGGACCGAGAAAATCACAGTAAAAATGGTTTTGGAGAAAAGCAAAGTCTTTTCGTTAGGCAAGTGCATAAAATGTCATCTAGACAAACAGAAATATCATGTTTGTTTGCCGCAGTTCCTCTAGCTTTCTCCCTAGAACATAAAAATGTGTAGAGCTGGTGTCCCCATGTGGAACCAATTAGTGTTTCCAAGCATAAAATTAAATGTTCCCTGAAAAAAAACATTCAAAAAAATACACTCCGTGGATAATATCAGGAATACACAAACACAGAGGCTGTAGCAATATTTCGGTTTGAGTTAGCCAAAACAAAACCGCATATTTCCGGTTTCATCCAGTCATATCCGGACAAACTGGTGTGGAATTTGTATGCAATGGACCGAGAAAATCACAGGAAAAATGGTTTTGGAGAAAAGCAAAGTCTTTTCGTTAGGCAAGTGCATAAAATGTCATCTATACAAACAGAAACATCATGTTTGTTTGCCGCAGTTCCTATAGCTTTCTCCCTAGAAAATACGAATGTGTAGAGCTGGTGTCTCCGTGTGCACCAATTAGAGTTTCCAAGGACAAAGTTAAATGTTCCCTAATAAAAAAAAACAAAACAATAAAGTCCGTGGATAATATCAGGAATACACAAACACAGATGCTGTAGCAATATTTCGGTTTGAGTTAGCCAAAACAAAACCGGATATTTCCGGTTTCATCCAGTCATATCCGGACAAAGTGGTGTGGAATTGGTATGCAATGGACCGAGAAAATCACAGGAAAAATGGTTTTGGAGAAAAGCAAAGTCTTTTCGTTAGGCAAGTGCATAAAATGTCATCTATACAAACTTAAATATCATGTATGTTTGCCGCAGTTCCTCTAGCTTTCTCCCTAGAACATAAAAATGTGTAGAGCTAGTGTCTCCATGTGGAACCAATTAGTGTTTCCAAGCATAAAATTAAATGTTCCCTGAAAAAAAAAACATTCAAAAAAATACAGTCCGTGGATAATACCAGGAATACACAAACACAGATGCTGTAGCAATATTTCGGTTTGAGTTAGCCAAAACAAATCCGGATATTTCCGGTTTCATCCAGTCATATCCGGACAAAGTGGTGTTGAATTGGTATGCAATGGACCGAGAAAATCACAGGAAAAATGGTTTTGGAGAAATGCAAAGTCTTTTCGTTAGGCAAGTGCATAAAATCTATCTATACAAACAGAAATATCATGTATGTTTGCCGCAGTTCCTCTAGCTTTCTCCCTAGAACATAAAAATGTGTAGAGCTAGTGTCTCCATGTGGAACCAATTAGTGTTTCCAAGCATAAAATTAAATGTTCCCTGAAAAAAAAAACATTCAAAAAAACAAAGTCCGTGGATAATATCAGGAATACACAAACACAGAGGCTGTAGCAATATTTCGGTTTGAGTTAGCCAAAACAAAACCGGATATTTCCGGTTTCATCCAGTCATATCCGGACAAAGTGGTGTGGAATTGGTATGCAATGGACCGAGAAAATCACAGGAAAAATGGTTTTGGAGAAAAGCAAAGTCTTTTCGTTAGGCAAGTGCATAAAATGTCATCTATACAAACAGAAATATCATGTTTGTTTGCCGCAGTTCCTCTAGCTTTCTCCCTAGAAAATACGAATGTGTAGAGCTGGTGTCTCCATGTGCACCAATTAGAGTTTCCAAGCATAAAATTAAATATTCCCAGAAAAAAAAAACATTCAAAAAAATACAGTCCGTGGATAATATCAGGAATACACAAACACAGAGGCTGTAGCAATATTTCGGTTTGAGTTAGCCAAAACAAAACCGGATATTTCCGGTTTCATCCAGTCATATCCGGACAAAGTGGTGTGGAATTGGTATGCAATGGACCGAGAAAATCACAGGAAAAATGGTTTTGGAGAAAAGCAAAGTCTTTTCTTTAGGCAAGTGCATAAAATGTCATCTATACAAACTTAAATATCATGTATGTTTGCCGCAGTTCCTCTAGCTTTCTCCCTAGAAAATACGAATGTGTAGAGCTGGTGTCTCCGTGTGCACCAATTAGATTTTCCAAGGACAAAGTTAAATGTTCCCTAATAAAAAAAAACAAAACAATAAAGTCCATGGATAATATCAGGAATACACAAACAAAGAGGCTGTAGCAATATTTCGGTTTGAGTTAGCCAAAACAAATCCGGATATTTCCGGTTTCATCCAGTCATATCCGGACAAAGTGGTGTGGAATTTGTATGCAATGGACCGAGAAAATCACAGGAAAAATGGTTTTGGAGAAATGCAAAGTCTTTTCGTTAGGCAAGTGCATCAAATGTCATCTATACAAACAGAAATATCATGTTTGTTTGCCACAGTTCCTCTAGCTTTCTCCCTAGAAAATACGAATGTGTAGAGCTGGTGTCTCCATGTGGAACCAATTAGTGTTTCCAAGCATAAAATTTAATGTTCCCTGAAAAAAAAAACATTCAAAAAAATACAGTCCGTGGATAATATCAGGAATACACAAACAAAGAGGCTGCAGCAATATCTGAGATTTAATTAGCCAAAATGAAACCGGATATTTCCGGTTTCATCCAGTCATATCCGGACAAACTGGTGTGGAATTCGTATGCAATGGACCGAGAAAATCACAGTAAAAATGGTTTTGGAGAAAAGAAAAGTCTTTTCGTTAGGCAAGTGCATAAAATGTCATCTAGACAAACAGAAATATCATGTTTGTTTGCCGCAGTTCCTCTAGCTTTCTCCCTAGAAAATACGAATGTGTAGAGCTGGTGTCTCCGTGTGCAGCAATTAGAGTTTCCAAGCATAAAATTAAATATTCCCAGAAAAAAACATTCAAAAAAATACAGTCCGTGGATAATATCAGGAATACACAAACACAGAGGCTGTAGCAATATTTCGGTTTGAGTTAGCCAAAACAAAACCGGATATTTCCGGTTTCATCCAGTCATATCCGGAAAAACTGGTGTGGAATTGGTATGCAATGGACCGAGAAAATCACAGGAAAAATGGTTTTGGAGAAAAGCAAAGTCTTTTCGTTAGGCAAGTGCATCAAATGTCATCTATACAAACAGAAATATCATGTTTGTTTGCCACAGTTCCTCTAGCTTTCTCCCTAGAAAATACGAATGTGTAGAGCTGGTGTCTCCATGTGGAACCAATTAGTGTTTCCAAGCATAAAATTTAATGTTCCCTGAAAAAAAAACATTCAAAAAAATAAAATCCGTGGATAATATCAGGAATACACAAACAAAGAGGCTGTAGCAATATCTGAGATTTAATTAGCCAAAATGAAACCGGATATTTCCGGTTTCATCCAGTCATATCCGGACAAAGTGGTGTGGAATTCGTATGCAATGGACCGAGAAAATCACAGTAAAAATGGTTTTGGAGAAAAGCAAAGTCTTTTCGTTAGGCAAGTGCATAAAATGTCATCTAGACAAACAGAAATATCATGTTTGTTTGCCGCAGTTCCTCTAGCTTTCTCCCTAGAACATAAAAATGTGTAGAGCTGGTGTCCCCATGTGGAACCAATTAGTGTTTCCAAGCATAAAATTAAATGTTCCCTGAAAAAAAACATTCAAAAAAATACACTCCGTGGATAATATCAGGAATACACAAACACAGAGGCTGTAGCAATATTTCGGTTTGAGTTAGCCAAAACAAAACCGCATATTTCCGGTTTCATCTAGTCATATCCGGACAAAGTGGTGTGGAATTTGTATGCAATGGACCGAGAAAATCACAGGAAAAATGGTTTTGGAGAAAAGCAAAGTCTTTTCGTTAGGCAAGTGCATAAAATGTCATCTATACAAACAGAAATAGCATGTTTGTTTGCCGCAGTTCCTATAGCTTTCTCCCTAGAAAATACGAATGTGTAGAGCTGGTGTCTCCGTGTGCACCAATTAGAGTTTCCAAGGACAAAGTTAAATGTTCCCTAATAAAAAAAAACAAAACAATAAAGTCCGTGGATAATATCAGGAATACACAAACACAGATGCTGTAGCAATATTTCGGTTTGAGTTAGCCAAAACAAAACCGGATATTTCCGGTTTCATCCAGTCATATCCGGACAAAGTGGTGTGGAATTGGTATGCAATGGACCGAGAAAATCACAGGAAAAATGGTTTTGGAGAAAAGCAAAGTCTTTTCGTTAGGCAAGTGTATAAAATGTCATCTAGACAAACAGAAATATCATGTTTGTTTGCCGCAGTTCCTCTAGCTTTCTCCCTAGAACATAAAAATGTGTAGAGCTAGTGTCTCCATGTGGAACCAATTAGTGTTTCCAAGCATAAAATTAAATGTTCCCTGAAAAAAAAAACATTCAAAAAAATACAGTCCGTGGATAATATCAGGAATACACAAACAAAGAGGCGGCAGCAATATCTGTGATTGAATTAGCCAAAATGAAACCGGATATTTCCGGTTTCATCTAGTCATATCCGGAAAAACTGGTGTGGAATTCGTATGCAATGGACCGAGAAAATCACAGGAAAAATGGTTTTGGAGAAAAGCAAAGTCTTTTCGTTAGGCAAGTGTATAAAATGTCATCTAGACAAACAGAAACATCATGTTTGTTTGCCGCAGTTCCTCTAGCTTTCTCCCTAGAACAAACAAATGTGTAGAGCTGGTGTCTCCATGTGGAACCAATTAGTGTTTCCAAGCATAAAATTAAATGTTCCCTGAAAAAAAAAACATTCAAAAAAATACAGTCCGTGGATAATATCAGGAATACACAAACACAGAGGCTGTAGCAATATTTCGGTTTGAGTTAGCCAAAACAAAACCGGATATTTCCGGTTTCATCCAGTCATATCCGGACAAAGTGGTGTGGAATTTGTATGCAATGGACCGAGAAAATCACAGGAAAAATGGTTTTGGAGAAAAGAAAAGTCTTTTCGTTAGGCAAGTGCATAAAATGTCATCTAGACAAACAGAAATATCATGTTTGTTTGCCGCAGTTCCTCTAGCTTTCTCCCTAGAAAATACGAATGTGTAGAGCTGGTGTCTCCGTGTGCACCAATTAGAGTTTCCAAGCATAAAATTAAATATTCCCAGAAAAAAACATTCAAAAAAATACAGTCCGTGGATAATATCAGGAATACACAAACACAGAGGCTGTAGCAATATTTCGGTTTGAGTTAGCCAAAACAAAACCGGATATTTCCGGTTTCATCCAGTCATATCCGGAAAAACTGGTGTGGAATTGGTATGCAATGGACCGAGAAAATCACAGGAAAAATGGTTTTGGAGAAAAGCAAAGTCTTTTCGTTAGGCAAGTGCATCAAATGTCATCTATACAAACAGAAATATCATGTTTGTTTGCCACAGTTCCTCTAGCTTTCTCCCTAGAAAATACGAATGTGTAGAGCTGGTGTCTCCATGTGGAACCAATTAGTGTTTCCAAGCATAAAATTTAATGTTCCCTGAAAAAAAAACATTCAAAAAAATAAAATCCGTGGATAATATCAGGAATACACAAACAAAGAGGCTGTAGCAATATCTGAGATTTAATTAGCCAAAATGAAACCGGATATTTCCGGTTTCATCCAGTCATATCCGGACAAAGTGGTGTGGAATTCGTATGCAATGGACCGAGAAAATCACAGTAAAAATGGTTTTGGAGAAAAGCAAAGTCTTTTCGTTAGGCAAGTGCATAAAATGTCATCTAGACAAACAGAAATATCATGTTTGTTTGCCGCAGTTCCTCTAGCTTTCTCCCTAGAACATAAAAATGTGTAGAGCTGGTGTCCCCATGTGGAACCAATTAGTGTTTCCAAGCATAAAATTAAATGTTCCCTGAAAAAAAACATTCAAAAAAATACACTCCGTGGATAATATCAGGAATACACAAACACAGAGGCTGTAGCAATATTTCGGTTTGAGTTAGCCAAAACAAAACCGCATATTTCCGGTTTCATCCAGTCATATCCGGACAAACTGGTGTGGAATTTGTATGCAATGGACCGAGAAAATCACAGGAAAAATGGTTTTGGAGAAAAGCAAAGTCTTTTCGTTAGGCAAGTGCATAAAATGTCATCTATACAAACAGAAACATCATGTTTGTTTGCCGCAGTTCCTATAGCTTTCTCCCTAGAAAATACGAATGTGTAGAGCTGGTGTCTCCGTGTGCACCAATTAGAGTTTCCAAGGACAAAGTTAAATGTTCCCTAATAAAAAAAAACAAAACAATAAAGTCCGTGGATAATATCAGGAATACACAAACACAGATGCTGTAGCAATATTTCGGTTTGAGTTAGCCAAAACAAAACCGGATATTTCCGGTTTCATCCAGTCATATCCGGACAAAGTGGTGTGGAATTGGTATGCAATGGACCGAGAAAATCACAGGAAAAATGGTTTTGGAGAAAAGCAAAGTCTTTTCGTTAGGCAAGTGCATAAAATGTCATCTATACAAACTTAAATATCATGTATGTTTGCCGCAGTTCCTCTAGCTTTCTCCCTAGAACATAAAAATGTGTAGAGCTAGTGTCTCCATGTGGAACCAATTAGTGTTTCCAAGCATAAAATTAAATGTTCCCTGAAAAAAAAAACATTCAAAAAAATACAGTCCGTGGATAATACCAGGAATACACAAACACAGATGCTGTAGCAATATTTCGGTTTGAGTTAGCCAAAACAAATCCGGATATTTCCGGTTTCATCCAGTCATATCCGGACAAAGTGGTGTTGAATTGGTATGCAATGGACCGAGAAAATCACAGGAAAAATGGTTTTGGAGAAATGCAAAGTCTTTTCGTTAGGCAAGTGCATAAAATCTATCTATACAAACAGAAATATCATGTATGTTTGCCGCAGTTCCTCTAGCTTTCTCCCTAGAACATAAAAATGTGTAGAGCTAGTGTCTCCATGTGGAACCAATTAGTGTTTCCAAGCATAAAATTAAATGTTCCCTGAAAAAAAAAACATTCAAAAAAACAAAGTCCGTGGATAATATCAGGAATACACAAACACAGAGGCTGTAGCAATATTTCGGTTTGAGTTAGCCAAAACAAAACCGGATATTTCCGGTTTCATCCAGTCATATCCGGACAAAGTGGTGTGGAATTTGTATGCAATGGACCGAGAAAATCACAGGAAAAATGGTTTTGGAGAAAAGCAAAGTCTTTTCGTTAGGCAAGTGCATAAAATGTCATCTATACAAACAGAAATATCATGTTTGTTTGCCGCAGTTCCTCTAGCTTTCTCCCTAGAAAATACGAATGTGTAGAGCTGGTGTCTCCATGTGCACCAATTAGAGTTTCCAAGCATAAAATTAAATATTCCCAGAAAAAAAAAAACATTCAAAAAAATACAGTCCGTGGATAATATCAGGAATACACAAACACAGAGGCTGTAGCAATATTTCGGTTTGAGTTAGCCAAAACAAAACCGGATATTTCCGGTTTCATCCAGTCATATCCGGACAAAGTGGTGTGGAATTGGTATGCAATGGACCGAGAAAATCACAGGAAAAATGGTTTTGGAGAAAAGCAAAGTCTTTTCTTTAGGCAAGTGCATAAAATGTCATCTATACAAACTTAAATATCATGTATGTTTGCCGCAGTTCCTCTAGCTTTCTCCCTAGAAAATACGAATGTGTAGAGCTGGTGTCTCCGTGTGCACCAATTAGATTTTCCAAGGACAAAGTTAAATGTTCCCTAATAAAAAAAAACAAAACAATAAAGTCCATGGATAATATCAGGAATACACAAACAAAGAGGCTGTAGCAATATTTCGGTTTGAGTTAGCCAAAACAAATCCGGATATTTCCGGTTTCATCCAGTCATATCCGGACAAAGTGGTGTGGAATTTGTATGCAATGGACCGAGAAAATCACAGGAAAAATGGTTTTGGAGAAATGCAAAGTCTTTTCGTTAGGCAAGTGCATCAAATGTCATCTATACAAACAGAAATATCATGTTTGTTTGCCACAGTTCCTCTAGCTTTCTCCCTAGAAAATACGAATGTGTAGAGCTGGTGTCTCCATGTGGAACCAATTAGTGTTTCCAAGCATAAAATTTAATGTTCCCTGAAAAAAAAAACATTCAAAAAAATACAGTCCGTGGATAATATCAGGAATACACAAACAAAGAGGCTGCAGCAATATCTGAGATTTAATTAGCCAAAATGAAACCGGATATTTCCGGTTTCATCCAGTCATATCCGGACAAAGTGGTGTGGAATTCGTATGCAATGGACCGAGAAAATCACAGTAAAAATGGTTTTGGAGAAAAGCAAAGTCTTTTCGTTAGGCAAGTGCATAAAATGTCATCTAGACAAACAGAAATATCATGTTTGTTTGCCGCAGTTCCTCTAGCTTTCTCCCTAGAACATAAAAATGTGTAGAGCTGGTGTCCCCATGTGGAACCAATTAGTGTTTCCAAGCATAAAATTAAATGTTCCCTGAAAAAAAACATTCAAAAAAATACACTCCGTGGATAATATCAGGAATACACAAACACAGAGGCTGTAGCAATATTTCGGTTTGAGTTAGCCAAAACAAAACCGGATATTTCCGGTTTCATCCAGTCATATCCGGACAAAGTGGTGTGGAATTGGTATGCAATAGACCGAGAAAATCACAGGAAAAATGGTTTTGGAGAAAAGCAAAGTCTTTTCGTTAGGCAAGTGCATAAAATGTCATCTATACAAACTTAAATATCATGTATGTTAGCCGCAGTTCCTCTAGCTTTCTCCCTAGAAAATACGAATGTGTAGAGCTGGTGTCTCCGTGTGCACCAATTAGAGTTTCCAAGGACAAAGTTAAATGTTCCCTAATAAAAAAAACAAAACAATAAAGTCCGTGGATAATATCAGGAATACACAAACAAAGAGGCTGTAGCAATATTTCGGTTTGAGTTAGCCAAAACAAATCCGGATATTTCCGGTTTCATCCAGTCAAATCCGGACAAAGAGGTGTGGAATTGGTATGCAATGGACCGAGAAAATCACAGGAAAAATGGTTTTGGAGAAAAGCAAAGTCTTTTCGTTAGGCAAGTGCATAAAATGTCATCTATACAAACTTAAATATCATGTATGTTTGCCGCAGTTCCTCTAGCTTTCTCCCTAGAACATAAAAATGTGTAGAGCTAGTGTCTCCATGTGGAACCAATTAGTGTTTCCAAGCATAAAATTAAATGTTCCCTGAAAAAAAAACATTCAAAAAATACAGTCCGTGGATAATATCAGGAATACACAAACAAAGAGGCTGCAGCAATATCTGTGATTGAATTAGCCAAAATGAAACCAGATATTTCCGGTTTCATCCAGTCATATCCGGAAAAACTGGTGTGGAATTCGTATGCAATGGACCGAGAAAATCACAGGAAAAATGGTTTTGGAGAAAAGCAAAGTCTTTTCGTTAGGCAAGTGTATAAAATGTCATCTAGACAAACAGAAATATCATGTTTGTTTGCCGCAGTTCCTCTAGCTTTCTCCCTAGAACAAACAAATGTGTAGAGCTGGTGTCTCCATGTGGAACCAATTAGTGTTTCCAAGCATAAAATTAAATGTTCCCTGAAAAAAAAAACATTCAAAAAATACAGTCCGTGGATAATATCAGGAATACACAAACACAGAGGCTGTAGCAATATTTCGGTTTGAGTTAGCCAAAACAAAACCGGATATTTCCGGTTTCATCCAGTCATATCCGGACAAAGTGGTGTGGAATTCGTATGCAATGGACAGAGAAAATCACAGGAAAAATGGTTTTGGAGAAAAGCAAAGTCTTTTCGTTAGGCAAGTGCATAAAATGTCATCTAGACAAACAGAAATATCATGTTTGTTTGCCGCAGTTCCTCTAGCTTTCTCCCTAGAAAATACGAATGTGTAGAGCTGGTGTCTCCGTGTGCACCAATTAGAGTTTCCAAGCATAAAATTAAATATTCCCAGAAAAAAACATTCAAAAAAATACAGTCCGTGGATAATATCAGGAATACACAAACACAGAGGCTGTAGCAATATTTCGGTTTGAGTTAGCCAAAACAAAACCGCATATTTCCGGTTTCATCCAGTCATATCCGGACAAACTGGTGTGGAATTTGTATGCAATGGACCGAGAAAATCACAGGAAAAATGGTTTTGGAGAAAAGCAAAGTCTTTTCGTTAGGCAAGTGCATCAAATGTCATCTATACAAACAGAAATATCATGTTTGTTTGCCACAGTTCCTCTAGCTTTCTCCCTAGAAAATACGAATGTGTAGAGCTGGTGTCTCCATGTGGAACCAATTAGTGTTTCCAAGCATAAAATTTAATGTTCCCTGAAAAAAAAAACATTCAAAAAAATACAGTCCGTGGATAATATCAGGAATACACAAACAAAGAGGCTGCAGCAATATCTGAGATTTAATTAGCCAAAATGAAACCGGATATTTCCGGTTTCATCCAGTCATATCCGGACAAAGTGGTGTGGAATTCGTATGCAATGGACCGAGAAAATCACAGTAAAAATGGTTTTGGAGAAAAGCAAAGTCTTTTCGTTAGGCAAGTGCATAAAATGTCATCTAGACAAACAGAAATATCATGTTTGTTTGCCGCAGTTCCTCTAGCTTTCTCCCTAGAACATAAAAATGTGTAGAGCTGGTGTCCCCATGTGGAACCAATTAGTGTTTCCAAGCATAAAATTAAATGTTCCCTGAAAAAAAACATTCAAAAAAATACACTCCGTGGATAATATCAGGAATACACAAACACAGAGGCTGTAGCAATATTTCGGTTTGAGTTAGCCAAAACAAAACTGGATATTTCCGGTTTCATCCAGTCATATCCGGACAAAGTGGTGTGGAATTTGTATGCAATGGACCGAGAAAATCACAGGAAAAATGGTTTTGGAGAAAAGCAAAGTCTTTTCGTTAGGCAAGTGCTCAAATGTCATCTATACAAACAGAAATAGCATGTTTGTTTGCCGCAGTTCCTATAGCTTTCTCCCTAGAAAATACGAATGTGTAGAGCTGGTGTCTCCGTGTGCACCAATTAGAGTTTCCAAGGACAAAGTTAAATGTTCCCTAATAAAAAAAAACAAAACAATAAAGTCCGTGGATAATATCAGGAATACACAAACACAGATGCTGTAGCAATATTTCGGTTTGAGTTAGCCAAAACAAAACCGGATATTTCCGGTTTCATCCAGTCATATCCGGACAAAGTGGTGTGGAATTGGTATGCAATGGACCGAGAAAATCACAGGAAAAATGGTTTTGGAGAAAAGCAAAGTCTTTTCGTTAGGCAAGTGTATAAAATGTCATCTAGACAAACAGAAATATCATGTTTGTTTGCCGCAGTTCCTCTAGCTTTCTCCCTAGAACATAAAAATGTGTAGAGCTAGTGTCTCCATGTGGAACCAATTAGTGTTTCCAAGCATAAAATTAAATGTTCCCTGAAAAAAAAAAACATTCAAAAAAATACAGTCCGTGGATAATATCAGGAATACACAAACAAAGAGGCTGCAGTAATATCTGTGATTGAATTAGCCAAAATGAAACCGGATATTTCCGGTTTCATCCAGTCATATCCGGACAAAGTGGTGTGGAATTTGTATGCAATGGACCGAGAAAATCACAGGAAAAATGGTTTTGGAGAAAAGCAAAGTCTTTTCGTTAGGCAAGTGCATAAAATGTCATCTAGACAAACAGAAATATCATGTTTGTTTGCCGCAGTTCCTCTAGCTTTCTCCCTAGAAAATACGAATGTGTAGAGCTGGTGTCTCCGTGTGCACCAATTAGAGTTTCCAAGCATAAAATTAAATATTCCCAGAAAAAAACATTCAAAAAAATACAGTCCGTGGATAATATCAGGAATACACAAACACAGAGGCTGTAGCAATATTTCGGTTTGAGTTAGCCAAAGCAAAACCGCATATTTCCGGTTTCATCCAGTCATATCCGGACAAACTGGTGTGGAATTTGTATGCAATGGACCGAGAAAATCACAGGAAAAATGGTTTTGGAGAAAAGCAAAGTCTTTTCGTTAGGCAAGTGCATCAAATGTCATCTATACAAACAGAAATATCATGTTTGTTTGCCACAGTTCCTCTAGCTTTCTCCCTAGAAAATACGAATGTGTAGAGCTGGTGTCTCCATGTGGAACCAATTAGTGTTTCCAAGCATAAAATTTAATGTTCCCTGAAAAAAAAACATTCAAAAAAATAAAATCCGTGGATAATATCAGGAATACACAAACAAAGAGGCTGTAGCAATATCTGAGATTTAATTAGCCAAAATGAAACCGGATATTTCCGGTTTCATCCAGTCATATCCGGACAAAGTGGTGTGGAATTCGTATGCAATGGACCGAGAAAATCACAGGAAAAATGGTTTTGGAGAAAAGCAAAGTCTTTTCGTTAGGCAAGTGCATAAAATGTCATCTAGACAAACAGAAATATCATGTTTGTTTGCCGCAGTTCCTCTAGCTTTCTCCCTAGAACAAACAAATGTGTAGAGCTGGTGTCTCCATGTGGAAGCAATTAGTGTTTCCAAGCATAAAATTAAATATTCCCAGAAAAAAAAAACATTCAAAAAAATACAGTCCGTGGATAATATCAGGAATACACAAACACAGAGGCTGTAGCAATATTTCGGTTTGAGTTAGCCAAAACAAAACCGGATATTTCCGGTTTCATCCAGTCATATCCGGACAAAGTGGTGTGGAATTGGTATGCAATGGACCGAGAAAATCACAGGAAAAATGGTTTTGGAGAAAAGCAAAATCTTTTCGTTAGGCAAGTGCATAAAATGTCATCTAGACAAACAGAAATATCATGTATGTTTGCCGCAGTTCCTCTAGCTTTCTCCCTAGAAAATACGAATGTGTAGAGCTGGTGTCTCCGTGTGCACCAATTAAAGTTTCCAAGGACAAAGTTAAATGTTCCCTAATAAAAAAAACAAAACAATAAAGTCCGTGGATAATATCAGGAATACACAAACAAAGAGGCTGTAGCAATATTTCGGTTTGAGTTAGCCAAAACAAATCCGGATATTTCCGGTTTCATCCAGTCATATCCGGACAAAGTGGTGTGGAATTGGTATGCAATGGACCGAGAAAATCACAGGAAAAATGGTTTTGGAGAAAAGCAAAGTCTTTTCGTTAGGCAAGTGCATAAAATGTCATCTATACAAACAGAAATAGCATGTTTGTTTGCCGCAGTTCCTCTAGCTTTCTCCCTAGAACATAAAAATGTGTAGAGCTAGTGTCTCCATGTGGAACCAATTAGTGTTTCCAAGCATAAAATTAAATGTTCCCTGAAAAAAAAAACATTCAAAAAAATACAGTCCGTGGATAATACCAGGAATACACAAACACAGATGCTGTAGCAATATTTCGGTTTGTGTTAGCCAAAACAAATCTGGATATTTCCGGTTTCATCCAGTCATATCCGGACAAAGTGGTGTTGAATTGGTATGCAATGGACCGAGAAAATCACAGGAAAAATGGTTTTGGAGAAATGCAAAGTCTTTTCGTTAGGCAAGTGCATAAAATCTATCTATACAAACAGAAATATCATGTATGTTTGCCGCAGTTCCTCTAGCTTTCTCCCTAGAACATAAAAATGTGTAGAGCTAGTGTCTCCATGTGGAACCAATTAGTGTTTCCAAGCATAAAATTAAATGTTCCCTGAAAAAAAAAAACATTCAAAAAAACAAAGTCCGTGGATAATATCAGGAATACACAAACAAAGAGGCTGCAGCAATATCTGTGATTGAATTAGCCAAAATGAAACCGCATATTTCCGGTTTCATCCAGTCATATCCGGAAAAACTGGTGTGGAATTCGTATGCAATGGACCGAGAAAATCACAGTAAAAATGGATTTGGAGAAAAGCAAAGTCTTTTCGTTAGGCAAGTGTATAAAATGTCATCTAGACAAACAGAAATATCATGTTTGTTTGCCGCAGTTCCTCTAGCTTTCTCCCTAGAACAAACAAATGTGTAGAGCTGGTGTCTCCATGTGGAACCAATTAGTGTTTCCAAGCATAAAATTAAATGTTCCCTGAAAAAAAAACATTCAAAAAAATACAGTCCGTGGATAATATCAGGAACACACAAACACAGAGGCTGTAGCAATATTTCGGTTTGAGTTAGCCAAAACAAAACCGGATATTTCCGGTTTCATCCAGTCATATCCGGACAAAGTGGTGTGGAATTTGTATGCAATGGACCGAGAAAATCACAGGAAAAATGGTTTTGGAGAAAAGCAAAGTCTTTTCGTTAGGCAAGTGCTCAAATGTCATCTATACAAACAGAAATAGCATGTTTGTTTGCCGCAGTTCCTCTAGCTTTCTCCCTAGAAAATACGAATGTGTAGAGCTGGTGTCTCCGTGTGCACCAATTAGAGTTTCCAAGGACAAAGTTAAATGTTCCCAGAAAAAAAAAACATTCAAAAAAATACAGTCCGTGGATAATATCAGGAATACACAAACACAGAGGCTGTAGCAATATTTCGGTTTGAGTTAGCCAAAACAAATCCGGATATTTCCGGTTTCATCCAGTCATATCCGGACAAAGTGGTGTGGAATTTGTATGCAATGGACCGAGAAAATCACAGGAAAAATGGTTTTGAGAAAAGCAAAGTCTTTTCGTTAGGCAAGTGCATAAAATGTCATCTATACAAACTTAAATATCATGTATGTTTGCCGCAGTTCCTCTAGCTTTCTCCCTAGAACATAAAAATGTGTAGAGCTAGTGTCTCCATGTGGAACCAATTAGTGTTTCCAAGCATAAAATTAAATGTTCCCTGAAAAAAAAAAACATTCAAAAAAATACAGTCCGTGGATAATACCAGGAATACACAAACACAGATGCTGTAGCAATATTTCGGTTTGTGTTAGCCAAAACAAATCTGGATATTTCCGGTTTCATCCAGTCATATCCGGACAAAGTGGTGTTGAATTGGTATGCAATGGACCGAGAAAATCACAGGAAAAATGGTTTTGGAGAAATGCAAAGTCTTTTCGTTAGGCAAGTGCATAAAATCTATCTATACAAACAGAAATATCATGTATGTATGCCGCAGTTCCTCTAGCTTTCTCCCTAGAACATAAAAATGTGTAGAGCTAGTGTCTCCATGTGGAACCAATTAGTGTTTCCAAGCATAAAATTAAATGTTCCCTGAAAAAAAAAACATTCAAAAAAACAAAGTCCGTGGATAATATCAGGAATACACAAACAAAGAGGCTGCAGCAATATCTGTGATTGAATTAGCCAAAATGAAACCGGATATTTCCGGTTTCATCCAGTCATATCCGGAAAAACTGGTGTGGAATTCGTATGCAATGGACCGAGAAAATCACAGGAAAAATGGATTTGGAGAAAAGCAAAGTCTTTTCGTTAGGCAAGTGTATAAAATGTCATCTAGACAAACAGAAATATCATGTTTGTTTGCCGCAGTTCCTCTAGCTTTCTCCCTAGAACAAACAAATGTGTAGAGCTGGTGTCTCCATGTGGAAGCAATTAGTGTTTCCAAGCATAAAATTAAATATTCCCAGAAAAAAAAAAAACATTCAAAAAAATACAGTCCGTGGATAATATCAGGAATACACAAACACAGAGGCTGTAGCAATATTTCGGTTTGAGTTAGCCAAAACAAAACCGGATATTTCCGGTTTCATCCAGTCATATCCGGACAAAGTGGTGTGGAATTGGTATGCAATGGACCGAGAAAATCACAGGAAAAATGGTTTTGGAGAAAAGCAAAATCTTTTCGTTAGGCAAGTGCATAAAATGTCATCTATACAAACTTAAATATCATGTATGTTTGCCGCAGTTCCTCTAGCTTTGTCCCTAGAAAATACGAATGTGTAGAGCTGGTGTCTCCGTGTGCACCAATTAGAGTTTCCAAGGACAAAGTTAAATGTTCCCTAATAAAAAAAACAAAACAATAAAGTCCGTGGATAATATCAGGAATACACAAACAAAGAGGCTGTAGCAATATTTCGGTTTGAGTTAGCCAAAACAAATCCGGATATTTCCGGTTTCATCCAGTCATATCCGGACAAAGTGGTGTGGAATTGGTATGCAATGGACCGAGAAAATCACAGGAAAAATGGTTTTGGAGAAATGCAAAGTCTTTTCGTTAGGCAAGTGCATAAAATCTATCTATACAAACAGAAATATCATGTATGTTTGCCACAGTTCCTCTAGCTTTCTCCCTAGAACATAAAAATGTGTAGAGCTAGTGTCTCCATGTGGAACCAATTAGTGTTTCCAAGCATAAAATTAAATGTTCCCTGAAAAAAAAAACATTCAAAAAAACAAAGTCCGTGGATAATATCAGGCATACACAAACAAAGAGGCTGCAGCAATATCTGTGATTGAATTAGCCAAAATGAAACCGGATATTTCCGGTTTCATCCAGTCATATCCGGAAAAACTGGTGTGGAATTCTTATGCAATGGACCGAGCAAATCACAGTAAAAATGGATTTGGAGAAAAGCAAAGTCTTTTCGTTAGGCAAGTGCATAAAATGTCATCTATACAAACTTAAATATCATGTATGTTTGCCGCAGTTCCTCTAGCTTTTTCCCTAGAACATAAAAATGTGTAGAGCTAGTGTCTCCATGTGGAACCAATTAGTGTTTCCAAGCATAAAATTAAATGTTCCCTGAAAAAAAAAACATTCAAAAAAATACAGTCCGTGGATAATATCAGGAATACACAAACAAAGAGGCTGCAGCAATATCTGTGATTGAATTAGCCAAAATGAAACCGGATATTTCCGGTTTCATCCAGTCATATCCGGAAAAACTGGTGTGGAATTCGTATGCAATGGACCGAGAAAATCACAGGAAAAATGGTTTTGGAGAAAAGCAAAGTCTTTTCGTTAGGCAAGTGTATAAAATGTCATCTAGACAAACAGAAATATCATGTTTGTTTGCCGCAGTTCCTCTAGCTTTCTCCCTAGAACAAACAAATGTGTAGAGCTGGTGTCTCCATGTGGAACCAATTAGTGTTTCCAAGCATAAAATTAAATGTTCCCTGAAAAAAAAAAAACATTCAAAAAAATACAGTCCGTGGATAATATCAGGAATACACAAACACAGAGGCTGTAGCAATATTTCGGTTTGAGTTAGCCAAAACAAAACCGGATATTTCCGGTTTCATCCAGTCATATCCGGACAAAGTGGTGTGGAATTTGTATGCAATGGACCGAGAAAATCACAGTAAAAATGGTTTTGGAGAAAAGCAAAGTCTTTTCGTTAGGCAAGTGCTCAAATGTCATCTATACAAACAGAAATAGCATGTTTGTTTGCCGCAGTTCCTATAGCTTTCTCCCTAGAAAATACGAATGTGTAGAGCTGGTGTCTCCGTGTGCACCAATTAGAGTTTCCAAGGACAAAGTTAAATGTTCCCAGAAAAAAAAAACATTCAAAAAAATACAGTCCGTGGATAATATCAGGAATACACAAACACAGAGGCTGTAGCAATATTTCGGTTTGAGTTAGCCAAAACAAATCCGGATATTTCCGGTTTCATCCAGTCATATCCGGACAAAGTGGTGTGGAATTGGTATGCAATGGACCGACAAAATCACAGGAAAAATGGTTTTGGAGAAAAGCAAAGTCTTTTCGTTAGGCAAGTGCATAAAATGTCATCTATACAAACTTAAATATCATGTATGTTTGCCGCAGTTCCTCTAGCTTTCTCCCTAGAACATAAAAATGTGTAGAGCTAGTGTCTCCATGTGGAACCAATTAGTGTTTCCAAGCATAAAATTAAATGTTCCCTGAAAAAAAAAAACATTCAAAAAAATACAGTCCGTGGATAATACCAGGAATACACAAACACAGATGCTGTAGCAATATTTCGGTTTGTGTTAGCCAAAACAAATCTGGATATTTCCGGTTTCATCCAGTCATATCCGGACAAAGTGGTGTTGAATTGGTATGCAATGGACCGAGAAAATCACAGGAAAAATGGTTTTGGAGAAATGCAAAGTCTTTTCGTTAGGCAAGTGCATAAAATCTATCTATACAAACAGAAATATCATGTATGTTTGCCGCAGTTCCTCTAGCTTTCTCCCTAGAACATAAAAATGTGTAGAGCTAGTGTCTCCATGTGGAACCAATTAGTGTTTCCAAGCATAAAATTAAATGTTCCCTGAAAAAAAAAACATTCAAAAAAACAAAGTCCGTGGATAATATCAGGAATACACAAACAAAGAGGCTGCAGCAATATCTGTGATTGAATTAGCCAAAATGAAACCGGATATTTCCGGTTTCATCCAGTCATATCCGGAAAAACTGGTGTGGAATTCGTATGCAATGTACCGAGAAAATCACAGTAAAAATGGATTTGGAGAAAAGCAAAGTCTTTTCGTTAGGCAAGTGTATAAAATGTCATCTAGACAAACAGAAATATCATGTTTGTTTGCCGCAGTTCCTCTAGCTTTCTCCCTAGAACAAACAAATGTGTAGAGCTGGTGTCTCCATGTGGAAGCAATTAGTGTTTCCAAGCATAAAATTAAATATTCCCAGAAAAAAAAAACATTCAAAAAAATAAAATCCGTGGATAATATCAGGAATACACAAACACAGAGGCTGTAGCAATATTTCGGTTTGAGTTAGCCAAAACAAAACCGGATATTTCCGGTTTCATCCAGTCATATCCGGACAAAGTGGTGTGGAATTGGTATGCAATGGACCGAGAAAATCACAGGAAAAATGGTTTTGGAGAAAAGCAAAATCTTTTCGTTAGGCAAGTGCATAAAATGTCATCTATACAAACTTAAATATCATGTATGTTTGCCGCAGTTCCTCTAGCTTTCTCCCTAGAAAATACGAATGTGTAGAGCTGGTGTCTCCGTGTGCACCAATTAAAGTTTCCAAGGACAAAGTTAAATGTTCCCTAATAAAAAAAACAAAACAATAAAGTCCGTGGATAATATCAGGAATACACAAACAAAGAGGCTGTAGCAATATTTCGGTTTGAGTTAGCCAAAACAAATCCGGATATTTCCGGTTTCATCCAGTCATATCCGGACAAAGTGGTGTGGAATTGGTATGCAATGGACCGAGAAAATCACAGGAAAAATGGTTTTGGAGAAAAGCAAAGTCTTTTCGTTAGGCAAGTGCATAAAATGTCATCTATACAAACAGAAATAGCATGTATGTTTGCCGCAGTTCCTCTAGCTTTCTCCCTAGAACATAAAAATGTGTAGAGCTAGTGTCTCCATGTGGAACCAATTAGTGTTTCCAAGCATAAAATTAAATGTTCCCTGAAAAAAAAAACATTCAAAAAAACAAAGTCCGTGGATAATACCAGGAATACACAAACACAGATGCTGTAGCAATATTTCGGTTTGTGTTAGCCAAAACAAATCTGGATATTTCCGGTTTCATCCAGTCATATCCGGACAAAGTGGTGTTGAATTGGTATGCAATGGACCGAGAAAATCACAGGAAAAATGGTTTTGGAGAAATGCAAAGTCTTTTCGTTAGGCAAGTGCATAAAATCTATCTATACAAACAGAAATATCATGTATGTTTGCCGCAGTTCCTCTAGCTTTTTCCCTAGAACATAAAAATGTGTAGAGCTAGTGTCTCCATGTGGAACCAATTAGTGTTTCCAAGCATAAAATTAAATGTTCCCTGAAAAAAAAAAACATTCAAAAAAATACAGTCCGTGGATAATATCAGGAATACACAAACAAAGAGGCTGCAGCAATATCTGTGATTGAATTAGCCAAAATGAAACCGGATATTTCCGGTTTCATCCAGTCATATCCGGAAAAACTGGTGTGGAATTCGTATGCAATGGACCGAGAAAATCACAGGAAAAATGGTTTTGGAGAAAAGCAAAGTCTTTTCGTTAGGCAAGTGTATAAAATGTCATCTAGACAAACAGAAATATCATGTTTGTTTGCCGCAGTTCCTCTAGCTTTCTCCCTAGAACAAACAAATGTGTAGAGCTGGTGTCTCCATGTGGAACCAATTAGTGTTTCCAAGCATAAAATTAAATGTTCCCAGAAAAAAAAACATTCAAAAAATACAGTCCGTGGATAATATCAGGAATACACAAACACAGAGGCTGTAGCAATATTTCGGTTTGAGTTAGCCGAAACAAAACCGCATATTTCCGGTTTCATCCAGTCATATCCGGACAAAGTGGTGTGGAATTGGTATGCAATGGACCGAGAAAATCACAGGAAAAATGGTTTTGGAGAAAAGCAAAGTCTTTTCGTTAGGCAAGTGCATAAAATGTCATCTATACAAACAGAAATATCATGTTTGTTTGCCGCAGTTCCTCTAGCTTTCTCCCTAGAAAATACGAATGTGTAGAGCTGGTGTGTCCATGTGGAACCAATTAGTGTTTCCAAGCATAAAATTAAATGTTCCCTGAAAAAAAAAACATTCAAAAAAATAAAATCCGTGGATAATACCAGGAATACACAAACACAGATGCTGTAGCAATATTTCGGTTTGAGTTAGCCAAAACAAATCCGGATATTTCCGGTTTCATCCAGTCATATCCGGACAAAGTGGTGTGGAATTGGTATGCAATGGACCGAGAAAATCACAGGAAAAATGGTTTTGGAGAAAAGCAAAGTCTTTTCGTTAGGCAAGTGCATAAAATGTCATCTATACAAACTTAAATATCATGTTTGTTTGCCGCAGTTCCTCTAGCTTTCTCCCTAGAACATAAAAATGTGTAGAGCTAGTGTCTCAATGTGGAACCAATTAGTGTTTCCAAGCATAAAATTAAATGTTCCCTGAAAAAAAAACATTCAAAAAAACAAAGTCCGTGGATAATATCAGGAATACACAAACAAAGAGGCTGCAGCAATATCTGGGATTGAATTAGCCAAAATGAAACCGGATATTTCCGGTTTCATCCAGTCATATCCGGACAAAGTGGTGTGGAATTCGTATGCAATGGACCGAGAAAATCACAGTAAAAATGGTTTTGGAGAAAAGCAAAGTCTTTTCGTTAGGCAAGTGTATAAAATGTCATCTAGACAAACAGAAATATCATGTTTGTTTGCCGCAGTTCCTCTAGCTTTCTCCCTAGAACAAACAAATGTGTAGAGCTGGTGTCTCCATGTGGAACCAGTGTTTCCAAGCATAAAATTAAATGTTCCCAGAAAAAAAAAACATTCAAAAAATACAGTCCGTGGATAATATCAGGAATACACAAACACAGAGGCTGTAGCAATATTTCGGTTTGAGTTAGTCAAAACAAAACCAGATATTCCCGGTTTCATCCAGTCATATCCGGACAAAGTGGTGTGGAATTGGTATGCAATGGACCGAGAAAATCACAGGAAAAATGGTTTTGGAGAAAAGCAAGGTCTTTTCGTTAGGCAAGTGCATAAAATGTCATCTATACAAACAGAAATATCATGTTTGTTTGCCGCAGTTCCTCTAGCTTTCTCCCTAGAAAATACGAATGTGTAGAGCTGGTGTCTCCATGTGCACCAATTAGAGTTTCCAAGCACAAAGTTAAATGTTCCCTAATAAAAAAAAAAACAAAACAATAAAGTCCGTGGATAATATCAGGAATACACAAACACAGATGCTGTAGCAATATTTCGGTTTGATTTAGCCAAAACAAAACTGGATATTTCCGGTTTCATCCAGTCATATCCGGACAAAGTGGTGTGGAATTGGTATGCAATGGACCGAGAAAATCACAGTAAAAATGGTTTTGGAGAAAAGCAAATTCTTTTTGTTAGCCAAGTGCATAAAATGTCATCTATACAAACAGAAATAGCATGTTTGTTTGCCGCAGTTCCTCTAGCTTTCTCCCTAGAAAATACGAATGTGTAGAGCTGGTGTCTCCATGTGGAACCAATTAGTGTTTCCTAGCATAAAATTTAATGTTCCCTGAAAAAAAACATTCAAAAAAATAAAATCCGTGGATAATATCAGGAATACACAAACAAAGAGGCTGTAGCAATATCTGAGATTGAATTAGCCACAACGAAACCGGATATTTCCGGTTTCATCCAGTCATATCCGGACAAAGTGGTGTGGAATTCGTATGCAATGGACCGAGAAAATCACAGTAAAAATGGTTTTGGAGAAAAGCAAAGTCTTTTCGTTAGGCAAGTGCATAAAATGTCATCTATACAAACAGAAATAGCATGTTTGTTTGCCGCAGTTCCTCTAGCTTTCTCCCTAGAAAGTACGAATGTGTAGAGCTGGTGTCTCCATGTGGAACCAATTAGTGTTTCCAAGCATAAAATTTAATGTTCTCTGAAAAAAAAAAAACATTCAAAAAAATAAAATCCGTGGATAATATCAGGAATACACAAACAAAGAGGCTGTAGCAATATCTGAGATTGAATTAGCCAAAACGAAACCGAATATTTCCGGTTTCATCCAGTCATATCCGGACAAAGTGGTGTGGAATTTGTATGCAATGGACCGAGAAAATCACAGGAAAAATGGTTTTGGAGAAAAACAAAATCTTTTCGTTAGGCAAGTGCATAAAATGTCATCTATACAAACAGAAATATCATGTTTGTTTGCCGCAGTTCCTCTAGCTTTCTCCCTAGAACATAAAAATGTGTAGAGCTGGTGTCTCCATGTGGAACCAATTAGTGTATCCAAGCATAAAATTAAATGTTCCCAGAAAAATAAAACAGTCAAAAAAATAAAGTCCGTGGATAATATCAGGAATACACAAACACAGAGGCTGTAGCAATATTTCGGTTTGAGTTAGCCGAAACAAAACCGCATATTTCTGGTTTCATCCAGTCATATCCGGACAAAGTGATTTGGAATTGGTATGCAATGGACCGAGAAAATCACAGGAAAAATGGTTTTGGAGAAAAGCAAAGTCTTTTCGTTAGGCAAGTGCATAAAATGTCATCTATACAAACAGAAATATCATGTTTGTTTGCCGCAGTTCCTCTAGCTTTCTCCCTAGAAAATACGAATGTGTAGAGCTGGTGTGTCCATGTGGAACCAATTAGTGTTTCCAAGCATAAAATTAAATGTTCCCTGAAAAAAAAACATTCAAAAAAATAAAATCCGTGGATAATACCAGGAATACACAAACACAGATGCTGTAGCAATATTTCGGTTTGAGTTAGCCAAAACAAATCCGGATATTTCCGGTTTCATCCAGTCATATCCGGAGAAAGTGGTGTGGAATTGGTATGCAATGGACCGAGAAAATCACAGGAAAAATGGTTTTGGAGAAAAGCAAAGTCTTTTCGTTAGGCAAGTGCATAAAATGTCATCTATACAAACTTAAATATCATGTATATTTGCCGCAGTTCCTCTAGCTTTCTCCCTAGAACATAAAAATGTGTAGAGCTAGTGTCTCCATGTGGAACCAATTAGTGTTTCCAAGCATAAAATTAAATGTTCCCTGAAAAAAAAAACATTCAAAAAAACAAAGTCCGTGGATAATATCAGGAATACACAAACAAAGAGGCTGCAGCAATATCTGTGATTAAATTAGCCAAAATGAAACCGGATATTTCCGGTTTCATCCAGTCATATCTGGAAAAACTGGTGTGGAATTCGTATGTAATGGACCGAGAAAATCACAGGAAAAATGGTTTTGGAGAAAAGCAAAGTCTTTTCGTTAGGCAAGTGTATAAAATGTCATCTATACAAACAGAAATATCATGTTTGTTTGCCGCAGTTCCTCTAGCTTTCTCCCTAGAACAAACAAATGTGTAGAGCTGGTGTCTCCATGTGGAACCAGTGTTTCCAAGCTAAAATTAAATGTTCCCAGAAAAAAAATATTCAAAAAATACAGTCCGTGGATAATATCAGGAATACACAAACACAGAGGCTGTAGCAATATTTCGGTTTGAGTTAGTCAAAACAAAACCGGATATTCCCGGTTTCATCCAGTCATATCCGGACAAAGTGGTGTGGAATTGGTATGCAATGGACCGAGAAAATCACAGTAAAAATGGTTTTGGAGAAAAGCAAAGTCTTTTCGTTAGGCAAGTGCATAAAATGTCATCTATACAAACAGAAATATCATGTTTGTTTGCCGCAGTTCCTCTAGCTTTCTCCCTAGAAAATACGAATGTGTAGAGCTGGTGTCTCCATGTGCACCAATTAGAGTTTCCAAGCACAAAGTTAAATGTTCCCTAATAAAAAAAAAACAAAACAATAAAGTCCGTGGATAATATCAGGAATACACAAACACAGATGCTGTAGCAATATTTCGGTTTGATTTAGCCAAAACAAAACCGGATAGTTCCGGTTTCATCCAGTCATATCCGGACAAAGTGGTGTGGAATTGGTATGCAATGGACCAAGAAAATCACAGGAAAAATGGTTTTGGAGAAAAGCAAATTCTTTTCGTTAGCCAAGTGCATAAAATGTCATCTATACAAACAGAAATAGCATGTTTGTTTGCCGCAGTTCCTCTAGCTTTCTCCCTAGAAAATACGAATCTGTAGAGCTCGTGTCTCCATGTGGAACCAATTAGTGTTTCCAAGCATAAAATTAAATGTTCCCTGAAAAAAAAAACATTAAAAAAATAAAGTCCATGGATAATATCAGGAATACACAAACAAAGAGGCTGCAGCAATATCTGGGATTGAATTAGCCAAAACAAATCCGGATATTTCCGGTTTAATCCAGTCATATCCGGAAAAACTGGTGTGGAATTCGTATGCAATGGACCGAGAAAATCACAGTAAAAATGGTTTTGGAGAAAAGCCAAGTCTTTTCGTTAGGCAAGTGCATAAAATGTCATCTATACAAACAGAAATAGCATGTTTGTTTGCCGCAGTTCTTCTACCTTTCTCCCTAGAACATAAAAATGTGTAGAGCTGGTGTCTCCATGTGGAACCAATTAGTGTTTCCAAGCATAAAATTAAATGTTCCCTGAAAAAAAAACATTCAAAAAAATAAAGTCCGTGGATCATATCAGGAATACACAAACAAAGAGGCTGTAGGAATATCTGGGATTGAATTAGCCAAAACGAAACCGGATATTTCCGGTTTCATCCAGTCATATCCGGACAAAGTGGTGTGGAATTGGTATGCAATGGAACGAGTAAATCACAGGAAAAATGGTTTTGGAGAAAAGCAAAGTCTTTTCGTTAGGCAAGTGCATAAAATGTCATCTATACAAACATAAATATCATGTTTGTTTGCCGCAGTTCCTCTAGCTTTCTCCCTAGAAAATACGAATGTGTAGAGCTGGGGTCTCCATGTGGAACCAATTAGTGTTTCCAAGCATAAAATTTAATGTTCCCTGAAAAAAACACATTCAAAAAAATAAAATCCGTGGATAATATCAGGAATACACAAACACAGATGCTGTAGCAATATTTCGATTTGAGTTAGACAAAAAAAAAAAAGAATATTTCCGGTTTCATCCAGTCATATTCGGACAAAGTGGTGTGGAATTCGTATGCAATGGACCGAGAAAATCACAGGAAAAATGGTTTTGGAGAAAAGCAAAGTCTTTTCGTTAGGCAAGTGCATAAAATGTCATCTATACAAACAGAAATATCATGTATGTTTGCCGCAGTTCCTCTAGCTTTCTCCCTAGAACATAAAAATGTGTAGAGCTGGTGTCTCCATGTGGAACCAATTAGTGTTTCCAAGCATAAAATTAAATGTTCCCTGAAAAAAAAAACATTCAAAAAAATAAAGTCCGTGGATAATATCAGGAATACACAAACACAGAGGCTGTAGCAATATTTCGGTTTGAGTTAGCCAAAACAAAACCGGATATTTCCGGTTTCATCCAGTCATATCCGGACAAAGTGGTGTGGAATTGGTATGCAATGGACCGAGAAAATCACAGGAAAAATGGTTTTGGAGAAAAGCAAAGTCTTTTCGTTAGGCAAGTGCATAAAATGTCATCTATACAAACAGAAATATCATGTATGTTTGCCGCAGTTCCTCTAGCTTTCTCCCTAGAAAGTACGAATGTGTAGAGCTGGTATCTCCATGTGGAACCAATTAGTGTTTCCAAGCATAAAATTAAATGTTCCCTGAAAAAAAAACATTCAAAAAAATAAAATCCGTGGATAATATCAGGAATACACAAACAAAGAGGCTGTAGCAATATCTGAGATTGAATTAGCCAAAACGAAACCGGATATTTCCGGTTTCATCCAGTCATATCCGGACAAAGTAGTGTGGAATTGGTATGCAATGGACCGAGAAAATCACAGGAAAAATGGTTTTGGAGAAAAGCAAAGTATTTTCGTTAGGCAAGTGCATAAAATGTCATCTATACAAACAGAAATAGCATGTTTGTTTGCCGCAGTTCCTCTACCTTTCTCCCTAGAACATAAAAATGTGTAGAGCTGGTGTCTCCATGTGGAACCAATTAGTGTTTCCAAGCATAAAATTAAATGTTCCCTGAAAAAAAAACATTCAAAAAAATAAAATCCGTGGATAATATCAGGAATACACAAACACAGATGCTGTACAAATATTTCGGTTTGAGTTAGCCAAAACAAAACCGGATATTTCCGGTTTCATCCAGTCATATCCGGACAAAGTGGTGTGGAATTGGTATGCAATGGACCGAGAAAATCACAGGAAAATTGGTTTTGGAGAAAAGCAAAGTCTTTTCGTTAGGCAAGTGCATAAAATGTCATCTATACAAACAGAAATAGCATGTTTGTTTGCCACCGTTCCTCTAGATTGTTCCCTAGAAAATACGAATGTGTAGAGCTGGTGTCTCCATGTGGAACCAATTAGTGTTTCCTAGCATAAAATTAAATGTTCCCTGAAAAAAAATAACATTCAAAAAAATAAAATCCGTGGATAATATCAGGAATACACAAACACAGATGCTGTAGCAATATTTCGGTTTGAGTTAGCTAAAACAAAACCGGATATTTCCGGTTTCATCCAGTCATATCCGGACAAAGTGGTGTGGAATTTGTATGCAATGGACCGAGAAAATCACAGTAAAAATGGTTTTGGAGAAAAGCAAAGTCTTTTCGTTAGGCAAGTGCATAAAATGTCATCTGTACAAACAGAAATATCATGTTTGTTTGCCGCAGTTCCTCTAGCTTTCTCCCTAGAACATAAAAATATGTAGAGCTGGTGTCTCCATGTGGAACCAATTAGTGTTTCCAAGCATAAAATTAAATGTTCCCTGAAAAAAAAAACATTCAAAAAAATAATGTCCGTGGATCATATCAGGAATACACAAAAAAAGAGGCTGTAGCAATATCTGGGATTGAATTAGCCAAAACAAAACCGGATATTTCCGGTTTCATCCAGTCATATTCGGACAAACTGGTGTGGAATTCGTATGCAATGGACCAAGAAAATCACAGGAAAAATGGTTTTGGAGAAAAGCAAAGTCGTTTCGTTAGGTAAGTGCATAAAATGTCATCTATACAAACAGAAATAGCATGTTTGTTTGCTGCAGTTCCTCTAGCTTTCTCCCTAGAACAAGCAAATGTGTAGAGCCGGTGTCTCCATGTGGAACCAATTAGTGTTCCCAAGCATAAAATTAAATGTTCCCAGAAAAAAAAATTCAAAAAAATACAGTCCGTGGATAATATCAGGAATACACAAACACAGATGCTGTACAAATATTTCGGTTTGAGTTAGCCAAAACAAAACCGGATATTTCCGGTTTCATCCAGTCATATCCGGACAAAGTGGTGTGGAATTGGTATGCAATGGACCGAGAAAAACACAGTAAAAATGGCTTTGGAGAAAAGCAAAGTCTTTTCGTTAGGCAAGTGCATAAAATGTCATCTATACAAACTTAAATATCATGTATGTTTGCCGCAGTTCCTCTAGCTTTCTCCCTAGAACATAAAAATGTGTAGAGCTGGTGTCTCCATGTGGAACCAATTAGTGTTTCCAAGCATAAAATTAAATGTTCCCTGAAAAAAAAACATTCAAAAAAATAAAATCCGTGGATAATATCAGGAATACACAAACACAGAGGCTGTAGCAATATCTGGGATTGAATTAGCCAAAATGAAACTGGATATTTCCAGTTTCATCCAGTCATATCCGGACAAAGTGGTGTGGAATTCGTATGCAATGGACCGAGAAAATCACAGTAAAAATGGTTTTGGAGAAAAGCAAAGTCTTTTCGTTAGGCAAGTGCATAAAATGTCATCTATACAAACAGAAATATCATGTTTGTTTGCCGCAGTTCCTCTAGATTTCTCCCTAGAAAATACGAATGTGTAGAGCTGGTGTCTCCGTGTGCACCAATTAGAGTTTCCAAGGACAAAGTTAAATGATCCCTGATAAAAAAAAAAACAAAACAATAAAGTCCGTGGATAATATCAGGAATACACAAACACAGATGCTGTAGCAATATTTCGGTTTGAGTTAGCCAAAACAAATCCGGATATTTCCGGTTTCATGCAGTCATATCCGGACAAACTGGTGTGGAATACATATGCAATGGACCGAGAAAATCACAGTAAAAATGGATTTGGAGAAAAGCAAAGTCTTTTCGTTAGGCAAGTGTATAAAATGTCATCTAGACAAACAGAAATATCATGTTTGTTTGCCGCAGTTCCTCTAGCTTTCTCCCTAGAAAATACGAATGTGTAGAGCTGGTGTCTCCGTGTGCACCAATTAGAGTTTCCAAGGACAAAGTTAAATGTTCCCTAATAAAAAAAAAACAAAACAATAAAGTCCGTGGATAATATCAGGAATACACAAACAAAGAGGCTGTAGCAATATTTCGGTTTGAGTTAGCCAAAACAAAACCGGATATTTCCGGTTTCATCCAGTAATATCCGGAAAAACTGGTGTGGAATTCGTATGCAATGGACCGAGAAAATCACAGGAAAAATGGTTTTGGAGAAAAGCAAAGTCTTTTCGATAGGCAAGTGTATAAAATGTCATCTAGACAAACAGAAATATCATGTTTGTTTGCCGCAGTTCCTCTAGCTTTCTCCCTAGAACAAACAAATGTGTAGAGCTGGTGTCTCCATGTGGAACCAATTAGTGTTTCAAAGCATAAAATTAAATATTCCCAAAAAAAAAACATTCAAAAAAATACAGTCCGTGGATAATATCAGGAATACACAAACACAGAGGCTGTAGCAATATTTCGGTTTGAGTTAGCCAAAACAAAACCGGATATTTCCGGTTTCATCCAGTCATATCCGGACAAAGTGGTGTGGAATTTGTATGCAATGGACCGAGAAAATCACAGTAAAAATGGTTTTGGAGAAAAGCAAAGTATTTTCGTTAGGCAAGTGCATAAAATGTCATCTAGACAAACAGAAATATCATGTTTGTTTGCCGCAGTTCCTCTAGCTTTCTCCCTAGAAAATACCAATGTGTAGAGCTGGTGTGTCCATGTGGAACCAATTAGAGTTTCCAAGCATAAAATTAAATATTCCCAGAAAAAAAAAACATTCAAAAAATACAGTCCGTGGATAATATCAGGAATACACAAACACAGAGGCTGTAGCAATATTTCGGTTTGAGTTAGCCAAAACAAATCCGGATATTTCCGGTTTCATCCAGTCATATCCGGACAAAGTGGTGTTGAATTTGTATGCAATGGACCGAGAAAATCACAGGAAAAATGGTTTTGGAGAAATGCAAAGTCTTTTCGTTAGGCAAATGCATAAAATCTATCTATACAAACAGAAATATCATGTATGTTTGCCGCAGTTCCTCTAGCTTTCTCCTAGAACATAAAAATGTGTAGAGCTAGTGTCTCCATGTGGAACCAATTAGTGTTTCCAAGCATAAAATTAAATGTTCCCTGAAAAAAAAAACATTGAAAAAAACAAAGTCCGTGGATAATATCAGGAATACAGAAACAAAGAGGCTGCAGCAATATCTGTGATTGAATTATCCAAAATGATACCGGATATTTCCGGTTTCATCCAGTCATATCCGGAAAAACTGGTGTGGAATTCATATGCAATGGACCGAGAAAATCACAGTAAAAATGGATTTGGAGAAAAGCAAAGTCTTTTCGTTAGGCAAGTGTATAAAATGTCATCTAGACAAACAGAAATATCATGTTTGTTTGCCGCAGTTCCTCTAGCTTTCTCCCTAGAAAATACGAATGTGTAGAGCTGGTGTCTCCGTGTGCACCAATTAGAGTTTCCAAGGACAAAGTTAAATGTTCCCTAATAAAAAAAAACAAAACAATAAAGTCCGTGGATAATATCAGGAATACACAAACAAAGAGGCTGTAGCAATATTTCGGTTTGAGTTAGCCAAAACAAAACCGGATATTTCCGGTTTCATCCAGTCATATCTGGACAAAGTGGTGTGGAATTGGTATGCAATGGACCGAGAAAATCACAGGAAAAATGGTTTTGGAGAAAAGCAAAGTCTTTTCGTTAGGCAAGTGCATAAAATGTCATCTATACAAACAGAAATATCATGTATGTTTGCCGCAGTTCCTCTAGCTTTCTCCCTAGAACATAAAAATGTGTAGAGCTGGTGTCTCCATGTGGAACCAATTAGTGTTTCCAAGCATAAAATTAAATGTTCCCTGAAAAAAAAAACATTCAAAAAAATACAGTCCGTGGATAATATCAGGAATACACAAACAAAGAGGCTGCAGCAATATCTGTGATTGAATTAGCCAAAATGAAACCGGATATTTCCGGTTTCATCCAGTCATATCCGGAAAAACTGGTGTGGAATTCGTATGCAATGGACCGAGAAAATCACAGGAAAAATGGTTTTGGAGAAAAGCAAAGTCTTTTCGATAGGCAAGTGTATAAAATGTCATCTAGACAAACAGAAATATCATGTTTGTTTGCCGCAGTTCCTCTAGCTTTCTCCCTAGAACAAACAAATGTGTAGAGCTGGTGTCTCCATGTGGAACCAATTAGTGTTTCCAAGCATAAAATTAAATATTCCCAGAAAAAAAAACATTCAAAAAAATACAGTCCGTGGATAATATCAGGAATACACAAACACAGAGGCTGTAGCAATATTTCGGTTTGAGTTAGCCAAAACAAAACCGGATATTTCCGGTTTCATCCAGTCATATCCGGACAAAGTGGTGTGGAATTGGTATGCAATGGACCGAGAAAATCACAGGAAAAATGGTTTTGGAGAAAAGCAAAGTCTTTTCGTTAGGCAAGTGCATAAAATGTCATCTATACAAACAGAAATATCATGTTTGTTTGCCGCAGTTCCTCTAGCTTTCTCCCTAGAAAATATGAATGTGTAGAGCTGGTGTCTCCATGTGCACCAATTAGAGTTTCCAAGCATAAAATTAAATATTCCCAGAAAAAAAAAACATTCAAAAAAATACAGACCGTGGATAATATCAGGAATACACAAACACAGAGGCTGTAGCAATATTTCGGTTTGAGTTAGCCAAAACAAAACCGGATATTTCCGGTTTCATCCAGTCATATCCGGACAAAGTGGTGTGGAATTGGTATGCAATGGACCGAGAAAATCACAGGAAAAATGGTTTTGGAGAAAAGCAAAGTCTTTTCGTTAGGCAAGTGCATAAAATGTCATCTATACAAACAGAAATATCATGTTTGTTTGCCGCAGTTCCTCTAGCTTTCTCCCTAGAAAATATGAATGTGTAGAGCTGGTGTCTCCATGTGCACCAATTAGAGTTTCCAAGCATAAAATTAAATATTCCCAGAAAAAAAAAACATTCAAAAAAATACAGACCGTGGATAATATCAGGAATACACAAACACAGAGGCTGTAGCAATATTTCGGTTTGAGTTAGCCAAAACAAAACCGGATATTTCCGGTTTCATCCAGTCATATCCAGACAACGTGGTGTGGATTTCGTATGCAATGGACCGAGAAAATCACAGTAAAAATGGTTTTGGAGAAAAGCAAAGTCTTTTCGTTAGGCAAGTGCATAAAATGTCATCTAGACAAACAGAAATATCATGTTTGTTTGCGGCAGTTCCTCTAGCTTTCTCCCTAGAAAATACGAATGTGTAGAGCTGGTGTCTCCATGTGGAACCAATTAGTGTTTCCAAGCATAAAATTTAATGTTCCCTGAAAAAAAACATTCAAAAAAATAAAATCCGTGGATAATATCAGGAAAACACAAACAAAGAGGCTGCAGCAATATCTGGGATTGAATTAGCCAAAATGAAACTGGATATTTCCGGTTTCATCCAGTCATATCCGGACAAAGTGGTGTGGAATTCGTATGCAATGGACCGAGAAAATCACAGGAAAAATGGTTTTGGAGAAAAGCAAAGTCTTTTCGTTAGGCAAGTGCATAAAATGTCATCTATACAAACAGAAAGAGCATGTTTGTTTGCCGCAGTTCCTCTAGCTTTCTCCCTAGAAAATACGAATGTGTAGAGCTGGTGTCTCCATGTGGAACCAATTAGTGTTTCCAAGCATAAAATTTAATGTTCTCTGAAAAAAAAAACATTCAAAAAAATAAAATCCGTAGATAATATCAGGAATACACAAACACAGAGGCTGTAGCAATATTTCGGTTTGAATTAGCCAAAACGAATCCGGATATTTCCGGTTTCATCCAGTCATATCCGGACAAAGTGGTGTGGAATTCGTATGCAATGGACCGAGAAAATCACAGTAAAAATGGTTTTGGAGAAAAGCAAAGTCTTTTCGTTAGGCAAGTGCATCAAATGTCATCTAGACAAACAGAAATATCATGTTTGTTTGCCGCAGTTCCTCTAGCTTTCTCCCTAGAACATAAAAATGTGTACAGCTGGTGTCTCCATGTGGAACCAATTAGTGTATCCAAGCATAAAATTAAATGTTCCCAGAAAAAAAAAAACAGTCAAAAAAATAAAGTCCGTGGATAATATCAGGAATACACAAACACAGAGGCTGTAGCAATATTTCGGTTTGAGTTAGCCAAAACAAAACCGCATATTTCCGGTTTCATCCAGTCATATCCGGACAAAGTGGTGTGGAATTCGTATGCAATGGACCAAGAAAATCACAGGAAAAATGGTTTTGGAGAAAAGCCAAGTCTTTTCGTTAGGCAAGTGCATAAAATGTCATCTAGACAAACAGAAATAGCATGTTTGTTTGCCGCAGTTCCTCTAGCTTTCTCCCTAGAAAATACGAATGTGTAGAGCTGGTGTCTCCATGTGCACCAATTAGAGTTTCCAAGCACAAAGTTAAATGTTCCCTAATAAAAAAAAACAAAACAATAAAGTCCGTGGATAATATCAGGAATACACAAACACAGATGCTGTAGCAATATTTCGGTTTGATTTAGCCAAAACAAAACCGGATATTTCCGGTTTCATCCAGTCATATCCGGACAAAGTGGTGTGGAATTGGTATGCAATGGACCGAGAAAATCACAGTAAAAATGGTTTTGGAGAAAAGCAAAGTCTTTTCGTTAGGCAAGTGCATAAAATGTCATCTATAGAAACAGAAATAGCATGTTTGTTTGCCGCAGTTCCTCTAGCTTTCTCCCTAGAAAATACGAATGTGTAGAGCTGCTGTCTCCATGTGGAACCAATTAGTGTTTCCAAGCATAAAATTTAATGTTCCCTGAAAAAAAACATTCAAAAAAATAAAATCTGTGGATAATATCAGGAATACACAAACAAAGAGGCTGCAGCAATATCTGGGATTGAATTACCCAAAACGAAACCGGATATTTCCGGTTTCATCCAGTCATATCCGGACAAAGTGGTGGGGAATTCGTATGCAATGGACCGAGAAAATCACAGTAAAAATGGTTTTGGAGAAAAGCAAAGTCTTTTCGTTAGGCAAGTGCATAAAATGTCATCTATACAAACAGAAATATCATGTTTGTTTGCCGCAGTTCCTCTAACTTTCTCCCTAGAACATAAAAATGTGTAGAGCTGGTGTCTCCATGTGGAACCAATTAATGTATCCAAGCATAAAATTAAATGTTCCCAGAAAAAAAAAAAACATTCAAAAAAATACACTCCGTGGATAATATCAGGAATACACAAACTCAGAGGCTGTAGGAATATTTCGGTTTGAGTTAGCCAAAACAAAACCGCATATTTCCGGTTTCATCCAGTCATATCCGGACAAAGTGGTGTGGAATTGGTATGCAATGGACCGAGAAAATCACAGTAAAAATGGTTTTGGAGAAAAGCAAAGTCTTTTCGTTAGGCAAGTGCATAAAATATCATCTATACAAACAGAAATAGCATGTTTGTTTGCCGCAGTTCCTCTAGATTTCTCCCTAGAAAATAAAAATGTGTAGAGCTGGTGTGTCCATGTGGAACCAATTAGTGTTTCCAAGCATAAAATTAAATGTTCCCTGAAAAAAAAACATTCAAAAAAATAAAATCCGTGGATAATACCAGGAATACACAAACACAGATGCTGTAGCAATATTTCGGTTTGAGTTAGCCAAAACAAATCCGGATATTTCCGGTTTCATCCAGTCATATCCGGACAAACTGGTGTGGAATACATATGCAATGGACCGAGAAAATCACAGTAAAAATGGATTTGGAGAAAAGCAAAGTCTTTTCGTTAGGCAAGTGTATAAAATGTCATCTAGACAAACAGAAATATCATGTTTGTTTGCCGCAGTTCCTCTAGCTTTCTCCCTAGAAAATACGAATGTGTAGAGCTGGTGTCTCCGTGTGCACCAATTAGAGTTTCCAAGGACAAAGTTAAATGTTCCCTAATAAAAAAAAAACAAAACAATAAAGTCCGTGGATAATATCAGGAATACACAAACAAAGAGGCTGTAGCAATATTTCGGTTTGAGTTAGCCAAAACAAAACCGGATATTTCCGGTTTCATCCAGTAATATCCGGAAAAACTGGTGTGGAATTCGTATGCAATGGACCGAGAAAATCACAGGAAAAATGGTTTTGGAGAAAAGCAAAGTCTTTTCGTTAGGCAAGTGTATAAAATGTCATCTAGACAAACAGAAATATCATGTTTGTTTGCCGCAGTTCCTCTAGCTTTCTCCCTAGAACAAACAAATGTGCAGAGCTGGTGTCTCCATGTGGAACCAATTAGTGTTTCCAAGCATAAAATTAAATATTCCCAGAAAAAAAAAACATTCAAAAAAATACAGTCCGTGGATAATATCAGGAATACACAAACACAGAGGCTGTAGCAATATTTCGGTTTGAGTTAGCCAAAACAAAACCGGATATTTCCGGTTTCATCCAGTCATATCCGGACAAAGTGGTGTGGAATTTGTATGCAATGGACCGAGAAAATCACAGGAAAAATGGTTTTGGAGAAAAGCAAAGTCTTTTCGTTAGGCAAGTGCATAAAATGTCATCTATACAAACAGAAATATCATGTTTGTTTGCCGCAGTTCCTCTAGCTTTCTCCCTAGAAAATACGAATGTGTAGAGCTGATGTCTCCATGTGCACCAATTAGAGTTTCCAAGCACAAAGTTAAATGTTCCCTAATAAAAAAAAACAAAACAATAAAGTCCGTGGATAATATCAGGAATACACAAACACAGATGCTGTAGCAATATTTCGGTTTGATTTAGCCAAAACAAAACCGGATATTTCCGGTTTCATCCAGTCATATCCAGACAACGTGGTGTGGATTTCGTATGCAATGGACCGAGAAAATCACAGTAAAAATGGTTTTGGAGAAAAGCAAAGTCTTTTCGTTAGGCAAGTGCATAAAATGTCATCTAGACAAACAGAAATATCATGTTTGTTTGCGGCAGTTCCTCTAGCTTTCTCCCTAGAAAATACGAATGTGTAGAGCTGGTGTCTCCATGTGGAACCAATTAGTGTTTCCAAGCATAAAATTTAATGTTCCCTGAAAAAAAACATTCAAAAAAATAAAATCCGTGGATAATATCAGGAATACACAAACAAAGAGGCTGCAGCAATATCTGGGATTGAATTAGCCAAAATGAAACTGGATATTTCCGGTTTCATCCAGTCATATCCGGACAAACTGGTGTGGAATTCGTATGCAATGGACCGAGAAAATCACAGGAAAAATGGTTTTGGAGAAAAGCAAAGTCTTTTCGTTAGGCAAGTGCATAAAATGTCATCTATACAAACAGAAATATCATGTTTGTTTGCCGCAGTTCCTCTAGCTTTCTCCCTAGAAAATACGAATGTGTAGAGCTGGTGTCTCCATGTGGAACCAATTAGTGTTTCCAAGCATAAAATTTAATGTTCTCTGAAAAAAAAAACATTCAAAAAAATAAAATCCGTAGATAATATCAGGAATACACAAACACAGAGGCTGTAGCAATATTTCGGTTTGAATTAGCCAAAACGAATCCGGATATTTCCGGTTTCATCCAGTCATATCCGGACAAAGTGGTGTGGAATTCGTATGCAATGGACCGAGAAAATCACAGTAAAAATGGTTTTGGAGAAAAGCAAAGTCTTTTCGTTAGGCAAGTGCATCAAATGTCATCTAGACAAACAGAAATATCATGTTTGTTTGCCGCAGTTCCTCTAGCTTTCTCCCTAGAACATAAAAATGTGTAGAGCTGGTGTCTCCATGTGGAACCAATTAGTGTATCCAAGCATAAAATTAAATGTTCCCAGAAAAAAAAAACAGTCAAAAAAATAAAGTCCGTGGATAATATCAGGAATACACAAACACAGAGGCTGTAGCAATATTTCGGTTTGAGTTAGCCAAAACAAAACCGCATATTTCCGGTTTCATCCAGTCATATCCGGACAAAGTGGTGTGGAATTCGTATGCAATGGACCAAGAAAATCACAGGAAAAATGGTTTTGGAGAAAAGCCAAGTCTTTTCGTTAGGCAAGTGCATAAAATGTCATCTAGACAAGCAGAAATAGCATGTTTGTTTGCCGCAGTTCCTCTAGCTTTCTCCCTAGAAAATACGAATGTGTAGAGCTGGTGTCTCCATGTGCACCAATTAGAGTTTCCAAGCACAAAGTTAAATGTTCCCTAATAAAAAAAAACAAAACAATAAAGTCCGTGGATAATATCAGGAATACACAAACACAGAGGCTGTAGCAATATTTCGGTTTGATTTAGCCAAAACAAAACCGGATATTTCCGGTTTCATCCAGTCATATCCGGACAAAGTGGTGTGGAATTGGTATGCAATGGACCGAGAAAATCACAGTAAAATTTCTTTTGGAGAAAAGCAAAGTCTTTTCGTTAGGCAAGTGCATAAAATGTCATCTATACAAACAGAAATAGCATGTGTGTTTGCCGCAGTTCCTCTAGCTTTCTCCCTAGAAAATACGAATGTGTAGAGCTGCTGTCTCCATGTGGAACCAATTAGTGTTTCCAAGCATAAAATTTAATGTTCCCTGAAAAAAAACATTCAAAAAAATAAAATCTGTGGATAATATCAGGAATACACAAACAAAGAGGCTGCAGCAATATCTGGGATTGAATTACCCAAAACGAAACCGGATATTTCCGGTTTCATCCAGTCATATCCGGACAAAGTGGTGGGGAATTCGTATGCAATGGACCGAGAAAATCACAGTAAAAATGGTTTTGGAGAAAAGCAAAGTCTTTTCGTTAGGCAAGTGCATAAAATGTCATCTATACAAACAGAAATATCATGTTTGTTTGCCGCAGTTCCTCTAGCTTTCTCCCTAGAACATAAAAATGTGTAGAGCTGGTGTCTCCATGTGGAACCAATTAGTGTATCCAAGCATAAAATTAAATGTTCCCAGAAAAAAAAAAACATTCAAAAAAATACACTCCGTGGATAATATCAGGAATACACAAACTCAGAGGCTGTAGGAATATTTCGGTTTGAGTTAGCCAAAACAAAACCGCATATTTCCGGTTTCATCCAGTCATATCCGGACAAAGTGGTGTGGAATTGGTATGCAATGGACCGAGAAAATCACAGTAAAAATGGTTTTGGAAAAAAGCAAAGTCTTTTCGTTACGCAAGTGCATAAAATATCATCTATACAAACAGAAATAGCATGTTTGTTTGCCGCAGTTCCTCTAGATTTCTCCCTAGAAAATACAAATGTGTAGAGCTGGTGTGTCCATGTGGAACCAATTAGTGTTTCCAAGCATAAAATTAAATGTTCCCTGAAAAAAAAACATTCAAAAAAATAAAATCCGTGGATAACCAGGATTACACAAACACAGATGCTGTAGCAATATTTCGGTTTGAGTTAGCCAAAACATATCCGGATATTTCCGGTTTCATCCAGTCATATCCGGACAAAGTGGTGTGGAATTGGTATGCAATGGACCGAGAAAATCACAGAAAAAATGGTTTTGGAGAAAAGCAAAGTCTTTTCGTTAGGCAAGTGCATAAAATGTCATCTATACAAACAGAAATAGCATGTTTGTTTGCCGCAGTTCTTCTACCTTTCTCCCTAGAACATAAAAATGTGTAGAGCTGGTGTCTCCATGTGGAACCAATTAGTGTTTCCAAGCATAAAATTAAATGTTCCCTGAAAAAAAAAACATTCAAAAAAATAAAGTCCGTGGATCATATCAGGAATACACAAACAAAGAGGCTGTAGGAATATCTGGGATTGAATTAGCCAAAATGAAACCGGATATTTCCGGTTTCATCCAGTCATATCTGGACAAAGTGGTGTGGAATTGGTATGCAATGGAACGAATAAATCACACGAAAAATGGTTTTGGAGAAAAGCAAAGTCTTTTCGTTAGGCAAGTGCATCAAATGTCATCTATACAAACAGAAATAGCATGTTTGTTTGCCGCAGTTCCTCTAGATTTCTCCCAAAAACATAAAAATGTGTAGATCTGGTGTCTCCATGTGGAACCAATTAGTGTTTCCAAGCATAAAATTTAATGTTCCCTGAAAAAAAAACATTCAAAAAAATAAAATCCGTGAATAATATCAGGAATACACAAACACAGATGCTGTAGCAATATTTCGGTTTGAGTTAGCCAAAACAAAACCCGATATTTCCGGTTTCATCCAGTCATATTCGGACAAAGTGGTGTGGAATTCGTATGCAATGGACCGAGAAAATCACAGGAAAAATGGTTTTGGAGAAAAGCAAAGTCTTTTCGTTAGGCAAGTGCATAAAATGTCATCTATACAAACTTAAATATCATGTATGTTTGCCACAGTTCCTCTAGCTTTCTCCCTAGAACATAAAAATGTGTAGAGCTGGTGTCTCCATGTGGAACCAATTAGTGTTTCCAAGCATAAAATTAAATGTTCCCTGAAAAAAAAAAACATTCAAAAAAATAAAGTCCGTGGATAATATCAGGAATACACAAACAAAGAGGCTGTAGCAATATCTGGGATTGAATTAGCCAAAATGAAACCGGATATTTCCGGTTTCATCCAGTCATATCTGGACAAAGTGGTGTGGAATTGGTATGCAATGGAACGAATAAATCACACGAAAAATGGTTTTGGAGAAAAGCAAAGTCTTTTCGTTAGGCAAGTGCATCAAATGTCATCTATACAAACAGAAATAGCATGTTTGTTTGCTGCAGTTCCTCTAGATTTCTCCCAAAAACATAAAAATGTGTAGATCTGGTGTCTCCATGTGGAACCAATCAGTGTTTCCAAGCATAAAATTTAATGTTCCCTGAAAAAAAAAACATTCAAAAAAATAAAATCCGTGAATAATATCAGGAATACACAAACACAGATGCTGTAGCAATATTTCGGTTTGAGTTAGACAAAACAAAACCGGATATTTCCGGTTTCATCCAGTCATATTTGGACAAAGTGGTGTGGAATTCGTATGCAATGGACCGAGAAAATCATAGGAAAAATGGTTTTGGAGAAAAGCAAAGTCTTTTCGTTAGACAAGTGCATAAAATGTCATCTATACAAACTTAAATATCATGTATGTTTGCCGCAGTTCCTCTAGCTTTCTCCCTAGAACATAAAAATGTGTAGAGCTGGTGTCTCCATGTGGAACCAATTAGTGTTTCCAAGCATAAAATTAAATGTTCCCTGAAAAAAAAAACATTCAAAAAAATAAAGTCCGTGGATAATATCAGGAATACACAAACAAAGAGGCTGTAGCAATATCTGGGATTGAATTAGCCAAAATGAAACCGGATATTTCCGGTTTCATCCTGTCACATCCGGACAAAGTGGTGTGGAATTCGTATGCAATGGACCGAGAAAATCACAGGAAAAATGGTTTTGGAGAAAAGCAAAGTCTTTTCGTTAGGCAAGTGCATAAAATGTCATCTAGACAAACAGAAATATCATGTTTGTTTGCCACAGTTCCTCTAGCTTTCTCCCTAGAACAAACAAATGTGTAGAGCTGGTGTGTCCATGTGGAACCAATTAGTGTATCCAAGCATAAAATTAAATGTTCCCAGAAAAAAAAAAAAACATTCAAAAAAATAAAGTCCGTGGATAATATCAGGAATACACAAACTCAGAGGCTGTAGGAATATTTCGGTTTGAGTTAGCCAAAACATATCCGGATATTTCCGGTTTCATCCAGTCATATCCGGACAAAGTGGTGTGGAATTGGTATGCAATGGACCGAGAAAATCACAGAAAAAATGGTTTTGGAGAAAAGCAAAGTCTTTTCGTTAGGCAAGTGCATAAAATGTCATCTATACAAACAGAAATAGCATGTTTGTTTGCCGCAGTTCTTCTACCTTTCTCCCTAGAACATAAAAATGTGTAGAGCTGGTGTCTCCATGTGGAACCAATTAGTGTTTCCAAGCATAAAATTAAATGTTCCCTGAAAAAAAAAAACATTCAAAAAAATAAAGTCCGTGGATCATATCAGGAATACACAAACAAAGAGGCTGTAGGAATATCTGGGATTGAATTAGCCAAAATGAAACCGGATATTTCCGGTTTCATCCAGTCATATCTGGACAAAGTGGTGTGGAATTGGTATGCAATGGAACGAATAAATCACACGAAAAATGGTTTTGGAGAAAAGCAAAGACTTTTCGTTAGGCAAGTGCATAAAATGTCATCTATACAAACAGAAATAGCATGTTTGTTTGCTGCAGTTCCTCTAGATTTCTCCCAAAAACATAAAAATGTGTAGATCTGGTGTCTCCATGTGGAACCAATTAGTGTTTCCAAGCATAAAATTTAATGTTCCCTGAAAAAAAAAACATTCAAAAAAATAAAATCCGTGAATAATATCAGGAATACACAAACACAGATGCTGTAGCAATATTTCGGTTTGAGTTAGACAAAACAAAACCGGATATTTCCGGTTTCATCCAGTCATATTCGGACAAAGTGGTGTGGAATTCGTATGCAATGGACCGAGAAAATCACAGGAAAAATGGTTTTGGAGAAAAGCAAAGTCTTTTCGTTAGGCAAGTGCATAAAATGTCATCTATACAAACTTAAATATCATGTATGTTTGCCGCAGTTCCTCTAGCTTTCTCCCTAGAACATAAAAATGTGTAGAGCTGGTGTCTCCATGTGGAACCAATTAGTGTTTCCAAGCATAAAATTAAATGTTCCCTGAAAAAAAAAACATTCAAAAAAATAAAGTCCGTGGATAATATCAGGAATACACAAACAAAGAGGCTGTAGCAATATCTGGGATTGAATTAGCCGAAATGAAACCGGATATTTCCGGTTTCAACCTGTCACATCCAGACAAAGTGGTGTGGAATTCGTATGCAATGGACCGAGAAAATCACAGGAAAAATGGTTTTGGAGAAAAGCAAAGTCTTTTCGTTAGGCAAGTGCATAAAATGTCATCTAGACAAACAGAAATATCATGTTTGTTTGCCACAGTTCCTCTAGCTTTCTCCCTAGAACAAACAAATGTGTAGAGCTGGTGTCTCCATGTGGAACCAATTAGTGTTTCCAAGCATAAAATTAAATGTACCCAGAAAAAAAAAAACATTCAAAAAATACAATCCGTGGATAATATCAGGAATACACAAACACAGAGGCTGTAGCAATATTTCGGTTTGAGTTAGCCAAAACAAAACCGGATATTTCCGGTTTCATCCAGTCATATTCGGACAAAGTGGTGTGGAATTCGTATGCAATGGACCAAGAAAATCACAGGAAAAATGGTTTTGGAGAAAAGCAAAGTCATTTCATTAGGCAAGTGCATAAAATGTCATCTAGACAAACAGAAATATCATGTATGTTTGCCGCAGTTCCTCTAGCTTTCTCCCTAGAAAATACGAATGTGTAGAGCTGCTGTCTCCATGTGGAACCAATTAGTGTTTCCAAGCATAAAATTAAATGTTCCCTGAAAAAAAAAACATTCAAAAAAATAAAGTCCGTGGATCATATCAGGAATACACAAACAAAGAGGCTGTAGGAATATCTGGGATTGAATTAGCCAAAACGAAACCGGATATTTCCGGTTTCATCCAGTCATATCTGGACAAAGTGGTGTGGAATTGGTATGCAATGGAACGAATAAATCACACGAAAAATGGTTTTGGAGAAAAGCAAAGTCTTTTCGTTAGGCAAGTGCATAAAATGTCATCTATACAAACAGAAATATCATGTTTGTTTGCTGCAGTTCCTCTAGATTTCTCCCAAAAACATAAAAATGTGTAGAGCTGGTGTCTCCATGTGGAACCAATTAGTGTTTCCAAGAATAAAATTTAATGTTCCCTGAAAAAAAAAACATTCAAAAAAATAAAATCCGTGGATCATATCAGGAATACACAAACACAGATTCTGTAGCAATATTTCGGTTTGAGTTAGACAAAACAAAACCGGATATTTCCGGTTTCATCCAGTCATATTCGGACCAACGGGTGTGGAATTCGTATGCAATGGACCGAGAAAATCACAGGAAAAATGGTTTTGGAGAAAAGCAAAGTCTTTTCGTTAGGCAAGTGCATAAAATGTCATCTATACAAACTTAAATATCATGTATGTTTGCCGCAGTTCCTCTAGCTTTCTCCCTAGAACATAAAAATGTGTAGAGCTGGTGTCTCCATGTGGAACCAATTAGTGTTTCCAAGCATAAAATTAAATGTTCCCTGAAAAAAAAAACATTCAAAAAAATAAAGTACGTGGATAATATCAGGAATACACAAACAAAGAGGCTGTAGCAATATCTGGGATTGAAGTAGCCAAAATGAAACCGGATATTTCCGGTTTCATCCTGTCACATCCGGACAAAGTGGTGTGGAATTCGTATGCAATGGACACAGAAAATCACAGTAAAAATGGTTTTGGAGAAAAGCAAAGTCTTTTCGTTAGGCAAGTGCATCAAATGTCATCTATACAAACAGAAATATCATGTTTGTTTGCCACAGTTCCTCTAGCTTTCTCCCTAGAACAAACAAATGTGTAGAGCTGGTGTCTCCATGTGGAACCAATTAGTGTTTCCAAGCATAAAATTAAATGTACCCAGAAAAAAAAAACATTCAAAAAATACAGTCCGTGGATAATATCAGGAATACACAAACACAGAGGCTGTAGCAATATTTCGGTTTGAGTTAGCCAAAACAAAACCGGATATTTCCGGTTTCATCCAGTCATATCCGGACAAAGTGGTGTGGAATTCGTATGCAATGGACCAAGAAAATCACAGTAAAAATGGTTTTGGAGAAAAGCCAAGTCTTTTCGTTAGGCAAGTGCATAAAATGTCATCTAGACAAACAGAAATAGCATGTTTGTTTTCCGCAGTTCCTCTAGCTTTCTCCCTAGAAAATACGAATGTGTAGAGCTGCTGTCTCCATGTGGAACCAATTAGTGTTTCCAAGCATAAAATTTAATGTTCCCTGAAAAAAAACATTCAAAAAAATAAAATCTGTGGATAATATCAGGAATACACAAACAAAGAGGCTGCAGCAATATCTGGGATTGAATTACCCAAAACGAAACCGGATATTTCCGGTTTCATCCAGTCATATCCGGACAAAGTGGTGGGGAATTCGTATGCAATGGACTGAGAAAATCACAGTAAAAATGGTTTTGGAGAAAAGCAAAGTCTTTTCGTTAGGCAAGTGCATAAAATGTCATCTATACAAACAGAAATATCATGTTTGTTTGCCGCAGTTCCTCTAGCTTTCTCCCTAGAAAATACGAATGTGTAGAGCTGGTGTCTCCATGTGGAACCAATTAGTGTTTCCAAGCATAAAATTTAATGTTCTCTGAAAAAAAAAACATTCAAAAAAATAAAATCCGTGGATAATATCAGGAATACACAAACAAAGAGGCTGTAGCAATATCTGAGATTGAATTAGCCAAAATGAAACCGAATATTTCCGGTTTCATCCAGTCATATCCGGACAAAGTGGTGTGGAATTTGTATGCAATGGACCGAGAAAATCACAGTAAAAATGGTTTTGGAGAAAAGCAAAGTATTTTCGTTAGGCAAGTGCATAAAATGTCATCTATACAAACAGAAATATCATGTTTGTTTGCCGCAGTTCCTCTAGCTTTCTCCCTAGAACATAAAAATGTGTAGAGCTGGTGTCTCCATGTGGAACCAATTTGTGTATCCAAGGATAAAATTAAATGTTCCCAGAAAAAAAAAAAACATTCAAAAAAATACACTCCGTGGATAATATCAGGAATACACAAACTCAGAGGCTGTAGCAATATTTCGGTTTGAGTTAGCCAAAACAAAACCGCATATTTCCGATTTCATCCAGTCATATTCGGACCAACGGGTGTGGAATTCGTATGCAATGGACCGAGAAAATCACAGTAAAAATGGTTTTGGAGAAAAGCAAAGTCTTTTCGTTAGGCAAGTGCATAAAATATCATCTATACAAACAGAAATAGCATGTTTGTTTGCCGCAGTTCCTCTAGCTTTCTCCCTAGAAAATACAAATGTGTAGAGCTGGTGTGTCCATGTGGAACCAATTAGTGTTTCCAAGCATAAAATTAAATGTTCCCTGAAAAAAAAACATTCAAAAAAATAAAATCCGTGGATAACCAGGAATACACAAACACAGATGCTGTAGCAATATTTCGGTTTGAGTTAGCCAAAACAAATCCGGATATTTCCGGTTTCATCCAGTCATATCCGGACAAAGTCGTGTGGAATTGGTATGCAATGGACCGAGAAAATCACAGAAAAAATGGTTTTGGAGAAAAGCAAAGTCTTTTCGTTAGGCAAGTGCATAAAATGTCATCTATACAAACTTAAATATCATGTATGTTTGCCGCAGTTCCTCTAGCTTTCTCCCTAGAACATAAAAATGTGTAGAGCAAGTGTCTCCATGTGGAACCAATTAGTGTTTCCAAGCATAAAATTAAATGTTCCCTGAAAAAAAAACATTCAAAAAAATAAACTCCGTGGATAATATCAGGAATACACAAACAAAGAGGCTGCAGCAATATCTGGGATTGAATTAGCCAAAATGAAACCGGATATTTCCGGTTTCATCCAGTCATATCCGGACAAAGTGGTGTGGAATTCGAATGCAATGGACCGAGAAAATCACAGGAAAAATGGTTTTGGAGAAAAGCCAAGTCTTTTCGTTAGGCAAGTGCATAAAATGTCATCTATACAAACAGAAATATCATGTTTGTTTGCTGCAGTTCCTCTAGATTTCTCCCAAAAACATAAAAATGTGTAGAACTGGTGTCTCCATGTGGAACCAATTAGTGTTTCCAAGCATAAAATTAAATGTACCCAGAAAAAAAAACATTCAAAAAATACAGTCCGTGGATAATATCAGGAATACACAAACACAGAGGCTGTAGCAATATTTCGGTTTGAGTTAGCCAAAACGAAACCGGATATTTCCGGTTTCATCCAGTCATATCCGGACAAAGTGGTGTGGAATTCGTATGCAATGGACCAAGAAAATCACAGGAAAAATGGTTTTGGAGAAAAGCAAAGTCTTTTCGTTAGGCAAGTGCATAAAATGTCATCTATACAAACAGAAATATCATGTATATTTGCCGCAGTTCCTCTAGCTTTCTCCCTATAAAATACGAATGTGTAGAGCTGGTGTCTCCATGTGGAACCAATTAGTGTTTCCAAGCATAAAATTTAATGTTCCCTGAAAAAAAAACATTCAAAAAAAATAAAATCCGTGGATAATATCAGGAATACACAAACACAGATGCTGTAGCAATATTTCGGTTTGAGTTAGTGAAAACAAAACCGGATATTTCCGGTTTCATCCAGTCATATTCGGACCAACGGTGTGGAATTCGTATGCAATGGACCGAGAAAATCACAGGAAAAATGGTTTTGGAGAAAAGCCAAGTCTTTTCGTTAGGCAAGTGCATAAAATGTCATCTATACAAAGAGAAATATCATGTTTGTTTGCCGCAGTTCCTCTAGCTTTCTCCGTAGAACAAACAAATGTTTAGAGCTGGTGTCTCCATGTGGAACCAATTAGTGTTTCCAAGCATAAAATTAAATGTTCCCAGAAAAAAAAAACATTCAAAAAATACAGTCCGTGGATAATATCAGGAATACACAAACACAGAGGCTGTAGCAATATTTCGGTTTGAGTTAGCCAAAACAAAACCGGATATTTCCGGTTTCATCCAGTCATATCCGGACAAAGTGGTGTGGAATTGGTATGCAATGGACCGAAAAAATCACAGGAAAAATGGTTTTGGAGAAAAGCAAAGTCTTTTCGTTAGGCAAGTGCATCAAATGTCATCTATACAAACAGAAATAGCATGTTTGTTTGCCGCAGTTCCTCTAGCTTTCTCCCTAGAAAATACGAATGTGTAGAGCTGGTGTCTCCGTGTGCACCAATTAGTGTTTCCAAGCCTAAAATTTAATGTTCTCTGAAAAAAAAATTCAAAAAAAAAATCCGTGGATAATATCAAGAATACACAAACAAAGAGGCTGTAGCAATATCTGAGATTGAATTAGCCAAAATTAAACCGGATATTTCTGGTTTCATCCAGTCATATCCCGACAAAGTGGTGTGGAATTCGTATGCAATGGGCCGAGAAAATCACAGTAAAATGGTTTTGGAGAAAAGCAAAGTCTTTTCGTTAGGCAAGTGCATCAAATGTCATCTAGACAAACAGAAATATCATGTTTGTTTGCCGCAGTTCCTCTAGCTTTCTCCCTAGAACATAAAAATGTGTAGAGCTGGTGTCTCCATGTGGAACCAATTAGTGTTTCCAAGCATAAAATTAAATGTTCCCAGAAAAAAAAACATTCAAAAAAATACAGTCCGTGGATAATATCAGGAATACACAAACACAGAGGCTGTAGCAATATTTCAGTTTGAGTTAGCCAAAACAAAACCGGATATTTCCGGTTTCATCCAGTCATATCCGGACAAAGTGGTGTGGAATTTGTATGCAATGGACCGAGAAAATCACAGGAATAATGGTTTTGGAGAAAAGCAAAGTCTTTTCGTTAGGCAAGTGCATAAAATGTCATCTATACAAACAGAAATATCATGTTTTTTTGCCGCAGTTCCTATAGCTTTCTCCCTAGAAAATACGAATGTGTAGAGCTGGTGTCTCCGTGTGCACCAATTAGAGTTTCCAAGGACAAAGTTAAATGTTCCCTAATAAAAAAAAAAACACAACAATAAAGTCCGTGGATAATATCAGGAATACACAAACAAAGAGGCTGTTCCAATATCTGAGATTGAATTAGCCAAAACGAAACCGAATATTTCCGGTTTCATCCAGTCATATCCGGACAAAGTGGTGTGGAATTCGTATGCAATGGACCGAGAAAATCACAGGAAAAATGGTTTTGGAGAAAAGCAAAGTCTTTTCGTTAGGCAAGTGCATAAAATGTCATCTATACAAACAGAAAGAGCATGTTTGTTTGCCGCAGTTCCTCTAGCTTTCTCCCTAGAACATAAAAATGTGTAGAGCTGCTGTCTCCATGTGGAACCAATTAGTGTATCCAAGCATAAAATTAAATGTTCCCAGAAAAAAAAAAAAACAGTCAAAAAAATAAAGTCCGTGGATAATATCAGGAATACACAAACACAGAGGCTGTAGCAATATTTCGGTTTGAGTTAGCCGAAACAAAACCGCATATTTCCGGTTTCATCCAGTCATATCCGGACAAAGTGGTGTGGAATTGGTATGCAATAGACCGAGAAAATCAGAGGAAAAATGGTTTTGGAGAAAAGCAAAGTCTTTTCGTTAGGCAAGTGCATAAAATGTCATCTATACAAACAGAAATAGCATGTTTGTTTGCTGCAGTTCCTCTAGATTTCTCCCAAAAACATAAAAATGTGTAGAACTGGTGTCTCCATGTGGAACCAATTAGTGTTTCCAAGCATAAAATTAAATGTACCCAGAAAAAAAAAACATTCAAAAAATACAGTCCGTGGATAATATCAGGAATACACAAACACAGAGGCTGTAGCAATATTTCGGTTTGAGTTAGCCAAAACAAAACCGGATATTTCCGGTTTCATCCAGTCATATCCGGACAAAGTGATGTGGAATTCGTATGCAATGGACCAAGAAAATCACAGGAAAAATGGTTTTGGAGAAAAGCAAAGTCTTTTCGTTAGGCAAGTGCATAAAATGTCATCTATACAAACAGAAATATCATGTATGTTTGCCGCAGTTCCTCTAGCTTTCTCCCTAGAAAATACGAATGTGTAGAGCTGGTGTCTCCATGTGGAACCAATTAGTGTTTCCAAGCATAAAATTTAATGTTCCCTGAAAAAAAAACATTCAAAAAAATAAAATCCGTGGATAATATCAGGAATACACAAACACAGATGCTGTAGCAATATTTCGGTTTGATTTAGCCAAAACAAAACCGGATATTTCCGGTTTCATCCAGTCATATTCGGACCAACGGTGTGGAATTCGTATGCAATGGACCGAGAAAATCACAGGAAAAATGGTTTTGGAGAAAAGCAAAGTATTTTCGTTAGGCAAGTGCATAAAATGTCATCTATACAAACAGAAATATCATGTTTGTTTGCCGCAGTTCCTCTAGCTTTCTCCGTAGAACAAACAAATGTGTAGAGCTGGTGTCTCCATGTGGAACCAATTAGTGTTTCCAAGCATAAAATTAAATGTTCCCAGAAAAAAAAAACATTCAAAAAATACAGTCCGTGGATAATATCAGGAATACACAAACACAGATGCTGTAGCAATATTTCGGTTTGAGTTAGCCAAAACAAAACCGGATATTTCCGGTTTCATCCAGTCATATCCGGACAAAGTGGTGTGGAATTGGTATGCAATGGACCGAAAAAATCACAGGAAAAATTGTTTTGGAGAAAAGCAAAGTCTTTTCGTTAGGCAAGTGCATAAAATGTCATCTATACAAACAGAAATATCATGTTTGTTTGCCGCAGTTCCTCTAGCTTTTTCCCTAGAAAATACGAATGTGTAGAGCTGGTGTCTCCATGTGGAACCAATTAGTGTTTCCAAGCCTAAAATTTAATGTTCTCTGAAAAAAAAAACATTCAAAAAAATAAAATCCGTGGATAATATCAAGAATACACAAACAAAGAGGCTGTAGCAATATCTGAGATTGAATTAGCCAAAATGAAACCGGATATTTCCGGTTTCATCCAGTCATATCCCGACAAAATGGTGTGGAATTCGTATGCAATGGACCGAGAAAATCACAGGAAAAATGGTTTTGGAGAAAAGCAAAGTCTTTTCGTTAGGCAAGTGCATCAAATGTCATCTAGACAAACAGAAATATCATGTTTGTTTGCCGCAGTTCCTCTAGCTTTCTCCCTAGAACATAAAAATGTGTAGAGCTGGTGTCTCCATGTGGAACCAATTAGTGTTTCCAAGCATAAAATTAAATGTTCCCAGAAAAAAAAACATTCAAAAAAATACAGTCCGTGGATAATATCAGGAATACACAAACACAGAGGCTGTAGCAATATTTCGGTTTGAGTTAGCCAAAACAAAACCGGATATTTCCGGTTTCATCCAGTCATATCCGGACAAACTGGTGTGGAATTTGTATGCAATGGACCGAGAAAATCACAGGAATAATATTTTTGGAGAAAAGCAAAGTCTTTTCGTTAGGCAAGTGCATCAAATGTCATCTAGACAAACAGAAATATCATGTTTTTTTGCCGCAGTTCCTATAGCTTTCTCCCTAGAAAATACGAATGTGTAGAGCTGGTGTCTCCGTGTGCACCAATTAGAGTTTCCAAGGACAAAGTTAAATGTTCCCTAATAAAAAAAAACACAACAATAAAGTCCGTGGATAATATCAGGAATACACAAACAAAGAGGCTGTTGCAATATCTGAGATTGAATTAGCCAAAACGAAACCGAATATTTCCGGTTTCATCCAGTCATATCCGGACAAAGTGGTGTGGAATTCGTATGCAATGGACCGAGAAAATCACAGGAAAAATGGTTTTGGAGAAAAGCAAAGTATTTTCGTTAGGCAAGTGCATAAAATGTCATCTATACAAACAGAAATATCATGTTTGTTTGCTGCAGTTCCTCTAGCTTTCTCCCTAGAACATAAAAATGTGTAGAGCTGGTGTCTCCATGTGGAACCAATTAGTGTTTCCAAGCATAAAATTAAATGTTCCCTGAAAAAAAAACATTCAAAAAAAGTAAAATCCGTGGATTATATCAGGAATACACAAACACAGAGGCTGTAGCAATATTTCGGTTTGAGTTAGCCGAAACAAAACCGCATATTTCCGGTTTCATCCAGTCATATCCAGACAAAGTGGTGTGGAATTGGTATGCAATGGACCGAGAAAATCACAGGAAAAATGATTTTGGAGAAAAGCAAAGTCTTTTCGTTAGGCAAGTGCATCAAATGTCATTTATACAAACAGAAATAGCATGTTTGTTTGCCGCAGTTCCTCTAGCTTTCTCCCTAGAAAATACGAATGTGTAGAGCTGGTGTGTCCATGTGGAACCAATTAGTGTTTCCAAGCATAAAATTAAATGTTCCCTGAAAAAAAAAACATTCAAAAAAATAAAATCCGTGGATAATACCAGGAATAAACAAACACAGATGCTGTAGCAATATTTCGGTTTGAGTTAGCCAAAACAAATCCGGATATTTCCGGTTTCATCCAGTCATATCCGGACAAAGTGGTGTGGAATTGGTATGCAATGGACCGAGAAAATCACAGGAAAAATGGTTTTGGAGAAAAGCAAAGTCTTTTCGTTAGGCAAGTGCATAAAATGTCATCTATACAAACTTAAATATCATGTATGTTTGCCGCAGTTCCTCTAGCTTTCTCCCTAGAACATAAAAATGTGTAGAGCTAGTGTCTCAATGTGGAACCAATTAGTGTTTCCAAGCATAAAATTAAATGTTCCCTGAAAAAAAAACATTCAAAAAAACAAAGTCCGTGGATAATATCAGGAATACACAAACAAAGAGGCTGCAGCAATATCTGTGATTGAATTAGCCAAAATGAAACCGGATATTTCCGGTTTCATCCAGTCATATCCGGACAAAGTGGTGTGGAATTCGTATGCAATGGACCGAGAAAATCACAGTAAAAATGGTTTTGGAGAAAAGCAAAGTCTTTTCGTTAGGCAAGTGTATAAAATGTCATCTAGACAAACAGAAATATCATGTTTGTTTGCCGCAGTTCCTCTAGCTTTCTCCCTAGAACAAACAAATGTGTAGAGCTGGTGTCTCCATGTGGAACCAGTGTTTCCAAGCATAAAATTAAATGTTCCCAGAAAAAAAAAACATTCAAAAAATACAGTCCGTGGATAATATCAGGAATACACAAACACAGAGGCTGTAGCAATATTTCGGTTTGAGTTAGTCAAAACAAAACCAGATATTCCCGGTTACATCCAGTCATATCCCGACAAAGTGGTGTGGAATTGGTATGCAATGGACCGAGAAAATCACAGGAAAAATGGTTTTGGAGAAAAGCAAAGTCTTTTCGTTAGGCAAGTGCATAAAATGTCATCTATACAAACAGAAATATCATGTTTGTTTGCCACAGTTCCTCTAGCTTTCTCCCTAGAAAATACGAATGTGTAGAGCTGGTGTCTCCATGTGCACCAATTAGAGTTTCCAAGCACAAAGTTAAATGTTCCCTAATAAAAAAAAAAAACAAAACAATAAAGTCCGTGGATAATATCAGGAATACACAAACACAGATGCTGTAGCAATATTTCGGTTTGATTTAGCCAAAACAAAACTGGATATTTCCGGTTTCATCCAGTCATATCCGGACAAAGTGGTGTGGAATTGGTATGCAATGGACCGAGAAAATCACAGTAAAAATGGTTTTGGAGAAAAGCAAATTCTTTTTGTTAGCCAAGTGCATAAAATGTCATCTATACAAACAGAAATAGCATGTTTGTTTGCCGCAGTTCCTCTAGCTTTCTCCCTAGAAAATACGAATGTGTAGAGCTGGTGTCTCCATGTGGAACCAATTAGTGTTTCCTAGCATAAAATTTAATGTTCCCTGAAAAAAAACATTCAAAAAAATAAAATCCGTGGATAATATCAGGAATACACAAACAAAGAGGCTGTAGCAATATCTGAGATTGAATTAGCCACAACGAAACCGGATATTTCCGGTTTCATCCAGTCATATCCGGACAAAGTGGTGTGGAATTCGTATGCAATGGACCGAGAAAATCACAGTAAAAATGGTTTTGGAGAAAAGCAAAGTCTTTTCGTTAGGCAAGTGCATAAAATGTCATCTATACAAACAGAAATAGCATGTTTGTTTGCCGCAGTTCTTCTACCTTTCTCCCTAGAACATAAAAATGTGTAGAGCTGGTGTCTCCATGTGGAACCAATTAGTGTTTCCAAGCATAAAATTAAATGTTCCCTGAAAAAAAAACATTCAAAAAAATAAAGTCCGTGGATCCTATCAGGAATACACAAACAAAGAGGCTGTAGGAATATCTGGGATTGAATTAGCCAAAACGAAACCGGATATTTCCGGTTTCATCCAGTCATATCCGGACAAAGTTGTTTGGAATTGGTATGCAATGGAACGAGTAAATCACAGGAAAAATGGTTTTGGAGAAAAGCAAAGTCTTTTCGTTAGGCAAGTGCATAAAATGTCATCTATACAAACAGAAATATCATGTTTGTTTGCCGCAGTTCCTCTAGCTTTCTCCCTAGAAAATACGAATGTGTAGAGCTGGTGTCTCCATGTGGAACCAATTAGTGTTTCCAAGCATAAAATTTAATGTTCCCTGAAAAAAACACATTCAAAAAAATAAAATCCGTGGATAATATCAGGAATACACAAACACAGATGCTGTAGCAATATTTCGATTTTAGTTAGACAAAAAAAAAAAGAATATTTCCGGTTTCATCCAGTCATATTCGGACAAAGTGGTGTGGAATTCGTATGCAATGGACCGAGAAAATCACAGGAAAAATGGTTTTGGAGAAAAGCAAAGTCTTTTCGTTAGGCAAGTGCATAAAATGTCATCTATACAAACAGAAATGTCATGTATGTTTGCCGCAGTTCCTCTAGCTTTCTCCCTAGAACATAAAAATGTGTAGAGCTGGTGTCTCCATGTGGAACCAATTAGTGTTTCCAAGCATAAAATTAAATGTTCCCTGAAAAAAAAAACATTCAAAAAAATAAAGTCCGTGGATAATATCAGGAATACACAAACACAGAGGCTGTAGCAATATTTCGGTTTGAGTTAGCCAAAACAAAACCGGATATTTCCGGTTTCATCCAGTCATATCCGGACAAAGTGGTGTGGAATTGGTATGCAATGGACCGAGAAAATCACAGGAAAAATGGTTTTGGAGAAAAGCAAAGTCTTTTCGTTAGGCAAGTGCATAAAATGTCATCTATACAAACAGAAATATCATGTATGTTTGCCGCAGTTCCTCTAGCTTTCTCCCTAGAAAGTACGAATGTGTAGAGCTGGTATCTCCATGTGGAACCAATTAGTGTTTCCAAGCATAAAATTAAATGTTCCCTGAAAAAAAAACATTCAAAAAAATAAAATCCGTGGATAATATCAGGAATACACAAACAAAGAGGCTGTAGCAATATCTGAGATTGAATTAGCCAAAACGAAACCGGATATTTCCGGTTTCATCCAGTCATATCCGGACAAAGTAGTGTGGAATTGGTATGCAATGGACCGAGAAAATCACAGGAAAAATGGTTTTGGAGAAAAGCAAAGTCTTTTCGTTAGGCAAGTGCATAAAATGTCATCTATACAAACAGAAATAGCATGTATGTTTGCCGCAGTTCCTCTAGCTTTCTCCCTAGAAAGTACGAATGTGTAGAGCTGGTATCTCCATGTGGAACCAATTAGTGTTTCCAAGCATAAAATTAAATGTTCCCTGAAAAAAAAACATTCAAAAAAATAAAATCCGTGGATAATATCAGGAATACACAAACAAAGAGGCTGTAGCAATATCTGAGATTGAATTAGCCAAAACGAAACCGGAAATTTCCGGTTTCATCCAGTCATATCCGGACAAAGTAGTGTGGAATTGGTATGCAATGGACCGAGAAAATCACAGGAAAAATGGTTTTGGAGAAAAGCAAAGTCTTTTCGTTAGGCAAGTGCATAAAATGTCATCTATACAAACAGAAATAGCATGTTTGTTTGCCGCAGTTCCTCTACCTTTCTCCCTAGAACATAAAAATGTGTAGAGCTGGTGTCTCCATGTGGAATCAATTAGTGTTTCCAAGCATAAAATTAAATGTTCCCTGAAAAAAAAACATTCAAAAAAATAAAATCCGTGGATAATATCAGGAATACACAAACACAGATGCTGTACAAATATTTCGGTTTGAGTTAGCCAAAACAAAACCGGATATTTCCGGTTTCATCCAGTCATATCCGGACAAAGTGGTGTGGAATTGGTATGCAATGGACCGAGAAAATCACAGGAAAAATGGTTTTGGAGAAAAGCAAAGTCTTTTCGTTAGGCAAGTGCATAAAATGTCATCTATACAAACAGAAATAGCATGTTTGTTTGCCGCCGTTCCTCTAGATTGTTCCCTAGAAAATACGAATGTGTAGAGCTGGTGTCTCCATGTGGAACCAATTAGTGTTTCCTAGCATAAAATTAAATGTTCCCTGAAAAAAAATAACATTCAAAATAATAAAATCCGTGGATAATATCAGGAATACACAAACACAGATGCTGTAGCAATATTTCGGTTTGAGTTAGCTAAAACAAAACCGGATATTTCCGGTTTCATCCAGTCATATCCGGACAAAGTGGTGTGGAATTGGTATGCAATGGACCGAGAAAATCACAGGAAAAATGGTTTTGGAGAAAAGCAAAGTCTTTTCGTTAGGCAAGTGCATAAAATGTCATCTGTACAAACAGAAATATCATGTTTGTTTGCCGCAGTTCCTCTAGCTTTCTCCCTAGAACATAAAAATATGTAGAGCTGGTGTCTCCATGTGGAACCAATTAGTGTTTCCAAGCATAAAATTAAATGTTCCCTGAAAAAAAAAACATTCAAAAAAATAATGTCCGTGGATCATATCAGGAATACACAAAAAAAGAGGCTGTAGCAATATCTGGGATTGAATTAGCCAAAACAAAACCGGATATTTCCGGTTTCATCCAGTCATATTCGGACAAACTGGTGTGGAATTCGTATGCAATGGACCAAGAAAATCACAGGAAAAATGGTTTTGGAGAAAAGCAAAGTCGTTTCGTTAGGTAAGTGCATAAAATGTCATCTATACAAACAGAAATAGCATGTTTGTTTGCTGCAGTTCCTCTAGCTTTCTCCCTAGAACAAGCAAATGTGTAGAGCCGGTGTCTCCATGTGGAACCAATTAGTGTTCCCAAGCATAAAATTAAATGTTCCCAGAAAAAAAAATTCAAAAAAATACAGTCCGTGGATAATATCAGGAATACACAAACACAGATGCTGTACAAATATTTCGGTTTGAGTTAGCCAAAACAAATCCGGATATTTCCGGTTTCATCCAGTCATATCCGGACAAAGTGGTGTGGAATTGGTATGCAATGGACCGAGAAAATCACAGTAAAAATGGTTTTGGAGAAAAGCAAAGTCTTTTCGTTAGGCAAGTGCATAAAATGTCATCTATACAAACTTAAATATCATGTATGTTTGCCGCAGTTCCTCTAGCTTTCTCCCCAGAACATAAAAATGTGTAGAGCTGGTGTCTCCATGTGGAACCAATTAGTGTTTCCAAGCATAAAATTAAATGTTCCCTGAAAAAAAAACATTCAAAAAAATAAAATCCGTGGATAATATCAGGAATACACAAACACAGAGGCTGTAGCAATATCTGGGATTGAATTAGCCAAAATGAAACCGGATATTTCCAGTTTCATCCAGTCATATCCGGACAAAGTGGTGTGGAATTCGTATGCAATGGACCGAGAAAATCACAGTAAAAATGGTTTTGGAGAAAAGCAAAGTCTTTTCGTTAGGCAAGTGCATAAAATGTCATCTATACAAACAGAAATATCATGTTTGTTTGCCGCAGTTCCTCTAGTTTTCTCCCTAGAAAATACGAATGTGTAGAGCTGGTGTCTCCGTGTGCACCAATTAGAGTTTCCAAGGACAAAGTTAAATGATCCCTGATAAAAAAAAACAAAACAATAAAGTCCGTGGATAATATCAGGAATACACAAACACAGATGCTGTAGCAATATTTCGGTTTGAGTTAGCCAAAACAAAACCGGATATTTCCGGTTTCATCCAGTCATATCCGGACAAAGTGTTGTGGAATTGGTATGCAATGGACCGAGAAAATCACAGTAAAAATGGTTTTGGAGAAAAGCCAAGTCTTTTCGTTAGGCAAGTGCATAAAATGTCATCTATACAAACAGAAATATCATGTTTGTTTGCCGCAGTTCCTCTAACTTTCCCCCTAGAAAATACGAATGTGTAGAGCTGGTGTCTCCATGTGGAACCAATTAGTGTTTCCAAGCATAAAATTTAATGTTCCCTGAAAAAAAAAAACATTCAAAAAAATAAAGTACGTGGATAATATCAGGAATACACAAACAAAGAGGCTGTAGCAATATCTGGGATTGAATTAGCAAAAACGAAACCGGATATTTCCGGTTTCATCCAGTCATATTCGAACCAAGTGGTGTGGAATTGGTATGCAATGGACCGAGAAAATCACAGGAAAAATGGTTTTGGAGAAAAGCAAAGTCTTTTCTTTAGGCAAGTGCATAAAATGTCATCTATACAAACAGAAATAGCATGTTTGTTTGCTGCAGTTCCTCTAGATTTCTCCCTAAAACATAAAAATGTGTAGAACTGGTGTCTCCATGTGGAACCAATTAGTGTTTCCAAGCCTAAAATTAAATGTTCCCTGAAAAAAAAACATTCAAAAAAATAATGTCCGTGGATCATATCAGGAATACACAAAAAAAGAGGCTGTAGCAATATCTGGGATTGAATTAGCCAAAACGAAACCGGATATTTCCGGTTTCATCCAGTCATATTCGGACAAACTGGTGTGGAATTCGTATGCAATGGACCAAGAAAATCACAGGAAAAATGGTTTTGGAGAAAAGCAAAGTCGTTTCGTTAGGTAAGTGCATAAAATGTCATCTATACAAACAGAAATAGCATGTTTGTTTGCTGCAGTTCCTCTAGCTTTCTCCCTAGAACAAACAAATGTGTAGAGCTGGTGTCTCCATGTGGAACCAATTAGTGTTCCCAAGCATAAAATTAAATGTTCCCAGAAAAAAAAATTCAAAAAAATACAGTCCGTGGATAATATCAGGAATACACAAACACAGATGCTGTACAAATATTTCGGTTAGAGTGCCAAAACAAAACCGGATATTTCCGGTTTCATCCAGTCATATCCGGACAAAGTGGTGTGGAATTGGTATGCAATGGACTGAGAAAATCACAGTAAAAATGGTTTTGGAGAAAAGCAAAGTCTTTTCGTTAGGCAAGTGCATAAAATGTCATCTATACAAACAGAAATATCATGTTTGTTTGCCGCAGTTCCTCTAGTTTTCTCCCTAGAACATAAAAATGTGTAGAGCTGGTGTCTCCATGTGGAACCAATTAGTGTTTCCAAGCATAAAATTAAATGTTCCCTGAAAAAAAAACATTCAAAAAAATAAAATCCGTGGATAATATCAGGAATACACAAACACAGAGGCTGTAGCAATATCTGGGATTGAATTAGCCAAAATGAAACCGGATATTTCCAGTTTCATCCAGTCATATCCGGACTAAGTGGTGTGGAATTCGTATGCAATGGACCGAGAAAATCACAGTAAAAATGGTTTTGGAGAAAAGCAAAGTCTTTTCGTTAGGCAAGTGCATAAAATGTCATCTATACAAACAGAAATATCATGTTTGTTTGCCGCAGTTCCTCTAGATTTCTCCCTAGAAAATACGAATGTGTAGAGCTGGTGTCTCCGTGTGCACCAATTAGAGTTTCCAAGGACAAAGTTAAATGATCCCTGATAAAAAAAAAACAAAACAATAAAGTCCGTGGATAATATCAGGAATACACAAACACAGATGCTGTAGCAATATTTCGGTTTGAGTTAGCCAAAACAAAACCGCAGATTTCCGGTTTCATCCAGTCATATCCGGACAAAGTGGTGTGGAATTGGTATGCAATGGACCGAGAAAATCACAGTAAAAATGGTTTTGGAGAAAAGCAAAGTCTTTTCGTTAGGCAAGTGCATAAAATGTCATCTATAAAAACAGAAATATCATGTTTGTTTGCCGCAGTTCCTCTAGCTTTCCCCCTAGAAAATACGAATGTGTAGAGCTGGTGTCTCCATGTGGAACCAATTAGTGTTTCCAAGCATAAAATTTAATGTTCTCTGAAAAAAAAACATTCAAAAAAATAAAGTCCGTGGATAATATCAGGAATTCACAAACAAAGAGGCTGTAGCAATATCTGGGATTGAATTAGCAAAAACAGAACCGGATATTTCCGGTTTCATCCAGTCATATTCGAACCAACTGGTGTGGAATTCGTATGCAATGGACCGAGAAAATCACAGTAAAAATGGTTTTGGAGAAAAGCAAAGTCTTTTCGTTAGGCAAGTGCATAAAATGTCATCTATACAAACAGAAATATCATGTTTGTTTGCCGCAGTTCCTCTAGATTTCTCCCTAGAAAATACGAATGTGTAGAGCTGGTGTCTCCGTGTGCACCAATTAGAGTTTCCAAGGACAAAGTTAAATGATCCCTGATAAAAAAAAACAAAACAATAAAGTCCGTGGATCATATCAGGAATACACAAACACAGATGCTGTAGCAATATTTCGGTTTGAGTTAGCCAAAACAAAACCGGATATTTCCGGTTTCATCCAGTCATATCCGGACAAAGTGTTGTGGAATTGGTATGCAATGGACCGAGAAAATCACAGTAAAAATGGTTTTGGAGAAAAGCCAAGTCTTTTCGTTAGGCAAGTGCATAAAATGTCATCTATACAAACAGAAATATCATGTTTGTTTGCCGCAGTTCCTCTAACTTTCCCCCTAGAAAATACGAATGTGTAGAGCTGGTGTCTCCATGTGGAACCAATTAGTGTTTCCAAGCATAAAATTTAATGTTCCCTGAAAAAAAAAAACATTCAAAAAAATAAAGTACGTGGATAATATCAGGAATACACAAACAAAGAGGCTGTAGCAATATCTGGGATTGAATTAGCAAAAACGAAACCGGATATTTCCGGTTTCATCCAGTCATATTCGAACCAAGTGGTGTGGAATTGGTATGCAATGGACCGAGAAAATCACAGGAAAAATGGTTTTGGAGAAAAGCAAAGTCTTTTCTTTAGGCAAGTGCATAAAATGTCATCTATACAAACAGAAATAGCATGTTTGTTTGCTGCAGTTCCTCTAGATTTCTCCCTAAAACATAAAAATGTGTAGAACTGGTGTCTCCATGTGGAACCAATTAGTGTTTCCAAGCCTAAAATTAAATGTTCCCTGAAAAAAAAACATTCAAAAAAATAAAGTCCGTGGATAATATCACGAATACACTAACAAAGAGGCTGTAGCAATATCTGGGATTGAATTAGGCAAAACGAATCCGGATATTTCCGGTTTCATCCAGTCATATCCGGACAAAGTGGTGTGGAATTGGTATGCAATGGACCGAGAAAATCACAGGAAAAATGGTTTTGGAGAAAAGCAAAGTCGTTTCGTTCGGTAAGTGCATAAAATGTCATCAATACAAACAGAAATATCATGTTTGTTTGCCGCAGTTCCTCTAGCTTTCTCCCTAGAAAATACGAATGTGTAGAGCTGGTGTCTCCATGTGGACCAATTAGTGTTTCTAAGCATAAAATTAAATATTCCCTGAAAAAAAAACATTCAAAAAAATAATGTCCGTGGATCATATCAGGAATACACAAAAAAAGAGGCTGTAGCAATATCTGGGATTGAATTAGCCAAAACGAAACCGGATATTTCCGGTTTCATCCAGTCATATTCGGACAAACTGGTGTGGAATTCGTATGCAATGGACCAAGAAAATCACAGGAAAAATGGTTTTGGAGAAAAGCAAAGTCGTTTCGTTAGGTAAGTGCATAAAATGTCATCTATACAAACAGAAATAGCATGTTTGTTTGCTGCAGTTCCTCTAGCTTTCTCCCTAGAACAAACAAATGTGTAGAGCTGGTGTCTCCATGTGGAACCAATTAGTGTTCCCAAGCATAAAATTAAATGTTCCCAGAAAAAAAAATTCAAAAAAATACAGTCCGTGGATAATATCAGGAATACACAAACACAGATGCTGTACAAATATTTCGGTTAGAGTGCCAAAACAAAACCGGATATTTCCGGTTTCATCCAGTCATATCCGGACAAAGTGGTGTGGAATTGGTATGCAATGGACCGAGAAAATCACAGTAAAAATGGTTTTGGAGAAAAGCAAAGTCTTTTCGTTAGGCAAGTGCATAAAATGTCATCTATACAAACAGAAATATCATGTTTGTTTGCCGCAGTTCCTCTAGTTTTCTCCCTAGAACATAAAAATGTGTAGAGCTGGTGTCTCCATGTGGAACCAATTAGTGTTTCCAAGCATAAAATTAAATGTTCCCTGAAAAAAAAACATTCAAAAAAATAAAATCCGTGGATAATATCAGGAATACACAAACACAGAGGCTGTAGCAATATCTGGGATTGAATTAGCCAAAATGAAACCGGATATTTCCAGTTTCATCCAGTCATATCCGGACTAAGTGGTGTGGAATTCGTATGCAATGGACCGAGAAAATCACAGTAAAAATGGTTTTGGAGAAAAGCAAAGTCTTTTCGTTAGGCAAGTGCATAAAATGTCATCTATACAAACAGAAATATCATGTTTGTTTGCCGCAGTTCCTCTAGATTTCTCCCTAGAAAATACGAATGTGTAGAGCTGGTGTCTCCGTGTGCACCAATTAGAGTTTCCAAGGACAAAGTTAAATGATCCCTGATAAAAAAAAAACAAAACAATAAAGTCCGTGGATAATATCAGGAATACACAAACACAGATGCTGTAGCAATATTTCGGTTTGAGTTAGCCAAAACAAAACCGCAGATTTCCGGTTTCATCCAGTCATATCCGGACAAAGTGGTGTGGAATTCGTATGCAATGGACCGAGAAAATCACAGTAAAAATGGTTTTGGAGAAAAGCAAAGTCTTTTCGTTAGGCAAGTGCATAAAATGTCATCTATAAAAACAGAAATATCATGTTTGTTTGCCGCAGTTCCTCTAGCTTTCCCCCTAGAAAATACGAATGTGTAGAGCTGGTGTCTCCATGTGGAACCAATTAGTGTTTCCAAGCATAAAATTAAATGTTCCCTGAAAAAAAAACATTCAAAAAAATAAAGTCCGTGGATAATATCAGGAATTCACAAACAAAGAGGCTGTAGCAATATCTGGGATTGAATTAGCAAAAACAGAACCGGATATTTCCGGTTTCATCCAGTCATATTCGAACCAACTGGTGTGGAATTCGTATGCAATGGACCGAGAAAATCACAGTAAAAATGGTTTTGGAGAAAAGCAAAGTCTTTTCGTTAGGCAAGTGCATAAAATGTCATCTATACAAACAGAAATATCATGTTTGTTTGCCGCAGTTCCTCTAGATTTCTCCCTAGAAAATACGAATGTGTAGAGCTGGTGTCTCCGTGTGCACCAATTAGAGTTTCCAAGGACAAAGTTAAATGATCCCTGATAAAAAAAAACAAAACAATAAAGTCCGTGGATAATATCAGGAATACACAAACACAGATGCTGTAGCAATATTTCGGTTTGAGTTAGCCAAAACAAAACCGGATATTTCCGGTTTCATCCAGTCATATCCGGACAAAGTGTTGTGGAATTGGTATGCAATGGACCGAGAAAATCACAGTAAAAATGGTTTTGGAGAAAAGCCAAGTCTTTTCGTTAGGCAAGTGCATAAAATGTCATCTATACAAACAGAAATATCATGTTTGTTTGCCGCAGTTCCTCTAGCTTTCCCCCTAGAAAATACGAATGTGTAGAGCTGGTGTCTCCATGTGGAACCAATTAGTGTTTCCAAGCATAAAATTTAATGTTCCCTGAAAAAAAAAACATTCAAAAAAATAAAGTCCGTGGATAATATCAGGAATACACAAACAAAGAGGCTGTAGCAATATCTGGGATTGAATTAGCAAAAACGAAACCGGATATTTCCGGTTTCATCCAGTCATATTCGAACCAAGTGGTGTGGAATTCGTATGCAATGGACCGAGAAAATCACAGGAAAAATGGTTTTGGAGAAAAGCAAAGTCTTTTCGTTAGGTAAGTGCATAAAATGTCATCTATACAAACAGAAATAGCATGTTTGTTTGCTGCAGTTCCTCTAGATTTCTCCCTAAAACATAAAAATGTGTAGAACTGGTGTCTCCATGTGGAACCAATTAGTGTTTCCAAGCCTAAAATTAAATGTTCCCTGAAAAAAAAACATTCAAAAAAATAAAGTCCGTGGATAATATCACGAATACACTAACAAAGAGGCTGTAGCAATATCTGGGATTGAATTAGGCAAAACGAATCCGGATATTTCCGGTTTCATCCAGTCATATCCGGACAAAGTGGTGTGGAATTGGTATGCAATGGACCGAGAAAATCACAGGAAAAATGGTTTTGGAGAAAAGCAAAGTCGTTTCGTTAGGTAAGTGCATAAAATGTCATCAATACAAACAGAAATATCATGTTTGTTTGCCGCAGTTCCTCTAGCTTTCTCCCTAGAAAATACGAATGTGTAGAGCTGGTGTCTCCATGTGGACCAATTAGTGTTTCTAAGCATAAAATTAAATATTCCCTGAAAAAAAAACATTCAAAAAAATAATGTCCGTGGATCATATCAGGAATACACAAAAAAAGAGGCTGTAGCAATATCTGGGATTGAATTAGCCAAAACGAACCCGGATATTTCCGGTTTCATCCAGTCATATTCGGACAAACTGGTGTGGAATTCGTATGCAATGGACCAAGAAAATCACAGGAAAAATGGTTTTGGAGAAAAGCAAAGTCGTTTCGTTAGGCAAGTGCATAAAATGTCATCTATACAAACAGAAATAGCATGTTTGTTTGCTGCAGTTCCTCTAGCTTTCTCCCTAGAACAAACAAATGTGTAGAGCTGGTGTCTCCATGTGGAACCAATTAGTGTTCCCAAGCATAAAATTAAATGTTCCCAGAAAAAAAAATTCAAAAAAATACAGTCCGTGGATAATATCAGGAATACACAAACACAGATGCTGTACAAATATTTCGGTTAGAGTGCCAAAACAAAACCGGTTATTTCCGGTTTCATCCAGTCATATCCGGACAAAGTGGTGTGGAATTGGTATGCAATGGACCGAGAAAATCACAGTAAAAATGGTTTTGGAGAAAAGCAAAGTCTTTTCGTTAGGCAAGTGCATAAAATGTCATCTATACAAACTTAAATATCATGTATGTTTGCAGCAGTTCCTCTAGTTTTCTCCCTAGAACATAAAAATGTGTAGAGCTGGTGTCTCCATGTGGAACCAATTAGTGTTTCCAAGCATAAAATTAAATGTTCCCTGAAAAAAAAACATTCAAAAAAATAAAATCCGTGGATAATATCAGGAATACACAAACACAGAGGCTGTAGCAATATCTGGGATTGAATTAGCCAAATGAAACCGGATATTTCCAGTTTCATCCAGTCATATCCGGACAAAGTGGTGTGGAATTCGTATGCAATGGACCGAGAAAATCACAGTAAAAATGGTTTTGGAGAAAAGCAAAGTCTTTTCGTTAGGCAAGTGCATAAAATGTCATCTATACAAACAGAAATATCATGTTTGTTTGCCGCAGTTCCTCTAGATTTCTCCCTAGAAAATACGAATGTGTAGAGCTGGTGTCTCCGTGTGCACCAATTAGAGTTTCCAAGGACAAAGTTAAATGATCCCTGATAAAAAAAACAAAACAATAAAGTCCGTGGATAATATCAGGAATACACAAACACAGATGCTGTAGCAATATTTCGGTTTGAGTTAGCCAAAACAAAACCGGATATTTCCGGTTTCATCCAGTCATATCCGGACAAAGTGTTGTGGAATTGGTATGCAATGGACCGAGAAAATCACAGTAAAAATGGTTTTGGAGAAAAGCAAAGTCTTTTCGTTAGGCAAGTGCATAAAATGTCATCTATACAAACAGAAATATCATGTTTGTTTGCCGCAGTTCCTCTAGCTTTCCCCCTAGAAAATACGAATGTGTAGAGCTGGTGTCTCCATGTGGAACCTATTAGTGTTTCCAAGCATAAAATTTAATGTTCCCTGAAAAAAAAAACATTCAAAAAAATAAAGTCCGTGGATAATATCAGGAATACACAAACAAAGAGGCTGTAGCAATATCTGGGATTGAATTAGCAAAAACGAAACCGGATATTTCCGGTTTCATCCAGTCATATTCGAACCAACTGGTGTGGAATTCGTATGCAATGGACCGAGAAAATCACAGGAAAAATGGTTTTGGAGAAAAGCAAAGTCTTTTCGTTAGGCAAGTGCATAAAATGTCATCTATACAAACAGAAATAGCATGTTTGTTTGCTGCAGTTCCTCTAGATTTCTCCCTAAAACATAAAAATGTGTAGAACTGGTGTCTCCATGTGCACCAATTAGAGTTTCCAAGCCTAAAATTAAATGTTCCCTGAAAAAAAAACATTCAAAAAAATAAAGTCCGTGGATAATATCACGAATACACTAACAAAGAGGCTGTAGCAATATCTGGGATTGAATTAGGCAAAACGAATCCGGATATTTCCGGTTTAATCCAGTCATATTCGGACCAACGGGTGTGGAATTCGTATGCAATGGACCGAGAAAATCACAGTAAAAATGGTTTTGGAGAAAAGCAAATTCTTTTCGTTAGCCAAGTGCATAAAATGTCATCTATACAAACAGAAATAGCATGTTTGTTTGCAGCAGTTCCTATAGCTTTCTCACTAGAAAATACGAATGTGTAGAGCTGGTGTCTCCATGTGGAACCAATTAGTGTTTCCAAGCATAAAATTAAATGTTCCCTGAAAAAAAACATGCAAAAAAATAAATTCCGTGGATAATATCAGAAATACACAAACACAGAGGCTGTAGCAATATTTCGGTTTGAGTTAGCCAAAACAAAACCGCAGATTTCCGGTTTCATCCAGTCATATCCAGACAACGTGGTGTGGAATTTGTATGCAATGGACCGAGAAAATCACAGGAAAAATGGTTTTGGAGAAAAGCAAAGTCTTTTCGTTAGGCAAGTGCATAAATTGTCATCTAGACAAACAGAAATATCATGTTTGTTTGCCGCAGTTCCTCTAGATTTCTCCCTAGAAAATACGAATGTGTAGAGCTGGTGTGTCCATGTGGGACCAATTAGTGTTTCCAATCATAAAATTAAATGTTCCCTGAAAAAAAAAACATTCAAAAAAATAAAATCCGTGGATAATATCAGGAATACACAAACACAGATGCTGTAGCAATATTTCGGTTTGAGTTAGCGAAAACAAAACCGGATATTTCCGGTTTCATCCAGTCATATCCGGACTAAGTGGTGTGGAATTGGTATGCAATGGACCGAGAAAATCACAGTAAAAATGGTTTTGGAGAAAAGCAAAGTCTTTTCGTTAGGCAAGTGCATAAATTGTCATCTAGACAAACAGAAATATCATGTTTGTTTGCCGCAGTTCCTCTAGATTTCTCCCTAGAAAATACGAATGTGTAGAGCTGGTGTGTCCATGTGGGACCAATTAGTGTTTCCAATCATAAAATTAAATGTTCCCTGAAAAAAAAAACATTCAAAAAAATAAAGTCCGTGGATAATATCAGGAATACACAAACAAAGAGGCTGTAGCAATATCTGGGATTGAATTAGCCAAAATGAAACCGGATATTTCTGGTTTCATCCTGTCATATCCGGACAAACTGGTGTGGAATTCGTATGTAATGGACCGAGAAAATCACAGTAAAAATGGTTGTGGAGAAAAGCAAAGTCTTTTCGTTAGGCAAGTGCATCAAATGTCATCTATACAAACAGAAATATCATGTTTGTTTGCCGCAGTTCCTCTAGCTTTCTCCCTAGAACAAACAAATGTGTAGAGCTGGTGTCTCCATGTGGAACCAATTAGTGTTTCCAAGCATAAAATTAAATGTTCCCAGAAAAAAAAAATTCAAAAAATACAGTCCGTGGATAATATCAGGAATACACAAACACAGAGGCTGTAGCAATATTTCGGTTTGAGTTCGCCAAAACAAAACAGCATATTTCCGGTTTCATCCAGTCATATCCGGACAAAGTGGTGTGGAATTGGTATACAATGGACCGAGAAAATCACAGGAAAAATGGTTTTGGAGAAAAGCAAAGTCTTTTCGTTAGGCAAGTGCATCAAATGTCATCTATACAAACAGAAATATCATGTTTGTTTGCCGTAGTTCCTCTAGCTTTTTCCCTAGAAAATACGAATGAGTAGAGCTGGTGTCTCCATGTGGAACCAATTAGTGTTTCCAAGCATAAAATTAAATGTTCCCAGAAAAAAAAACATTCAAAAAAATACAGTCCGTGGATAATATCAGGAATACACAAACACAGAGGCTGTAGCAATATTTCGGTTTGAGTTAGCCAAAACAAAACAGCATATTTCCGGTTTCATCCAGTCATATCCGGACAAAGTGGTGTGGAATTCGTATGCAATGGACCGAGAAAATCACAGTAAAAATGGTTTTGGAGAAAAGCAAAGTCTTTTCGTTAGGCAAGTGCATAAATTGTCATCTAGACAAACAGAAATATCATGTTTGTTTGCCGCAGTTCCTCTAGATTTCTCCCTAGAAAATATGAATGTGTAGAGCTGGTGTGTCCATGTGGGACCAATTAGTGTTTCCAATCATAAAATTAAATGTTCCCTGAAAAAAAAAACATTCAAAAAAATAAAGTCCGTGGATAATATCAGGAATACACAAACAAAGAGGCTGTAGCAATATCTGGGATTGAATTAGCCAAAATGAAACCGGATATTTCCGGTTTCATCCAGTCATATCCGGACAAAGTGGTGTGGAATTTGTATGCAATGGACCGAGAAAATCACAGGAAAAATGGTTATGGAGAAAAGCAAAGTCTTTTCGTTAGGCAAGTGCATAAAATGTCATCTATACAAACAGAAATATCATGTTTGTTTGCCGCAGTTCCTCTAGCTTTCTCCCTAGAAAATACGAATGTGTAGAGCTGGTGTCTCTGTGTGCCCCAATTAGAGTTTCCAAGGACAAAGTTAAATGATCCCTGATAAAAAAAAAAAAAACAAAACAATAAAGTCCTTGGATAATATCAGGAATACACAAACACAGATGCTGTAGCAATATTTCGGTTTGAGTTAGCCAAAACAAAACCGGATATTTCCGGTTTCATCCAGTCATATCCGGACAAATTGGTGTGGAATTGGTATGCAATGGACCGAGAAAATCACAGTAAAAATGGTTTTGGAGAAAAGCAAAGTCTTTTCGTTAGGCAAGTGCATAAAATGTCATCTATACAAACAGAAATATCATGTTTGTTTGCCGCCGTTCCTCTAGCTTTCTCCCTAGAAAATACGAATGTGTAGAGCTGGTGTCTCCATGTGGAACCAATTAGTGTTTCCAAGCATAAAATTAAATGTTCCCAGAAAAAAAAATTCAAAAAATACATTCCGTGGATAATATCAGGAATACACAAACACAGAGGCTGTAGCAATATTTCGGTTTGAGTTAGCCAAAACAAAACAGCATATTTCCGGTTTCATCCAGTCATATCCGGACAAATTGGTGTGGAATTCGTATGCAATGGACCGAGAAAATCACAGTAAAAATGGTTTTGGAGAAAAGCAAAGTCTTTTTGTTAGGCAAGTGCATAAAATGTCATCTAGACAAACAGAAATATCATGTTTGTTTGCCGCAGTTCCTCTAGATTTCTCCCTAGAAAATATGAATGTGTAGAGCTGGTGTGTCCATGTGGGACCAATTAGTGTTTCCAATCATAAAATTAAATGTTCCCTGAAAAAAAAATACATTCAAAAAAATAAAGTCCGTGGATAATATCAGGAATACACAAACAAAGAGGCTGTAGCAATATCTGGGATTGAATTAGCCAAAATGAAACCGGATATTTCCGGTTTCATCCAGTCATATCCGGACAAAGTGGTGTGGAATTTGTATGCAATGGACCGAGAAAATCACAGGAAAAATGGTTATGGAGAAAAGCAAAGTCTTTTCGTTAGGCAAGTGCATAAAATGTCATCTATACAAACAGAAATATCATGTTTGTTTGCCGCAGTTCCTCTAGCTTTTTCCCTAGAAAATACGAATGTGTAGAGCTGGTGTCTCCATGTGGAACCAATTAGTGTTTCCAAGCATTAAATTAAATGTTCCCAGAAAAAAAAAACATTCAAAAAAATACAGTCTGTGGATAATATCAGGAATACACAAACACAGAGGCTGTAGCAATATTTCGGTTTGAGTTAGCCAAAACAAAACAGCATATTTCCGGTTTCATCCAGTTATATCCGGACAAAGTGGTGTGGAATTCGTATGCAATGGACCGAGAAAATCACAGTAAAAATGGTTTTGGAGAAAAGCAAAGTCTTTTCGTTAGGCAAGTGCATAAATTGTCATCTAGACAAACAGAAATATCATGTTTGTTTGCCGCAGTTCCTCTAGATTTCTCCCTAGAAAATATGAATGTGTAGAGCTGGTGTGTCCATGTGGGACCAATTAGTGTTTCCAATCATAAAATTAAATGTTCCCTGAAAAAAAAAAACATTCAAAAAAATAAAGTCCGTGGATAATATCAGGAATACACTAACAAAGAGGCTGTAGCAATATCTGGGATTGAATTAGCCAAAATGAAACCGGATATTTCCGGTTTCATCCAGTCATATCCGGACAAAGTGGTGTGGAATTTGTATGCAATGGACCGAGAAAATCACAGGAAAAATGGTTATGGAGAAAAGCAAAGTCTTTTCGTTAGGCAAGTGCATAAAATGTCATCTATACAAACAGAAATATCATGTTTGTTTGCCGCAGTTCCTCTAGCTTTCTCCCTAGAAAATACGAATGTGTAGAGCTGGTGTCTCCGTGTGCACCAATTAGAGTTTCCAAGGACAAAGTTAAATGATCCCTGATAAAAAAAAAAAAAAAAAACAAAACAATAAAGTCCTTGGATAATATCAGGAATACACAAACACAGATGCTGTAGCAATATTTCGGTTTGAGTTAGCCAAAACAAAACCGGATATTTCCGGTTTCATCCAGTCATATCCGGACAAAGTGGTGTGGAATTGGTATGCAATGGACCGAGAAAATCACAGTAAAAATGGTTTTGGAGAAAAGCAAAGTCTTTTCGTTAGGCAAGTGCATAAAATGTCATCTATACAAACAGAAATATCATGTTTGTTTGCCGCCGTTCCTCTAGCTTTCTCCCTAGAAAATACGAATGTGTAGAGCTGGTGTCTCCATGTGGAACCAATTAGTGTTTCCAAGTATAAAATTTAATGTTCCCTGAAAAAAAAAACATTCAAAAAAATAAAGTCCGTGGATCCTATCAGGAATACACAAACAAAGAGGCTGTAGCAATATCTGGGATTGAATTAGCCAAAACAAAACCGGATATTTCCGGTTTCATCCAGTCATATCCGGACAAACTGGTGTGGAATTCGTATGCAATGGACCCAGAAAATCACAGGAAAAATGGTTTTGGAGAAAAGCAAAGTCTTTTCGTTAGGCAAGTGCATAAAATGTCATCTATACAAACAGAAATAGCATGTTTGTTTGCTGCACTTCCTCTAGATTTCTCCATAAAACAAAAAAATGTGTAGAGCTGGTGTGTCCATGTGGAACCAATTAGTGTTTCCAAGCATAAAATTAAATGTTCCCTGAAAAAAAAACATTCAAGAAAATAAAGTCCGTGGATCCTATCAGGAATACACAAACAAAGAGGCTGTAGCAATATCTGGGATTGAATTAGCCAAAACGAAACCGGATATTTCCGGTTTCATCCAGTCATATCCGGACAAAGTGGTGTGGAATTTGTATGCAATGGACCAAGAAAATCACAGTAAAAATGGTTTTGGAGAAAAGCAAAGTCTTTTCGTTAGGCAAGTGCATCAAATGTCATCTATACAAACAGAAATAGCATGTTTGTTTTCTGCAGTTCCTCTAGCTTTCTCCCTAGAACAAACAAATGTGTAGAGCTGGTGTCTCCATGTGGAACCAATTAGTGTTTCCAAGCATAAAATTAAATGTTCCCAGAAAAAAAAAAAACATTCAAAAAAATACAGTCCGTGGATAATATCAGGAATACACAAACACAGAGGCTGTAGCAATATTTCGGTTTGAGTTAGCCAAAACAAAACCGCAGATTTCCGGTTTCATCCAGTCATATCCGGACAAAGTGGTGTGGAATTTGTATGCAATGGACCGAGAAAATCACAGGAAAAATGGTTTTGGAGAAAAGCAAAGTCTTTTCGTTAGGCAAGTGCATCAAATGTCATCTATACAAACAGAAATAGCATGTTTGTTTGCCGCAGTTCCTCTAGCTTTCTCCCTAGAAAATACGAATGTGTAGAGCTGGTGTCTCCATGTGGAACCAATTAGTGTTTCCAAGCATAAAATTAAATGTTCCCAGAAAAAAAAAATTCAAAAAATACAGTCCGTGGATAATATCAGGAATACACAAACACAGAGGCTGTAGCAATATTTCGGTTTGAGTTCGCCAAAACAAATCCGGATATTTCCGGTTTCATCCAGTCATATCCGGACAAAGTGGTGTGGAATTGGTATACAATGGACCGAGAAAATCACAGGAAAAATGGTTTTGGAGAAAAGCAAAGTCTTTTCGTTAGGCAAGTGCATCAAATGTCATCTATACAAACAGAAATATCATGTTTGTTTGCCGTAGTTCCTCTAGCTTTTTCCCTAGAAAATACGAATGTGTAGAGCTGGTGTCTCCATGTGGAACCAATTAGTGTTTCCAAGCATAAAATTAAATGTTCCAGAAAAAAAAAAACATTCAAAAAAATACAGTCCGTGGATAATATCAGGAATACACAAACACAGAGGCTGTAGCAATATTTCGGTTTGAGTTAGCCAAAACAAAACAGCATATTTCCGGTTTCATCCAGTCATATCCGGACAAAGTGGTGTGGAATTCGTATGCAATGGACCGAGAAAATCACAGTAAAAATGGTTTTGGAGAAAAGCAAAGTCTTTTCGTTAGGCAAGTGCATAAATTGTCATCTAGACAAACAGAAATATCATGTTTGTTTGCCGCAGTTCCTCTAGATTTCTCCCTAGAAAATATGAATGTGTAGAGCTGGTGTCTCCATGTGGGACCAATTAGTGTTTCCAATCATAAAATTAAATGTTCCCTGAAAAAAAAACATTCAAAAAAATAAAGTCCGTGGATAATATCAGGAATACACAAACAAAGAGGCTGTAGCAATATCTGGGATTGAATTAGCCAAAATGAAACCGGATATTTCCGGTTTCATCCAGTCATATCCGGACAAAGTGGTGTGGAATTTGTATGCAATGGACCGAGAAAATCACAGGAAAAATGGTTATGGAGAAAAGCAAAGTCTTTTCGTTAGGCAAGTGCATAAAATGTCATCTATACAAACAGAAATATCATGTTTGTTTGCCGCAGTTCCTCTAGCTTTCTCCCTAGAAAATACGAATGTGTAGAGCTGGTGTCTCCGTGTGCACCAATTAGAGTTTCCAAGGACAAAGTTAAATGATCCCTGATAAAAAAAAAAAACAAAACAAAACAATAAAGTCCTTGGATAATATCAGGAATACACAAACACAGAAGCTGTACAAATATTTCGGTTTGAATTAGCCAAAACAAAACCGGATATTTCCGGTTTCATCTAGTCATATCCGGACAAAGTGGTGTGGAATTGGTATGCAATGGACCGAGAAAATCACAGGAAAAATGGTTTTGGAGAAAAGCAAAGTCTTTTCGTTAGGCAAGTGCATAAAATGTCATCTATACAAACAGAAATATCATGTTTGTTTGCCGCCGTTCCTCAAGATTTCTCCCTAGAAAATACGAATGTGTAGAGCTGGTGTCTCTGTGTGCACCAATTAGAGTTTCCAAGGACAAAGATAAATGATCCCTGATAAAAAAAAACAAAACAATAAAGTCCGTGGATAATATCAGGAATACACAAACACAGATGCTCTAGCAATATTTCGGTTTGAGTTAGCCAAAACAAAACCGGATATTTCCGGTTTCATCCAGTCATATCCGGACAAAGTGGTGTGGAATTGGTATGCAATGGACCGAGAAAATCACAGTAAAAATGGTTTTGGAGAAAAGCAAAGTCTTTTCGTTAGGCAAGTGCATAAAATGTCATCTATACAAACAAAAATATCATGTTTGTTTGCCACAGTTCCTCTAGCTTTCTCCCTAGAAAATACGAATGTGTAGAGCTCGTGTCTCCATGTGGAACCAATTAGTGTTTCCAAGCATAAAATATAATGTTCCCTTAAAAAAAAACATTAAAAAAATACAGTCCGTGGATAATATCAGGAATACACAAACACAGAAGCTGTAGCAATATTTCGGTTTGAGTTAGCCAAAACAAAACCGGATATTTCCGGTTTCATCCAGTCATATTCGGACCAACTGGTGTGGAATTCGTATGCAATGGACCGAGAAAATCACAGGAAAAATGGTTTTGGAGAAAAGCAAAGTCTTTTCGTTAGGCAAGACATAAAATGTCATCTATACAAACAGAAATAGCATGTTTGTTTGCTGCAGTTCCTCTAGATTTCTCCCTAAAACATAAAAATGTGTAGAACTGGTGTCCCCACGTGGAACCAATTAGTGTTTCCAAGCATAAAATTAAATGTTCCCTGAAAAAAAACATTCAAAAAAATAAAGTCCGTGGATAATATCACGAATACACTAACAAAGAGGCTGTAGCAATATCTGGGATTGAATTAGGCAAAACGAATCCGGATATTTCCGGTTTTATCCAGTCATATTCGGACAAAGTGGTGTGGAATTCGTATGCAATGGACCGAGAAAATCACAGTAAAAATGGTTTTGGAGAAAAGCAAAGTCTTTTCGTTAGGCAAGTGCATAAATTGTCATCTAGACAAACAGAAATATCATGTTTGTTTGCCGCAGTTCCTCTAGATTTCTCCCTAGAAAATATGAATGTGTAGAGCTGGTGTGTCCATGTGGGACCAATTAGTGTTTCCAATCATAAAATTAAATGTTCCCTGAAAAAAAAAACATTCAAAAAATAAAGTCCGTGGATAATATCAGGAATACACAAACAAAGAGGCTGTAGCAATATCTGGGATTGAATTAGCCAAAATGAAACCGGATATTTCCGGTTTCATCCAGTCATATCCGGACAAAGTGGTGTGGAATTTGTATGCAATGGACCGAGAAAATCACAGGAAAAATGGTTATGGAGAAAAGCAAAGTCTTTTCGTTAGGCAAGTGCATAAAATGTCATCTATACAAACAGAAATATCATGTTTGTTTGCCGCAGTTCCTCTAGCTTTCTCCCTAGAAAATACGAATGTGTAGAGCTGGTGTCTCCGTGTGCACCAATTAGAGTTTCCAAGGACAAAGTTAAATGATCCCTGATAAAAAAAAAAAAAAAACAAAACAATAAAGTCCTTGGATAATATCAGGAATACACAAACACAGATGCTGTAGCAATATTTCGGTTTGAGTTAGCCAAAACAAAACCGGATATTTCCGGTTTCATCCAGTCATATCCGGACAAAGTGGTGTGGAATTGGTATGCAATGGACCGAGAAAATCACAGTAAAAATGGTTTTGGAGAAAAGCAAAGTCTTTTCGTTAGGCAAGTGCATAAAATGTCATCTATACAAACAGAAATATCATGTTTGTTTGCCGCCGTTCCTCTAGCTTTCTCCCTAGAAAATACGAATGTGTAGAGCTGGTGTCTCCATGTGGAACCAATTAGTGTTTCCAAGCATAAAATTTAATGTTCCCTGAAAAAAAAACATTCAAAAAAATACAGTCCGTGGATAATATCAGGAATACACAAACAAAGAGGCTGTAGAAATATCTGGGATTGAATTAGCCAAAACGAAACCGGATATTTCCGGTTTCATCCAGTCATATTCGGACAAACTGGTGTGGAATTCGTATGCAATGGACCCAGAAAATCACAGGAAAAATGGTTTTGGAGAAAAGCAAAGTCTTTTCGTTAGGCAAGTGCATAAAATGTCATCTATACAAACAGAAATAGCATGTTTGTTTGCTGCACTTCCTCTAGATTTCTCCATAAAACAAAAAAATGTGTAGAGCTGGTGTGTCCATGTGGAACCAATTAGTGTTTCCAAGCATAAAATTAAATGTTCCCTGAAAAAAAAACATTCAAAAAAATAAAGTCCGTGGATCCTATCAGGAATACACAAACAAAGAGGCTGTAGCAATATCTGGGATTGAATTAGCCAAAACGAAACCGGATATTTCCGGTATCATCCAGTCATATTCGGACAAACTGGTGTCTAATTCGTATGCAATGGACCAAGAAAATCACAGTAAAAATGGTTTTGGAGAAAAGCAAAGTCTTTTCGTTAGGCAAGTGCATCAAATGTCATCTATACAAACAGAAATAGCATGTTTGTTTTCTGCAGTTCCTCTAGCTTTCTCCCTAGAACAAACAAATGTGTAGAGCTGGTGTCTCCATGTGGAACCAATTAGTGTTTCCAAGCATAAAATTAAATGTTCCCAGAAAAAAAAACATTCAAAAAAATACAGTCCGTGGATAATATCAGGAATACACAAACAAAGAGGCTGTAGAAATATCTGGGATTGAATTAGCCAAAACGAAACCGGATATTTCCGGTTTCATCCAGTCATATTCGGACAAACTGGTGTGGAATTCGTATGCAATGGACCCAGAAAATCACAGGAATAATGGTTTTGGAGAAAAGCAAAGTCTTTTCGTTAGGCAAGTGCATAAAATGTCATCTATACAAACAGAAATAGCATGTTTGTTTGCTGCACTTCCTCTAGATTTCTCCATAAAACAAAAAAATGTGTAGAGCTGGTGTGTCCATGTGGAACCAATTAGTGTTTCCAAGCATAAAATTAAATGTTCCCTGAAAAAAAAACATTCAAAAAAATAAAGTCCGTGGATCCTATCAGGAATACACAAACAAAGAGGCTGTAGCAATATCTGGGATTGAATTAGCCAAAACGAAACCGGATATTTCCGGTATCATCCAGTCATATTCGGACAAACTGGTGTCTAATTCGTATGCAATGGACCAAGAAAATCACAGTAAAAATGGTTTTGGAGAAAAGCAAAGTCTTTTCGTTAGGCAAGTGCATCAAATGTCATCTATACAAACAGAAATAGCATGTTTGTTTGCCGCAGTTCCTCTAGCTTTCTCCCTAGAAAATACGAATGTGTAGAGCTGGTGTCTCCGTGTGCACCAATTAGAGTTTCCAAGGACAAAGTTAAATGATCCCTGATAAAAAAAAAAAAAAAAACAAAACAATAAAGTCCTTGGATAATATCAGGAATACACAAACACAGATGCTGTAGCAATATTTCGGTTTGAGTTAGCCAAAACAAAACCGGATATTTCCGGTTTCATCCAGTCATATCCGGACAAAGTGGTGTGGAATTGGTATGCAATGGACCGAGAAAATCACAGTAAAAATGGTTTTGGAGAAAAGCAAAGTCTTTTCGTTAGGCAAGTGCATAAAATGTCATCTATACAAACAGAAATATCATGTTTGTTTGCCGCCGTTCCTCTAGCTTTCTCCCTAGAAAATACGAATGTGTAGAGCTGGTGTCTCCATGTGGAACCAATTAGTGTTTCCAAGCATAAAATTTAATGTTCCCAGAAAAAAAAAACATTCAAAAAAATAAAGTCCGTGGATAATATCAGGAATACACAAACAAAGAGGCTGTAGAAATATCTGGGATTGAATTAGCCAAAACGAAACCGGATATTTCCGGTTTCATCCAGTCATATTCGGACAAACTGGTGTGGAATTCGTATGCAATGGACCCAGAAAATCACAGGAAAAATGGTTTTGGAGAAAAGCAAAGTCTTTTCGTTAGGCAAGTGCATAAAATGTCATCTATACAAACAGAAATAGCATGTTTGTTTGCTGCACTTCCTCTAGATTTCTCCATAAAACAAAAAAATGTGTAGAGCTGGTGTGTCCATGTGGAACCAATTAGTGTTTCCAAGCATAAAATTAAATGTTCCCTGAAAAAAAAACATTCAAAAAAATAAAGTCCGTGGATCCTATCAGGAATACACAAACAAAGAGGCTGTAGCAATATCTGGGATTGAATTAGCCAAAACGAAACCGGATATTTCCGGTATCATCCAGTCATATTCGGACAAACTGGTGTCTAATTCGTATGCAATGGACCAAGAAAATCACAGTAAAAATGGTTTTGGAGAAAAGCAAAGTCTTTTCGTTAGGCAAGTGCATCAAATGTCATCTATACAAACAGAAATAGCATGTTTGTTTTCTGCAGTTCCTCTAGCTTTCTCCCTAGAACAAACAAATGTGTAGAGCTGGTGTCTCCATGTGGAACCAATTAGTGTTTCCAAGCATAAAATTAAATGTTCCCAGAAAAAAAAACATTCAAAAAAATACAGTCCGTGGATAATATCAGGAATACACAAACACAGAGGCTGTAGCAATATTTCGGTTTGAGTTAGCCAAAACAAAACCGCAGATTTCCGGTTTCATCCAGTCATATCTGGACAAAGTGGTGTGGAATTGGTATGCAATGGACCGAGAAAATCACAGGAAAAATGGTTTTGGAGAAAAGCAAAGTCTTTTCGTTAGGCAAGTGCATCAAATATCATCTATACAAACAGAAATAGCATGTTTGTTTGCCGCAGTTCCTCTAGCTTTCTCCCTAGAAAATACGAATGTGTAGAGCTGGTGTCTCCATGTGGAACCAATTAGTGTTTCCAAGCATAAAGTTAAATGTTCCCTGAAAAAAAAAACATTCAAAAAATAAAATCTGTGGATAATATCAGGAAAACACAAACACAGATGCTGTACAAATATTTCGGTTTGAGTTAGCCAAAACAAAACCGGATATTTCCGGTTTCATCCAGTCATATCCGGACAAAGTGGTGTGGAATTTGTATGCAATGGACCGAGAAAATCACAGGAAAAATGGTTTTGGAGAAAAGCAAAGTCTTTTCGTTAGGCAAGTGCATAAAATGTCATCTATACAAACAGAAATATCATGTTTGTTTGCCGCAGTTCCTCTAGCTTTCTCCCTAGAAAATACGAATGTGTAGAGCTGGTGTCTCCGTGTGCACCAATTAGAGTTTCCAAGGACAAAGTTAAATGATCCCTGATAAAAAAAAAAAAAAAAAAACAATAAAGTCCTTGGATAATATCAGGAATACACAAACACAGATGCTGTAGCAATATTTCGGTTTGAGTTAGCCAAAACAAAACCGGATATTTCCGGTTTCATCCAGTCATATCCGGACAAAGTGGTGTGGAATTGGTATGCAATGGACCGAGAAAATCACAGTAAAAATGGTTTTGGAGAAAAGCAAAGTCTTTTCGTTAGGCAAGTGCATAAAATGTCATCTATACAAACAGAAATATCATGTTTGTTTGCCGCCGTTCCTCTAGCTTTCTCCCTAGAAAATACGAATGTGTAGAGCTGGTGTCTCCATGTGGAACCAATTAGTGTTTCCAAGAATAAAATTTAATGTTCCCTGAAAAAAAAACATTCAAAAAAATAAAGTCCGTGGATAATATCAGGAATACACAAACAAAGAGGCTGTAGAAATATCTGGGATTGAATTAGCCAAAACGAAACCGGATATTTCCGGTTTCATCCAGTCATATTCGGACAAACTGGTGTGGAATTCGTATGCAATGGACCCAGAAAATCACAGGAAAAATGGTTTTGGAGAAAAGCAAAGTCTTTTCGTTAGGCAAGTGCATAAAATGTCATCTATACAAACAGAAATAGCATGTTTGTTTGCTGCACTTCCTCTAGATTTCTCCATAAAACAAAAAAATGTGTAGAGCTGGTGTGTCCATGTGGAACCAATTAGTGTTTCCAAGCATAAAATTAAATGTTCCCTGAAAAAAAAACATTCAAAAAAATAAAGTCCGTGGATCCTATCAGGAATACACAAAGAAAGAGGCTGTAGCAATATCTGGGATTGAATTAGCCAAAATGAAACCGGATATTTCCGGTATCATCCAGTCATATTCGGACAAACTGGTGTCTAATTCGTATGCAATGGACCAAGAAAATCACAGTAAAAATGGTTTTGGAGAAAAGCAAAGTCTTTTCGTTAGGCAAGTGCATCAAATGTCATCTATACAAACAGAAATAGCATGTTTGTTTTCTGCAGTTCCTCTAGCTTTCTCCCTAGAACAAACAAATGTGTAGAGCTGGTGTCTCCATGTGGAACCAATTAGTGTTTCCAAGCATAAAATTAAATGTTCCCAGAAAAAAAAACATTCAAAAAAATACAGTCCGTGGATAATATCAGGAATACACAAACACAGAGGCTGTAGCAATATTTCGGTTTGAGTTAGCCAAAACAAAACCGCAGATTTCCGGTTTCATCCAGTCATATCCGGACAAAGTGGTGTGGAATTTGTATGCAATGGACCGAGAAAATCACAGGAAAAATGGTTTTGGAGAAAAGCAAAGTCTTTTCGTTAGGCAAGTGCATCAAATGTCATCTATACAAACAGAAATAGCATGTTTGTTTGCCGCAGTTCCTCTAGCTTTCTCCCTAGAAAATACGAATGTGTAGAGCTGGTGTCTCCATGTGGAACCAATTAGTGTTTCCAAGCATAAAGTTAAATGTTCCCTGAAAAAAAAACATTCAAAAAATAAAATCTGTGGATAATATCAGGAATACACAAACACAGAAGCTGTACAAATATTTCGGTTTGAATTAGCCAAAACAAAACCGGATATTTCCGGTTTCATCCAGTCATATCCGGACAAAGTGGTGTGGAATTGGTATGCAATGGACCGAGAAAATCACAGGAAAAATGGTTTTGGAGAAAAGCAAAGTCTTTTCGTTAGGCAAGTGCATAAAATGTCATCTATACAAACAGAAATATCATGTTTGTTTGCCGCCGTTCCTCAAGATTTCTCCCTAGAAAATACGAATGTGTAGAGCTGGTGTCTCTGTGTGCACCAATTAGAGTTTCCAAGGACAAAGATAAATGATCCCTGATAAAAAAAAAACAAAACAATAAAGTCCGTGGATAATATCAGGAATACACAAACACAGATGCTGTAGCAATATTTCGGTTTGAGTTAGCCAAAACAAAACCGGATATTTCCGGTTTCATCCAGTCATATCCGGACAAAGTGGTGTGGAATTGGTATGCAATGGACCGAGAAAATCACAGTAAAAATGGTTTTGGAGAAAAGCAAAGTCTTTTCGTTAGGCAAGTGCATAAAATGTCATCTATACAAACAAAAATATCATGTTTGTTTGCCGCAGTTCCTCTAGCTTTCTCCCTAGAAAATACGAATGTGTAGAGCTCGTGTCTCCATGTGGAACCAATTAGTGTTTCCAAGCATAAAATATAATGTTCCCTTAAAAAAAAACATTAAAAAAATACAGTCCGTGGATAATATCAGGAATACACAAACACAGAAGCTGTAGCAATATTTCGGTTTGAGTTAGCCAAAACAAAACCGGATATTTCCGGTTTCATCCAGTCATATTCGGACCAACTGGTGTGGAATTCGTATGCAATGACCGAGAAAATCACAGGAAAAATGGTTTTGGAGAAAAGCAAAGTCTTTTCGTTAGGCAAGTGCATAAAATGTCATCTATACAAACAGAAATAGCATGTTTGTTTGCTGCAGTTCCTCTAGATTTCTCCCTAAAACATAAAAATGTGTAGAACTGGTGTCCCCACGTGGAACCAATTAGTGTTTCCAAGCATAAAATTAAATGTTCCCTGAAAAAAAACATTCAAAAAAATAAAGTCCGTGGATAATATCACGAATACACTAACAAAGAGGCTGTAGCAATATCTGGGATTGAATTAGCCAAAACGAAACCGGATATTTCCGGTATCATCCAGTCATATTCGGACAAACTGGTGTCTAATTCGTATGCAATGGACCAAGAAAATCACAGTAAAAATGGTTTTGGAGAAAAGCAAAGTCTTTTCGTTAGGCAAGTGCATCAAATGTCATCTATACAAACAGAAATAGCATGTTTGTTTGCCGCAGTTCCTCTAGCTTTCTCCCTAGAAAATACGAATGTGTAGAGCTGGTGTCTCCGTGTGCACCAATTAGAGTTTCCAAGGACAAAGTTAAATGATCCCTGATAAAAAAAAAAAAAAAACAAAACAATAAAGTCCTTGGATAATATCAGGAATACACAAACACAGATGCTGTAGCAATATTTCGGTTTGAGTTAGCCAAAACAAAACCGGATATTTCCGGTTTCATCCAGTCATATCCGGACAAAGTGGTGTGGAATTGGTATGCAATGGACCGAGAAAATCACAGGAAAATTGGTTTTGGAGAAAAGCAAAGTCTTTTCGTTAGGCAAGTGCATAAAATGTCATCTATACAAACAGAAATATCATGTTTGTTTGCCGCCGTTCCTCTAGCTTTCTCCCTAGAAAATACGAATGTGTAGAGCTGGTGTCTCCATGTGGAACCAATTAGTGTTTCCAAGCATAAAATTTAATGTTCCCTGAAAAAAAAACATTCAAAAAAATAAAGTCCGTGGATAATATCAGGAATACACAAACAAAGAGGCTGTAGAAATATCTGGGATTGAATTAGCCAAAACGAAACCGGATATTTCCGGTTTCATCCAGTCATATTCGGACAAACTGGTGTGGAATTCGTATGCAATGGACCCAGAAAATCACAGGAAAAATGGTTTTGGAGAAAAGCAAAGTCTTTTCGTTAGGCAAGTGCATAAAATGTCATCTATACAAACAGAAATAGCATGTTTGTTTGCTGCACTTCCTCTAGATTTCTCCATAAAACAAAAAAATGTGTAGAGCTGGTGTGTCCATGTGGAACCAATTAGTGTTTCCAAGCATAAAATTAAATGTTCCCTGAAAAAAAAACATTCAAAAAAATAAAGTCCGTGGATCCTATCAGGAATACACAAACAAAGAGGCTGTAGCAATATCTGGGTTTGAATTAGCCAAAACGAAACCGGATATTTCCGGTATCATCCAGTCATATTCAGACAAACTGGTGTCTAATTCGTATGCAATGGACCAAGAAAATCACAGTAAAAATGGTTTTGGAGAAAAGCAAAGTCTTTTCGTTAGGCAAGTGCATCAAATGTCATCTATACAAACAGAAATAGCATGTTTGTTTTCTGCAGTTCCTCTAGCTTTCTCCCTAGAACAAACAAATGTGTAGAGCTGGTGTCTCCATGTGGAACCAATTAGTGTTTCCAAGCATAAAATTAAATGTTCCCAGAAAAAAAAACATTCAAAAAAATACAGTCCGTGGATAATATCAGGAATACACAAACACAGAGGCTGTAGCAATATTTCGGTTTGAGTTAGCCAAAACAAAACCGCAGATTTCCGGTTTCATCCAGTCATATCTGGACAAAGTGGTGTGGAATTGGTATGCAATGGACCGAGAAAATCACAGGAAAAATGGTTTTGGAGAAAAGCAAAGTCTTTTCGTTAGGCAAGTGCATCAAATGTCATCTATACAAACAGAAATAGCATGTTTGTTTGCCGCAGTTCCTCTAGCTTTCTCCCTAGAAAATACGAATGTGTAGAGCTGGTGTCTCCATGTGGAACCAATTAGTGTTTCCAAGCATAAAGTTAAATGTTCCCTGAAAAAAAAAACATTCAAAAAATAAAATCTGTGGATAATATCAGGAAAACACAAACACAGATGCTGTACAAATATTTCGGTTTGAGTTAGCCAAAACAAAACCGGATATTTCCGGTTTCATCCAGTCATATCCGGACAAAGTGGTGTGGAATTTGTATGCAATGGACCGAGAAAATCACAGGAAAAATGGTTTTGGAGAAAAGCAAAGTCTTTTCGTTAGGCAAGTGCATAAAATGTCATCTATACAAACAGAAATATCATGTTTGTTTGCCGCAGTTCCTCTAGCTTTCTCCCTAGAAAATACGAATGTGTAGAGCTGGTGTCTCCGTGTGCACCAATTAGAGTTTCCAAGGACAAAGTTAAATGATCCCTGATAAAAAAAAAAAAAAAAAAACAATAAAGTCCTTGGATAATATCAGGAATACACAAACACAGATGCTGTAGCAATATTTCGGTTTGAGTTAGCCAAAACAAAACCGGATATTTCCGGTTTCATCCAGTCATATCCGGACAAAGTGGTGTGGAATTGGTATGCAATGGACCGAGAAAATCACAGTAAAAATGGTTTTGGAGAAAAGCAAAGTCTTTTCGTTAGGCAAGTGCATAAAATGTCATCTATACAAACAGAAATATCATGTTTGTTTGCCGCCGTTCCTCTAGCTTTCTCCCTAGAAAATACGAATGTGTAGAGCTGGTGTCTCCATGTGGAACCAATTAGTGTTTCCAAGAATAAAATTTAATGTTCCCTGAAAAAAAAACATTCAAAAAAATAAAGTCCGTGGATAATATCAGGAATACACAAACAAAGAGGCTGTAGAAATATCTGGGATTGAATTAGCCAAAACGAAACCGGATATTTCCGGTTTCATCCAGTCATATTCGGACAAACTGGTGTGGAATTCGTATGCAATGGACCCAGAAAATCACAGGAAAAATGGTTTTGGAGAAAAGCAAAGTCTTTTCGTTAGGCAAGTGCATAAAATGTCATCTATACAAACAGAAATAGCATGTTTGTTTGCTGCACTTCCTCTAGATTTCTCCATAAAACAAAAAAATGTGTAGAGCTGGTGTGTCCATGTGGAACCAATTAGTGTTTCCAAGCATAAAATTAAATGTTCCCTGAAAAAAAAAACATTCAAAAAAATAAAGTCCGTGGATCCTATCAGGAATACACAAAGAAAGAGGCTGTAGCAATATCTGGGATTGAATTAGCCAAAATGAAACCGGATATTTCCGGTATCATCCAGTCATATTCGGACAAACTGGTGTCTAATTCGTATGCAATGGACCAAGAAAATCACAGTAAAAATGGTTTTGGAGAAAAGCAAAGTCTTTTCGTTAGGCAAGTGCATCAAATGTCATCTATACAAACAGAAATAGCATGTTTGTTTTCTGCAGTTCCTCTAGCTTTCTCCCTAGAACAAACAAATGTGTAGAGCTGGTGTCTCCATGTGGAACCAATTAGTATTTCCAAGCATAAAATTAAATGTTCCCAGAAAAAAAAACATTCAAAAAAATACAGTCCGTGGATAATATCAGGAATACACAAACACAGAGGCTGTAGCAATATTTCGGTTTGAGTTAGCCAAAACAAAACCGCATATTTCCGGTTTCATCCAGTCATATCCGGACAAAGTGGTGTGGAATTTGTATGCAATGGACCGAGAAAATCACAGGAAAAATGGTTTTGGAGAAAAGCAAAGTCTTTTCGTTAGGCAAGTGCATCAAATGTCATCTATACAAACAGAAATAGCATGTTTGTTTGCCGCAGTTCCTCTAGCTTTCTCCCTAGAAAATACGAATGTGTAGAGCTGGTGTCTCCATGTGGAACCAATTAGTGTTTCCAAGCATAAAGTTAAATGTTCCCTGAAAAAAAAACATTCAAAAAATAAAATCTGTGGATAATATCAGGAATACACAAACACAGAAGCTGTACAAATATTTCGGTTTGAATTAGCCAAAACAAAACCGGATATTTCCGGTTTCATCCAGTCATATCCGGACAAAGTGGTGTGGAATTGGTATGCAATGGACCGAGAAAATCACAGGAAAAATGGTTTTGGAGAAAAGCAAAGTCTTTTCGTTAGGCAAGTGCATAAAATGTCATCTATACAAACAGAAATATCATGTTTGTTTGCGGCCGTTCCTCAAGATTTCTCCCTAGAAAATACGAATGTGTAGAGCTGGTGTCTCTGTGTGCACCAATTAGAGTTTCCAAGGACAAAGATAAATGATCCCTGATAAAAAAAAAACAAAACAATAAAGTCCGTGGATAATATCAGGAATACACAAACACAGATGCTGTAGCAATATTTCGGTTTGAGTTAGCCAAAACAAAACCGGATATTTCCGGTTTCATCCAGTCATATCCGGACAAAGTGGTGTGGAATTGGTATGCAATGGACCGAGAAAATCACAGTAAAAATGGTTTTGGAGAAAAGCAAAGTCTTTTCGTTAGGCAAGTGCATAAAATGTCATCTATACAAACAAAAATATCATGTTTGTTTGCCGCAGTTCCTCTAGCTTTCTCCCTAGAAAATACGAATGTGTAGAGCTCGTGTCTCCATGTGGAACCAATTAGTGTTTCCAAGCATAAAATATAATGTTCCCTTAAAAAAAAACATTAAAAAAATACAGTCCGTGGATAATATCAGGAATACACAAACACAGAAGCTGTAGCAATATTTCGGTTTGAGTTAGCCAAAACAAAACCGGATATTTCCGGTTTCATCCAGTCATATTCGGACCAACTGGTGTGGAATTCGTATGCAATGACCGAGAAAATCACAGGAAAAATGGTTTTGGAGAAAAGCAAAGTCTTTTCGTTAGGCAAGTGCATAAAATGTCATCTATACAAACAGAAATAGCATGTTTGTTTGCTGCAGTTCCTCTAGATTTCTCCCTAAAACATAAAAATGTGTAGAACTGGTGTCCCCACGTGGAACCAAATAGTGTTTCCAAGCATAAAATTAAATGTTCCCTGAAAAAAAACATTCAAAAAAATAAAGTCCGTGGATAATATCACGAATACACTAACAAAGAGGCTGTAGCAATATCTGGGATTGAATTAGGCAAAACGAATCTGGATATTTCCGGTTTTATCCAGTCATATTCGGACAAAGTGGTGTGGAATTCGTATGCAATGGACCGAGAAAATCACAGTAAAAATGGTTTTGGAGAAAAGCAAAGTCTTTTCGTTAGGCAAGTGCATAAATTGTCATCTAGACAAACAGAAATATCATGTTTGTTTGCCGCAGTTCCTCTAGATTTCTCCCTAGAAAATATGAATGTGTAGAGCTGGTGTGTCCATGTGGGACCAATTAGTGTTTCCAATCATAAAATTAAATGTTCCCTGAAAAAAAAAACATTCAAAAAATAAAGTCCGTGGATAATATCAGGAATACACAAACAAAGAGGCTGTAGCAATATCTGGGATTGAATTAGCCAAAATGAAACCGGATATTTCCGGTTTCATCCAGTCATATCCGGACAAAGTGGTGTGGAATTTGTATGCAATGGACCGAGAAAATCACAGGAAAAATGGTTATGGAGAAAAGCAAAGTCTTTTCGTTAGGCAAGTGCATAAAATGTCATCTATACAAACAGAAATATCATGTTTGTTTGCCGCAGTTCCTCTAGCTTTCTCCCTAGAAAATACGAATGTGTAGAGCTGGTGTCTCCGTGTGCACCAATTAGAGTTTCCAAGGACAAAGTTAAATGATCCCTGATAAAAAAAAAAAACAAAACAATAAAGTCCTTGGATAATATCAGGAATACACAAACACTTATGCTGTAGCAATATTTCGGTTTGAGTTAGCCAAAACAAAACCGGATATTTCCGGTTTCATCCAGTCATATCCGGACAAAGTGGTGTGGAATTGGTATGCAATGGACCGAGAAAATCACAGGAAAAATGGTTTTGGAGAAAAGCAAAGTCTTTTCGTTAGGCAAGTGCATAAAATGTCATCTATACAAACAGAAATATCATGTTTGTTTGCCGCCGTTCCTCTAGCTTTCTCCCTAGAAAATACGAATGTGTAGAGCTGGTGTCTCCATGTGGAACCAATTAGTGTTTCCAAGCATAAAATTTAATGTTCCCTGAAAAAAAAACATTCAAAAAAATAAAGTCCGTGGATAATATCAGGAATACACAAACAAAGAGGCTGTAGAAATATCTGGGATTGAATTAGCCAAAACGAAACCGGATATTTCCGGTTTCATCCAGTCATATTCGGACAAACTGGTGTGGAATTCGTATGCAATGGACCCAGAAAATCACAGGAAAAATGGTTTTGGAGAAAAGCAAAGTCTTTTCGTTAGGCAAGTGCATAAAATGTCATCTATACAAACAGAAATAGCATGTTTGTTTGCTGCACTTCCTCTAGATTTCTCCATAAAACAAAAAAATGTGTAGAGCTGGTGTGTCCATGTGGAACCAATTAGTGTTTCCAAGCATAAAATTAAATGTTCCCTGAAAAAAAAACATTCAAAAAAATAAAGTCCGTGGATCCTATCAGGAATACACAAACAAAGAGGCTGTAGCAATATCTGGGATTGAATTAGCCAAAACGAAACCGGATATTTCCGGTATCATCCAGTCATATTCGGACAAACTGGTGTCTAATTCGTATGCAATGGACCAAGAAAATCACAGTAAAAATGGTTTTGGAGAAAAGCAAAGTCTTTTCGTTAGGCAAGTGCATCAAATGTCATCTATACAAACAGAAATAGCATGTTTGTTTTCTGCAGTTCCTCTAGCTTTCTCCCTAGAACAAACAAATGTGTAGAGCTGGTGTCTCCATGTGGAACCAATTAGTGTTTCCAAGCATAAAATTAAATGTTCCCAGAAAAAAAAACATTCAAAAAAATACAGTCCGTGGATAATATCAGGAATACACAAACACAGAGGCTGTAGCAATATTTCGGTTTGAGTTAGCCAAAACAAAACCGCAGATTTCCGGTTTCATCCAGTCATATCTGGACAAAGTGGTGTGGAATTGGTATGCAATGGACCGAGAAAATCACAGGAAAAATGGTTTTGGAGAAAAGCAAAGTCTTTTCGTTAGGCAAGTGCATCAAATGTCATCTATACAAACAGAAATAGCATGTTTGTTTGCCGCAGTTCCTCTAGCTTTCTCCCTAGAAAATACGAATGTGTAGAGCTGGTGTCTCCATGTGGAACCAATTAGTGTTTCCAAGCATAAAGTTAAATGTTCCCTGAAAAAAAAAACATTCAAAAAATAAAATCTGTGGATAATATCAGGAAAACACAAACACAGATGCTGTACAAATATTTCGGTTTGAGTTAGCCAAAACAAAACCGGATATTTCCGGTTTCATCCAGTCATATCCGGACAAAGTGGTGTGGAATTTGTATGCAATGGACCGAGAAAATCACAGGAAAAATGGTTTTGGAGAAAAGCAAAGTCTTTTCGTTAGGCAAGTGCATAAAATGTCATCTATACAAACAGAAATATCATGTTTGTTTGCCGCAGTTCCTCTAGCTTTCTCCCTAGAAAATACGAATGTGTAGAGCTGGTGTCTCCGTGTGCACCAATTAGAGTTTCCAAGGACAAAGTTAAATGATCCCTGATAAAAAAAAAAAAAAAAAACAATAAAGTCCTTGGATAATATCAGGAATACACAAACACAGATGCTGTAGCAATATTTCGGTTTGAGTTAGCCAAAACAAAACCGGATATTTCCGGTTTCATCCAGTCATATCCGGACAAAGTGGTGTGGAATTGGTATGCAATGGACCGAGAAAATCACAGTAAAAATGGTTTTGGAGAAAAGCAAAGTCTTTTCGTTAGGCAAGTGCATAAAATGTCATCTATACAAACAGAAATATCATGTTTGTTTGCCGCCGTTCCTCTAGCTTTCTCCCTAGAAAATACGAATGTGTAGAGCTGGTGTCTCCATGTGGAACCAATTAGTGTTTCCAAGAATAAAATTTAATGTTCCCTGAAAAAAAAACATTCAAAAAAATAAAGTCCGTGGATAATATCAGGAATACACAAACAAAGAGGCTGTAGAAATATCTGGGATTGAATTAGCCAAAACGAAACCGGATATTTCCGGTTTCATCCAGTCATATTCGGACAAACTGGTGTGGAATTCGTATGCAATGGACCCAGAAAATCACAGGAAAAATGGTTTTGGAGAAAAGCAAAGTCTTTTCGTTAGGCAAGTGCATAAAATGTCATCTATACAAACAGAAATAGCATGTTTGTTTGCTGCACTTCCTCTAGATTTCTCCATAAAACAAAAAAATGTGTAGAGCTGGTGTGTCCATGTGGAACCAATTAGTGTTTCCAAGCATAAAATTAAATGTTCCCTGAAAAAAAAACATTCAAAAAAATAAAGTCCGTGGATCCTATCAGGAATACACAAAGAAAGAGGCTGTAGCAATATCTGGGATTGAATTAGCCAAAATGAAACCGGATATTTCCGGTATCATCCAGTCATATTCGGACAAACTGGTGTCTAATTCGTATGCAATGGACCAAGAAAATCACAGTAAAAATGGTTTTGGAGAAAAGCAAAGTCTTTTCGTTAGGCAAGTGCATCAAATGTCATCTATACAAACAGAAATAGCATGTTTGTTTTCTGCAGTTCCTCTAGCTTTCTCCCTAGAACAAACAAATGTGTAGAGCTGGTGTCTCCATGTGGAACCAATTAGTGTTTCCAAGCATAAAATTAAATGTTCCCAGAAAAAAAAACATTCAAAAAAATACAGTCCGTGGATAATATCAGGAATACACAAACACAGAGGCTGTAGCAATATTTCGGTTTGAGTTAGCCAAAACAAAACCGCATATTTCCGGTTTCATCCAGTCATATCCGGACAAAGTGGTGTGGAATTTGTATGCAATGGACCGAGAAAATCACAGGAAAAATGGTTTTGGAGAAAAGCAAAGTCTTTTCGTTAGGCAAGTGCATCAAATGTCATCTATACAAACAGAAATAGCATGTTTGTTTGCCGCAGTTCCTCTAGCTTTCTCCCTAGAAAATACGAATGTGTAGAGCTGGTGTCTCCATGTGGAACCAATTAGTGTTTCCAAGCATAAAGTTAAATGTTCCCTGAAAAAAAAACATTCAAAAAATAAAATCTGTGGATAATATCAGGAATACACAAACACAGAAGCTGTACAAATATTTCGGTTTGAATTAGCCAAAACAAAACCGGATATTTCCGGTTTCATCCAGTCATATCCGGACAAAGTGGTGTGGAATTGGTATGCAATGGACCGAGAAAATCACAGGAAAAATGGTTTTGGAGAAAAGCAAAGTCTTTTCGTTAGGCAAGTGCATAAAATGTCATCTATACAAACAGAAATATCATGTTTGTTTGCGGCCGTTCCTCAAGATTTCTCCCTAGAAAATACGAATGTGTAGAGCTGGTGTCTCTGTGTGCACCAATTAGAGTTTCCAAGGACAAAGATAAATGATCCCTGATAAAAAAAAAACAAAACAATAAAGTCCGTGGATAATATCAGGAATACACAAACACAGATGCTGTAGCAATATTTCGGTTTGAGTTAGCCAAAACAAAACCGGATATTTCCGGTTTCATCCAGTCATATCCGGACAAAGTGGTGTGGAATTGGTATGCAATGGACCGAGAAAATCACAGTAAAAATGGTTTTGGAGAAAAGCAAAGTCTTTTCGTTAGGCAAGTGCATAAAATGTCATCTATACAAACAAAAATATCATGTTTGTTTGCCGCAGTTCCTCTAGCTTTCTCCCTAGAAAATACGAATGTGTAGAGCTCGTGTCTCCATGTGGAACCAATTAGTGTTTCCAAGCATAAAATATAATGTTCCCTTAAAAAAAAACATTAAAAAAATACAGTCCGTGGATAATATCAGGAATACACAAACACAGAAGCTGTAGCAATATTTCGGTTTGAGTTAGCCAAAACAAAACCGGATATTTCCGGTTTCATCCAGTCATATTCGGACCAACTGGTGTGGAATTCGTATGCAATGACCGAGAAAATCACAGGAAAAATGGTTTTGGAGAAAAGCAAAGTCTTTTCGTTAGGCAAGTGCATAAAATGTCATCTATACAAACAGAAATAGCATGTTTGTTTGCTGCAGTTCCTCTAGATTTCTCCCTAAAACATAAAAATGTGTAGAACTGGTGTCCCCACGTGGAACCAAATAGTGTTTCCAAGCATAAAATTAAATGTTCCCTGAAAAAAAACATTCAAAAAAATAAAGTCCGTGGATAATATCACGAATACACTAACAAAGAGGCTGTAGCAATATCTGGGATTGAATTAGGCAAAACGAATCTGGATATTTCCGGTTTTATCCAGTCATATTCGGACAAAGTGGTGTGGAATTCGTATGCAATGGACCGAGAAAATCACAGTAAAAATGGTTTTGGAGAAAAGCAAAGTCTTTTCGTTAGGCAAGTGCATAAATTGTCATCTAGACAAACAGAAATATCATGTTTGTTTGCCGCAGTTCCTCTAGATTTCTCCCTAGAAAATATGAATGTGTAGAGCTGGTGTGTCCATGTGGGACCAATTAGTGTTTCCAATCATAAAATTAAATGTTCCCTGAAAAAAAAAACATTCAAAAAATAAAGTCCGTGGATAATATCAGGAATACACAAACAAAGAGGCTGTAGCAATATCTGGGATTGAATTAGCCAAAATGAAACCGGATATTTCCGGTTTCATCCAGTCATATCCGGACAAAGTGGTGTGGAATTTGTATGCAATGGACCGAGAAAATCACAGGAAAAATGGTTATGGAGAAAAGCAAAGTCTTTTCGTTAGGCAAGTGCATAAAATGTCATCTATACAAACAGAAATATCATGTTTGTTTGCCGCAGTTCCTCTAGCTTTCTCCCTAGAAAATACGAATGTGTAGAGCTGGTGTCTCCGTGTGCACCAATTAGAGTTTCCAAGGACAAAGTTAAATGATCCCTGATAAAAAAAAAAAACAAAACAATAAAGTCCTTGGATAATATCAGGAATACACAAACACTTATGCTGTAGCAATATTTCGGTTTGAGTTAGCCAAAACAAAACCGGATATTTCCGGTTTCATCCAGTCATATCCGGACAAAGTGGTGTGGAATTGGTATGCAATGGACCGAGAAAATCACAGTAAAAATGGTTTTGGAGAAAAGCAAAGTCTTTTCGTTAGGCAAGTGCATAAAATGTCATCTATACAAACAGAAATATCATGTTTGTTTGCCGCCGTTCCTCTAGCTTTCTCTCTAGAAAATACGAATGTGTAGAGCTGGTGTCTCCATGTGGAACCAATTAGTGTTTCCAAGCATAAAATTTAATGTTCCCTGAAAAAAAAACATTCAAAAAAATAAAGTCCGTGGATAATATCAGGAATACACAAACAAAGAGGCTGTAGAAATATCTGGGATTGAATTAGCCAAAACGAAACCGGATATTTCCGGTTTCATCCAGTCATATTCGGACAAACTGGTGTGGAATTCGTATGCAATGGACCCAGAAAATCACAGGAAAAATGGTTTTGGAGAAAAGCAAAGTCTTTTCGTTAGGCAAGTGCATAAAATGTCATCTATACAAACAGAAATAGCATGTTTGTTTGCTGCACTTCCTCTAGATTTCTCCATAAAACAAAAAAATGTGTAGAGCTGGTGTGTCCATGTGGAACCAATTAGTGTTTCCAAGCATAAAATTAAATGTTCCCTGAAAAAAAAACATTCAAAAAAATAAAGTCCGTGGATCATATCAGGAATACACAAACAAAGAGGCTGTAGCAATATCTGGGATTGAATTAGCCAAAACGAAACCGGATATTTCCGGTATCATCCAGTCATATTCGGACAAACTGGTGTCTAATTCGTATGCAATGGACCAAGAAAATCACAGTAAAAATGGTTTTGGAGAAAAGCAAAGTCTTTTCGTTAGGCAAGTGCATCAAATGTCATCTATACAAACAGAAATAGCATGTTTGTTTTCTGCAGTTCCTCTAGCTTTCTCCCTAGAACAAACAAATGTGTAGAGCTGGTGTCTCCATGTGGAACCAATTAGTGTTTCCAAGCATAAAATTAAATGTTCCCAGAAAAAAAAACATTCAAAAAAATACAGTCCGTGGATAATATCAGGAATACACAAACACAGAGGCTGTAGCAATATTTCGGTTTGAGTTAGCCAAAACAAAACCGCAGATTTCCGGTTTCATCCAGTCATATCTGGACAAAGTGGTGTGGAATTGGTATGCAATGGACCGAGAAAATCACAGGAAAAATGGTTTTGGAGAAAAGCAAAGTCTTTTCGTTAGGCAAGTGCATCAAATGTCATCTATACAAACAGAAATAGCATGTTTGTTTGCCGCAGTTCCTCTAGCTTTCTCCCTAGAAAATACGAATGTGTAGAGCTGGTGTCTCCATGTGGAACCAATTAGTGTTTCCAAGCATAAAGTTAAATGTTCCCTGAAAAAAAAAACATTCAAAAAATAAAATCTGTGGATAATATCAGGAAAACACAAACACAGATGCTGTAGCAATATTTCGGTTTGAGTTAGCCAAAACAAAACCGGATATTTCCGGTTTCATCCAGTCATATCCGGACAAAGTGGTGTGGAATTTGTATGCAATGGACCGAGAAAATCACAGTAAAAATGGTTTTGGAGAAAAGCAAAGTCTTTTCGTTAGGCAAGTGCATAAAATGTCATCTATACAAACAGAAATATCATGTTTGTTTGCCGCAGTTCCTCTAGCTTTCTCCCTAGAAAATACGAATGTGTAGAGCTGGTGTCTCCGTGTGCACCAATTAGAGTTTCCAAGGACAAAGTTAAATGATCCCTGATAAAAAAAAAAAAAAAAAACAATAAAGTCCTTGGATAATATCAGGAATACACAAACACAGATGCTGTAGCAATATTTCGGTTTGAGTTAGCCAAAACAAAACCGGAGATTTCCGGTTTCATCCAGTCATATCCGGACAAAGTGGTGTGGAATTGGTATGCAATGGACGAGAAAATCACAGGAAAAATGGTTTTGGAGAAAAGCAAAGTCTTTTCGTTAGGCAAGTGCATCAAATGTCATCTATACAAACAGAAATATCATGTTTGTTTGCCGCCGTTCCTCTAGCTTTCTCCCTAGAAAATACGAATGTGTAGAGCTGGTGTCTCCATGTGGAACCAATTAGTGTTTCCAAGAATAAAATTTAATGTTCCCTGAAAAAAAACATTCAAAAAAATAAAGTCCGTGGATAATATCAGGAATACACAAACAAAGAGGCTGTAGAAATATCTGGGATTGAATTAGCCAAAACGAAACCGGATATTTCCGGTTTCATCCAGTCATATTCGGACAAACTGGTGTGGAATTCGTATGCAATGGACCCAGAAAATCACAGGAAAAATGGTTTTGGAGAAAAGCAAAGTCTTTTCGTTAGGCAAGTGCATAAAATGTCATCTATACAAACAGAAATAGCATGTTTGTTTGCTGCACTTCCTCTAGATTTCTCCATAAAACAAAAAAATGTGTAGAGCTGGTGTGTCCATGTGGAACCAATTAGTGTTTCCAAGCATAAAATTAAATGTTCCCTGAAAAAAAAACATTCAAAAAAATAAAGTCCGTGGATCCTATCAGGAATACACAAACACAGAGGCTGTAGCAATATTTCGGTTTGAGTTAGCCAAAACAAAACCGCAGATTTCCGGTTTCATCCAGTCATATCCGGACAAAGTGGTGTGGAATTTGTATGCAATGGACCGAGAAAATCACAGGAAAAATGGTTTTGGAGAAAAGCAAAGTCTTTTCGTTAGGCAAGTGCATCAAATGTCATCTATACAAACAGAAATAGCATGTTTGTTTGCCGCAGTTCCTCTAGCTTTCTCCCTAGAAAATACGAATGTGTAGAGCTGGTGTCTCCATGTGGAACCAATTAGTGTTTCCAAGCATAAAGTTAAATGTTCCCTGAAAAAAAAAACATTCAAAAAATAAAATCTGTGGATAATATCAGGAAAACACAAACACAGATGCTGTACAAATATTTCGGTTTGAGTTAGCCAAAACAAAACCGGATATTTCCGGTTTCATCCAGTCATATCCGGACAAAGTGGTGTGGAATTTGTATGCAATGGACCGAGAAAATCACAGGAAAAATGGTTTTGGAGAAAAGCAAAGTCTTTTCGTTAGGCAAGTGCATAAAATGTCATCTATACAAACAGAAATATCATGTTTGTTTGCCGCCGTTCCTCAAGATTTCTCCCTAGAAAATACGAATGTGTAGAGCTGGTGTCTCTGTGTGCACCAATTAGAGTTTCCAAGGACAAAGATAAATGATCCCTGATAAAAAAAAAACAAAACAATAAAGTCCGTGGATAATATCAGGAATACACAAACACAGATGCCGTAGCAATATTTCGGTTTGAGTTAGCCAAAACAAAACCGGATATTTCCGGTTTCATCCAGTCATATCCGGACAAAGTGGTGTGGAATTGGTATGCAATGGACCAAGAAAATCACAGTAAAAATGGTTTTGGAGAAAAGCAAATTCTTTTCGTTTGGCAAGTGCATAAAATGTCATCTATACAAACAAAAATATCATGTTTGTTTGCCGCAGTTCCTCTAGCTTTCTCCCTAGAAAATACGAATGTGTAGAGCTCGTGTCTCCATGTGGAAACAATTAGTATTTCCAAGCATAAAATTTAATGTTCCCTTAAAAAAAAACATTCAAAAAATACAGTCCGTGGATAATATCAGGAATACACAAACACAGAGGCTGTAGCAATATTTCGGTTTGAGTTAGCCAAAACAAAACTGGATATTTCCGGTTTCATCCAGTCATATTCGGACCAACTGGTGTGGAATTCGTATGCAATGGACCGAGAAAATCACAGGAAAAATGGTTTTGGAGAAAAGCAAAGTCTTTTCGTTAGGCAAGTGCATAAAATGTCATCTATACAAACAGAAATAGCATGTTTGTTTGCTGCAGTTCCTCTAGATTTCTCCCTAAAACATAAAAATGTGTAGAACTGGTGTCCCCACGTGGAACCAATTAGTGTTTCCAAGCATAAAATGAAATGTTCCCTGAAAAAAAACATTCAAAAAATAAAGTCCATGGATAATATCAGGAATACACTAACAAAGAGGCTGTAGCAATATCTGGGATTGAATTAGGCAAAACGAATCCGGATATTTCCGGTTTTATCCAGTCATATTCGGACAAAGTGGTGTGGAATTCGTATGCAATGGACCGAGAAAATCACAGGAAAAATGGTTTTGGAGAAAAGCAAAGTATTTTCGTTAGGCAAGTGCATAAAATGTCATCTATACAAACAGAAATATCATGTTTGTTTGCCGCAGTTCCTCTAGCTTTCTCCATAGAACAAACGAATGTGTAGAGCTCGTGTCTCCATGTGGAACCAATTAGTGTTTCCAAGCATAAAATGAAATGTTCCCTGAAAAAAAAACATGCAAAAAAATAAAGTCCGTGGATAATATCAGGAATACACAAACACAGAGGCTGTAGCAATATTTCGGTTTGAGTTAGCCAAAACAAAACCGCAGATTTCCGGTTTCATCCAGTCATATCCGGACAAAGTGGTGTGGAATTTGTATGCAATGGACCGAGAAAATCACAGGAAAAATGGTTTTGGAGAAAAGCAAAGTCTTTTCGTTAGGCAAGTGCATAAAATGTCATCTATACAAACAGAAATATCATGTTTTTTTGCCGCAGTTCCTATAGCTTTCTCCCTAGAAAATACGAATGTGTAGAGCTGGTGTCCCCATGTGGAACCAATTAGTGTTTCCAAGCATAAAATTTAATGTTCCCTGAAAAAAAAAACATTCAAAAAAATAAAGTCCGTGGATTATATCAGGAATACACAAACAAAGAGGCTGTAGCAATATCTGGGATTGAATTAGCCAAAACGAAACCGGATATTTCCGGTTTCATCCAGTCATATTCGGACCAACTGGTGTGGAATTCGTATGCAATGGACCAAGAAAATCACAGTAAAAATGGTTTTGGAGAAAAGCAAAGTCTTTTCGTTAGGCAAGTGCATCAAATGTCATCTATACAAACAGAAATAGCATGTTTGTTTGCCGCAGTTCCTCTAGCTTTCTCCCTAGAAAATACGAATGTGTAGAGCTGGTGTCTCCATGTGGAACCAATTAGTGTTTCCAAGCATAAAGTTAAATGTTCCCTGAAAAAAAAACATTCAAAAAAATAAAGTCCGTGGATAATATCAGGAATACACAAACACAGATGCTGTACAAATATTTCGGTTTGAGTTAGCCAAAACAAAACCGGATATTTCCGGTTTCATCCAGTCATATCCGGACAAGTGGTGTGGAATTGCTATGCAATGGACCGAGAAAATCACAGGAAAAATGGTTTTGGAGAAAAGCAAAGTCTTTTCGTTAGGCAAGTGCATCAAATGTCATCTATACAAACAGAAATATCATGTTTGTTTGCCGCCGTTCCTCTAGATTTCTCCCTAGAAAATATGAATGTGTAGAGCTGGTGTCTCTGTGTGCACCAATTAGAGTTTCCAAGGACAAAGTTAAATGATCCCTGATAAAAAAAAAACAAAACAATAAAGTCCGTGGATAATATCAGGAATACACAAACACAGATGCTGTAGCAATATTTCGGTTTGAGTTAGCCAAAACAAAACCGGATATTTCCGGTTTCATCCAGTCATATCCGGACAAAGTGGTGTGGAATTGGTATGCAATGGACCGAGAAAATCACAGTAAAAATGGTTTTGGAGAAAAGCAAAGTCTTTTCGTTAGGCAAGTGCATAAAATATCCTCTATACAAACAAAAATATCATGTTTGTTTGCCGCAGTTCCTCTAGCTTTCTCCCTAGAAAATACGAATGTGTAGAGCTGGTGTCTCCATGTGGAACCAATTAGTGTTTCCAAGCATAAAATTTAATGTTCCCTTAAAAAAAAACATTCAAAAAAATACAGTCCGTGGATAATATCAGGAATACACAAACGCAGAGGCTGTAGCAATATTTCGGTTTGAGTTAGCCAAAACAAAACCGGATATTTCCGGTTTCATCCAGTCATATTCCGACCAACTGGTGTGGAAATCGTATGCAATGGACCGAGAAAATCACAGTAAAAATGGTTTTGGAGAAAAGCAAAGTCTTTTCGTTAGGCAAGTGCATAAAATGTCACCTATACAAACAGAAATAGCATGTTTGTTTGCTGCAGTTCCTCTAGATTTCTCCCTAAAACATAAAAATGTGTAGAACTGGTGTCCCCATGTGGAACCAATTATTGTTTCCAAGCATAAAATTAAATGTTCCCTGAAAAAAAACATTCAAAAAAATAAAGTCCGTGGATAATATCACGAATACACTAACAAAGAGGTTGTAGCAATATCTGGGATTGAATTAGGCAAAACGAATCCGGATATTTCCGGTTTAATCCAGTCATATTCGGACAAAGTGGTGTGGAATTCGTATGCAATGGACCGAGAAAATCACAGTAAAAATGGTTTTGGAGAAAAGCAAAGTATTTTCGTTAGGCAAGTGCATCAAATGTCATCTAGACAAACAGAAATATCATGTTTGTTTGCCGCAGTTCCTTTAGCTTTCTCCCTATAAAATATGAAAGTGTAGAGCTGGTGTCTCCGTGTGCACCAATTAGAGTTTCCAAGGACAAAGTTAAATGATCCCTGATAAAAAAAAAACAAAACAATAAAGTCCGTGGATAATATCAGGAATACACAAACACAGATGCTGTAGCAATATTTCGGTTTGAGTTAGCCAAAACAAAACCGCATATTTCCGGTTTCATCCAGTCATATCCGGACAAACTGGTGTGGAATTCGTATGCAATGGACCGAGCAAATCACTCTAAAAATGGTTTTGGAGAAAAGCAAAGTCTTTTCGTGAGGCAAGTGCATAAAATGTCATCTAGACAAACAGAAATATCATGTTTGTTTGCCGCAGTTCCTCTAGCTTTCACCCTAGAAAATACGAATGTGTAGAGCTGGTGTCTCCATGTGGAACCAATTAGTGTTTCCAAGCATAAAATTAAATGTTCCCTGAAAAAAAAACATTCAAAAAAATAAAGTCCATGGATAATATCAGGAATACACAAACAAAGAGGCTGTAGCAATATCTGGGATTGAATTAGCCAAAATGAAACCGGATATTTCCGGTTTCATCCAGTCATATTCGGACCAACTGGTGTGGAATTCGTATGCAATGGACCGAGAAAATCACAGGAAAAATGGTTTTGGAGAAAAGCAAAGTCTTTTCGTTAGGCAAGTGCATAAAATGTCATCTATACAAACAGAAATAGCATGTTTGTTTGCTGCAGTTCCTCTAGCTTTCTCCCTAGAACAAACAAATGTGTAGAGCTGGTGTCTCCATGTGGAACCAATTAGTGTTTCCAAGCATAAAATTTAATGTTCCCAGAAAAAAAAAAACATTCAAAAAAATACAGTCCGTGGATAATATCAGGAATACACAAACACAGAGGCTGTAGCAATATTTCGGTTTGAGTTAGCCAAAACAAAACCGCAGATTTCCGGTTTCATCCAGTCATATCCGGACAAAGTGGTGTGGAATTTCTATGCAATGGACCGAGAAAATCACAGGAAAAATGGTTTTGGAGAAAAGCAAAGTCTTTTCGTTAGGCAAGTGCATCAAATGTCATCTATACAAACAGAAATATCATGTTTGTTTGCCGCCGTTCCTCTAGCTTTCTCCCTAGAAAATACGAATGTGTAGAGCTGGTGTCCCCATGTGGAACCAATTAGTGTTTCCAAGCATAAAATTAAATGTTCCCTGAAAAAAAAACATTCAAAAAAATAAAGTCCGTGGATAATATCAGGAATACACAAACACAGAGGCTGTAGCAATATTTCGGTTTGAGTTAGCCAAAACAAAACCACAGATTTCCGGTTTCATCCAGTCATATCCAGACAACGTGGTCTGGAATTTGTATGCAATGGACCGAGAAAATCACAGGAAAAATGGTTTTGGAGAAAAGCAAAGTCTTTTCGTTAGGCAAGTGCATAAATTGTCATCTAGACAAACAGAAATATCATGTTTGTTTGCCGCAGTTCCTCTAGATTTCTCCCTAGAAAATACGAATGTGTAGAGCTGGTGTGTCCATGTGGGACCAATTAGTGTTTCCAATCATAAAATTAAATGTTCCCTGAAAAAAAAAACATTCAAAAAAATAAAATCCGTGGATAATATCAGGAATACACAAACACAGAGGCTGTAGCAATATTTCGGTTTGAGTTAGCCAAAACAAAACCGGATATTTCCGGTTTCATCCAGTCATATCCGGACAAAGTGGTGTGGAATTCGTATGCAATGGACCGAGAAAATCACAGTATAAATGGTTTTGGAGAAAAGCAAAGTCTTTTCGTTAGGCAAGTGCATAAAATGTCATCTATACAAACAGAAATATCATGTTTGTTTGCCGCTGTTCCTCTAGATTTCTCCCTAGAAAATATGAATGTGTAGAGCTGGTGTCCCCATGTGGAACCAATTAGTGTTTCCAAGCATAAAATTAAATGTTCCCTGAAAAAAAAAACGTTCAAAAAAATAAAGTCCGTGGATAATATCAGTTATACACAAACACAGATGCTGTAGCAATATTTCGGTTTGAGTTAGCCAAAACAAAACCGGATATTTCCGGTTTCATCCAGTCATATCTGGACAAAGTGGTGTGGAATTGGTATGCAATGATCCCAGAAAATCACAGGAAAAATGGTTTTGGAGAAAAGCAAAGTCTTTTCGTTAGGCAAGTGCATAAAATGTCATCTATACACACAGAAATATCATGTTTGTTTGCCGCAGTTCCTCTACCTTTCTCCATAGAACAAACGAATGTGTAGAGCTCGTGTCTCCATGTGGAACCAATTAGTGTTTCCAAGCATAAAATTAAATGTTCCCTGAAAAAAAAACATGCAAAAAAATAAAGTCCGTGGATAATATCAGGAATACACAAACACAGAGGCTGTAGCAATATTTCGGTTTGAGTTAGCCAAAACAAAACCGGATATTTCCGGTTTCATCCAGTCATATCCGGACAAAGTGGTGTGGAATTGGTATGCAATGGACCGAGAAAATCACAGTAAAAATGGTTTTGGAGAAAAGCAAAGTCTTTTCTTTAGGTAAGTACATAAAATGTCATCTAGACAAACATAAATACCATGTTTGTTTGCCGCAGTTCCTCTAGCTTTCTCCCTAGAAAATACGAATGTGTAGAGCTGGTGTCTCCATGTGGAACCAATTAGTGTTTCCAAGCATAAAGTTAAATGTTCCCTGAAAAAAAAACATTCAAAAAAATAAAGTCCGTGGATAATATCAGGAATACACAAACACAGATGCTGTACAAATATTTCGGTTTGAGTTAGCCAAAACAAAACCGGATATTTCCGGTTTCATCCAGTCATATCCGGACAAAGTGGTGTGGAATTGCTATGCAATGGACCGAGAAAATCACAGGAAAAATGGTTTTGGAGAAAAGCAAAGTCTTTTCGTTAGGCAAGTGCATCAAATGTCATCTATACAAACAGAAATATCATGTTTGTTTGCCGCCGTTCCTCTAGATTTCTCCCTAGAAAATATGAATGTGTAGAGCTGGTGTCTCTGTGTGCACCAATTAGAGTTTCCAAGGACAAAGTTAAATGATCCCTGATAAAAAAAAAACAAAACAATAAAGTCCGTGGATAATATCAGGAATACACAAACACAGATGCTGTAGCAATATTTCGGTTTGAGTTAGCCAAAACAAAACCGGATATTTCCGGTTTCATCCAGTCATATCCGGACAAAGTGGTGTGGAATTGGTATGCAATGGACCGAGAAAATCACAGTAAAAATGGTTTTGGAGAAAAGCAAAGTCTTTTCGTTAGGCAAGTGCATAAAATATCCTCTATACAAACAAAAATATCATGTTTGTTTGCCGCAGTTCCTCTAGCTTTCTCCCTAGAAAATACGAATGTGTAGAGCTGGTGTCTCCATGTGGAACCAATTAGTGTTTCCAAGCATAAAATTTAATGTTCCCTTAAAAAAAACATTCAAAAAAATACAGTCCGTGGATAATATCAGGAATACACAAACACAGAGGCTGTAGCAATATTTCGGTTTGAGTTAGCCAAAACAAAACCGGATATTTCCGGTTTCATCCAGTCATATTCCGACCAACTGGTGTGGAAATCGTATGCAATGGACCGAGAAAATCACAGTAAAAATGGTTTTGGAGAAAAGCAAAGTCTTTTCGTTAGGCAAGTGCATAAAATGTCACCTATACAAACAGAAATAGCATGTTTGTTTGCTGCAGTTCCTCTAGATTTCTCCCTAAAACATAAAAATGTGTAGAACTGGTGTCCCCATGTGGAACCAATTATTGTTTCCAAGCATAAAATTAAATGTTCCCTGAAAAAAAACATTCAAAAAAATAAAGTCCGTGGATAATATCACGAATACACTAACAAAGAGGTTGTAGCAATATCTGGGATTGAATTATGCAAAACGAATCCGGATATTTCCGGTTTAATCCAGTCATATTCGGACAAAGTGGTGTGGAATTCGTATGCAATGGACCGAGAAAATCACAGTAAAAATGGTTTTGGAGAAAAGCAAAGTATTTTCGTTAGGCAAGTGCATCAAATGTCATCTAGACAAACAGAAATATCATGTTTGTTTGCCGCAGTTCCTTTAGCTTTCTCCCTATAAAATATGAAAGTGTAGAGCTGGTGTCTCCGTGTGCACCAATTAGAGTTTCCAAGGACAAAGTTAAATGATCCCTGATAAAAAAAAAACAAAACAATAAAGTCCGTGGATAATATCAGGAATACACAAACACAGATGCTGTAGCAATATTTCGGTTTGAGTTAGCCAAAACAAAACCGCATATTTCCGGTTTCATCCAGTCATATCCGGACAAACTGGTGTGGAATTCGTATGCAATGGACCGAGCAAATCACTCTAAAAATGGTTTTGGAGAAAAGCAAAGTCTTTTCGTGAGGCAAGTGCATAAAATGTCATCTAGACAAACAGAAATATCATGTTTGTTTGCCGCAGTTCCTCTAGCTTTCACCCTAGAAAATACGAATGTGTAGAGCTGGTGTCTCCATGTGGAACCAATTAGTGTTTCCAAGCATAAAATTAAATGTTCCCTGAAAAAAAAACATTCAAAAAAATAAAGTCCATGGATAATATCAGGAATACACAAACAAAGAGGCTGTAGCAATATCTGGGATTGAATTAGCCAAAATGAAACCGGATATTTCCGGTTTCATCCAGTCATATTCGGACCAACTGGTGTGGAATTCGTATGCAATGGACCGAGAAAATCACAGGAAAAATGGTTTTGGAGAAAAGCAAAGTCTTTTCGTTAGGCAAGTGCATAAAATGTCATCTATACAAACAGAAATAGCATGTTTGTTTGCTGCAGTTCCTCTAGCTTTCTCCCTAGAACAAACAAATGTGTAGAGCTGGTGTCTCCATGTGGAACCAATTAGTGTTTCCAAGCATAAAATTTAATGTTCCCAGAAAAAAAAAACATTCAAAAAAATAAAGTCCGTGAATAATATCAGGAATACACAAACACAGAGGCTGTAGCAATATTTCGGTTTGAGTTAGCCAAAACAAAACCGCAGATTTCCGGTTTCATCCAGTCATATCCGGACAAAGTGGTGTGGAATTTCTATGCAATGGACCGAGAAAATCACAGGAAAAATGGTTTTGGAGAAAAGCAAAGTCTTTTCGTTAGGCAAGTGCATCAAATGTCATCTATACAAACAGAAATATCATGTTTGTTTGCCGCCGTTCCTCTAGCTTTCTCCCTAGAAAATACGAATGTGTAGAGCTGGTGTCCCCATGTGGAACCAATTAGTGTTTCCAAGCATAAAATTAAATGTTCCCTGAAAAAAAAAACATTCAAAAAAATAAAGTCCGTGGATAATATCAGGAATACACAAACACAGAGGCTGTAGCAATATTTCGGTTTGAGTTAGCCAAAACAAAACCACAGATTTCCGGTTTCATCCAGTCATATCCAGACAAAAAGTGGTGTGGAATTTGTATGCAATGGACCGAGAAAATCACAGGAAAAATGGTTTTGGAGAAAAGCAAAGTATTTTCGTTAGGCAAGTGCATCAAATGTCATCTAGACAAACAGAAATATCATGTTTGTTTGCCGCAGTTCCTTTAGCTTTCTCCCTATAAAATATGAAAGTGTAGAGCTGGTGTCTCCGTGTGCACCAATTAGAGTTTCCAAGGACAAAGTTAAATGATCCCTGATAAAAAAAAAAACAAAACAATAAAGTCCGTGGATAATATCAGGAATACACAAACACAGATGCTGTACCAATATTTCGGTTTGAGTTAGCCAAAACAAAACCGCATATTTCCGGTTTCATCCAGTCATATCCGGACAAACTGGTGTGGAATTCGTATGCAATGGACCGAGCAAATCACTCTAAAAATGGTTTTGGAGAAAAGCAAAGTCTTTTCGTGAGGCAAGTGCATAAAATGTCATCTAGACAAACAGAAATATCATGTTTGTTTGCCGCAGTTCCTCTAGCTTTCACCCTAGAAAATACGAATGTGTAGAGCTGGTGTCTCCATGTGGAACCAATTAGTGTTTCCAAGCATAAAATTAAATGTTCCCTGAAAAAAAAACATTCAAAAAAATAAAGTCCATGGATAATATCAGGAATACACAAACAAAGAGGCTGTAGCAATATCTGGGATTGAATTAGCCAAAATGAAACCGGATATTTCCGGTTTCATCCAGTCATATTCGGACCAACTGGTGTGGAATTCGTATGCAATGGACCGAGAAAATCACAGGAAAAATGGTTTTGGAGAAAAGCAAAGTCTTTTCGTTAGGCAAGTGCATAAAATGTCATCTATACAAACAGAAATAGCATGTTTGTTTGCTGCAGTTCCTCTAGCTTTCTCCCTAGAACAAACAAATGTGTAGAGCTGGTGTCTCCATGTGGAACCAATTAGTGTTTCCAAGCATAAAATTTAATGTTCCCAGAAAAAAAAAACATTCAAAAAAATACAGTCCGTGGATAATATCAGGAATACACAAACACAGAGGCTGTAGCAATATTTCGGTTTGAGTTAGCCAAAACAAAACCGCAGATTTCCGGTTTCATCCAGTCATATCCGGACAAAGTGGTGTGGAATTTCTATGCAATGGACCGAGAAAATCACAGGAAAAATGGTTTTGGAGAAAAGCAAAGTCTTTTCGTTAGGCAAGTGCATCAAATGTCATCTATACAAACAGAAATATCATGTTTGTTTGCCGCCGTTCCTCTAGCTTTCTCCCTAGAAAATACGAATGTGTAGAGCTGGTGTCCCCATGTGGAACCAATTAGTGTTTCCAAGCATAAAATTAAATGTTCCCTGAAAAAAAAAACATTCAAAAAAATAAAGTCCGTGGATAATATCAGGAATACACAAACACAGAGGCTGTAGCAATATTTCGGTTTGAGTTAGCCAAAACAAAACCACAGATTTCCGGTTTCATCCAGTCATATCCAGACAACGTGGTGTGGAATTTGTATGCAATGGACCGAGAAAATCACAGGAAAAATGGTTTTGGAGAAAAGCAAAGTATTTTCGTTAGGCAAGTGCATCAAATGTCATCTAGACAAACAGAAATATCATGTTTGTTTGCCGCAGTTCCTTTAGCTTTCTCCCTATAAAATATGAAAGTGTAGAGCTGGTGTCTCCGTGTGCACCAATTAGAGTTTCCAAGGACAAAGTTAAATGATCCCTGATAAAAAAAAAACAAAACAATAAAGTCCGTGGATAATATCAGGAATACACAAACACAGATGCTGTAGCAATATTTCGGTTTGAGTTAGCCAAAACAAAACCGCATATTTCCGGTTTCATCCAGTCATATCCGGACAAACTGGTGTGGAATTCGTATGCAATGGACCGAGCAAATCACTCTAAAAATGGTTTTGGAGAAAAGCAAAGTCTTTTCGTGAGGCAAGTGCATAAAATGTCATCTAGACAAACAGAAATATCATGTTTGTTTGCCGCAGTTCCTCTAGCTTTCACCCTAGAAAATACGAATGTGTAGAGCTGGTGTCTCCATGTGGAACCAATTAGTGTTTCCAAGCATAAAATTAAATGTTCCCTGAAAAAAAAACATTCAAAAAAATAAAGTCCATGGATAATATCAGGAATACACAAACAAAGAGGCTGTAGCAATATCTGGGATTGAATTAGCCAAAATGAAACCGGATATTTCCGGTTTCATCCAGTCATATTCGGACCAACTGGTGTGGAATTCGTATGCAATGGACCGAGAAAATCACAGGAAAAATGGTTTTGGAGAAAAGCAAAGTCTTTTCGTTAGGCAAGTGCATAAAATGTCATCTATACAAACAGAAATAGCATGTTTGTTTGCTGCAGTTCCTCTAGCTTTCTCCCTAGAACAAACAAATGTGTAGAGCTGGTGTCTCCATGTGGAACCAATTAGTGTTTCCAAGCATAAAATTTAATGTTCCCAGAAAAAAAAAACATTCAAAAAAATACAGTCCGTGGATAATATCAGGAATACACAAACACAGAGGCTGTAGCAATATTTCGGTTTGAGTTAGCCAAAACAAAACCGCAGATTTCCGGTTTCATCCAGTCATATCCGGACAAAGTGGTGTGGAATTTCTATGCAATGGACCGAGAAAATCACAGGAAAAATGGTTTTGGAGAAAAGCAAAGTCTTTTCGTTAGGCAAGTGCATCAAATGTCATCTATACAAACAGAAATATCATGTTTGTTTGCCGCCGTTCCTCTAGCTTTCTCCCTAGAAAATACGAATGTGTAGAGCTGTTGTCCCCATGTGGAACCAATTAGTGTTTCCAAGCATAAAATTAAATGTTCCCTGAAAAAAAAAACATTCAAAAAAATAAAGTCCGTGGATAATATCAGGAATACACAAACACAGAGGCTGTAGCAATATTTCGGTTTGAGTTAGCCAAAACAAAACCACAGATTTCCGGTTTCATCCAGTCATATCCAGACAACGTGGTGTGGAATTTGTATGCAATGGACCGAGAAAATCACAGGAAAAATGGTTTTGGAGAAAAGCAAAGTCTTTTCGTTAGGCAAGTGCATAAATTGTCATCTAGACAAACAGAAATATCATGTTTGTTTGCCGCAGTTCCTCTAGATTTCTCCCTAGAAAATACGAATGTGTAGAGCTGGTGTGTCCATGTGGGACCAATTAGTGTTTCCAATCATAAAATTAAATGTTCCCTGAAAAAAAAAACATTCAAAAAAATAAAATCCGTGGATAATATCAGGAATACACAAACACAGAGGCTGTAGCAATATTTCGGTTTGAGTTAGCCAAAACAAAACCGGATATTTCCGGTTTCATCCAGTCATATCCGGACAAAGTGGTGTGGAATTCGTATGCAATGGACCGAGAAAATCACAGTATAAATGGTTTTGGAGAAAAGCAAAGTCTTTTCGTTAGGCAAGTGCATAAAATGTCATCTATACAAACAGAAATATCATGTTTGTTTGCCGCTGTTCCTCTAGATTTCTCCCTAGAAAATATGAATGTGTAGAGCTGGTGTCCCCATGTGGAACCAATTAGTGTTTCCAAGCATAAAATTAAATGTTCCCTGAAAAAAAAACGTTCAAAAAAATAAAGTCCGTGGATAATATCAGTTATACACAAACACAGATGCTGTAGCAATATTTCGGTTTGAGTTAGCCAAAACAAAACCGGATATTTCCGGTTTCATCCAGTCATATCTGGACAAAGTGGTGTGGAATTGGTATGCAATGATCCCAGAAAATCACAGGAAAAATGGTTTTGGAGAAAAGCAAAGTCTTTTCGTTAGGCAAGTGCATAAAATGTCATCTATACACACAGAAATATCATGTTTGTTTGCCGCAGTTCCTCTACCTTTCTCCATAGAACAAACGAATGTGTAGAGCTCGTGTCTCCATGTGGAACCAATTAGTGTTTCCAAGCATAAAATTAAATGTTCCCTGAAAAAAAAACATGCAAAAAAATAAAGTCCGTGGATAATATCAGGAATACACAAACACAGAGGCTGTAGCAATATTTCGGTTTGAGTTAGCCAAAACAAAACCGCAGATTTCCGGTTTCATCCAGTCATATCCAGACACAGTGGTGTGGAATTCGTATGCAATGGACCGAGAAAATCACAGGAAAAATGGTTTTGGAGAAAAGCAAAGTCTTTTCGTTAGGCAAGTGCATAAATTGTCATGTAGACAAACAGAAATATCATGTTTGTTTGCCGCAGTTCCTCTAGCTTTCTCCCTAGAAAATACAAATGTGTAGAGCTGGTGTCTCCATGTGGAACCAATTAGTGTTTCCAAGCATAAAATTAAATGTTCCCTGAAAAAAAAACATTCAAAAAATAAAGTCCATGGATAATATCAGGAATACACAAACAAAGAGGCTGTAGCAATATCTCGGTTTGAGTTAGCCAAAACAAAACCGGATATTTCCGGTTTCATCCAGTCATATCCGGACAAAGTTTCTGTGGAATTGGTATGCAATGAACCGAGAAAATCACAGGAAAAATGGTTTTGGAGAAAAGCAAAGTCTTTTCGTTAGGCAAGTGCATAAAATGTCATCTATACACACAGAAATATCATGTTTGTTTGCCGCAGTTCCTCTAGCTTTCTCCATAGAACAAACGAATGTGTAGAGCTCGTGTCTCCATGTGGAACCAATTAGTGTTTCCAAGCATAAAATGAAATGTTCCCTGAAAAAAAAAACATGCAAAAAAATAAAGTCCGTGGATAATATCAGGAATACACAAACAAAGAGGCTGTAGCAATATCTGGGATTGAATTAGCCAAAACGAATCCGGATACTTCCGGTTTAATCCAGTCATATCCGGACAAAGTGGTGTGGAATTTGTATGAAATGGACCGAGAAAATCACAGTAAAAATGGTTTCGGAGAAAAGCAAAGTATTTTCGTTAGGCAAGTGCATAAAATGTTATCCATACAAACAGAAATATCATGTTTGTTTGCTGCAGTTCCTCTAGCTTTCTCCCTAGAAAATACGAATGTGTAGAGCTGGTGTCTCCGTGTGCACCAATTAGAGTTTCCAAGGACAAAGTTAAATGATCCCTGATAAAAAAAAACAAAACAATACAGTCCGTGGATAATATTAGGAATACACAAACACAGAGGCTGTAGCAATATTTCGGTTTGAGTTAGCTAAAACAAAACCGGATATTTCCGGTTTCATCCAGTCATATCCGGACAAAGTGGTGTGGAATTGGTATGCAATGGACCGAGAAAATCACAGTAAAAATGGTTTCGGAGAAAAGCAAAGTATTTTCGTTAGGCAAGTGCATAAAATGTCATCTATAGAAACAGAACAATCATGTTTGTTTGCCGCAGTTCCTCTAGCTTTCTCCATAGAACAAACGAATGTGTAGAGCTGGTGTCTCCATGTGGAACCAATTAGTATTTCCAAGCATAAAATTAAATGTTCCCTGAAAAAAAAACATTCAAAAAAATAAAGTCCGTGGATAATATCAGGAATACACAAACACTGATACTGTAGCAATATTTCGGTTTGAGTTAGCCAAAACAAAACCGCAGATTTCCGGTTCCATCCAGTCATATCCGGACAAACTGGTGTGGAATTTGTATGCAATGGACCGAGAAAATCTCAGGAAAAATGGATTTGGAGAAAAGCAAAGTCTTTTCGTTAGGCAAGTGCATAAAATGTCATCTATACAAACAGAAATAGCATGTTTGTTTGCTGCAGTTCCTCTAGCTTTCTCCCTAGAACAAACAAATGTGTAGAGCTGGTGTCTCCATGTGGAACCAATTAGTGTTTCCAAGCATAAAATGAAATGTTCCCTGAAAAAAAAAACATGCAAAAAAATAAAGTCCGTGTATAATATCAGGAATACACAAACACAGAGGCTGTAGCAATATTTCGGTTTGAGTTAGCCAAAACAAATCCGGATATTTCCGGTTTCATCCAGTCATATCCGGACAAAGTGGTGTGGAATTGGTATGCAATGGACCGAGAAAATCACAGGAAAAATGGTTTTGGAGAAAAACAAAGTCTTTTCGTTAGGCAAGTGCATAAATTGTCATCTAGACAAACAGAAATATCATGTTTGTTTGCCGCAGTTCCTCTAGCTTTCTCCCTAGAAAATACGAATGTGTAGAGCTGGTGTCTCCGTGTGCACCAATTAGTGTTTCCAAGGACAAAGTTAAATGATCCCTGATAAAAAAAAAAAAAAAAACAAAACAATAAAGTCCGTGGATAATATCAGGAATACACAAACACAGATGCTGTAGCAATATTTCGGTTTGAGTTAGCCAAAACAAAACCGCATATTTCCGGTTTCATCCAGTCATATCCGGACAAAGTGGTGTGGAATTGGTATGCAATGGACCGAGAAAATCACAGTAAAAATGGTTTTGGAGAAAAGCAAAGTCTTTTCTTTAGGCAAGTGCATAAAATGTCATCTAGACAAACAGAAATATCATGTTGGTTTGCCGCAGTTCCTCTAGCTTTCTCCCTAGAAAATACGAATGTGTAGAGCTGGTGTCTCCATGTGGAACCAATTAGTGTTTCCAAGCATAAAATTTAATGTTCCCTGAAAAAAAAAACATTCAAAAAAATAAAGTCCGTGGATCATATCAGGAATACACAAACAAAGAGGCTGCAGAAATATCTGGGATTGAATTAGCCAAAACGAAACCGGATATTTCCGGTTTCATCCAGTCATATTCGGACCAACTGGTGTGGAATTCGTATGCAATGGACCCAGAAAATCACAGGAAAAATGGTTTTGGAGAAAAGCAAAGTCTTTTCGTTAGGCAAGTGCATAAAATGTCATCTATACAAACAGAAATAGCATGTTTGTTTGCTGCAGTTCCTCTAGATTTCTCCATAAAACATAAAAATGTGTAGAGCTGGTGTCTCCATGTGGAACCAATTAGTGTTTCCAAGCATAACATTAAATGTTCCCTGAAAAAAAAAACATTCAAAAAAATAAAGTCCGTGGATCATATCAGGAATACACAAACAAAGAGTCTGTAGCAATATCTGGGATTGAATTAGCCAAAACGAAACCGGATATTTCCGGTTTCATCCAGTCATATTCGGACAAACTAGTGTGGAATTCGTATGCAATGGACCAAGAAAATCACAGTAAAAATGGTTTTGGAGAAAAGCAAAGTCTTTTCGTTAGGCAAGTGCATAAAATGTCATCTATACAAACAGAAATAGCATGTTTGTTTGCCGCAGTTCCTCTAGCTTTCTCCATATAACAAACAAATGTGTAGAGCTGGTGTCTCCATGTGGAACCAATTAGTGTTTCCAAGCATAAAATTAAATGTTCCCAGAAAAAAAAAACATTCAAAAAAATACAGTCCGTGGATAATATCAGGAATACACAAACACAGAGGCTGTTGCAATTTTTCGGTTTGAGTTAGCCAAAATAAAACCGCATATATCCGGTTTCATCCAGTCATATCCGGACAAAGTGGTGTGGAATTTGTATGCAATGGACCGAGAAAATCACAGGAAAAATGGTTTTGGAGAAAAGCAAAGTCTTTTCGTTAGGCAAGTGCATAAAATGTCATCAATACAAACAGAAATATCATGTTTGTTTGCCGCAGTTCCTCTAGATTTCTCCATAGAAAATACGAATGTGTAGAGCTGGTGTCTCCGTGTGCACCAATTAGAGTTTCCAAGGACAAAGTTAAATGATCCCTGATAAAAAAAAACAAAACAATAAAGTCCGTGGATAATATTAGGAATACACAAACACAGAGGCTGTAGCAATATTTCGGTTTGAGTTAGCTAAAACAAAACCGGATATTTCCGGTTTCATCCAGTCATATCCGGACAAAGTGGTGTGGAATTGCTATGCAATGGACCGAGATAATCACATTAAAAATGGTTTTGGAGAAAAGCAAAGTCTTTTCGTTAGGCAATTGCCTAAAGTGTCATATATACAAACAGAAATAGCATGTTTGTTTGCCGCAGTTCCTCTAGCTTTCTCCCTAGAAAATACGAATGTGTAGAGCTGGTGTCTCCATGTGGAACCAATTAGTGTTTCCAAGCATAAAATTTAATGTTCCCTGAAAAAAAAATTCAAAAAAATAAAGTCCGTGGATAATATCAGGAATACACAAACAAAGAGGCTGTAGCAATATCTGGGATTGAATTAGCCAAAATGAAACCGGATATTTCCGGTTTCATCCAGACATATCCGGACAAAGTGGTGTGGAATTGGTATGCAATGGACCGAGAAAATCACAGGAAAAATGGTTTTGGAGAAAAGCAAAGTCTTTTCGTTAGGCAAGTGCATAAAATGTCATCTATACACACAGAAATATCATGTTTGTTTGCCGCAGTTCCTCTAGCTTTCTCCATAGAACAAACGAATGTGTAGAGCTCGTGTCTCCATGTGGAACCAATTAGTGTTTCCAAGCATAAAATGAAATGTTCCCTGAAAAAAAAACATGCAAAAAAATAAAGTCCGTGGATAATATCAGGAATACACAAACAAAGAGGCTGTAGCAATATCTGGGATTGAATTAGCCAAAACGAATCCGGATACTTCCGGTTTAATCCAGTCATATCCGGACAAAGTGGTGTGGAATTTGTATGAAATGGACCGAGAAAATCACAGTAAAAATGGTTTCGGAGAAAAGCAAAGTATTTTCGTTAGGCAAGTGCATAAAATGTTATCCATACAAACAGAAATATCATGTTTGTTTGCTGCAGTTCCTCTAGCTTTCTCCCTAGAAAATACGAATGTGTAGAGCTGGTGTCTCCGTGTGCACCAATTAGAGTTTCCAAGGACAAAGTTAAATGATCCCTGATAAAAAAAAACAAAACAATACAGTCCGTGGATAATATCAGGAATACACAAACACAGAGGCTGTAGCAATATTTCGGTTTGAGTTAGCTAAAACAAAACCGGATATTTCCGGTTTCATCCAGTCATATCCGGACAAAGTGGTGTGGAATTGGTATGCAATGGACCGAGAAAATCACAGTAAAAATGGTTTCGGAGAAAAGCAAAGTATTTTCGTTAGGCAAGTGCATAAAATGTCATCTATAGAAACAGAACAATCATGTTTGTTTGCCGCAGTTCCTCTAGCTTTCTCCATAGAACAAACGAATGTGTAGAGCTGGTGTCTCCATGTGGAACCAATTAGTATTTCCAAGCATAAAATTAAATGTTCCCTGAAAAAAATACATTCAAAAAAATAAAGTCCGTGGATAATATCAGGAATACACAAACACTGATACTGTAGCAATATTTCGGTTTGAGTTAGCCAAAACAAAACCGCAGATTTCCGGTTCCATCCAGTCATATCCGGACAAACTGGTGTGGAATTTGTATGCAATGGACCGAGAAAATCACAGGAAAAATGGATTTGGAGAAAAGCAAAGTCTTTTCGTTAGGCAAGTGCATAAAATGTCATCTATACAAACAGAAATAGCATGTTTGTTTGCTGCAGTTCCTCTAGCTTTCTCCCTAGAACAAACAAATGTGTAGAGCTGGTGTCTCCATGTGGAACCAATTAGTGTTTCCAAGCATAAAATGAAATGTTCCCTGAAAAAAAAAACATGCAAAAAAATAAAGTCCGTGTATAATATCAGGAATACACAAACACAGAGGCTGTAGCAATATTTCGGTTTGAGTTAGCCAAAACAAATCCGGATATTTCCGGTTTCATCCAGTCATATCCGGACAAAGTGGTGTGGAATTGGTATGCAATGGACCGAGAAAATCACAGGAAAAATGGTTTTGGAGAAAAACAAAGTCTTTTCGTTAGGCAAGTGCATAAATTGTCATCTAGACAAACAGAAATATCATGTTTGTTTGCCGCAGTTCCTCTAGCTTTCTCCCTAGAAAATACGAATGTGTAGAGCTGGTGTCTCCGTGTGCACCAATTAGTGTTTCCAAGGACAAAGTCAAATGATCCCTGATAAAAAAAAAAAAAACAAAACAATAAAGTCCGTGGATAATATCAGGAATACACAAACACAGATGCTGTAGCAATATTTCGGTTTGAGTTAGCCAAAACAAAACCGCATATTTCCGGTTTCATCCAGTCATATCCGGACAAAGTGGTGTGGAATTGGTATGCAATGGACCGAGAAAATCACAGTAAAAATGGTTTTGGAGAAAAGCAAAGTCTTTTCTTTAGGCAAGTGCATAAAATGTCATCTAGACAAACAGAAATATCATGTTGGTTTGCCGCAGTTCCTCTAGCTTTCTCCCTAGAAAATACGAATGTGTAGAGCTGGTGTCTCCATGTGGAACCAATTAGTGTTTCCAAGCATAAAATTTAATGTTCCCTGAAAAAAAAAACATTCAAAAAAATAAAGTCCGTGGATCATATCAGGAATACACAAACAAAGAGGCTGCAGAAATATCTGAGATTGAATTAGCCAAAACGAAACCGGATATTTCCGGTTTCATCCAGTCATATTCGGACCAACTGGTGTGGAATTCGTATGCAATGGACCCAGAAAATCACAGGAAAAATGGTTTTGGAGAAAAGCAAAGTCTTTTCGTTAGGCAAGTGCATAAAATGTCATCTATACAAACAGAAATAGCATGTTTGTTTGCTGCAGTTCCTCTAGATTTCTCCATAAAACATAAAAATGTGTAGAGCTGGTGTCTCCATGTGGAACCAATTAGTGTTTCCAAGCATAACATTAAATGTTCCCTGAAAAAAAAACATTCAAAAAAATAAAGTCCGTGGATCATATCAGGAATACACAAACAAAGAGTCTGTAGCAATATCTGGGATTGAATTAGCCAAAACAAAACCGGATATTTCCGGTTTCATCCAGTCATATTCGGACAAACTAGTGTGGAATTCGTATGCAATGGACCAAGAAAATCACAGTAAAAATGGTTTTGGAGAAAAGCAAAGTCTTTTCGTTAGGCAAGTGCATAAAATGTCATCTATACAAACAGAAATAGCATGTTTGTTTGCCGCAGTTCCTCTAGCTTTCTCCCTATAACAAACAAATGTGTAGAGCTGGTGTCTCCATGTGGAACCAATTAGTGTTTCCAAGCATAAAATTAAATGTTCCCAGAAAAAAAAAACATTCAAAAAAATACAGTCCGTGGATAATATCAGGAATACACAAACACAGAGGCTGTTGCAATTTTTCGGTTTGAGTTAGCCAAAATAAAACCGCATATATCCGGTTTCATCCAGTCATATCCGGACAAAGTGGTGTGGAATTTGTATGCAATCGACCGAGAAAATCACAGGAAAAATGGTTTTGGAGAAAAGCAAAGTCTTTTCGTTAGGCAAGTGCATAAAATGTCATCAATACAAACAGAAATATCATGTTTGTTTGCCGCAGTTCCTCTAGATTTCTCCATAGAAAATACGAATGTGTAGAGCTGGTGTCTCCGTGTGCACCAATTAGAGTTTCCAAGGACAAAGTTAAATGATCCCTGATAAAAAAAAACAAAACAATAAAGTCCGTGGATAATATTAGGAATACACAAACACAGAGGCTGTAGCAATATTTCGGTTTGAGTTAGCTAAAACAAAACCGGATATTTCCGGTTTCATCCAGTCATATCCGGACAAAGTGGTGTGGAATTGCTATGCAATGGACCGAGATAATCACATTAAAAATGGTTTTGGAGAAAAGCAAAGTCTTTTCGTTAGGCAATTGCCTAAAGTGTCATCTATACAAACAGAAATAGCATGTTTGTTTGCCGCAGTTCCTCTAGCTTTCTCCCTAGAAAATACGAATGTGTAGAGCTGGTGTCTCCATGTGGAACCAATTAGTGTTTCCAAGCATAAAATTTAATGTTCCCTGAAAAAAAAATTCAAAAAAATAAAGTCCGTGGATAATATCAGGAATACACAAACAAAGAGGCTGTAGCAATATCTGGGATTGAATTAGCCAAAACGAAACCGGATATTTCCGGTTTCATCCAGACATATCCGGACAAAGTGGTGTGGAATTGGTATGCAATGGACCGAGAAAATCACAGGAAAAATGGTTTTGGAGAAAAGCAAAGTCTTTTCGTTAGGCAAGTGCATAAAATGTCATCTATACAAACAGAAATAGCATGTTTGTTTTCTGCAGTTCCTCTAGATTTCTCCCTAAAACATAAAAATGTGTAGAACTGGTGTCTCCACGTGGAACCAATTAGTGTTTCCAAGCATAACATTAAATGTTCCCTGAAAAAAAAAAACCTTCAAAAAAATAAAGTCCGTGGATAATATCAGGAATACACAAACAAAGAGGCTGTAGCAATATCTGGGATTGAATTAGCCAAAACGAATCCGGATACTTCCGGTTTAATCCAGTCATATCCGGACAAAGTGGTGTGGAATTTGTATGCAATGGACCGAGAAAATCACAGTAAAAATGGTTTCGGAGAAAAGCAAAGTATTTTCGTTAGGCAAGTGCATAAAATGTTATCCATACAAACAGAAATATCATGTTTGTTTGCTGCAGTTCCTCTAGCTTTCTCCCTAGAAAATACGAATGTGTAGAGCTGGTGTCTCCGTGTGCACCAATTAGAGTTTCCAAGGACAAAGTTAAATGATCCCTGATTAAAAAAAACAAAACAATACAGTCCGTGGATAATATCAGGAATACACAAACACTGATACTGTAGCAATATTTCGGTTTGAGTTAGCCAAAACAAAACCGCAGATTTCCGGTTCCATCCAGTCATATCCGGACAAACTGGTGTGGAATTTGTATGCAATGGACCGAGAAAATCACAGGAAAAATGGATTTGGAGAAAAGCAAAGTCTTTTCGTTAGGCAAGTGCATATAATGTCATCTATACAAACAGAAATATCATGTTTGTTTGCCGCAGTTCCTCTAGATTTCTCCCTAGAACAAAAAAGTGTAGAGCTGGTGTCTCCATGTGGAACCAATTAGTGTTTCCAAGCATAAAATTTAATGTTCCCTGAAAAAAAAAACATTCAAAAAAATAAAGTCCGTGGATAATATCAGGAATGCACAAACAAAGAGGCTGCAGCAATATCTGGGATTGAATTAGCCAAAATGAAACCGGATATTTCCGGTTTAATCCAGTCATATCCGGACAAAGTGGTGTGGAATTCGTATGCAATGGACCCAGAAAATCACAGTAAATATGGTTTTGGAGAAAAGCAAAGTCTTTTCGTTAGGCAAGTGCATCAAATGTCATCTATACAAACAGAAATATCATGTTTGTTTTCCGCATTTCCTCTAGCTTTCTCCCTAGAAAATACGAATGTGTAGAGCTGGTGTCTCCGTGTGCACCAATTAGAGTTTCCAAGGACAAAGTTAAATGATCCCTGATAAAAAAAAACAAAACAATACAGTCCGTGGATAATATCAGGAATACACAAACACAGAGGCTGTAGCAATATTTCGGTTTGAGTTAGCCAAAACAAAACCGGATATTTCCGGTTTCATCTAGTCATATCCGGACAAAGTGGTGTGGAATTGGTATGCAATGGACCGAGGAAATCAAAGTAAAAATGGTTTTGGAGAAAAGCAAAGTCTTTTCGTTAGGCAAGTGCATAAAATGTCATCTATACAAACAGAAATATCATGTTTGTTTGCCGCAGTTCCTCTAGCTTTCTCCCTAGAAAATACGAATGTGTAGAGCTGGTGTCCCCATGTGGAACCTATTAGTGTTTCCAAGCATAAAATTTAATGTTCTCTGAAAAAAAAAACATTCAAAAAAATAAAATCCGTGGATAATATCAGGAATACACAAACAAAGAGGCTGTAGCAATATCTGAGATGAATTAACCAAAACGAAACAGGATATTTCCGGTTTCATCCAGTCATATCCGGACAAACTGGTGTGGAATTCGTATGCAATGGACCGAGAAAATCACAGGAAAAATGGTTTTGGAGAAAAGCAAAGTCTTTTCGTTAGGCAAGTGCATAAAATGTCATCAATACAAACAGAAATATCATGTTTGTTTGCCGCAGTTCCTCTAGATTTCTCCCTAGAAAATACGAATGTGTAGAGCTGGTGTCTCCGTGTGCACCAATTAGAGTTTCCAAGGACAAAGTTAAATGATCCCTGATAAAAAAAAACAAAACAATAAAGTCCGTGGATAATATTAGGAATACACAAACACAGAGGCTGTAGCAATATTTCGGTTTGAGTTAGCTAAAACAAAACCGGATATTTCCGGTTTCATCCAGTCATATCCGGACAAAGTGGTGTGGAATTGCTATGCAATGGACCGAGAAAATCACAGTAAAAATGGTTTTGGAGAAAAGCAAAGTCTTTTCGTTAGGCAATTGCATAAAGTGTCATCTATACAAACAGAAATAGCATGTTTGTTTGCCGCAGTTCCTCTAGCTTTCTCCCTAGAAAATACGAATGTGTAGAGCTGGTGTCTCCATGTGGAACCAATTAGTGTTTCCAAGCATAAAATTTAATGTTCCCTGAAAAAAAAATTCAAAAAAATAAAGTCCGTGGATAATATCAGGAATACACAAACAAAGAGGCTGTAGCAATATCTGGGATTGAATTAGCCAAAACGAAACCGGATATTTCCGGTTTCATCCAGTCATATCCGGACAAAGTGGTGTGGAATTGGTATGCAATGGACCGAGAAAATCACAGGAAAAATGGTTTTGGAGAAAAGCAAAGTCTTTTCGTTAGGCAAGTGCATAAAATGTCATCTATACAAACAGAAATAGCATGTTTGTTTTCTGCAGTTCCTCTAGATTTCTCCCTAAAACATAAAAATGTGTAGAACTGGTGTCTCCATGTGGAACCAATTAGTGTTTCCAAGCATAACATTAAATGTTCCCTGAAAAAAAAACCTTCAAAAAAATAAAGTCCGTGGATAATATCAGGAATACACAAACAAAGAGGCTGTAGCAATATCTGGGATTGAATTAGCCAAAACGAATCCGGATACTTCCGGTTTAATCCAGTCATATCCGGACAAAGTGGTGTGGAATTTGTATGCAATGGACCGAGAAAATCACAGTAAAAATGGTTTCGGAGAAAAGCAAAGTATTTTCGTTAGGCAAGTGCATAAAATGTTATCCATACAAACAGAAATATCATGTTTGTTTGCTGCAGTTCCTCTAGCTTTCTCCCTAGAAAATACGAATGTGTAGAGCTGGTGTCTCCGTGTGCACCAATTAGAGTTTCCAAGGACAAAGTTAAATGATCCCTGATAAAAAAAAACAAAACAATACAGTCCGTGGATAATATCAGGAATACACAAACACAGAGGCTGTAGCAATATTTCGGTTTGAGTTAGCTAAAACAAAACCGGATATTTCCGGTTTCATCCAGTCATATTCGGACCAACTGGTGTGGAATTCGTATGCAATGGACCGAGAAAATCACAGGAAAAATGGTTTTGGAGAAAAGCAAAGTCTTTTCGTTAGGCAAGTGCATAAAATGTCATCTATACAAACAGAAATAGCATGTTTGTTTTCTGCAGTTCCTCTAGATTTCTCCCTAAAACATAAAAATGTGTAGAACTGGTGTCTCCATGTGGAACCAATTAGTGTTTCTAAGCATAACATTAAATGTTCCCTGAAAAAAAAACCTTCAAAAAAATAAAGTCCGTGGATAATATCAGGAATACACAAACAAAGAGGCTGTAGCAATATCTGGGATTTAATTAGCCAAAACGAATTCGGATACTTCCGGTTTAATCCAGTCATATCCGGACAAAGTGGTGTGGAATTTGTATGCAATGGACCGAGAAAATCACAGTAAAAATGGTTTCGGAGAAAAGCAAAGTATTTTCGTTAGGCAAGTGCATAAAATGTTATCCATACAAACAGAAATATCATGTTTGTTTGCTGCAGTTCCTCTAGCTTTCTCCCTAGAAAATACGAATGTGTAGAGCTGGTGTCTCCGTGTGCACCAATTAGAGTTTCCAAGGACAAAGTTAAATGATCCCTGATAAAAAAAAAACAAAACAATACAGTCCGTGGATAATATCAGGAATACACAAACACAGAGGCTGTAGCAATATTTCGGTTTGAGTTAGCTAAAACAAAACCGGATATTTCCGGTTACATCCAGTCATATCCGGACAAAGTGGTGTAGAATTGGTATGCAATGGACCGAGAAAATCACAGTAAAAATGGTTTCGGAGAAAAGCAAAGTATTTTCGTTAGGCAAGTGCATAAAATGTCATCTATAGAAACAGAACTATCATGTTTGTTTGCCGCAGTTCCTCTAGCTTTCTCCATAGAACAAACGAATGTGTAGAGCTGGTGTCTCCATGGGGAACCAATTAGTATTTCCAAGCATAAAATTAAATGTTCCCTGAAAAAAAAAACATTCAAAAAAATAAAGTCCGTGAATAATATCAGGAATACACAAACACTGATACTGTAGCTATATTTCGGTTTGAGTTAGCCAAAACAAAACCGCAGATTTCCGGTTCCATCCAGTCATATCCGGACAAACTGGTGTGGAATTTGTATGCAATGGACCGAGAAAATCACAGTAAAAATGGATTTGGAGAAAAGCAAAGTCTTTTCGTTAGGCAAGTGCATAAAATGTCATCTAGACAAACAGAAATATCATGTTTGTTTGCCGCAGTTCCTCTAGATTTCTCCCTAGAACAAAAAAGTGTAGAGCTGGTGTCTCCATGTGGAACCAATTAGTGTTTCCAAGCATAAAATTTAATGTTCCCTGAAAAAAAAAACATTCAAAAAAATAAAGTCCGTGGATAATATCAGGAATGCACAAACAAAGAGGCTGCAGCAATATCTGGGATTGAATTAGCCAAAATGAAACCGGATATTTCCGGTTTAATCCAGTCATATCCGGACAAAGTGGTGTGCAATTCGTATGCAATGGACCCAGAAAATCACAGTAAATATGGTTTTGGAGAAAAGCAAAGTCTTTTCGTTAGGCAAGTGCATCAAATGTCATCTATACAAACAGAAATATCATGTTTGTTTTCCGCATTTCCTCTAGCTTTCTCCCTAGAAAATACGAATGTGTAGAGCTGGTGTCTCCGTGTGCACCAATTAGAGTTTCCAAGGACAAAGTTAAATGATCCCTGATAAAAAAAAACAAAACAATACAGTCCGTGGATAATATCAGGAATACACAAACACAGAGGCTGTAGCAATATTTCGGTTTGAGTTAGCCAAAACAAAACCGGATATTTCCGGTTTCATCCAGTCATATCCGGACAAAGTGGTGTAGAATTGGTATGCAATGGACCGAGGAAATCAAAGTAAAAATGGTTTTGGAGAAAAGCAAAGTCTTTTCGTTAGGCAAGTGCATAAAATGTCATCTATACAAACAGAAATATCATGTTTGTTTGCCGCAGTTCCTCTAGCTTTCTCACTAGAAAATACGAATGTGTAGAGCTGGTGTCCCCATGTGGAACCTATTAGTGTTTCCAAGCATAAAATTTAATGTTCTCTGAAAAAAAAACATTCAAAAAAAATAAAATCCGTGGATAATATCAGGAATACACAAACAAAGAGGCTGTAGCAATATCTGAGATGAATTAACCAAAACGAAACAGGATATTTCCGGTTTCATCCAGTCATATCCGGACAAACTGGTGTGGAATTCGTATGCAATGGACCGAGAAAATCACAGGAAAAATGGTTTTGGAGAAAAGCAAAGTCTTTTCGTTAGGCAAGTGCATAAAATGTCATCAATACAAACAGAAATATCATGTTTGTTTGCCGCAGTTCCTCTAGATTTCTCCCTAGAAAATACGAATGTGTAGAGCTGGTGTCTCCGTGTGCACCAATTAGAGTTTCCAAGGACAAAGTTAAATGATCCCTGATAAAAAAAAACAAAACAATAAAGTCCGTGGATAATATTAGGAATACACAAACACAGAGGCTGTAGCAATATTTCGGTTTGAGTTAGCTAAAACAAAACCGGATATTTCCGGTTTCATCCAGTCATATCCGGACAAAGTGGTGTGGAATTGCTATGCAATGGACCGAGAAAATCACAGTAAAAATGGTTTTGGAGAAAAGCAAAGTCTTTTCGTTAGGCAATTGCCTAAAGTGTCATCTATACAAACAGAAATAGCATGTTTGTTTGCCGCAGTTCCTCTAGCTTTCTCCCTAGAAAATACGAATGTGTAGAGCTGGTGTCTCCATGTGGAACCAATTAGTGTTTCCAAGCATAAAATTTAATGTTCCCTGAAAAAAAAATTCAAAAAAATAAAGTCCGTGGATAATATCAGGAATACACAAACAAATAGGCTGTAGCAATATCTGGGATTGAATTAGCCAAAACGAAACCGGATATTTCCGGTTTCATCCAGTCATATCCGGACAAAGTGGTGTGGAATTGGTATGCAATGGACCGAGAAAATCACAGGAAAAATGGTTTTGGAGAAAAGCAAAGTCTTTTCGTTAGGCAAGTGCATAAAATGTCATCTATACAAACAGAAATAGCATGTTTGTTTTCTGCAGTTCCTCTAGATTTCTCCCTAAAACATAAAAATGTGTAGAACTGGTGTCTCCATGTGGAACCAATTAGTGTTTCCAAGCATAACATTAAATGTTCCCTGAAAAAAAATCCTTCAAAAAAATAAAGTCCGTGGATAATATCAGGAATACACAAACAAAGAGGCTGTAGCAATATCTGGGATTGAATTAGCCAAAACGAATCCGGATACTTCCGGTTTAATCAAGTCATATCCGGACAAAGTGGTGTGGAATTTGTATGCAATGGACCGAGAAAATCACAGGAAAAATGGTTTTGGAGAAAAGCAAAGTATTTTCGTTAGGCAAGTGCATAAAATGTTATCCATACAAACAGAAATATCATGTTTGTTTGCTGCAGTTCCTCTAGCTTTCTCCCTAGAAAATACGAATGTGTAGAGCTGATGTCTCCGTGTGCACCAATTAGAGTTTCCAAGGACAAAGTTAAATGATCCCTGATAAAAAAAAAACAAAACAATACAGTCCGTGGATAATATCAGGAATACACAAACACAGAGGCTGTAGCAATATTTCGGTTTGAGTTAGCTAAAACAAAACCGGATATTTCCGGTTTCATCCAGTCATATCCGGACAAAGTGGTGTGGAATTGGTATGCAATGGACCGAGAAAATCACAGGAAAAATGGTTTTGGAGAAAAGCAAAGTCTTTTCGTTAGGCAAGTGCATAAGATGTCATCTATACAAACAGAAATATCATGATTGTTTGCCGCAGTTCCTCTAGCTTTCTCCATAGAACAAACGAATGTGTAGAGCTGGTGTCTCCATGTGGAACCAATTAGTGTTTCCAAGCATAACATTAAATGTTCCCTGAAAAAAAAACCTTCAAAAAAATAAAGTCCGTGGATAATATCAGGAATACACAAACACTGATACTGTAGCAATATTTCGGTTTGAGTTAGCCAAAACAAAACCGCAGATTTCCGGTTCCATCCAGTCATATCCGGACAAACTGGTGTGGAATTTGTATGCAATGGACCGAGAAAATCACAGTAAAAATGGCTTTGGAGAAAAGCAAAGTCTTTTCGTTAGGCAAGTGCATAAAATGTCATCTATACAAACAGAAATATCATGTTTGTTTGCCGCAGTTCCTCTAGATTTCTCCCTAGAACAAACGAATGTGTAGAGCTCGTGTCTCCATGTGGAACCAATTAGTGTTTCCAAGCATAAAATGAAATGTTCCCTGAAAAAAAAAACATTCAAAAAAATAAAGTCCGTGGATAATATCAGGAATGCACAAACAAAGAGGCTGCAGCAATATCTGGGATTGAATTAGCCAAAATGAAACCGGATATTTCCGGTTTCATCCAGTCATATCCGGACAAAGTGGTGTGGAATTCGTATGCAATGGACCCAGAAAATCACAGTAAATATGGTTTTGGAGAAAAGCAAAGTCTTTTCGTTAGGCAAGTGCATCAAATGTCATCTATACAAACAGAAATATCATGTTTGTTTTCCGCATTTCCTCTAGCTTTCTCCCTAGAAAATACGAATGTGTAGAGCTGGTGTCTCCGTGTGCACCAATTAGAGTTTCCAAGGACAAAGTTAAATGATCCCTGATAAAAAAAAAACAAAATGATACAGTCCGTGGATAATATCAGTAATACACAAACACAGAGGCTGTAGCAATATTTCGGTTTGAGTTAGCTAAAACAAAACCGGATATTTCCGGTTTAATCCAGTCATATCCGGACAAACTGGTGTGGAATTCGTATGCAATGGACTGAGAAAATAACAGGAAAATGGTTTTGGAGAAAAGCAAAGTCTTTTCGTTAGGCAAGTGCATAAAATGTCATCTATACAAACAGAAATAGCATGTTTGTTTGCCGCAGTTCCTCTAGCTTTCTCCCTAGAAAATACGAATGTGTAGAGCTGGTGTTTCCATGTGAACCAATTAGTGTTTCCAAGCATAAAATGAAATGTTCCCTGAAAAAAAAACCTTCAAAAAAATAAAGTCCGTTTATAATATCAGGAATACACAAACAAAGAGGCTGTAGCAATATCTTGGATTGAATTAGGCAAAACGAATCCGGATATTTCCGGTTTAATCCAGTCATATCCGGACAAAGTGGTGTGGAATTCGTATGCAATGGACCGAGAAAATCACAGTAAAAATGGTTTCGGAGAAAAGCAAAGTATTTTCGTTAGGCAAGTGCATAAAATGTCATCTATACAAACAGAAATATCATGTTTGTTTGCCGCAGTTCCTCTAGCTTTCTCCATAGAACAAACGAATGTGTAGAGCTCGTGTCTCCATGTGGAACCAATTAGTGTTTCCAAGCATAAAATGAAATGTTCCCTGAAAAAAAAAACATTCAAAAAATAAAGTCCGTGGATAATATCAGGTATACACAAACACAGATTCTGTAGCAATATTTCGGTTTGAGTTAGCCAAAACAAAACCGGATATTTCCGGTTTCATCCAGTCATATCCGGACCAACTGGTGTGGAATTCGTATGCAATGGACTGAGAAAATCACAGTAAAAATGGTTTTGGAGAAAAGCAAAGTCTTTTCGTTAGGCAAGTGCATAAAATGTCATCTATACAAACAGAAATATCATGTTTGTTTTTTTCCCGCAGTTCCTCTAGCTTTCTCCCTAGAACATAAAAATATGTAGAGCTGGTGTCTCCATGTGGAACCAATTAGTGTTTCCAAGCATAAAATTAAATGTTCCCTGAAAAAAAAACATTCAAAAAAATAAAGTCCGTGGATAATATCAGGAATACACAAACAAAGAGGCTGTAGCAATATCTGGGATTGAATTAGCCAAAACGAAACCGGATATTTCCGGTTTCATCCAGTCATATTCAGACCAACTGGTTTGGAATTCGTATGCAATGGACCGAGAAAATCACAGGAAAAATGGTTTTGGAGAAAAGCAAAGTCTTTTCGTTAGGCAAGTGCATAAAATGTCATCTATACAAACAGAAATAGCATGTTTGTTTGCTGCAGTTCCTCTAGATTTCTCCCTAAAACATAAAATGTGTAGAACTGGTGTCTCCATGTGGAACCAATTAGTGTTTCCAAGCATAAAATTAAATGTTCCCTGAAAAAAAAACATTCAAAAAAATAAAGTCCGTGGATAATATCAGGAATACACAAACAAAGAGGCTGTAGCAATATCTTGGATTGAATTAGGCAAAACGAATCCGGATATTTCCGGTTTCATTCAGTCATATCCGGACTAAGTGGTGTGGAATTCGTATGCAATGGACCGAGAAAATCACAGTAAAAATGGTTTCGGAGAAACGCAAAGTCTTTTCGTTAGGCAAGTGCATAAAATGTCATCTATACAAACAGAAATATCATGTTTGTTTGCCGCAGTTCCTCTAGCTTTCTCCATAGAACAAACGAATGTGTAGAGCTCGTGTCTCCATGTGGAACCAATTAGTGTTTCCAAGCATAAAATGAAATGTTCCCAGAAAAAAAAAACATTCAAAAAATACAGTCCGTGGATAATATCAGGTATACACAAACACAGATTCTGTAGCAATATTTCGGTTTGAGTTAGCCAAAACAAAACCGGATATTTCCGGTTTCATCCAGTCATATCCGGACAAAGTGGTGTGGAATTTGTATGCAATGGACCGAGAAAATCACAGTAAAAATGGTTTTGGAGAAAAGCAAAGTCTTTTCGTTAGGCAAGTGCATAAAATGTCATCTATACAAACAGAAATATCATGTTTGTTTTTTTCCCACAGTTCCTCTAGCTTTCTCCCTAGAACATAAAAATATGTAGAGCTGGTGTCTCCATGTGGAACCAATTAGTGTTTCCAAGCATAAAATTAAATGTTCCCTGTAAAAAAAAAACATTCAAAAAAATACAGTCCGTGGATAATATCAGGAATACACAAACACAGAGGCTGTAGCAATATTTTGGTTTGAGTTAGCCAAAACAAAACCGCATATTTCCGGTTTCATCCAGTCATATCCGGACAAAGTGGTGGGGAGTTTGTATGCAATGGACCGAGAAAATCACAGGAAAAATGGTTTTGGAGACAAGCAAAGTCTTTTCGTTAGGCAAGTGCATAAAATGTCATCAATACAAACAGAAATATCATGTTTGTTTGCCGCAGTTCCTCTAGATTTCTCCCTAGAAAATACGAATGTGTAGAGCTGGTGTCTCCGTGTGCACCAATTAGAGTTTCCAAGGACAAAGTTAAATGATCCCTGATAAAAAAAAACAAAACAATAAAGTCCGTGGATAATATCAGGAATACACAAACACAGAGGCTGTAGCAATATTTCGGTTTGAGTTAGCTAAAACAAAACCGGATATTTCCGGTTTCATCTAGTCATATCCGGACAAAGTGGTGTGGAATTGCTATGCAATGGACCGAGAAAATCACAGTAAAAATGGTTTTGGAGAAAAGCAAAGTCTTTTCGTTAGGCAATTGCATAAAGTGTCATCTATACAAACAGAAATATCATGTTTGTTTGCCGCAGTTCCTCTAGCTTTCTCCCTAGAAAATACGAATGTGTAGAGCTGGTGTCTCCATGTGGAACGAATTAGTGTTTCCAAGCATAAAATTTAATGTTCCCTGAAAAAAAACATTCAAAAAAATACAGTCCGTGGATAATATCAGGAATACACAAACAAAGAGGCTGTAGCAATATCTGGGATTGAATTAGCCAAAACGAAACCGGATATTTCCGGTTTCATCCAGTCATATCCGGACAAAGTGGTGTGGAATTTGTATGCAATGGACCGAGAAAATCACAGGAAAAATGGTTTCGGAGAAAAGCAAAGTATTTTCGTTAGGCAAGTGCATAAAATGTTATCCATACAAACAGAAATATCATGTTTGTTTGCTGCAGTTCTTCTAGCTTTCTCCATAGAAAATACGAATGTGTAGAGCTGATGTCTCCGTGTGCACCAATTAGAGTTTCCAAGGACAAAGTTAAATGATCCCTGATAAAAAAAAACAAAACAATACAGTCCGTAGATAATATCAGGAATACAGAAATACAGAGGCTGTAGCAATATTTCGGTTTGAGTTATCTAAAACAAAACCGGATATTTCCGGTTTCATCCAGTCATATCCGGACAAAGTGGTGTGGAATTGGTATGCAATGGACCAAGAAAATCACAGGAAAAATGGTTTTGGAGAAAAGCAAAGTCTTTTCGTTAGGCAAGTGCATAAAATGTCATCTAAACAAACAGAAATAGCATGTTTGTTTGCTGCAGTTCCTCTAGATTTCTCCCTAAAACATAAAAATGTGTAGAAGTGGTGTCTCCATGTGGAACCAATTAGTGTTTCCAAGCATAAAATTAAATGTTCCCTGAAAAAAAAAACCTTCAAAAAAATAAAGTCCGTGGATAATATCTGGAATACACAAACAAAGAGGCTGTAGCAATATCTGGGATTGAATTAGGCAAAATGAATCCGGATATTTCCGGTTTCATCCAGTCATATCCGGACTAAGTGGTGTGGAATTCGTATGCAATGGACCGAGAAAATCACAGTAAAAATGGTTTTGGAGAAAAGCAAAGTCTTTTCGTTAGGCAAGTGCATAAAATGTCATCTATACAAACAGAAATATCATGTTTGTTTGCCGCAGTTCCTCTAGCTTTCTCCATAGAACAAACGAATGTGTAGAGCTCGTGTCTCCATGTGGAACCAATTAGTGTTTCCAAGCATAAAATTAAATGTTCCCTGAAAAAAAAACATTCAAAAAAATAAAGTCCGTGGATAATATCAGGAATACACAAACACTGATACTGTAGCAATATTTCGGTTTGAGTTAGCCAAAACAAAACCGCAGATTTCCGGTTCCATCCAGTCATATCCGGACAAACTGGTGTGGAATTTGTATGCAATGGACCGAGAAAATCACAGTAAAAATGGATTTGGAGAAAAGCAAAGTCTTTTCGTTAGGCAAGTGCATAAAATGTCATCTATACAAACAGAAATATCATGTTTGTTTGCCGCAGTTCCTCTAGCTTTCTCCATAGAACAAACGAATGTGTAGAGCTGGTGTCTCCATGTGGAACCAATTAGTGTTTCCAAGCATAAAATTAAATGTTCCCTGAAAAAAAAACATTCAAAAAAATAAAGTCCGTGGATAATATCAGGAATACACAAACACTGATACTGTAGCAATATTTCGGTTTGAGTTAGCCAAAACAAAACCGCAGATTTCCGGTTCCATCCAGTCATATCCGGACAAACTGGTGTGGAATTTGTATGCAATGGACCGAGAAAATCACAGGAAAAATGGATTTGGAGAAAAGCAAAGTCTTTTCGTTAGGCAAGTGCATAAAATGTCATCTATACAAACAGAAATATCATGTTTGTTTGCCGCAGTTCCTCTAGATTTCTACCTAGAACAAAAAAGTGTAGAGCTGGTGTCTCCATGTGAAACCAATTAGTGTTTCCAAGCATAAAATTAAATGTTCCCTGAAAAAAAAAACATTCAAAAAAATAAAGTCCGTGGATAATATCAGGAATGCACAAACAAAGAGGCTGCAGCAATATCTGGGATTGAATTAGCCAAAATGAAACCGGATATTTCCGGTTTCATCCAGTCATATCCGGACAAAGTGGTGTGGAATTCGTATGCAATGGACCCAGAAAATCACAGTAAATATGGTTTTGGAGAAAAGCAAAGTCTTTTCGTTAGGCAAGTGCATAAAATGTCATCTATACAAACAGAAATATCATGTTTGTTTTCCGCATTTCCTCTAGCTTTCTCCCTAGAAAATACGAATGTGTAGAGCTGGTGTCTCCGTGTGCACCAATTAGAGTTTCCAAGGACAAAGTTAAATGATCCCTGATAAAAAAAAACAAAACAATACAGTCCGTGGATAATATCAGGAATACACAAACACAGAGGCTGTAGCAATATTTCGGTTTGAGTTAGCTAAAACAAAACCGGATATTTCCGGTTTCATCCAGTCATATCCGGACAAAGTGGTGTGGAATTGGTATGCGATGGACTGAGAAAATAACAGGAAAAATGTTTTTGGAGAAAAGCAAAGTCTTTTCGTTAGGCAAGTGCATAAAATGTCATCTATACAAACAGAAATAGCATGTTTGTTTGCCGCAGTTCCTCTAGCTTTCTCCCTAGAACAAACAAATGTGTAGAGCTGGTGTCTCCATGTGGAACCAATTAGTGTTTCCAAGCATAAAATGAAATGTTCCCTGAAAAAAAAACATTCAAAAAAATAAAGTCCGTGGATAATATCAGGAATACACAAACAAAGAGGCTGTAGCAATATCTTGGATTGAATTAGGCAAAACGAATCCGGATATTTCCGGTTTAATCCAGTCATATCCGGACAAAGTGGTGTGGAATTCGTATGCAATGGACCGAGAAAATCACAGTAAAAATGGTTTTGGAGAAAAGCAAAGTCTTTTCGTTAGGCAAGTGCATAAAATGTCATCTATGCAAACAGAAATATCATGTTTGTTTGCCGCAGTTCCTCTAGCTTTCTCCATAGAACAAACGAATGTGTAGAGCTCGTGTCTCCATGTGGAACCAATTAGTGTTTCCAAGCATAAAATGAAATGTTGCCTGAAAAAAAAAAACATTCAAAAAAATAAAGTCCGTGGATAATATCAGGTATACACAAACACAGATTCTGTAGCAATATTTCGGTTTGAGTTAGCCAAAACAAAACTGGATATTTCCGGTTTCATCCAGTCATATCCGGACCAACTGGTGTGGAATTCGTATGCAATGGACCGAGAAAATCACAGTAAAAATGGTTTTGGAGAAAAGCAAAGTCTTTTCGTTAGGCAAGTGCATAAAATGTCATCTATACAAACAGAAATATCATGTTTGTTTTTTTCCCGCAGTTCCTCTAGCTTTCTCCCTAGAACATAAAAATATGTAGAGTTGGTGTCTCCATGTGGAACCAATTAGTGTTTCCAAGCATAAAATTAAATGTTCCCTGAAAAAAAAAAACATTCAAAAAAATAAAGTCCGTGGATAATATCAGGAATACACAAACAAAGAGGCTGTAGCAATATCTGGGATTGAATTAGCCAAAATGAAACCGGATATTTCCGGTTTCATCCAGTCATATCCGGACAAACTGGTGTGGAATTCGTATGCAATGGACCGAGAAAATCACAGTAAAAATGGTTTTGGAGAAAAGCAAAGTCTTTTCGTTAGGCAAGTGCATAAAATATCATCTAGACAAACAGAAATATCATGTTTGTTTGCCGCAGTTCCTCTAGCTTTCTCCCTAGAACAAACAAATGTGTAGAGCTGGTGTCTCCATGTGGAACCAATTAGTGTTTCCAAGCATAAAATTAAATGTTCCCAGAAAAAAAAACATTCAAAAAAATACAGTCCGTGGATAATATCAGGAATACACAAACACAGAGGCTATAGCAATATTTCGGTTTGAGTTAGCCAAAACAAAACCGCATATTTCCGGTTTCATCCAGTCATATCCGGACAAAGTGGTGTGGAATTTGTATGCAATGGACCGAGAAAATCACAGGAAAAATGGTTTTGGAGAAAAGCAAAGTCTTTTCGTTAGGCAAGTGAATAAAATGTCATCTATACAAACAGAAATATCATGTTTGTTTGCCGCAGTTCCTCTAGCTTTCTCCCTAGAAAATACGAATGTGTAGAGCTGGTGTCTCCGTGTGCACCAATTAGAGTTTCCAAGGACAAAGTTAAATGATCCCTGATAAAAAAAAAACAAAACAATACAGTCCGTGGATAATATCAGGAATACACAAACACAGAGGCTGTAGCAATATTTCGGTTTGAGTTAGCTAAAACAAAACCGGATATTTCCGGTTTCATCCAGTCATATCCGGACAAAGTGGTGTGGAATTGGTATGCAATGGACCGAGAAAATAACAGGAAAAATGGTTTTGGAGAAAAGCAAAGTCTTTTCGTTAGGCAAGTGAATAAAATGTCATCTATACAAACAGAAATATCATGTTTGTTTGCCGCAGTTCCTCTAGCTTTCTCCCTAGAAAATACGAATGTGTAGAGCTGGTGTCTCCGTGTGCACCAATTAGAGTTTCCAAGGACAAAGTTAAATGATCCCTGATAAAAAAAAACAAAACAATACAGTCCGTGGATAATATCAGGAATACACAAACACAGAGGCTGTAGCAATATTTCGGTTTGAGTTAGCTAAAACAAAACCGGATATTTCCGGTTTCATCCAGTCATATCCGGACAAAGTGGTGTGGAATTGGTATGCAATGGACCGAGAAAATAACAGGAAAAATGGTTTTGGAGAAAAGCAAAGTCTTTTCGTTAGGCAAGTGCATAAAATGTCATCTATACAAACAGAAATATCATGTTTGTTTTTTTCCCGCTGTTCCTCTAGCTTTCTCCCTAGAACAAACAAATGTGTAGAGCTGGTGTCTCCATGTGGAACCAATTAGTGTTTCCAAGCATAAAATGAAATGTTCCCTGAAAAAAAAACATTCAAAAAAATAAAGTCCGTGGATAATATCAGGAATACACAAACAAAGAGGCTGTAGCAATATCTTGGATTGAATTAGGCAAAACGAATCCGGATATTTCCGGTTTCATCCAGTCATATCCGGACAAAGTGGTGTGGAATTCGTATGCAATGGACCGAGAAAATCACAGTAAAAATGGTTTTGGAGAAAAGCAAAGTCTTTTCGTTAGGCAAGTGCATAAAATGTCATCTATGCAAACAGAAATATCATGTTTGTTTGCCGCAGTTCCTCTAGCTTTCTCCATAGAACAAACGAATGTGTAGAGCTCGTGTCTCCATGTGGAACCAATTAGTGTTTCCAAGCATAAAATGAAATGTTGCCTGAAAAAAAAAACATTCAAAAAAATAAAGTCCGTGGATAATATCAGGTATACACAAACACAGATTCTGTAGCAATATTTCGGTTTGAGTTAGCCAAAACAAAACTGGATATTTCCGGTTTCATCCAGTCATATCCGGACCAACTGGTGTGGAATTCGTATGCAATGGACCGAGAAAATCACAGTAAAAATGGTTTTGGAGAAAAGCAAAGTCTTTTCGTTAGGCAAGTGCATAAAATGTCATCTATACAAACAGAAATATCATGTTTGTTTTTTTCCCGCAGTTCCTCTAGCTTTCTCCCTAGAACATAAAAATATGTAGAGCTGGTGTCTCCATGTGGAACCAATTAGTGTTTCCAAGCATAAAATTAAATGTTCCCTGAAAAAAAAAACATTCAAAAAAATAAAGTCCGTGGATAATATCAGGAATACACAAACAAAGAGGCTGTAGCAATATCTGGGATTGAATTAGCCAAAATGAAACCGGATATTTCCGGTTTCATCCAGTCATATCCGGACAAACTGGTGTGGAATTCGTATGCAATGGACCGAGAAAATCACAGTAAAAATGGTTTTGGAGAAAAGCAAAGTCTTTTCGTTAGGCAAGTGCATAAAATATCATCTAGACAAACAGAAATATCATGTTTGTTTGCCGCAGTTCCTCTAGCTTTCTCCCTAGAACAAACAAATGTGTAGAGCTGGTGTCTCCATGTGGAACCAATTAGTGTTTCCAAGCATAAAATTAAATGTTCCCAGAAAAAAAAACATTCAAAAAAATACAGTCCGTGGATAATATCAGGAATACACAAACACAGAGGCTGTAGCAATATTTCGGTTTGAGTTAGCTAAAACAAAACCGGATATTTCCGGTTTCATCCAGTCATATCCGGACAAAGTGGTGTGGAATTGGTATGCAATGGACCGAGAAAATAACAGGAAAAATGGTTTTGGAGAAAAGCAAAGTCTTTTCGTTAGGCAAGTGAATAAAATGTCATCTATACAAACAGAAATATCATGTTTGTTTGCCGCAGTTCCTCTAGCTTTCTCCCTAGAAAATACGAATGTGTAGAGCTGGTGTCTCCGTGTGCACCAATTAGAGTTTCCAAGGACAAAGTTAAATGATCCCTGATAAAAAAAAACAAAACAATACAGTCCGTGGATAATATCAGGAATACACAAACACAGAGGCTGTAGCAATATTTCGGTTTGAGTTAGCTAAAACAAAACCGGATATTTCCGGTTTCATCCAGTCATATCCGGACAAAGTGGTGTGGAATTGGTATGCAATGGACCGAGAAAATAACAGGAAAAATGGTTTTGGAGAAAAGCAAAGTCTTTTCGTTAGGCAAGTGCATAAAATGTCATCTATACAAACAGAAATATCATGTTTGTTTTTTTCCCGCTGTTCCTCTAGCTTTCTCCCTAGAACATAAAAATATGTAGAGCTGGTGTCTCCATGTGGAACCAATTAGTGTTTCCAAGCATAAAATTAAATGTTCCCAGAAAAAAAAAAACATTCAAAAAAATACAGTCCGTGGATAATATCAGGAATACACAAACACAGAGGCTGTAGCAATATTTTGGTTTGAGTTAGCCAAAACAAAACCGCATATTTCCGGTTTCATCCAGTCATATCCGGACAAAGTGGTGTGAAATTTGTATGCAATGGACCGAGAAAATCACAGGAAAAATGGTTTTGGAGAAAAGCAAAGTCTTTTCGTTAGGCAAGTGCATAAAATGTCATCAATACAAACAGAAATATCATGTTTGTTTGCCGCAGTTCCTCTAGCTTTCTCCCTAGAAAATACGAATGTTTAGAGCTGGTGTCTCCGTGTGCACCAATTAGAGTTTCCAAGGACAAAGTTAAATGATCCCTGATAAAAAAAAAACAAAACAATAAAGTCCGTGGATAATATCAGCAATACACAAACACAGAGGCTGTAGCAATATTTCGGTTTGAGTTAGCTAAAACAAAACCGGATATTTCCGGTTTCATCCAGTCATATCCGGACAAAGTGGTGTGGAATTTGTATGCAATGGACCGAGAAAATCACAGTAAAAATGGTTTTGGAGAAAAGCAAAGTCTTTTCGTTAGGCAATTGCATAAAGTGTCATCTATACAAACAGAAATATCATGTTTGTTTGCCGCAGTTCCTCTAGCTTTCTCCCTAGAAAATATGAATGTGTAGAGCTGGTGTCTCCATGTGGAACCAATTAGTGTTTCCAAGCATAAAATTTAATGTTCCCTGAAAAAAAACATTAAAAAAATAAAGTCCGTGGATAATATCAGGAATACACAAACAAAGAGGCTGTAGCAATATCTGGGATTGAATTAGCCAAAATGAAACCGGATATTTCCGGTTTCATCCAGTCATATCCGGACAAAGTGGTGTGGAATTGGTATGCAATGGACCGAGAAAATCACAGGAAAAATGGTTTTGGAGAAAAGCAAAGTCTTTTCGTTAGGCAAGTGCATAAAATGTCATCTATAGAAACAGAAATAGCATGTTTGTTTTCTGCAGTTCCTCTAGATTTCTCCCTAAAACATAAAAATGTGTAGAACTGGTGTCTCCATGTGGAACCAATTAGTGTTTCCAAGCATAACATTAAATGTTCCCTGAAAAAAAAAACTTCAAAAAAATACAGTCCGTGGATAATATCAGGAATACACAAACAAAGAGGCTGTAGCAATATCTGGGATTGAATTAGCCAAAACGAATCCGGATTCTTCCGGTTTAATCCAGTCATATCTGGACAAAGTGGTGTGGAATTTGTATGCAATGGACCGAGAAAATCACAGTAAAAATGGTTTCGGAGAAAAGCAAAGTATTTTCGTTAGGCAAGTGCATAAAATGTTATCCATACAAACGAAATATCATATTTGTTTGCTGCAGTTCCTCTAGCTTTCTCCCTAGAAAATACGAATGTGTAGAGCTGGTGTCTCCGTGTGCACCAATTAGAGTTTCCAAGGACAAAGTTAAATGATCCCTGATAAAAAAAAAACAAAACAATACAGTCCGTGGATAATATCAGGAATACACAAATACAGAGGCTGTAGCAATATTTCGGTTTGAGTTAGCTAAAACAAAACCGGATATTTCCGGTTTCATCCAGTCATATCCGGACAAAGTGGTGTGGAATTGGTATGCAATGGACCGAGAAAATCACAGGAAAAATGGTTTTGGAGAAAAGCAAAGTCTTTTCGTTAGGCAAGTGAATAAAATGTCATCTATACAAACAGAAATATCATGTTTGTTTGCCGCAGTTCCTCTAGCTTTCTCCCTAGAAAATACGAATGTGTAGAGCTAGTGTCTCCGTGTGCACCAATTAGAGTTTCCAAGGACAAAGTTAAATGATCCCTGATAAAAAAAAACAAAACAATACAGTCCGTGGATAATATCAGGAATACACAAACACAGAGGCTGTAGCAATATTTCGGTTTGAGTTAGCTAAAACAAAACCGGATATTTCCGGTTTCATCCAGTCATATCCGGACAAAGTGGTGTGGAATTGGTATGCAATGGACCGAGAAAATAACAGGAAAAATGGTTTTGGAGAAAAGCAAAGTCTTTTCGTTAGGCAAGTGCATAAAATGTCATCTATACAAACAGAAATATCATGTTTGTTTTTTTCCCGCTGTTCCTCTAGCTTTCTCCCTAGAACAAACAAATGTGTAGAGCTGGTGTCTCCATGTGGAACCAATTAGTGTTTCCAAGCATAAAATGAAATGTTCCCTGAAAAAAAAACATTCAAAAAAATAAAGTCCGTGGATAATATCAGGAATACACAAACAAAGAGGCTGTAGCAATATCTTGGATTGAATTAGGCAAAACGAATCCGGATATTTCCGGTTTCATCCAGTCATATCCGGACAAAGTGGTGTGGAATTCGTATGCAATGGACCGAGAAAATCACAGTAAAAATGGTTTTGGAGAAAAGCAAAGTCTTTTCGTTAGGCAAGTGCATAAAATGTCATCTATGCAAACAGAAATATCATGTTTGTTTGCCGCAGTTCCTCTAGCTTTCTCCATAGAACAAACGAATGTGTAGAGCTCGTGTCTCCATGTGGAACCAATTAGTGTTTCCAAGCATAAAATGAAATGTTGCCTGAAAAAAAAAACATTCAAAAAAATAAAGTCCGTGGATAATATCAGGTATACACAAACACAGATTCTGTAGCAATATTTCGGTTTGAGTTAGCCAAAACAAAACTGGATATTTCCGGTTTCATCCAGTCATATCCGGACCAACTGGTGTGGAATTCGTATGCAATGGACCGAGAAAATCACAGTAAAAATGGTTTTGGAGAAAAGCAAAGTCTTTTCGTTAGGCAAGTGCATAAAATGTCATCTATACAAACAGAAATATCATGTTTGTTTTTTTCCCGCAGTTCCTCTAGCTTTCTCCCTAGAACATAAAAATATGTAGAGCTGGTGTCTCCATGTGGAACCAATTAGTGTTTCCAAGCATAAAATTAAATGTTCCCTGAAAAAAAAACATTCAAAAAAATAAAGTCCGTGGATAATATCAGGAATACACAAACAAAGAGGCTGTAGCAATATCTGGGATTGAATTAGCCAAAATGAAACCGGATATTTCCGGTTTCATCCAGTCATATCCGGACAAACTGGTGTGGAATTCGTATGCAATGGACCGAGAAAATCACAGTAAAAATGGTTTTGGAGAAAAGCAAAGTCTTTTCGTTAGGCAAGTGCATAAAATATCATCTAGACAAACAGAAATATCATGTTTGTTTGCCGCAGTTCCTCTAGCTTTCTCCCTAGAACAAACAAATGTGTAGAGCTGGTGTCTCCATGTGGAACCAATTAGTGTTTCCAAGCATAAAATTAAATGTTCCCAGAAAAAAAAACATTCAAAACAATACAGTCCGTGGATAATATCAGGAATACACAAACACAGAGGCTGTAGCAATATTTCGGTTTGAGTTAGCTAAAACAAAACCGGATATTTCCGGTTTCATCCAGTCATATCCGGACAAAGTGGTGTGGAATTGGTATGCAATGGACCGAGAAAATAACAGGAAAAATGGTTTTGGAGAAAAGCAAAGTCTTTTCGTTAGGCAAGTGAATAAAATGTCATCTATACAAACAGAAATATCATGTTTGTTTGCCGCAGTTCCTCTAGCTTTCTCCCTAGAAAATACGAATGTGTAGAGCTGGTGTCTCCGTGTGCACCAATTAGAGTTTCCAAGGACAAAGTTAAATGATCCCTGATAAAAAAAAAACAAAACAATACAGTCCGTGGATAATATCAGGAATACACAAACACAGAGGCTGTAGCAATATTTCGGTTTGAGTTAGCTAAAACAAAACCGGATATTTCCGGTTTCATCCAGTCATATCCGGACAAAGTGGTGTGGAATTGGTATGCAATGGACCGAGAAAATAACAGGAAAAATGGTTTTGGAGAAAAGCAAAGTCTTTTCGTTAGGCAAGTGCATAAAATGTCATCTATACAAACAGAAATATCATGTTTGTTTTTTTCCCGCTGTTCCTCTAGCTTTCTCCCTAGAACATAAAAATATGTAGAGCTGGTGTCTCCATGTGGAACCAATTAGTGTTTCCAAGCATAAAATTAAATGTTCCCAGAAAAAAAAAACATTCAAAAAAATACAGTCCGTGGATAATATCAGGAATACACAAACACAGAGGCTGTAGCAATATTTTGGTTTGAGTTAGCCAAAACAAAACCGCATATTTCCGGTTTCATCCAGTCATATCCGGACAAAGTGGTGTGGAATTTGTATGCAATGGACCGAGAAAATCACAGGAAAAATGGTTTTGGAGAAAAGCAAAGTCTTTTCGTTAGGCAAGTGCATAAAATGTCATCAATACAAACAGAAATATCATGTTTGTTTGCCGCAGTTCCTCTAGCTTTCTCCCTAGAAAATACGAATGTTTAGAGCTGGTGTCTCCGTGTGCACCAATTAGAGTTTCCAAGGACAAAGTTAAATGATCCCTGATAAAAAAAAAACAAAACAATAAAGTCCGTGGATAATATCAGCAATACACAAACACAGAGGCTGTAGCAATATTTCGGTTTGAGTTAGCTAAAACAAAACCGGATATTTCCGGTTTCATCCAGTCATATCCGGACAAAGTGGTGTGGAATTTGTATGCAATGGACCGAGAAAATCACAGTAAAAATGGTTTCGGAGAAAAGCAAAGTCTTTTCGTTAGGCAATTGCATAAAGTGTCATCTATACAAACAGAAATATCATGTTTGTTTGCCGCAGTTCCTCTAGCTTTCTCCCTAGAAAATATGAATGTGTAGAGCTGGTGTCTCCATGTGGAACCAATTAGTGTTTCCAAGCATAAAATTTAATGTTCCCTGAAAAAAAACATTAAAAAAATAAAGTCCGTGGATAATATCAGGAATACACAAACAAAGAGGCTGTAGCAATATCTGGGATTGAATTAGCTAAAATGAAACCGGATATTTCCGGTTTCATCCAGTCATATCCGGACAAAGTGGTGTGGAATTGGTATGCAATGGACCGAGAAAATCACAGGAAAAATGGTTTTGGAGAAAAGCAAAGTCTTTTCGTTAGGCAAGTGCATAAAATGTCATCTATAGAAACAGAAATAGCATGTTTGTTTTCTGCAGTTCCTCTAGATTTCTCCCTAAAACATAAAAATGTGTAGAACTGGTGTCTCCATGTGGAACCAATTAGTGTTTCCAAGCATAACATTAAATGTTCCCTGAAAAAAAAAACTTCAAAAAAATACAGTCCGTGGATAATATCAGGAATACACAAACAAAGAGGCTGTAGCAATATCTGGGATTGAATTAGCCAAAACGAATCCGGATTCTTCCGGTTTAATCCAGTCATATCCGGACAAAGTGGTGTGGAATTTGTATGCAATGGACCGAGAAAATCACAGTAAAAATGGTTTCGGAGAAAAGCAAAGTATTTTCGTTAGGCAAGTGCATAAAATGTTATCCATACAAACGAAATATCATATTTGTTTGCTGCAGTTCCTCTAGCTTTCTCCCTAGAAAATACGAATGTGTAGAGCTGGTGTCTCCGTGTGCACCAATTAGAGTTTCCAAGGACAAAGTTAAATGATCCCTGATAAAAAAAAAACAAAACAATACAGTCCGTGGATAATATCAGGAATACACAAATACAGAGGCTGTAGCAATATTTCGGTTTGAGTTAGCTAAAACAAAACCGGATATTTCCGGTTTCATCCAGTCATATCCGGACAAAGTGGTGTGGAATTGGTATGCAATGGACCGAGAAAATCACAGGAAAAATGGTTTTGGAGAAAAGCAAAGTCTTTTCGTTAGGCAAGTGCATAAAATGTCATCTATACAAACAGAAATATCATGTTTGTTTGCCGCAGTTCCTCTAGATTTCTCCCTAGAAAATACGAATATGTAGAGCTGGTGTCTCCATGTGGAACCAATTAGTGTTTCCAAGCATAAAATTAAATGTTCCCTGAAAAAAAAAATTCAAAAAAATAAAGTCCATGGATAATATCAGGAATACACAAACAAAGAGGCTGTAGCAATATCTGGGATTGAATTAGCCAAAACGAAACCGGATATTTCCGGTTTCATCCAGTCATATCCGGACAAAGTGGTGTGGAATTGGTATACAATGGACCGAGAAAATCACAGGAAAAATGGTTTTGGAGAAAAGCAAAGTCTTTTCGTTAGGCAAGTGCATAAAATGTCATCTATACAAACAGAAATAGCATGTTTGTTTGCTGCAGTTCCTCTAGATTTCTCCCTAAAACATAAAAATGTGTAGAACTGGTGTCTCCATGTGGAACCAATTAGTGTTTCCAAGCATAAAATTAAATGTTCCCTGAAAAAAAAAAACCTTCAAAAAAATAAAGTCCGTGGATAATATCAGGAATACACAAACAAAGAGGCTGTAGCAATATCTTGGATTGAATTAGGCAAAATGAATCCGGATATTTCTGGTTTAATCCACTCATATCCGGACAAACTGGTGTGGAATTCGTATGCAATGGACCGAGAAAATCACAGTAAAAATGGTTTTGGAGAAAAGCAAAGTCTTTTCGTTAGGCAAGTGCATAAAATGTCATCTATACAAACAGAAATATCATGTTTGTTTGCCGCAGTTCCTCTAGCTTTCTCCATAGAACAAACGAATGTGTAGAGCTGGTGTCTCCATGTGGAACCAATTAGTGTTTCCAAGCATAAAATTAAATGTTCCCTGAAAAAAAAACATTCAAAAAAATACAGTCCGTGGATAATATCAGGAATACACAAACACTGATACTGTGGCAATATTTCGGTTTGAGTTAGCCAAAACAAAACCGCAGATTTCCGGTTCCATCCAGTCATATCCGGACAAACTGGTGTGGAATTTGTATGCAATGGACCGAGAAAATCACAGTAAAAATGGATTTGGAGAAAAGCAAAGTCTTTTCGTTAGGCAAGTGCATAAAATGTCATCTATACAAACAGAAATATCATGTTTGTTTGCCGCAGTTCCTCTAGATTTCTCCCTAGAACAAAAAAGTGTAGAGCTGGTGTCTCCATGTGGAACCAATTAGTGTTTCCAAGCATAAAATTAAATGTTCCCTGAAAAAAAAAACATTCAAAAAAATAAAGTCCGTGGATAATATCAGGAATGCACAAACAAAGAGGCTGCAGCAATATCTGGGATTGAATTAGCCAATATGAAACCGGATATTTCCGGTTTCATCCAGTCATATCCGGACAAAGTGGTGTGGAATTCGTATGCAATGGACCCAGAAAATCACAGTAAATATGGTTTTGGAGAAAAGCAAAGTCTTTTCGTTAGGCAAGTGCATCAAATGTCATCTATACAAACAGAAATATCATGTTTGTTTTCCGCATTTCCTCTAGCTTTCTCCCTAGAAAATACGAATGTGTAGAGCTGGTGTCTCCGTGTGCACCAATTAGAGTTTCCAAGGACAAAGTTAAATGATCCCTGATAAAAAAAAACAAAACAATACAGTCCGTGGATAATATCAGGAATACACAAACACAGAGGCTGTAGCAATATTTCGGTTTGAGTTAGCTAAAACAAAACCGGATATTTCCGGTTTCATCCAGTCATATCCGGACAAAGTGGTGTGGAATTGGTATGCAATGGACTGAGAAAATAACAGGAAAAATGGTTTTGGAGAAAAGCAAAGTCTTTTCGTTAGGCAAGTGCATAAAATGTCATCTATACAAACAGAAATATCATGTTTGTTTGCCGCAGTTCCTCTAGCTTTCTCCATAGAACAAACGAATGTGTAGAGCTGGTGTTTCCATGTGGAACCAATTAGTGTTTCCAAGCATAAAATTTAATGTTCCTTGAAAAAAAAAACATTCAAAAAAATAAAGTCCATGGATAATATCAGGAATACACAAACAAAGAGGCTGTAGCAATATCTGGGATTGAATTAGCCAAAACGAAACCGGATATTTCCGGTTTCATCCAGTCATATTCAGACCAACTGGTGTGGAATTCGTATGCAATGGACTGAGAAAATCACAGGAAAAATGGTTTTGGAGAAAAGCAAAGTCTTTTCGTTAGGCAAGTGCATAAAATGTCATCTATACAAACAGAAATAGCATGTTTGTTTGCTGCAGTTCCTCTAGATTTCTCCCTAAAACATAAAATGTGTAGAACTGGTGTCTCCATGTGGAACCAATCAGTGTTTCCAAGCATAAAATTAAATGTTCCCTGAAAAAAAACCATTCAAAAAAATAAAGTCCGTGGATAATATCAGGAATACACAAACAAAGAGGCTGTAGCAATATCTTGGATTGAATTAGGCAAAACGAATCCGGATATTTCCGGTTTAATCCAGTCATATCCGGACAAAGTGGTGTGGAATTCGTATGCAATGGACCGAGAAAATCACAGTAAAAATGGTTTTGGAGAAAAGCAAAGTCTTTTCGTTAGGCAAGTGCATAAAATGTCATCTATACAAACAGAAATATCATGTTTGTTTGCCGCAGTTCCTCTAGCTTTCTCCATAGAACAAACGAATGTGTAGAGCTCGTGTCTCCATGTGGAACCAATTAGTGTTTTCAAGCATAAAATGAAATGTTCCCTGAAGAAAAAAAACATTCAAAAAAATAAAGTCCGTGGATAATATCAGGTATACACAAACACAGATTCTGTAGCAATATTTCGGTTTGAGTTAGCCAAAACAAAACCGGATATTTCCGGTTTCATCCAGTCATATCCGGACCAACTGGTGTGGAATTCGTATGCAATGGACCGAGAAAATCACAGTAAAAATGGTTTTGGAGAAAAGCAAAGTCTTTTCGTTTGGCAAGTGCATAAAATGTCATCTATACAAACAGAAATATCATGTTTGTTTTTTTCCCGCAGTTCCTCTAGCTTTCTCCCTAGAACATAAAAATATGTAGAGCTGGTGTCTCCATGTGGAACCAATTAGTGTTTCCAAGCATAAAATTAAATGTTCCCTGAAAAAAAAAAACATTCAAAAAAAAAAGTCCGTGGATAATATCAGGAATACACAAACAAAGAGGCTGTAGCAATATCTGGGATTGAATTAGCCAAAATGAAACCGGATATTTCCGGTTTCATCCAGTCATATCCGGACAAACTGGTGTGGAATTCGTATGCAATGGACCGAGAAAATCACAGTAAAAATGGTTTTGGAGAAAAGCAAAGTCTTTTCGTTAGGCAAGTGCATAAAATATCATCTAGACAAACAGAAATATCATGTTTGTTTGCCGCAGTTCCTCTAGCTTTCTCCCTAGAAAATACGAATGTGTAGAGCTGGTGTCTCCGTGTGCACCAATTAGAGTTTCCAAGGACAAAGTTAAATGATCCCTGATAAAAAAAAAACAAAACAATACAGTCCGTGGATAATATCAGGAATACACAAACACAGAGGCTGTAGCAATATTTCGGTTTGAGTTAGCTAAAACAAAACCGGATATTTCCGGTTTCATCCAGTCATATCCGGACAAAGTGGTGTGGAATTTGTATGCAATGGACCGAGAAAATCACAGGAAAAATGGTTTTGGAGAAAAGCAAAGTCTTTTCGTTAGGCAAGTGCATAAAATGTCATCTATACAAACAGAAATATCATGTTTGTTTTTTTCCCGCTGTTCCTCTAGCTTTCTCCCTAGAACATAAAAATATGTAGAGCTGGTGTCTCCATGTGGAACCAATTAGTGTTTCCAAGCATAAAATTAAATGTTCCCAGAAAAAAAAAAACATTCAAAAAAATACAGTCCGTGGATAATATCAGGAATACACAAACACAGAGGCTGTAGCAATATTTTGGTTTGAGTTAGCCAAAACAAAACCGCATATTTCCGGTTTCATCCAGTCATATCCGGACAAAGTGGTGTGGAATTTGTATGCAATGGACCGAGAAAATCACAGGAAAAATGGTTTTGGAGAAAAGCAAAGTCTTTTCGTTAGGCAAGTGCATAAAATGTCATCAATACAAACAGAAATATCATGTTTGTTTGCCGCAGTTCCTCTAGATTTCTCCCTAGAAAATACGAATGTGTAGAGCTGGTGTCTCCATGTGGAACCAATTAGTGTTTCCAAGCATAAAATTTAATGTTCCCTGAAAAAAAACATTCAAAAAAATAAAGTCCGTGGATAATATCAGGAATACACAAACAAAGAGGCTGTAGCAATATCTGGGATTGAATTAGCCAAAACGAAACCGGATATTTCCGGTTTCATCCAGTCATATCCAGACAAAGTGGTGTGGAATTGGTATGCAATGGACCGAGAAAATCACAGGAAAAATGGTTTTGGAGAAAAGCAAAGTCTTTTCGTTAGGCAAGTGCATAAAATGTCATCTATAGAAACAGAAATAGCATGTTTGTTTTCTGCAGTTCCTCTAGATTTCTCCCTAAAACATAAAAATGTGTAGAACTGGTGTCTCCATGTGGAACCAATTAGTGTTTCCAAGCATAAAATTAAATGTTCCCTGAAAAAAAAAACATTCAAAAAATAAAGTCCGTGGATAATATCAGGAATACACAAACACTGATACTGTAGCAATATTTCGGTTTGAGTTAGCCAAAACAAAACCGCAGATTTCCAGTTCCATCCAGTCATATCCGGACAAAGTGGTGTGGAATTTGTATGCAATGGACCGAGAAAATCACATTAAAAATGGATTTGGAGAAAAGCAAAGTCTTTTCGTTAGGCAAGTGCATAAAATGTCATCTATACAAACAGAAATAGCATGTTTGTTTTCTGCAGTTCCTCTAGATTTCTCCCTAAAACATAAAAATGTGTAGAACTGGTGTCTCCATGTGGAACCAATTAGTGTTTCCAAGCATAACATTAAATGTTCCCTGAAAAAAAAACCTTCAAAAAAATAAAGTCCGTGGATAATATCAGGAATACACAAACAAAGAGGCTGTAGCAATATCTGGGATTGAATTAGCCAAAACGAATCCGGATACTTCCGGTTTAATCCAGTCATATCCGGACAAAGTGGTGTGGAATTTGTATGCAATGGACCGAGAAAATCACAGTAAAAATGGTTTCAGAGAAAAGCAAAGTATTTTCGTTAGGCAAGTGCATAAAATGTTATCCATACAAACGAAATATCATGTTTGTTTGCTGCAGTTCCTCTAGCTTTCTCCCTAGAAAATACGAATGTGTAGAGCTGGTGTCTCCGTGTGCACCAATTAGAGTTTCCAAGGACAAAGGTAAATGATCCCTGATAAAAAAAAACAAAACAATACAGTCCGTGGATAATATCAGGAATACACAAATACAGAGGCTGTAGCAATATTTCGGTTTGAGTTATCTAAAACAAAACCGGATATTTCCGGTTTCATCCAGTCATATCCGGACAAAGTGGTGTGGAATTGGTATGCAATGGACCGAGAAAATCACAGTAAAAATGGTTTTGGAGAAAAGCAAAGTCTTTTCGTTAGGCAAGTGCATAAAATGTCATCTATACAAACAGAAATATCATGTTTGTTTGCCGCAGTTCCTCTAGATTTCTCCCTAGAAAATACGAATATGTAGAGCTGGTGTCTCCATGTGGAACCAATTAGTGTTTCCAAGCATAAAATTAAATATTCCCTGAAAAAAAAAACATTCAAAAAAATAAAGTCCGTGGATAATATCAGGAATACACAAACAAAGAGGCTGTAGCAATATCTGGGATTGAATTAGCCAAAACGAAACCGGATATTTCCGGTTTCATCCAGTCATATCCGGACAAAGTGGTGTGGAATTGGTATGCAATGGACCGAGAAAATCACAGGAAAAATGGTTTTGGAGAAAAGCAAAGTCTTTTCGTTAGGCAAGTGCATAAAATGTCATCTATACAAACAGAAATAGCATGTTTCTTTGCTGCAGTTCCTATAGATTTCTCCCTAAAACATAAAAATGTGTAGAACTGGTGTCTCCATGTGGAACCAATTAGTGTTTCCAAGCATAAAATTAAATGTTCCCTGAAAAAAAAAAAAACCTTCAAAAAAATAAAGTCCGTGGATAATATCAGGAATACACAAACAAAGAGGCTGTAGCAATATCTTGGATTGAATTAGGCAAAATGAATCCGGATATTTCCGGTTTAATCCACTCATATCCGGACAAAGTGGTGTGGAATTGGTATGCAATGGACCGAGAAAATCACAGTAAAAATGGTTTTGGAGAAAAGCAAAGTCTTTTCGTTAGGCAAGTGCATCAAATGTCATCTATACAAACAGAAATAGCATGTTTGTTTGCCGCAGTTCCTCTAGCTTTCTCCATAGAACAAACGAATGTGTAGAGCTGGTGTCTCCATGTGGAACCAATTAGTGTTTCCAAGCATAAAATTAAATGTTCCCTGAAAAAAAAAACATTCAAAAAATAAAGTCCGTGGATAATATCAGGAATACACAAACACTGATACTGTAGCAATATTTCGGTTTGAGTTAGCCAAAACAAAACCGCAGATTTCCAGTTCCATCCAGTCATATCCGGACAAAGTGGTGTGGAATTTGTATGCAATGGACCGAGAAAATCACATTAAAAATGGATTTGGAGAAAAGCAAAGTCTTTTCGTTAGGCAAGTGCATAAAATGTCATCTATACAAACAGAAATATCATGTTTGTTTGCCGCAGTTCCTCTAGATTTCTCCCTAGAACAAAAAAGTGTAGAGCTGGTGTCTCCATGTGGAACCAATTAGTGTTTCCAAGCATAAAATTAAATGTTCCCTGAAAAAAAAAAACATTCAAAAAAATAAAGTCCGTGGATAATATCAGGAATGCACAAACAAAGAGGCTGCAGCAATATCTGGGATTGAATTAGCCAAAATGAAACCGGATATTTCCGGTTTCATCCAGTCATATCCGGACAAAGTGGTGTGGAATTCGTATGCAATGGACCCAGAAAATCACAGTAAATATGGTTTTGGAGAAAAGCAAAGTCTTTTCGTTAGGCAAGTGCAACAAATGTCATCTATACAAACAGAAATATCATGTTTGTTTTCCGCATTTCTTCTAGCTTTCTCCCTAGAAAATACGAATGTGTAGAGCTGGTGTCTCCGTGTGCACCAATTAGAGTTTCCAAGGACAAAGTTAAATGATCCCTGATAAAAAAAAACAAAACAATACAGTCCGTGGATAATATCAGGAATACACAAACACAGAGGCTGTAGCAATATTTCGGTTTGAGTTAGCTAAAAGAAAACCGGATATTTCCGGTTTCATCCAGTCATATCCGGACAAAGTGGTGTGGAATTGGTATGCAATGGACTGAGAAAATAACAGGAAAAATGGTTTTGGAGAAAAGCAAAGTCTTTTCGTTAGGCAAGTGCATAAAATGTCATCTATACAAACAGAAATAGCATGTTTGTTTGCCGCAGTTCCTCTAGCTTTCTCCCTAGAAAATACGAATGTGTAGAGCTGGTGTTTCCATGTGGAACCAATTAGTGTTTCCAAGCATAAAATTTAATGTTCCCTGAAAAAAAAACATTCAAAAAAATAAAGTCCATGGATAATATCAGGAATACACAAACAAAGAGGCTGTAGCAATATCTGGGATTGAATTAGCCAAAACGAAACGGGATATTTCCGGTTTCATCCAGTCATATTCAGACCAACTGGTGTGGAATTCGTATGCAATGGACTGAGAAAATCACAGGAAAAATGGTTTTGGAGAAAAGCAAAGTCTTTTCGTTAGGCAAGTGCATAAAATGTCATCTATACAAACAGAAATAGCATGTTTGTTTGCTGCAGTTCCTCTAGATTTCTCCCTAAAACATAAAATGTGTAGAACTGGTGTCTCCATGTGGAACCAATTAGTGTTTCCAAGCATAAAATTAAATGTTCCCTGAAAAAAAAACCTTCAAAAAAATAAAGTCCGTGGATAATATCAGGAATACACAAACAAAGAGGCTGTAGCAATATCTTGGATTGAATTAGGGAAAACGAATCCGGATATTTCCGGTTTAATCCAGTCATATCCGGACAAAGTGGTGTGGAATTCGTATGCAATGGACCGAGAAAATCACAGTAAAAATGGTTTTGGAGAAAAGCAAAGTCTTTTCGTTAGGCAAGTGCATAAAATGTCATCTATACAAACAGAAATATCATGTTTGTTTGCCGCAGTTCCTCTAGCTTTCTCCATAGAACAAACGAATGTGTAGAGCTCGTGTCTCCATGTGGAACCAATTAGTGTTTCCAAGCATAAAATGAAATGTTCCCTGAAAAAAAAAACATTCAAAAAAATAAAGTCCGTTGATAATATCAGGAATACACAAACACAGAGGCTATAGCAATATTTCGGTTTGAGTTAGCCAAAACAAAACCGCATATTTCCGGTTTCATCCAGTCATATCCGGACAAACTTGTGTGGAATTCGTATGCAATGGACCGAGAAAATCACAGTAAAAATGGTTTCGGAGAAAAGCAAAGACTTTTCGTTAGGCAAGTGCATAAAATGTCTTCTAGACAAACAGAAATAACATGTTTGTTTGCCGCAGTTCCTCTAGCTCTCTCCATAAAACAAACGAATGTGTAGAGCTCGTGTCTCCATGTGGAACCAATTAGTGTTTCCAAGCATAAAATGAAATATTCCCTGAAAAAAAAAACAAAACAATACAATCCGTGGATAATATCAGGAATACACAAACACAGAGGCTGTAGCAATATTTCGGTTTGAGTTAGCCAAAACAAAACCGCAGATTTCCGGTTTCATCCAGTCATATCCGGACAAAGTGGTGTGGAATTGGTATGCAATGGACCGAGAAAATCACAGTAAAAATGGTTTTGGAGAAAAGCAAAGTCTTTTCGTTAGGCAAGTGCATAAAATGTCATCTATACAAACAGAAATATCATGTTTGTTTGCCGCAGTTCCTCTAGCTTTCTCCCTAGAAAATACGAATGTGTAGAGCTGGTGTCTCCATGTGGAACCAATTAGTGTTTCCAAGCATAAAGTTTAATGTTCCCTGAAAAAAAAACATTCAAAAAAATAAAGTCCGTGGATCATATCAGGAATACACAAACAAAGAGGCTGTAGCAATATCTGGGATTGAATTAGCCAAAACGAAACCAGATATTTCCGGTTTCATCCAGTCTTATTCAGACCAACTGGTGTGGAATTCGTATGCAATGGACCGAGAAAATCACAGGAAAAATGGTTTTGGAGAAAAGCAAAGTCTTTTCGTTAGGCAAGTGCATAAAATGTCATCTATACAAACAGAAATAGCATGTTTGTTTGCTGCAGTTCCTCTAGATTTCTCCCTAAAACATAAAAATGTGTAGAACTGGTGTCTCCATGTGGAACCAATTAGTGTTTCCAAGCATAAAATTAAATGTTCCCTGAAAAAAAAACCTTCAAAAAAATAAAGTCCGTGGATAATATCAGGAATACACAAACAAAGAGGCTGTAGCAATATCTTGGATTGAATTAGGCAAAACGAATCCGGATATTTCCGGTTTAATCCAGTCATATCCGGACAAAGTGGTGTGGAATTCGTATGCAATGGACCGAGAAAATCACAGTAAAAATGGTTTCGGAGAAAAGCAAAGTATTTTCGTTAGGCAAGTGCATAAAATGGCATCTAGACAAACAGAAATATCATGTTTGTTTGCCGCAGTTCCTCTAGCTTTCTCCATAGAACAAACGAATGTGTAGAGCTCGTGTCTCCATGTGGAACCAATTAGTGTTTCCAAGCATAAAATGAAATGTTCCCTGAAAAAAAAACATGCAAAAAAATAAAGTCCGTGGATAATATCAGGAATACACAAACACAGAGGCTGTAGCAATATTTCGGTTTGAGTTAGCCAAAACAAAACCGCAGATTTCCGGTTTCATCCTGTCATATCCGGACAAAGTGGTGTTGAATTCGTATGCAATGGACCCAGAAAATCACAGTAAAAATGGTTTTGGAGAAAAGCAAAGTCTTTTCGTTAGGCAAGTGCATAAATTGTCATCTAGACAAACAGAAATATCCTGTTTGTTTGCCGCAGTTCCTCTAGCTTTCTCCCTAAGAAATACGAATGTGTAGAGCTGGTGTGTCCATTGGGACCAATTAGTGTTTCCAAGCATATAATGAAATGTTCCCTGAAAAAAAAATCATTCAAAAAAATAAAATCCGTGGATAATATCAGGAATACACAAACAAAGATGCTGTAGCAATATCTGGGATTGAATTAGCCAAAACGAAACCGGATATTTCCGGTTTCATCCAGTCATATCCGGACAAACTGGTGTGGAATTGGTATGCAATGGACCGAGAAAATCACAGTAAAAATGGTTTTGGAGAAAAGCAAAGTCTTTTCGTTAGGTAAGTGCATCAAATGTCATCTAGACAAACAGAAATATCATGTTTGTTTGCCGCAGTTCCTCTAGCTTTCCTCCTAGAAAATACGAATGTGTAGAGCTGGTGTCTCCATGTGGAACCAATTAGTGTTTCCAAGCATAAAATTTAATGTTCCCTGAAAAAAAACATTCAAAAAAATAAAGTCCATGGATAATATCAGGAATACACAAACAAAGAGGCTGTAGCAATATCTGGGATTGAATTAGCCAAATGAAACCGGATATTTCCGGTTTCATCCAGACATATCCGGACAAACTGGTGTGGAATTCATATGCAATGGACCGAGAAAATCACAGGAAAAATGGTTTTGGAGAAAAGCAAAGTCTTTTCGTTAGGCAAGTGCATAAAATGTCATCTATACAAACAGAAATAGCATGTTTGTTTGCTGCAGTTCCTCTAGATTTCTCCCAAAAACATAAAAATGTGTAGAACTGGTGTCTCCATGTGGAACCAATTAGTGTTTCCAAGCATAAAATTAAATGTTCCCTGAAAAAAAAACCTTCAAAAAAATAAAGTCCGTGGATAATATCAGGAATACACAAACAAAGAGGCTGTAGCAATATCTTGGATTGAATTAGGCAAAACGAATCCGGATATTTCCGGTTTAATGCAGTCGTATCCGGACAAAGTGGTGTGGAATTCATATGCAATGGACCGAGAAAATCACAGTAAAAATGGTTTCGGAGAAAAGCAAAGTCTTTTCGTTAGGCAAGTGCATAAAATGGCATCTAGACAAACAGAAATATCATGTTTTTTTGCCGCAGTTCCTCTAGCTTTCTCCATAGAACAAACGAATGTGTAGAGCTCGTGTCTCCATGTGGAACCAATTAGTGTTTCCAAGCATAAAATGAAATGTTCCCTGAAAAAAAAAACATTCAAAAAAATAAAATCCGTGGATAATATCAGGAATACACAAACACAGATGCTGTACAAATATTTCGGTTTGAGTTAGCCAAAACAAAACCGGATATTTCCGGTTTCATCTAGTCATATCCGGACAAAGTGGTGTGGAATTCGTATGCAATGGACCCAGAAAATCACAGTAAAAATGGTTTTGGAGAAAAGCAAAGTCTTTTCGTTAGGCAAGTGCATAAAATGTCATCTAGACAAACAGAAATATCATGTTTGTTTGCCGCAGTTCCTCTAGCTTTCTCCCTAGAACAAACAAATGTGTAGAGCAGGTGTCTTTATGTGGAACCAATTAGTGTTTCCAAGCATAAAATTAAATGTTCCCAGAAAAAAAAACATTCAAAAAAATACAGTCCGTGGATAATATCAGGAATACACAAACACAGAGGCTGTAGCAATATTTCGGTTTGAGTTAGCCAAAACAAAACCGCAGATTTCCGGTTTCATCCTGTCATATCCGGACAAAGTGGTGTGGAATTCGTATGCAATGGACCCAGAAAATCACAGTAAAAATGGTTTTGGAGAAAAGCAAAGTCTTTTCGTTAGGCAAGTGCATCAAATGTCATCTATACAAACAGAAATATCATGTTTGTTTGCCGCAGTTCCTCTAGCTTTCTCCCTAAGAAATACGAATGTGTAGAGCTGGTGTGTCCATTGGGACCAATTAGTGTTTCCAAGCATAAAATTAAATGTTCCCTGATTAAAAAAAAAAACAAAATAATACAGTCCGTGGATAATATCAGGAATACACAAACACAGAGGCTGTAGCAATATTTCGGTTTGAGTTAGCTAAAACAAAACCGGATATTTCCGGTTTCATCCAGTCATATCCGGACAAAGTGGTGTGGAATTGGTATGCAATGGACCGAGGAAATCACAGTAAAAATGGTTTTGGAGAAAAGCAAAGTCTTTTCGTTAGGCAAGTGCATAAAATGTCATCTAGACAAACAGAAATATCATGTTTGTTTGCCACAGTTCCTCTAGCTTTCTACCTAGAAAATACGAATGTGTAGAGCTGGTGTCTCCATGTGGAACCAATTAGTGTTTCCAAGCATAAAGTTTAATGTTCCCTGAAAAAAAACATTCAAAAAAATAAAGTCCGTGGATAATATCAGGAATACACAAACAAAGAGGCTGTAGCAATATTTTGGTTTGAGTTAGCCAAAACAAAACCGGATATTTCCGGTTTCATCCAGTCATATGCAGACCAAATGGTGTGGAATTCGTATGCAATGGACCGAGAAAATCACAGGAAAAATGGTTTTGGAGAAAAGCAAAGTCTTTTCGTTAGGCAAGTGCATCAAATGTCATCTATACAAACAGAAATATCATGTTTATTTGCCGCAGTTCCTCTAGCTTTCTCCCTAGAACATAAAAATGTGTAGAGCTGGTGTCTCCATGTGGAACCAATTAGTGTTTCCAAGCATAAAATTAAATGTTCCCTGAAAAAAAAACTTTCAAAAAAATAAAGTCCGTGGATGATATCAGGAATACACAAACAAAGAGGCTGTAGCAATATCTTGGATTGAATTAGGCAAAACCAATCCGGATATTTCCGGTTTAATCCAGTAATATCCGGACAAAGTTGTTTGGAATTGGTATGCAATGGACCGAGAAAATCACAGGAAAAATGGTTTTGGAGAAAAGCAAAGTCTTTTCGTTAGGCAAGTGCATCAAATGTCATCTAGACAAACAGAAATATCATGTTTGTTTGCCGCAGTTCCTCTAGCTTTCTCCCTAGAAAATACGAATGTGTAGAGCTGGTGTGTATATGTGGAACCAATTAGTGTTTCCAAGCATAAAATTAAATGTTCCCTGAAAAAAAAAATTCAAAACCATAAACTCCGTGGATAATATCAGGAATACACAAACACAGAGGCAGTAGCAATATCTTGGATTGAATTAGCCAAAACGAATCCGGATATTTCCGGTTTCATCCAGTCATATCCGGACAAAGTGGTGTGGAATTCGTATGCAATGGACCGAGAAAATCACAGGAAAAATGGTTTTGGAGAAAAGCAAAGTCTTTTCGTTAGGCAAGTGCATAAATTGTCATCTAGACAAACTTAAATATCATGTTTGTTTGCCGCAGTTCCTCTAGATTTCTCCATAGAAAATACGAATGTGTAGAGCTGGTGTGTCCATGTGGGACCAATTAGTGTTTCCAAGCATAAAATTAAATGTTCCCTGAAAAAAAAACATTCAAAAAAATAAAGTCCGTGGATAATATCAGGAATACACAAACACAGAGGCTGTAGCAATATTTCGGTTTGAGTTAGCCAAAACAAAACCGGATATTTCCGGTTTCATCCTGTCATATCCGGACAAAGTGGTGTGGAATTGGTATGCCATGGACCGAGAAAATCACAGGAAAAATGGTTTTGGAGAAAAGCAAAGTCTTTTCGTTAGGCAAGTGCATAAATTGTCATCTAGACAAACAGAAATATCCTGTTTGTTTGCCGCAGTTCCTCTAGATTTCTCCCTAGGAAATACGAATGTGTAGAGCTGGTGTGTCCATGTGGAACCAATTAGTGTTTCCAAGCATAAAATTAAATGTTCCCAGAAAAAAAAAACATTCAAAAAAATAAAATCCGTGAATAATATCAGGAATACACAAACACAGATGCTGTACAAATATTTCGGTTTGAGTTAGCCAAAACAAAACTGGATATTTCCGGTTTCATCCAGTCATATCCGGACAAAGTGGTGTGGAATTGGTATGCAATGGACCCAGAAAATCACAGTAAAAATGGTTTTGGAGAAAAGCAAAGTCTTTTCGTTAGGCAAGTGCATAAAATGTCATCTATACAAACAGAAATATCATGTTTGTTTGCCGCAGTTCCTCTAGCTTTCCTCCTAGAAAATACGAATGTGTAGAGCTGGTGTCTCCATGTGGAACCAATTAGTGTTTCCAAGCAGAAAATTAAATGTTCCCTAAAAAAAAAAAATTCAAAAAAATAAAATCCGTGGATAATATCAGGAATACACAAACACAGATTCTGTAGCAATATTTCGGATTGAGTTAGCCAAAACAAAACCGGATATTTCCGGTTTCATCCAGTCTTTTCCGGACAAAGTGGTGTGGAATTCGTATGCAATGGACCGAGAAAATCACAGTAAATATGGTTTTGGAGAAAAGCAAAGTCTTTTCGTTAGGCAAGTGCATAAAATGTCATCTATACAAACAGAAATATCATGTTTGTTTTTTTCCCGCAGTTCCTCTAGATTTCTCCCTAGAAAATACGAATGTGTAGAGCTGGTGTCTCCATGTGGAACCAATTAGTGTTTCCAAGCATAAAATTAAATGTTCCCTGAAAAAAAACATTCAAAAAAATAAAGTCCGTGGATAATATGAGGAATACACAAACAAAGAGGCTGTAGCAATATCTGGGATTGAATTAGCCAAAATGAAACCGGATATTTCCGGGTTCATCCAGTCATATCCGGACAAACTGGTGTGGAATTCGTATGCAATGGACCGAGAAAATCACAGTAATATGGTTTTGGAGAAAAGCAAAGTATTTTCGTTAGGCAAGTGCATTAAATATCATCTAGACAAACAGAAATATCATGTTTGTTTGACGCAGTTCCTCTAGCTTTCTCCCTAGAACAAACAAATGTGTAGAGCTGGTGTCTCCATGTGGAACCAATTAGAGTTTCCAAGCATAAAATTAAATGTTCCCTGAAAAAAAAATACATTCAAAAAAAGAAAGTCCGTGGATAATATCAGGAATACACAAACAAAGAGGCTATAGCAATATTTCAGTTTGAGTTAGCCAAAACAAAACCGCATATTTCCGGTTTCATCCAGTCATATCCGGACAAAGTGGTGTGGAATTTGTATGCAATGGACCGAGAAAATCACAGGAAAAATGGTTTTGGAGAAAAGCAAAGTCTTTTCGTTAGGCAAGTGCATCAAATGTCATCTAGACAAACAGAAATATCATGTTTGTTTGCCGCAGTTCCTCTAGATTTCTCCCTAGAAAATACGAATGTGTAGAGCTGGTGTCTCCGTGTGCACCAATTAGAGTTTCCAAGGACAAAGTTAAATGTTCCCTGAAAAAAAAAACATTCAAAAAAATAAAGTCCGTGGATAATATCAGGAATACACAAACAAAGAGGCTGTAGCAATATCTGGGATTGAATTAGCCAAATGAAACCGGATATTTCCGGTTTCATCCAGTCATATTCGGACCAACTGGTGTGGAATTCGTATGCAATGGACCGAGAAAATCACAGGAAAAATGGTTTTGGAGAAAAGCAATGTCTTTTCTTTAGGCAAGTGCATAAATTGTCATCTATACAAACAGAAATATCATGTTTCTTTGCGGCAGTTCCTCTAGCTTTCTCCCTAGAACATAAAAATGTGTAGAGCTGGTGTCTCCATGTGGAACCAATTAGTGTTTCCAAGCATAAAATTAAATGTTCCCTGAAAATAAAAAACATTCAAAAAAATAAAATCCGTGGATAATATCAGGAATACACAAACACTGATGCTGTACAAATATTTCGGTTTGAGTTAGCCAAAACAAAACCAGATATTTCCGGTTTCATCCATTCATATCCGGACAAAGTGGTGTGGAATTGGTATGCAATGGACCGAGAAAATCACAGTAAAAATGGTTTTGGAGAAAAGCAAAGTCTTTTCGTTAGGCAAGTGCATAAAATGTCATCTAGACAAACAGAAATATCATGTTTGTTTGCCGCAGTTCCTCTAGCTTTCTCCCTAGAACATAAAAATGTGTAGAGCTGGTGTCTCCATGTGGAACCAATTAGTGTTTCCAAGCATAAAATTAAATGTTCCCTGAAAAAAAAAACATTCAAAAAATAAAATCCGTGGATAATATCAGGAATACATAAACACAGATGCTGTTCAAATATTTCGGTTTGAGTTAGCCAAAATAAAACCAGATATTTCCGGTTTCATCCAGTCATATCCGGAAAAAGTGGTGTGGAATTGGTATGCAATGGACCGAGAAAATCACAGGAAAAATGGTTTTGGAGAAAAGCAAAGTCTTTTCGTTAGGCAAGTGCATAAAATGTCATCTATACAAACAGAAATAGCATGTTTGTTTGCCGCAGTTCCTCTAGCTTTCTCCCTAGAAAATACGAATGTGTAGAGCTGGTGTCTCCATGTGGGACCAATTAGTGTTTCCAAGCATAAAATTAAATGTTCCCTGAAAAAAAAAACATTAAAAAAAATAAAGTCCGTGGATAATATCAGGAATACGCAAACACAGCTGCTGTAGCAATATTTCAGTTTGAGTTAGCCAAAACAAAACCGGATATTTCCGGTTTCATCCAGTCATAGCCGGACAAAGTGGTGTGGAATTCGTATGCAATGGACCGAGAAAATCACAGTAAAAATGGTTTTGGAGAAAAGCAAAGTCTTTTCATTAGGCAAGTGCATCAAATGTCATCTAGACAAACAGAAATATCATGTTTGTTTGCCGCAGTTCCTCTAGCTTTCTCCCTAGAACATAAAAATGTGTAGAGCTCGTGTCTCCATGTGGAACCAATTAGTGTTTCCAAGCATAAAATTAAATGTTCCCTGAAAAAAAAATTCAAAAAAATAAAGTCCGTGTATCATATCAGGAATACACAAACAAAGAGGCTGTAGCAATATCTGGGATTGAATTAGCCAAAACGAAACCGGATATTTCCGGTTTCATCCAGTCATATTTGGACCAACTGGTGTGGAATTCGTCTGCAATGGACCGAGAAAATCACAGTAAAAATGGTTTTGGAGAAAAGCAAAGTCTTTTCGTTAGGCAAGTTTATAAAATGTCATCTATACAAACAGAAATATCATGTTTGTTTGCCGCAGTTCCTCTAGCTTTCTCCCTAGAAAATACGAATGTGTAGAGCTGGTGTCTCCATGTGGAACAAATTAGTGTTTCCAAGCATAAAATTAAATGTTCCCTGAAAAAAAAATTCAAAAAAATAAAGTCCGTGGATCATATCAGGAATACACAAACAAAGAGGCTGTAGCAATATCTGGGATTGAATTAGCCAAAACAAAACCGGATATTTCCGGTTTCATCCAGTCATATCTGGACAAAGTGGTGTGGAATTGGTATGCAATGGACCAAGAAAATCACAGTAAAAATGGTTTTGGAGAAAAGCAACGCCTTTTCGTTAGGCAAGTGCATAAAATGTCATCTATACAAACAGAAATATCATGTATGTTTGCCGCAGTTCCTCTAGCTTTCTCCCTAGAACATAAAAATGTGTAGAGCTGGTGTTTCCATGTGGAACCAATTAGTGTTTCCAAGCATAAAATTAAATGTTCCCAGAAAAAAAAAACATTCAAAAAAATAAAGTCCGTGGATAATATCAGGAATACACGAACACAGAGGCTGTAGCAATATCTGGGATTGAAGTAGCCAAAACAAAACCGGATATTTCCGGTTTCATCCAGTCATATCCGGACAAAGTGGTGTGGAATTGGTATGCAATGGACAGAGAAAATCACAGGAAAAATGGTTTTGGAGAAAAGCAAAGTCTTTTCGTTAGGCAAGTGCATAAAATGTCATCTATACAAACAGAAATATCATGTTTGTTTGCCGCAGTTCCTCTACCTTTCTCCCTAGAAAATACGAATGTGTAGAGCAGGTGTCTCCGTGTGCACCAATTAGAGTTTCCAAGGACAAAGTTAAATGATCCCTGATAAAAAATATTCAAAACAATAAAGTCCGTGGATAATATCAGGAATACACAAACACAGATGCTGTAGCAATATTTCGGTTTGAGTTAGCCAAAACAAAACCGGATATTTCCGGTTTCATCCAGTCATATCCGGACAAAGTGGTGTGGAATTGGTATGCAATGGACCGAGAAAATCACAGTAAAAATGGTTTTGGAGAAAAGCAAAGTCTTTTCGTTAGGCAAGTGCATAAAATGTCATCTAGACAAACAGAAATATCATGTTTGTTTGCCGCAGTTCCTCTAGCTTTCCCCCTAGAAAATACGAATGTGTAGACCTGGTGTCTCCGTGTGCACCAATTAGAGTTTCCAAGGACAAAGTTAAATGATCCCTGATAAAAAAAACAAAACAATAAAGTCCGTGGATAATATCAGGAATACACAAACACAGATGCAGTAGCAATATTTCGGTTTGAGTTAGCCAAAACATAACCGGATATTTCCGGTTTCATCCAGTCATATCCGGACAAAGTGGTGTGGAATTGGTATGCAATGGACCGAGAAAATCGCAGTAAAAATGGTTTTGGAGAAAAGCAAAGTCTTTTCGTTAGGCAAGTGCATAAAATGTCATCTATACAAACAGAAATATCATGTTTGTTTGCCACAGTTCCTCTAGCTTTCTCCCTAGAAAATACTAATGTGTAGAGCTGGTGTCTCCATGTGGAACATATTAGAGTTTCCAAGCATAAAATTTAATGTTCCCTGAACAAAAAACATTCAAAAAAATAAAGTCCGTGGATAATATCAGGAATACACAAACAAAGAGGCTGTAGCAATATCTGGGATTGAATTAGCCAAATGAAACCGGATATTTCCGGTTTCATCCAGACATATCCGGACAAACTGGTGTGGAATTCGTATGCAATGGACCGAGAAAATCACAGGAAAAATGGTTTTGGAGAAAAGCAAAGTCTTTTCGTTAGGCAAGTGCATAAAATGTCATCTATACAAACAGAAATAGCATGTTTGTTTGCTGCAGTTCCTCTAGATTTCTCCCTAAAACATAAAAATGTGTAGAACTGGTGTCTCCATGTGGAACCAATTAGTGTTTCCAAGCATAAAATTAAATGTTCCCTGAAAAATAAACCTTCAAAAAAATAAAGTCCTTGGATAATATCAGGAATACACAAACAAAGTGGCTGTAGCAATATCTTGGATTGAATTAGGCAAAACGAATCCGGATATTTCCGGTTTAATCCAGTCATATCCGGACAAAGTGGTGTGGAATTCGTATGCAATGGACCCAGAAAATCACAGGAAAAATGGTTTTGGAGAAAAGCAAAGTCTTTTCGTTAGGCAAGTGCATAAAATGTCATCTATACAAACAGAAATATCATGTTTGTTTGCCGCAGTTCCTCTAGCTTTCTCCATAGAACAAACGAATGTGTAGAGCTCGTGTCTCCATGTGGAACCAATTAGTGTTTCCAAGCATAAAATGAAATGTTCCCTGAAAAAAAAAACATTCAAAAAAATAAAGTCCGTGGATAATATCAGGAATACACAAACACAGATGCCGTAGCAATATTTCGGTTTGAGTTAGCCAAAACAAAACCGGATATTTCCGGTTTCATGCAGTCATATCCGGACAAAGTGGTGTGGAATTCGTATGCAATGGACCGAGAAAATCACAGTAAAAATGGTTTTGGAGAAAAGCAAAGTCTTTTCATTAGGCAAGTGCATAAAATGTCATCTATACAAACAGAAATATCATGTTTGTTTGCCGCAGTTCCTCTAGCTTTCTCCATAGAACAAACGAATGTGTAGAGCTCGTGTCTCCATGTGGAACCAATTAGTGTTTCCAAGCATAAAATGAAATGTTCCCTGAAAAAAAAAACATTCAAAAAAATAAAGTCCGTGGATAATATCAGGAATACATAAACACTGAGGCTGTAGCAATATTTCGGTTTGAGTTAGCCAAAACAAAACCGCATATTTCCGGTTTCATCCAGTCATATCCGGACAAAGTGGTGTGGAATTGGTATGCAATGGACCGAGAAAATCACAGTAAAAATGGTTTTGGAGAAAAGCAAAGTCTTTTCATTAGGCAAGTGCATCAAATGTCATCTAGACAAACAGAAATATCATGTTTGTTTGCCGCAGTTCCTCTAGCTTTCTCACTAGAACATAAAAATGTGTAGAGCTGGTGTCTCCATGTGGAACCAATTAGTGTTTCCAAGCATAAAATTAAATGTTCCCTGAAAAAAAAAATTCAAAAAAATATAGTCCGTGGATAATATCAGGAATACACAAACAAAGAGGCTGTAGCAATATCTGGGATTGAATTAGCCAAATGAAACCGGATATTTCCGGTTTCATCCAGTCATATCCGGACAAACTTGTGCGGAATTCGTATGCAATGGACCGAGAAAATCACAGGAAAAATGGTTTTGGAGAAAAGCAAAGTATTTTCGTTAGGCAAGTGCATAAAATGTCATCTATACAAACAGAAATAGCATGTTTCTTTGCTGCAGTTCCTCTAGATTTCTCCCTAAAACATAAAAATGTGCAGAACTGGTGTCTCCATGTGGAACCAATTAGTGTTTCCAAGCATAAAATTAAATGTTCCCTGAAAAAAAACCTTCAAAAAAATATAGTCCGTGGATAATATCAGGAATACACAAACAAAGAGGCTGTAGCAATATCTTGGATTGAATTAGGCAAAACGAATCCGGATATTTCCGGTTTCATCCAGTCATATCCGGACAAAGTGGTGTGGAATTGGTATGCAATGGACCGAGAAAATCACAGTAAAAATGGTTTTGGAGAAAAGCAAAGTCTTTTCGTTAGGCAAGTGCATAAAATGTCATCTATACAAACAGAAATATCATGTTTGTTTGCCGCAGTTCCTCTAGCTTTCTCCATAGAACAAACGAATGTGTAGAGCTCGTGTCTCCATGTGGAACCAATTAGTGTTTCCAAGCATAAAATGAAATGTTCCCTGAAAAAAAAACATTCAAAAAAATAAAGTCCGTGGATAATATCTGGAATACACAAACACAGAGGCTGTAGCAATATTTGGGTTTGAGTTAGCCAAAACAAAACCGCAGATTTCCGGTTTCATCCAGTCATATCCGGACAAAGTGGTGTGGAATTTGTATGCAAGGGACCGAGAAAATCACAGGAAAAATGGTTTTGGAGAAAAGCAAAGTCTTTTCGTTAGGCAAGTGCATAAATTGTCATCTATTCAAACAGAAATATCATGTTTGTTTGCCGCAGTTCCTCTAGCTTTCTCCCTAGAAAATACGAATGTGTAGAGCTGGTGTCTCCATGTGGGACCAATTAGTGTTTCCAAGCATAAAATTAAATGTTCCCTGAAAAAAAAACGTTCAAAAAAATAAAATCCGTGGATAATATCAGGAATACACAAACACAGATGCTGTAGCAATATTTCGGTTTGAGTTAGCCAAAACAAAACCGCATATTTCCGGTTTCATCCAGTCATATCCGGACAAAGTGGTGTGGAATTGGTATGCAATGGACCGAGAAAATCACAGTAAAAATGGTTTTGGAGAAAAGCAAAGTATTTTCGTTAGGCAAGTGCATAAAATGTCATCTATACAAACAGAAATAGCATGTTTGTTTGCCACAGTTCCTCTAGCTTTCTCCCTAGAAAATACGAATGTGTAGAGCTGGTGTCTCCATGTGGAACCAATTAGAGTTTCCAAGCATAAAATTTAATGTTCCCTGAAAAAAAACATTCAAAAAAATAAAGTGCGTGGATAATATCAGGAATACACAAACAAAGAGGCTGTAGCAATATCTGGGATTGAATTAGCCAAAACGAAACCGGATATTTCCGGTTTCATCCAGTCATATTCGGACCAACTGGTGTAGAATTCGTATGCAATGGACCGAGAAAATCACAGTAAAAATGGTTTTGGAGAAAAGCAAAGTCTTTTCGTTAGGCAAGTGCATAAAATGTCATCTATACAAACAGAAATAGCATGTTTGTTTGCCGCACTTCCTCTAGCTTTCTCCCTAGAACAAACAAATGTGTAGAGCTGGTGTCTCCATGTGGAACCAATTAGTGTTTCCAAGCATAAAATTAAATGTTCCCAGAAAAAAAAAACATTCAAAAAAATACAGTCCGTGGATAATATCAGGAATACACAAACACAGAGGCTGTAGCAATATTTCGGTTTGAGTTAGCCAAAACAAAACCGGATATTTCCGGTTTCATCCAGTCATATCCGGACAAACTGGTGTGGAATTGGTATCCAATGGACCGAGAAAATCACAGTAAAAATGGTTTTGGAGAAAAGCAAAGTCTTTTCGTTAGGCAAGTGCATAAAATGTCATCTATACAAACAGAAATATCATGTTTGTTTGCCGCAGTTCCTCTAGCTTTCTCCCTACAAAATACGAATGTGTAGAGCTGGTGTCTCCGTGTGCACCAATTAGAGTTTCCAAGGACAAAGTTAAATGATCCCTGATAAAAAAAACAAAACATTAAAGTCCGTGGATAATATCAGGAATACACAAACACAGATGCAGTAGCAATATTTCGGTTTGAGTTAGCCAAAACAAAACCGGATATTTCCGGTTTCATCCAGTCATATCCGGACAAAGTGGTGTGGAATTGGTATGCAATGGACCGAGAAAATCGCAGTAAAAATGGTTTTGGAGAAAAGCAAAGTCTTTTCGTTAGGCAAGTGCATAAAATGTCATCTATACAAACAGAAATATCATGTTTGTTTGCCAGAGTTCCTCTAGCTTTCTCCCTAGAAAATACGAATGTGTAGAGCTGGTGTCTCCACGTGGAACCAATTAGAGTTTCCAAGCATAAAATTTAATGTTCCCTGAACAAAAAACATTCAAAAAAATAAAGTCCGTGGATAATATCAGGAATACACAAACAAAGAGGCTGTAGCAATATCTGGGATTGAATTAGCCAAATGAAACCGGATATTTCCGGTTTCATCCAGACATATCCGGACAAACTGGTGTGGAATTCGTATGCAATGGACCGAGAAAATCACAGGAAAAATGGTTTTGGAGAAAAGCAAAGTATTTTCGTTAGGCAAGTGCATAAAATGTCATCTATACAAACAGAAATAGCATGTTTGTTTGCTGCAGTTCCTCTAGATTTCTCCCTAAAACATAAAAATGTGTAGAACTGGTGTCTCCATGTGGAACCAATTAGTGTTTCCAAGCATAAAATTAAATGTTCCCTGAAAAAAAAAAAACCTTCAAAAAAATAAAGTCCTTGGATAATATCAGGAATACACAAACAAAGAGGCTGTAGCAATATCATGGGTTGAATTAGGCAAAACGAATCCGGATATTTCCGGTTTAATCCAGTCATATCCGGACAAAGTGGTGTGGAATTCGTATGCAATGGACCCAGAAAATCACAGTAAAAATGGTTTTGGAGAAAAGCAAAGTCATTTCGTTAGGCAAGTGCATCAAATGTCATCTATACAAACAGAAATATCATGTTTGTTTGCCGCAGTTCCTCTAGCTTTCTCCCTAGAAAATACGAATGTGTAGAGCTGGTGTCTCCATGTGGAACCAATTAGTGTTTCCAGGCATAAAATGAAATGTTCCCTGAAAAAAAAAACATTCAAAAAAATACAGTCCGTGGATAATATCAGGAATACACAAACACAGAGCCTGTAGCAATATTTCGGTTTGAGTTAGCCAAAACAAAACTGCATATTTCCGGTTTCATCCAGTCATATCCGGACAAAGTGGTGTGGAATTTGTATGCAATGGACCGAGAAAATCACAGTAAAAATGGTTTTGGAGAAAAGCAAAGTCTTTTCGTTAGGCAAGTGCATAAATTGTCATCTAGACAAACAGAAATATCATGTTTGTTTGCCGCAGTTCCTCTAGCTTTCTCCCTAGAAAATACGAATGTGTAGAGCTGGTGTCTCCGTGTGCACCAATTAGAGTTTCCAAGGACAAAGTTAAATGATCCCTGATAAAAAAAACAAAACAATAAAGTCCATGGATAATATCAGGAATACACAAACACAGATGCAGTAGCAATATTTCGGTTTGAGTTAGCCAAAACAAAACCGGATATTTCCGGTTTCATCCAGTCATATCCGGACAAAGTGGTGTGGAATTGGTATGCAATGGACCGAGAAAATCGCAGTAAAAATGGTTTTGGAGAAAAGCAAAGTCTTTTCGTGAGGCAAGTGCATAAAATGTCATCTATACAAACAGAAATATCATGTTTGTTTGCCACAGTTCCTCTAGCTTTCTCCCTACAAAATACGAATGTGTAGAGCTGGTGTCTCCATGTGGAACCAATTAGAGTTTCCAAGCATAAAATTTAATGTTCCCTGAACAAAAAACATTCAAAAAAATAAAGTCCGTGGATAATATCAGGAATACACAAACAAAGAGGCTGTAGCAATATCTGGGGTTGAATTAGCCAAATGAAACCGGATATTTCCGGTTTCATCCAGTCATATCCAGACAAAGTGGTGTGGAATTGGTATGCAATGGACCGAGAAAATCTCAGTAAAAATGGTTTTGGAGAAAAGCAAAGTCTTTTCGTTAGGCAAGTGCATAAAATGTCATCTATACAAACAGAAATATCATGTTTGTTTGCCACAGTTCCTCTAGCTTTCTCCCTAGAAAATACGAATGTGTAGAGCTGGTGTCTCCATGTGGAACCAATTAGAGTTTCCAAGCATAAAATTTAATGTTCCCTGAACAAAAAACATTCAAAAAAATAAAGTCCGTGGATAATATCAGGAATACACAAACAAAGAGGCTGTAGCAATATCTGGGATTGAATTAGCCAAATGAAACCGGATATTTCCGGTTTCATCCAGACATATCCGGACAAACTGGTGTGGAATTCGTATGCAATGGACCGAGAAAATCACAGGAAAAATGGTTTTGGAGAAAAGCAAAGTCTTTTCGTTAGGCAAGTGAATAAAATGTCATCTATACAAACAGAAATAGCATGTTTGTTTGCTGCAGTTCCTCTAGATTTCTCCCTAAAACATAAAAATGTGTAGAACTGGTGTCTCCATGTGGAACCAATTAGTGTTTCCAGGCATAAAATGAAATGTTCCCTGAAAAAAAAAGCATTCAAAAAAATACAGTCCGTGGATAATATCAGGAATACACAAACACAGAGCCTGTAGCAATATTTCGGTTTGAGTTAGCCAAAACAAAACTGCATATTTCCGGTTTCATCCAGTCATATCCGGACAAAGTGGTGTGGAATTTGTATGCAATGGACCGAGAAAATCACAGTAAAAATGGTTTTGGAGAAAAGCAAAGTCTTTTCGTTAGGCAAGTGCATAAATTGTCATCTAGACAAACAGAAATATCATGTTTGTTTGCCGCAGTTCCTCTAGCTTTCTCCCTAGAAAATACGAATGTGTAGAGCTGGTGTCTCCGTGTGCACCAATTAGAGTTTCCAAGGACAAAGTTAAATGATCCCTGATAAAAAAAACAAAACAATAAAGTCCGTGGATAATATCAGGAATACACAAACACAGATGCAGTAGCAATATTTCGGTTTGAGTTAGCCAAAACAAAACCGGATATTTCTGGTTTCATCCAGTCATATCCGGACAAAGTGGTGTGGAATTGGTATGCAATGGACCGAGAAAATCGCAGTAAAAATGGTTTTGGAGAAAAGCAAAGTCTTTTCGTTAGGCAAGTGCATAAAATGTCATCTATACAAACAGAAATATCATGTTTGTTTGCCACAGTTCCTCTAGCTTTCTCCCTACAAAATACGAATGTGTAGAGCTGGTGTCTCCATGTGGAACCAATTAGAGTTTCCAAGCATAAAATTTAATGTTCCCTGAACAAAAAACATTCAAAAAAATAAAGTCCGTGGATAATATCAGGAATACACAAACAAAGAGGCTGTAGCAATATCTGGGGTTGAATTAGCCAAATGAAACCGGATATTTCCGGTTTCATCCAGTCATATCCGGACAAAGTGGTGTGGAATTGGTATGCAATGGACCGAGAAAATCACAGTAAAAATGGTTTTGGAGAAAAGCAAAGTCTTTTCGTTAGGCAAGTGCATAAAATGTCATCTATACAAACAGAAATAGCATGTTTGTTTGCTGCAGTTCCTCTAGATTTCTCCCTAAAACATAAAAATGTGTAGAACTGGTGTCTCCATGTGGAACCAATTAGTGTTTTCAAGCATAAAATTAAATGTTCCCTGAAAAAAAAAACCTTCAAAAAAATAAAGTCCTTGGATAATATCAGGAATACACAAACAAAGAGGCTGTAGCAATATCTTGGATTGAATTAGGCAAAACGAATCCGGATATTTCCGGTTTCATCCAGTCATATCCGGACAAAGTGGTGTGGAATTCGTATGCAATGGACCCGGAAAATCACAGTAAAAATGGTTTTGGAGAAAAGCAAAGTCTTTTCGTTAGGCAAGTGCATAAAATGTCATCTATACAAACAGAAATATCATGTTTGTTTGCCGCAGTTCCTCTAGCTTTCTCCATAGAACAAACGAATGTGTAGAGCTCGTGTCTCCATGTGGAACCAATTAGTGTTTCCAGGCATAAAATGAAATGTTCCCTGAAAAAAAAACATTCAAAAAATAAAGTCCGTGGATAATATCAGGAATACACAAACATAGAGCCTGTAGCAATATTTCGGTTTGAGTTAGCCAAAACAAAACCGCATATTTCCGGTTTCATCCAGTCATATCCGGACAAAGTGGTGTGGAATTTGTATGCAATGGACCGAGAAAATCACAGTAAAAATGGTTTTGGAGAAAAGCAAAGTCTTTTCGTTAGGCAAGTGCATAAATTGTATCTAGACAAACAGAAATATCATGTTTGTTTGCCGCAGTTCCTCTAGCTTTCTCCCTAGAAAATACGAATGTGTAGAGCTGGTGTCTCCATGTGGGACCAATTAGTGTTTCCAAGCATGAAATTAAATGTTCCCTGAAAAAAAAACATTCAAAAAAATGAAATCCGTGGATAATATCAGGAATACACAAACACAGATGCTGTAGCAATATTTCGGTTTGAGTTAGCCAAAACAAAACCGGATATTTCCGGTTTCATGCAGTCATATCCGGACAAAGTGGTGTGGAATTGGTATGCAATGGACCGAGAAAATCACAGTAAAAATGGTTTTGGAGAAAAGCAACGTCTTTTCGTTAGGCAAGTGCATAAAATGTCATCTATACAAACAGAAATATCATGTATGTTTGCCGCAGTTCCTCTAGCTTTCTCCCTAGAACATAAAAATGTGTAGAGCTGGTGTCTCCATGTGGAACCAATTAGTGTTTCCAAGCATAAAATTAAATGTTCCCAGAAAAAAAAAAAACATTCAAAAAAATACAGTTCGTGGATAATATCAGGAATACACAAACACAGAGGCTGTAGCAATATCTGGGATTGAATTAGCCAAAACAAAACAGGATATTTCCGGTTTCATCCAGTCATATCCGGACAAAGTGGTGTGGAATTGGTATGCAATGGACCGAGAAAATCACAGGAAAAATGGTTTTGGAGAAAAGCAAAGTCTTTTCGTTAGGCAAGTGCATAAAATGTCATCTATACAAACAGAAATATCATGTTTGTTTGCCGCAGTTCCTCTAGCTTTCTCCCTAGAAAATACGAATGTGTAGAGCAGGTGTCTCCGTGTGCACCAATTAGAGTTTCCAAGGACAAAGTTAAATGATCCCTGATAAAAAATATTCAAAACAATAAAGTCCGTGGATAATATCAGGAATACACAAACACAGATGCTGTAGCAATATTTCGGTTTGAGTTAGCCAAAACAAAGCCGGATATTTCCGGTTTCATCCAGTCATATCCGGACAAAGTGGTGTGGAATTGGTATGCAATGGACCGAGAAAATCACAGTAAAAATGGTTTTGGAGAAAAGCAAAGTCTTTTCATTAGGCAAGTGCATAAAATGTCATCTATACAAACAGAAATATCATGTTTGTTTGCCACAGTTCCTCTAGCTTTCTCCCTAGAAAATACGAATGTGTAGAGCTGGTGTCTCCATGTGGAACGAATTAGTGTTTCCAAGCATAAAATTTAATGTTCCCTGAACAAAAAACATTCAAAAAAATAAAGTCCGTGGATAATATCAGGAATACACAAACAAAGAGGCTGTAGCAATATCTGGGATTGAATTAGCCAAAACGAAACCGGATATTCCCGGTTTCATCCAGTCATATCCGGACAAACTGGTGTGGAATTCGTATGCAATGGACCGAGAAAATCACAGGAAAAATGGTTTTGGAGAAAAGCAAAGTATTTTCGTTAGGCAAGTGCATAAAATGTCATCTATACAAACATAAATAGCATGTTTGTTTGCTGCAGTTCCTCTAGATTTCTCCCTAAAACATAAAAATGTGCAGAACTGGTGTCTCCATGTGGAACCAATTAGTGTTTCCAAGCATAAAATTAAATGTTCCCTGAAAAAAAAACCTTCAAAAAAATAAAGTCCTTGGATAATATCAGGAATACACAAACAAAGAGGCTGTAGCAATATCTTGGATTGAATTAGGCAAAACGAATCCGGATATTTCCGGTTTAATCCAGTCATATCCGGACAAAGTGGTGTGGAATTGGTATGCAATGGACCGAGAAAATCACAGGAAAAATGGTTTTGGAGAAAAGCAAAGTCTTTTCGTTAGGCAAGTGCATCAAATGTCATCTATACAAACAGAAATAGCATGTTTGTTTGCCGCAGTTCCTCTAGCTTTCTCCCTAGAAAATACGAATGTGTAGAGCTGGTGTCTCCATGTGGAAACAATTAGTGTTTCAATGGTACAAAATTAAATGTTCCCTGATAAAAAACATTCAAAACAATAAAGTCCGTGGATAAACTCAGGAATACACAAACACAGAGGCTGTAGCAATATTTCGGTTTGAGTTAGCCAAAACAAAACCAGATATTTCCGGTTTCATCCAGTCATATCCGGACAAAGTGGTGTGGAATTGGTATGCAATGGACCGAGAAAATCACAGTAAAAATGGTTTTGGAGAAAAGCAAAGTCTTTTCGTTAGGCAAGTGCATAAAATGTCATCTATACAAACAGAAATATCATGTTTGTTTGCCGCAGTTCCTCTAGCTTTCTCCCTAGAAAATACGAATGTGTAGAGCTGGTGTCTCCGTGTGCACCAATTAGAGTTTCCAAACACAAAGTTAAATGATCCCTGATAAAAAATATTCAAAACAATAAAGTCCGTGGATAATATCAGGAATACACAAACACAGATGCAGTAGCAATATTTGGGTTTGAGTTAGCCAGAACAAAACCGGATATTTCCGGTTTCATCCAGTCATATCCGGACAAAGTGGTGTGGAATTGGTATGCAATGGACCGAGAAAATCGCAGTAAAATGGTTTTGGAGAAAAGCAAAGTCTTTTCGTTAGGCAAGTGCATAAAATGTCATCTATACAAACAGAAATATCATGTTTGTTTGCCACAGTTCCTCTAGCTTTCTCCCTAGAAAATACTAATGTGTAGAGCTGGTGTCTCCATGTGGAACATATTAGAGTTTCCAAGCATAAAATTTAATGTTCCCTGAACAAAAAACATTCAAAAAAATAAAGACCGTGGATAATCAGGAATACACAAACAAAGAGGCTGTAGCAATATCTGGGATTGAATTAGCCAAATGAAACCGGATATTTCCGGTTTCATCCAGACATATCCGGACAAACTGGTGTGGAATTCGTATGTAATGGACCAAGAAAATCACAGTAAAAATGGTTTTGGAGAAAAGCAAAGTCTTTTCGTTAGGCAAGTGCATAAAATGTCATCTATACAAACAGAAATATCATGTTTGTTTGCCGCAGTTCCTCTAGCTTTCTCCCTAGAAAATACGAATGTGTAGAGCTGGTGTCTCCATGTTGAACCAATTAGTGTTTCCAAGCATAAAATTAAATGTTCCCTGAAAAAAAACCTTCAAAAAAATAAAGTCCTTGGATAATATCAGGAATACACAAACAAAGAGGCTGTAGCAATATCTTGGATTGAATTAGGCAAAACGAATCCGGATATTTCCGGTTTAATCCAGTCATATCCGGACAAAGTGGTGTGGAATTCGTATGCAATGGACCGAGAAAATCACAGTAAAAATGGTTTTGGAGAAAAGCAAAGTCTTTTCGTTAGGCAAGTGCATAAAATGTCATCTATACAAACAGAAATATCATGTTTGTTTGCCGCAGTTCCTCTAGCTATCTCCATAGAACAAACGAATGTGTAGAGCTCGTGTCTCCATGTGGAACCAATTAGTGTTTCCAAGCATAAAATGAAATGTTCCCTGAAAAAAAAACATTCAAAAAAATAAAGTCCGTGGATAATATCAGGAATACACAAACACAGAGGCTGTAGCAATATTTCGGTTTGAGTTAGCCAAAACAAAACCGCATATTTCCGGTTTCATCCAGTCATATCCGGACAAAGTGGTGTGGAATTTGTATGCAATGGACCGAGAAAATCACAGTAAAAATGGTTTTGGAGAAAAGCAACGTCTTTTCGTTAGGCAAGTGCATAAATTGTCATCTAGACAAACAGAAATATCATGTTTGTTTGCCGCAGTTCCTCTAGCTTTCTCCCTAGAAAATACGAATGTGTAGAGCTGGTGTCTCCATGTGGGACCAATTAGTGTTTCCAAGCATAAAATTAAATGTTCCCTGAAAAAAAAACATTCAAAAAAATAAAATCCGTGGATAATATCAGGAATACACAAACACAGATGCTGTAGCAATATTTCGGTTTGAGTTAGCCAAAACAAAACCGGATATTTCCGGTTTCATCCAGTCATATCCGGACAAAGTGGTGTGGAATTGGTATGCAATGGACCGAGAAAATCACAGTAAAAATGGTTTTGGAGAAAAGCAAAGTCTTTTCATTAGGCAAGTGCATCAAATGTCATCTAGACAAACAGAAATATCATGTTTGTTTGCCGCAGTTCCTCTAGCTTTCTCACTAGAACATAAAAATGTGTAGAGCTGGTGTCTCCATGTGGAACCAATTAGTGTTTCCAAGCATAAAATTAAATGTTCCCTGAACAAAAAACATTCAAAAAAATAAAGTCCGTGGATAATATCAGGAATACACAAACAAAGAGGCTGTAGAAATATCTGGGATTGAATTAGCCAAATGAAACCGGATATTTCCGGTTTCATCCAGACATATCCGGACAAACTGGTGTGGAATTCGTATGCAATGTACCGAGAAAATCACAGGAAAAATGGTTTTGGAGAAAAGCAAAGTATTTTCGTTAGGCAAGTGCATAAAATGTCATCTATACAAACAGAAATAGCATGTTTGTTTGCTGCAGTTCCTCTAGATTTCTCCCTAAAACATAAAAATGTGTAGAACTGGTGTCTCCATGTGGAACCAATTAGTGTTTCCAAGCATAAAATTAAATGTTCCCTGAAAAAAAAACCTTCAAAAAAATAAAGTCCTTGGATAATATCAGGAATACACAAACAAAGTGGCTGTAGCAATATCTTGGATTGAATTAGGCAAAACGAATCCGGATATTTCCGGTTTAATCCAGTCATATCCGGACAAAGTGGTGTGGAATTCGTATGCAATGGACCCAGAAAATCACAGTAAAAATGGTTTTGGAGAAAAGCAAAGTCTTTTCGTTAGGCAAGTGCATAAAATGTCATCTATACAAACAGAAATATCATGTTTGTTTGCCGCAGTTCCTCTAGCTTTCTCCATAGAACAAACGAATGTGTAGAGCTCGTGTCTCCATGTGGAACCAATTAGTGTTTCCAAGCATAAAATGAAATGTTCCCTGAAAAAAAAACATTCAAAAAAATAAAGTCCGTGGATAATATCAGGAATACACAAACACAGAGGCTGTAGCAATATTTCGGTTTGAGTTAGCCAAAACAAAACCGCATATTTCCGGTTTCATCCAGTCATATCCGGACAAAGTGGTGTGGAATTTGTATGCAATGGACCGAGAAAATCACAGTAAAAATGGTTTTGGAGAAAAGCAAAGTCTTTTCGTTAGGCAAGTGCATAAATTGTCATCTAGACAAACAGAAATATCATGTTTGTTTGCCGCAGTTCCTCTAGCTTTCTCCCTAGAAAATACGAATGTGTAGAGCTGGTGTCTCCATGTGGGACCAATTAGTGTTTCCAAGCATAAAATTAAATGTTCCCTGAAAAAAAAAACATTCAAAAAAATAAAATCCGTGGATAATATCAGGAATACACAAACACAGATGCTGCAGCAATATTTCGGTTTGAGTTAGCCAAAACAAAACCGGATATTTCCGGTTTCATGCAGTCATATCCGGACAAAGTGGTGTGGAATTGGTATGCAATGGACCGAGAAAATCACAGTAAAAATGGTTTTGGAGAAAAGCAAAGTCTTTTCGTTAGGCAAGTGCATAAAATGTCATCTATACAAACAGAAATATCATGTTTGTTTGCCGCAGTTCCTCTAGCTTTCTCACTAGAACATAAAAATGTGTAGAGCTGGTGTCTCCATGTGGAACCAATTAGTGTTTCCAAGCATAAAATGAAATGTTCCCTGAAAAAAAAACATTCAAAAAAATAAAGTCCGTGGATAATATCAGGAATACACAAACAAAGAGGCTGTAGCAATATCTGGGATTGAATTAGCCAAAACAAAACCGGATATTTCCGGTTTCATCCAGTCATATCCGGACAAAGTGGTGTGGAATTTGTATGCAATGGACCGAGAAAATCACAGTAAGAATGGTTTTGGAGAAAAGCAACGTCTTTTCGTTAGGCAAGTGCATAAAATGTCATCTATACAAACAGAAATATCATGTTTGTTTGCCGCAGTTCCTCTAGCTTTCTCCCTGAAAAATACGAATGTGTAGAGCAGGTGTCTCCGTGTGCACCAATTATAGTTTCCAAGGACAAAGTTAAATGATCCCTGATAAAAAAATATTCAAAACAATAAAGTCCGTGGATAATATCAGGAATACACAAACACAGAGGCTGTAGCAATATTTCGGTTTGAGTTAGCCAAAACAAAACCGGATATTTCCGGTTTCATCCAGTCATATCCGGACAAAGTGGTGTGGAATTCGTATGCAATGGACCGAGAAAATCTCAGTAAAAATGGTTTTGGAGAAAAGCAAAGTCTTTTCGTTAGGCAAGTGCATAAAATGTCATCTATACAAACAGAAATAGCATGTTTGTTTGCCGCAGTTCCTCTAGCTTTCTCCCTAGAACAAATAAATGTGTAGAGCTGGTGTCTCCATGTGGAACCAATTAGTGTTTTCAAGCATAAAATTAAATGTTCCCAGAAAAAAAAACATTCAAAAAAATACAGTCCGTGGATAATATCAGGAATACACAAACACAGAGGCTGTAGCAATATTTCGGTTTGAGTTAGCCAAAACAAAACCGCAGATTTCCGGTTTCATCCAGTCATATCCGGACAAAGTGGTGTGGAATTGGTATGCAATGGACCGAGAAAATCGCAGTAAAAATGGTTTTGGAGAAAAGCAAAGTCTTTTCGTTAGGCAAGTGCATAAAATGTCATCTATACAAACAGAAATATCATGTTTGTTTGCCGCAGTTCCTCTAGCTTTCTCCCTAGAAAATACGAATGTGTAGAGCTGGTGTCTCCGTGTGCACCAATTAGAGTTTCCAAGGACAAAGTTAAATGATCCCTGATAAAAAAAAACAAAACAATACAGTCCGTGGATAATATCAGGAATATCAGGATAATATCAGTTCCTCTAGCTTTCTCCCTAGAAAATACTAATGTGTAGAGCTGGTGTCTCCATGTGGAACATATTAGAGTTTCCAAGCATAAAATTTAGTGTTCCCTGAACAAAAAACATTGAAAAAAATAAAGTCCGTGGATAATATCAGGAATACACAAACAAAGAGGCTGTAGCAATATCTGGGATTGAATTAGCCAAATGAAACCGGATATTTCCGGTTTCATCCAGACATATCCGGACAAACTGGTGTGGAATTCGTATGCAATGGACCGAGAAAATCACAGGAAAAATGGTTTTGGAGAAAAGCAAAGTATTTTCGTTAGGCAAGTGCATAAAATGTCATCTATACAAACAGAAATAGCATGTTTGTTTGCTGCAGTTCCTCTAGATTTCTCCCTAAAACATAAAAAAGTGTAGAACTGGTGTCTCCATGTGGAACCAACTAGTGTTTCCAAGCAAAAAATTAAATGATCCTTGAAAAAAAAAACATTCAAAAAATACAGTCCCTGGATCATATCAGGAATACACAAACACAGAGGCTGTAGCAATATCTGGGATTGAATTAGCCAAAACGAATCCGGATATTTCCGGTTTCATCCAGTCATATCCGGACAAAGTGGTGTGGAATTTGTATACAATGGACCGAGAAAATCACAGTAAAAATGGTTTTGGAGAAAAGCAAAGTCTTTTTGTTAGGCAAGTGCATCAAATGTCATCTATACAAACAGAAATATCATGTTTGTTTGCCGCAGTTCCTCTAGCTTTCTCCCTAGAAAATACGAATGTGTAGAGCTGGTGTCTCCATGTGGAACCAATTAGTGTTTCCAAGCATAAAATTAAATGTTCCCAGAAAAAAAAAACATTCCAAAAAATACAGTCCGTGGATAATATCAGGAATACACAAACACAGAGGCTGTAGCAATATTTCGGTTTGAGTTAGCCAAAACAAAACCGCATATTTCCGGTTTCATCCAGTCATATCCGGACAAAGTGGTGTGGAATTGGTATGCAATGGACCGAGAAAATCACAGGAAAAATGGTTTTGGAGAAAAGCAAAGTCTTTTCGTTAGGCAAGTGCATCGAATGTCATCTATACAAACAGAAATATCATGTTTGTTTTCCGCAGTTCCTCTAGCTTTCTCCCTAGAAAATACGAATGTGTAGAGCTGGTGTCTCCATGTGGATCCAATTAGTGTTTCCAAGCATAAAATGAAATGTTCCCTGAAAAAAAAACATTCAAAAAAATAAAATCCGTGGATAATACCAGGAATACACAAACACAGATGCTGTACAAATATTTCGGTTTGAGTTAGCCAAAAAAAAACCCGGATATTTCCGGTTTCATCCAGTCATATCCGGACAAACTTGTGTGGAATTCGTATGCAATGGACCGAGAAAATCACAGGAAAAATGGTTTTGGAGAAAAGCAAAATCTTTTCGTTAGGCAGGTGCATAAAATGTCATCTATACAAACAGAAATAGAATGTTTGTTTGCCGCAGTTCCTCTAGCTTTCTCCCTAGAAAATACGAATGTGTAGAGCTGGTGTCTCCGTGTGCACCAATTAGAGTTTCCAAGGACAAAGTTTTCTCCCTAGAATATAAAAATGTGTAGAGCTGGTGTCTCCATGTGGAACCAATTAGTGTTTCCAAGCATAAAATTAATTTGAATTAAACATTCAAAAAAATACAGTCCGTGGATCATATCAGGAATACACAAACACAGAGGCTGTAGCAATATCTGGGATTGAATTAGCCAAAACGAATCCAGATATTTCCGGTTTCATCCAGTCATATCCGGACAAAGTGGTGTGGAATTTGTATACAATGGACCGAGAAAATCACAGGAAAAATGGTTTTGGAGAAAAGCAAAGTCTTTTCGTTAGGCAAGTGCATCAAATGTCATCTATACAAACAGAAATAGCATGTTTGTTTGCCGCAGTTCCTCTAGCTTTCTCCCTAGAAAATATGAATGTGTAGAGCTGGTGTCTCCGTGTGCACCAATTAGAGTTTCCAAGGACAAAGTTAAATGTTCCCTGATATAAAAAAACAAAACAATACAGTCCGTGGATAATATCAGGAATACACAAACACAGATGCTGTAGCAGTATTTCGGTTTGAGTTAGCCAAAACAAAACCGGATATTTCCGGTTTCATCCAGTCATATCCGGACAAAGTGGCGTGGAATTGGTATGCAATGGACCGAGGAAATCACAGTAAAAATGGTTTTGGAGAAAAGCAAAGTCTTTTCGTTAGGCAAGTGCATAAAATGTCATCTAGACAAACAGAAATATCATGTTTGTTTGCCGCAGTTCCTCTAGCTTTCTCCCTAGAACATAAAAATGTGTAGAGCTGGTGTCTCCATGTGGAACCAATTAATGTTTCCAAGCATAAAATTTAATGTTCTCTGAAAAAAAACATTCAAAAAATAAAGTCCGTGGATAATATCAGGAATATACAAACAAAGAGGCTGTAGCAATATCTGAGATTGAATTAGCCAAAACGAAACTGGATATTTCCGGTTTCATCCAGTCATATCCGGACAAAGTGGTGTGGAATTCGTATGCAATGGACCGAGAAAATCACAGGAAAAATGGTTTTGGAGAAAAGCAAAGTCTTTTCGTTAGGCAAGTGCATAAAATGTCATCTATACAAACAGAAATATCAAGTTTGTTTGCCGCAATTCCTCTACCTTTCTCCCTAGAACGTAAAAATGTGTAGAGCTGGTGTCTCCATGTGGAACCAATTAGTGTTTCCAAGCATAAAATTAAATGTTCCCTGAAAAAAAAAACATTCAAAAAAATAAAGTCCGTGGATCATATCAGGAATACACAAACACAGAGGCTGTAGCAATATCTGCGATTGAATTATCAAAACGAATCCGGATATTTCCGGTTTCATCCAGTCATATCCGGACAAAGTGGTGTGGAATTCGTATGCAATGGACTGAGAAAATCACAGTAAAAATGGTTTTGGAGAAAAGCAAAGTCTTTTCGTTAGGCAAGTGCATAAAATGTCATCTATACAAACAGAAATATCATGTTTGTTTGCCACAGTTCCTCTAGCTTTCTCCCTAGAACAAACAAATGTGTAGAGCTGGTGTCTCCATGTGGAACCAATTAGTGTTTCCAAGCATAAAATTAAATGTTCAAAGAAAAAAAAAAACATTCAAAAAATAGAGTCCGTGGATAATATCAGGAATACACAAACACAGAGGCTGTAGCAATATTTCGGTTTGAGTTAGCCAAAACAAAACCGCAGATTTCCGGTTTCATCCAGTCATATCCGGACAAAGTGGTGTGGAATTGGTATGCAATGGACCGAGAAAATCACTGGAAAAATGGTTTTGGAGAAAAGCAAAGTCTTTTCGTTAGGCAAGTGCATCAAATGTCATCTATACAAACAGAAATAGCATGTTTGTTTGCCGCAGATCCTCTAGCTTTCTCCCTAGAAAATACGAATGTGTAGAGCTGGTGTCTCCATGTGGAACCAATTAGTGTTTCCAAGCATAAAATTAAATGTTCCCTGAAAAAAAAACATTCAAAAAAATAAAATCCGTGGATAATATCAGGAATACACAAACAAAGAGGCTGTAGCAATATCTGGGATTGAATTAGCCAAAATGATACCGGATATTTCCGGTTTCATCCAGTCATATCCGGACAAAGTGGTGTGGAATTGGTATGCAATGGACTGAGAAAATCACAGTAAAAATGGTTTTGGAGAAAAGCAAAGTCTTTTTGTTAGGCAAGTGCATAAAATGTCATCTATAAAAACAGAAATAGCATGTTTGTTTGCCGCAGTTCCTCTAGCTTTCTCCATAGAACAAACAAATGTGTAGAGCTGGTGTCTCCATGTGGAAATAATTAGTGTTTCCAAGCATAAAATTAAATGTTCCCTGAAAAAAAAACATTCAAAAAAATAAAGTCCGTGGATAATATCAGGAATGCACAAACACAGATGCTGTACAAATATTTCGGTTTGAGTTAGCCAAAAAAAACCCGGATATTTCCGGTTTCATCCAGTCATATCCGGACAAAGTGGTGTGGAATTGGTATGCAATGGACCGAGAAAATCACAGGAAAAATGGTTTTGGAGAAAAGCAAAGTCTTTTCGTTAGGCAAGTGCATCAAATGTCATCTATACAAACAGAAATAGCATGTTTGTTTGCCGCAGTTCCTCTAGCTTTCTCCCTAGAAAATACGAATGTGTAGAGCTGGTGTGTCCATGTGGAACCAATTAGTGTTTCCAAGCATAAAATTAAATGTTCCCTGAAAAAAAAAACATTCAAAAAAATAAAATCCGTGGATAATACCAGGAATACACAAACACAGATGCTGTACAAATATTTCTGTTTGAGTTAGCCAAAAAAACCCGGATATTTCCGGTTTCATCCAGTCATATCTGGACAAAGTGGTGTGGAATTGGTATACAATGGACCGAGAAAATCACAGGAAAAATGGTTTTGGAGAAAAGCAAAGTCTTTTCGTTAGGCAAGTGCATAAAATGTCATCTATACAAACAGAAATAGCATGTTTGTTTGCCGCAGTTCCTCTAGCTTTCTCCATAGAAAATACGAATGTGTAGAGCTGGTGTCTCCATGTGGAACCAATTAGTGTTTCCAAGCATAAAATTAAATGTTCCCTGAAAAAAAAAAACATTCAAAAAAATAAAATCCGTGGATAATATCAGGAATACACAAACACAGATGCTGTAGCAATATTTCGGTTTGAGTTAGCCAAAAAAACCCGGATATTTCCGGTTTCATCCAGTCATATCCGGACAAAGTGGTGTGGAATTGGTGTACAATGGACCGAGAAAATCACAGGAAAAATGGTTTTGGAGAAAAGCAAAGTCTTTTCGTTAGGCAAGTGCATAAAATGTCATCTATACAAACAGAAATATCATGTTTGTTTGCCGCAGTTCCTCTACCTTTCTCCCTAGAACATAAAAATGGGTAGAGCTGGTGTCTCCATGTGGAACCAATTAGTGTTTCCAAGCATAAAATTTAATGTTCCCTGAAAAAAAAAACATTCAAAAAAATAAAATCCGTGGATAATATCAGGAATACACTAACAAAGAGGCTGTAGCAATATCTGAGATTGAATTAGCCAAAACGAAACCGGATATTTCCGGTTTCATCCAGTCATATCCGGACAAACTGGTGTGGAATTCTTATGCAATGGACCGAGAAAACCACAGTAAAAATGGTTTTGGAGAAAAGCAAAGTATTTTCGTTAGGCAAGTGCATAAAATGTCATGTATACAAACAGAAATATCATGTTTGTTTGCCGCAGTTCCACTACCTTTCACCCTAGAACATAAAAATGTGTAGAGCTGGTGTCTCCATGTGGAACCAATTAGTGTTTCCAAGCATAAAATTAAATGTTCCCTGAAAAAAAAAACATTCAAAAAAATAAAGTTCGTGGATAATATCAGGAATACACAAACAAAGAGGCTGTAGCAATATCTGGGATTTAATTAGCCAAAAGGAAACCGGATATTTCCAGTTTCATCCAGTCATATCCGGACAAACTGGTGTGGAATTCGTATGCAATGGACCGAGAAAATCACAGCAAAAATGATTTTGGAGAAAAGCAAAGTCTTTTCGTTAGGCAAGTGCATAAAATGTCATCTAAACAAACAGAAATATCATGTTTGTTTGCCGCAGTTCCTCTAGCTTTCTCCCTAGAACAAATAGATGTGTAGAGCTGGTGTATCCATGTGGAACCAATTAGTGTTTCCAAGCATAAAATTAAATGTTCCCTGAAAAAAAAACATTCAAAAAATACAGTCCGTGGATAATATCAGGAATACACAAACACAGATGCTGTAGCAATATTTCGGTTTGAGTTAGCCAAAAAAACCCGGATATTTCCGGTTTCATCCAGTCATATCCGGACAAAGTGGTGTGGAATTTGTATGCAATGGACCGAGAAAATCACAGGAAAAATGGTTTTGGAGAAAAGCAAAGTCTTTTCCTTAGGCAAGTGCATAAAATGTCATCTGTACAAACAGAAATATCATGTTTGTTTGCCGCAGTTCCTCTAGCTTTCTCCCTAGAAAATACGAATGTGTAGAGCTGGTGTCTCCGTGTGCACCAATTAGAGTTTCCAAGGACAAAGTTAAATGTTCCCTGATAAAAAAAACAAAAAAATAAAATCCATGGATAATATCAGGAATACACAAACACAGATGCTGTAGCAATATTTCGGTTTGAGTTAGCCAAAACAAAACCAGATATTTCCGGTTTCATCCAGTCATATCCGGACAAAGTGGTGTGGAATTGGTATGCAATGGACCGAGGAAATCACAGTAAAAATGGTTTTGGAGAAAAGCAAAGTCTTTTCGTTAGGCAAGTGCATCAAATGTCATCTATACAAACAGAAATATCATGTTTGTTTGCCGCAGTTCCTCTAGATTTCTCCCTAGAAAATACGATTGTGTAGAGCTGGTGTCTCCATGTGGAACCAATTAGTGTTTCCAAGCATAAAATTTAATGTTCTCTGAAAAAAAACATTCAAAAAAATAAAATCCGTGGATAATATCAGGAATACACAAACAAAGAGGCTGTAGCAATATCTGAGATTGAATTAGCCAAAACGAAACTGGATATTTCCGGTTTCATCCAGTCATATCCGGACAAAGTGGTGTGGAATTCGTATGCAATGGACCGAGAAAATCACAGTAAAAATGGTTTTGGAGAAAAGCAAAGTATTTTCGTTAGGCAAGTGCATAAAATGTCATCTATACAAACAGAAATATCATGTTTGTTTGCCGCAGTTCCTCTAGCTTTCTCCATAGAAAATACGAATGTGTAGAGCTGGTGTCTCCATGTGGAACCAATTAGAGTTTCCAAGCATAAAATTAAATGTTCCCTGAAAAAAAAACATTCAAAAAAATAAAATCCGTGGATAATATCAGGAATACACAAACACAGATGCTGTAGCAATATTTCGGTTTGAGTTAGCCAAACCAAAACCGGATATTTCAGGTATCATCCAGTCATATCCGGACAAAGTGGTGTGGAATTGGTATGCAATGGACCGAGAAAATCACAGGAAAAATGGTTTTGGAGAAAAGCAAACTCTTTTCGTTAGGCAAGTGCATCAAATGTCATCTATACAAACAGAAATATCATGTTTGTTTGCCGCAGTTCCTCTAGCTTTCTCCCTAGAACAAACAAATGTGTAGAGCTGATGTCTCCTTGTGGAACCAATTAGTGTTTCCAAGCATAAAATTAAATGTTCCCTGAAAAAAAAAACATTCAAAAAAACAGTCCGTGGATAATATCAGGAATACACAAACAAAGAGGCTGTAGCAATATCTGGGATTGAATTAGCCAAAATGAAACCGGATATTTCCGGTTTCATCCAGTCATATCCGGACAAACTGGTGTGGAATTCGTATGCAATGGACCGAGAAAATCACAGTAAAAATGGTTTTGGAGAAAAGCAAAGTCTTTTCGTTAGGCAAGTGCATAAAATGTCATCTATAGAAACAGAAATAGCATGTTTGTTTGCCGCAGTTCCTCTAGCTTTCTCCCTAGAACAAAAAAATGTGTAGAGCTGGTGTCTCCATGTGGAACCAATTAGTGTTTCCAAGCATAAAATTAAATGTTCCCAGAAAAAAAAAACATTCAAAAAAATACAGTCCGTGGATAATATCAGGAATACACAAACACAGAGGCTGTAGCAATATTTCGGTTTGAGTTAGCCAAAACAAAACCGGATATTTCCGGTTTCATCCAGTCATATCCGGACAAAGTGGTGTGGAATTGGTATGCAATGGACCGAGAAAATCACAGTAAAATTTCTTTTGGAGAAAAGCAAAGTCTTTTCGTTAGGCAAGTGCATCAAATGTCATCTAGACAAACAGAAATATCATGTTTGTTTGCCGCAGTTCCTCTAGCTTTCTCCCTAGAAAATACGAATGTGTAGAGCTGGTGTCTCCATGTGGAACCAATTAGTGTTTCCAACCATAAAATTAAATGTTCCCTGAAAAAAAAAACATTCAAAAAAATAAAATCCGTGGATAATATCAGGAATACACAAACACAGATGCTGTAGCAATATTTCGGTTTGAGTTAGCCAAAACAAAACCGGATATTTCCGGTTTCATCCAGTCATATCCGGACAAAGTGGTGTGGAATTGGTATGCAATGGACCGAGAAAATCACAGGAAAAATGGTTTTGGAGAAAAGCAAAGTCTTTTCGTTAGGCAAGTGCATCAAATGTCATCTATACAAATAGAAATATCATGTTTGTTTGCCGCAGTTCCTCTAGCTTTCTCCCTAGAATATAAAAATGTGTAGAGCTGGTGTGTCCATGTGGAACCAATTAGTGTTTCCAAGCATAAAATTAAATGTTCCCTGAAAAAAAAAAAAACATTCAAAAAAATAAAGTCCGTGGATAATACCAGGAATACACAAACACAGATGCTGTACAAATATTACGGTTAGAGTTAGCCAAAAAAAACCCGGATATTTCCGGTTTCATCCAGTCATATCCGGACAAAGTGGTGTGGAATTCGTATGCAATGGACCGAGAAAATCACAGGAAAAATGCTTTTGGAGAAAAGCAAAATCTTTTCATTAGGCAAGTGCATCAAATGTCATCTATACAAACAGAAATATCAAGTTTGTTTGCCGCAGTTCCTCTAGCTTTCTCCCTAGAAAATACGAATGTGTAGAGCTGGTGTCTCCGTGTGCACCAATTAGAGTTTCCAAGGACAAAGTTAAATGTTCCCTGATATAAAAAAACAAAACAATAAAGTCCGTGGATAATATCAGGAATACACAAACACAGATGCTGTAGCAATATTTCGGTTTGAGTTAGCCAAAACAAAACCGCATATTTCCGGTTTCATCCAGTCATATCCGGACAAAGTGGTGTGGAATTTGTATGCAATGGACCGAGAAAATCACAGTAAAAATGGTTTTGGAGAAAAGCAAAGTCTTTTCGTTAGGCAAGTGCATAAAATGTCATCTATAGAAACAGAAATAGCATGTTTGTTTGCCGCAGTTCCTCTAGCTTTCTCCCTAGAAAATACGAATGTGTAGAGCTGGTGTGTCCATGTGGAACCAATTAGTGTTTCCAAGCATAAAATTAAATGTTCCCTGAAAAAAAAAAACATTCAAAAAAATAAAATCCGTGGATAATACCAGGAATACACAAACACAGAAGCTGTAGCAATATTTCGTTTTGAGTTAGCCAAAAAAAACCCGGATATTTCCGGTTTCATCCAGTCATATCCGGACAAAGTGGTGTGGAATTCGTATGCAATGGACCGAGAAAATCACAGGAAAATGGTTTTGGAGAAAAGCAAAGTCTTTTCGTTAGGCAAGTGCATAAAATGTCATCTATACAAACAGAAATATCAAGTTTGTTTGCCGCAGTTCCTCTACCTTTCTCCCTAGAACATAAAAATGTGTAGAGCTGGTGTCTCCATGTGGAACCAATTAGTGTTTCCAAGCATAAAATTTAATGTTCCCTAAAAAAAAAAAACACTCAAAAAAATAAATTCCGTGGATCATATCAGGAATACACAAACAAAGAGGCTGTGGCAATATCTGGGATTGAATTAGCCAAAACGAATCCGGTATTTCCGGTTTCATCCAGTCATATCCGGACAAAGTGGTGTGGAATTCGTATGCAATGGACTGAGAAAATCACAGTAAAAATGGTTTTGGAGAAAAGCAAAGTCTTTTCGTTAGGCAAGTGCATCAAATGTCATCTATACAAACAGAAATATCATGTTTGTTTGCCACAGTACCTCTAGCTTTCTCCCTAGAACAAACAAATGTGTAGAGCTGGTGTCTCCATGTGGAACCAATTAGTGCTTCCAAGCATAAAATTAAATGTTCCCAGAAAAAAAAAAACATTCAAAAAATACAGTCCGTGGATAATATCAGGAATACACAAACACAGAGGCTGTAGCAATATTTCGGTTTGAGTTAGCCAAAACAAAACCGCTTATTTCCGGTTTCATCCAGTCATATCCGGACAAACTGGTGTGGAATTCGTATGCAATGGACCGAGAAAATCACAGTAAAAATGGTTTTGGAGAAAAGCAAAGTCTTTTCGTTAGGCAAGTGCATCAAATGTCATCTATACAAACAGAAATATCATGTTTGTTTGCCGCAGTTCCTCTAGCTTTCTCCCTAGAACATAAAAATGTGTAGAGCTGGTGTCTCCATGTGGAACCAATTAGTGTTTCCAAGCATAAAATTAAATGTTCCCTGAAAAAAAAAACATTCAAAAAATAAAGTCCGTGGATAATATCAGGAATACACAAACAAAGAGTCTGTAGCAATATCTGGGATTGAAATAGCCAAAATGAAACCGGATATTTCCGGTTTCATCCAGTCATATCCGGACAAACTGGTGTGGAATTCGTATGCAATGGACCGAGAAAATCACAGTAAAAATGGTTTTGGAGAAAAGCAAAGTCTTTTCGTTAGGCAAGTGCATCAAATGTCATCTATACAAACAGAAATATCATGTTTGTTTGCCGCAGTTCTTCTAGCTTTCTCCCTAGAACAAACAAATGTGTAGAGCTGGTGTCTCCATGTGGAACCAATTAGTGTTTCCAAGCATAAAATTAAATGTTCCCAGAAAAAAAAAAACATTCAAAAAATACAGTCCGTGGATAATATCAGGAATACACAAACACAGAGGCTGTACCAATATTTCGGTTTGAGTTAGCCAAAACAAAACCGCATATTTCCGGTTTCATCCAGTCATATCCGGACAAAGTGGTGTGGAATTGGTATGCAATGGACCGAGAAAATCACAGTAAAAATGGTTTTGGAGAAAAGCAAAGTCTTTTCGTTAGGCAAGTGCATCAAATGTCATCTATACAAACAGAAATAGAATGTTTGTTTGCCGCAGTTCCTCTAGCTTTCTCCCTAGAAAATACGAATGTGTAGAGCTGGTGTCTCCATGTGGAACCAATTAGTGTTTCCAAGCATAAAATTAAATGTTCCCTGAAAAAAAAAACATTCAAAAAAATAAAATCCGTGGATAATATCAGGAATACACAAACACAGATGCTGTAGCAATATTTCGGTTTGAGTTAGCCAAAACAAAACCGGATATTTCTGGTTTCATCCAGTCATATCCGGACAAAGTGGTGTGGAATTGGTATGCAATGGACCGAGAAAATCACAGGAAAATGGTTTTGGAGAAAAACAAAGTCTTTTCGTTAGGCAAGTGCATAAAATGTCATCTATACAAACAGAAATATCAAGTTTGTTTGCCGCAGTTCCTCTACCTTTCTCCCTAGAACATAAAAATGTGTAGAGCTGGTGTCTCCATGTGGAACCAATTAGTGTTTCCAAGCATAAAATTTAATGTTCCCTAAAAAAAAAAAACACTCAAAAAAATAAATTCCGTGGATCATATCAGGAATACACAAACAAAGAGGCTGTGGCAATATCTGGGATTGAATTAGCCAAAACGAATCCGGTATTTCCGGTTTCATCCAGTCATATCCGGACAAAGTGGTGTGGAATTCGTATGCAATGGACTGAGAAAATCACAGTAAAAATGGTTTTGGAGAAAAGCAAAGTCTTTTCGTTAGGCAAGTGCATCAAATGTCATCTATACAGACAGAAATATCATGTTTGTTTGCCACAGTACCTCTAGCTTTCTCCCTAGAACAAACAAATGTGTAGAGCTGGTGTCTCCATGTGGAACCAATTAGTGCTTCCAAGCATAAAATTAAATGTTCCCAGAAAAAAAAAAAAATTCAAAAAATACAGTCCGTGGATAATATCAGGAATACACAAACACAGAGGCTGTAGCAATATTTCGGTTTGAGTTAGCCAAAACAAAACCGCATATTTCCGGTTTCATCCAGTCATATCCGGACAAACTGGTGTGGAATTCGTATGCAATGGACCGAGAAAATCACAGTAAAAATGGTTTTGGAGAAAAGCAAAGTCTTTTCGTTAGGCAAGTGCATCAAATGTCATCTATACAAACAGAAATATCATGTTTGTTTGCCGCAGTTCCTCTAGCTTTCTCCCTAGAACATAAAAATGTGTAGAGCTGGTGTCTCCATGTGGAACCAATTAGTGTTTCCAAGCATAAAATTAAATGTTCCCTGAAAAAAAATAACATTCAAAAAATAAAGTCCGTGGATAATATCAGGAATACACAAACAAAGAGTCTGTAGCAATATCTGGGATTGAAATAGCCAAAATGAAACCGGATATTTCCGGTTTCATCCAGTCATATCCGGACAAACTGGTGTGGAATTCGTATGCAATGGACCGAGAAAATCACAGTAAAAATGGTTTTGGAGAAAAGCAAAGTCTTTTCGTTAGGCAAGTGCATCAAATGTCATCTATACAAACAGAAATATCATGTTTGTTTGCCGCAGTTCTTCTAGCTTTCTCCCTAGAACAAACAAATGTGTAGAGCTGGTGTCTCCATGTGGAACCAATTAGTGTTTCCAAGCATAAAATTAAATGTTCCCAGAAAAAAAAAAAAAACATTCAAAAAATACAGTCCGTGGATAATATCAGGAATACACAAACACAGAGGCTGTACCAATATTTCGGTTTGAGTTAGCCAAAACAAAACCGCATATTTCCGGTTTCATCCAGTCATATCCGGACAAAGTGGTGTGGAATTGGTATGCAATGGACCGAGAAAATCACAGTAAAAATGGTTTTGGAGAAAAGCAAAGTCTTTTCGTTAGGCAAGTGCATCAAATGTCATCTATACAAACAGAAATAGAATGTTTGTTTGCCGCAGTTCCTCTAGCTTTCTCCCTAGAAAATACGAATGTGTAGAGCTGGTGTCTCCATGTGGAACCAATTAGTGTTTCCAAGCATAAAATTAAATGTTCCCTGAAAAAAAAAACATTCAAAAAAATAAAATCCGTGGATAATATCAGGAATACACAAACACAGATGCTGTAGCAATATTTCGGTTTGAGTTAGCCAAAACAAAACCGGATATTTCTGGTTTCATCCAGTCATATCCGGACAAAGTGGTGTGGAATTGGTATGCAATGGACCGAGAAAATCACAGTAAAAATGGTTTTGGAGAAAAGCAAAGTCTTTTCCTTAGGCAAGTGCATAAAATGTCATCTATACAAACAGAAATAGAATGTTTGTTTGCCGCAGTTCCTCTAGATTTCTCCCTAGAACATAAAAATGTGTAGAGCTGGTGTCTCCATGTGGAACCAATTAGTGTTTCCAAGCATAAAATTAAATGTTCCCTGAAAAAAAAAACATTCAAAAAAATAAAGTCCGTGGATAATATCAGGAATACACAAACAAAGAGGCTGTAGCAATATCTGTGATTGAATTAGCCAAAATGAAACCGGATATTTCCGGTTTCATCCAGTCATATCCGGACAAAGTGGTGTGGAATTCGTATGCAATGGACCGAGAAAATCGCAGCAAAAATGGTTTTGGAGAAAAGCAAAGTCTTTTCGTTAGGCAAGTGCATAAAATGTCATCTAGACAAACAGAAATATCATGTTTGTTTGCCGCAGTTCCTCTAGCTTTCTCCCTAGAAAATACGAATGTGTAGAGCTGGTTTCTCCGTGTGCACCAATTAGAGTTTCCAAGGACAAAGTTAAATGTTCCCTGATATAAAAAAAAACAAAACAATAAAGTCCGTGGATAATATCAGGAATACACAAACACAGATGCTGTAGCAATATTTCGGTTTGAGTTAGCCAAAAGAAAACCGGATATTTCCGGTTTCATCCAGTCATAACCGGACAAAGTGGTTTGGAATTGGTATGCAATGACCGAGAAAATCACAGTAAAAATGGTTTTGGAGAAAAGCAAAGTCTTTTCGTTAGGCAAGTGCATCAAATGTCATCTACACAAACAGAAATAGCATGTTTGTTTGCCGCAGTTCCTCTAGCTTTCTCCCTAGAACATAAAAATGTGTAGAGCTGGTGTCTCCATGTGGAACCAATTAGTGTTTCCAAGCATAAAATTTAATGTTCTCTGAAAAAAAAACATTCAAAAAAATAAAATCCGTTGATAATATCAGGAATACACAAACAAAGAGGCTGTAGCAATATCTGTGATTGAATTAGCAAAAATGAAACCGGATATTTCCGGTTTCATCCAGTCATATCCGGACAAAGTGGTGTGGAATTCGTATGCAATGGACCGAGAAAATCACAGTAAAAATGGATTTGGAGAAAAGCAAAGTCTTTTCGTTAGGCAAGTGCATAAAATGTCATCTATACAAACAGAAATAGCATGTTTGTTTGCCGCAGTTCCTCTAGCTTTCTCCCTAGAAAATACGAATGTGTAGAGCTGGTGTCTCCATGTGGAACCAATTAGTGTTTCCACGCATAAAATTAAATGTTCCCAGAAAAAAAAAAAACATTCAAAAAAATACAGTCCGTGGATAATATCAGGAATACACAAACACAGAGGCTGTAGCAATATTTCGGTTTGAGTTAGCCAAAACAAAACCGCATATTTCCGGTTTCATCCAGTCATATCCGGACAAAGTGGTGTGGAATTGGTATGCAATGGACCGAGAAAATCACAGTAAAAATGGTTTTGGAGAAAAGCAAAGTCTTTTCATTAGGCAAGTGCATAAAATGTCATCTATACAAACAGAAATAGCATGTTTGTTTGCCGCAGTTCCTCTAGCTTTCTCCCTAGAACATAAAAATGTGTAGAGCTGGTGTCTCCATGTGGAACCAATTAGTGTTTCCAAGCATAAAATTAAATGTTCTCTGAAAAAAAAAAACATTCAAAAAAATAAAGTCCGTGGATAATATCAGGAATACACAAACAAAAAGGCTGTAGCAATATCTGGGATTGAATTAGCCAAAATGAAACCGGATATTTCCGGTTTCATCCAGTCATATCCGGACAAACTGGTGTGGAATTGGTATGCAATGGACTGAGAAAATCACAGTAAAAATGGTTTTGGAGAAAAGCAAAGTCTTTTCGTTAGGCAAGTGCATCAAATGTCATCTATACAAACAGAAATAGCATGTTTGTTTGCCGCAGTTCCTCTAGCTTTCTCCCTAGAACATAAAAATGTGTAGAGCTGGTGTCTCCATGTGGAACCAATTAGTGTTTCCAAGCATAAAATTAAATGTTCCCAGAAAAAAAAAACATTCAAAAAAATAAAATCCGTGGATAATACCAGCAATACACAAACACAGATGCTGTACAAATATTTCGGTTTGAGTTAGCCAAAAAAAACCCGGATATTTCCGGTTTCATCCAGTCATATCCGGACAAAGTGGTGTGGAATTGGTATACAATGGACCGAGAAAATCACAGGAAAAATGGTTTTGGAGAAAAGCAAAGTCTTTTCGTTAGGCAAGTGCATCAAATGTCATCTATACAAACAGAAACAGCATGTTTGTTTGCCGCAGTTCCTCTAGCTTTCTCCCTAGAAAATACGAATGTGTAGAGCTGGTGTCTCCATGTGGAACCAATTAGTGTTTCCAAGCATAAAATTAAATGTTCCCTGAAAAAAAAAACATTCAAAAAAATAAAATCCGTGGATAATACCAGGAATACACAAACACAGATGCTGTAGCAATATTTCGGTTTGAGTTAGCCAAAACAAAACCGGATATTTCCGGTTTCATCCAGTCATATCCGGACAAAGTGGTGTGGAATTGGTATGCAATGGACCGAGAAAATCACAGGAAAAATGGTTTTGGAGAAAAGCAAAGTCTTTTCGTTAGGCAAGTGCATCAAATGTCATCTAGACAAACAGAAATAGCATGTTTGTTTGCCGCAGTTCCTCTAGCTTTCTCCCTAGAAAATACGAATGTGTAGAGCTGGTGTCTCCATTTGGAACCAATTAGTGTTTCCAAGCATAAAATTAAATGTTCCCAGAAAAAAAAAACATTCAAAAAAATACAGTCCGTGGATAATATCAGGAATACACAAACACAGAGGCTGTAGCAATATTTCGGTTTGAGTTAGCCAAAACAAAACCGCATATTTCCGGTTTCATCCAGTCATATCCGGACAAACTGGTGTGGAATTCGTATGCAATGGACCGAGAAAATCACAGTAAAAATGGTTTTGGAGAAAAGCAAAGTCTTTTCGTTAGGCAAGTGCATCAAATGTCATCTATACAAACAGAAATATCATGTTTGTTTGCCGCAGTTCCTCTAGCTTTCTCCCTAGAACATAAAAATGTGTAGAGCTGGTGTCTCCATGTGGAACCAATTAGTGTTTCCAAGCATAAAATTAAATGTTCCCTGAAAAAAAAAAACATTCAAAAAATAAAGTCCGTGGATAATATCAGGAATACACAAACAAAGAGTCTGTAGCAATATCTGGGATTGAAATAGCCAAAAGGAAACCGGATATTTCCGGTTTCATCCAGTCATATCCGGACAAACTGGTGTGGAATTCGTATGCAATGGACCGAGAAAATCACAGTAAAAATGGTTTTGGAGAAAAGCAAAGTCTTTTCGTTAGGCAAGTGCATCAAATGTCATCTATACAAACAGAAATATCATGTTTGTTTGCCGCAGTTCTTCTAGCTTTCTCCCTAGAACAAACAAATGTGTAGAGCTGGTGTCTCCATGTGGAACCAATTAGTGTTTCCAAGCATAAAATTAAATGTTCCCAGAAAAAAAAAAAAACATTCAAAAAATACAGTCCGTGGATAATATCAGGAATACACAAACACAGAGGCTGTACCAATATTTCGGTTTGAGTTAGCCAAAACAAAACCGCATATTTCCGGTTTCATCCAGTCATATCCGGACAAAGTGGTGTGGAATTGGTATGCAATGGACCGAGAAAATCACAGTAAAAATGGTTTTGGAGAAAAGCAAAGTCTTTTCGTTAGGCAAGTGCATCAAATGTCATCTATACAAACAGAAATAGAATGTTTGTTTGCCGCAGTTCCTCTAGCTTTCTCCCTAGAAAATACGAATGTGTAGAGCTGGTGTCTCCATGTGGAACCAATTAGTGTTTCCAAGCATAAAATTAAATGTTCCCTGAAAAAAAAAACATTCAAAAAAATAAAATCCGTGGATAATATCAGGAATACACAAACACAGATGCTGTAGCAATATTTCGGTTTGAGTTAGCCAAAACAAAACCGGATATTTCTGGTTTCATCCAGTCATATCCGGACAAAGTGGTGTGGAATTGGTATGCAATGGACCGAGAAAATCACAGTAAAAATGGTTTTGGAGAAAAGCAAAGTCTTTTCCTTAGGCAAGTGCATAAAATGTCATCTATACAAACAGAAATAGAATGTTTGTTTGCCGCAGTTCCTCTAGATTTCTCCCTAGAACATAAAAATGTGTAGAGCTGGTGTCTCCATGTGGAACCAATTAGTGTTTCCAAGCATAAAATTAAATGTTCCCTGAAAAAAAAAAACATTCAAAAAAATAAAGTCCGTGGATAATATCAGGAATACACAAACAAAGAGGCTGTAGCAATATCTGTGATTGAATTAGCCAAAACAAAACCGGATATTTCCGGTTTCATCCAGTCATATCCGGACAAAGTGGTGTGGAATTCGTATGCAATGGACCGAGAAAATCGCAGCAAAAATGGTTTTGGAGAAAAGCAAAGTCTTTTCGTTAGGCAAGTGCATAAAATGTCATCTAGACAAACAGAAATATCATGTTTGTTTGCCGCAGTTCCTCTAGCTTTCTCCCTAGAAAATACGAATGTGTAGAGCTGGTTTCTCCGTGTGCACCAATTAGAGTTTCCAAGGACAAAGTTAAATGTTCCCTGATATAAAAAAAAACAAAACAATAAAGTCCGTGGATAATATCAGGAATACACAAACACAGATGCTGTAGCAATATTTCGGTTTGAGTTAGCCAAAAGAAAACCGGATATTTCCGGTTTCATCCAGTCATAACCGGACAAAGTGGTTTGGAATTGGTATGCAATGACCGAGAAAATCACAGTAAAAATGGTTTTGGAGAAAAGCAAAGTCTTTTCGTTAGGCAAGTGCATCAAATGTCATCTACACAAACAGAAATAGCATGTTTGTTTGCCGCAGTTCCTCTAGCTTTCTCCCTAGAACATAAAAATGTGTAGAGCTGGTGTCTCCATGTGGAACCAATTAGTGTTTCCAAGCATAAAATTTAATGTTCTCTGAAAAAAAAACATTCAAAAAAATAAAATCCGTTGATAATATCAGGAATACACAAACAAAGAGGCTGTAGCAATATCTGTGATTGAATTAGCAAAAATGAAACCGGATATTTCCGGTTTCATCCAGTCATATCCGGACAAAGTGGTGTGGAATTCGTATGCAATGGACCGAGAAAATCACAGTAAAAATGGATTTGGAGAAAAGCAAAGTCTTTTCGTTAGGCAAGTGCATAAAATGTCATCTATACAAACAGAAATAGCATGTTTGTTTGCCGCAGTTCCTCTAGCTTTCTCCCTAGAAAATACGAATGTGTAGAGCTGGTGTCTCCATGTGGAACCAATTAGTGTTTCCACGCATAAAATTAAATGTTCCCAGAAAAAAAAAACATTCAAAAAAATACAGTCCGTGGATAATATCAGGAATACACAAACACAGAGGCTGTAGCAATATTTCGGTTTGAGTTAGCCAAAACAAAACCGCATATTTCCGGTTTCATCCAGTCATATCCGGACAAAGTGGTGTGGAATTGGTATGCAATGGACCGAGAAAATCACAGTAAAAATGGTTTTGGAGAAAAGCAAAGTCTTTTCATTAGGCAAGTGCATCAAATGTCATCTATACAAACAGAAATATCATGTTTGTTTGCCGCAGTTCCTCTAGCTTTCTCCCTAGAACATAAAAATGTGTAGAGCTGGTGTCTCCATGTGGAACCAATTAGTGTTTCCAAGCATAAAATTAAATGTTCTCTGAAAAAAAAAAACATTCAAAAAAATAAAGTCCGTGGATAATATCAGGAATACACAAACAAAAAGGCTGTAGCAATATCTGGGATTGAATTAGCCAAAATGAAACCGGATATTTCCGGTTTCATCCAGTCATATCCGGACAAACTGGTGTGGAATTGGTATGCAATGGACTGAGAAAATCACAGTAAAAATGGTTTTGGAGAAAAGCAAAGTCTTTTCGTTAGGCAAGTGCATCAAATGTCATCTATACAAACAGAAATATCATGTTTGTTTGCCGCAGTTCCTCTAGCTTTCTCCCTAGAACATAAAAATGTGTAGAGCTGGTGTCTCCATGTGGAACCAATTAGTGTTTCCAAGCATAAAATTAAATGTTCCCTGAAAAAAAAAACATTCAAAAAATAAAGTCCGTGGATAATATCAGGAATACACAAACAAAGAGTCTGTAGCAATATCTGGGATTGAAATAGCCAAAAGGAAACCGGATATTTCCGGTTTCATCCAGTCATATCCGGACAAACTGGTGTGGAATTCGTATGCAATGGACCGAGAAAATCACAGTAAAAATGGTTTTGGAGAAAAGCAAAGTCTTTTCGTTAGGCAAGTGCATCAAATGTCATCTATACAAACAGAAATATCATGTTTGTTTGCCGCAGTTCTTCTAGCTTTCTCCCTAGAACAAACAAATGTGTAGAGCTGGTGTCTCCATGTGGAACCAATTAGTGTTTCCAAGCATAAAATTAAATGTTCCCAGAAAAAAAAAACATTCAAAAAATACAGTCCGTGGATAATATCAGGAATACACAAACACAGAGGCTGTACCAATATTTCGGTTTGAGTTAGCCAAAACAAAACCGCATATTTCCGGTTTCATCCAGTCATATCCGGACAAAGTGGTGTGGAATTGGTATGCAATGGACCGAGAAAATCACAGTAAAAATGGTTTTGGAGAAAAGCAAAGTCTTTTCGTTAGGCAAGTGCATCAAATGTCATCTATACAAACAGAAATAGAATGTTTGTTTGCCGCAGTTCCTCTAGCTTTCTCCCTAGAAAATACGAATGTGTAGAGCTGGTGTCTCCATGTGGAACCAATTAGTGTTTCCAAGCATAAAATTAAATGTTCCCAGAAAAAAAAAACATTCAAAAAAATAAAATCCGTGGATAATACCAGCAATACACAAACACAGATGCTGTACAAATATTTCGGTTTGAGTTAGCCAAAAAAAACCCGGATATTTCCGGTTTCATCCAGTCATATCCGGACAAAGTGGTGTGGAATTGGTATACAATGGACCGAGAAAATCACAGGAAAAATGGTTTTGGAGAAAAGCAAAGTCTTTTCGTTAGGCAAGTGCATCAAATGTCATCTATACAAACAGAAACAGCATGTTTGTTTGCCGCAGTTCCTCTAGCTTTCTCCCTAGAAAATACGAATGTGTAGAGCTGGTGTCTCCATGTGGAACCAATTAGTGTTTCCAAGCATAAAATTAAATGTTCCCTGAAAAAAAAAAACATTCAAAAAAATAAAATCCGTGGATAATACCAGGAATACACAAACACAGATGCTGTAGCAATATTTCGGTTTGAGTTAGCCAAAACAAAACCGGATATTTCCGGTTTCATCCAGTCATATCCGGACAAAGTGGTGTGGAATTGGTATGCAATGGACCGAGAAAATCACAGGAAAAATGGTTTTGGAGAAAAGCAAAGTCTTTTCGTTAGGCAAGTGCATCAAATGTCATCTAGACAAACAGAAATAGCATGTTTGTTTGCCGCAGTTCCTCTAGCTTTCTCCCTAGAAAATACGAATGTGTAGAGCTGGTGTCTCCATTTGGAACCAATTAGTGTTTCCAAGCATAAAATTAAATGTTCCCAGAAAAAAAAAACATTCAAAAAAATACAGTCCGTGGATAATATCAGGAATACACAAACACAGAGGCTGTAGCAATATTTCGGTTTGAGTTAGCCAAAACAAAACCGCATATTTCCGGTTTCATCCAGTCATATCCGGACAAACTGGTGTGGAATTCGTATGCAATGGACCGAGAAAATCACAGTAAAAATGGTTTTGGAGAAAAGCAAAGTCTTTTCGTTAGGCAAGTGCATCAAATGTCATCTATACAAACAGAAATATCATGTTTGTTTGCCGCAGTTCCTCTAGCTTTCTCCCTAGAACATAAAAATGTGTAGAGCTGGTGTCTCCATGTGGAACCAATTAGTGTTTCCAAGCATAAAATTAAATGTTCCCTGAAAAAAAAAAACATTCAAAAAATAAAGTCCGTGGATAATATCAGGAATACACAAACAAAGAGTCTGTAGCAATATCTGGGATTGAAATAGCCAAAAGGAAACCGGATATTTCCGGTTTCATCCAGTCATATCCGGACAAACTGGTGTGGAATTCGTATGCAATGGACCGAGAAAATCACAGTAAAAATGGTTTTGGAGAAAAGCAAAGTCTTTTCGTTAGGCAAGTGCATCAAATGTCATCTATACAAACAGAAATATCATGTTTGTTTGCCGCAGTTCTTCTAGCTTTCTCCCTAGAACAAACAAATGTGTAGAGCTGGTGTCTCCATGTGGAACCAATTAGTGTTTCCAAGCATAAAATTAAATGTTCCCAGAAAAAAAAAACATTCAAAAAATACAGTCCGTGGATAATATCAGGAATACACAAACACAGAGGCTGTACCAATATTTCGGTTTGAGTTAGCCAAAACAAAACCGCATATTTCCGGTTTCATCCAGTCATATCCGGACAAAGTGGTGTGGAATTGGTATGCAATGGACCGAGAAAATCACAGTAAAAATGGTTTTGGAGAAAAGCAAAGTCTTTTCGTTAGGCAAGTGCATCAAATGTCATCTATACAAACAGAAATAGAATGTTTGTTTGCCGCAGTTCCTCTAGCTTTCTCCCTAGAAAATACGAATGTGTAGAGCTGGTGTCTCCATGTGGAACCAATTAGTGTTTCCAAGCATAAAATTAAATGTTCCCTGAAAAAAAAAACATTCAAAAAAATAAAATCCGTGGATAATATCAGGAATACACAAACACAGATGCTGTAGCAATATTTCGGTTTGAGTTAGCCAAAACAAAACCGGATATTTCTGGTTTCATCCAGTCATATCCGGACAAAGTGGTGTTGAATTGGTATGCAATGGACCGAGAAAATCACAGGAAAATGGTTTTGGAGAAAAGCAAAGTCTTTTCGTTAGGCAAGTGCATAAAATGTCATCTATACAAACAGAAATATCAAGTTTGTTTGCCGCAGTTCCTCTACCTTTCTCCCTAGAACATAAAAATGTGTAGAGCTGGTGTCTCCATGTGGAACCAATTAGTGTTTCCAAGCATAAAATTTAATGTTCCCTAAAAAAAAAAAACACTCAAAAAATAAATTCCGTGGATCATATCAGGAATACACAAACAAAGAGGCTGTGGCAATATCTGGGATTGAATTAGCCAAAACGAATCCGGTATTTCCGGTTTCATCCAGTCATATCCGGACAAAGTGGTGTGGAATTCGTATGCAATGGACTGAGAAAATCACAGTAAAAATGGTTTTGGAGAAAAGCAAAGTCTTTTCGTTAGGCAAGTGCATCAAATGTCATCTATACAAACAGAAATATCATGTTTGTTTGCCACAGTACCTCTAGCTTTCTCCCTAGAACAAACAAATGTGTAGAGCTGGTGTCTCCATGTGGAACCAATTAGTGCTTCCAAGCATAAAATTAAATGTTCCCAGAAAAAAAAAAAACATTCAAAAAATACAGTCCGTGGATAATATCAGGAATACACAAACACAGAGGCTGTAGCAATATTTCGGTTTGAGTTAGCCAAAACAAAACCGCATATTTCCGGTTTCATCCAGTCATATCCGGACAAACTGGTGTGGAATTCGTATGCAATGGACCGAGAAAATCACAGTAAAAATGGTTTTGGAGAAAAGCAAAGTCTTTTCGTTAGGCAAGTGCATCAAATGTCATCTATACAAACAGAAATATCATGTTTGTTTGCCGCAGTTCCTCTAGCTTTCTCCCTAGAACATAAAAATGTGTAGAGCTGGTGTCTCCATGTGGAACCAATTAGTGTTTCCAAGCATAAAATTAAATGTTCCCTGAAAAAAAAAAACATTCAAAAAATAAAGTCCGTGGATAATATCAGGAATACACAAACAAAGAGTCTGTAGCAATATCTGGGATTGAAATAGCCAAAATGAAACCGGATATTTCCGGTTTCATCCAGTCATATCCGGACAAACTGGTGTGGAATTCGTATGCAATGGACCGAGAAAATCACAGTAAAAATGGTTTTGGAGAAAAGCAAAGTCTTTTCGTTAGGCAAGTGCATCAAATGTCATCTATACAAACAGAAATATCATGTTTGTTTGCCGCAGTTCTTCTAGCTTTCTCCCTAGAACAAACAAATGTGTAGAGCTGGTGTCTCCATGTGGAACCAATTAGTGTTTCCAAGCATAAAATTAAATGTTCCCAGAAAAAAAAAAAAAAACATTCAAAAAATACAGTCCGTGGATAATATCAGGAATACACAAACACAGAGGCTGTACCAATATTTCGGTTTGAGTTAGCCAAAACAAAACCGCATATTTCCGGTTTCATCCAGTCATATCCGGACAAAGTGGTGTGGAATTGGTATGCAATGGACCGAGAAAATCACAGTAAAAATGGTTTTGGAGAAAAGCAAAGTCTTTTCGTTAGGCAAGTGCATCAAATGTCATCTATACAAACAGAAATAGAATGTTTGTTTGCCGCAGTTCCTCTAGCTTTCTCCCTAGAAAATACGAATGTGTAGAGCTGGTGTCTCCATGTGGAACCAATTAGTGTTTCCAAGCATAAAATTAAATGTTCCCTGAAAAAAAAAACATTCAAAAAAATAAAATCCGTGGATAATATCAGGAATACACAAACACAGATGCTGTAGCAATATTTCGGTTTGAGTTAGCAAAAACAAAACCGGATATTTCTGGTTTCATCCAGTCATATCCGGACAAAGTGGTGTGGAATTGGTATGCAATGGACCGAGAAAATCACAGTAAAAATGGTTTTGGAGAAAAGCAAAGTCTTTTCCTTAGGCAAGTGCATAAAATGTCATCTATACAAACAGAAATAGAATGTTTGTTTGCCGCAGTTCCTCTAGATTTCTCCCTAGAACATAAAAATGTGTAGAGCTGGTGTCTCCATGTGGAACCAATTAGTGTTTCCAAGCATAAAATTAAATGTTCCCTGAAAAAAAAAAAACATTCAAAAAAATAAAGTCCGTGGATAATATCAGGAATACACAAACAAAGAGGCTGTAGCAATATCTGTGATTGAATTAGCCAAAATGAAACCGGATATTTCCGGTTTCATCCAGTCATATCCGGACAAAGTGGTGTGGAATTCGTATGCAATGGACCGAGAAAATCGCAGCAAAAATGGTTTTGGAGAAAAGCAAAGTCTTTTCGTTAGGCAAGTGCATAAAATGTCATCTAGACAAACAGAAATATCATGTTTGTTTGCCGCAGTTCCTCTAGCTTTCTCCCTAGAAAATACGAATGTGTAGAGCTGGTTTCTCCGTGTGCACCAATTAGAGTTTCCAAGGACAAAGTTAAATGTTCCCTGATATAAAAAAAAACAAAACAATAAAGTCCGTGGATAATATCAGGAATACACAAACACAGATGCTGTAGCAATATTTCGGTTTGAGTTAGCCAAAAGAAAACCGGATATTTCCGGTTTCATCCAGTCATAACCGGACAAAGTGGTTTGGAATTGGTATGCAATGACCGAGAAAATCACAGTAAAAATGGTTTTGGAGAAAAGCAAAGTCTTTTCGTTAGGCAAGTGCATCAAATGTCATCTACACAAACAGAAATAGCATGTTTGTTTGCCGCAGTTCCTCTAGCTTTCTCCCTAGAACATAAAAATGTGTAGAGCTGGTGTCTCCATGTGGAACCAATTAGTGTTTCCAAGCATAAAATTTAATGTTCTCTGAAAAAAAAACATTCAAAAAAATAAAATCCGTTGATAATATCAGGAATACACAAACAAAGAGGCTGTAGCAATATCTGTGATTGAATTAGCAAAAATGAAACCGGATATTTCCGGTTTCATCCAGTCATATCCGGACAAAGTGGTGTGGAATTCGTATGCAATGGACCGAGAAAATCACAGTAAAAATGGATTTGGAGAAAAGCAAAGTCTTTTCGTTAGGCAAGTGCATAAAATGTCATCTATACAAACAGAAATAGCATGTTTGTTTGCCGCAGTTCCTCTAGCTTTCTCCCTAGAAAATACGAATGTGTAGAGCTGGTGTCTCCATGTGGAACCAATTAGTGTTTCCACGCATAAAATTAAATGTTCCCAGAAAAAAAAAAACATTCAAAAAAATACAGTCCGTGGATAATATCAGGAATACACAAACACAGAGGCTGTAGCAATATTTCGGTTTGAGTTAGCCAAAACAAAACCGCATATTTCCGGTTTCATCCAGTCATATCCGGACAAAGTGGTGTGGAATTGGTATGCAATGGACCGAGAAAATCACAGTAAAAATGGTTTTGGAGAAAAGCAAAGTCTTTTCATTAGGCAAGTGCATAAAATGTCATCTATACAAACAGAAATATCATGTTTGTTTGCCGCAGTTCCTCTAGCTTTCTCCCTAGAACATAAAAATGTGTAGAGCTGGTGTCTCCATGTGGAACCAATTAGTGTTTCCAAGCATAAAATTAAATGTTCTCTGAAAAAAAAAAACATTCAAAAAAATAAAGTCCGTGGATAATATCAGGAATACACAAACAAAAAGGCTGTAGCAATATCTGGGATTGAATTAGCCAAAATGAAACCGGATATTTCCGGTTTCATCCAGTCATATCCGGACAAACTGGTGTGGAATTGGTATGCAATGGACTGAGAAAATCACAGTAAAAATGGTTTTGGAGAAAAGCAAAGTCTTTTCGTTAGGCAAGTGCATCAAATGTCATCTATACAAACAGAAATAGCATGTTTGTTTGCCGCAGTTCCTCTAGCTTTCTCCCTAGAACATAAAAATGTGTAGAGCTGGTGTCTCCATGTGGAACCAATTAGTGTTTCCAAGCATAAAATTAAATGTTCCCAGAAAAAAAAAACATTCAAAAAAATAAAATCCGTGGATAATACCAGCAATACACAAACACAGATGCTGTACAAATATTTCGGTTTGAGTTAGCCAAAAAAAACCCGGATATTTCCGGTTTCATCCAGTCATATCCGGACAAAGTGGTGTGGAATTGGTATACAATGGACCGAGAAAATCACAGGAAAAATGGTTTTGGAGAAAAGCAAAGTCTTTTCGTTAGGCAAGTGCATCAAATGTCATCTATACAAACAGAAACAGCATGTTTGTTTGCCGCAGTTCCTCTAGCTTTCTCCCTAGAAAATACGAATGTGTAGAGCTGGTGTCTCCATGTGGAACCAATTAGTGTTTCCAAGCATAAAATTAAATGTTCCCTGAAAAAAAAAACATTCAAAAAAATAAAATCCGTGGATAATACCAGGAATACACAAACACAGATGCTGTAGCAATATTTCGGTTTGAGTTAGCCAAAACAAAACCGGATATTTCCGGTTTCATCCAGTCATATCCGGACAAAGTGGTGTGGAATTGGTATGCAATGGACCGAGAAAATCACAGGAAAAATGGTTTTGGAGAAAAGCAAAGTCTTTTCGTTAGGCAAGTGCATCAAATGTCATCTAGACAAACAGAAATAGCATGTTTGTTTGCCGCAGTTCCTCTAGCTTTCTCCCTAGAAAATACGAATGTGTAGAGCTGGTGTCTCCATTTGGAACCAATTAGTGTTTCCAAGCATAAAATTAAATGTTCCCAGAAAAAAAAAACATTCAAAAAAATACAGTCCGTGGATAATATCAGGAATACACAAACACAGAGGCTGTAGCAATATTTCGGTTTGAGTTAGCCAAAACAAAACCGCATATTTCCGGTTTCATCCAGTCATATCCGGACAAACTGGTGTGGAATTCGTATGCAATGGACCGAGAAAATCACAGTAAAAATGGTTTTGGAGAAAAGCAAAGTCTTTTCGTTAGGCAAGTGCATCAAATGTCATCTATACAAACAGAAATATCATGTTTGTTTGCCGCAGTTCCTCTAGCTTTCTCCCTAGAACATAAAAATGTGTAGAGCTGGTGTCTCCATGTGGAACCAATTAGTGTTTCCAAGCATAAAATTAAATGTTCCCTGAAAAAAAAAACATTCAAAAAATAAAGTCCGTGGATAATATCAGGAATACACAAACAAAGAGTCTGTAGCAATATCTGGGATTGAAATAGCCAAAAGGAAACCGGATATTTCCGGTTTCATCCAGTCATATCCGGACAAACTGGTGTGGAATTCGTATGCAATGGACCGAGAAAATCACAGTAAAAATGGTTTTGGAGAAAAGCAAAGTCTTTTCGTTAGGCAAGTGCATCAAATGTCATCTATACAAACAGAAATATCATGTTTGTTTGCCGCAGTTCTTCTAGCTTTCTCCCTAGAACAAACAAATGTGTAGAGCTGGTGTCTCCATGTGGAACCAATTAGTGTTTCCAAGCATAAAATTAAATGTTCCCAGAAAAAAAAACATTCAAAAAATACAGTCCGTGGATAATATCAGGAATACACAAACACAGAGGCTGTACCAATATTTCGGTTTGAGTTAGCCAAAACCAAACCGCATATTTCCGGTTTCATCCAGTCATATCCGGACAAAGTGGTGTGGAATTGGTATGCAATGGACCGAGAAAATCACAGTAAAAATGGTTTTGGAGAAAAGCAAAGTCTTTTCGTTAGGCAAGTGCATCAAATGTCATCTATACAAACAGAAATAGAATGTTTGTTTGCCGCAGTTCCTCTAGCTTTCTCCCTAGAAAATACGAATGTGTAGAGCTGGTGTCTCCATGTGGAACCAATTAGTGTTTCCAAGCATAAAATTAAATGTTCCCTGAAAAAAAAAACATTCAAAAAAATAAAATCCGTGGATAATATCAGGAATACACAAACACAGATGCTGTAGCAATATTTCGGTTTGAGTTAGCCAAAACAAAACCGGATATTTCTGGTTTCATCCAGTCATATCCGGACAAAGTGGTGTGGAATTGGTATGCAATGGACCGAGAAAATCACAGGAAAATGGTTTTGGAGAAAAGCAAAGTCTTTTCATTAGGCAAGTGCATAAAATGTCATCTATACAAACAGAAATATCAAGTTTGTTTGCCGCAGTTCCTCTACCTTTCTCCCTAGAACATAAAAATGTGTAGAGCTGGTGTCTCCATGTGGAACCAATTAGTGTTTCCAAGCATAAAATTTAATGTTCCCTAAAAAAAAAAAACACTCAAAAAATAAATTCCGTGGATCATATCAGGAATACACAAACAAAGAGGCTGTGGCAATATCTGGGATTGAATTAGCCAAAACGAATCCGGTATTTCCGGTTTCATCCAGTCATATCCGGACAAAGTGGTGTGGAATTCGTATGCAATGGACTGAGAAAATCACAGTAAAAATGGTTTTGGAGAAAAGCAAAGTCTTTTCGTTAGGCAAGTGCATCAAATGTCATCTATACAAACAGAAATATCATGTTTGTTTGCCACAGTACCTCTAGCTTTCTCCCTAGAACAAACAAATGTGTAGAGCTGGTGTCTCCATGTGGAACCAATTAGTGCTTCCAAGCATAAAATTAAATGTTCCCAGAAAAAAAAAAACATTCAAAAAATACAGTCCGTGGATAATATCAGGAATACACAAACACAGAGGCTGTAGCAATATTTCGGTTTGAGTTAGCCAAAACAAAACCGCATATTTCCGGTTTCATCCAGTCATATCCGGACAAACTGGTGTGGAATTCGTATGCAATGGACTGAGAAAATCACAGTAAAAATGGTTTTGGAGAAAAGCAAAGTCTTTTCGTTAGGCAAGTGCATCAAATGTCATCTATACAAACAGAAATATCATGTTTGTTTGCCGCAGTTCCTCTAGCTTTCTCCCTAGAACATAAAAATGTGTAGAGCTGGTGTCTCCATGTGGAACCAATTAGTGTTTCCAAGCATAAAATTAAATGTTCCCTGAAAAAAAAAACATTCAAAAAATAAAGTCCGTGGATAATATCAGGAATACACAAACAAAGAGTCTGTAGCAATATCTGGGATTGAAATAGCCAAAATGAAACCGGATATTTCCGGTTTCATCCAGTCATATCCGGACAAACTGGTGTGGAATTCGTATGCAATGGACCGAGAAAATCACAGTAAAAATGGTTTTGGAGAAAAGCAAAGTCTTTTCGTTAGGCAAGTGCATCAAATGTCATCTATACAAACAGAAATATCATGTTTGTTTGCCGCAGTTCTTCTAGCTTTCTCCCTAGAACAAACAAATGTGTAGAGCTGGTGTCTCCATGTGGAACCAATTAGTGTTTCCAAGCATAAAATTAAATGTTCCCAGAAAAAAAAAACATTCAAAAAATACAGTCCGTGGATAATATCAGGAATACACAAACACAGAGGCTGTACCAATATTTCGGTTTGAGTTAGCCAAAACAAAACCGGATATTTCCGGTTTCATCCAGTCATATCCGGACAAAGTGGTGTGGAATTGGTATGCAATGGACCGAGAAAATCACAGTAAAAATGGTTTTGGAGAAAAGCAAAGTCTTTTCGTTAGGCAAGTGCATCAAATGTCATCTATACAAACAGAAATAGAATGTTTGTTTGCCGCAGTTCCTCTAGCTTTCTCCCTAGAAAATACGAATGTGTAGAGCTGGTGTCTCCATGTGGAACCAATTAGTGTTTCCAAGCATAAAATTAAATGTTCCCTGAAAAAAAAAACATTCAAAAAAATAAAATCCGTGGATAATATCAGGAATACACAAACACAGATGCTGTAGCAATATTTCGGTTTGAGTTAGCAAAAACAAAACCGGATATTTCTGGTTTCATCCAGTCATATCCGGACAAAGTGGTGTGGAATTGGTATGCAATGGACCGAGAAAATCACAGTAAAAATGGTTTTGGAGAAAAGCAAAGTCTTTTCCTTAGGCAAGTGCATAAAATGTCATCTATACAAACAGAAATAGAATGTTTGTTTGCCGCAGTTCCTCTAGATTTCTCCCTAGAACATAAAAATGTGTAGAGCTGGTGTCTCCATGTGGAACCAATTAGTGTTTCCAAGCATAAAATTAAATGTTCCCTGAAAAAAAAAAACATTCAAAAAAATAAAGTCCGTGGATAATATCAGGAATACACAAACAAAGAGGCTGTAGCAATATCTGTGATTGAATTAGCCAAAATGAAACCGGATATTTCCGGTTTCATCCAGTCATATCCGGACAAAGTGGTGTGGAATTCGTATGCAATGGACCGAGAAAATCGCAGCAAAAATGGTTTTGGAGAAAAGCAAAGTCTTTTCGTTAGGCAAGTGCATAAAATGTCATCTAGACAAACAGAAATATCATGTTTGTTTGCCGCAGTTCCTCTAGCTTTCTCCCTAGAAAATACGAATGTGTAGAGCTGGTTTCTGCGTGTGCACCAATTAGAGTTTCCAAGGACAAAGTTAAATGTTCCCTGATATAAAAAAAAACAAAACAATAAAGTCCGTGGATAATATCAGGAATACACAAACACAGATGCTGTAGCAATATTTCGGTTTGAGTTAGCCAAAAGAAAACCGGATATTTCCGGTTTCATCCAGTCATAACCGGACAAAGTGGTTTGGAATTGGTATGCAATGACCGAGAAAATCACAGTAAAAATGGTTTTGGAGAAAAGCAAAGTCTTTTCGTTAGGCAAGTGCATCAAATGTCATCTACACAAACAGAAATAGCATGTTTGTTTGCCGCAGTTCCTCTAGCTTTCTCCCTAGAACATAAAAATGTGTAGAGCTGGTGTCTCCATGTGGAACCAATTAGTGTTTCCAAGCATAAAATTTAATGTTCTCTGAAAAAAAAACATTCAAAAAAATAAAATCCGTTGATAATATCAGGAATACACAAACAAAGAGGCTGTAGCAATATCTGTGATTGAATTAGCAAAAATGAAACCGGATATTTCCGGTTTCATCCAGTCATATCCGGACAAAGTGGTGTGGAATTGGTATGCAATGGACCGAGAAAATCACAGTAAAAATGGATTTGGAGAAAAGCAAAGTCTTTTCGTTAGGCAAGTGCATAAAATGTCATCTATACAAACAGAAATAGCATGTTTGTTTGCCGCAGTTCCTCTAGCTTTCTCCCTAGAAAATACGAATGTGTAGAGCTGGTGTCTCCATGTGGAACCAATTAGTGTTTCCAAGCATAAAATTAAATGTTCCCAGAAAAAAAAAAAACATTCAAAAAAATACAGTCCGTGGATAATATCAGGAATACACAAACACAGAGGCTGTAGCAATATTTCGGTTTGAGTTAGCCAAAACAAAACCGCATATTTCCGGTTTCATCCAGTCATATCCGGACAAAGTGGTGTGGAATTGGTATGCAATGGACCGAGAAAATCACAGTAAAAATGGTTTTGGAGAAAAGCAAAGTCTTTTCATTAGGCAAGTGCATAAAATGTCATCTATACAAACAGAAATATCATGTTTGTTTGCCGCAGTTCCTCTAGCTTTCTCCCTAGAACATAAAAATGTGTAGAGCTGGTGTCTCCATGTGGAACCAATTAGTGTTTCCAAGCATAAAATTAAATGTTCTCTGAAAAAAAAAAACATTCAAAAAAATAAAGTCCGTGGATAATATCAGGAATACACAAACAAAAAGTCTGTAGCAATATCTGGGATTGAATTAGCCAAAATGAAACCGGATATTTCCGGTTTCATCCAGTCATATCCGGACAAACTGGTGTGGAATTGGTATGCAATGGACTGAGAAAATCACAGTAAAAATGGTTTTGGAGAAAAGCAAAGTCTTTTCGTTAGGCAAGTGCATCAAATGTCATCTATACAAACAGAAATAGCATGTTTGTTTGCCGCAGTTCCTCTAGCTTTCTCCCTAGAACATAAAAATGTGTAGAGCTGGTGTCTCCATGTGGAACCAATTAGTGTTTCCAAGCATAAAATTAAATGTTCCCAGAAAAAAAAAACATTCAAAAAAATAAAATCCGTGGATAATACCAGCAATACACAAACACAGATGCTGTACAAATATTTCGGTTTGAGTTAGCCAAAAAAAACCCGGATATTTCCGGTTTCATCCAGTCATATCCGGACAAAGTGGTGTGGAATTGGTATACAATGGACCGAGAAAATCACAGGAAAAATGGTTTTGGAGAAAAGCAAAGTCTTTTCGTTAGGCAAGTGCATCAAATGTCATCTATACAAACAGAAACAGCATGTTTGTTTGCCGCAGTTCCTCTAGCTTTCTCCCTAGAAAATACGAATGTGTAGAGCTGGTGTCTCCATGTGGAACCAATTAGTGTTTCCAAGCATAAAATTAAATGTTCCCTGAAAAAAAAAAACATTCAAAAAAATAAAATCCGTGGATAATACCAGGAATACACAAACACAGATGCTGTAGCAATATTTCGGTTTGAGTTAGCCAAAACAAAACCGGATATTTCCGGTTTCATCCAGTCATATCCGGACAAAGTGGTGTGGAATTGGTATGCAATGGACCGAGAAAATCACAGGAAAAATGGTTTTGGAGAAAAGCAAAGTCTTTTCGTTAGGCAAGTGCATCAAATGTCATCTAGACAAACAGAAATAGCATGTTTGTTTGCCGCAGTTCCTCTAGCTTTCTCCCTAGAAAATACGAATGTGTAGAGCTGGTGTCTCCATTTGGAACCAATTAGTGTTTCCAAGCATAAAATTAAATGTTCCCAGAAAAAAAAAACATTCAAAAAAATACAGTCCGTGGATAATATCAGGAATACACAAACACAGAGGCTGTAGCAATATTTCGGTTTGAGTTAGCCAAAACAAAACCGCATATTTCCGGTTTCATCCAGTCATATCCGGACAAACTGGTGTGGAATTCGTATGCAATGGACCGAGAAAATCACAGTAAAAATGGTTTTGGAGAAAAGCAAAGTCTTTTCGTTAGGCAAGTGCATCAAATGTCATCTATACAAACAGAAATATCATGTTTGTTTGCCGCAGTTCCTCTAGCTTTCTCCCTAGAACATAAAAATGTGTAGAGCTGGTGTCTCCATGTGGAACCAATTAGTGTTTTCAAGCATAAAATTAAATGTTCCCTGAAAAAAAAAACATTCAAAAAATAAAGTCCGTGGATAATATCAGGAATACACAAACAAAGAGTCTGTAGCAATATCTGGGATTGAAATAGCCAAAATGAAACCGGATATTTCCGGTTTCATCCAGTCATATCCGGACAAACTGGTGTGGAATTCGTATGCAATGGACCGAGAAAATCACAGTAAAAATGGTTTTGGAGAAAAGCAAAGTCTTTTCGTTAGGCAAGTGCATCAAATGTCATCTATACAAACAGAAATATCATGTTTGTTTGCCGCAGTTCTTCTAGCTTTCTCCCTAGAACAAACAAATGTGTAGAGCTGGTGTCTCCATGTGGAACCAATTAGTGTTTCCAAGCATAAAATTAAATGTTCCCAGAAAAAAAAAAACATTCAAAAAATACAGTCCGTGGATAATATCAGGAATACACAAACACAGAGGCTGTACCAATATTTCGGTTTGAGTTAGCCAAAACAAAACCGCATATTTCCGGTTTCATCCAGTCATATCCGGACAAAGTGGTGTGGAATTGGTATGCAATGGACCGAGAAAATCACAGTAAAAATGGTTTTGGAGAAAAGCAAAGTCTTTTCGTTAGGCAAGTGCATCAAATGTCATCTATACAAACAGAAATAGAATGTTTGTTTGCCGCAGTTCCTCTAGCTTTCTCCCTAGAAAATACGAATGTGTAGAGCTGGTGTCTCCATGTGGAACCAATTAGTGTTTCCAAGCATAAAATTAAATGTTCCCTGAAAAAAAAAAACATTCAAAAAAATAAAATCCGTGGATAATATCAGGAATACACAAACACAGATGCTGTAGCAATATTTCGGTTTGAGTTAGCCAAAACAAAACCGGATATTTCTGGTTTCATCCAGTCATATCCGGACAAAGTGGTGTGGAATTGGTATGCAATGGACCGAGAAAATCACAGGAAAATGGTTTTGGAGAAAAGCAAAGTCTTTTCGTTAGGCAAGTGCATAAAATGTCATCTATACAAACAGAAATATCAAGTTTGTTTGCCGCAGTTCCTCTACCTTTCTCCCTAGAACATAAAAATGTGTAGAGCTGGTGTCTCCATGTGGAACCAATTAGTGTTTCCAAGCATAAAATTTAATGTTCCCTAAAAAAAAAAACACTCAAAAAAATAAATTCCGTGGATCATATCAGGAATACACAAACAAAGAGGCTGTGGCAATATCTGGGATTGAATTAGCCAAAACGAATCCGGTATTTCCGGTTTCATCCAGTCATATCCGGACAAAGTGGTGTGGAATTGGTATGCAATGGACCGAGAAAATCACAGGAAAAATGGATTTGGAGAAAAGCAAAGTCTTTTCGTTAGGCAAGTGCATAAAATGTCATCTAGACAAACAGAAATAGCATGTTTGTTTGCCGCAGTTCCTCTAGCTTTCTCACTAGAACATAAAAATGTGTAGAGCTGGTGTGTCCATGTGGAACCAATTAGTGTTTCCAAGCATAAAATTAAATGTTCTCTGAAAAAAAAAAAACATTCAAAAAATAAAGTCCGTGGATAATATCAGGAATACACAAACAAAAAGGCTGTATCAATATCTGGGATAGAATTAGCCAAAATGAAACCGGATATTTCCGGTTTCATCCAGTCATATCCGGACAAACTGGTGTGGAATTGGTATGCAATGGACTGAGAAAATCACAGTAAAAATGGTTTTGGAGAAAAGCAAAGTCTTTTCGTTAGGCAAGTGCATAAAATGTCATCTATACAAACAGAAATAGCATGTTTGTTTGCCGCAGTTCCTCTAGTTTTCTCCCTAGAACACAAAAATGTGTAGAGCTGGTGTCTCCATGTGGAACCAATTAGTGTTTCCAAGCATAAAATCAAATGTTCCCAGAAAAAAAAACATTCAAAAAATAAAATCCGTGGATAATACCAGCAATACACAAACACAGATGCTGTACAAATATTTCGGTTTGAGTTAGCCAAAAAAAACCCGGATATTTCCGGTTTCATCCAGTCATATCCGGACAAAGTGGTGTGGAATTGGTATACAATGGACCGAGAAAATCACAGGAAAAATGGTTTTGGAGAAAAGCAAAGTCTTTTCGTTAGGCAAGTGCATAAAATGTCATCTATACAAACAGAAATAGCATGTTTGTTTGCCGCAGTTCCTCTAGCTTTCTCCCTAGAAAATCCGAATGTGTAGAGCTGGTGTCTCCATGTGGAACCAATTAGTGTTTCCAAACATAAAATTAAATGTTCCCTGATAAAAAACATTCAAAAAAATAAAGTGGGTGGATCATATCAGGAATACACAAACAAAGAGGCTGTAGCAATATCTGAGATTGAATTAGCCAAAATGAAACCGGATATTTCCGGTTTCATCCAGTCATATCCGGACAAACTGGTGTGGAATTCATATGCAATGGACCGAGAAAATCACAGTAAAAATGGTTTTGGAGAAAAGCAAAGTCTTTTCGTTAGGCAAGTGCATAAAATGTCATCTATACAAACAGAAATATCATGTTTGTTTGCCACAGTTCCTCTAGCTTTCTCCCTAGAAAATACGAATGTGTAGAGCTGGTGTCTCCATGTGGAACCAATTAGTGTTTCCAAGCATAAAATTTAATGTTCCCTGAAAAAAAAAAACATTCAAAAAAAATAAAGTCCGTGGATAATATCAGGAATACACAAACACAGAGGCTGTAGCAAATTTTCGGTTAGAGTTAGCCAAAACAAAACGGGATACTTCGGTTTCATCCAGTCATATCCGGACAAACTGGTGTGGAATTCGTATGCAGTGGACCGAGAAAATCACAGGAAAAATGGTTTTGGAGAAAAGCAAGTCTTTTCGTTAGGCAAGTGCATAAAATGTCATGTAGACAAACAGAAATATCATGTTTGTTTGCCGCAGTTCCTCTAGCTTTCTCCCTAGAACAAACAAATGTGTAGAGCTGGTGTCTCCATGTGGAACCAATTAGTGTTTCCAAGCATAAAATTAAATGTTCCCAGAAAAAAAAAACATTAAAAAAATACAGTCCGTGGATCATATCAGGAATACACAAACACAGAGGCTGTAGCAATATCTGGGATTGAATTAGCTAAAACGAAACCGGATATTTCCGGTTTCATCCAGTCATATCCGGACAAACTGGTGTGGAATTCGTATGCAATGGACCGAGAAAATCACAGGAAAAATGGTTTTGGAGAAAAGCAAAGTCTTTTCATTAGGCAAGTGCATAAAATGTCATCTATACAAACAGAAATATCATGTTTGTTTGCCGCAGTTCTTCTAGCTTTCTCCCTAGAACAAACAAATGTGTAGAGCTGGTGTCTCCATGTGGAACCAATTAGTGTTTCCAAGCATAAAATTAAATGTTCCCAGAAAAAAAAAAACATTCAAAAATATACAGTCCGTGTATAATATCAGGAATACACAAACACAGAGCCTGTACCAATATTTCGGTTTGAGTTAGCCAAAACAAAACCGCATATTTCCGGTTTCATCCAGTCATATCCGGACAAAGTGGTGTGGAATTGGTATGCAATGGACCGAGAAAATCACAGTAAAAATGGTTTTGGAGAAAAGCAAAGTCTTTTCGTTAGGCAAGTGCATCAAATGTCATCTATACAAACAGAAATAGCATGTTTGTTTGCCGCAGTTCCTCTAGCTTTCTCCCTAGAAAATACGAATGTGTAGAGCTGGTGTCTCCATGTGGAACCAATTAGTGTTTCCAAGCATAAAATTAAATGTTCCCTGAAAAAAAAAAACATTCAAAAAAATAAAATCCGTGGATAATATCAGGAATACACAAACACAGATGCTGTAGCAATATTTCGGTTTGAGTTAGCCAAAACAAAACCGGATATTTCCGGTTTCATCCAGTCATAACCGGACAAAGTGGTTTGGAATTGGTATGCAATGGACCGAGAAAATCACAGTAAAAATGGTTTTGGAGAAAAGCAAAGTCTTTTCGTTAGGCAAGTGCATCAAATGTCATCTACACAAACAGAAACATCATGTTTGTTTGCCACAGTTCCTCTAGCTTTCTCCCTAGAACATAAAAATGTGTAGAGCTGGTGTCTCCATGTGGAACCAATTAGTGTTTCCAAGCATAAAATTTAATGTTCTCTGAAAAAAAAACATTCAAAAAAATAAAATCCGTGGATAATATCAGGAATACACAAACAAAGAGGCTGTAGCAATATCTGTGATTGAATTAGCCAAAATGAAACCGGATATTTCCGGTTTCATCCAGTCATATCCGGACAAAGTGGTGTGGAATTCGTATGCAATGGACCGAGAAAATCACAGTAAAAATGGTTTTGGAGAAAAGCAACGTCTTTTCGTTAGGCAAGTGCATAAAATGTCATCTATACAAACAGAAATAGCATGTTTGTTTGCCGCAGTTCCTCTAGCTTTCTCCCTAGAACATAAAAATGTGTAGAGCTGGTGTCTCCATGTGGAACCAATTAGTGTTTCCAAGCATAAAATTAAATGTTCCCAGAAAAAAAAAACATTCAAAAAAATAAAATCCGTGGATAATACCAGCAATACACAAACACAGATGCTGTACAAATATTTCGGTTTGAGTTAGCCAAAAAAAACCCGGATATTTCCGGTTTCATCCAGTCATATCCGGACAAAGTGGTGTGGAATTGGTATGCAATGGACCGAGAAAATCACAGGAAAAATGGTTTTGGAGAAAAGCAAAGTCTTTTCGTTAGGCAAGTGCATCAAATGTCATCTATACAAACAGAAATATCATGTTTGTTTGCCGCAGTTCCTCTAGCTTTCTCCCTAGAAAATACGAATGTGTAGAGCTGGTGTCTCCATGTGGAACCAATTAGTGTTTCCAAGCATAAAATTCAATGTTCCCTGAAAAAAAAAACATTCAAAAAAATAAAATCCGTGGATAATACCAGGAATACACAAACACAGATGCTGTAGCAATATTTCGGTTTGAGTTAGCCAAAACAAAACCGGATATTTCCGGTTTCATCCAGTCATATCCGGACAAAGTGGTGTGGAATTGGTATGCAATGGACCGAGAAAATCACAGGAAAAATGGTTTTGGAGAAAAGCAAAGTCTTTTCGTTAGGCAAGTGCATCAAATGTCATCTAGACAAACAGAAATAGCATGTTTGTTTGCCGAAGTTCCTCTAGCTTTCTCACTAGAACATAAAAATGTGTAGAGCTGGTGTGTCCATGTGGAACCAATTAGTGTTTCCAAGCATAAAATTAAATGTTCTCTGAAAAAAAAAACATTCAAAAAAATAAAGTCCGTGGATAATATCAGGAATACACAAACAAAAAGGCTGTATCAATATCTGGGATAGAATTAGCCAAAATGAAACCAAATATTTCCGGTTTCATCCAGTCATATCCGGACAAACTGGTGTGGAATTGGTATGCAATGGACTGAGAAAATCACAGTAAAAATGGTTTTGGAGAAAAGCAAAGTCTTTTCGTTAGGCAAGTGCATAAAATGTCATCTATACAAACAGAAATAGCATGTTTGTTTGCCGCAGTTCCTCTAGCTTTCTCCCTAGAACATAAAAATGTGTAGAGCTGGTGTCTCCATGTGGAACCAATTAGTGTTTCCAAGCATAAAATTAAATGTTCCCAGAAAAAAAAACATTCAAAAAATAAAATCCGTGGATAATACCAGCAATACACAAACACAGATGCTGTACAAATATTTCGGTTTGAGTTAGCCAAAAAAAACCCGGATATTTCCGGTTTCATCCAGTCATATCCGGACAAAGTGGTGTGGAATTGGTATACAATGGACCGAGAAAATCACAGGAAAAATGGTTTTGGAGAAAAGCAAAGTCTTTTCGTTAGGCAAGTGCATAAAATGTCATCTATACAAACAGAAATATCATATTTGTTTGCCGTAGTTCCTCTAGCTTTCTCCCTAGAAAATCCGAATGTGTAGAGCTGGTGTCTCCATGTGGAACCAATTAGTGTTTCCAAACATAAAATTAAATGTTCCCTGATAAAAAACATTCAAAAAAATAAAGTGGGTGGATCATATCAGGAATACACAAACAAAGAGGCTGTAGCAATATCTGAGATTGAATTAGCCAAAATGAAACCGGATATTTCCGGTTTCATCCAGTCATATCCGGACAAACTGGTGTGGAATTCATATGCAATGGACCGAGAAAATCACAGTAAAAATGGTTTTGGAGAAAAGCAAAGTCTTTTCATTAGGCAAGTGCATAAAATGTCATCTATACAAACAGAAATATCATGTTTGTTTGCCACAGTTCCTCTAGCTTTCTCCCTAGAAAATACGAATGTGTAGAGCTGGTGTCTCCATGTGGAACCAATTAGTGTTTCCAAGCATAAAATTTAATGTTCCCTGAAAAAAAAAAACATTCAAAAAAATAAAGTCCGTGGATAATATCAGGAATACACAAACACAGAGGCTGTAGCAAATTTTCGGTTAGAGTTAGCCAAAACAAAACGGGATACTTCGGTTTCATCCAGTCATATCCGGACAAACTGGTGTGGAATTTGTATGCAGTGGACCGAGAAAATCACAGGAAAAATGGTTTTGGAGAAAAGCAAGTCTTTTCGTTAGGCAAGTGCATAAAATGTCATGTAGACAAACAGAAATATCATGTTTGTTTGCCGCAGTTCCTCTAGCTTTCTCCCTAGAACAAACAAATGTGTAGAGCTGGTGTCTCCATGTGGAACCAATTAGTGTTTCCAAGCATAAAATTAAATGTTCCCAGAAAAAAAAAACATTAAAAAAATATAGTCCGTGGATCATATCAGGAATACACAAACACAGAGGCTGTAGCAATATCTGGGATTGAATTAGCTAAAACGAAACCGGATATTTCCGGTTTCATCCAGTCATATCCGGACAAACTGGTGTGGAATTCGTATGCAATGGACCGAGAAAATCACAGGAAAAATGGTTTTGGAGAAAAGCAAAGTCTTTTCATTAGGCAAGTGCATAAAATGTCATCTATACAAACAGAAATACCATGTTTGTTTGCCGCAGTTCTTCTAGCTTTCTCCCTAGAACAAACAAATGTGTAGAGCTGGTGTCTCCATGTGGAACCAATTAGTGTTTCCAAGCATAAAATTAAATGTTCCCAGAAAAAAAAAACATTCAAAAAATACAGTCCGTGGATAATATCAGGAATACACAAACACAGAGGCTGTACCAATATTTCGGTTTGAGTTAGCCAAAACAAAACCGCATATTTCCGGTTTCATCCAGTCATATCCAGACAAAATGGTGTGGAATTGGTATGCAATGGACCGAGAAAATCACAGTAAAAATGGTTTTGGAGAAAAGCAAAGTCTTTTCGTTAGGCAAGTGCATCAAATGTCATCTATACAAACAGAAATAGCATGTTTGTTTGCCGCAGTTCCTCTAGCTTTCTCCCTAGAAAATACGAATGTGTAGAGCTGGTGTCTCCATGTGGAACCAATTAGTGTTTCCAAGCATAAAATTAAATGTTCCCTGAAAAAAAAAACATTCAAAAAAATAAAATCCGTGGATAATATCAGGAATACACAAACACAGATGCTGTAGCAATATTTCGGTTTGAGTTAGCCAAAACAAAACCGGATATTTCCGGTTTCATCCAGTCATAACCGGACAAAGTGGTTTGGAATTGGTATGCAATGGACCGAGAAAATCACAGTAAAAATGGTTTTGGAGAAAAGCAAAGTCTTTTCGTTAGGCAAGTGCATCAAATGTCATCTACACAAACAGAAACATCATGTTTGTTTGCCACAGTTCCTCTAGCTTTCTCCCTAGAACATAAAAATGTGTAGAGCTGGTGTCTCCATGTGGAACCAATTAGTGTTTCCAAGCATAAAATTTAATGTTCTCTGAAAAAAAAACATTCAAAAAAATAAAATCCGTGGATCATATCAGGAATACACAAACAAAGAGGCTGTAGCAATATCTGGGATTGAATTAGCCAAAATGAAACCAGATATTTCCGGTTTCATCCAGTCATATCCGGACAAACTGGTGTGGAATTCGTATGCAATGGACCGAGAAAATCACAGTAAAAATGGTTTTGGAGAAAAGCAAAGTCTTTTCGTTAGGCAAGTGCATCAAATGTCATCTAGACAAACAGAAATATCATCTTTGTTTGCCGCAGTTCCTCTAGCTTTCTCCCTAGAACAAACAAATGTGTAGAGCTGGTGCTTCCATGTGGAACCAATTAGTGTTTCCAAGCATAAAATTAATGTTCCCTGAAAAAAAAATTCAAAAAAATACAGTCCGTGGATAATATCAAGATTACACAAACACAGAGGCTGTAGCAATATTTCGGTTTGAGTTAGCCAAAACAAAACCACATATTTCCGGTTTCATCCACTCATATCCGGACAAAGTGGTGTGGAATTTGTATGCAATGGACCGAGAAAATCACAGGAAAAATGGTTTTGGAGAAAAGCAAAGTCTTTTCGTTAGGCAAGTGCATAAAATGTCATCTATACAAACAGAAATAGCATGTTTGTTTGCCGCAGTTCCTCTAGCTTTCTCCCTAGAAAATATGAATGTTTAGAGCTGATGTCTCCGTGTGCACCAATTAGAGTATCCAAGGACAAAGTTAAATGTTCCCAGAAAAAAAAAACATTCAAAAAAATACAGTCCGTGGATAATATCAGGAATACACAAACACAGAGGCTGTAGCAATATTTCGGTTTGAGTTAGCCAAAACAAAACCGCATATTTCCGGTTTCATCCAGTCATATTCGGACAAACTGCAGTGGAATTCTTATACAATGACCCGAGAAAAAAACAGGAAAAATGGTTTTGGAGAAAAGCAAAGTCTTTTCGTTAGGGAAGTGCATAAAATGTCATCTAGACAAACAGAAATAGCATGTTTGTTTGCCTCAGTTCCTCTAGCTTTCTCCCTAGAAAATACGAATGTGTAGAGCTGGTGTCTCCATGTGGAACCAATTAGTGTTTCCAAGCATAAAATGAAATGTTCCCTTAAAAAAAAACATTCAAAAAAATAAAGTCCGTGGATAATATCACGAATACACAAACAAAGAGGCTGTAGCAATATCTGGGATTGAGTTAGCCAAAACAAAACCGGATATTTCCGGTTTCATCCAGTCGTATCCGGACAAACTCGTGTGGAATTCGTATGCAATGGACCGAGAAAATCACAGTAAAAATGGTTTTGGAGAAAAGCAGAGTCTTTTCGTTAGGGAAGTGCATCAAATGTCATCTATACAAACAGAAATATCATGTTTGTTTGCCGCAGTTCCTCTAGCTTTCTCCCTAGAAAATACGAATGTGTAGAGCTGGTGTCTCCATGTGGACACAATTAGTGTTTCAAAGCATAAAATTAAATGTTCCCAGAAAAAAAAAAACATTCACAAAAATAATGTCCGTGGATTATATCAGGAATACACAAACACAGAGGCTGTAGCAAATTTTCGGTTTGAGTTAGCCAAAAAAAATCCGGATACTTCCGGTTTCATCCAGTCATATTCGGAACAACTGGTGTGGAATTCGTATGCAATGGACCGAGAAAATCACAGTAAAAATGGTTTTGGAGAGAAGCAAAGTATTTTCGTTAGGCAAGTGCATCAAAAGTCATCTAGACAAACAGAAATATCATGTTTGTTTGCCGCAGTTCCTCTAGCTTTCTCCCTAGAAAATATGAATGTTTAGAGCTGATGTCTCCGTGTGCACCAATTAGAGTATCCAAGGACAAAGTTAAATGTTCCCAGAAAAAAAAACATTCAAAAAAATACAGTCCATGGATAATATCAGGAATACACAAACACAGATGCTGTAGCAATATTTCGGTTTGAGTTAGCTAAAACAAAACCGCATATTTCCGGTTTCATCCAGTCATAGCTGGACAAACTGGTGTGGAATTCATTTGCAAAGGACCGAGAAAATCACAGGAAAATGGTTTTGGAGAAAAGCAAAGTCTTTTCGTTAGGCAAGTGCATAAAATGTCATCTATACAAACAGAAATATCATGTTTGTTTGCCGCAGTTCCTCTAGCTTTCTCCCTAGAAAATACGAATGTGTAGAGCTGGTGTCTCCATGTGGACACAATTAGTGTTTCCAAGCATAAAATTTAATGTTCTCTAAAAAAAAAAAAAACACTCAAAAAAATAAATTCCGTGGATAATATCAGGAATACACAAACAAATAGGCTGTAGCAATATCTGAGATTGAATTAGCCAAAACGAAACCGGATATTTCCGGTTTCATCCAGTCATATCCGGACAAAGTGTTGTGGAATTCGTATGCAATGGACCGAGAAAATCACAGGAAAAATGGTTTTGGAGAAAAGCAAAGTCTTTTCGTTAGGCAAGTGCATAAAATATCATCTAGACAAACAGAAATATCATGTTTGTTTGCCGCAGTTCCTCTAGCTTTCTCCCTAGAAAATACGAATGTGTAGAGCTGGTGTCTCCGTGTGCACCATTTAGAGTTTCCAAGGACAAAGTTAAATGTTCCCTAATAAAAAAAAACAAAACAATAAAGTCCGTGGATAATATCAAGAATACACAAACACAGATGCTGTAGCAATATTTCGGTTTGAGTTAGCCAAAACAAAACCGGATATTTCCGGTTTCATCCAGTCATATCTGGACAAAGTTGTGTGGAATTTGTATGCAATGGACCGAGAAAATCACAGTAAAAATGGTTTTGGAGAAAAGCAAAGTCTTTTCGTTAGGCAAGTGCATAAAATGTCATCTATACAAACAGAAATATCATGTTTGTTTGCCGCAGTTCCTCTAGTTTTCACCATAGAAAATACCAATGTGCAGAGCTGGTGTCTCCATGTGGAACCAATTATTGTTTCCAAGCTTAAAATTTAATGTTCTCTGAAAAAAAAACTTTCAAAAAAATAAAATCCATGCATAATATCAGGAATACACAAACAAAGAGGCTGTAGCAATATCTGGGATTGAATTAGCCAAAACGAAACCGGATATTTCCGGTTTCATCCAGTCATATCTGGACAAACTGGTGTGGAATTCGTATGCAATGGACCGAGAAAATCACAGTAAAAATGGTTTTGGAGAAAAGCAAAGTCTTTTCGTTAGGCAAGTGCATAAAATGTCACCTAGACAAACAGAAATATCATGTTTGTTTGCCGCAGTTCCTCTAGCTTTCTCCCTAGAACTTAAAAATGTGTAGAGCTGGTGTCTCCATGTGGAACCAATTAGTGTTTCCAAGCATAAAATTAAATGTTCCCAGAAAAAAAAACATTCAAAAAAATACAGTCCGTGGATAATATCAGGAATACACAAACACAGAGGCTGTAGCAATATTTCGGTTTGAGTTAGCCAAAACGAAACCGGATATTTCCGGTTTCATACAGTCATATCCGGACAAACTGGTGTGGAATTTGTATGCAATGGACCGAGAAAATCACAGGAAAAATGGTTTTGGAGAAAAGCAAAGTCTTTTCGTTAGGCAAGTGCATAAAATGTGATCTAGACAAACAGAAATATCATGTTTGTTTGCCGCAGTTCCTCTAGCTTTCTCCCTAGAAAATACGAATGTGTAGAGCTGGTGTCTCCGTGTGCACCAATTAGAGTTTCCAAGGACAAAGTTAAATGTTCCCTAATAAAAAAAAAACAAAACAATAAAGTCCGTGGATAATATCAGGAATACACAAACAAAGGGGCTGTAGCAATATTTCGGTTTGAGTTAGCCAAAACAAAACCGGATATTTCTGGTTTCATCCAGTCATATCCCGACAAAGTGGTGTGGAATTGGTATGCAATGGACCGAGAAAATCACAGTAAAAATGGTTTTGGAGAAAAGCAAAGTCTTTTCGTTAGGCAAGTGCATAAAATGTCATCTAGACAAACAGAAATAGCATGTTTGTTTGCCGCAGTTCCTCTAGCTTTCTCCCTAGAAAATACGAATGTGTAGAGCTGGCGTCTCCATGTGGAACCAATTAGTGTTTCCAAGCAAAAATTTCATGTTCTCTGAAAAAAAAAAACATTCAAAAAAATAAAATCCGTGGATAATATCAGGAATGCACAAGCAAAGAGGCTGTAGCAAATTTTCGGTTTGAGTTAGCCAAAAAAAATCCGGATAATTCCGGTTTCATCCAGTCATATTCGGACAAATTGGTGTGGAATTCGTATGCAAGGGAACGAGAAAATCACAGGAAAAATGGTTTTGGAGAAAAGCAAAGTCTTTTCGTTAGGCAAGTGCATAAAATGTCATCTAGACAAACAGAAATAGCATGTTTGTTTGCCTCAGTTCCTCTAGCTTTCTCCCTAGAAAATACGAATGTGTAGAGCTGGTGTCTCCATGTGGAACCAATTAGTGTTTCCAAGCATAAAATTAAATGTTCCCTAAAAAAAAAAAACATTCAAAAAAATAAAGTCCGTGGATAATATCAGGGATACACAAACAAAGAGGCTGTAGCAATATCTGAGATTGAATTAGCCAAAATGAAACCGGATATTTCCGGTTTCATCCAGTCATATCCGGACAAACTGGTGTGGAATTCGTATGCAATGGACCGAGAAAATCACAGTAAAAATGGTTTTGGAGAAAAGCAAAGTCTTTTCGTTAGGCAAGTGCATCAAATGTCATCTAGACAAACAGAAATATCATGTTTGTTTGCCGTAGTTCCTCTAGCTTTCTCCCTAGAACAAACAAATGTGTAGAGCTGGTGTCTCCATGTGGAACCAATTAGTGTTTCCAAGCATAAAATTAAATGTTCCCAGAAAAAAAAAACATTCAAAAATATACAGTCCGTGGATAATATCAGGAATACACAAACACAGAGGCTGTAGCAATATTTCGGTTTGAGTTAGCCAAAACAAAACCGCATATTTCCGGTTTCATCCAGTCATATCCGGACAAAGTGGTGTGGAATTCGTATGCAATGGACCGAGAAAATCACAGGAAAAATGGTTTTGGAGAAAAGCAAAGTCTTTTCGTTAGGCAAGTGCATCAAATGTCATCTATACAAACAGAAATATCATGTTTGTTTGCCGCAGTTCCTCTAGCTTTCTCCCTAGAAAATATGAATGTTTAGAGCTGATGTCTCCGTGTGCACCAATTAGAGTATCCAAGGACAAAGTTAAATGTTCCCAGAAAAAAAAAACATTCAAAAAAATACAGTCCGTGGATAATATCAGGAATACACAAACACAGAGGCTGTAGCAATATTTCGGTTTGAGTTAGCCAAAACAAAACCGCATATTTCCGGTTTCATCCAGTCATATCTGGACAAACTGGTGTGGAATTCATATGCAAAGGACCGAGAAAAAAACAGGAAAAATGGTTTTGGAGAGAAGCAAAGTATTTTCGTTAGGCAAGTGCATAAAATGTCATCTATACAAACAGAAATATCATGTTTGTTTGCCGCAGTTCCTCTAGCTTTCTCCCTAGAAAATACGAATGTGTAGAGCTGGTGTATCCATGTGGAACCAATTAGTGTTTCCAAGCATAAAATTTAATGTTATCTGAAAAAAAAAACATTCAAAAAAATAAAATCCGTGGATAATATCAGGAATACACAAACAAATAGGCTGTAGCAATATCTGAGATTGAATTAGCCAAAATGAAACCGGATATTTCCGGTTTCATCCAGTCATATACGGACAAACTGGTGTGGAATTCGTATGCAATGGACCAAGAAAATCACAGTAAAAATGGTTTTGGAGAAAAGCAAAGTCTTTTCGTTAGGCAAGTGCATAAAATATCATCTATACAAACAGAAATATCATGTTTGTTTGCCGCAGTTCCTCTAGCTTTCTCCCTAGAACATAAAAATGTGTAGAGCTGGTGTCTCCATGTGGAACCAATTAGTGTTTCCAAGCATAAAATTAAATGTTCCCTGAAAAAAAAAAACATTCAAAAAAATAAAGTCCGTGGATCATATCAGGAATACACAAACAAAGAGGCTGTAGCAATATCTGGGATTGAATTAGCCAAAACGAAACCGGATATTTCCGGTTTCATCCAGTCATATCCGGACAAACTGGTGTGGAATTGGTATGCAATGGACCGAGAAAATACAGTAAAAATGGTTTTGGAGAAAAGCAAAGTCTTTTCGTTAGGCAAGTGCATAAAATGTCATCTATACAAACAGAAAAATCATGTTTGTTTCCTGCAGTTCCTGTAGCTTTCTCCCTAGAAAAAACAAATGTGTAGAGCTGGTGTCTCCATGTGGAACCAATTAGTGTTTCCAAGCATAAAATTAAATGTTCCCAGAAAAAAAACATTCAAAAAAATACAGTCCGTGGATAATATCAGGAATACACAAACAGAGGCTGTAGCAATATTTCGGTTTGTGTTAGCCAAAACAATACCGCATATTTCCGGTTTCATCCAGTCATATCCGGACAAAGTGGTGTGGAATTTGTATGCAATGGACCGAGAAAATCACAGGAAAAATGGTTTTGGAGAAAAGCAAAGTCTTTTCGTTAGGCAAGTGCATAAAATGTCATCTATACAAAGAGAAATAGCATGTTTGTTTGCCGCAGTTCCTCTAGCTTTCTCCCTAGAACATAAAAATGTGTAGAGCTGGTGTCTCCATGTGGAACCAATTAGTGTTTCCAAGCATAAAATTAAATGTTCCCAGAAAAAAAAAACATTCAAAAATATACAGTCCGTGGATAATATCAGGAATACACAAACACAGAGGCTGTAGCAATATTTCGGTTTGAGTTAGCCAAAACAAAACCGGATATTTCCGGTTTCATCCAGTCATATCCGGACAAAGTGGTGTGGAATTTGTATGCAATGGACCGAGAAAATCACAGGAAAAATGGTTTTGGAGAAAAGCAAAGTCTTTTCGTTAGGCAAGTGCATAAAATGTGATCTAGACAAACAGAAATATCATGTTTGTTTGCCGCAGTTCCTCTAGCTTTCTCCCTAGAAAATACGAATGTGTAGAGCTGGTGTCTCCGTGTGCACCAATTAGAGTTTCCAAGGACAAAGTTAAATGTTCCCTAATAAAAAAAAAACAAAACAATAAAGTCCGTGCATAATATCAGGAATACACAAACACAGATGCTGTAGCAATATTTCGGTTTGAGTTAGCCAAAACAAAACCGGATATTTCCGGTTTCATCCAGTCATATCCCGACAAAGTGGTGTGGAATTGGTATGCAATGGACCGAGAAAATCACAGTAAAAATGGTTTTGGAGAAAAGCAAAGTCTTTTCGTTAGGCAAGTGCATAAAATGTCATCTATACAAACAGAAATAGCATGTTTGTTTGCCGCAGTTCCTCTAGCTTTCTCCCTAGAAAATACGAAGGTGTAGAGCTGGTGTCTCCATGTGGAACCAATTAGTGTTTCCAAGCATAAAATTTAATATTCCCTGAAAAAAAAAACATTCAAAAAAATAAAATCCGTGGATAATATCAGGGATGCACAAACAAAGAGGCTGTAGCAAATTTTCGGTTTGAGTTAGCCAAAAAAAATCTGGATATTTCCGGTTTCATCCAGTCATATCCGGACAAAGTGGTTTGGAATTCGTATGCAAGGGAACGAGAAAATCACAGGAAAAATGGTTTTGGAGAAAAGCAACGTCTTTTCGTTAGGCAAGTGCATAAAATGTCATCTAGACAAACAGAAATAGCATGTTTGTTTGCCTCAGTTCCTCTAGCTTTCTCCCTAGAAAATACGAATGTGTAGAGCTGGTGTCTCCATGTGGAACCAATTAGTGTTTCCAAGCATAAAATTAAATGTTCCCTGAAAAAAAAACATTCAAAAAAATAAAATCCGTGGATGATATCAGGAATACACAAACACAAATGCTGTACAAATATTTCGGTTTGAGTTAGCCAAAACAAAACCGGAAATTTCCGGTTTCATCCAGTCATATCCGGACAAAGTGGTGTGGAATTGATATGCAATGGACCGAGAAAATCACAGTAAAAATGGTTTTGGAGAAAAGCAAAGTCTTTTCGTTAGGCAAGTGCATAAAATATCATCTAGACAAACAGAAATATCATGTTTGTTTGCCGCAGTTCCTCTAGCTTTCTCCCTAGAACAAACAAATGTGTAGAGCTGGTGTGTCCATGTGGAACCAATTAGTGTTTCCAAGCATAAAATTAAATGTTCCCTGAAAAAAAACATTCAAAAAAATAAAGTCCGTGGATCATATCAGGAATACACAAACAAAGAGGCTGTAGCAATATCTGGGATTGAATTAGCCAAAACGAAACCGGATATTTCCGGTTTCTTCCAGTCATATCCGGACAAACTGGTGTGGAATTGGTATGCAATGGACCGAGAAAATCACAGTAAAAATGGTTTTGGAGAAAAGCAAAGTCTTTTCGTTAGGCAAGTGCATAAAATGTCATCTATACAAACAGAAATTTCATGTTTGTTTGCCGCAGTTCCTCTAGCTTTCTCCCTAGAACATAAAAATGTGTAGAGCTGGTGTCTCCATGTGGAACCAATTAGTGTTTCCAAGCATAAAATTAAATGTTCCCTGAAAAAAAAAACATTCAAAAAAATAAAATCCGTGGATAATATCAGGGATACACAAACAAAGAGGCTGTAGCAATATTTCGGTTTGTGTTAGCCAAAACAAAACCGCATATTTCCGGTTTCATCCAGTCATATCCGGACAAACTGGTGTGGAATTCGTATGCAATGGACCGAGAAAATCACAGTAAAAATGGTTTTGGAGAAAAGCAAAGTCTTTTCGTTAGGCAAGTGCATCAAATGTCATCTAGACAAACAGAAATATCATGTTTGTTTGCCGCAGTTCCTCTAGCTTTCTCCCTAGAACAAACAAATGTGTAGAGCTGGTGTGTCCATGTGGAACCAATTAGTGTTTCCAAGCATCAAATTAAATGTTCCCAGAAAAAAAAAACATTCAAAAAAATACAGTCCGTGAATAATATCAGGAATACACAAACACAGAGGCTGTAGCAATATTTCGGTTTGAGTTAGCCAAAACAAAACCGCATATTTCCGGTTTCATCCACTCATATCCGGACAAAGTGGTGTGGAATTCGTATGCAATGGACCGAGAAAATCACAGGAAAAATGGTTTTGGAGAAAAGCAAAGTCTTGTCGTTAGGCAAGTGCATAAAATGTCATCTATACAAACAGAAATATCATGTTTGTTTGCCGCAGTTCCTCTAGCTTTCTCCCTAGAAAATATGAATGTTTAGAGCTGATGTCTCCGTGTACACCAATTAGAGTATCCAAGGACAAAGTTAAATGTTCCCAGAAAAAAAAACATTCAAAAAAATACAGTCCGTGGATAATATCAGGAATACACAAACACAGAGGCTGTAGCAATATTTCGGTTTGAGTTAGCCAAAACAAAACCGCATATTTCCGGTTTCATCCAGTCATATCTGGACAAACTGGTGTGGAATTCGTATGCAAAGGACCTAGAAAATCACAGGAAAAATGGTTTTGGAGAAAAGCAAAGTCTTTTCGTTAGGCAAGTGCATCAAATGTCATCTAGACAAACAGAAATATCATGTTTGTTTGCCGCAGTTCCTCTAGCTTTCTCCCTAGAAAATACGAATGTGTAGAGCTGGTGTCTCCATGTGGAACCAATTAGTGTTTCCAAGCATAAAATTTAATGTTCTCTGAAAAAAAAAAAACATTCAAAAAAATAAAGTCCGTGGATCATATCAGGAATACACAAACAAAGAGGCTGTAGCAATATCTGGGATTGAATTAGCCAAAATAAACCGGATATTTCCGGTTTCATCCAGTCATATCCGGACAAACTGGTGTGGAATTGGTATGCAATGGACCGAGAAAATCACAGTAAAAATGGTTTTGGAGAAAAGCAAAGTCTTTTCGTTAGGCAAGAGCATAAAATGTCATCTATACAAACAGAAATATCATGTTTGTTTGCCGCTGTTCCTCTAGCTTTCTCCCTAGAACATAAAAATGTGTAGAGCTGGTGTCTCCATGTGGAACCAATTAGTGTTTCCAAGCATAAAATTAAATGTTCCCTAAAAAAAAAATCAAAACCATAAAGTCCGTGGATAATATCAGGAATACACAATCACAGAGGCTGTAGCAATATCTGGGATTGAATTAGCCAAAACGAAACCGAATATTTCCGGTTTCATCCAGTCATATCCGGACAAACTGGTGTGGAATTGGTATGCAATGGACCGAGAAAATCACAGTAAAAATGGTTTTGGAGAAAAGCAAAGTCTTTTCGTTAGGCAAGTGCATAAAATGTCATCTATACAAATAGAAATATCATGTTTGTTTCCTGCTGTTCCTCTAGCTTTCTCCCTAGAACAAACAAATGTGTAGAGCTGGTGTCTCCATGTGGAACCAATTAGTGTTTCCAAGCATAAAATTAAATGTTCCCAGAAAAAAAAACATTCAAAAAAATACAGTCCGTGGATAATATCAAGATTACACAAACAGAGGCTGTAGCAATATTTCGGTTTGTGTTAGCCAAAACATAACCGCATATTTCCGGTTTCATCCAGTCATATCCGGACAAAGTGGTGTGGAATTTGTATGCAATGGACCGAGAAAATCACAGGAAAAATGGTTTTGGAGAAAAGCAAAGACTTTTCGTTAGGCAAGTGCATCAAATGTCATCTATACAAACAGAAATAGCATGTTTCTTTGCCGCAGTTCCTCTAGCTTTCTCCCTAGAAAATACGAATGTGTAGAGCTGGTGTGTCCATGTGGAACCAATTAGTGTTTCCAAAAAATTAAATTAAATGTTCCCTGAAAAAAAAAACATTCAAAAAAATACAGTCCGTGGATAATATCAGGAATACACAAACACAGAGGCTGTACAAATATCTGGGATTGAATTAGCCAAAATGAAACCGGATATTTCCGGTTTCATCCAGTCATATCCGGACAAAGTGGTGTGGAATTGGTATGCAATGGACCGAGAAAATCAAAGTAAAAATGGTTTTGGAGAAAAGCAAAGTCTTTTCGTTAGGCAAGTGCATCAAATGTCATCTATACAAACAGAAATATCATGTTTGTTTGCCGCAGTTCCTCTAGCTTTCTCCCTAGAAAATACGAATGTGTAGAGCTGTTTTCTCCGTGTGCACCAATTAGAGTTTCCAAGGACAAAGTTAAATGATCCCTGATAAAAAAAAAAAAAAAAAAAAAACAAAACAATAAAGTCCGTGGATAATATCAGGAATACACAAACACAGATGCTGTAGCAATATTTCGGTTTGAGTTAGCCAAAACAAAACCGGATATTTCCGGTTTCATCCAGTCATATCCGGACAAAGTGGTGTGGAATTGGTATGCAATGGACCGAGAAAATCACAGTAAAAATGGTTTTGGAGAAAAGCAAAGTCTTTTCGTTAGGCAAGTGCATAAAATGTCATCTATACAAACAGAAATATCATGTTTGTTTGCCGCAGTTCCTCTAGCTTTCTCCCTAGAAAATACGAATGTTTAGAGCTGGTGTCTTCATGTGGAACCAATTAGTGTTTCCAAGCATAAAATTAAATGTTCCCTGAAAAAAAACATTCAAAAAAATACAGTCCGTGGATAATATCAGGAATACACAAACACAGAGGCTGTAGCAATATTTCGGTTTGAGTTAGCCAAAACAAAACCGGATATTTCCGGTTTCATCCAGTCATATCCGGACAAACTGGTGTGGAATTTGTATGAAATGGACCGAGGAAATCACAGGAAAAATGGTTTTGGAGAAAAGCAAAGTCTTTTCGTTAGGCAAGTGCATAAAATGTCATCTATACAAACAGAAATAGCATGTTTGTTTGCTGTAGTTCCTCTAGCTTTCTCCCTAGAACAAACAAATGTGTAGAGCTGGTGTCTCCATGTGGAACCAATTAGTGTTTCCAAGCATAAAATTAAATGTTCCCAGAAAAAAAAACATTCAAAAAAATACAGTCCGTGAATAATATCAGGAATACACAAACACAGAGGCTGTAGCAATATTTCGGTTTGAGTTAGCCAAAACAAAACCGCATATTTCCGGTTTCATCCAGTCATATCCGGACAAAGTGGTGTGGAATTTGTATGCAATGGACCGAGAAAATCACATGAAAAATGGTTTTGGAGAAAAGCAAAGTCTTTTCGTTAGGCAAGTGCATAAAATGTCATCTATACAAACAGAAATATCATGTTTGTTTGCCGCAGTTCCTCTAGCTTTCTCCCTAGAAAATACGAATGTGTAGAGCTGGTGTCTCCATGTGGAACCAATTAGTGTTTCCAAGCATAAAATTAAATGTTCCCTGAAAAAAAAACATTCAAAAAATAAAATCCGTGGATAATATCAGGAATACTCAAACACAGATGCTGTACAAATATTTCAGTTTGAGTTAGCCAAAACAAAACCGGATATTTCCGGTTTCATCCAGTCATATCCGGACAAAGTGGTGTGGAATTGGTATGCAATGGACCGAGAAAATCACAGTAAAAATGGTTTTGGAGAAAAGCAAAGTCTTTTCGTTAGGCAAGTGCATAAAATGTCATCTAGACAAACAGAAATATCATGTTTGTTTGCCGCAGTTCCTCTAGCTTTCTCCCTAGAAAATAAGAATGTGTAGAGCTGGTGTCTCCATGTGGAACCAATTAGTGTTTCCAAGCATAAAATTAAATGTTCCCTGAAAAAAAACATTCAAAAAAATAAAGTCCGTGGATCATATCAGGAATACACAAACACAGAGGCTGTAGCAATATCTGGGATTGAATTAGCCAAAACGAAACCGGATATTTCCGGTTTCATCCAGTCATATTCGGACCAACTTGTGTGGAATTCGTATGCAATGGACCGAGAAAATCACTCTAAAAATGGTTTTGGAGAAAAGCAAAGTCTTTTCGTTAGGCAAGTGCATAAAATGTCATCTATACAAACAGAAATAGAATGTTTGTTTGCCGCAGTTCCTCTAGCTTTCTCCCTAGAACATAAAAATGTGTAGAGCTGGTGTCTCCATGTGGAACCAATTAGTGTTTCCAAGCATAAAATTAAATGTTCCCAGAAAAAAAAAACATTCAAAAAAATACAGTCCGTGGATAATATCAGGAATACACAAACACAGAGGCTGTAGCAATATTTCGGTTTGAGTTAGCCAAAACAAAACCGGATATTTCCGGTTTCATCCAGTCATATCCGGACAAACTTGTGTGGAATTTGTATGCAATGGACCGAGAAAATCACAGGAAAAATGGTTTTGGAGAAAAGCAAAGTCTTTTCGTTAGGCAAGTGCATAAAATGTCATCTATACAAACAGAAATAGCATGTTTGTTTGCTGCAGTTCCTCTAGCTTTCTCCCTAGAACAAACAAATGTGTAGAGCTGGTGTCTCCATGTGGAACCAATTAGTGTTTCCAAGCATAAAATTAAATGTTCCCAGAAAAAAAAACATTCAAAAAAATACAGTCCGTGAATAATATCAGGAATACTCAAACACAGATGCTGTACAAATATTTCAGTTTGAGTTAGCCAAAACAAAACCGGATATTTCCGGTTTCATCCAGTCATATCCGGACAAAGTGGTGTGGAATTGGTATGCAATGGACCGAGAAAATCACAGGAAAAATGGTTTTGGAGAAAAGCAAAGTCTTTTCGTTAGGCAAGTGCATAAAATGTCATCTAGACAAACAGAAATATCATGTTTGTTTGCCGCAGTTCCTCTAGCTTTCTCCCTAGAAAATACGAATGTGTAGAGCTGGTGTCTCCGTGTGCACCAATTAGAGTTTCCAAGGACAAAGTTAAATGATCCCTGATAAAAAAAAAAAAAAACAATAAAGTCCGTGGATAATATCAGGAATACACAAACACAGATGCTGTAGCAATATTTCGGTTTGAGTTAGCCAAAACAAAACCGGATATTTCCGGTTTCATCCAGTCATTTCCGGACAAAGTGGTGTGGAATTGGTATGCAATGGACCGAGAAAATCACAGTAAACATGATTTTGGAGAAAAGCAAAGTCTTTTCGTTAGGCAAGTGCATAAAATGTCATCTATACAAACAGAAATATCATGTTTGTTTGCCGCAGTTCCTCTAGCTTTAGACCTAGAATATACGAATGTGTAGAGCTGGTGTCTCCATGTGGAAACAATTAGTGTTTTAACGGTACAAAATTAAATCTTCCCTGATAAAAAACATTCAAAACAATAAAGTCCGTGGATAATATCAGGAATACACAAACACAGAGGCTGTAGCAATATCTTGGATTGAATTAGCCAAAATAAACCGGATATTTCCGGTTTCATCCAGTGATATCCCGTCAAATTGGTGTGGAATTCGTATGCAATGGACCGAGAAAATCACAGTAAAAAGGGTTTTGGAGGAAAGCAAAGTCTTTTCGTTGGGCAAGTGCATAAAATGTCATTCGACAAACAGAAATATCATGTTAGTTTGCCGCAGTTCCTCTAGCTTTCTCCCTAGAAAATAAGAATGTGTAGAGCTGGTGTCTCCATGTGGAAACAATTAGTGTTTTAACGGTACAAAATTAAATGTTCCCTGATAAAAAACATTCAAAACAATAAAGTCCGTGGATAATATCAGGAATACACAAACACAGAGGCTGTAGCAATATCTGGGATTGAGTTAGCCAAAACAAAACCGGATACTAACGGTTTCATCCAGTCATATCCGGACAAACTGGTGTGGAATTCGTATGCAATGGACCGAGAAAATCACAGTAAAAATGGTTTTGGAGAAAAGCAAAGTCTTTTTGTTAGGCAAGTGCATAAAATGTCATCTAGACAAACAGAAATATCATGTTTGTTTGCCGCAGTTCCTCTAGCTTTCTCCCTAGAATATACGAATGTGTAGAGCTGGTGTCTCCATGTGGAAACAATTAGTGTTTTAACGGTACAAAATTAAATGTTCCCTGATAAAAAAACATTCAAAACAATAAAGTGCGTGGATGATATCAGGAATACACAAACACAGAGGCTGTAGCAATATCTGGGATTGAATTAGCCAAAATAAACCGGATATTTCCAGTTTCATCCAGTCATATCCGGTCAAATTGGTGTGGAATTCGTATGCAATGGACCGACAAAATCACAGTAAAAATGGTTTTGGAGGAAAGCAAAGTTTTTCGTTAGGCAAGTGCATAAAATGTCATCTAGACAAACAGAAATATCATGTTTGTTTGCCGCAGTTCCTCTAGGTTTCTCCCTAGAAAATACGAATGTGTAGAGCTGGTGTCTCCATGTGGAAACAATTAGTGTCTCAACGGTACAAAATTAAATCTTCCCTGATAAAAAACATTCAAAACAATAAATTCCGTGGATAATATCAGGAATACACAAACACAGAGGCTGTAGCAATATCTGGGATTGAATTAGCCAAAATAAACCGGATATTTCCGGCTTCATCCAGTGATATCCCGTCAAATTGGTGTGGAATTCGTATGCAATGGACCGAGAAAATCACAGTAAAAAGGGTTTTGGAGGAAAGCAAAGTCTTTTCGTTGGGCAAGTGCATAAAATGTCATCTCGACAAACAGAAATATCATGTTTGTTTGCCGCAGTTCCTCTAGCTTTCTCCCTAGAAAATAAGAATGTGTAGAGCTGGTGTCTCCATGTGGAAACAGTTAGTGTTTTAACGGTACAAAATTAAATGTTCCCTGATAAAAAAACATTCAAAACAATAAAGTCCGTGGATAATATCAGGAATACACAAACAAAGAGGCTGTAGCAATATCTGGGATTGAGTTAGCCAAAACAAAACCGGATACTAACGGTTTCATCCAGTCATATCCGGACAAACTGGTGTGGAATTCGTATGCAATGGACCGAGAAAATCACAGGAAAAATGGTTTTGGAGAAAAGCAAAGTCTTTTTGTTAGGCAAGTGCATAAAATGTCATCTAGACAAACAGAAATATCATGTTTGTTTGCCGCAGTTCCTCTAGCTTTCTCCCTAGAATATACGAATGTGTAGAGCTGGTGTCTCCATGTGGAAACAGTTAGTGTATCAACAGTACAAAATTAAATGTTCCCTGATAAAAAAACATTCAAAACAATAAAGTCCGTGGATAATATCAGGAATACACAAACACAGAGGCTGTAGTAATATCTGTGATTGAATTAGCCAAAATAAATCGGATATTTCCGGTTTCATCCAGTCATATCCGGTCAAACTCTTGTGGAATTCGTATGCAATGGACCGACAAAATCACAGTAAAAATGGTTTTGGAGGAAAGCAAAGTCTTTTCGTTAGGCAAGTGCATAAAATGTCATCTAGACAAACAGAAATATCATGTTTGTTTGCCGCAGTTCCTCTAGGTTTCTCCCTAGAAAATACTAATGTGTAGAGCTGGTGTCTCCATGTGGAAACAATTAGTGTTTTAACGGTACAAAATTAAATGTTCCCTGATAAAAAACATTCAAAACAATAAAGTCCGTGGATAATATCAGGAATACACAAACACAGAGGCTGTAGCAATATCTGGGATTGAATTAGCCAAAATAAACCGGATATTTCCGGTTTCATCCAGTGATATCCCGTCAAATTGGTGTGGAATTCGTATGCAATGGACCGAGAAAATCACAGTAAAAAGGGTTTTGGAGGAAAGCAAAGTCTTTTCGTTAGGCAAGTGCATAAAATGTTATCTAGACAAACAGAAATATCATGTTTGGTTGCCACAGTTCCTCTGGCTTTCTCCCTAAAAAATAAGAATGTGTAGAGCTGGTGTCTCCATGTGGAAACAATTAGTGTTTTAACGGTACAAAATTAAATCTTCCCTGATAAAAAACATTCAAAACAATAAAGTCCGTGGATAATATCAGGAATACACAAACACAGAGGCTGTAGCAATATCTGGGATTGAGTTAGCCAAAACAAAACCGGATACTAACGGTTTCATCTAGTCATATCCGGAGAAACTGGTGTGGAATTCGTATGCAATGGACCGAGAAAATCACAGTAAAAATGGTTTTGGAGAAAAGCAAAGTCTTTTTGTTAGGCAAGTGCATAAAATGTCATCTAGACAAACAGAAATATCATGTTTGTTTGCCACAGTTCCTCTAGCTTTCTCCCTAGAATATACGAATGTGTAGAGCTGGTGTCTCCATGTGGAAACAATTAGTGTCTCAACGGTACAAAATTAAATCTTCCCTGATAAAAAACATTCAAAACAATAAAGTCCGTGGATAATATCAGGAATACACAAACACAGAGGCTGTAGCAATATCTGGGATTGAATTAGCCAAAACAAAATGGGATATTTCCGGTTTCATCCAGTCATATCCGGACAAAGTGGTGTGGAATTCGTATGCAATGGACCGAGAAAATCACAGTAAAAATGGTTTTGGAGGAAAGCAAAGTCTTTTTGTTATGCAAGTGCATAAAATGTCATCTAGACAAACAGAAATATCATGTTTGTTTGCCGCAGTTCCTCTAGATTTAGCCCTAGAATATATGAATGTGTAGAGCTGGTGTCTCCATGTGGAAACAATTAGTGTCTCAACGGTACAAAATTAAATCTTCCCTGATAAAAAACATTAAAAACAATAAAGTCCGTGGATAATATCAGGAATACACAAACACAGAGGCTGTAGCAATATCTGGGATTGAATTAGCCAAAACAAAATGGGATATTTCTGATTTCATCCAGTGATATCCCGTCAAATTGGTGTGGAATTCGTATGCAATGGATCGAGAAAGTCACAGTAAATATGGTTTTGGAGAAAAGCAAAGTCTTTTTGTTAGGCAAGTGCATAAAATGTCATCTAGACAAACAGAAATATCATGTTTGTTTGCCGCAGTTCCTCTAGCTTTAGCCCTAGAATATACGAATGTGTAGAGCTGGTGTCTCCATGTGGAAACAATTAGTGTCTCAACGGTACAAAATTAAATGTTCCCTGATAAAAAAACATTCAAAACAATAAAGTCCGTGGATAATATCAGGAATACACAAACACAGAGGCTGTAGCAATATCTGGGATTGAATTAGCCAAAATAAACCGGATATTTCCGGTTTCATCCAGTCATATCCGGTCAAATTGGTGTGGAATTCGTATGCAATGGACCGAGAAAATAACAGTAAAAATGGTTTTGGAGCAAAGCAAAGTCTTTTTGTTATGCAAGTGCATAAAATGTCATCTAGACAAACAGAAATATCATGTTTGTTTGCCGCAGTTCCTCTAGCTTTCTCCCTAGAAAATACGAATGTGTAGAGCTGTTGTCTCCATGTGGAAACAATTAGTGTTTTAACGGTACAAAATTAAATGTTCCCTGATAAAAAACATTCAAAACAATAAAGTCCTTGGATAATATCAGGAATACACAAACACAGAGGCTGTAGCAATATCTGGGATTGAATTAGCCAAAATAAACCGGATATTTCCGGTTTCATCCAGTGATATCCCGTCAAATTGGTGTGGAATTCGTATGCAATGGACCGAGAAAATCACAGTAAAAAGGGTTTTGGAGGAAAGCAAAGTCTTTTCGTTAGGCAAGTGCATAAAATGTCATCTAGACAAACAGAAATATCATGTTTGGTTGCCACAGTTCCTCTGGCTTTTCCCTAAAAAATAAGAATGTGTAGACCTGGTGTCTTCATGTAGAAACAATTAGTGTCTCAACGGTACAAAATTAAATCTTCCCTGATAAAAAACATTCAAAATTATAAAGTCCATGGATAATATCAGGAATACACAAACACAGAGGCTGTAGCAATATCTGGGATTGAGTTAGCCAAAACAAAACCGGATACTAACGGTTTCATCCAGTCATATCCGGAGAAACTGGTGTGGAATTCGAATGCAATGGACCGAGAAAATCACAGTAAAAATGGTTTTGGAGAAAAGCAAAATCTTTTTGTTAGGCAAGTGCATAAAATGTCATCTCTACAAACAGAAATATCATGTTTGTTTGCCGCAGTTCCTCTAGCTTTCTCCCTAGAATATACGAATGTGTAGAGCTGGTGTCTCCATGTGGAAACAATTAGTGTCTCAACGGTACAAAATTAAATCTTCCCTGATAAAAAACATTCAAAACAATAAAGTCCATGGATAATATCAGGAATACACAAACACAGAGGCTGTAGCAATATCTGGGATTGAATTAGCCAAAATAAACCGGATATTTCCGGTTTCATCCAGTGATATCCCGTCAAATTGGTGTGGAATTCGTATGCAATGGACCGAGAAAATCACAGTAAAAAGGGTTTTGGAGGAAAGCAAAGTCTTTTCGTTGGGCAAGTGCATAAAATGTCATCTCGACAAACAGAAATATCATGTTTGTTTGCCGCAGTTCCTCTAGCTTTCTCCCTAGAAAATAAGAATGTGTAGAGCTGGTGTCTCCATGTGGAAACAGTTAGTGTTTTAACGGTACAAAATTAAATGTTCCCTGATAAAAAACATTCAAAACAATAAAGTCCGTGGATAATATCAGGAATACACAAACACAGAGGCTGTAGCAATATCTGGGATTGAGTTAGCCAAAACAAAACCGGATACTAACGGTTTCATCCAGTCATATCCGGACAAACTGGTGTGGAATTCGTATGCAATGGACCGAGAAAATCACAGGAAAAATGGTTTTGGAGAAAAGCAAAGTCTTTTTGTTAGGCAAGTGCATAAAATGTCATCTCTACAAACAGAAATATCATGTTTGTTTGCCGCAGTTCCTCTAGCTTTCTCCCTAGAATATACGAATGTGTAGAGCTGGTGTCTCCATGTGGAAACAATTAGTGTATCAACAGTACAAAATTAAATGTTCCCTGATAAAAAAACATTCAAAACAATAAAGTCCGTGGATAATATCAGGAATACACAAACACAGAGGCTGTAGTAATATCTGTGATTGAATTAGCCAAAATAAATCGGATATTTCCGGTTTCATCCAGTCATATCCGGTCAAACTCTTGTGGAATTCGTATGCAATGGACCGACAAAATCACAGTAAAAATGGTTTTGGAGGAAAGCAAAGTCTTTTCGTTAGGCAAGTGCATAAAATGTCATCTAGACAAACAGAAATATCATGTTTGTTTGCCGCAGTTCCTCTAGGTTTCTCCCTAGAAAATACGAATGTGTAGAGCTGGTGTCTCCATGTGGAAACAATTAGTGTTTTAACGGTACAAAATTAAATCTTCCCTGATAAAAAACATTCAAAACAATAAAGTCCGTGGATAATATCAGGAATACACAAACACAGAGGCTGTAGCAATATCTGGGATTGAGTTAGCCAAAACAAAACCAGATACTAACGGTTTCATCTAGTCATATCCGGAGAAACTGGTGTGGAATTCGTATGCAATGGACCGAGAAAATCACAGTAAAAATGGTTTTGGAGAAAAGCAAAGTCTTTTTGTTAGGCAAGTGCATAAAATGTCATCTAGACAAACAGAAATATCATGTTTGTTTGCCACAGTTCCTCTAGCTTTCTCCCTAGAATATACGAATGTGTAGAGCTGGTGTCTCCATGTGGAAACAATTAGTGTCTCAACGGTACAAAATTAAATCTTCCCTGATAAAAAACATTCAAAACAATAAAGTCCGTGGATAATATCAGGAATACACAAACACAGAGGCTGTAGCAATATCTGGGATTGAATTAGCCAAAACAAAATGGGATATTTCCGGTTTCATCCAGTCATATCCGGACAAAGTGGTGTGGAATTCGTATGCAATGGACCGAGAAAATCACAGTAAAAATGGTTTTGGAGGAAAGCAAAGTCTTTTTGTTATGCAAGTGCATAAAATGTCATCTAGACAAACAGAAATATCATGTTTGTTTGCCGCAGTTCCTCTAGATTTAGCCCTAGAATATACGAATGTGTAGAGCTGGTGTCTCCATGTGGAAACAATTAGTGTCTCAACGGTACAAAATTAAATGATCCCTGATAAAAAAACATTCAAAACAATAAAGTCCGTGGATAATATCAGGAATACACAAACACAGAGGCTGTAGCAATATCTGGGATTGAATTAGCCAAAATAAACCGGATATTTCCGGTTTCATCCAGTCATATCCGGTCAAATTGGTGTGGAATTCGTATGCAATGGACCGAGAAAATAACAGTAAAAATGGTTTTGGAGGAAAGCAAAGTCTTTTCGTTAGGCAAGTGCATAAAATGTCATCTAGACAAACAGAAATATCATGTTTGTTTGCCGCAGTTCCTCTAGCTTTCTCCCTAGAAAATACGAATGTGTAGAGCTGGTGTCTCCATGTGGAAACAATTAGTGTTTTAACGGTACAAAATTAAATGTTCCCTGATAAAAAACATTCAAAACAATAAAGTCCTTGGATAATATCAGGATACACAAACACAGAGGCTGTAGCAATATCTGGGATTGAATTAGCCAAAATAAACCGGATATTTCCGGTTTCATCCAGTGATATCCCGTCAAATTGGTGTGGAATTCGTATGCAATGGACCGAGAAAATCACAGTAAAAAGGGTTTTGGAGGAAAGCAAAGTCTTTTCGTTAGGCAAGTGCATAAAATGTCATCTAGACAAACAGAAATATCATGTTTGGTTGCCACAGTTCCTCTGGCTTTTCCCTAAAAAATAAGAATGTGTAGACCTGGTGTCTCCATGTAGAAACAATTAGTGTCTCAACGGTACAAAATTAAATCTTCCCTGATAAAAAACATTCAAAATTATAAAGTCCATGGATAATATCAGGAATACACAAACACAGAGGCTGTAGCAATATCTGGGATTGAATTAGCCAAAATAAACCGGATATTTCCGGTTTCATCCAGTGATATCCCGTCAAATTGGTGTGGAATTCGTATGCAATGGACCGAGAAAATCACAGTAAAAAGGGTTTTGGAGGAAAGCAAAATCTTTTCGTTGGGCAAGTGCATAAAATGTCATCTCGACAAACAGAAATATCATGTTTGTTTGCCGCAGTTCCTCTAGCTTTCTCCCTAGAAAATAAGAATGTGTAGAGCTGGTGTCTCCATGTGGAAACAGTTAGTGTTTTAACGGTACAAAATTAAATGTTCCCTGATAAAAAACATTCAAAACAATAAAGTCCGTGGATAATATCAGGAATACACAAACACAGAGGCTGTAGCAATATCTGGGATTGAGTTAGCCAAAACAAAACCGGATACTAACGGTTTCATCCAGTCATATCCGGACAAACTGGTGTGGAATTCGTATGCAATGGACCGAGAAAATCACAGTAAAAATGGTTTTGGAGAAAAGCAAAGTCTTTTTGTTAGGCAAGTGCATAAAATGTCATCTAGACAAACAGAAATATCATGTTTGTTTGCCACAGTTCCTCTAGCTTTCTCCCTAGAATATACGAATGTGTAGAGCTGGTGTCTCCATGTGGAAACAATTAGTGTCTCAACGGTACAAAATTAAATCTTCCCTGATAAAAAACATTCAAAACAATAAAGTCCGTGGATAATATCAGGAATACACAAACACAGAGGCTGTAGCAATATCTGGGATTGAATTAGCCAAAATAAACCGGATATTTCCGGTTTCATCCAGTGATATCCCGTCAAATTGGTGTGGAATTCGTATGCAATGGACCGAGAAAATCACAGTAAAAAGGGTTTTGGAGGAAAGCAAAGTCTTTTCGTTAGGCAAGTGCATAAAATGTCATCTAGACAAACAGAAATATCATGTTTGGTTGCCACAGTTCCTCTGGCTTTCTCCCTAAAAAATAAGAATGTGTAGAGCTGGTGTCTCCATGTAGAAACAATTAGTGTCTCAACGGTCCAAAATTAAATCTTCCCTGATAAAAAACATTCAAAACTATAAAGTCCGTGGATAATATCAGGAATACACAAACACAGAGGCTGTAGCAATATCTGGGATTGAGTTAGCCAAAACAAAACCGGATACTAACGGTTTCATCCAGTCATATCCGGAGAAACTGGTGTGGAATTCGTATGCAATGGACCGAGAAAATCACAGTAAAAAGGGTTTTGGAGGAAAGCAAAGTCTTTTCGTTGGGCAAGTGCATAAAATGTCATCTCGACAAACAGAAATATCATGTTTGTTTGCCGCAGTTCCTCTAGCTTTCTCCCTAGAAAATAAGAATGTGTAGAGCTGGTGTCTCCATGTGGAAACAGTTAGTGTTTTAACGGTACAAAATTAAATGTTCCCTGATAAAAAACATTCAAAACAATAAAGTCCGTGGATAATATCAGGAATACACAAACACAGAGGCTGTAGCAATATCTGGGATTGAGTTAGCCAAAACAAAACCGGATACTAACGGTTTCATCCAGTCATATCCGGACAAACTGGTGTGGAATTCGTATGCAATGGACCGAGAAAATCACAGTAAAAATGGTTTTGGAGAAAAGCAAAGTCTTTTTGTTAGGCAAGTGCATAAAATGTCATCTAGACAAACAGAAATATCATGTTTGTTTGCCACAGTTCCTCTAGCTTTCTCCCTAGAATATACGAATGTGTAGAGCTGGTGTCTCCATGTGGAAACAATTAGTGTCTCAACGGTACAAAATTAAATCTTCCCTGATAAAAAACATTCAAAACAATAAAGTCCGTGGATAATATCAGGAATACACAAACACAGAGGCTGTAGCAATATCTGGGATTGAATTAGCCAAAATAAACCGGATATTTCCGGTTTCATCCAGTGATATCCCGTCAAATTGGTGTGGAATTCGTATGCAATGGACCGAGAAAATCACAGTAAAAAGGGTTTTGGAGGAAAGCAAAGTCTTTTCGTTAGGCAAGTGCATAAAATGTCATCTAGACAAACAGAAATATCATGTTTGGTTGCCACAGTTCCTCTGGCTTTCTCCCTAAAAAATAAGAATGTGTAGAGCTGGTGTCTCCATGTAGAAACAATTAGTGTCTCAACGGTCCAAAATTAAATCTTCCCTGATAAAAAACATTCAAAACTATAAAGTCCGTGGATAATATCAGGAATACACAAACACAGAGGCTGTAGCAATATCTGGGATTGAGTTAGCCAAAACAAAACCGGATACTAACGGTTTCATCCAGTCATATCCGGAGAAACTGGTGTGGAATTCGTATGCAATGGACCGAGAAAATCACAGTAAAAAGGGTTTTGGAGGAAAGCAAAGTCTTTTCGTTGGGCAAGTGCATAAAATGTCATCTCGACAAACAGAAATATCATGTTTGTTTGCCGCAGTTCCTCTAGCTTTCTCCCTAGAAAATAAGAATGTGTAGAGCTGGTGTCTCCATGTGGAAACAGTTAGTGTTTTAACGGTACAAAATTAAATGTTCCCTGATAAAAAACATTCAAAACAATAAAGTCCGTGGATAATATCAGGAATACACAAACACAGAGGCTGTAGCAATATCTGGGATTGAGTTAGCCAAAACAAAACCGGATACTAACGGTTTCATCCAGTCATATCCGGACAAACTGGTGTGGAATTCGTATGCAATGGACCGAGAAAATCACAGTAAAAATGGTTTTGGAGAAAAGCAAAGTCTTTTTGTTAGGCAAGTGCATAAAATGTCATCTAGACAAACAGAAATATCATGTTTGTTTGCCACAGTTCCTCTAGCTTTCTCCCTAGAATATACGAATGTGTAGAGCTGGTGTCTCCATGTGGAAACAATTAGTGTCTCAACGGTACAAAATTAAATCTTCCCTGATAAAAAACATTCAAAACAATAAAGTCCGTGGATAATATCAGGAATACACAAACACAGAGGCTGTAGCAATATCTGGGATTGAATTAGCCAAAATAAACGGGATATTTCTGGTTTCATCCAGTGATATCCCGTCAAATTGGTGTGGAATCCGTATGCAATGGACCGAGAAAATCACAGTAAAAAGGGTTTTGGAGGAAAGCAAAGTCTTTTCGTTGGGCAAGTGCATAAAATGTCATCTCGACAAACAGAAATATCATGTTTGTTTGCCGAAGTTCCTCTAGCTTTTTCCCTAGAATATACGAATGTGTAGAGCTGGTTTCTCCATGTGGAAACAATTAGTGTCTCAACGGTACAAAATTAAATCTTCCCTGATAAAAAACATTCAAAACAATAAAGTCCGTGGATAATATCAGGATTACACAAACACAGAGGCTGTAGCAATATCTGGGATTGAATTAGCCAAAACAAAATGGGATATTTCCGGTTTCATCCAGTCATATCCGGAGAAACTGGTGTGGAATTCGTATGCAATGGACCGAGAAAATCACAGTAAAAATGGTTTTGGAGAAAAGCAAAGTCTTTTCGTTAGGCAAGTGCATAAATTGTCATCTAGACAAACAGAAATATCATGTTTGTTTGCCGCAGTTCCTCTAGCTTTAGACCTAGAATATACGAATGTGTAGAGCTGGTGTCTCCATGTGGAAACAATTAGTGTCTCAACGGTACAAAATTAAATCTTCCCTGATAAAAAACATTCAAAACAATAAAGTCCGTGGATAATATCAGGAATACACAAACACAGAGGCTGTAGCAATATCTGGGATTGAATTAGCCAAAACAAAACGGGATATTTCCGGTTTCATCCAGTGATATCCCGTCAAATTGGTGTGGAATTCGTATGCAATGGACCGAGAAAATCACAGTAAATATGGTTTTGGAGAAAAGCAAAGTCTTTTTGTTAGGCAAGTGCATAAAATGTCATCTCTACAAACAGAAATATCATGTTTGTTTGCCGCAGTTCCTCTAGCTTTAGCCCTAGAATATACGAAAGTGTAGAGCTGGTGTCTCCATGTGGAAACAATTAGTGTCTCAACGGTACAAAATTAAATGTTCCCTGATAAAAAAACATTCAAAACAATAAAGTCCGTGGATAATATCAGGAATACACAAACACAGAGGCTGTAGCAATATCTGGGATTGAATTAGCCAAAATAAACCGGATATTTCCGGTTTCATCCAGTGATATCCCTTCAAATTGGTGTAGAATTTGTATGCAATGGACCGAGAAAATCACAGTAAAAATGGTTTTGGAGAAAAGCAAAGTCTTTTTGTTAGGCAAGTATATAAAATGTCATCTAGACAAACAGAAATATCATGTTTGTTTGCCGCAGTTCCTCTAGCTTTAGCCCTAGAATATACGAAAGTGTAGAGCTGGTGTCTCCATGTGGAAACAATTAGTGTCTCAACGGTACAAAATTAAATGTTCCCTGATAAAAAAACATTCAAAACAATAAAGTCCGTGGATAATATCAGGAATACACAAACACAGAGGCTGTAGCAATATCTGGGATTGAATTAGCCAAAATAAACCGGATATTTCCGGTTTCATCCAGTCATATCCGGTCAAATTGGTGTGGAATTCGTATGCAATGGACCGAGAAAATCACAGTAAAAATGGTTTTGGAGAAAAGCAAAGTCTTTTTGTTAGGCAAGTATATAAAATGTCATCTAGACAAACAGAAATATCATGTTTGTTTGCCACAGTTCCTCTAGCTTTCTCCCTAGAATATACGAATGTGTAGAGCTGGTGTCTCCATGTGGAAACAATTAGTGTCTCAACGGTACAAAATTAAATCTTCCCTGATAAAAAACATTCAAAACAATAAAGTCCGTGGATAATATCAGGAATACACAAACACAGAGGCTGTAGCAATATCTGGGATTGAATTAGCCAAAATAAACCGGATATTTCCGGTTTCATCCAGTGATATCCCGTCAAATTGGTGTGGAATTCGTATGCAATGGACCGAGAAAATCACAGTAAAAAGGGTTTTGGAGGAAAGCAAAGTCTTTTCGTTAGGCAAGTGCATAAAATGTCATCTAGACAAACAGAAATATCATGTTTGGTTGCCACAGTTCCTCTGGCTTTCTCCCTAAAAAATAAGAATGTGTAGAGCTGGTGTCTCCATGTAGAAACAATTAGTGTCTCAACGGTCCAAAATTAAATCTTCCCTGATAAAAAACATTCAAAACTATAAAGTCCGTGGATAATATCAGGAATACACAAACACAGAGGCTGTAGCAATATCTGGGATTGAGTTAGCCAAAACAAAACCGGATACTAACGGTTTCATCCAGTCATATCCGGAGAAACTGGTGTGGAATTCGTATGCAATGGACCGAGAAAATCACAGTAAAAAGGGTTTTGGAGGAAAGCAAAGTCTTTTCGTTGGGCAAGTGCATAAAATGTCATCTCGACAAACAGAAATATCATGTTTGTTTGCCGCAGTTCCTCTAGCTTTCTCCCTAGAAAATAAGAATGTGTAGAGCTGGTGTCTCCATGTGGAAACAGTTAGTGTTTTAACGGTACAAAATTAAATGTTCCCTGATAAAAAACATTCAAAACAATAAAGTCCGTGGATAATATCAGGAATACACAAACACAGAGGCTGTAGCAATATCTGGGATTGAGTTAGCCAAAACAAAACCGGATACTAACGGTTTCATCCAGTCATATCCGGACAAACTGGTGTGGAATTCGTATGCAATGGACCGAGAAAATCACAGTAAAAATGGTTTTGGAGAAAAGCAAAGTCTTTTTGTTAGGCAAGTGCATAAAATGTCATCTAGACAAACAGAAATATCATGTTTGTTTGCCACAGTTCCTCTAGCTTTCTCCCTAGAATATACGAATGTGTAGAGCTGGTGTCTCCATGTGGAAACAATTAGTGTCTCAACGGTACAAAATTAAATCTTCCCTGATAAAAAACATTCAAAACAATAAAGTCCGTGGATAATATCAGGAATACACAAACACAGAGGCTGTAGCAATATCTGGGATTGAATTAGCCAAAATAAACGGGATATTTCTGGTTTCATCCAGTGATATCCCGTCAAATTGGTGTGGAATCCGTATGCAATGGACCGAGAAAATCACAGTAAAAAGGGTTTTGGAGGAAAGCAAAGTCTTTTCGTTGGGCAAGTGCATAAAATGTCATCTCGACAAACAGAAATATCATGTTTGTTTGCCGAAGTTCCTCTAGCTTTTTCCCTAGAATATACGAATGTGTAGAGCTGGTTTCTCCATGTGGAAACAATTAGTGTCTCAACGGTACAAAATTAAATCTTCCCTGATAAAAAACATTCAAAACAATAAAGTCCGTGGATAATATCAGGATTACACAAACACAGAGGCTGTAGCAATATCTGGGATCGAATTAGCCAAAACAAAATGGGATATTTCCGGTTTCATCCAGTCATATCCGGAGAAACTGGTGTGGAATTCGTATGCAATGGACCGAGAAAATCACAGTAAAAATGGTTTTGGAGAAAAGCAAAGTCTTTTCGTTAGGCAAGTGCATAAATTGTCATCTAGACAAACAGAAATATCATGTTTGTTTGCCGCAGTTCCTCTAGCTTTAGACCTAGAATATACGAATGTGTAGAGCTGGTGTCTCCATGTGGAAACAATTAGTGTCTCAACGGTACAAAATTAAATCTTCCCTGATAAAAAACATTCAAAACAATAAAGTCCGTGGATAATATCAGGAATACACAAACACAGAGGCTGTAGCAATATCTGGGATTGAATTAGCCAAAACAAAACGGGATATTTCCGGTTTCATCCAGTGATATCCCGTCAAATTGGTGTGGAATTCGTATGCAATGGACCGAGAAAATCACAGTAAATATGGTTTTGGAGAAAAGCAAAGTCTTTTTGTTAGGCAAGTGCATAAAATGTCATCTCTACAAACAGAAATATCATGTTTGTTTGCCGCAGTTCCTCTAGCTTTAGCCCTAGAATATACGAAAGTGTAGAGCTGGTGTCTCCATGTGGAAACAATTAGTGTCTCAACGGTACAAAATTAAATGTTCCCTGATAAAAAAACATTCAAAACAATAAAGTCCGTGGATAATATCAGGAATACACAAACACAGAGGCTGTAGCAATATCTGGGATTGAATTAGCCAAAATAAACCGGATATTTCCGGTTTCATCCAGTGATATCCCTTCAAATTGGTGTAGAATTTGTATGCAATGGACCGAGAAAATCACAGTAAAAATGGTTTTGGAGAAAAGCAAAGTCTTTTTGTTAGGCAAGTATATAAAATGTCATCTAGACAAACAGAAATATCATGTTTGTTTGCCGCAGTTCCTCTAGCTTTAGCCCTAGAATATACGAAAGTGTAGAGCTGGTGTCTCCATGTGGAAACAATTAGTGTCTCAACGGTACAAAATTAAATGTTCCCTGATAAAAAAACATTCAAAACAATAAAGTCCGTGGATAATATCAGGAATACACAAACACAGAGGCTGTAGCAATATCTGGGATTGAATTAGCCAAAATAAACCGGATATTTCCGGTTTCATCCAGTCATATCCGGTCAAATTGGTGTGGAATTCGTATGCAATGGACCGAGAAAATCACAGTAAAAATGGTTTTGGAGAAAAGCAAAGTCTTTTTGTTAGGCAAGTATATAAAATGTCATCTAGACAAACAGAAATATCATGTTTGTTTGCCACAGTTCCTCTAGCTTTCTCCCTAGAATATACGAATGTGTAGAGCTGGTGTCTCCATGTGGAAACAATTAGTGTCTCAACGGTACAAAATTAAATCTTCCCTGATAAAAAACATTCAAAACAATAAAGTCCGTGGATAATATCAGGAATACACAAACACAGAGGCTGTAGCAATATCTGGGATTGAATTAGCCAAAATAAACCGGATATTTCCGGTTTCATCCAGTGATATCCCGTCAAAGTGGTGTGGAATTCGTATGCAATGGACCGAGAAAATCACAGTAAAAAGGGTTTTGGAGGAAAGCAAATCTTTTCGTTGGGCAAGTGCATAAAATGTCATCTCGACAAACAGAAATATCATGTTTGTTTGCCGCAGTTCCTCTAGCTTTCTCCCTAGAAAATAAGAATGTGTAGAGCTGGTGTCTCCATGTGGAAACAGTTAGTGTTTTAACGGTACAAAATTAAATGTTCCCTGATAAAAAACATTCAAAACAATAAAGTCCGTGGATAATATCAGGAATACACAAACACAGAGGCTGTAGCAATATCTGGGATTGAGTTAGCCAAAACAAAACCGGATACTAACGGTTTCATCCAGTCATATCCGGACAAACTGGTGTGGAATTCGTATGCAATGGACCGAGAAAATCACAGGAAAAATGGTTTTGGAGAAAAGCAAAGTCTTTTTGTTAGGCAAGTGCATAAAATGTCATCTAGACAAACAGAAATATCATGTTTGTTTGCCGCAGTTCCTCTAGCTTTCTCCCTACAATATACGAATGTGTAGAGCTGGTGTCTCCATGTGGAAACAATTAGTGTATCAACAGTACAAAATTAAATGTTCCCTGATAAAAAAACATTCAAAACAATAAAGTCCGTGGATAATATCAGGAATACACAAACACAGAGGCTGTAGTAATATCTGTGATTGAATTAGCCAAAATAAATCGGATATTTCCGGTTTCATCCAGTCATATCCGGTCAACCTCTTGTGGAATTCGTATGCAATGGACCGACAAAATCACAGGAAAAATGGTTTTGGAGGAAAGCAAAGTCTTTTCGTTAGGCAAGTGCATAAAATGTCATCTAGACAAACAGAAATATCATGTTTGTTTGCCGCAGTTCCTCTAGGTTTCTCCCTAGAAAATACGAATGTGTAGAGCTGGTGTCTCCATGTGGAAACAATTAGTGTCTCAACGGTACAAAATTAAATCTTCCCTGATAAAAAACATTCAAAACAATAAAGTCCGTGGATAATATCAGGAATACACAAACACAGAGGCTGTAGCAATATCTGGGATTGAATTAGCCAAAACAAAATGGGATATTTCCGGTTTCATCCAGTCATATCCGGACAAAGTGGTGTGGAATTCGTATGCAATGGACCGAGAAAATCACAGTAAAAATGGTTTTGGAGGAAAGCAAAGTCTTTTTGTTATGCAAGTGCATAAAATGTCATCTAGACAAACAGAAATATCATGTTTGTTTGCCGCAGTTCCTCTAGATTTAGCCCTAGAATATACGAATGTGTAGAGCTGGTGTCTCCATGTGGAAACAATTAGTGTCTCAACGGTACAAAATTAAATGATCCCTGATAAAAAAACATTCAAAACAATAAAGTCCGTGGATAATATCAGGAATACACAAACACAGAGGCTGTAGCAATATCTGGGATTGAATTAGCCAAAATAAACCGGATATTTCCGGTTTCATCCAGTCATATCCGGTCAAATTGGTGTGGAATTCGTATGCAATGGACCGAGAAAATAACAGTAAAAATGGTTTTGGAGCAAAGCAAAGTCTTTTCGTTAGGCAAGTGCATAAAATGTCATCTATACAAACAGAAATATCATGTTTGTTTGCCGCAGTTCCTCTAGCTTTCTCCCTAGAAAATACGAATGTGTAGAGCTGGTGTCTCCATGTGGAAACAATTAGTGTTTTAACGGTACAAAATTAAATGTTCCCTGATAAAAAACATTCAAAACAATAAAGTCCTTGGATAATATCAGGAATACACAAACACAGAGGCTGTAGCAATATCTGGGATTGAATTAGCCAAAATAAACCGGATATTTCCGGTTTCATCCAGTGATATCCCGTCAAATTGGTGTGGAATTCGTATGCAATGGACCGAGAAAATCACAGTAAAAAGGGTTTTGGAGGAAAGCAAAGTCTTTTCGTTAGGCAAGTGCATAAAATGTCATCTAGACAAACAGAAATATCATGTTTGGTTGCCACAGTTCCTCTGGCTTTTCCCTAAAAAATAAGAATGTGTAGACCTGGTGTCTCCATGTAGAAACAATTAGTGTCTCAACGGTACAAAATTAAATCTTCCCTGATAAAAAACATTCAAAATTATAAAGTCCATGGATAATATCAGGAATACACAAACACAGAGGCTGTAGCAATATCTGGGATTGAGTTAGCCAAAACAAAACCGGATACTAACGGTTTCATCCAGTCATATCCGGAGAAACTGGTGTGGAATTCGAATGCAATGGACCGAGAAAATCACAGTAAAAATGGTTTTGGAGAAAAGCAAAGTCTTTTCGTTAGGCAAGTGCATAAAATGTCATCTCTACAAACAGCAATATCATGTTTGTTTGCCGCAGTTCCTCTAGCTTTCTCCCTAGAATATACGAATGTGTAGAGCTGGTGTCTCCATGTGGAAACAATTAGTGTCTCAACGGTACAAAATTAAATCTTCCCTGATAAAAAACATTCAAAACAATAAAGTCCATGGATAATATCAGGAATACACAAACACAGAGGCTGTAGCAATATCTGGGATTGAATTAGCCAAAATAAACCGGATATTTCCGGTTTCATCCAGTGATATCCCGTCAAATTGGTGTGGAATTCGTATGCAATGGACCGAGAAAATCACAGTAAAAAGGGTTTTGGAGGAAAGCAAAGTCTTTTCGTTGGGCAAGTGCATAAAATGTCATCTCGACAAACAGAAATATCATGTTTGTTTGCCGCAGTTCCTCTAGCTTTCTCCCTAGAAAATAAGAATGTGTAGAGCTGGTGTCTCCATGTGGAAACAGTTAGTGTTTTAACGGTACAAAATTAAATGTTCCCTGATAAAAAACATTCAAAACAATAAAGTCCGTGGATAATATCAGGAATACACAAACACAGAGGCTGTAGCAATATCTGGGATTGAGTTAGCCAAAACAAAACCGGATACTAACGGTTTCATCCAGTCATATCCGGACAAACTGGTGTGGAATTCGTATGCAATGGACCGAGAAAATCACAGTAAAAATGGTTTTGGAGAAAAGCAAAGTCTTTTTGTTAGGCAAGTGCATAAAATGTCATCTAGACAAACAGAAATATCATGTTTGTTTGCCACAGTTCCTCTAGCTTTCTCCCTAGAATATACGAATGTGTAGAGCTGGTGTCTCCATGTGGAAACAATTAGTGTCTCAACGGTACAAAATTAAATCTTCCCTGATAAAAAACATTCAAAACAATAAAGTCCGTGGATAATATCAGGAATACACAAACACAGAGGCTGTAGCAATATCTGGGATTGAATTAGCCAAAATAAACCGGATATTTCCGGTTTCATCCAGTGATATCCCGTCAAATTGGTGTGGAATTCGTATGCAATGGACCGAGAAAATCACAGTAAAAAGGGTTTTGGAGGAAAGCAAAGTCTTTTCGTTAGGCAAGTGCATAAAATGTCATCTAGACAAACAGAAATATCATGTTTGGTTGCCACAGTTCCTCTGGCTTTCTCCCTAAAAAATAAGAATGTGTAGAGCTGGTGTCTCCATGTAGAAACAATTAGTGTCTCAACGGTCCAAAATTAAATCTTCCCTGATAAAAAACATTCAAAACTATAAAGTCCGTGGATAATATCAGGAATACACAAACACAGAGGCTGTAGCAATATCTGGGATTGAGTTAGCCAAAACAAAACCGGATACTAACGGTTTCATCCAGTCATATCCGGAGAAACTGGTGTGGAATTCGTATGCAATGGACCGAGAAAATCACAGTAAAAAGGGTTTTGGAGGAAAGCAAAGTCTTTTCGTTGGGCAAGTGCATAAAATGTCATCTCGACAAACAGAAATATCATGTTTGTTTGCCGCAGTTCCTCTAGCTTTCTCCCTAGAAAATAAGAATGTGTAGAGCTGGTGTCTCCATGTGGAAACAGTTAGTGTTTTAACGGTACAAAATTAAATGTTCCCTGATAAAAAACATTCAAAACAATAAAGTCCGTGGATAATATCAGGAATACACAAACACAGAGGCTGTAGCAATATCTGGGATTGAGTTAGCCAAAACAAAACCGGATACTAACGGTTTCATCCAGTCATATCCGGACAAACTGGTGTGGAATTCGTATGCAATGGACCGAGAAAATCACAGTAAAAATGGTTTTGGAGAAAAGCAAAGTCTTTTTGTTAGGCAAGTGCATAAAATGTCATCTAGACAAACAGAAATATCATGTTTGTTTGCCACAGTTCCTCTAGCTTTCTCCCTAGAATATACGAATGTGTAGAGCTGGTGTCTCCATGTGGAAACAATTAGTGTCTCAACGGTACAAAATTAAATCTTCCCTGATAAAAAACATTCAAAACAATAAAGTCCGTGGATAATATCAGGAATACACAAACACAGAGGCTGTAGCAATATCTGGGATTGAATTAGCCAAAATAAACGGGATATTTCTGGTTTCATCCAGTGATATCCCGTCAAATTGGTGTGGAATCCGTATGCAATGGACCGAGAAAATCACAGTAAAAAGGGTTTTGGAGGAAAGCAAAGTCTTTTCGTTGGGCAAGTGCATAAAATGTCATCTCGACAAACAGAAATATCATGTTTGTTTGCCGAAGTTCCTCTAGCTTTTTCCCTAGAATATACGAATGTGTAGAGCTGGTTTCTCCATGTGGAAACAATTAGTGTCTCAACGGTACAAAATTAAATCTTCCCTGATAAAAAACATTCAAAACAATAAAGTCCGTGGATAATATCAGGATTACACAAACACAGAGGCTGTAGCAATATCTGGGATTGAATTAGCCAAAACAAAATGGGATATTTCCGGTTTCATCCAGTCATATCCGGAGAAACTGGTGTGGAATTCGTATGCAATGGACCGAGAAAATCACAGTAAAAATGGTTTTGTAGAAAAGCAAAGTCTTTTCGTTAGGCAAGTGCATAAATTGTCATCTAGACAAACAGAAATATCATGTTTGTTTGCCGCAGTTCCTCTAGCTTTAGACCTAGAATATACGAATGTGTAGAGCTGGTGTCTCCATGTGGAAACAATTAGTGTCTCAACGGTACAAAATTAAATCTTCCCTGATAAAAAACATTCAAAACAATAAAGTCCGTGGATAATATCAGGAATACACAAACACAGAGGCTGTAGCAATATCTGGGATTGAATTAGCCAAAACAAAACGGGATATTTCCGGTTTCATCCAGTGATATCCCGTCAAATTGGTGTGGAATTCGTATGCAATGGACCGAGAAAATCACAGTAAATATGGTTTTGGAGAAAAGCAAAGTCTTTTTGTTAGGCAAGTGCATAAAATGTCATCTCTACAAACAGAAATATCATGTTTGTTTGCCGCAGTTCCTCTAGCTTTAGCCCTAGAATATACGAAAGTGTAGAGCTGGTGTCTCCATGTGGAAACAATTAGTGTCTCAACGGTACAAAATTAAATGTTCCCTGATAAAAAAACATTCAAAACAATAAAGTCCGTGGATAATATCAGGAATACACAAACACAGAGGCTGTAGCAATATCTGGGATTGAATTAGCCAAAATAAACCGGATATTTCCGGTTTCATCCAGTGATATCCCGTCAAATTGGTGTAGAATTCGTATGCAATGGACCGAGAAAATCACAGTAAAAATGGTTTTGGAGAAAAGCAAAGTCTTTTTGTTAGGCAAGTATATAAAATGTCATCTAGACAAACAGAAATATCATGTTTGTTTGCCGCAGTTCCTCTAGCTTTAGCCCTAGAATATACGAAAGTGTAGAGCTGGTGTCTCCATGTGGAAACAATTAGTGTCTCAACGGTACAAAATTAAATGTTCCCTGATAAAAAAACATTCAAAACAATAAAGTCCGTGGATAATATCAGGAATACACAAACACAGAGGCTGTAGCAATATCTGGGATTGAATTAGCCAAAATAAACCGGATATTTCCGGTTTCATTCAGTCATATCCGGTCAAATTGCTGTGGAATTCGTATGCAATGGACCGAGAAAATCACAGTAAAAATGGTTTTGGAGAAAAGCAAAGTCTTTTTGTTAGGCAAGTATATAAAATGTCATCTAGACAAACAGAAATATCATGTTTGTTTGCCACAGTTCCTCTAGCTTTCTCCCTAGAATATACGAATGTGTAGAGCTGGTGTCTCCATGTGGAAACAATTAGTGTCTCAACGGTACAAAATTAAATGTTCCCTGATAAAAAACATTCAAAACTATAAAGTCCGTGGATAATATCAGGAATACACAAACACAGAGGCTGTAGCAATATCTGGGATTGAATTAGCCAAAATAAACCGGATATTTCCGGTTTCATCCAGTGATATCCCGTCAAATTGGTGTGGAATTCGTATGCAATGGACCGAGAAAATCACAGTAAAAATGGTTTTGGAGAAAAGCAAAGTCTTTTCGTTAGGCAAGTGCATAAAATGTCATCTAGACAAACAGAAATATCATGTTTGGTTGCCACAGTTCCTCTGGCTTTTCCCTAAAAAATAAAATGTGTAGAGCTGGTTTCTCCATGTAGAAACAATTAGTGTCTCAACGGTACAAAATTAAATGTTCCCTGATAAAAAACATTCAAAACTATAAAGTCCGTGGATAATATCAGGAATACACAAACACAGAGGCTGTAGCAATATCTGGGATTGAGTTAGCCAAAACAAAACCGGATACTAACGGTTTCATCCAGTCATATCCGGACAAACTGGTGTGGAATTCGTATGCAATGGACCGAGAAAATCACAGTAAAAAGGGTTTTGGAGAAAAGCAAAATCTTTTTGTTAGGCAAGTGCATAAAATGTCATCTCTACAAACAGAAATATCATGTTTGTTTGCCGCAGTTCCTCCAGCTTTCTCCCTAGAATATACGAATGTGTAGAGCTGGTGTCTCCATGTGGAAACAATTAGTGTCTCAACGGTACAAAATTAAATCTTCCCTGATAAAAAACATTCAAAACAATAAAGTCCGTGGATAATATCAAGAATACACAAACACAGAGGCTGTAGCAATATCTGGGATTGAATTAGCCAAAATAAACCGGATATTTCCGGTTTCATCCAGTGATATCCCGTCAAATTGGTGTGGAATTCGTATGCAATGGACCGAGAAAATCACAGTAAAAAGGGTTTTGGAGGAAAGCAAAGTCTTTTCGTTGGGCAAGTGCATAAAATGTCATCTCGACAAACAGAAATATCATGTTTGTTTGCCGAAGTTCCTCTAGCTTTTTCCCTAGAATATACGAATGTGTAGAGCTGGTTTCTCCATGTGGAAACAATTAGTGTCTCAACGGTACAAAATTAAATCTTCCCTGATAAAAAACATTCAAAACAATAAAGTCCGTGGATAATATCAGGAATACACAAACACAGAGGCTGTAGCAATATCTGGGATTGAATTAGCCAAAACAAAACGGGATATTTCCGGTTTCATCCAGTGATATCCCGTCAAATTGGTGTGGAATTCGTATGCAATGGACCGAGAAAATCACAGTAAATATGGTTTTGGAGAAAAGCAAAGTCTTTTTGTTAGGCAAGTGCATAAAATATCATCTAGACAAACAGAAATATCATGTTTGTTTGCCGCAGTTCCTCTAGCTTTCTCCCTAGAAAATACGAATGTGTAGAGCTGGTGTCTCCATGTGGAACCAATTAGTGTTTCCAAGCATAAAATTAAATGTTCCCTGAAAAAAAACATTCAAAAAAATAAAGTCCGTGGATAATATCAGGAATACACAAACACAGAGACTGTAGCAATATCTGGGACTGAGTTAGCCAAAACAAAACCGGATAGTTCTGATTTCATCCAGTCATATCCGGACAAACTGGTGTGGAATTCGTATGCAATGGACCGAGAAAATCACAGTAAAAATGGTTTTGGAGAAAAGCAAAGTCTTTTCGTTAGGCAAGTGCATAAAATGTCATCTATACAAACAGAAATATCATGTTTGTTTGCCGCAGTTCCTCTAGCTTTCTCCCTAGAAAATACGAATGTGTAGAGCTGGTGTCTCCATGTAGAAACAATTAGTGTCTCAACGGTACAAAATTAAATCTTCCCTGATAAAAAACATTCAAAACTATAAAGTCCGTGGATAATATCAGGAATACACAAACACAGAGGCTGTAGCAATATCTGGGATTGAGTTAGCCAAAACAAAACCGGATACTAACGGTTTCATCCAGTCATATCCGGACAAACTGTTGTGGAATTCGTATGCAATGGACCGAGAAAATCACAGTAAAAATGGTTTTGGAGAAAAGCAAAGTCTTTTCATTAGGCAAGTGCATAAAATGTCATCTATAGAAACAGAAATATCATGTTTGTTTGCCGCAGTTCCTCTTGCATTCTCCCTAGAAAATATGAATGTGTAGAGCTGGTGTCTCCATGTGGAACCAATTAGTGTTTCTAAGCACAAAATTAAATATTCAATGAAAAAAAAATCAAAACCATAATGTCCGTGAATAATATCAGGAATACACAAACAAAGAGGCTGTAGCAATATCTGGGATTGAATTAGCCAAAAAGAAACCGGATATTTCCGGATTCCTCCAGTCATATTCGGACAAACTGATGTGGAATTCGTATGCAATGGACCAAGATAATCACAGTCAAAATGGTTTTGGAGAAAAGCAAAGACTTTTCGTTAGGCAAGTGCATAAAATGTCATCTATACAAACAGAAATATCCTGTTTGTTTGCTGCAGTTCCTCTAGCTTTCTCAATAGAACATAAAAATGTGTAGAGCTGGTGTGTCCATGTGGAACCAATTAGAGTTTCCAAGCATAAAATTAAATGTTCCCTGAAAAAAAAAACATTCAAAAAAATAAAGTCCGTGGATAATATCAGGAATACACAAACACAGAGGCTGTAGCAATATTTCAGTTTGATTTGCCAAAACAAAACTGGATATTTCCGGTTTCATCCAGTCATATCCGGACAAACTGGTGTGGAATTCGTATGCATTGGACAGAGAAAATCACAGTAAAAATGGCTTTGGAGAAAAGCAAAGTCTTTTTGTTAGGCAAGTGCATAAATTGTCATCTATACAAACAGAAATATCATGTTTGTTAGCCGCAGTTTCTCTAACTTTCTCCCTAGAACATACAAATGTGTAGAGCTGGTGTCTCCATGTGGGACCAATTAGACTTTCCAAGGAGAAAATTAAACGTTCCCTGAAAAAAAAATACAAGCAATAAAGTCCGTGGATAATATCAGGAATACACAAACACAGATGCTGTAGCAATATTTCGGTTTGAGTTAGCCAAAACAAAACCGGATATTTCCGGTGTCATCCAGTAATATCCGGACAAAGTGGTCTGGAATTCGTATGCAATGGACCAAGAAAATCACAGTAAAAATGGTTTTGGAGAAAAGCAAAGTCTTTTCGTTAGGCAAGTGCATAAAATGTCATCTCTACAAACAGAAGTATCATGTTTGTTAGCCGCAGTTCCTCTAGCTTTCCCCCTAGAAAATACGAATGTGGAGAGCTGGTGCCTCCATGTGGAACCAATTAGTGTTTCCAAGCATAAAATTAAATGTTCTCTGAAAGAAAAAAACATTCAAAAAATAAAGTCCATGATTAATATCAGGAATACTCAATCGCAGAGGCAGTAGCAATATTTCGGTTTGAGTTAGAAAAAACAAAACCGGATATTTCCGGTTTCATCCAGTCATATCCAAACAAACTGGTGTGGAATTCATATGCAATGGACCGAGAAAATCACAGGAAAAATGGTTTTGGAGAAAAGCAAAGTCTTTTCGTTAGGCAAGTGCATAAAATGTCATCTATACAAACAGAAATATCATGTTTGTTTGCCGCAGTTCCTCTTGCATTCTCCCTAGAAAATATGAATGTGTAGAGCTGGTGTCTCCATGTGGAACCAATTAGTGTTTCCAAGCATAAAATTAAATGTTCCCTGAAAAAAAAATCAAAACCATAATGTCCGTGAATAATATCAGGAATACACAAACAAAGAGGCTGTAGCAATATCTGGGATTGAATTAGCCAAAAAGAAACCGGATATTTCCGGATTCATCCAGTCATATTCGGACAAACTGATGTGGAATTCGTATGCAATGGACCAAGATAATCACAGTAAAAATGGTTTTGGAGAAAAGCAAAGACTTTTCGTTAGGCAAGTGCATAAAATGTCATCTATACAAACAGAAATATCATGTTTGTTTGCTGCAGTTCCTCTTGCTTTCTCAATAGAACATAAAAATGTGTAGAGCTGGTGTGTCCATGTGGAACCAATTAGAGTTTCCAAGCATAAAATTAAATGTTCCCTGAAAAAAAAAAAACATTCAAAAAAATACAGTCCGTGGATAATATCAGGAATACACAAACACAGAGGCTGTAGCAATATTTCAGTTTGATTTGCCAAAACAAAACCGGATATTTCCGGTTTCATCCACTCATATCCGGACAAACTGGTGTGGAATTCGTATGCAATGGCCCGAGAAAATCACAGGAAAAATGGTTTTGGAGAAAAGCAAAGTCTTTTCGTTAGGCAAGTGCATAGAATGTCATCTATACAAACAGAAATATCATGTTTGTTTGCCGCGGTTCCTCTAGCTTTTTCCCTAGAAAATACGAATGTGTAGAGCTGGTGTCTCCATGTGGAACCAATTAGTGTTTCTAAGCACAAAATTAAATGTTCCCTGAAAAAAAAATTCAAAACCATAAAGTCCGTGGATAATATCAGGAATACACAATCACAGAGGCTGTAGCTATATCTGGGATTGAGTTAGCCAAAACAAAACCGGATATGTCCGGTTTCTTCCAGCCATATCCAGACAAAGTGGTGTGGAATTCGTATGCAATGGACCGAGAAAATCACAGTAAAAATGGTTTTGGAGAAAAGCAAAGTCTTTTCGTTAGGCAAGTGCATAAAATGTCATCTATACAAACAGAAATATCAAGTTTGTTTGCCGCAGTTCCTCTAGCTTACTCCCTAGAAAATACGAATGTGTAGAGCTGGTGTCTCCATGTGGAACCAATTAGTGTTTCCAAGCATAAAATTAAATGTTCTCTGAAAGAAAAAAACATTCAAAAAATAAAGTCCATGGATAATATCAGGAATACTCAATCGCAGAGGCAGTAGCAATATTTCGGTTTGATTTAGCCAAAACAAAACCGGATATTTCCGGTTTCATCCAGTCATATCCGGACAAACTGGTGTGGAATTCGTATGCAATGGACCGAGAAAATCACAGTAAAAATGGTTTTGGAGAAAAGCAAAGTCTTTTCGTTAGGCAAGTGCATAGAATGTCATCTATACAAACAGAAATATCATGTTTGTTTGCCGCAGTTCCTCTAGCTTACTCCCTAGAAAATACGAATGTGTAGAGCTGGTGTCTCCATGTGGAAACAATTAGTGTTTCCAAGCATAAAATTAAATGTTCCCTGAAAAAAAAAAACCATTCAAAAAAATAAAGTCCGTGGATAATATCACGAATACACAAAGACAGAGGCTGTAGCAATATTTGGGTTTGAGTTAGTGAAAACAAATCCGGATATTTCCGGTTTCATCCAGTCATATCTGCACAAAGTGGTCTGGAATTCGTATGCAATGGACCAAGAAAATCACAGTAAAAATGGTTTTGGAGGAAAGCAAAGTCTTTTCGTTAGGCAAGTGCATAAAATGTCATCTATACAAACAGAAATAGCATGTTTGTTAGCCGCAGTTCCTCTAGCTTTCCCCCTAGAAAATACGAATGTGGAGAGCTGGTGCCTCCATGTGGAACCAATTAGTGTTTCCAAGCATAAAATTAAATGTTCTCTGAAAGAAAAAAACATTCAAAAAATAAAGTACATGATTAATATCAGGAATACTCAATCGCAGAGGCAGTAGCAATATTTCGGTTTGAGTTAGCCGAAACAAAACCGAAGATTTCCGGTTTCATCCAGTCATATCCGGACAAAGTGGTGTGGAATTCGTATGCAATGGACCGAGAAAATCACAGTAAAAATGGTTTTGGAGAAAAGCAAAGTCTTTTCGTTAGGCAAGTGCATCAAATGTCATCTATACAAACAGAAATATCATGTTTGTTAGCCGCAGTTCCTCTAGGATTCTCCCTAGAAAATAAGAATGTGTAGAGCTCGTGTCTCCATGTGGAACCAGTTAGTGTTTCTAAGCACAAAATTAAATGTTCCCTGTAAAAGAAAAATTCAAAACAATAAAGTCCGTGGATAATATCAGGAATACACAATCACAGAGGCTGTAGCAATATCTGGGATTGAGTTAGCCAAAACAAAACCGGATATTTCCGGTTTCATCCAGTCATAACCGGACAAAGTGGTGTGGAATTCGTAAGCAATGGACCGAGCAAATCACAGTAAAAATGGTTTTGGAGAAAAGCAAAGTCTTTTCGTTAGGCAAGTGCATAAAATGTCATCTATAAAACAGAAATATCATGTTTGTTAGCCCCAGTTCCTCTAGCTTTCTCCCTAGAAAATACGAATGTGTAGAGCTGGTGTCTCCATGTGGAACCAATTAGAGTTTCCAAGCATAAAATTAAATGTTCAATGAAAAAAAAAAACATTCCAAAAAATAAACTCCGTGGATAATATCAGGAATACACAAACACAGAGGCTGTAGCAATATTTCGGTTTGAGTTAGTCAAAACAAAACCGGATATTCCCGGTTTCATCCAGTCATATCCGGACAAACTGGTGTGGAATTCGTATGCAAGGGACCGAGAAAATCACAGTAAAAATGGTTTTGGAGAAAAGCAAAGTCTTTTCGTTAGGCAAGTGCATAAAATGTCATCTATAGAAACAGAAACATCATGTTTGTTTGCCGCAGTTCCTCTAGCTTTCTCCCTAGAAAATACGAATGTGTAGAGCTGGTGTCTCCATGTGGAATCAATTAGTGTTTCCAAGCATAAAATTAAATGTTCCCTGAAAAAAAAATTCAAAAAAATAAAGTCCGTGGATAATATCAGGAATACACAAAGACAGAAGCTGTAGCAATATTTGGGTTTGAGTTAGCCAAAACAAAACTGGATATTTCCGGTTTCATTCAGTCATATCCGGACAAAGTGGTGTGGAAATCGTATGCAATGGACCGAGAAAATCACAGGAAAAATGGTTCTGGAGAAAAGCAAAGTCTTTCCTTAGGCAAGTGCATAAAATGTCATCTAGACAAACAGAAATATCATGTTTGTTTGCCGCAGTTCCTCTAGCTTTCTCCCTAGAAAATACGAATGTGTACCTCTGGTGTCTCCATGTGGAACCAATTAGAGTTTCCAAGCACAAAATTAAATGTTCCCTGTAAAAAAATTCAAAACAATAAAGTCTGTGGATAATATCAGGAATACACAAACACAGAGGCTGTAGCAATATTTGGGTTTGAGTTAGCCAAAACAAAACCGGATATTTAGCGTTTCATCCAGTCATATCCGGACAAAGTGGTGTGGAATTTGTATGCAATGGACCGAGAAAATCACAGTAAAAATGGTTTTGGAGAAAAGCAAAGTCTTTTCGTTGGCAAGTGCATCAAATGTCATCTATACAAACAGAAATATCATGTTTGTTTGCCGCAGTTCCTCTAGCTTTCTCCCTAGAAAATATGAATGTGTAGAGCTGGTGTCTGCATGTGGAACCAATTAGTGTTTCCAAGCATAAAATTAAATTGTCCCTTTAAAAAAAATCAAAACAATAAAGTCCGTGGGTAATATCAGGAATACACAAACACAGAGGCTGTAGCAATATTTCGGTTTGAGTTAGCCAAAACAAAACCGCAGATTTCCGGTTTCATCCAGTCATATCCAGACAAAGTGTTGTGGAATTCATATGCAATGGACCGAGAAAATCACAGTAAAAATGGTTTTGGAGAAAAGCAAAGTCTTTTCATTAGGCAAGTGCATAAAATGTCATCTATACAAACAGAAATATCATGTTTGTTAGCCCCAGTTCCTCTAGCTTTCTCCCTAGAAAATATGAATGTGTAGAGCTGGTGTCCCCATGTGGAACCAATTAGTGTTGCCAAGCATAAAATTAAATGTTCCCTGAAAAAAAAAAAACATTCAAAACAATAAAGTCCGTGGATAATATCAGGAATACACAATCACAGAGGCTGTAGCAATATTTCGGTTTGAGTTAGCCAAAACAAAACCGGATATTTCCGGTTTCATCCAGTCATTTCCGGACAAAGTGGTGTGGAAATCGTATGCAATGGACCGAGAAAATCACACTGAAAATGGTTTTGGAGAAAAGCAAAGTCTTTTCGTTAGGCAAGTGCATAAATATGTCATCTATAGAAACAGAACATCATGTTTGTTAGCCGCAGTTCCTCTAGCTTTCTCCCTAGAAAATATGAATGTGTAGAGCTGGTGTCTCCATGTGGAACCAATTAGTGTTTCCAAGCATAAAATTAAATGTTCCCTGAAAAAAAAAAACATTCAAAACAATAATGTCCGTGGATAATATCAGGAATACACAAACACAGAGGCTGTAGCAATATCTGGGATTGAGTTAGCCAAAACAAAACCGGATATTTCAGGTTACATCCAGTCATATCCGGACAAAGTGGTGTGGAATTCATATGCAATGGACCGAGCAAATCACAGTAAAAATGGATTTGGAGAAAAGCAAAGTCTTTTCGTTAGGCAAGTGCATAAAATGTCATCCATACAAACAGAAATATCATGTTTGTTTGCCGCAGTTCCTCTAGCTTTCTCCCTAGAAAATACGAATGTGTAGAGCTGGTGTCTCCATGTGGAACCAATTAGTGTTTCTAAGCGCAAAATTAAATGTTCCCTGAAAAAAAATTCAAAACAATAAAGTCCGTGGATAATACCAGGAATACACAATCACAGATGCTGTAGCAATATCTGGGATTGAGTTAGCCAAAACAAAAGCGGATATTTCCGGTTTCATTCAGTCATATCCGGACAAAGAGGTGTGGAATTCGTAAGAAATGCACCGAGCAAATCACAGGAAAAGTGGTTTTGGAGAAAAGCAAAATCTTTTCGTTAGGCAAGTGCATAAAATGTCATCTATACAAACAGAAATATCATGTTTGTTTGCCGCAGTTCCTCTAGCTTTCTCCCTAGAAAAAACGAATGTGGACAGCTGGTGTCTCCATGTGGGACCAATTAGAGTTTCCAAGTACAAAATTAAATGTTCCCTGAAAAAAAAACATTCAAAAAAACAAAGTCCGTGCATAATATCAGGAATACTCAAACGCATTGCCTGTAGCAATATCTGGGATTGCGTTAGCCAAAAAAAAACCAGATATTTCTGGTTTCATCCAGTGACATCCGGACATAGTGGTGTGGAATTCGTATGCAATAGACCGAGAAAATCACAGTAAAAATGGTTTTGGAGGAAAGCAAAGTCTTTTCGTTAGGCAAGTGCATAAAATGTCATCTATACAAACAGAAATATCATGTTTGTTTGCCGCAGTTCCTCTAGCTTTCTCCCTAGAAAATTACAATGTGTAGAGCTTGTGTCTCCATGTGGAACCAGTTAGTGTTTCTAAGCACAAAATTAAATGTTCCCTGAAAAAAAAATTCAAAACAATAAAGTCGTGGATAATATCAGGAATACACAATCACAGAGGCTGTAGCAATATTTTGGTTTGAGTTAGTCAAAACAAAACCGGATATTTCCGGTTTCATCCAGTCTTTTCCGGACAAACTGGTGTGGAATTCGTATGCAATGGACCGAGAAAATCTCAGTAAAAATGGTTTTGGAGAAAAGCAAAGTCTTTTCGTTAGGCAAGTGCATAAAATGTCATCTATACAAACAGAAATATCATGTTTGTTAGCCTCAGTTCCTCTAGGATTCTCCCTAGAAAATATGAATGTGTAGAGCTCGTGTCTCCATGTGGAACCAGTTAGTGTTTCTAAGCACAAAATTAAATGTTCCCTGTAAAAGAAAAATTCAAAACAATAATGTCCGTGGATAATATCAGGAATACACAATCACAGAGGCTGTAGCAATATCTGGGATTGAGTTAGCCAAAACAAAACCGGATATTTCCGGTTTCATCCAGTCATAACCTGACAAGTGGTGTGGAATTCGTAAGCAATGGACCGAGCAAATCACAGTAAAAATGGTTTTGGAGAAAAGCAAAGTCTTTTCGTTAGGCAAGTGCATCAAATGTCATCTATACAAACAGAAATATCATGTTTGTTTGCCGCAGTTCCTCTAGCTTTCTCCCTAGAAAATATGAATGTGTAGAGCTGGTGTCTGCATGTGGAACCAATTCGTGTTTCCAAGCATAAAATTAAATTGTCCCTTTAAAAAAAATCAAAACAATAAAGTCCGTGGATAATATCAGGAATACACAAACACAGAGGCTGTAGCAATATTTGGGTTTGAGTTAGCCAAAACAAAGCCGGATATTTCCGGTTTCATCCAGTCATATCCGGACAAAGTGGTGTGGAATTCGTATGCAATGGACCGAGAAAATCACAGTAAAAATGGTTTTGGAGAAAAGCAAAGTCTTTTCGTTAGGCAAGTGCATCAAATGTCATCTATACAAACAGAAATATCATGTTTGTTAGCCACAGTTCCTCTAGCATTCTCGCTAGATAATAAGAATGTGTAGAGCTCGTGACTCCATGTGGAACCAGTTAGTGTTTCTAAGCACAAAATTAAATTTTCCCTATAAAAAATTCAAAACAATAAAGTCCGTGGATAATATCAGGAATACACAATCACAGAGGCTGTAGCAATATTTGGGTTTGAGTTAGCCAAAACAAAACCGGATATTTCTGGTTTCATCCAGTCATAACCAGACAAAGTGTTGTGGAATTCGTATGCAATGGACCGAGCAAATCACAGTAAAAATGGTTTTGGAGGAAAGCAAAGTCTTTTTGTTAGGCAAGTGCATAAAATGTCGTCTATACAAACAGAAATATCATGTTTATTTGCCGCAGTTCCTCTAGCTTTCTCCCTAGAAAATACGAATGTGTAGAGCTGGTGTCTCCATGTGAGACCAATTAGAGTTTCCAAGCACAAAATTAAATGTTCCCTAAAAAAACATTCAAAAAAATAAAGTCCGTGGATAATATCAGGAATACACATTCACAGAGGCTGTAGCAAAATCTGGAATTCAGTTAGCCAAAAAAAAAAAAAAAAACGGATATTTCCGGTTTCATCCAGTCATACCGGACAAAGTGCTGTGGAATTCAATGCAATGGACCGATAAAATCACAGTAAAAATGGTTTTGGAGAAAAGAAAAGTCTTTTCGTTAACCAAATGCATAAAGTGTCATCTATACAAACAGAAATATCATGTTTGTTTTCCGCAGTTCCTCTAGCTTTCTCCCTAGAAAATACGAATGTGTAGAGCTGGTGCCTCCATGTGGAACCAATTAGTGTTTCCAAGCATAAAATTAAATGTTCTCTGAAAGAAAAAAACATTCAAAAAATAAAGTCCATGGATAATATCAGGAATACTCAATCGCAGAGGCAGTAGCAATATTTCGGTTAGATTTAGCCAAAACAAAACCGGATATTTCCGGTTTCATCCAGTCATATCCGGACAAAGTGTGTGGAATTCGTATGCAAGGGACCGAGCAAATCACTCCAAAAATGGTTTTGGAGAAAAGCAAAGTCTTTTCGTTAGGCAAGTGCATCAAATGTCATCTAGACAAACAGAAATATGATGTTTGTTAGCCGCAGTTCCTCTAGCTTTCTCCCTAGAAAATACGAATGTGTAGAGCTGGTGTCTCCATGTGGAAGCAATTAGAGTTTCCAAGCATAAAATTAAATGTTCCATGAAAAAAAAAAACATTCCAAAAAATAAATTCCGTGGATAATATCAGGAATACACAAACACAAAGGCTGTAGCAATATTTCGGTTTGAGTTAGTCAAAACAAAACCGGATATTTCCGGTTTCATCCAGTCATATCCGGACAAACTGCTGTGGAATTCGTATGCAATGGACCGAGAAAATCACTCTAAAAATGGTTTTGGAGAAAAGCAAAGTCTTTTCGTTAGGCAAGTGCATAAAATGTCATCCATACAAACAGAAATATCATGTTTGTTTGCCGCAGTTCCTCTAGATTTCTCCTTAGAAAATAAGAATGTGTAGAGCTCGTGTCTCCATGTGGAACCAGTTAGTGTTTCTAAGCACAAAATTATATGTTCCCTGTAAAAAAAAATTCAAAACAATAAAGTCCGTGGATAATATCAGGAATACACAATCACAGAGGCTATAGCAATATCTGGGATTGAGTTAGCCAAAACAAAACCGGATATTTCCAGTTTCATCCAGTCATAACCGGACAAGTGGTGTGGAATTCCTATGCAATGGACCGAGCAAATCACAGTAAAAATGGTTTTGGAGAAAAGCAAAGTCTTTTCGTTAGGCAAGTGCATAAAATGTCATCTATAAAACAGAAATATCATGTTTGTTAGCCGCAGTTCCTCTAGCTTTCTCCCTAGAAAATACGAATGTGTAGAGCTGGTGTCTCCATGTGGAACCAATTAGTGTTTCCAAGCATAAAATTAAATGTTTCATTAAAAAAATACATTCAAAAAATAAAGTCCGTGGATAATAAAAGGAATACACAATCACAGAGGCTGTAGCAATATTTCGGTTTGAGTTAGCCAAAACAAAGCCGGATATTTCCGGTTTCATCCAGTCATATCCGGACAAACTGGTGTGGAATTCGTATGCAATGGACCGAGCAAATCACAGTAAAAATGGTTTTGGAGAAAAGCAAAGTCTTTTCGTTAGGCAAGTGCATAAAATGTCATCTATACAAAAAGAAATATCATGTTTGTTAGCCGCAGTTCCTCTAGCACTCTCCCTAGAAAATAAGAATGTGTAGAGCTCGTGTCTCCATGTGGAACCAGTTAGTGTTTCTAAGCACAAAATTAAATTTTCCCTATAAAAAATTCAAAACAATGAAGTCCGTGGATAATATCAGGAATACACAATCACAGAGGCTGTAGCAATATCTGGGATTGAGTTAGCCAAAACAAAACCGGGTATTTCCAGTTTCATCCAGTCATAACCGGACAAGTGGTTTGGAATTCGTATGCAATGGACCGAGCAAATCACAGTAAAAATGGTTTTGGAGAAAAGCAAAGTCTTTTCGTTAGACAAGTGCATAAAATGTCATCTATACAAACAGAAATATCATGTTTGTTAGCCGCAGTTCCTCTAGCTTTCTCCCTAGAAAATACGAATGTGTAGAGCTGGTGTCTCCATGTGGAACCAATTAGTGTTTCCAAGCATAAAATTAAATGTTCCATGAAAAAAAAAATTCCAAAAAATAAAGTCAGTGGATAATATCAGGAATACACAAACTCAGATGCTGTAGCAATATTTCGGTGTGAGTTAGCCAAAACAAAACCGGATATTTCCGGTTTCATCCAGTCATATCCGGACAAAGTGGTGTGGAATTGGTATGCAATGGACCGAGAAAGTCACAGGAAAAATGGTTTTGGAGAAAAGCAAAGTCTTTTCGTTAGGCAAGTGCATAAAATGTCATCTAGACAAACAGAAATATCATTTTGTTTGCCGCAGTTCCTCTAGCTTTCTCCCTAGAAAATACGAATGTGTAGAGCTGGTGTCTCCATGTGGAACCAATTAGTGTTTCTAAGCACAAAATTAAATGTTCCCTGAAATAAAATCATAAGCGTAAACTCCGTGGATAATATCAAGAATACACAAACCAAGAGGCTGTAGTAATATTTGGGATTGAATTATCCAAAAAAACCCGGATATTTCCGGTTTCATCCAGTCATATCCGGACAAAGTGGTGTGGAATTCGTATGCAATGGACCTAGCATAACACTCTGAAAATGGTTTTGGCGAAAAGCAAAGTCTTTTCGTTAGGCAAGTGCATAAAATGTCATCTATACAAACAGAAATATCATGTTTGTTTGCCGCAGTTCCTCTAGTTTTCTCCCTAGAACATACAAATGTGTAGAGCTGGTGTCTCCATGTGGAACCAATTATTGTTTCCATGCACAAAATTAAATGTTCTCTGATAAAAAAAAAATCAATACAAAAAGGCTGTGGATAATATCCTGAATACACAAACACAGAGGCTGTAGCAATATTTCGGTTTGAGTTAGCCAAAACAAAACCGGATATTTCCGGTTTCATCCAGTCATATCCGGACAAAGTGGTGTGGAATTGGTATGCAATGGACCGAGAAAATCACAGGAAAAATGGTTTTGGAGGAAAGCAAAGTCTTTTCGTTAGGCAAGTGCATAAAATGTCATCTATACAAACAGAAATATCATGTGTGTTTGCCGCAGTTCCTCTAGCTTTCTCCCTAGAAAATACGAATGTGTAGAGCTGGTGTCTCCATGTGGAACCAATTAGTGTTTCTAAGCACAAAATTAAATGTTCCCTGAAATAAAATCATAAGCGTAAACTCCGTGGATAATATCAAGAATACACAAACCAAGAGGCTGTAGTAATATTTGGGATTGAATTATCCAAAAAAACCCGGATATTTCCGGTTTCATCCAGTCATATCCGGACAAAGTGGTGTGGAATTCGTATGCAATGGATGCAGGAAATCACAGCAAAAATGGTTTTGGAGGAAAGCAAAGTCTTTTTGTTAGGCAAGTGCATCAAATGTCATCTATACAAACAGAAATATCATGTTTGTTAGCCACAGTTCCTCTAGCATTCTCGCTAGATAATAAGAATGTGTAGAGCTCGTGACTCCATGTGGAACCAGTTAGTGTTTCTAAGCACAAAATTAAATTTTCCCTATAAAAAATTCAAAACAATAAAGTCCGTGGATAATATCAGGAATACACAATCACAGAGGCTGTAGCAATATTTGGGTTTGAGTTAGCCAAAACAAAACCGGATATTTCTGGTTTCATCCAGTCATAACCAGACAAAGTGTTGTGGAATTCGTATGCAATGGACCGAGCAAATCACAGTAAAAATGGTTTTGGAGGAAAGCAAAGTCTTTTTGTTAGGCAAGTGCATAAAATGTCGTCTATACAAACAGAAATATCATGTTTATTTGCCGCAGTTCCTCTAGCTTTCTCCCTAGAAAATACGAATGTGTAGAGCTGGTGTCTCCATGTGAGACCAATTAGAGTTTCCAAGCACAAAATTAAATGTTCCCTAAAAAAACATTCAAAAAAATAAAGTCCGTGGATAATATCAGGAATACACATTCACAGAGGCTGTAGCAAAATCTGGAATTCAGTTAGCCAAAAAAAAAAAAAAAAAAACGGATATTTCCGGTTTCATCCAGTCATACCGGACAAAGTGCTGTGGAATTCAATGCAATGGACCGATAAAATCACAGTAAAAATGGTTTTGGAGAAAAGAAAAGTCTTTTCGTTAACCAAATGCATAAAGTGTCATCTATACAAACAGAAATATCATGTTTGTTTTCCGCAGTTCCTCTAGCTTTCTCCCTAGAAAATACGAATGTGTAGAGCTGGTGCCTCCATGTGGAACCAATTAGTGTTTCCAAGCATAAAATTAAATGTTCTCTGAAAGAAAAAAACATTCAAAAAATAAAGTCCATGGATAATATCAGGAATACTCAATCGCAGAGGCAGTAGCAATATTTCGGTTAGATTTAGCCAAAACAAAACCGGATATTTCCGGTTTCATCCAGTCATATCCGGACAAAGTGTGTGGAATTCGTATGCAAGGGACCGAGCAAATCACTCCAAAAATGGTTTTGGAGAAAAGCAAAGTCTTTTCGTTAGGCAAGTGCATCAAATGTCATCTAGACAAACAGAAATATGATGTTTGTTAGCCGCAGTTCCTCTAGCTTTCTCCCTAGAAAATACGAATGTGTAGAGCTGGTGTCTCCATGTGGAAGCAATTAGAGTTTCCAAGCATAAAATTAAATGTTCCATGAAAAAAAAAAACATTCCAAAAAATAAATTCCGTGGATAATATCAGGAATACACAAACACAAAGGCTGTAGCAATATTTCGGTTTGAGTTAGTCAAAACAAAACCGGATATTTCCGGTTTCATCCAGTCATATCCGGACAAACTGCTGTGGAATTCGTATGCAATGGACCGAGAAAATCACTCTAAAAATGGTTTTGGAGAAAAGCAAAGTCTTTTCGTTAGGCAAGTGCATAAAATGTCATCCATACAAACAGAAATATCATGTTTGTTTGCCGCAGTTCCTCTAGATTTCTCCTTAGAAAATAAGAATGTGTAGAGCTCGTGTCTCCATGTGGAACCAGTTAGTGTTTCTAAGCACAAAATTATATGTTCCCTGTAAAAAAAAATTCAAAACAATAAAGTCCGTGGATAATATCAGGAATACACAATCACAGAGGCTATAGCAATATCTGGGATTGAGTTAGCCAAAACAAAACCGGATATTTCCAGTTTCATCCAGTCATAACCGGACAAGTGGTGTGGAATTCCTATGCAATGGACCGAGCAAATCACAGTAAAAATGGTTTTGGAGAAAAGCAAAGTCTTTTCGTTAGGCAAGTGCATAAAATGTCATCTATAAAACAGAAATATCATGTTTGTTAGCCGCAGTTCCTCTAGCTTTCTCCCTAGAAAATACGAATGTGTAGAGCTGGTGTCTCCATGTGGAACCAATTAGTGTTTCCAAGCATAAAATTAAATGTTTCATTAAAAAAATACATTCAAAAAATAAAGTCCGTGGATAATAAAAGGAATACACAATCACAGAGGCTGTAGCAATATTTCGGTTTGAGTTAGCCAAAACAAAGCCGGATATTTCCGGTTTCATCCAGTCATATCCGGACAAACTGGTGTGGAATTCGTATGCAATGGACCGAGCAAATCACAGTAAAAATGGTTTTGGAGAAAAGCAAAGTCTTTTCGTTAGGCAAGTGCATAAAATGTCATCTATACAAAAAGAAATATCATGTTTGTTAGCCGCAGTTCCTCTAGCACTCTCCCTAGAAAATAAGAATGTGTAGAGCTCGTGTCTCCATGTGGAACCAGTTAGTGTTTCTAAGCACAAAATTAAATTTTCCCTATAAAAAATTCAAAACAATGAAGTCCGTGGATAATATCAGGAATACACAATCACAGAGGCTGTAGCAATATCTGGGATTGAGTTAGCCAAAACAAAACCGGGTATTTCCAGTTTCATCCAGTCATAACCGGACAAGTGGTTTGGAATTCGTATGCAATGGACCGAGCAAATCACAGTAAAAATGGTTTTGGAGAAAAGCAAAGTCTTTTCGTTAGACAAGTGCATAAAATGTCATCTATACAAACAGAAATATCATGTTTGTTAGCCGCAGTTCCTCTAGCTTTCTCCCTAGAAAATACGAATGTGTAGAGCTGGTGTCTCCATGTGGAACCAATTAGTGTTTCCAAGCATAAAATTAAATGTTCCATGAAAAAAAAAAATTCCAAAAAATAAAGTCAGTGGATAATATCAGGAATACACAAACTCAGATGCTGTAGCAATATTTCGGTGTGAGTTAGCCAAAACAAAACCGGATATTTCCGGTTTCATCCAGTCATATCCGGACAAAGTGGTGTGGAATTGGTATGCAATGGACCGAGAAAGTCACAGGAAAAATGGTTTTGGAGAAAAGCAAAGTCTTTTCGTTAGGCAAGTGCATAAAATGTCATCTAGACAAACAGAAATATCATTTTGTTTGCCGCAGTTCCTCTAGCTTTCTCCCTAGAAAATACGAATGTGTAGAGCTGGTGTCTCCATGTGGAACCAATTAGTGTTTCTAAGCACAAAATTAAATGTTCCCTGAAATAAAATCATAAGCGTAAACTCCGTGGATAATATCAAGAATACACAAACCAAGAGGCTGTAGTAATATTTGGGATTGAATTATCCAAAAAAACCCGGATATTTCCGGTTTCATCCAGTCATATCCGGACAAAGTGGTGTGGAATTCGTATGCAATGGACCTAGCATAACACTCTGAAAATGGTTTTGGCGAAAAGCAAAGTCTTTTCGTTAGGCAAGTGCATAAAATGTCATCTATACAAACAGAAATATCATGTTTGTTTGCCGCAGTTCCTCTAGTTTTCTCCCTAGAACATACAAATGTGTAGAGCTGGTGTCTCCATGTGGAACCAATTATTGTTTCCATGCACAAAATTAAATGTTCTCTGATAAAAAAAAAATCAATACAAAAAGGCTGTGGATAATATCCTGAATACACAAACACAGAGGCTGTAGCAATATTTCGGTTTGAGTTAGCCAAAACAAAACCGGATATTTCCGGTTTCATCCAGTCATATCCGGACAAAGTGGTGTGGAATTGGTATGCAATGGACCGAGAAAATCACAGGAAAAATGGTTTTGGAGGAAAGCAAAGTCTTTTCGTTAGGCAAGTGCATAAAATGTCATCTATACAAACAGAAATATCATGTGTGTTTGCCGCAGTTCCTCTAGCTTTCTCCCTAGAAAATACGAATGTGTAGAGCTGGTGTCTCCATGTGGAACCAATTAGTGTTTCTAAGCACAAAATTAAATGTTCCCTGAAATAAAATCATAAGCGTAAACTCCGTGGATAATATCAAGAATACACAAACCAAGAGGCTGTAGTAATATTTGGGATTGAATTATCCAAAAAAACCCGGATATTTCCGGTTTCATCCAGTCATATCCGGACAAAGTGGTGTGGAATTCGTATGCAATGGATGCAGGAAATCACAGCAAAAATGGTTTTGGAGGAAAGCAAAGTCTTTTTGTTAGGCAAGTGCATAAAATGTCATCTATACAAACAGAAATATCATGTTTGTTTGCCGCAGTTCCTCTACTTTCTCCCTAGAAAATACGAATGTGTAGAGCTGGTGTCTCCATGTGGAACCAATTAGTGTTTCCAAGCATAAATTTAAAAGTTCCATGAATAAAAAAAAAAAAACATTCCAAAAAATAAAGTCCGTGGATAATATCAGGAATACACAAACCCAGAGGCTGTAGCAATATTTCGGTTTGAGTTAGCCAAAACAAAAATGGATATTTCCGGTTTCATCCAGTCATTTCCGGACAAACTGGTGTGGAATTTGTATGCAATGGACCGAGAAAATCACAGTAAAAATGGTTTTGGAGAAAAGCAAAGTCTTTTCGTTAGGCAAGTGCATCAAATGTCATCTATACAAACAGAAATAGCATGTTTGTTTGCCGCAGTTCCTCTAGCTTTCTCCCTAGAACATACGAATGTGTAGAGCTGGTGTCTCCATGTGGAACCAATTAGAGTTTCCAAGCATAAAATTAAATGTTCCATGAAAAAAAAAACATTCCAAAAAATAAAGTCCATGGATAATATCAGGAATACACAAACACAGAGGCTGTAGCAATATTTCAGTTTGAGTTAGCCAAAACAAAACCGGATATTTCCGGTTTCATCCAGTCATATCCAGACAAACTGCTGTGGAATTCGTATGCAATGGACCGAGAAAATCACAGTAAAAATGGTTTTGCAGAAAAGCAGAGTCTTTTCGTTAGGCAAGTGCATAAAATGTCATCTATACAAACAGAAATATCATGTTTGTTTGCCGCAGTTCCTCTAGCTTTCTCCCTAGAAAATACGAATGTGTAGAGCTGGTGTCTCCATGTGGCACCAATTAGAGTTTCCAAGGACAAAGTTAAATGTTCCCTGATTAAAAAAAAAAAAAAACAAAACAATAAAGTCCGTGGATAATATCACGAATACACAAACACAGAGGCTGTAGCAATATTTCGGTTTGAGTTAGCCAAAACAAAACTTGATATTTCCGATTTCATCCAGTCATATCCGGACAAACTGGTGTGGAATTCGTATGCAATGGACCGAGAAAATCACAGTAAAAATTGTTTTGGAGAAAAGCAAAGTCTTTTCGTTAGGCAAGTGCATAAAATATCATCTATACAAACAGAAATATCATGTTTGTTTGCCGCAGTTCCTCTAGCTTTCTCCCTAGAAAATACGAATGTGTAGAGCTGGTCTCTCCATGTGGAACCAATTAGTGTTTCCAAGCATAAAATTAAGTGTTCCCTGAAAAAAAAAACATTTAAAAAAATAAAGTCCGTGGAAAATATCACGAATACACAAACAAAGAGGCTGTAGCTATATCTGGGATTGAATTAGCCAAAAAGAAACCGGATATTTCCGGTTTCATCCAGTCATATCCGGACAAACTGGTGTGGAATTCGTATGCAATGGACCGAGAAAATCACAGTAAAAATGGTTTTGGAGAAAAGGAAAGTCTTTTCGTTAGGCAAGTGCATAAAATGTCATCTATACAAACAGATATAGCATGTTTGTTTGCTGCAGTTCCTCTAGCATTCTCCCTAGAACATAAAAATGTGTAGAGCTGGTGTCTCCATGCGAAACCAATTAGTGTTTCCAAGCATAAAATTAAATGTTCCCTGAAAAAAAAACATTCCAAAAAATAAAGTCCGTGGATAATATCACGAATACACAAACACAGAGGCTGTAGCAATATTTCGGTTTGAGTTAGCCAAAACAAAACCGCAGATTTCCGGTTTCATCCAGTCATATCTGGACAAACTGGTGTGGAATTGGTATGCAATGGACCGAGAAAATCACAGGAAAAATGGTTTTGGAGAAAAGCAAAGTCTTTTCGTTAGGCAAGTGCATCAAATGTCATCTAGACAAACAGAAATATCATGTTTGTTTGCCGCAGTTCCTCTAGCTTTCTCCCTAGAAAATACGAATGTGTAGAGCTGGTGTCTCCATGTGGAACCAATTAGTGTTTCTAAGCACAAAATTAAATGTTCCCTGAAAAAAAATTCAAAACCATAAAGTCCGTGGATAATATCAGGAATACACAAACACAGAGGCTGTAGCAATATCTGGGATTGAATTAGCCAAAAAGAAACCGGATATTTCCGGTTTCATCGAGTCATATCCGGACAAACTTGGGTGGAATTCATATGCAATGGACCGAAAAAATCACAGTAAAAATGGTTTTGGAAAAAAGCAGAGTCTTTTCGTTAGGCAAGTGCATAAAATGTCATTTATACAAACAGAAATATCATGTTTGTTTGCCGCAGTTCCTCTAGCTTTCTCCCTAGAAAATACGAATGTGTAGAGCTGGTGTCTCCATGTGGAACAAATTAGTGTTTCCAAGCATAAAATTAAGTGTTCCCTGAAAAAAAAAAACATTTAAAAAAATAAAGTCCGTGGATAATATCACGAATACACAAACAAAGAGGCTGTAGCTATATCTGGGATTGAATTAGCCAAAAAGCAACCGGATATTTCCGGTTTCATCTAGTCATATTCGGACAAACTGGTGTGGAATTCGTATGCAATGGACCGAGAAAATCACAGTAAAAATGGTTTTGGAGAAAAGCAAAGTCTTTTCCTTAGGCAAGTGCATCAAATGTCATCTATACAAACAGAAATAGCATGTTTGTTTTCCGCAGTTCCTCAAGCTTTCTCCCTAGAACAAACGAATGTGTAGAACTGGTGTCTCCATGTGGAACCAATTAGTGTTTCCAAGCATAAAATTAAATTATCCCTGAAAAAAAAAACATTCAAAAAAATAAAGTCCGTGGATAATATCAGGAATACACAAACAAGGAGGCTGTAGCAATATTTTGGTTTGAGTTAGCCAAAACAAAACCGGATATTTCCGGTTTCATCCAGTCATATCTGGACAAACTGGTGTGGAATACGTATGCAATGGACCGAGAAAATCACAGTAAAAATAGTTTTGGAGAAAAGCAAAGTCTTTTCGTTAGGCAAGTGCATAAAATGTCATCTATACAAACAGAAATATCATGTTTGTGTGCCGCAGTTCCTCTAGCTTTCTCCCTAGAAAATACAAATGTGTAGATCTGGTGTGTCCATTTGGAACCAATTAGTGTTTCCAAGCATAAAATTAAATGTTCCCTGAAAAAAAAGAGGTTAAAAAAATAAAGTCCGTGGATAATATCAGGAATACACAAACAAAGAGGCTGTAACAATATCTGGGATTGAATTAGCCAAAACAAAACCGGATATTTCCGGATTCATCCAGTCATATCCGGACAAACTGGTGTGGAATTCGTATGCAATGGACCGAGAAAATCACAGTAAAAATAGTTTTGGAGAAAAGCAAAGTCTTTTCGTTATGCAAGTGCATAAAATGTCATCTATACAGAAGAAATATCATGTTTGTTAGCCGTAGTTCCTCTAGCTTTCTCCCTAGAAAATACGAATGTGTAGAACTGGTGTCTCCGTGTGCACCAATTAGAGTTTCCAAGGACAAAGTTAAATGTTCCCTGATAAAAAAAACAAAACAATAAAGACCGTGGATAACATCAGGAATACACAAACACAGATGCTGTAGCAATATTTCGGTTTGAGTTAGCCAAAACAAAACCGGATATTCCCGGTTTCATCCAGTCATATCCGGACAAAGTGGTGTGGAATTCGTATTCAATGGCCCGAGAAAATCACAGGAAAAATGGTTTTGGAGAAAAGCAAAGTCTTTTCGTTAGGCAAGTGCATCAAATGTCATCTATACAAACAGAAATAGCATGTTTGTTTGCCGCAGTTCCTCTAGCTTTCTCCCTAGAAAATACGAATGTGTAGAGCTGGTGTCTCCATGTGGAACCAATTAGAGTTTCCAAGCATAAAATTAAATGTTCCATGAAAAAAAAAACCTTCCAAAAAATAAAGTCCGTGGATAATATCAGGAATACACAATCACAGAGGCTGTAGCAATATTTCAGTTTGAGTTAGCCAAAACGAAACCGGATATTCCCGGTTTCATCCAGTCATATCCGGACAAAGTGGTGTGGAATTCGTATTCAATGGCCCGAGAAAATCACAGTAAAAATGGTTTTGCAGAAAAGCAGAGTCTTTTCGTTAGGCAAGTGCATAAAATGTCAACTATACAAACAGAAATATCATGTTTGTTTGCCGCAGTTCCTCTAGCTTTCTCCCTAGAAAATACGAATGTGTAGAGCTGGTGTCTCCATGTGGCACCAATTAGAGTTTCCAAGGACAAAATTAAATGTTCTCTGATTAAAAAAAAAAAAAAACAAAACAATAAAGTCCGTGGATAATATCACGAATACACAAACACAGAGGCTGTAGCAATATTTCGGTTTGAGTTAGCCAAAACAAAACCGGATATTTCCGGTTTCATCCAGTCATATCCGGACAAAGTGGTGTGGAATTCGTATGCAATGGACCGAGAAAATCACAGTAAAAATGGTTTTGCAGAAAAGCAGAGTCTTTTCGTTAGGCAAGTGCATAAAATGTCATCTATACAAACAGAAATATCATGTTTGTTTGCCGCAGTTCCTCTAGCTTTCTCCATAGAATAAACATATCTGTAGAGCTGGTGTCTCCATGTGGAACCAATTAGTGTTTCCAAGCATAAAATTAAATGTTCCCTGAAAAAAAAAACATTCAAAAAAATAAAGTCCGTGGATAATATCACGAATACACCTACAAGGAGGCTGTAGCAATATCTGGGATAGAATTAGCCAAAACGAAACCGGATATTTCCGGTTTCATCCAGTCATATTCGGACAAACTGGTGTGGAATTCGTATGTAATGGACCAAGAAAATCACAGTAAAAATGGTTGTGGAGAAAAGCAAAGTCTTTTCGTTAGGCAAGTGCATAAAATGTCATCTATACAAACAGAAACATCATGTTTGTTTGCCGCAGTTCCTCTAGCTTTCTCCCTAGAAAATACGAATGTGTAGAGCTGGTGTCTCCATGTGGAACCAATTAGTGTTTCTAAGAACAAAATTAAATGTTCCCTTAAAAAAAAAGCATTCTTAAAAATAATGTCCGTGGATAATATCAGGAATGCACAAACACAGATGCTGTAGCAATATTTCGGTTTGAGTTAGCCAAAACAAAACCGGATATTTCCGATTTCATCCAGTCATATCCGGACAAAGTGGTGTGGAATTCGTATGCAATGGACCGAGAGAATCACATTAAAAATGGTTTTGGAGAAAAGCAAAGTCTTTTCGTTAGGCAAGTGTATAAAATATCATCTATACAAACAGAAATATCATGTTTGTTTGCCGCAGTTCCTCTAGCTTTCTCCCTAGAAAATACGAATGTGTAGAGCTGGTGTCTCCATGTGGAACCAATTAGTGTTTCCAAGCATAAAATTAAGTGTTCCCTGAAAAAAAAAACATTTAAAAAAATAAAGTCCGTGGATAATATCACGAATACACAAACAAAGAGGCTGTAGCTATATCTGGGATTGAATTAGCCAAAAAGAAACCGGATATTTCCGGTTTCATCCAGTCATATTCGGACAAACTGGTGTGGAATTCGTATGCAATGGCCCGAGAAAATCACAGGAAAAATGGTTTTGGAGAAAAGCAAAGTCTTTTCGTTAGGCAAGTGCATAAAATGTCATCTATACAAACAGAAATAGCATGTTTGTTTGCTGCAGTTCCTCTAGCATTCTCCCTAGAACATAAAAATGTGTAGAGCTGGTGTCTCCATGCGAAACCAATTAGTGTTTCCAAGCATAAAATTAAATGTTCCCAGAAAAAAAACATTCAAAAAAATAAAGTCCGTGGATAATATCACGAATACACAAACACAGAGGCTGTAGCAATATTTCGGTTTGAGTTAGCCAAAACAAAACCGCATATTTCCGGTTTCATCCAGTCATATCCGGACAAAGTGGTGTGGAATTGGTATGCAATGGCCCGAGAAAGTCACAGGAAAAATGGTTTTGGAGAAAAGCAAAGTCTTTTCGTTAGGCAAGTACATCAAATGTCATCTAGACAAACAGAAATATCATGTTTGTTTGCCGCAGTTCCTCTAGCTTTCTCCCTAGAAAATACAAATGTGTAGAGCTGGTGTCTCCATGTGGAACCAATTAGTGTTTCTAAGCACAAAATTAAATGTTCCCTGAAAAAAAATTCAAAACCATAAAGTCCGTGGATAATATCAGGAATACACAAACACAGAGGCTGTAGCAATATCTGGGATTGAATTAGCCAAAACGAAACCGGATATTTCCGGTTTCATCGAGTCATATCCGGACAAACTTGGGTGGAATTCATATGCAATGGACCGAAAAAATCACAGTAAAAATGGTTTTGGAAAAAAGCAGAGTCTTTTCGTTAGGCAAGTGCATAAAATGTCATCTATACAAACAGAAATAGCATGTTTGTTTGCCGCAGTTCCTCTAGCTTTCTCCCTAGAAAATACGAATGTGTAGAGCTGGTGTCTCCATGTGGAACCAATTAGTGTTTCCAAGCATAAAATTAAGTGTTCCCTGAAAAAAAAAAAACATTTAAAAAAATAAAGTCCGTGGATAATATCACGAATACACAAACAAAGAGGCTGTAGCTATATCTGGGATTGAATGAGCCAAAAAGAAACCGGATATTTCCGGTTTCATCCAGTCATATTCGGACAAACTGGTGTGGAATTCGTATGTAATGGACCGAGAAAATCACAGTAAAAATGGTTTTGGAGAAAAGCAAAGTCTTTTCGTTAGGCAAGTGCATCAAATGTCATCTATACAAACAGAAATATCATGTTTGTGTGCCGCAGTTCCTCTAGCTTTCTTCCTAGAAAATACAAATGTGTAGATCTGGTGTGTACATGTGGAACCAATTAGTGTTTCCAAGCATAAAATTAAATGTTCCCTGAAAAAAAAAAAGGTTAAAAAAATAAAGTCCGTGGATAATATCAGGAATACACAAACAAAGAGGCTGTAACAATATCTGGGATTGAATTAGCCAAAACAAAACCGGATATTTCCGGTTTCATCCAGTCATATCGGGACATAGTGGCGTGGAATTCGTATGCAATGGACCGAGAAAATCACAGTAAAAATGGTTTTGGAGAAAAGCAAAGTCTTTTCGTTATGCAAGTGCATAAAATGTCATCTATACAAAAGAAATATCATGTTTGTTAGCCGTAGTTCCTCTAGCTTTCTTCCTAGAAAATACGAATGTGTAGAACTGGTGTCTCCGTGTGCACCAATTAGAGTTTCCAAGGACAAAGTTAAATGTTCCCTGATAAAAAAAAACAAAACAATAAAGACCGTGGATAATATCAGGAATACACAAACACAGATGCTGTAGCAATATTTCGGTTTGAGTTAGCCAAAACAAAACCGGATATTCCCGGTTTCATCCAGTCATATCCGGACAAAGTGGTGTGGAATTCGTATTCAATGGCCCGAGAAAATCACAGGAAAAATGGTTTTGGAGAAAAGCAAAGTCTTTTCGTTAGGCAAGTGCATCAAATGTCATCTATACAAACAGAAATATCATGTTTGTTTGCCGCAGTTCCTCTAGCTTTCTCCCTAGAACATACGAATGTGTAGAGCTGGTGTCTCCATGTGGAACCAATTAGAGTTTCCAAGCATAAAATTAAATGTTCCATAAAAAAAAAACATTCAAAAAAATAAATCCGTGGATAATATCAAGAATACACAAACACAGAGGCTGTAGCAATATTTCAGTTTGAGTTAGCCAAAACAAAACCGGATATTTCCGGTTTCATCCAGTCATATCCGGACAAACTGCTGTGGAATTCGTATGCAATGGACCGAGCTAATCACTCTAAAATGGTTTTGGAGAAAAGCAAAGTCTTTTCGTTAGGCAAGTGAATAAAATGTCATCTATACAAACAGAAATAGCATGTTTATTTGCTGTAGTTCCTCTAGCTTTCTCCCTAGAACATAAAATTGTGTAGAGCTGGTGTCTCCATGTGGAACCAATTAGTGTTTCTAAGCGCAAAATTAAATGTTCCCTGAAAAAAAATTCAAAACAATAAAGTCCGTGGATAATACCAGGAATACACAATCACAGAGGCTGTAGCAATATCTGGGATTGAGTTAGCCAAAACAAAACCGGATATTTCCAGTTTCATCCAGTCATAACCGGACAAGTGGTGTGGAATTCGTATGCAATGGACCGAGCAAATCACAGTAAAAATGGTTTTGGAGAAAAGCAAAGTCTTTTCATTAGGCAAGTGCATGAAATGTCATCTAGACAAACAGAAATATCATGTTTGTTAGCCGCAGTTCCTCTAGCTTTCTCCCTAGAAAATACGAATGTGTAGAGTTGGTGTCTCCATGTGGAACCAATTAGTGTTTCCAAGCATAAAATTAAATGTTTCATTAAAAAAAATACATTCCAAAAAATAAAGTCCGTGGATAATAAAAGGTATACACAATCACTGAGGCTGTAGCAATATTTCGATTTGAGTTAGCCAAAACAAAACCGGATATTTCCGGTTTCATCCAGTCATATCCGGACAAAGTGGTGTGGAATTCGTATGCAATGGACCGAGCAAATCACAGTAAAAATGGTTTTGGAGAAAAGCAAAGTCTTTTCGTTAGGCAAGTGCATAAAATGTCGTCTATACAAACAGAAATATCATGTTTGTTTGCCGCAGTTCCTCTAGCTTTCTCCCTAGAAAATACGAATGTGTAGAGCTGGTGTCTCCATGTGAGACCAACTAGAGTTTCCAAGCACAAAATTAAATGTTCCCAAAAAAAAATTCAAAACAATAAAGTCCGTGGATAATATCAGGAATACACAAACACAAAGGCTGTAGCAATATCTGGGATGGAGTTAGCCAAAAAAAAAAAAAAAACCGGATATTTCCGGTTTCATCAAGTCATATCTGGAAAAACTGGTGTGGAATTTGTATGCAATGGACCGAGCAAATCACTCTAAAAATGGTTTTGGAGAAAAGCAAAGTCTTTTCGTTAGGCAAGTGCATAAAATGTCGTCTATACAAACAGAAATATCATGTTTGTTTGCCGCAGTTCCTCTAGCTTTCTCCCTAGAAAATATGAATGTGTAGAGCTGGTGTCTCCATGTGAGACCAACTAGAGTTTCCAAGCACAAAATTAAATGTTGCCAAAAAAAATTCAAAACAATAAAGTCCGTGGATAATATCAGGAATACACAAACACAGAAGCTGTAGCAATATCTGGGATGGAGTTAGCCAAAAAAAAAAAAAACCGGATATTTCCGGTTTCATCAAGTCATATCTGGAAAAACTGGTGTGGAATTTGTATGCAATGGACACAGAAAATCACAGTAAAAATGGTTTTGGAGAAAAGCAAAGTCTTTTCGTTAGGCAAGTGCATAAAATGTCATCTATACAAACAGAAATATCATGTTTGTTAGCCGCAGTTCATCTAGCATTCTCCCCAGAAAATAAGAATGTGTAGAGCTTGTGTCTCCATGTGGAACCAGTTAGTGTTTCTAAGCACAAAATTAAATGTTCCCTGTAAAAAAAATTCAAAACAAAAAAGTCCGTGGATAATATCAGGAATACACAATCACAGAGGCTGTAGCAATATCTGGGATTGAGTTAGCCAAAACAAAACCGGATATTTCCGGTTTCATCCAGTCATTAACGGACAAAGTGTGTGGAATTCGTATGCAATGGACCGAGCAAATCACAGGAAAAATGGTTTTGGAGAAAAGCAAAGTCTTTTCGTTAGGCAAGTGCATAAAATGTCATCTAAAAACAGAAATATCATGTTTGTTAGCCGCAGTTCCTCTAGCGTTCTCCCTAGAAAATACGAATGTGTAGAGCTGGTGTCTCCATGTGGAACCAATTAGTGTTTCCAAGCATAAAATTAAATGTTTCATTAAAAAAAATACATTCCCAAAAATAAAGTCCGGGGATAATATCAGGAATACACAATCACAGAGGCTGTAGCAATATTTCGGTTTGAGTTAGCCAAAACAAATCCGGATATTTCAGGTTTCCTCCAGTCATATCGGGACAAACTGGTGTGGAATTCGTATGCAATGGACGGAGAAAATCACAGGAAAAATGGTTTTGGAGAAAAGCAAAGTCTTTTCGTTAGGCAAGTGCATAAAATGTCATCTAGACAAACAGAAATATGACGTTTGTTAGCCGCAGTTCCTCTAGCATTCTCCCTAGAAAATACGAATGTGTGGAGCTCGTGTCTCCATGTGGAACCAGTTAGTGTATCTAAGCACAAAATTAAATTTTCCCTATAAAAAATTCAAAACAATAAAGTCCGTGGATAATATCAGGAATACACAATCACAGAAGCTGTAGCAATATTTCGGTTTGAGTTAGCCAAAACAAAACCGGATATTTCCGGTTTCATCCAGTCATAACCAGACAATGTGGTGTGGAATTCATATGCAATGGACGGAGCAAATCACAGTAAAAATGCTTTTGGAGAAAAGCAAAGTCTTTTCATTAAGCAAGTGCATAAAATGTCGTCTATACAAACAGAAATATCATGTTTGTTAGCCGCAGTTACTCTAGCTTTCTCCCTAGAAAATACGAATGTGTAGAGCTGGTGTCTCCATGTGGGACCAATTAGAGTTTCCAAGCACAAAATTAAATGTTCCCTAAAGAAAACATTCAAAAAAATAAATCCGTGGATATTATCAGGAATACACAAACACAGAGGCTGTAGCAATATTTCGTTTTGAGTTAGTCAAAACAAAACCGGATATTTCCGGTTTCATCCAGTCATAACCAGACAAAGTGGTGTGGAATTCGTATGCAATGGACCGAGCAAATCACTCTAAAAATGGTTTTGGAGAAAAGCAACGTCTTTTCGTTAGGCAAGTGCATAAAATGTCATCTATAAAAACAGAAATATCATGTTTGTTAGCCGCAGTTCCTCTAGCTTTCTCCCAGAAAATACGAATGTGTAGAGCTGGTGTCTCCATGTGGAACCAATTAGAGTTTCCAAGCATAAAATTAAATGTTCCATGAAAAAAAAAAAACATTCCAAAAAATAAAGTCCGTGGATAATATCAGGAATACTCAAACACAGAGGCTGTAGCAATATTTCGGTTTCAGTTAGCCAAAACAAAACCGGATATTTCCGGTTTCATCCAGTCATATCCGGACAAAGTGGTGTGGAATTCGTTTGCAATAGACCGAGCAAATCACCCTAAAAATGGTTTTGGAGAAAAGCAAAGTCTTTTCGTTAGGCAAGTGCATAAAATGTCATCTATACAAACAGAAATATCATGTTTGTTTGCCACAGTTCCTCTAGCTTTCTCCCTAGAAATAACGAATGTGTAGAGCTGGTGTCTCCATGTGGAACCAATTAGAGTTTCCAAGCATAAAATTAAATGTTCCATGAAAAAAAAAAAACATTCCAAAAAGTAAAGTCCGTGGATAATATCAGGAATACACAAACACAAAGGCTGTAGCAATATTTCGGTTTGAATTAGTCAAAACAAAACCGGATATTCCTGGTTTCATCCAGTCATATCCGGACAAACTGGTGTGGAATTCGTATGCAATGGACCGAGAAAATCACAGTAAAAATGGTTTTGGAGAAAAGCAACGTCTTTTCGTTAGGCAAGTGCATAAAATGTCATCTATACAAACAGAAATATCATGTTTGTTTGCCGCAGTTCCTCTAGCTTTCTCCCTAGAAAATACGAATGTGTAGAGCTGGTGTCTCCATGTGGAACCAATTAGAGTTTCCAAGCGCAAAAAAATAAATGTTCCCTGATAAAAAAAATCAAAACCATAAAATCCGTGGATAATATCAGGAATACAAAAACACAGATGCTGTAACAATATTTGGTTTGAGTTAGCCAAAAAAAGCCGGATATTTCCGGTTTCATCCAGTCATATCTGGACAAACTGGTGTGGAATTCGTATGCAATGGACCTAGCAAATCACTCTAAAAATGGTTTTGGCGAAAAGCAAAGTCTTTTCGTTAGGCAATTGCATAAAATGTCATCTATACAAACAGAAATATCATGTTTGTTTGCCGCAGTTCATCTAGCTTTCTCCCTAGAAAATACAAATGTGTAGAGCTGGTGTCTCCATGTGGAAGCAATTAGAGTTTCCAAGCACAAAATTAAATGTTCTCTGATAAAAAAAAATCAAAACAATAAAGTCTGTGGAAAATATCCTGAATACACAAACACAGAGGCTGTAGCAATATCTGGGATTGAATTAGCCAAAATGAAACCGGATATTTCCGGTTTCATCCAGTCATATCCGGACAAACTGGTGTGGAATTCGTATGCAATGGACACAGAAAATCACAGGAAAAATGGTTTTGGAGAAAAGCAAAGTCTTTTCGTTAGGCAAGTGCATAAAATGTCATCTATACAAACAGAAATATCATGTTTGTTTGCCGCAGTTCCTCTAGCTTTCTCCCTAGAAAATACGAATGTGTAGAGCTGGTGTCTCCATGTGGAACCAATTAGTGTTTCTAAGCACAAAATTAAATGTTCCCTGAAATAAAATCAAAACCATAAAGTCCGTGGATAATATCAGGAATACACAAACAAAGAGGCTGTAGTAATATTTGGGATTGAATTATCCAAAAAAACCCGGATATTTCCGGTTTCATCCAGTCATAAGCGGAGAAAGTGGTGTGGAATTCGTATGCAATGGATGCAGGAAATCACAGCAAAAATGGTTTTGGAGGAAAGCAAAGTCTTTTCGTTAGGCAAGTGCATAAAATGTCATATATACAAACAGAAATATCATGTTTGTTTGCCGCAGTTCCTCTAGCTTTCTCCCTAGAAAATACGAATGTGTAGAGCTGGTGTCTCCATGTGGGACTAGAGTTTCCAAGCACAAAATTAAAAGTTCTCTGATAAAAAAAAATCAAAACAATAAAGTCTGTGTATAATATCAGGAATACACAAACACAGAGGCTGTAGCAATATTTCGGTTTCAGTTAGCCAAAACATAACCGCATATTTCCGGTTTCATCCAGTCATATCCGTACAAAGTGGTGTGGAATTCGTATGCAATGGACCGAGAAAATCACAGGAAAAATGGTTTTGGAGAAAAGCAAAGTCTTTTCGTTAGACAAGTGCATCAAATGTCATCTATACAAACAGAAATATCATGTTTGTTTGCCGCAGTTCCTCTACTTTCTCCCTAGAAAATACGAATGTGTAGAGGTGGTGTCTCCATGTGGAACCAATTAGTGTTTCTAAGCACAAAATTAAATGTTCCCTGAAAAAAAAAACATTCAAAAAAATAAAGTCCGTGGATAATATCAGGAATACTCAAACACAGAGGCTGTAGCAATATCTGGGATTGAGTTAGCCAAAACAAAACCGGATATTTCCGGTTTCATCCAGTCATATCGGGACATAGTCGCGTGGAATTCGTATGCAATGGAACGAGAAAATCACTCTAAAAATGGTTTTGGAGAAAAGCAAAGTCTTTTCGTTAGGCAAGTGCATAAAATGTCATCTATACAAACAGAAATATCATGTTTGTTTGCCACAGTTCCTCTAGCTTTCTCCTTAGAAAATACGAATGTGTACAGCTGGTGTCTCCATGTGGGACCAATTAGTGTTTCTAAGCACAAAATTAAATGTTCCCTGAAAAAAAACATTCCAAAAAATAAAGACCGTGGATAATATCAGTAATACTCAAACACAGAGGCTGTAGCAATATCTGGGATTGAGTTAGCCAAAACAAAACCGGATAATTCCAGTTTCATCGAGACATATCCGGACATAGTGGTGTGGAATTCGTATGCAATGGATCCACTAAATCACAGGAAAAATGGTTTTGGCGAAAAGCAAAGTCTTTTCGTTAGGCAAGTGCATAAAATGTCATCTATACAAACAGAAATATCATGTTTGTTTGCCGCAGTTCCTCTAGCTTTCTCCCTAGAAAATACGAATGTGTAGAGCTGGTGTCTCCATGTGGAACCAAATAGAGTTTCCAAGCGTAAAAATAAATGTTCCCTGATAAAAAAAATCAAAACCATAAATTCCGTGTATAATATCAGGAATACACAAACACAGAAGCTGTAACAATATTTGGTTTGAGTTAGCCAAAAAAAGCCGGATATTTCCGGTTTCATCCAGTCATAACCGGACAAAGTGGTGTGGAATTCGTATGCAATGGACCGAGAAAATCACAGGAAAAATGGTTTTGGAGAAAAGCAAAGTCTTTTCGTTAGGCAAGTGCATGAAATGTCATCTAGAGAAACAGAAATATCATGTTTGTTTGCCGCAGTTCCTCTAGCTTTCTCCCTAGAAAATACGAATGTGTAGAGCTGGTGTCTCCATGTGGAACCAATTAGTGTTTCTGAGCACAAAATTAAATGTTCCTTGAAAAAAAAATTCAAAACCATAAAGTCCGTGGATAATAGCAGGAATACACAAACAAAGAGGCTGTAGCAATATCTGGGATTGAATTAGCCAAAACGAAACCGGATATTTCCGGTTTCATCCAGTCATATCCGGACAAACTGGTGTGGAATTCATCTGCAATGGACCGAGAAAATCACAGGAAAAATGGTTTTGGAAAAAAGCAGAGTCTTTTCGTTAGGCAAGTGCATAAAATGTCATCTAGACAAACAGAAATATCATGTTTGTTTGCCGCAGTTCCTCTAGCTTTCTCCCTAGAAAATACGAATATGTAGAGCTGGTGTCTCCATGTGGGACCAATTAGAGTTTCCAAGGACAAAGTTAAATGTTCCCTGATAAAAAAAAAAAAAACAAAACAATAAAGTCCGTGGATAATATCAGGAATAAACAAACACAGATGCTGTAGCAATATTTCGGTTTGAATTAGCCAAAACAAAACCGGATATTTCCGGTTTCATCCAGTCATATCCGGACAAAGTGGTGTGGAATTCGTATGCAATGGACACAGAAAATCACAGGAAAAATGGTTTTGGAGAAAAGCAAAGTCTTTTCGTTAGGCAAGTGCATAAAATGTCATCTATACAAACAGAAGTATCATGTTTGTTTGCGGCAGTTCCTCTAGCTTTCTCCCTAGAAAATACGAATGTGTAGAGCTGGTGTCTCCATGTGGAACCAATTAGTGTTTCTAAGCACAAAATTAAATGTTCCCTGAAATAAAAGCAAAACCATAAAGTCCGTGGATAATATCAGGATTACACAAACAAAGAGGCTGTGGTAATATTTGGGATTGAATTATCCAAAAAAACCCGGATATTTCCGGTTTCATCCAGTCATAATTGGAGAAAGTGGTGTGGAATTCGTATGCAATGGATGCAGGAAATCACAGCAAAAATGGTTTTGGAGGAAAGCAAAGTCTTTTCGTTAGGCAAGTGCATAAAATGTCATATATACAAACAGAAATATCATGTTTGTTTGCCGCAGTTCCTCTAGCTTTCTCCCTAGAAAATACGAATGTGTAGAGCTGGTGTCTCCATGTGGGACTAGAGTTTCCAAGCACAAAATTAAAAGTTCTCTGATAAAAAAAAATCAAAACAATAAAGTCTGTGTATAATATCAGGAATACACAAACACAGAGGCTGTAGCAATATTTCGGTTTCAGTTAGCCAAAACATAACCGCATATTTCCGGTTTCATCCAGTCATATCCGTACAAAGTGGTGTGGAATTCGTATGCAATGGACCGAGCAAATCACAGTAAAAATGGTTTTGGAGAAAAGCAAAGTCTTTTCGTTAGGCAAGTGCATAAAATGTCGTCTATACAAACAGAAATATCATGTTTGTTTGCCGCAGTTCCTCTAGCTTTCTCCCTAGAAAATACGAATGTGTAGAGCTGGTGTCTCCATGTGAGACCAACTAGAGTTTCCAAGCACAAAATTAAATGTTCCCAAAAAAAAATTCAAAACAATAAAGTCCGTGGATAATATCAGGAATACACAAACACAAAGGCTGTAGCAATATCTGGGATGGAGTTAGCCAAAAAAAAAAAAAAACCGGATATTTCCGGTTTCATCAAGTCATATCTGGAAAAACTGGTGTGGAATTGGTATGCAATGGACCGAGCAAATCACTCTAAAAATGGTTTTGGAGAAAAGCAAAGTCTTTTCGTTAGGCAAGTGCATAAAATGTCGTCTATACAAACAGAAATATCATGTTTGTTTGCCGCAGTTCCTCTAGCTTTCTCCCTAGAAAATACGAATGTGTAGAGCTGGTGTCTCCATGTGAGACCAACTAGAGTTTCCAAGCACAAAATTAAATGTTGCCAAAAAAAATTCAAAACAATAAAGTCCGTGGATAATATCAGGAATACACAAACACAGAAGCTGTAGCAATATCTGGGATGGAGTTAGCCAAAAAAAAAAAAAAACCGGATATTTCCGGTTTCATCAAGTCATATCTGGAAAAACTGGTGTGGAATTTGTATGCAATGGACACAGAAAATCACAGTAAAAATGGTTTTGGAGAAAAGCAAAGTCTTTTCGTTAGGCAAGTGCATAAAATGTCATCTATACAAACAGAAATATCATGTTTGTTAGCCGCAGTTCATCTAGCATTCTCCCCAGAAAATAAGAATGTGTAGAGCTTGTGTCTCCATGTGGAACCAGTTAGTGTTTCTAAGCACAAAATTAAATGTTCCCTGTAAAAAAAATTCAAAACAAAAAAGTCCGTGGATAATATCAGGAATACACAATCACAGAGGCTGTAGCAATATCTGGGATTGAGTTAGCCAAAACAAAACCGGATATTTCCGGTTTCATCCAGTCATTAACGGACAAAGTGTGTGGAATTCGTATGCAATGGACCGAGCAAATCACAGGAAAAATGGTTTTGGAGAAAAGCAAAGTCTTTTCGTTAGGCAAGTGCATAAAATGTCATCTAAAAACAGAAATATCATGTTTGTTAGCCGCAGTTCCTCTAGCGTTCTCCCTAGAAAATACGAATGTGTAGAGCTGGTGTCTCCATGTGGAACCAATTAGTGTTTCCAAGCATAAAATTAAATGTTTCATTAAAAAAAATACATTCCAAAAAATAAAGTCCGGGGATAATATCAGGAATACACAATCACAGAGGCTGTAGCAATATTTCGGTTTGAGTTAGCCAAAACAAATCCGGATATTTCAGGTTTCCTCCAGTCATATCGGGACAAACTGGTGTGGAATTCGTATGCAATGGACGGAGAAAATCACAGGAAAAATGGTTTTGGAGAAAAGCAAAGTCTTTTCGTTAGGCAAGTGCATAAAATGTCATCTAGACAAACAGAAATATGATGTTTGTTAGCCGCAGTTCCTCTAGCATTCTCCCTAGAAAATACGAATGTGTGGAGCTCGTGTCTCCATGTGGAACCAGTTAGTGTATCTAAGCACAAAATTAAATTTTCCCTATAAAAAATTCAAAACAATAAAGTCCGTGGATAATATCAGGAATACACAATCACAGAAGCTGTAGCAATATTTCGGTTTGAGTTAGCCAAAACAAAACCGGATATTTCCGGTTTCATCCAGTCATAACCAGACAATGTGGTGTGGAATTCATATGCAATGGACGGAGCAAATCACAGTAAAAATGCTTTTGGAGAAAAGCAAAGTCTTTTCATTAAGCAAGTGCATAAAATGTCGTCTATACAAACAGAAATATCATGTTTGTTAGCCGCAGTTACTCTAGCTTTCTCCCTAGAAAATACGAATGTGTAGAGCTGGTGTCTCCATGTGGGACCAATTAGAGTTTCCAAGCACAAAATTAAATGTTCCCTAAAGAAAACATTCAAAAAAATAAATCCGTGGATATTATCAGGAATACACAAACACAGAGGCTGTAGCAATATTTCGTTTTGAGTTAGTCAAAACAAAACCGGATATTTCCGGTTTCATCCAGTCATAACCAGACAAAGTGGTGTGGAATTCGTATGCAATGGACCGAGCAAATCACTCTAAAAATGGTTTTGGAGAAAAGCAACGTCTTTTCGTTAGGCAAGTGCATAAAATGTCATCTATAAAAACAGAAATATCATGTTTGTTAGCCGCAGTTCCTCTAGCTTTCTCCCAGAAAATACGAATGTGTAGAGCTGGTGTCTCCATGTGGAACCAATTAGAGTTTCCAAGCATAAAATTAAATGTTCCATGAAAAAAAAAAAACATTCCAAAAAATAAAGTCCGTGGATAATATCAGGAATACTCAAACACAGAGGCTGTAGCAATATTTCGGTTTCAGTTAGCCAAAACAAAACCGGATATTTCCGGTTTCATCCAGTCATATCCGGACAAAGTGGTGTGGAATTCGTTTGCAATAGACCGAGCAAATCACCCTAAAAATGGTTTTGGAGAAAAGCAAAGTCTTTTCGTTAGGCAAGTGCATAAAATGTCATCTATACAAACAGAAATATCATGTTTGTTTGCCACAGTTCCTCTAGCTTTCTCCCTAGAAATAACGAATGTGTAGAGCTGGTGTCTCCATGTGGAACCAATTAGAGTTTCCAAGCATAAAATTAAATGTTCCATGAAAAAAAAAAAAACATTCCAAAAAGTAAAGTCCGTGGATAATATCAGGAATACACAAACACAAAGGCTGTAGCAATATTTCGGTTTGAATTAGTCAAAACAAAACCGGATATTCCTGGTTTCATCCAGTCATATCCGGACAAACTGGTGTGGAATTCGTATGCAATGGACCGAGAAAATCACAGTAAAAATGGTTTTGGAGAAAAGCAACGTCTTTTCGTTAGGCAAGTGCATAAAATGTCATCTATACAAACAGAAATATCATGTTTGTTTGCCGCAGTTCCTCTAGCTTTCTCCCTAGAAAATACGAATGTGTAGAGCTGGTGTCTCCATGTGGAACCAATTAGAGTTTCCAAGCGCAAAAAAATAAATGTTCCCTGATAAAAAAAATCAAAACCATAAAATCCGTGGATAATATCAGGAATACAAAAACACAGATGCTGTAACAATATTTGGTTTGAGTTAGCCAAAAAAAGCCGGATATTTCCGGTTTCATCCAGTCATATCTGGACAAACTGGTGTGGAATTCGTATGCAATGGACCTAGCAAATCACTCTAAAAATGGTTTTGGCGAAAAGCAAAGTCTTTTCGTTAGGCAATTGCATAAAATGTCATCTATACAAACAGAAATATCATGTTTGTTTGCCGCAGTTCATCTAGCTTTCTCCCTAGAAAATACAAATGTGTAGAGCTGGTGTCTCCATGTGGAAGCAATTAGAGTTTCCAAGCACAAAATTAAATGTTCTCTGATAAAAAAAAATCAAAACAATAAAGTCTGTGGAAAATATCCTGAATACACAAACACAGAGGCTGTAGCAATATCTGGGATTGAATTAGCCAAAATGAAACCGGATATTTCCGGTTTCATCCAGTCATATCCGGACAAACTGGTGTGGAATTCGTATGCAATGGACACAGAAAATCACAGGAAAAATGGTTTTGGAGAAAAGCAAAGTCTTTTCGTTAGGCAAGTGCATAAAATGTCATCTATACAAACAGAAATATCATGTTTGTTTGCCGCAGTTCCTCTAGCTTTCTCCCTAGAAAATACGAATGTGTAGAGCTGGTGTCTCCATGTGGAACCAATTAGTGTTTCTAAGCACAAAATTAAATGTTCCCTGAAATAAAATCAAAACCATAAAGTCCGTGGATAATATCAGGAATACACAAACAAAGAGGCTGTAGTAATATTTGGGATTGAATTATCCAAAAAAACCCGGATATTTCCGGTTTCATCCAGTCATAAGCGGAGAAAGTGGTGTGGAATTCGTATGCAATGGATGCAGGAAATCACAGCAAAAATGGTTTTGGAGGAAAGCAAAGTCTTTTCGTTAGGCAAGTGCATAAAATGTCATATATACAAACAGAAATATCATGTTTGTTTGCCGCAGTTCCTCTAGCTTTCTCCCTAGAAAATACGAATGTGTAGAGCTGGTGTCTCCATGTGGGACTAGAGTTTCCAAGCACAAAATTAAAAGTTCTCTGATAAAAAAAAATCAAAACAATAAAGTCTGTGTATAATATCAGGAATACACAAACACAGAGGCTGTAGCAATATTTCGGTTTCAGTTAGCCAAAACATAACCGCATATTTCCGGTTTCATCCAGTCATATCCGTACAAAGTGGTGTGGAATTCGTATGCAATGGACCGAGAAAATCACAGGAAAAATGGTTTTGGAGAAAAGCAAAGTCTTTTCGTTAGACAAGTGCATCAAATGTCATCTATACAAACAGAAATATCATGTTTGTTTGCCGCAGTTCCTCTACTTTCTCCCTAGAAAATACGAATGTGTAGAGGTGGTGTCTCCATGTGGAACCAATTAGTGTTTCTAAGCACAAAATTAAATGTTCCCTGAAAAAAAAAAACATTCAAAAAAATAAAGTCCGTGGATAATATCAGGAATACTCAAACACAGAGGCTGTAGCAATATCTGGGATTGAGTTAGCCAAAACAAAACCGGATATTTCCGGTTTCATCCAGTCATATCGGGACATAGTCGCGTGGAATTCGTATGCAATGGAACGAGAAAATCACTCTAAAAATGGTTTTGGAGAAAAGCAAAGTCTTTTCGTTAGGCAAGTGCATAAAATGTCATCTATACAAACAGAAATATCATGTTTGTTTGCCACAGTTCCTCTAGCTTTCTCCTTAGAAAATACGAATGTGTACAGCTGGTGTCTCCATGTGGGACCAATTAGTGTTTCTAAGCACAAAATTAAATGTTCCCTGAAAAAAAACATTCCAAAAAATAAAGACCGTGGATAATATCAGTAATACTCAAACACAGAGGCTGTAGCAATATCTGGGATTGAGTTAGCCAAAACAAAACCGGATAATTCCAGTTTCATCGAGACATATCCGGACATAGTGGTGTGGAATTCGTATGCAATGGATCCACTAAATCACAGGAAAAATGGTTTTGGCGAAAAGCAAAGTCTTTTCGTTAGGCAAGTGCATAAAATGTCATCTATACAAACAGAAATATCATGTTTGTTTGCCGCAGTTCCTCTAGCTTTCTCCCTAGAAAATACGAATGTGTAGAGCTGGTGTCTCCATGTGGAACCAAATAGAGTTTCCAAGCGTAAAAATAAATGTTCCCTGATAAAAAAAATCAAAACCATAAATTCCGTGTATAATATCAGGAATACACAAACACAGAAGCTGTAACAATATTTGGTTTGAGTTAGCCAAAAAAAGCCGGATATTTCCGGTTTCATCCAGTCATAACCGGACAAAGTGGTGTGGAATTCGTATGCAATGGACCGAGAAAATCACAGGAAAAATGGTTTTGGAGAAAAGCAAAGTCTTTTCGTTAGGCAAGTGCATGAAATGTCATCTAGAGAAACAGAAATATCATGTTTGTTTGCCGCAGTTCCTCTAGCTTTCTCCCTAGAAAATACGAATGTGTAGAGCTGGTGTCTCCATGTGGAACCAATTAGTGTTTCTGAGCACAAAATTAAATGTTCCTTGAAAAAAAAATTCAAAACCATAAAGTCCGTGGATAATAGCAGGAATACACAAACAAAGAGGCTGTAGCAATATCTGGGATTGAATTAGCCAAAACGAAACCGGATATTTCCGGTTTCATCCAGTCATATCCGGACAAACTGGTGTGGAATTCATCTGCAATGGACCGAGAAAATCACAGGAAAAATGGTTTTGGAAAAAAGCAGAGTCTTTTCGTTAGGCAAGTGCATAAAATGTCATCTAGACAAACAGAAATATCATGTTTGTTTGCCGCAGTTCCTCTAGCTTTCTCCCTAGAAAATACGAATATGTAGAGCTGGTGTCTCCATGTGGGACCAATTAGAGTTTCCAAGGACAAAGTTAAATGTTCCCTGATAAACAAAAAAAAAACAAAACAATAAAGTCCGTGGATAATATCAGGAATAAACAAACACAGATGCTGTAGCAATATTTCGGTTTGAATTAGCCAAAACAAAACCGGATATTTCCGGTTTCATCCAGTCATATCCGGAAAAAGTGGTGTGGAATTCGTATGCAATGGACTGAGAAAATCACAGGAAAAATGGTTTTGGAGAAAAGCAAAGTCTTTTCGTTAGGCAAGTGCATCAAATGTCATCTATACAAACAGAAATATCATGTTAGTTTGCCGCAGTTCCTCTAGCTTTCTCCCTAGAAAAAATGAATGTGTAGAGCTGGTGTCTCCATGTGGAACCAATTAGTGTTTCCAAGCATAAAATTAAATGTTCCCTGAAAAAAAAACATTCAAAAAAATAAAGTCCGTGGATAATATCAGGAATACACAAACACAGAGGCTGTAGCAATATTTCGGTTTGAGTTAGCCAAAACAAAACCGGATATTTCCGGTTACATCCAGTCATATCCGGACAAAGTGGTGTGGAATTCGTATGCAATGGACCGAGAAAATCACAGGAAAAATGGTTTTGGAGAAAAGCAAAGTCTTTTCGTTAGGCAAGTGCATAAAATGTCATCTATACAAACAGAAATATCATGTGTGTTTGCCGCAGTTCCTGTAGCTTTCCCCCTAGAAAATACGAATGTGTAGAGCTGGTGTCTCCATGTGGAACGAATTAGAGTTTCCAATGACAAAGTTAAATGTTCCCTGAAAAAGAAATTCAAAACCATAAAGTCCGTGGATAATATCACGAAAACACAAACACAGAGGCTGTAGCAATATTTCGGTTTGAGTTACCCAAAACAAAACCGGATATTTCCGGTTTCATCCAGTCACATCCAGACAAACTGGTGTGGAATTCGTATGCAATGGACCGAGAAAATCACAGGAAAAATGCTTTTGGAGAAAAGCAAAGTCCTTTCGTTAGGCTTGTGCATCAAATGTCATCTAGACAAACAGAAATATCATGTTTGTTTGCCGCAGTTCCTCTAGCTTTCTCCCTAGAAAATACGAATGTGTAGAGCTGGTGTCTCCATGTGGAACCAATTAGTGTTTCCAACCATAAAATTTAATGTTACCTGAAAAAAAAACATTCAAAAAAATAAAGTCCGTGGATAATATCATGAATACACAAACACAGAGGCTGTAAGAATATCTGGGATTGAATTAGCCAAAATGAAACCGGATATTTCCGGTTTCATCCAGTCATATTCGGACAAACTGGTGTGGAATTCGTATGCAATGGACCGAGAAAATCACAGTAAAAATGGTTTTGGAGAAAGCAAAGTCTTTTCGTTAGGCAAGTGCATAAAATGTCATCTATACAAACAGAAATATCATGTTTGTTTGCCGCAGTTCATCTAGCTTTCTCCCTAGAAAATACAAATGTGTAGAGCTGGTGTCTGCATGTGGGACCAATTAGAGTTTCCAAGCACAAAATTAAATGTTCTCTGACAAAAAAAAATCAAAACAATAAAGTCTGTGGATAATATCCTAAATACACTAACACAGAGGCTGTAGCAATATCTGGGATTGAATTAGACAAAATGAAACCGGATATTTCCGGTTTCATCCAGTCATATCCGGACAAAGTGGTGTGGAATTCGTATGCAATGGACACAGAAAATCACAGGAAAAATGGTTTTGGAGAAAAGCAAAGTCTTTTCGTTAGGCAAGTGCATAAAATGTCATCTATACAAACAGAAGTATCATGTTTGTTTGCGGCAGTTCCTCTAGCTTTCTCCCTAGAAAATACGAATGTGTAGAGCTGGTGTCTCCATGTGGAACCAATTAGTGTTTCTAAGCACAAAATTAAATGTTCCCTGAAATAAAAGCAAAACCATAAAGTCCGTGGATAATATCAGGATTACACAAACAAAGAGGCTGTGGTAATATTTGGGATTGAATTATCCAAAAAAACCCGGATATTTCCGGTTTCATCCAGTCATAAGTGGAGAAAGTGGTGTGGAATTCGTATGCAATGGATGCAGGAAATCACAGCAAAAATGGTTTTGGAGGAAAGCAAAGTCTTTTCGTTAGGCAAGTGCATAAAATGTCATATATACAAACAGAAATATCATGTTTGTTTGCCGCAGTTCCTCTAGCTTTCTCCCTAGAAAATACGAATGTGTAGAGCTGGTGTCTCCATGTGGGACTAGAGTTTCCAAGCACAAAATTAAAAGTTCTCTGATAAAAAAAAATCAAAACAATAAAGTCTGTGTATAATATCAGGAATACACAAACACAGAGGCTGTAGCAATATTTCGGTTTCAGTTAGCCAAAACATAACCGCATATTTCCGGTTTCATCCAGTCATATCCGTACAAAGTGGTGTGGAATTCGTATGCAATGGACCGAGAAAATCACAGGAAAAATGGTTTTGGAGAAAAGCAAAGTCTTTTCGTTAGACAAGTGCATAAAATGTCATCTATACAAACAGAAATATCATGTTTGTTTGCCGCAGTTCCTCTACTTTCTCCCTAGAAAATACGAATGTGTAGAGGTGGTGTCTCCATGTGGAACCAATTAGTGTTTCTAAGCACAAAATTAAATGTTCCCTGAAAAAAAAAACATTCAAAAAAATAAAGTCCGTGGATAATATCAGGAATACTCAAACACAGAGGCAGTAGCAATATCTGGGATTGAGTTAGCCAAAACAAAACCGGATATTTCCGGTTTCATCCAGTCATATCGGGACATAGTCGCGTGGAATTCGTATGCAATGGAACGAGAAAATCAATCTAAAAATGGTTTTGGAGAAAAGCAAAGTCTTTTCGTTAGGCAAGTGCATAAAATGTCATCTATACAAACAGAAATATCATGTTTGTTTGCCACAGTTCCTCTAGCTTTCTCCTTAGAAAATACGAATGTGTACAGCTGGTGTCTCCATGTGGGACCAATTAGTGTTTCTAAGCACAAAATTAAATGTTCCCTGAAAAAAAACATTCAAAAAAATAAAGACCGTGGATAATATCAGTAATACTCAAACACAGAGGCTGTAGCAATATATGGGATTGAGTTAGCCAAAACAAAACCGGATAATTCCGGTTTCATCGAGACATATCCGGACATAGTGGTGTGGAATTCGTATGCAATGGATCCACTAAATCACAGGAAAAATGGTTTTGGGAAAAGCAAAGTCTTTTCGTTAGGCAAGTGCATAAAATGTCATCTATAAAACAGAAATATCATGTGTGTTTGCCGCAGTTCCTCTAGCTTTCCCCCTAGAAAATACGAATGTGTAGAGCTGGTGTCTCCATGTGGAACCAATTAGAGTTTCCAATGACAAAGTTAAATGTTCCCTGAAAAAGAAATTCAAAACCATAAATTCCGTGGATAATATCAGGAATACACAAACACAGAGGCTGTAGCAATATCTGGGATTGAATTAGCCAAAATGAAACCGGATATTTCCGGTTTCATCCAGTCATATCCGGACAAAGTGGTGTGGAATTCATATGCAATGGACCGAGAAAATCACAGGAAAAATGGTTTTGGAGAAAAGCAAAGTCTTTTCGTTAGGTAAAAGCATAAAAAGTCATCTATACAAACAGAAATATCATGTTTGTTTGCCGCAGTTACTCTAGCTTTCTCCCTAGAAAATATGAATGTGTAGAGCTGGTGTCTCCATGTGGAACCAATTAGTGTTTCCAAGCATAAAATTAAATGTTCCCTGAAAAAAAAAAACATTCAAAAAAATAAAGTCCGTGGATAATATCACGAAAACACAAACACAGAGGCTGTAGCAATATTTCGGTTTTAGTTACCCAAAAAAAACCGGATATTTCCGGTTTCATCCAGTCATATCCGGACAAACTGGTGTGGAATTCGTATGCAATGGACCGAGAAAATCACAGGAAAAATGCTTTTGGAGAAAAGCAAAGTCCTTTCGTTAGGCTTGTGCATCAAATGTCATCTAGACAAACAGAAATATCATGTTTGTTTGCCGCAGTTCCTCTAGCTTTCTCCCTAGAAAATACGAATGTGTAGAGCTGGTGTCTCCATGTGGAACCAATTAGTGTTTCCAAGCATAAAATTAAATGTTCCCTGAAAAAAAAACATTCAAAAAAATAAAGTCCGTGGATAATATCATGAATACACAAACACAGAGGCTGTAAGAATATCTGGGATTGAATTAGCCAAAAAGCAACCGGATATTTCCGGTTTCATCCAGTCATATTCGGACAAACTGGTGTGGAATTCGTATGCAATGGACCGAAAAAATCACAGTAAAAATGGTTTTGGAGAAAGCAAAGTCTTTTCGTTAGGCAAGTGCATAAAATGTCATCTATACAAACAGAAAAAGCATGTTTGTTTGCTGCAGTTCCTCTAGCTTTCTCCCTAGAACATAAAAATGTGTAGAGCTGGTGTCTCCATGTGGAACCAATTAGTGTTTCCAAGAATAAAATTAAATGTTCCCTGAAAAAAAAACATTCAAAAAAATAAAGTCCGTGGATAATATCACGAAAACACAAACACAGAGGCTGTAGCAATATTTCGGTTTGAGTTAGCCAAAACGAATCCGGATATTTCCGGTTTCATCCAGTCATATCCGGACAAACTGGTGTGGAATTCGTATGCAATGGACCGAGAAAATCACAGGAAAAATGGTTTTGGAGAAAAGCAAAGTCCTTTCGTTAGGCTTGTGCATCAAATGTCATCTAGACAAACAGAAATATCATGTTTCTTTGCCGCAGTTCCTCTAGCTTTCTCCCTAGAAAATACGAATGTGTAGAGGTGCTGTCTCCATGTGGCACCAATTAGAGTTTCCAAAGACAAAATTAAATGTTCCCTGATAAAAAAAAAAAACAAAACAATAAGGTCCGTGGATAATATCAGGAATACCCAAACACAGATGCTGTAGCAATATTTCGGTTTGAGTTAGGCAAAACAAAACTGGATATTTCCGGTTTCATCCAGTCATATCCGGACAAAGTGGTGTGGAATTCGTATGCAATGGACCAAGAAAATCACAGGAAAAATGGTTTTGGAGAAAAGCAAAGTCTTTTCGTTAGGCAAGTGCATGAAATTTCATCTAGACAAACAGAAATATCATGTTTGTTTGCCGCAGTTCCTCTAGCTTTCTCCCTAGAAAATACGAATGTGTAGAGCTGGTGTCTCCATGTGGAACCAATTAGTGTTTCTAAGCAGAAAATTAAATGTTCCCTGAAAAAAAATTCAAAACCATAAAGTCCGTGGATAATATCAGGAATACACAAACAAAGAGGCTGTAGCAATATCTGGGATTGAATTAGCCAAAACAAAACCGGATATTTCCGGTTTCATCCAGTCATATCCGGACAAACTGGTGTGGAATTCATATGCAATGGACCGAGAAAATCACAGTAAAAATGGTTTTGGAAAAAAGCAGAGTCTTTTCGTTAGGCAAGTGCATAAAATGTCATCTAGACAAACAGAAATATCATGTTTGTTTGCCGCAGTTCCTCTAGCTTTCTCCCTAGAAAATACGAATATGTAGAGTTGGTGTCTCCATGTGGGACCAATTAGAGTTTCCAAGGACAAAGTTAAATGTTCCCTGATTAAAAAAAAAAAAAAAAAAAAAAAAAACAATAAAGTCCGTGGATAATATCAAGAGTACACAAACACAGAGGCTGTAGCAATATTTCGGTTTGAGTTAGCCAAAACAAAACCGGATATTTCCGGTTTCATCCAGTCATATCCGGACAAAGTGGTGTGGAATTCGTATGCAATGGACCGAGAAAATCACAGGAAAAATGGTTTTGGAGGAAAGCAAAGTCTTTTCGTTAGGCAAGTGCATAAAATGTCATCGATACAAACAGAAATATCATGTTAGTTTGCCGCAGTTCCTCTAGCTTTCTCCCTAGAAAAAATGAATGTGTAGAGTTGGTGTCTCCATGTGGAACCAATTAGTGTTTCCAAGCATAAAATTAAATGTTCCCTGAAAAAAAAAAACATTCAAAAAAATAAAGTCCGTGGATCATATCAGGAATACACAAACAAAGAGGCTGTATCAATATCTGGGATTGAATTAGCCAAAGCGAAACCGGATATTTCCGGTTTCATCCAGTCATATCCGGACAAACTGGTGTGGAATTCGTATGCAATGGACCGAGAAAATCACAGTAAAAATGGTTTTTGAGTAAAGCAGAGTCTTTTCGTTAGGCACGTGCATAAAATGTCATCTATACAAACAGAAATATCATGTTTGTTTGCCGCAGTTCGCCTAGCTTTCTCCCTAGAAAATACGAATGTGTAGAGCTGGTGTCTCCATTGGCACCAATTAGAGTTTCCAAGGAGAAAGTTAAATGTTCCCTGATTAAAAAAAAAACAAAACAATAAAGTCCGTGGATAATATCAAGAATACACAAACAGATGCTGTAGCAATATTTCGGTTTGAATTAGCCAAAACAAAACCGGATATTTCCGGTTTCATCCAGTCATATCCGGACAAAGTGGTGTGGAATTCGTATGCAATGGACCGAGAAAATCACAGTAAAAATGGTTTTGGAGAAAAGCAAAGTCTTTTCGTTAGGCAAGTGCATCAAATGTCATCTATACAAACAGAAATATCATGTTAGTTTGCCGCAGTTCCTCTAGCTTTCTCCCTAGAAAAAATAAATGTGTAGAGTTGGTGTCTCCATGTGGAACCAATTAGTGTTTCCAAGCATAAAATTAAATGTTCCCTGAAAAAAAAACATTCAAAAAAATAAAGTCCGTGGATAATATCAGGAATACACAAACACAGAGGCTGTAGCAATATTTCGTTTTGAGTTAGCCAAAAAAAAACCGGATATTTCCGGTTACATCCAGTCATATCCGGACAAAGTGGTGTGGAATTCGTATGCAATGGACCGAGAAAACCACAGGAAAAATGGTTTTGGAGAAAAGCAAAGTCTTTTCGTTAGGCAAGTGCATAAAATGTCATCTATACAAACAGAAATATCATGTGTGTTTGCCGCAGTTCCTCTAGCTTTCCCCCTAGAAAATACGAATGTGTAGAGCTGGTGTCTCCATGTGGATCCAATTAGAGTTTCCAATGACAAAGTTAAATGTTCCCTGAAAAAGAAATTCAAAACCATAAAGTCCGTGGATAATATCAGGAATACACAAACACAGAGGCTGTAGCAATATCTGGGATTGAATTAGCCAAAAAGAAACCGGATATTTCCGGTTTCATCCAGTCATATCCGGACAAAGTGGTGTGGAATTCATATGCAATGGACCGAGAAAATCACAGGAAAAATGGTTTTGGAGAAAAGCAAAGTCTTTTCGTTAGGTAAAAGCATAAAAAGTCATCTATACAAACAGAAATATCATGTTTGTTTGCCGCAGTTCCTCTAGCTTTCTCCCTAGAAAATACGAATGTGTAGAGCTGGTGTCTCCATGTGGAACCAATTAGTGTTTCCAAGCATAAAATTTAATGTTCCCTGAAAAAAAAAATTCAAAAAAATAAAGTCCGTGGATAATATCACGAAAACACAAACACAGAGGCTGTAGCAATATTTCGGTTTGAGTTACCCAAAACAAAACCGGATATTTCCGGTTTCATCCAGTCATATCCGGACAAACTGGTGTGGAATTCGTATGCAATGCACCGAGAAAATCACAGGAAAAATGGTTTTGGAGAAAAGCAAAGTCCTTTCGTTAGGCTTGTGCATCAAATGTCATCTAGACAAACAGAAATATCATGTTTGTTTGCCGCAGTTCCTCTAGCTTTCTCCCTAGAAAAAATGAATGTGTAGAGCTGGTGTCTCCATGTGGAACCAATTAGTGTTTCCAACCATAAAATTTAATGTTCCCTGAAAAATACATTCAAAAAAATAAAGTCCATGGATAATATCACGAATACACAAACAAAGAGTCTGTAGCAATATCTGGCATTGAATTAGCCAAAAAGAAACCGGATATTTCCGGTTTCATCCAGTCATATTCGGACAAAGTGGTGTGGAATTCGTATGCAATGGACCGAGAAAATCACAGCAAAAATGGTTTTGGAGAAAAGCAAAGTCTTTTCGTTAGGCAAGTGCATCAAATGTCATCTATACAAACAGAAATAGCATGTTTGTTTGCTGCAGTTCCTCTAGCTTTCTCCCTAGAACATAAAAATGTGTAGAGCTGGTGTCTCCATGTGGAACCAATTAGTGTTTCCAAGCATAAAATTTAATGTTCCCTGAAAAAAAAAATCAAAACCATAAAGTCCGTGGATAATAGCAGGAATACACAAACACAGAGGCTGTAGCAATATCTGGGATTGAATTAGCCAAAACGAAACCGGATATTTCCGGTTTCATCCAGTCATATCCGGACAAAGTGGTGTGGAATTCATATGCATTGGACCGAGAAAATCACAGTAAAAATGGTTTTGGAAAAAAGCAGAGGCTTTTCGTTAGGCAAGTGCACAAAATGTCATCTATACAAACAGAAATATCATGTTTATTTGCCGCAGTTCCTCTAGCTTTCTCCCTAGAAAATACGAATGTGTAGAGCTGGTGTCTCCATCTGGGACCAATTAGAGTTTCCAAGGACAAAGTTAAATGTTCACTAAAAAAAGAAAAAACAAAACAATAAAGTCAGTGGATAATATCAAGAATACACAAACACAGATGCTGTAGCAATATTTCGGTTTGAGTAAGCCAAAACAAAACCGGATATTTCCGGTTTCATCCAGTCATATCCCGACAAAGTGGTGTGGTATTCGTATGCAATGGACTGAGAAAATCACAGGAAAAATGGTTTTGGAAAAAGCAAAGTCTTTTCGTTAGGCAAGTGCATAAAATGTCATCTATACAAACAGAAATATCATGTTAGTTTACCGCAGTTCCTCTAGCTTTCTCCCTAGAAAAAATGAATGTGTAGAGTTGGTGTCTCCATGTGGAACCAATTAGTGTTTCCAAGGACAAAATTAAATGTTCCCTGAAAAAAAAAACATTCAAAAAAATAAAGTCCGTGGATAATATCACGAATACACAAACAAAGAGGCTGTAGCAATATCTGGCATTGAATTAGCCAAAACGAAACCGGATATTTCCGGTTTCATCCAGTCATATCCGGACAAAGTGGTGTGGTATTCGTATGCAATGGACCGAGAAAATCACAGTAAAAATGGTTTTGGAGAAAGCAAAGTCTTTTCGTTAGGCAAGTGCATAAAATGTCATCTATACAAACAGAAATATCATGTTAGTTTGCCGCAGTTCCTCTAGCTTTCTCCCTAGAAAAAATGAATGTGTAGAGCTGGTGTCTCCATGTGGTACCAATTAGTGTTTCTAAGCACAAAATTAAATGTTCCCTGAAAAAAAAACAAAACAATAAAGTCTGTGGATAATATCACGAATACACAAACACAGAGGCTGTAGCAATATCTGGGAAGACTTAGCAAAAACGAAACCGGATATTTCCGGTTTCATCCAGTCATATTCGGACAAACTGGTGTGGAATTCGTATGCAATGGACCGAGAAAATCACAGGAAAAATGGTTTTGGAGAAAAGCAAAGTCTTTTCGTTAGGCAAGTGCATAAAATGTCATCTAGACAAACAGAAATATCATGTTTGTTTGCCGCAGTTCCTCTAGCTTTCTCCCTAGAAAATACGAATGTGTAGAGCTGGTGTCTCCATGTGGAACCAATTAGTGTTTCTAAGCACAAAATTAAATGTTCCCTGAAAAAAAAAAAACAAAACAATAAAGTCCGTGGATAATATCAGGAATATCCAAACACAGATGCTGTAGCATTATTTCGGTTTGAGTTAGCCAAAACAAAACCGCATATTTCCGGTTTCATCCAGTCATATCTGGAGAAAGTGGTGTGGAATTCGTATGCAATAGATCGAGAAAATCACAGGAAAAATGGTTTTGGAGAAAAGCAAAGTCTTTTCGTTAGGCAAGTGCATAAAATGTCATCTATACAAACAGAAATATCATGTGTGTTTGCCGCAGTTCCTCTAGCTTTCCCCCTAGAAAATAGGAATGTGTAGAGCTGGTGTCTCCATGTGGAACCAATTAGAGTTTCCAAGGACAAAGTTAAATGTTCCCTGAGAAAGAAATTCAAAACCATAAAGTCCGTGGATAATATCAGGAATACACAAACACAGAGGCTGTAGCAATATCTGGGATTGAATTAGCCAAAATGAAACCGGATATTTCCGGTTTCATCCAGTCATATCCGGGCAAACTGGTGTGGAATTCATATGCAATAGACCGAGAAAATCACAGTAAAAATGGTTTTGGAAAAAAGCAGAGTCTTTTCGTTAGGCAAGTGCATAAAATGTCATCTATACAAACAGAAATATCATGTTTGTTTGCCACAGTTCCTCAAGCTTTCTCCCTAGAAAATACGAATGTGTAGAGCTGGTGTCTCCATGTGGGACCAATTAGTGTTTCCAAGCATAAAATTAAATGTTCCCTGAAAAAAAAAAACATTCAAAAAAATAAAGTCCGTGGATAATATCACGAATACACAAACAAAGAGGCTGTAGCAATATCTGGGATTGAATTAACCAAAATGAAACCGGATATTTCCAGTTTCATCCAGTCATATCCGGACAAACTGTTGTGGAATTCATATGCAATGGACCGAGAAAATCACAGTAAAAATGGTTTTGGAAAAAAGCAGAGTCTTTTCGTTAGGCAAGTGCATAAAATGTCATCTAGACAAACAGAAATATCATGTTTGTTTGCCGCAGTTCCTCTAGTTTTCTCACTAGAAAATACGAATGTGTAGAGCTGGTGTCTCCATTTGGGACCAATTAGAGTTTCCAAGGACAAAGTTAAATGTTCCCTAAAAAAAAGAAAAAACAAAACAATAAAGTCCGTGGATAATATCAAGAATACACAAACACAGATGCTGTAGCAATATTTCGGTTTGAGTAAGCCAAAACAAAACCGGATATTTCCGGTTTCATCCAGTCATATCCCGACAAAGTGGTGTGGTATTCGTATGCAATGGACTGAGAAAATCACAGGAAAAATGGTTTTGGAAAAAGCAAAGTCTTTTCGTTAGGCAAGTGCATAAAATGTCATCTATACAAACAGAAATATCATGTTAGTTTGCAGCAGTTTTTTTGCTTTCTCCCTAGAAAAAATGAATGTGTAGAGTTGGTGTCTCCATGTGGAACCAATTAGTGTTTCCAACCATAAAAATTAATGTTCCCTGAAAAATACATTCAAAAAAATAAAGTCCATGGATAATATCACGAATACACAAACAAAGAGTCTGTAGCAATATCTGGCATTGAATTAGCCAAAAAGAAACCGGATATTTCCGGTTTCATCCAGTCATATCCGGACAAAGTGGTGTGGTATTCGTATGCAATGGACCGAGAAAATCACAGTAAAAATGGTTTTGGAGAAAGCAAAGTCTTTTCGTTAGGCAAGTGCATAAAATGTCATCTATACAAACAGAAATATCATGTTAGTTTGCCGCAGTTCCTCTAGCTTTCTCCCTAGAAAAAATGAATGTGTAGAGCTGGTGTCTCCATGTGGTACCAATTAGTGTTTCTAAGCACAAAATTAAATGTTCCCTGAAAAAAAAACAAAACAATAAAGTCTGTGGATAATATCACGAATACACAAACACAGAGGCTGTAGCAATATCTGGGAAGACTTAGCAAAAACGAAACCGGATATTTCCGGTTTCATCCAGTCATATTCGGACAAACTGGTGTGGAATTCGTATGCAATGGACCGAGAAAATCACAGGAAAAATGGTTTTGGAGAAAAGCAAAGTCTTTTCGTTAGGCAAGTGCATAAAATGTCATCTAGACAAACAGAAATATCATGTTTGTTTGCCGCAGTTCCTCTAGCTTTCTCCCTAGAAAATACGAATGTGTAGAGCTGGTGTCTCCATGTGGAACCAATTAGTGTTTCTAAGCACAAAATTAAATGTTCCCTGAAAAAAAAAAAACAAAACAATAAAGTCCGTGGATAATATCAGGAATATCCAAACACAGATGCTGTAGCATTATTTCGGTTTGAGTTAGCCAAAACAAAACCGCATATTTCCGGTTTCATCCAGTCATATCTGGAGAAAGTGGTGTGGAATTCGTATGCAATAGATCGAGAAAATCACAGGAAAAATGGTTTTGGAGAAAAGCAAAGTCTTTTTGTTAGGCAAGTGCATAAAATGTCATCTATACAAACAGAAATATCATGTGTGTTTGCCGCAGTTCCTCTAGCTTTCCCCCTAGAAAATAGGAATGTGTAGAGCTGGTGTCTCCATGTGGAACCAATTAGAGTTTCCAAGGACAAAGTTAAATGTTCCCTGAGAAAGAAATTCAAAACCATAAAGTCCGTGGATAATATCAGGAATACACAAACACAGAGGCTGTAGCAATATCTGGGATTGAATTAGCCAAAATGAAACCGGATATTTCCGGTTTCATCCAGTCATATCCGGGCAAACTGGTGTGGAATTCATATGCAATAGACCGAGAAAATCACAGTAAAAATAGTTTTGGAAAAAAGCAGAGTCTTTTCGTTAGGCAAGTGCATAAAATGTCATCTATACAAACAGAAATATCATGTTTGTTTGCCACAGTTCCTCAAGCTTTCTCCCTAGAAAATACGAATGTGTAGAGCTGGTGTCTCCATGTGGGACCAATTAGTGTTTCCAAGCATAAAATTAAATGTTCCCTGAAAAAAAAAAACATTCAAAAAAATAAAGTCCGTGGATAATATCACGAATACACAAACAAAGAGGCTGTAGCAATATCTGGGATTGAATTAACCAAAATGAAACCGGATATTTCCAGTTTCATCCAGTCATATCCGGACAAACTGTTGTGGAATTCATATGCAATGGACCGAGAAAATCACAGTAAAAATGGTTTTGGAAAAAAGCAGAGTCTTTTCGTTAGGCAAGTGCATAAAATGTCATCTAGACAAACAGAAATATCATGTTTGTTTGCCGCAGTTCCTGTAGTTTTCTCACTAGAAAATACGAATGTGTAGAGCTGGTGTCTCCATTTGGGACCAATTAGAGTTTCCAAGGACAAAGTTAAATGTTCCCTAAAAAAAAGAAAAAACAAAACAATAAAGTCCGTGGATAATATCAAGAATACACAAACACAGATGCTGTAGCAATATTTCGGTTTGAGTAAGCCAAAACAAAACCGGATATTTCCGGTTTCATCCAGTCATATCCCGACAAAGTGGTGTGGTATTCGTATGCAATGGACTGAGAAAATCACAGGAAAAATGGTTTTGGAAAAAGCAAAGTCTTTTCGTTAGGCAAGTGCATAAAATGTCATCTATACAAACAGAAATATCATGTTAGTTTGCCGCAGTTCTTTTGCTTTCTCCCTAGAAAAAATGAATGTGTAGAGTTGGTGTCTCCATGTGGAACCAATTAGTGTTTCCAACCATAAAAATTAATGTTCCCTGAAAAATACATTCAAAAAAATAAAGTCCATGGATAATATCACGAATACACAAACAAAGAGTCTGTAGCAATATCTGGCATTGAATTAGCCAAAAAGAAACCGGATATTTCCGGTTTCATCCAGTCATATCCGGACAAAGTGGTGTGGTATTCGTATGCAATGGACCGAGAAAATCACAGTAAAAATGGTTTTGGAGAAAGCAAAGTCTTTTCGTTAGGCAAGTGCATAAAATGTCATCTATACAAACAGAAATATCATGTTAGTTTGCCGCAGTTCCTCTAGCTTTCTCCCTAGAAAAAATGAATGTGTAGAGCTGGTGTCTCCATGTGGTACCAATTAGTGTTTCTAAGCACAAAATTAAATGTTCCCTGAAAAAAAAAACAAAACAATAAAGTCTGTGGATAATATCACGAATACACAAACACAGAGGCTGTAGCAATATCTGGGAAGACTTAGCCAAAACGAAACCGGATATTTCCGGTTTCATCCAGTCATATTCGGACAAACTGGTCTGGAATTCGTATGCAATGGACCGAGAAAATCACAGGAAAAATGGTTTTGGAGAAAAGCAAAGTCTTTTCGTTAGGCAAGTGCATCAAATGTCATCTAGACAAACAGAAATATCATGTTTGTTTGCCGCAGTTCCTCTAGCTTTCTCCCTAGAAAATACGAATGTGTAGAGCTGGTGTCTCCATGTGGAACCAATTAGTGTTTCTAAGCACAAAATTAAATGTTCCCTGAAAAAAAAAAAACAAAACAATAAAGTCCGTGGATAATATCAGGAATATCCAAACACAGATGCTGTAGCATTATTTCGGTTTGAGTTAGCCAAAACAAAACCGCATATTTCCGGTTTCATCCAGTCATATCTGGAAAAAGTGGTGTGGAATTCGTATGCAATAGACCGAGAAAATCACAGGAAAAATGGTTTTGGAGAAAAGCAAAGTCTTTTCGTTAGGCAAGTGCATAAAATGTCATCTATACAAACAGAAATATCATGTGTGTTTGCCGCAGTTCCTCTAGCTTTCCCCCTAGAAAATAGGAATGTGTAGAGCTGGTGTCTCCATGTGGAACCAATTAGAGTTTCCAAGGACAAAGTTAAATGTTCCCTGAGAAAGAAATTCAAAACCATAAAGTCCGTGGATAATATCAGGAATACACAAACACAGAGGCTGTAGCAATATCTGGGATTGAATTAGCCAAAAAGAAACCGGATATTTCCGGTTTCATCCAGTCATATCCGGGCAAACTGGTGTGGAATTCATATGCAATAGACCGAGAAAATCACAGTAAAAATGGTTTTGGAGAAAAGCAAAGTCTTTTCGTTAGGCAAGTGCATCAAATGTCATCTATACAAACAGAAATATCATGTTTGTTTGCCGCAGTTCCTCTAGCTTTCTCCCTAGAAAATAAGAATGTGTAGAGCTGCTGTCTCCATGTGGCACCAATTAGAGTTTCCAAGGAGAAAGTTAAATGTTCCCTGATTTAAAAAAAAACAAAACAATAAAGTCCGTGGATAATATCAAGAATACACAAACACAGATGCTGTAGCAATATTTCGGTTTGAGTTAGCCAAAACAAAACCGGATATTTCCGGTTTCATCCAGTCATATCCGGACAAAGTGGTGTGGAATTTGTATGCAATGGACCGAGAAAATCACAGGAAAAATGGTTTTGGAGAAAAGCAAAGTCTTTTCGTTAGGTAAAAGCATAAAATGTCATCTATACAAACAGAAATATCATGTTTGTTTGCCGCAGTTCCTCTAGCTTTCTCCCTAGAAAATACGAATGTGTAGAGCTGGTGTCTCCATGTGGAACCAATTAGTGTTTCCAACCATAAAATTTAATGTTCCCTGAAAAATACATTCAAAAAAATAAAGTCCATGGATAATATCACGAATACACAAACAAAGAGTCTGTAGCAATATCTGGCATTGAATTAGCCAAAAAGAAACCGGATATTTCCGGTTTCATCCAGTCATATTCGGACAAAGTGGTGTGGAATTCGTATGCAATGGACCGAGAAAATCACAGCAAAAATGGTTTTGGAGAAAAGAAAAGTCTTTTCGTTAGGCAAGTGCATCAAATGTCATCTATACAAACAGAAATAGCATGTTTGTTTGCTGCAGTTCCTCTAGCTTTCTCCCTAGAACATAAAAATGTGTAGAGCTGGTGTCTCCATGTGGAACCAATTAGTGTTTCCAAGCATAAAATTAAATGTTCCCTGAAAAAAAAATCAAAACCATAAAGTCCGTGGATAATATCAGGAATACACAAACACAGAGGCTGTAGCAATATCTGGGATTGAATTAGCCAAAACGAAACCGGATATTTCCGGTTTCATCCAGTCATATCCGGACAAAGTGGTGTGGAATTCATATGCATTGGACCGAGAAAATCACAGTAAAAATGGTTTTGGAAAAAAGCAGAGTCTTTTCGTTAGGCAAGTGCACAAAATGTCATCTATACAAACAGAACTATCATGTTTGTTAGCCGCAGTTCCTCTAGCTTTCTCCCTAGAAAATACGAATGTGTAGAGCTGGTGTCTCCATGTGGGACCAATTAGAGTTTCCAAGGACAAAGTTAAATGTTCCCTAAAAAAAAGAAAAAACAAAACAATAAAGTCCGTGGATAATATCAAGAATACACAAACACAGATGCTGTAGCAATATTTCGGTTTGAGTTAGCCAAAACAAAACCGGATATTTCCGGTTTCATCCAGTCATATCCGGACAAAGTGGTGTGGAATTTGTATGCAATGGACCGAGAAAATCACAGGAAAAATGGTTTTGGAGAAAAGCAAAGTCTTTTCGTTAGGCAAGTGCATAAAATGTCATCTATACAAACAGAAATATCATGTGTGTTTGCCGCAGTTCCTCTAGCTTTCCCCCTAGAAAATAGGAATGTGTAGAGCTGGTGTCTCCATGTGGAACCAATTAGAGTTTCCAAGGACAAAGTTAAATGTTCCCTGAAAGAAATTCAAAACCATAAAGTCCGTGGATAATATCAGGAATACACAAACACAGAGGCTGTAGCAATATCTGGGATTGAATTAGCCAAAACGAAACCGGATATTTCCGGTTTCATCCAGTCATATCCGGACAAACTGGTGTGGAATTCATATGCAATAGACCGAGAAAATCACAGTAAAAATGGTTTTGGAAAAAAGCAGAGTCTTTTCGTTAGGCAAGTGCATAAAATGTCATCTATACAAACAGAAATATCATGTTTGTTTGCCGCAGTTCCTCAAGCTTTCTCCCTAGAAAATACGAATGTGTAGAGCTGGTGTCTCCATGTGGGACTAATTAGTGTTTCCAAGCAAAAAATTAAATGTTCCCTGAAAAAAAAAACATTCAAAAAAATAAAGTCCGTGGATAATATCACGAATACACAAACAAAGAGGCTGTAGCAATATCTGGGATTGAATTAGCCAAAACAAAACCGGATATTTCCAGTTTCATCCAGTCATATCCGGACAAAGTGGTGTGGAATTCGTATGCAATGGACCGAGAAAATCACAGGAAAAATGGTTTTGAAGAAAAGCAAAGTCTTTTCGTTATGCAAGTGCATAAAATGTCATCTAGACAAACAGAAATATCATGTTTGTTTGCCGCAGTTCCTCTAGCTTTCTCCCTAGAAAATACGAATGTGTAGAGCTGGTGTCTCCATGTGGAACCAATTAGTGTTTCCAACCATAAAATTTAATGTTCCCTGAAAAATACATTCAAAAAAATAAAGTCCATGGATAATATCACGAATACACAAACAAAGAGTCTGTAGCAATATCTGGGATTGAATTAGCCAAAAAGAAACCGGATATTTCCGGTTTCATCCAGTCATATTCGGACAAAGTGGTGTGGAATTTGTATGCAATGGACCGAGAAAATCACAGCAAGAAGGGTTTTGGAGAAAAGCAAAGTCTTTTCATTAGGCAAGTGCATCAAATGTCATCTATACAAACAGAAATAGCATGTTTGTTTGCTGCAGTTCCTCTAGCTTTCTCCCTAGAACATAAAAATGTGTAGAGCTGGTGTCTCCATGTGGAACCAATTAGTGTTTCCAAGCATAAAATTTAATGTTCCCTGAAAAAAAAAATCAAAACCATAAAGTCCGTGGATAATAGCAGGAATACACAAACACAGAGGCTGTAGCAATATCTGGGATTGAATTAGCCAAAACGAAACCGGATATTTCCGGTTTCATCCAGTCATATCCGGACAAAATGGTGTGGAATTCATATGCAATGGACCGAGAAAATAACAGTAAAAATGGTTTTGGAAAAAAGCAGAGTCTTTTCGTTAGGCAAGTGCATAAAATGTCATCTAGACAAACAGAAATATCATGTTTGTTTGCCGCAGTTCCTCTAGCTTTCTCCCTAGAAAATACGAATGTGCAGAGCTGGTGTCTCCATGTGGAACCAATTAGTGTTTCTAAGCACAAAATGAAATGTTCCCTGAAAAAAAAAAAAAAACAAAACAATAAAGTCCGTGGATAATATCAGGAATATCCAAACACAGATGCTGTAGCATTATTTCGGTTTGAGTTAGCCAAAACAAAACCGCATATTTCCAGTTTCATCCAGTCATATCCGGACAAAGTGGTGTGGAATTCGTATGCAATGGACACAGAAAATCACAGGAAAAATGGTTTTGGAGAAAAGCAAAGTCTTTTCATTAGGCAAGTGCATAAAATGTCATCTAGACAAACAGAAATATCATGTGTGTTTGCCGCAGTTCCTCTAGCTTTCCCCCTAGAAAATAGGAATGTGTAGAGCTGGTGTCTCCATGTGGAACCAATTAGAGTTTCCAAGGACAAAGTTAAATGTTCCCTGAGAAAGAAATTCAAAACCATAAAGTCCGTGGATAATATCAGGAATACACAAACACAGAGGCTGTAGCAATATCTGGGATTGAATTAGCCAAAACGAAACCGGATATTTCCAGTTTCATCCAGTCATATCCGGACAAACTGGTGTGGAATTCATATGCAATAGACTGAGAAAATCACAGTAAAAATGGTTTTGGAAAAAAGCAGAGTCTTTTCGTTAGGCAAGTGCATAAAATGTCATCTATACAAACAGAAATATCATGTTTGTTTGCCGCAGTTCCTCTAGCTTTCTCCCTAGAAAATACGAATGTGTAGAGCTGGTGTCTCCATGTGGGACCAATTAGTGTTTCCAAGCATAAAATTAAATGTTCCCTGAAAAAAAAACATTCAAAAAAATAAAGTCCGTGGATAATATCACGAATACACAAACAAAGAGGCTGTAGCAATATCTGGGATTGAATTAGCCAAAACAAAACCGGATATTTCCGGTTTCATCCAGTCATATCCGGACAAACTGGTGTGGAATTCGTATGCAATGGACCGAGAAAATCACAGTAAAAATGGTTTTGGAGAAAAGCAGAGTCTTTTCGTTAGGGAAGTGCATCAAATGTCATCTATACAAACAGAAATATCATTTTTGTTTGCCGCAGTTCCTCTAGCTTTCTCCCTAGAAAATACGAATGTGTAGAGCTGCTGTCTCCATGTGGCACCAATTAGAGTTTCCAAGGAGAAAGTTAAATGTTCCCTGATTTAAAAAAAAAAAACAAAACAATAAAGTCCGTGGATAATATCAAGAATACACAAACACAGATGCTGTAGCAATATTTCGGTTTGAGTTAGCCAAAACAAAACCGGATATTTCCGGTTTCATCCAGTCATATCCGGACAAAGTGGTGTGGAATTTGTATGTAATGGACCGAGAAAATCACAGGAAAAATGGTTTTGGAGAAAAGCAAAGTCTTTTCGTTAGGTAAAAGCATAAAATGTCATCTATACAAACAGAAATATCATGTTTGTTTGCCGCAGTTCCTCTAGCTTTCTCCCTAGAAAATACGAATCTGTAGAGCTGGTGTCTCCATGTGGAACCAATTAGTGTTTCCAACCATAAAATTTAATGTTCCCTGAAAAATACATACCAAAAAATAAAGTCCATGGATAATATCACGAATACACAAACAAAGAGTCTGTAGCAATATCTGGGATTGAATTAGCCAAAAAGAAACTGGATATTTCCATTTCATCCAGTCATATTCGGACAAAGTGGTGTGGAATTCGTATGCAATGGACCGAGAAAATCACAGCAAAAATGGTTTTGGAGAAAAGCAAAGTCTATTCGTTAGGCGAGTGCATCAAATGTCATCTATACAAACAGAAATAGCATGTTTGTTTGCTGCAGTTCCTCTAGCTTTCTCCCTAGAACATAAAAATGTGTAGAGCTGGTGTCTCCATGTGGAACCAATTAGTGTTTCCAAGCATAAAATTTAATGTTCCCTGAAAAAAAAATCAAAACCATAAAGTCCGTGGATAATATCAGGAATACACAAACACAGAGGCTGTAGCAATATCTGGGATTGAATTAGCCAAAACGAAACCGGATATTTCCGGTTTCATCCAGTCATATCCGGACAAAGTGGTGTGGAATTCATATGCAATGGACCGAGAAAATCACAGTAAAAATGGTTTTGGAAAAAAGCAGATTCTTTTCGTTAGGCAATTGCATCAAATGTCATCTATACAAACAGAAATATCATGTTTGTTTGCCGCAGTTCCTCTAGCTTTCTCCCTAGAAAATACGAATGTGTGGAGCTGGTGTCTCCATGTGGAACCAATTAATGTTTCCAAGCATAATATTAAACGTTCCCTGAAAAAAAAAACATTCAAAAAAATAAAATCCGTGGATAATATCAGGAATACACAAACACAGATGCTGTAGCAATATTTCGGTTTGAGTTAGCAAAAACAAAACCGGATATTTCCGGTTTCATCCAGTCATATCCGGACAAAGTGGTGTGGAATTTGTATGCAATGGACCGAGAAAATCACAGGAAAAATGGTTTTGGAGAAAAGCAAAGTCTTTTCGTTAGGTAAAAGCATAAAATGTCATCTATACAAACAGAAATATCATGTTTGTTTGCCGCAGTTCCTCTAGCTTTCTCCCTAGAAAATACGAATGTGTAGAGCTGGTGTCTCCATGTGGAACCAATTAGTGTTTCCAACCATAAAATTTAATGTTCCCTGAAAAAAAACATTCAAAAAAATAAAGTCCGTGGATAATATCACGAATACACAAACAAAGAGGCTGTAGCAATATCTGGGATTGAATTAGCCAAAAAGAAACCGGATATTTCCAGTTTCATCCAGTCATATTCGGACAAACTGGTGTGGAATTCGTATGCAATGGACCGAGAAAATCACAGGAAAATGGTTTTGGAGAAAAGCAAAGTCTTTTCGTTAGGCAAGTGCATAAAATGTCATCTATACAAACAGAAATAGCATGTTTGTTTGCCGCAGTTCCTCTAGCTTTCTCCCTAGAACATAAAAATGTGTAGAGCTGGTGTCTCCATGTGGAACCAATTAGTGTTTCCAAGCATAAAATTAAATGTTCCCTGAAAAAAAAACATTCAAAAAAATAAAGTCCGTGGATAATATCACGAATACACAAACACAGAGGCTGTAGCAATATTTCGGTTTGAGTTAGCCAAAACAAAACCGCATATTTCTGGTTTCATCCAGTCATATCCGGACAAACTGGTGTGGAATTGGTATGCAATGGACCGAGAAAATCACAGGAAAAATGGTTTTGGAGAAAAGCAAAGTCTTTTCGTTAGGCAAGTGCATCAAATGTCATCTAGACAAACAGAAATATCATGTTTGTTTGCCGCAGTTCCTCTAGCTTTCTCCCTAGAAAATACGAATGTGTAGAGCTGGTGTCTCCATGTGGAACCAATTAGAGTTTCCAAGCATAAAATTAAATGTTCCCTGAAAAAAAAAACATTCAAAAAAATAAAATCCGTGGATAATATCAGGAATACCCAAACACAGATGCTGTAGCAATATTTCGGTTTGAGTTAGCCAAAACAAAACCGGATATTTCCGGTTTCATCCAGTCATATCCGGACAAACTGGTGTGGAATTCGTATGCAATGGACCGAGAAAATCACAGGAAAAATGCTTTTGGAGAAAAGCAAAGTCTTTTCGTTAGGCAAGTGCATAAAATGTCATCTAGAGAAACAGAAATATCATGTTTGTTTGCCGCAGTTCCTCTAGCTTTCTCCCTAGAAAATACGAATGTGTAGAGCTGGTGTCTCCATGTGGAACCAATTAGAGTTTCCAAGGACAAAGTTAAATGTTCCCTGAAATAGAAATTCAAAACCATAAAGTCCGTGGATAATATCAGGAATACACAAACACAGATGCTGTAGCAATATCTGGGATTGAATTAGCCAAAACGAAACCGGATATTTCCGGTTTCATCTAGTCATATCCGGACAAACTGGTGTGGAATTCATATGCAATAGACCGAGAAAATCACAGGAAAAATTGTTTTGGAGAAAAGCAAAGTCTTTTCGTTAGGCAAGTGCATCAAATGTCATCTATACAAACAGAAATATCATGTTTGTTTGCCGCAGTTCCTCTAGCTTTCTCCCTAGAAAATACGAATGTGTAGAGCTGGTGTCTCCATGTGGAACCAATTAGTGTTTCCAAGCATAAAATTTAATGTTCCCTGAAAAAAAAACATTCAAAAAAATAAAGTCCGTGGATAATATCACGAATACACAAACAAAGAGGCTGTAGCAATATCTGGAATTGAATTAGCCAAAAAGAAACCGAATATTTCCGGTTTCATCCAGTCATATTCGGACAAACTGGTGTGGAATTCGTATGCAATGGACCGAGAAAATCACAGGAAAAATGCTTTTGGAGAAAAGCAAAGTCTTTTCGTTAGGTAAAAGCATAAAATGTCATCTATACAAACAGAAATATCATGTTTGTTTGCCGCAGTTCCTCTAGCTTTCTCCCTAGAAAATACGAATGTGTAGAGCTGGTGTCTCCATGTGGAACCAATTAGTGTTTCCAAGCATAAAATTAAATGTTCCCTGAAAAAAAAAACATTCAAAAAAATAAAGTCCGTGGATAATATCACGAATACACAAACACAGAAGCTGTAGCAATATTTCGGTTTGAGTTAGCCAAAACAAAACCGGATATTTCCGGTTTCATCCAGTCATATCCGGACAAAGTGGTGTGGAATTGGTATGCAATGGACCGAGAAAATCACAGGAAAAATGGTTTTGGAGAAAAGCAAAGTCTTTTCGTTATGCAAGTGCATAAAATGTCATCTAGACAAACAGAAATATCATGTTTGTTTGCCGCAGTTCCTCTAGCTTTCTCCCTAGAAAATACGAATGTGTAGAGCTGGTGTCTCCATGTGGAACCAATTAGTGTTTCTAAGCACAAAATTAAATGTTCCCTGAAAAAAAAATTCAAAACCATAAAGTCCGTGGATAATATCAGGAATACACAAACACAGAGGCTGTAGCAATATCTGGGATTGAATTAGCCAAAAAGAAACCGGATATTTCCGGTTTCATCCAGTCATATCCGGACAAACTGGTGTGGAATTCATATACAATGGACCGAGAAAATAACAGTAAAAATGGTTTTGGAGAAAAGCAGAGTCTTTTCGTTAGGCAAGTGCATAAAATGTCATCTATACAAACAGATATATCATGTTTGTTTGCCGCAGTTCCTCTAGCTTTCTCCCTAGAAAATACGAATGTGTAGAGCTGGTGTCTCCATGTGGGACCAATTAGAGTTTCCAAGGACAAAGTTAAATGTTCCCTGATAAAAAAAAAAAACAAAACAATAAAGTCCGTGGATAATATCAAGGATACACAAACACAGATGCTGTAGCAATATTTCGGTTTGAGTTAGCCAAAACAAAACCGGATATTTCCGGTTTCATCCAGTCATATCCGGACAAAGTGGTGTGGAATTCGTATGCAATGGACTGAGAAAATCACAGGAAAAATGGTTTTGGAAAAAGCAAAGTCTTTTCGTTAGGCAAGTATATAAAATGTCATCTATACAAACAGAAAAAGCATGTTTGTTTGCCGCAGATCCTCTAGCTTTCTCCCTAGAAAATACGAATGTGTAGAGCTGGTGTGTCCATGTGGAACCAATTAGTGTTTCCAAGCATAAAATTAAATTTTCCCTGAAAAAAATACATTCAAAAAAATAAAGTCAGTGGATAATATCAGGAATACACAAACACAGATGCTGTAGCAATATCTGGGATTGAGTTAGCCAAAAAAAACCGGATATTTCCGGTTTCATCCAGTCATATCCGGAGAAACTGGTGTGGAATTCGTTTGCAATGGACCGAGAAAATCACAGGAAAAATGGTTTTGGAGAAAAGCAAAGTCTTTTCGTTAGGCAAGTGCATAAAATGTCATATAGACAAACAGAAATATCATGTTTGTTTGCCGCAGTTCCTCTAGCTTTCTCCCTAGAAAATACGAATGTGTAGAGCTGGTGTGTCCATGTGGAACCAATTAGTGTTTCCAAGCCTAAAATTAAATGTTCCCTGAAAAATAAACATTCAAAAAAATAAAATCCGTGGATAATACCAGGAATACACAAACACAGATGCTGTACAAATATTTCGGTTTGAGTTAGCCAAAACAAAACCGGATATTTCCGGTTTCATCCAGTCATATCCGGACAAAGTGGTGTGGAATTGGTATGCAATGGACCGAGAAAATCACAGGAAAAATGGTTGTGGAGAAAAGCAAAGTCTTTTCGTTAGGCAAGTGCATAAAATGTCATCTATACAAACAGAAATAGCATGTTTGTTTGCCGCAGTTCCTCTAGCTTTCTCCCTAGAAAATACGAATGTGTAGAGCTGGTGTCTCCATGTGGAACCAATTAGTGTTTCCAAGCATAAAATTAAATGTTCCCTGAAAAAAAAAACATTCAAAAAAATACAGTCCGTGGATAATCTCAGGATTACACAAACAAAGAGGCTGTAGCAATGTTTTGGTTTGAGTTAGCCAAAACAAAACCGGATATTTCCGGTTTCATCCAGTCATATTCGGACCAACTCGTGAGGAATTCGTATGCAATGGACCAAGAAAATCACAGTAAAAATGGTTTTGGAGAAAAGCAAAGTCTTTTCGTTAGGCAAGTGCATAAAATGTCATCTATACAAACAGAAATATCATGTTTGTTTGCCGCAGTTCCTCTAGCTTTCTCCCTAGAAAATACGAATGTGTAGAGCTGGTGTCTCCATGTGGCACCAATTACAGTTTCCAAGGACAAAGTTAAATGTTCCCTGATAAAAAAAAAATAAAAATAAATCCGTGGATAATATCAAGAATACACAAACACAGATGCTGTAGCAATATTTCGGTTTGAGTTAGCCAAAACAAAACTAGATATTTCCGGTTTCATCCAGTCATATCCGGACAAAGTGGTGTGGAATTGGTATGCAATGGACCGAGAAAATCACAGTAAAAATGCTTTTGGAGAAAGCAAAGTCTTTTCGTTAGGCAAGTGCATAAAATGTCATCTATACAAACAGAAATAGCATGTTTGTTTGCTGCAGTTCCTCTAGCTTTCTCCCTAGAACATAAAAATGTGTAGAGCTGGTGTCTCCATGTGGAACCAATTAGTGTTTCCAAGCATAAAATTAAATGTTCCCTGAAAAAAAAAACATTCAAAAAAATAAAGTCCGTGGATAATATATCGAAAACACAAACACAGAGGCTGTAGCAGTATTTCGTTTTGAGTTAGCCAAAACAAAACCGGATATTTCCGGTTTCATCCAGTCATATCCGGACAAACTGGTGTGGAATTCGTATGCAATGGACCGAGAAAATCACAGGAAAAATGGTTTTGGAGAAAAGAAAAATCCTTTCGTTAGGCTTGTGCATCAAATGTCATCTAGACAAACAGAAATATCATGTTTGTTTGCCGCAGTTCCTCTAGCTTTCTCCCTAGAAAATATGAATGTGTAGAGCTGGTGTCTAAATGTGGGAGCAATTAGAGTTTCCAAGGACAAAATTAAATGTTCCCTGATAAAAAAAAAAAAAAAAAACAAAAAACAAAACAATAAAGTCCGTGGATAATATCAGGAATACCCAAACACAGATTCTGTAGCAATATTTCGGTTTGAGTTAGCCAAAACAAAACCGGATATTTCCGGTTTCATCCAGTCATATCCGGACAAAGTGGTGTGGAATTCGTATGCAATGGACCGAGAAAATCACAGGAAAAATGGTTTTGGAGAAAAGCAAAGTCTTTTCGTTAGGCAAGTGCATAAAATGTCATATAGACAAACAGAAATATCATGTTTGTTTGCCGCAGTTCCTCTAGGTTTCTCCCTAGAAAATACGAATGTGTAGAGCTGGTGTGTCCATGTGGAACCAATTAGTGTTTCCAAGCATAAAATTAAATGTTCCCTGAAAAATAAACATTCAAAAAAATAAAATCCGTGGATAATACCAGGAATACACAAACACAGATGCTGTACAAATATTTCGGTTTGAGTTAGCCAAAACAAAACCGGATATTTCCGGTTTCATCCAGTCATATCCGGACAAAGTGGTGTGGAATTGGTATGCCATGGACCGAGAAAATCACAGGAAAAATGGTTGTGGAGAAAAGCAAAGTCTTTTCGTTAGGCAAGTGCATAAAATGTCATCTATACAAACAGAAATAGCATGTTTGTTTGCCGCAGTTCCTCTAGCTTTCTCCCTAGAAAATACGAATGTGTAGAGCTGGTGTCTCCATGTGGAACCAATTAGTGTTTCCAAGCATAAAATTAAATGTTCCCTGAAAAAAAAAAACATTCAAAAAAATAAAGTCAGTGGATAATATCAGGAATACACAAACACAGATGCTGTAGCAATATCTGGGATTGAGTTAGCCAAAACAAAACCGGATATTTCCGGTTTCATCCAGTCATATCCGGACAAATTGGTGTGGAATTCGTATGCAATGGACCGAGAAAATCAAAGTAAAAATGGTTTTGGAGAAAAGCAAAGTCTTTTCGTTAGGCAAGTGCATAAAATGTCATCTATACAAACAGAAATATCATGTTTGTTTGCCGCAGTTCCTCTAGCTTTCTCCCTAGAAAATACGAATGTGTAGAGCTGGTGTCTCCATGTGGACACAATTAGTGTTTCAAAGCATAAAATTAAATGTTCCCAGAAAAAAAAAACATTCACAAAAATAATGTCCGTGGATTATATCAGGAATACAGAAACACAGAGGCTGTAGCCAATTTTCGGTTTGAGTCAGCCAAAAAAAATCCGGATACTTCCGGTTTCATCCAGTCATATCCGGACAAAGTGGTGTGGAATTCGTATGCAATGGACCGAGAAAATCACAGGAAAAATGCTTTTGGAGAAAAGCAAAGTCTTTTCGTTAGGCAAGTGCATCAAATGTCATCTAGACAAACAGAAATATCATGTTAGTTTGCCGCAGTTCCTCTAGCTTTCTCCCTAGAAAATACGAATGTGTAGAGCTGGTGTCTCCATGTGGAACCAATTAGTGTTTCCAAGCATAAAATTAAATGATCCCTGATAAAAAAAAAAACAAAACAATAAAGTCCGTGGAAAATATCAGGAATACACAAACACAGATGCTGTAGCAATATTTCGGTTTGAGTTAGCCAAAACAAAACCGGATATTTCCCGTTTCATCCAGTTATATCCGGACAAAGTGGTGTGGAATTGATATGCAATGGACCGAGGAAATCACAGTAAAAATGGTTTTGGAGAAAAGCAAAGTCTTTTCGTTAGGCAAGTGCATAAAATATCATCTAGACAAACAGAAATATCATGTTTGTTTGCCGCAGTTCCTCTAGCTTTCTCCCTAGAACATAAAAATGTGTAGAGCTGGTGTCTCCATGTGGAAACAATTAGTGTTTCCAAGCATAAAATTAAATGTTCCCTGAAAAAAAACATTCAAAAAAATAAAGTCCGTGGATCATATCAGGAATACACAAACAAAGAGGCTGTAGCAATATCTGGGATTGAATTAGCCAAAAGGAAACCGGATATTTCCGGTTTCATCCAGTCATATTCGGACAAACTGGTGTGGAATTGGTATGCAATGGACCGAGAAAATCACAGTAAAAATGGTTTTGGAGAAAAGCAAAGTCTTTTCGTTAGGCAAGTGCATCAAATGTCATCTATACAAACAGAAATAGCATGTTTGTTTGCCGCAGTTCCTCTAGCTTTCTCCCTAGAACATAAAAATGTGTAGAGCTGGTGTGTCCATGTGGAACCAATTAGTGTTTCCAAGCATAAAATTAAATGTTCCCTGAAAAAAAAAACATTCAAAAAAATAAAGTCCGTGGATAATATCAGGGATACACAAACAAAGAGGCTGTAGCAATATCTGGGATTGAATTAGCCAAAAAGAAACCGGATATTTCCGGTTTCATCCAGTCATATCCGGACAAACTGGTGTGGAATTCGTATGCAATGGACCGAGAAAATCACAGTAAAAATGGTTTTGGAGAAAAGCAAAGTCTTTTCGTTAGGCAAGTGCATCAAATGTCATCTAGACAAACAGAAATATCATGTTTGTTTGCCGCAGTTCCTCTAGCTTTCTCCCTAGAACAAACAAATGTGTAGAGCTGGTGTCTCCATGTGGAACCAATTAGTGTTTCCAAGCATAAAATTAAATGTTCCCAGAAAAAAAAAACATTCAAAAAAATACAGTCCGTGGATAATATCAGGATTACACAAACACAGAGGCTGTAGCAATATTTCAGTTTGAGTTAGCCAAAACAAAACCGCATATTTCCGGTTTCATCCAGTCATATCCGGACAAAGTGGTGTGGAATTGGTATGCAATGGACCGAGAAAATCACAGGAAAAATGGTTTTGGAGAAAAGCAAAGTCTTTTCGTTAGGCAAGTGCATCAAATGTCATCTATACAAACAGAAATAGCATGTTTGTTTGCCGCAGTTCCTCCAGCTTTCTCCCTAGAAAATATGAATGTTTAGAGCTGATGTCTCCGTGTGCACCAATTAGAGTATCCAAGGACAAAGTTAAATGTTCCCAGAAAAAAAAAACATTCAAAAAAATACAGTCCGTGGATAATATCAGGAATACACAAACACAGAGGCTGTAGCAATATTTCGGTTTGAGTTAGCCAAAACAAAACCGCATATTTCCGGTTTCATTCAGTCATATCTGGACAAACTGGTGAGGAATTCATTTGCAAAGGACCGAGAAAATCACAGGAAAATGGTTTTGGAGAAAAGCAAAGTCTTTTCGTTAGGCAAGTGCATAAAATATCATCTAGACAAACAGAAATATCATGTTTGTTTGCCACAGTTCCTCTAGCTTTCTCCCTAGAAAATACGAATGTGTAGAGCTGGTGTCTCCATGTGGAACCAATTAGAGTTTCCAAGCATAAAATTTAATGTTATCTGAAAAAAAAAACATTCAAAAAAATAAAATCCGTGGATAATATCAGGAATACACAAACAAATAGGCTGTAGCTATATCTGAGATTGAATTAGCCAAAATGAAACCGGATATTTCCGGTTTCATCCAGTCATATCCGGACAAACTGGTGTGGAATTCGTATGCAATGGACCGAGAAAATCACAGTAAAAATGGTTTTGGAGAAAAGCATAGTCTTTTCGTTAGGCAAGTGCATAAAATGTCATCTATACAAACAGAAATATCATGTTTGTTTGCCGCAGTTCCTCTAGCTTTCTCCCTAGAACATAAAAATGTGTAGAGCTGGTGTCTCCATGTGGAACCAATTAGTGTTTCCAAGCATAAAATTAAATGTTCCCAGAAAAAAAAACATTCAAAAAATACAGTCCGTGGATAATATCAGGAATACACAAACTCAGATGCTGTAGCAATATCTGGGATTGAGTTAGCCAAAACAAAACCGGATATTTCCGGTTTCATCCAGTCATATCCGGACAAACTGGTGTGGAATTCGTAAGCAATGGACCGAGAAAATCACAGTAAAAATGGTTTTGGAGAAAAGCAAAGTCTTTTCGTTAGGCAAGTGCATCAAATGTCATCTATACAAACAGAAATAGCATGTTTGTTTGCCGCAGTTCCTCTAGCTTTCTCCCTAGAAAATACGAATGTGTAGAGCTGGTGTGTCCATGTGGAACCAATTAGTGTTTCCAAGCATGAAATTAAATGTTCCCTGAAAAAAAAAACATTCAAAAAAATACAGTCCGTGGATAATATCAGGAATAAACAAACACAGAGGCTGTAGCAATATTTCGGTTTGAGTTAGCCAAAACAAAACCGCATATTTCCGGTTTCATCCAGTCATATCTGGACAAACTGGTGTGGAATTCGTATGCAAAGGACCGAGAAAATCACAGGAAAATGGTTTTGGAGAAAAGCAAAGTCTTTTCGTTAGGCAAGTGCATAAAATGTCATCTATACAAACAGAAATATCATGTTTGTTTGCCGCAGTTCCTCTAGCTTTCTCCCTAGAACATAAAAATGTGTAGAGCTGGTGTCTCCATGTGGAACCAATTAGTGTTTCCAAGCATAAAATTAAATGTTCCCTGAAAAAAAAAACATTCAAAAAAATAAAGTCCGTGGATCATATCAGGAATACACAAACACAGAGGCTGTAGCAATATCTGGGATTGAATTAGCCAAAACGAAACCGGATATTTCCGGTTTCATCCAGTCATATCCGGACAAACTGGTGTGGAATTCGTATGCAAAGGACCGGGAAAATCACAGGAAAATGGTTTTGGAGAAAAGCAAAGTCTTTTCGTTAGGCAAGTGCATCAAATGTCATCTAGACAAACAGAAATATCATGTTTCTTTGCCGCAGTTCCTCTAGCTTTCTCCCTAGAACAAACAAATGTGTAGAGCTGGTGTGTCCATGTGGAACCAATTAGTGTTTCCAAGCATAAAATTAAATGTTCCCAGAAAAAAAAACATTCAAAAAAATACAGTCCGTGGATAATATCAGGAATACACAAACAAAGAGGCTGTAGCAATATTTCGGTTTGAGTTAGCCAAAACAAAACCGCATATTTCCGGTTTCATCCACTCATATCCGGACAAAGTGGTGTGGAATTGGTATGCAATGGACCGAGAAAATCACAGGAAAAAATGGTTTTGGAGAAAAGCAAAGTCTTGTCGTAGGTAAGTGCATAAAATGTCATCTATACAAACAGAAATATCATGTTTGTTTGCCGCAGTTCCTCCAGCTTTCTCCCTAGAAAATATGAATGTTTAGAGCTGATGTCTCCGTGTGCACCAATTACAGTATCCAAGGACAAAGTTAAATGTTCCCAGAAAAAAAAAACATTCAAAAAAATACAGTCCGGGGATAATATCAGGAATACACAAACACAGAGGCTGTAGCAATATTTCGGTTTGAGTTAGCCAAAACAAAACCGCATATTTCCGGTTTCATCCAGTCATATCTGGACAAACTGGTGTGGAATTCGTATGCAAAGGACCGAGAAAATCACAGGAAAATGGTTTTGGAGAAAAGCAAAGTCTTTTCGTTAGGCAAGTGCATAAAATGTCATCTATACAAACAGAAATATCATGTTTGTTTGCCGCAGTTCCTCTAGCTTTCTCCCTAGAAAATATGAATGTGTAGAGCTGGTGTCTCCATGTGGAACCAATTAGTGTTTCCAAGCATAAAATTTAATGTTCTCTGAAAAAAAAAAACATTCAAAAAAATAAAGTCCGTGGATCATATCAGGAATACACAAACACAGAGGCTGTAGCAATATCTGGGATTGAATTAGCCAAAACTAAACCGGATATTTCCGGTTTCATCCAGTCATATCCGGACAAACTGGTGTGGAATTCGTATGCAATGGACCGAGAAAATCACAGTAAAAATGGTTTTGGAGAAAAGCAAAGTCTTTTCGTTAGGCAAGTGCATAAAATGTCATCTATACAAACAGAAATATCATGTTTTTTTGCCGCAGTTCCTCTAGCTTTCTCCCTAGAACCTACAAATGTGTAGAGCTGGTGTCTCCATGTGGAACCAATTAGTGTTTCCAAGCATAAAATTAAATGTTCCCTGAAAAAAAATCAAAACCATAAAGTCCGTGGATAATATCAGGAATACACAATCACAGAGGCTGTAGCAATATCTGGGATTGAATTAGCCAAAACGAAACCGGATATTTCGGGTTTCATCCAGTCATATCCGGACAAACTGGTGTGGAATTGGTATGCAATGGACCGAGAAAATCACAGTAAAAATGGTTTTGGAGAAAAGCAAAGTCTTTTCGTTAGGCAAGTGACTAAAATGTCATCTATACAAATAGAAATATCATGTTTGTTTCTTGCTGTTCCTCTAGCTTTCTCCCTAGAGCAAACAAATGTGTAGAGCTGGTGTCTCCATGTGGAACCAATTAGTGTTTCCAAGCATAAAATTAAATGTTCCCAGAAAAAAAAAACATTCAAAAAAATACAGTCCGTGGATAATATCAGGAATACACAAACAGAGGCTGTAGCAATATTTCGGTTTGTGTTAGCCAAAACAAAACCGCATATTTCCGGTTTCATCCATTCATATCCGGACAAAGTGGTGTGGAATTTGTATGCAATAGACCGAGAAAATCACAGGAAAAACGGTTTTGGAGAAAAGCAAAGTCTTTTCGTTAGGCAAGTGCATAAAATGTCATCTATACAAAGAGAAATAGCATGTTTGTTTGCCGCAGTTCCTCTAGCTTTCTCCCTAGAACAAACAAATGTGTAGAGCTGGTGTCTCCATGTGGAACCAATTAGTGTTTCCAAGCATAAAATTAAATGTTCCCAGAAAAAAAAAACATTCAAAAAAATACAGTCCGTGGATAATATCAGGAATATACAAACACAGAGGCTGTAGCAATATTTCGGTTTGAGTTAGCCAAAACAAAACCGCATATTTCCGGTTTCATCCACTCATATCCGGACAAAGTGGTGTGGAATTGGTATGCAATGGACCGAGAAAATCACAGGAAAAATGGTTTTGGAGAAAAGCAAAGTCTTTTCGTTAGGCAAGTGCATAAAATATCATCTATACAAACAGAAATATCATGTTTGTTTGCCGCAGTTCCTCTAGCTTTCTCCCTAGAAAATATGAATGTTATAGCTGATGTCTCCGTGTGCACCAATTAGAGTATCCAAGGACAAAGTTAAATGTTCCCAGAAAAAAAAACATTCAAAAAAATACAGTCTGTGGATAATATCAGGAATACACAAACACAGAGGCTGTAGCAATATTTCAGTTTGAGTTAGCCAAAACAAAACCGCATATTTCCGGTTTCATCCAGTCATATCTGGACAAACTGGTGTGGAATTCGTATGCAAAGGACCGAGAAAAAAAACAGGAAAATGGTTTTGGAGAAAAGCAAAGTCTTTTCGTTAGGCAAGTGCATAAAATGCCATCTATACAAACAGAAATATCATGTTTGTTTGCCGCAGTTCCTCTAGCTTTCTCCCTAGAAAATACGAATGTGTAGAGCTGGTGTCTCCATGTGGAACCAATTAGTGTTTCCAAGCATAAAATTTAATGTTATCTGAAAAAAAAAACATTCAAAAAAATAAAATCCGTGGATAATATCAGGAATACACAAACAAATAGGCTGTAGCAATATCTGAGATTGAATTAGCCAAAATGAAACCGGATATTTCTGGTTTCATCCAGTCATATCGGACAAACTGGTGTGGAATTCGTATGCAATGGACCGAGAAAATCACAGTAAAAATGGTTTTGGAGAAAAGCCAAGTCTTTTCGTTAGGCAAGTGCATAAAATGTCATCTATACAAACAGAAATATCATGTTTGTTTGCCGCAGTTCCTCTAGCTTTCTCCCTAGAACAAACAAATGTGTAGAGCTGGTGTCTCCATGTGGAACCAATTAGTGTTTCCAAGCATAAAATTAACTGTTCCCAGAAAAAAAAACATTCAAAAAATACGGTCCGTGGATAATATCAGGAATACACAAACTCAGATGCTGTAGCAATATCTGGGATTGAGTTAGCCAAAACAAAACCGGATATTTCCGGTTTCATCCAGTCATATCCGGACAAACTGGTGTGGAATTGGTATGCAAAGGACCGAGAAAATCGCAGTAAAAATGGTTTTGGAGAAAAGCAAAGTCTTGTCATTAGGTAAGTGCATCAAATGTCATCTATACAAACAGAAATATCATGTTTGTTTGCCGCAGTTCCTCTAGCTTTCTCCCTAGAAAATACGAATGTGTAGAGCTGGTGTCTCCATGTGGAACCAATTAGTGTTTCTAAGCACAAAATTAAATGTTACCTGAAAAAAAAAACATTCAAAAAATACAGTCCGTGGATAATATCAGGAATAAACAAACACAGAGGCTGTAGCAATATTTCGGTTTGAGTTAGCCAAAACAAAACCGCATATTTCCGGTTTCATCCAGTCATATCTGGACAAACTGGTGTGGAATTCGTATGCAAAGGACCGAGAAAATCACAGGAAAATGGTTTTGGAGAAAAGCAAAGTCTTTTCGTTAGGCAAGTGCATAAAATGTCATCTATACAAACAGAAATATCATGTTTGTTTGCCGCAGTTCCTCTAGCTTTCTCCCTAGAACATAAAAATGTGTAGAGCTGGTGTCTCCATGTGGAACCAATTAGTGTTTCCAAGCATAAAATTAAATGTTCCCTGAAAAAAAAAAACATTCAAAAAAATAAAGTCCGTGGATCATATCAGGAATACACAAACAAAGAGGCTGTAGCAATATCTGGGATTGAATTAGCCAAAACGAAACCGGATATTTCCGGTTTCATCCAGTCATATCCGGACAAACTGGTGTGGAATTCGTATGCAAAGGACCGGGAAAATCACAGGAAAATGGTTTTGGAGAAAAGCAAAGTCTTTTCGTTAGGCAAGTGCATCAAATGTCATCTAGACAAACAGAAATATCATGTTTCTTTGCCGCAGTTCCTCTAGCTTTCTCCCTAGAACAAACAAATGTGTAGAGCTGGTGTGTCCATGTGGAACCAATTAGTGATTCCAAGCATAAAATTAAATGTTCCCAGAAAAAAAAAACATTCAAAAAAATACAGTCCGGGGATAATATCAGGAATACACAAACACAGAGGCTGTAGCAATATTTCGGTTTGAGTTAGCCAAAAAAAAACCGCATATTTCCGGTTTCATCCAGTCATATCCGGACAAACTGGTGTGGAATTGGTATGCAATGGATCCACTAAATCACAGGAAAAATGGTTTTGGAGAAAAGCAAAGTCTTTTCGTTAGGCAAGTGCATCAAATGTCATCTAGACAAACAGAAATATCATGTTGGTTTGCCGCAGTTCCTCTAGCTTTCTCCCTAGAAAATACGAATGTGTAGAGCTGTTGTCTCCATGTGGAACCAATTAGTGTTTCAAGCATAAAATGAAATGTTCCCTGAAAAAAAAAAACATTCAAAAAAATAAAGTCCGTGGATCATATCAGGAATACACAAACAAAGAGTCTGTAGCAATATCTGGGATTGAATTAGCCAAAACGAAACCGGATATTTCCAGTTTCATCCAGTCATATCCGGAAAAACTGGTGTGGAATTGGTATGCAATGGACCGAGAAAATCACAGTAAAAATGGTTTTGGAGAAAAGCAAAGTCTTTTCGTTAGGCAAGTGCATAAAAAGTCATCTATAGAAACAGAAATATCATGTTTGTTTCCTGCAGTTCCTCTAGCTTTCTCCCTAGAACAAACAAATGTGTAGAGCTGGTGTCTCCATGTGGAACCAATTAGTGTTTCCAAGCATAAAATTAAATGTTCCCAGAAAAAAAAACATTCAAAAAAATACAGTCCGTGGATAATATCAGGAATACACAAACAGAGGCTGTAGCAATATTTCGGTTTGAGTTAGCCAAAACAAAACCGCATATTTCCGGTTTCATCCAGTCATATCCGGACAAAGTGGTGTGGAATTTGTATGCAATGGACCGAGAAAATCACAGTAAAAATGGTTTTGGAGAAAAGCAAAGTCTTTTCGTTAGGCAAGTGCATAAAATGTCATCTATACAAACAGAAATAGCATGTTTGTTTGCCGCAGTTCCTCTAGCTTTCTCCCTAGAAAATACGAATGTGTAGAGCTGGTGTGTCCATGTGGAACGAATTAGTGTTTCCAACCATAAAATTAAATGTTCCCTGAAAAAAAAACATTCAAAAAAATAAAATCCGTGGATAATACCAGGAATACACAAACACAGATTCTGTACAAATATTTCGGTTTGAGTTAGCCAAAACAAAACTGGATATTTCCGGTTTCATCCAGTCATATCCGGACAAAGTGGTGTGGAATTCGTATGCAATGGACCGAGAAAATCACAGTAAAAATGGTTTTGGAGAAAAGCAAAGTCTTTTCGTTAGGCAAGTGCATAAAATGTCATCTATACAAACAGAAATATCATGTTTGTTTGCCGCAGTTCCTCTAGCTTTCTCCCTAGAACAAACAAATGTGTAGAGCTGGTGTCTCCATGTGGAACCAATTAGTGTTTCCAAGCATAAAATTAAATGTTCCCAGAAAAAAAAACATTCAAAAAATACAGTCCGTGGATAATATCAGGAATACACAAACTCAGATGCTGTAGCAATATCTGGGATTGAGTTAGCCAAGACAAAACCGGATATTTCCGGTTTCATCCAGTCATATCCGGACAAACTGGTGTGGAATTCGTAAGCAATGGACCGAGAAAATCACAGTAAAAATGGTTTTGGAGAAAAGCAAAGTCTTTTCGTTAGGCAAGTGCATCAAATGTCATCTAGACAAACAGAAATATCATGTTTCTTTGCCGCAGTTCCTCTAGCTTTCTCCCTAGAACAAACAAATGTGTAGAGCTGGTGTGTCCATGTGGAACCAATTAGTGTTTCCAAGCATAAAATTAAATGTTCCCAGAAAAAAAAACATTCAAAAAAATACAGTCCGTGGATAATATCAGGAATACACAAACACAGATGCTGTAGCAATATTTCGGTTTGAGTTAGCCAAAACAAAACCGCATATTTCCGGTTTCATCCACTCATATCCGGACAAAGTGGTGTGGAATTGGTATGCAATGGACCGAGAAAATCACAGGAAAAAATGGTTTTGGAGAAAAGCAAAGTCTTGTCGTAGGTAAGTGCATAAAATGTCATCTATACAAACAGAAATATCATGTTTGTTTGCCGCAGTTCCTCTAGCTTTCTCCCTAGAAAATATGAATGTTTAGAGCTGATGTCTCCGTGTGCACCAATTACAGTATCCAAGGACAAAGTTAAATGTTCCCAGAAAAAAAAACATTCAAAAAAATACAGTCCGGGGATAATATCAGGAATACACAAACACAGAGGCTGTAGCAATATTTCGGTTTGAGTTAGCCAAAACAAAACCGCATATTTCCGGTTTCATCCAGTCATATCTGGACAAACTGGTGTGGAATTCGTATGCAAAGGACCGAGAAAATCACAGGAAAATGGTTTTGGAGAAAAGCAAAGTCTTTTCGTTAGGCAAGTGCATAAAATGTCATCTATACAAACAGAAATATCATGTTTGTTTGCCGCAGTTCCTCTAGCTTTCTCCCTAGAAAATATGAATGTGTAGAGCTGGTGTCTCCATGTGGAACCAATTAGTGTTTCCAAGCATAAAATTTAATGTTCTCTGAAAAAAAAAAACATTCAAAAAAATAAAGTCCGTGGATCATATCAGGAATACACAAACACAGAGGCTGTAGCAATATCTGGGATTGAATTAGCCAAAACTAAACCGGATATTTCCGGTTTCATCCAGTCATATCCGGACAAACTGGTGTGGAATTGGTATGCAATGGACCGAGAAAATCACAGTAAAAATGGTTTTGGAGAAAAGCAAAGTCTTTTCGTTAGGCAAGTGCATAAAATGTCATCTATACAAACAGAAATATCATGTTTTTTTGCCGCAGTTCCTCTAGCTTTCTCCCTAGAACCTACAAATGTGTAGAGCTGGTGTCTCCATGTGGAACCAATTAGTGTTTCCAAGCATAAAATTAAATGTTCCCTGAAAAAAAAATCAAAACCATAAAGTCCGTGGATAATATCAGGAATACACAATCACAGAGGCTGTAGCAATATCTGGGATTGAATTAGCCAAAACAAAACCGCATATTTCCGGTTTCATCCAGTCATATCTGGACAAACTGGTGTGGAATTCGTATGCAAAGGACCGAGAAAATCACAGGAAAATGGTTTTGGAGAAAAGCAAAGTCTTTTCGTTAGGCAAGTGCATAAAATGTCATCTATACAAACAGAAATATCATGTTTGTTTGCCGCAGTTCCTCTAGCTTTCTCCCTAGAACATAAAAATGTGTAGAGCTGGTGTCTCCATGTGGAACCAATTAGTGTTTCCAAGCATAAAATTAAATGTTCCCTGAAAAAAAAAAACATTCAAAAAAATAAAGTCCGTGGATCATATCAGGAATACACAAACACAGAGGCTGTAGCAATATCTGGGATTGAATTAGCCAAAACGAAACCGGATATTTCCGGTTTCATCCAGTCATATCCGGACAAACTGGTGTGGAATTCGTATGCAAAGGACCGGGAAAATCACAGGAAAATGGTTTTGGAGAAAAGCAAAGTCTTTTCGTTAGGCAAGTGCATCAAATGTCATCTAGACAAACAGAAATATCATGTTACTTTGCCGCAGTTCCTCTAGCTTTCTCCCTAGAACAAACAAATGTGTAGAGCTGGTGTGTCCATGTGGAACCAATTAGTGTTTCCAAGCATAAAATTAAATGTTCCCAGAAAAAAAAACATTCAAAAAAATACAGTCCGTGGATAATATCAGGAATACACAAACAAAGAGGCTGTAGCAATATTTCGGTTTGAGTTAGCCAAAACAAAACCGCATATTTCCGGTTTCATCCAGTCATATCCGGACAAAGTGGTGTGGAATTGGTATGCAATGGACCGAGAAAATCACAGTAAAAATGGTTTTGGAGAAAAGCAAAGTCTTTTCGTTAGGCAAGTGCATAAAATGTCATCTAGACAAACAGAAATAGCATGTTTGTTTGCCGCAGTTCCTCTAGCTTTCTCCCTAGAAAATACGAATGTGTAGAGCTGGTGTGTCCATGTGGAACCAATTAGTGTTTCCAAGCATAAAATTAAATGTTCCCTGAAAAAAAAACATTCAAAAAAATAAAATCCGTGGATAATACCAGGAATACACAAACACAGATGCTGTACAAATATTTCGGTTTGAGTTAGCCAAAACAAAACTGGATATTTCCGGTTTCATCCAGTCATATCCGGACAAAGTGGTGTGGAATTCGTATGCAATGGACCGAGAAAATCACAGGAAAAATGGTTTTGGAGAAAAGCAAAGTCTTTTCGTTAGGCAAGTGCATAAAATGTCATCTAGACAAACAGAAATATCATGTTTGTTTGCCGCAGTTCCTCTAGCTTTCTCCCTAGAAAATACGAATGTGTAGAGCTGGTGTCTCCGTGTGCACCAATTAGAGTTTCCAAGGACAAAGTTAAATGTTCCCTAATAAAAAAAACAAAACAATAAAGTCCGTGGATAATATCAGGAATACACAAACACAGATGCTGTAGCAATATTTCGGTTTGAGTTAGCCAAAACAAAACGGATATTTCCGGTTTCATCCAGTCATATCCGGACAAACTGGTGTGGAATTGGTATGCAATGGACCGAGAAAATCACAGTAAAAATGGTTTTGGAGAAAAGCAAAGTCTTTTCGTTAGGCAAGTGCATAAAATGTCATCTAGACAAACAGAAATATCATGTTTGTTTGCCGCAGTTCCTCTAGCTTTCTCCCTAGAACAAACAAATGTGTAGAGCTGGTGTCTCCATGTGGAACCAATTAGTGTTTCCAAGCATAAAATTTAATGTTCTCTGAAAAAAAAAAACACTCAAAAAAATAAAATCCGTGGATAATATCAGGAATACACAAACAAATAGGCTGTAGCAATATCTGAGATTGAATTAGCCAAAACGAAACCTGATATTTCCGGTTTCATCAGGTCATATCCGGAAAAACTGGTGTGGAATTCGTATGCAATGGACCGAGAAAATCACAGGAAAAATGGTTTTGGAGAAAAGCAAAGTCTTTTCGTTAGGCAAGTGCATAAAATGTCATCTAGACAAACAGAAATATCATGTTTGTTTGCCGCAGTTCCTCTAGCTTTCTCCCTAGAACATAGAAATGTGTAGAGCTGGTGTCTCCATGTGGAACCAATTAGTGTTTCCAAGCATAAAATTAAATGTTCCCTGAAAAAAAAAAACATTCAAAAAAATAAAGTCCGTGGATCATATCAGGAATACACAAATAAAGAGGCTGAAGCAATATCTGGGATTGAATTAGCCAAAACGAAACCGGATATTTCCGGTTTCATCCAGTCATATCCGGACAAACTTGTGTGGAATTGGTATGCAATGGACCGAGAAAATCACAGTAAAAATGGTTTTGGAGAAAAGTAAAGTCTTTTCGTTAGGCAAGTGCATAAAATGTCATCTATAGAAACAGAAATATCATGTTTGTTTCCTGCAGTTCCTCTAGCTTTCTCCCTAGAACAAACAAATGTGTAGAGCTGGTGTCTCCATGTGGAACCAATTAGTGTTTCCAATCATAAAATTAAATGTTCCCAGAAAAAAAAACATTCAAAAAATACAGTCCGTGGATAATATCAGGAATACACAAACTCAGATGCTGTAGCAATATCTGGGATTGAGTTAGCCAAAACAAAACCGGATATTTCCGGTTTCATCCAGTCATATCCGGACAAAGTGGTGTGGAATTGGTATGCAATGGACCGAGAAAATCACAGTAAAAATGGTTTTGGAGAAAAGCAAAGTCTTTTCGTTAGGCAAGTGCATCAAATGTCATCTATACAAACAGAAATAGCATGTTTGTTTGCCGCAGTTCATCTAGCTTTCTCCCTAGAAAATACGAATGTGTAGAGCTGGTGTGTCCATGTGGAACCAATTAGTGTTTCCAAGCATGAAATTAAATGTTCCCTGAAAAAAAAAAACATTCAAAAAAATACAGTCCGTGGATAATATCAGGAATACACAAACACAGAGGCTGTAGCAATATTTCGGTTTGAGTTAGCCAAAACAAAACCGCTTATTTCCGGTTTCATCCAGTCATATCTGGACAAACTGGTGTGGAATTCGTATGCAAAGGACCGAGAAAATCACAGGAAAATGGTTTTGGAGAAAAGCAAAGTCTTTTCGTTAGGCAAGTGCATAAAATGTCATCTATACAAACAGAAATATCATGTTTGTTTGCCGCAGTTCCTCTAGCTTTCTCCCTAGAACATAAAAATGTGTAGAGCTGGTGTCTCCATGTGGAACCAATTAGTGTTTCCAAGCATAAAATTAAATGTTCCCTGAAAAAAAAAACATTCAAAAAAATAAAGTCCGTGGATCATATCAGGAATACACAAACAAAGAGGCTGTAGCAATATCTGGGATTGAATTAGCCAAAACGAAACCGGATATTTCCGGTTTCATCCAGTCATATCCGGACAAACTGGTGTGGAATTCGTATGCAAAGGACCGGGAAAATCACAGGAAAATGGTTTTGGAGAAAAGCAAAGTCTTTTCGTTAGGCAAGTGCATCAAATGTCATCTAGACAAACAGAAATATCATGTTTGTTTGCCGCAGTTCCTCTAGATTTCTCCCTAGAACAAACAAATGTGTAGAGCTGGTGTGTCCATGTGGAACCAATTAGTGTTTCCAAGCATAAAATTAAATGTTCCCAGAAAAAAAAACATTCAAAAAATACAGTCCGTGGATCATATCAGGAATACACAAACACAGAGGCTGTAGCAATATTTCGGTTTGAGTTAGCCAAAACAAAACCGCATATTTCCGGTTTCATCCACTCATATCCGGACAAAGTGGTGTGGAATTGGTATGCAATGGACCGAGAAAATCACAGGAAAAAATGGTTTTGGAGAAAAGCAAAGTCTTGTCGTTAGGTAAGTGCATAAAATATCATCTATACAAACAGAAATATCATGTTTGTTTGCCGCAGTTCCTCTAGCTTTCTCCCTAGAAAATATGAATGTTTAGAGCTGATGTCTCCGTGTGCACCAATTACAGTATCCAAGGACAAAGTTAAATGTTCCCAGAAAAAAAAACATTCAAAAAAATACAGTCCGGGGATAATATCAGGAATACACAAACACAGATGCTGTAGCAATATTTCGGTTTGAGTTAGCCAAAACAAAACCGCATATTTCCGGTTTCATCCAGTCATATCTGGACAAACTGGTGTGGAATTCATATGCAAAGGACCGAGAAAATCACAGGAAAATGGTTTTGGAGAAAAGCAAAGTCTTTTCGTTAGGCAAGTGCATAAAATGTCATCTATACAAACAGAAATATCATGTTTGTTTGCCGCAGTTCCTCTAGCTTTCTCCCTAGAAAATATGAATGTGTAGAGCTGGTGTCTCCATGTGGAACCAATTAGTCTTTCCAAGCATAAAATTTAATGTTCTCTGAAAAAAAAAAAAACATTCAATAAAATACAGTCCGTGGATAATATAAGGAATACACAAACACAGAGGCTGTAGCAATATTTCGGTTTGTGTTAGCCAAAACAAAACCGCATATTTCCGGTTTCATCCATTCATATCCGGACAAAGTGGTGTGGATTTGTATGCAATGGACCGAGAAAATCACAGGAAAAACGGTTTTGGAGAAAAGCAAAGTCTTTTCGTTAGGCAAGTGCATAAAATGTCATCTATACAAAGAGAAATAGCATGTTTGTTTGCCGCAGTTCCTCTAGCTTTCTCCCTAGAAAATACGAATGTGTAGAGCTGGTGTGTCCATGTGGAACCAATTAGTGTTTCCAAGCATAAAATTAAATGTTCCCTGAAAAAAAAACATTCAAAAAAATAAAATCCGTGGATAATACCAGGAATACACAAACACAGATGCTGTAGAAATATTTCGGTTTGAGTTAGCCAAAACAAAACCGTATATTTCCGGTTTCATCCAGTCATATCCGGACAAAGTGGTGTGGAATTTGTATGCAATGGAACGAGAAAATCACTCTAAAAATGGTTTTGGAGAAAAGCAAAGTCTTTTCGTTAGGCAAGTGCATAAAATATCATCTAGACAAACAGAAATATCATGTTTGTTTGCCGCAGTTCCTCTAGCTTTCTCCCTAGAAAATACGAATGTGTAGAGCTGGTGTCTCCATGTGGAACCAATTAGTGTTTCCAAGCATAAAATTTAATGTTCTCTGAAAAAAAAAAAACATTCAAAAAAATACAGTCCGTGGATAATATCAGGAATACACTAACAAATAGGCTGTAGCAATATCTGAGATTGAATTAGCCAAAACGAAACCGGATATTTCCGGTTTCATCCAGTCATATCCGGACAAACTGGTGTGGAATTGGTATGCAATGGACCGAGAAAATCACAGCAAAATGGTTTTGGAGAAAAGCAAAGTCTTTTCGTTAGGCAAGTGCATAAAAAGTCATCTATAGAAACAGAAATATCATGTTTGTTTCCTGCAGTTCCTTTAGTTTTCTCCCTAGAACAAACAAATGTGTAGAGCTGGTGTCTCCATGTGGAACCAATTAGTGTTTCCAAGCATAAAATTAAATGTTCCCAGAAAAAAAAAACATTCAAAAAAATACAGTCCGTGGATAATATCAGGAATACACAAACAGAGGCTGTAGCAATATTTCGGTTTGAGTTAGCCAAAACAAAACCGCATATTTCCGGTTTCATCCAGTCATATCTGGACAAACTGGTGTGGAATTCGTATGCAAAGGACCGAGAAAATCACAGGAAAATGGTTTTGGAGAAAAGCAAAGTCTTTTCGTTAGGCAAGTGCATAAAATGTCATCTATACAAACAGAAATATCATGTTTGTTTGCCGCAGTTCCTCTAGCTTTCTCCCTAGAAAATATGAATGTGTAGAGCTGGTGTCTCCATGTGGAACCAATTAGTCTTTCCAAGCATAAAATTTAATGTTCTCTGAAAAAAAAAACATTCAAAAAAATAAAGTCCGTGGATCATATCAGGAATACACAAACACAGAGGCTGTAGCAATATCTGGGATTGAATTAGCGAAAACGAAACCGGATATTTCCGGTTTCATCCAGTCATATCCGGACAAACTGGTGTGGAATTGGTATGCAATGGACCAAGAAAATCACAGTAAAAATGGTTTTGGAGAAAAGCAAAGTCTTTTCGTTAGGCAAGTGCATAAAATGTCATCTATACAAACAGAAATATCATGTTTGTTTGCCGCAGTTCCTCTAGCTTTCTCCCTAGAACATAAAAATGTGTAGAGCTGGTGTCTCCATGTGGAACCAATTAGTGTTTCCAAGCATAAAATTAAATGTTCCCTGAAAAAAAAATCAAAACCATAAAGTCCGTGGATAATATCAGGAATACACAAACACAGATGCTGTACAAATATTTCGGTTTGAGTTAGCCAAAACAAAACCGGATATTTCTGGTTTCATCCAGTCATATCCGGACAAACTGGTGTGGAATTGGTATGCAATGGACCGAGAAAATCACAGGAAAATGGTTTTGGAGAAAAGCAAAGTCTTTTCGTTAGGCAAGTGCATAAAATGTCATCTATACAAACAGAAATAGCATGTTTGTTTGCCGCAGTTCCTCTAGCTTTCTCCCTAGAAAATACGAATGTGTAGAGCTGGTGTCTCCATGTGGAACCAATTAGTGTTTCCAAGCATAAAATTAAATGTTCCCTGAAAAAAAAAAACATTCAAAAAAATAAAATCCGTGGATAATACCAGGAATACACAAACATAGATGCTGTACAAATATTTCGGTTTGAGTTAGCCAAAACAAAACCGGATATTTCCGGTTTCATCCAGTCATATCCGGACAAAGTGGTGTGGAATTGGTATGCAATGGACCGAGAAAATCACAGGAAAAATGGTTTTGGAAAAAGCAAAGTCTTTTCGTTAGGCAAGTGCATAAAATGTCATCTAGACAAACAGAAATATCATGTTTGTTTGCCGCAGTTCCTCTAGCTTTCTCCCTAGAAAATACGAATGTGTAGAGCTGGTGTCTCCGTGTGCACCAATTAGAGTTTCCAAGGACAAAGTTAAATGTTCCCTAACAAAAAAAACAAAACAATAAAGTCCGTGGATAATATCAGGAATACACAAACACAGATGCTGTACAAATATTTCGGTTTGAGTTAGCCAAAACAAAACCGCATATTTCCGGTTTCATCCAGTCATATCCGGACAAAGTGGTGTGGAATTTGTATGCAATGGACCGAGAAAATCACAGGAAAAATGGTTTTGGAGAAAAGCAAAGTCTTTTCGTTAGGCAAGTGCATAAAATGTCATCTATACAAACAGAAATAGCATGTTTGTTTGCCGCAGTTCCTCTAGCTTTCTCCCTAGAAAATACGAATGTGTAGAGCTGGTGTCTCCATGTGGAACGAATTAGTGTTTCCAAGCCTAAAATTTAATGTTCTCTGAAAAAAAAAAACATTCAAAAAAATAAAATCCGTGGATAATATCAGGAATACACAAACAAAGAGGCTGTAGCAATATCTGAGATTGAATTAGCCAAAATGAAACCGGATATTTCCGGTTTCATCCAGTCATATCCGGACAAAGTGGTGTGGAATTGGTATGCAATGGACCGAGAAAATCACAGTAAAAATGGTTTTGGAGAAAAGCAAAGTCTTTTCGTTAGGCAAGTGCATAAAATGTCATCTAGACAAACAGAAATATCATGTTTGTTTGCCGCAGTTCCTCTAGCTTTCTCCCTAGAACAAACAAATGTGTAGAGCTGGTGTCTCCATGTGGAACCAATTAGTGTTTCCAAGCATAAAATTAAATGTTCCCAGAAAAAAAAAAACATTCAAAAAAATACAGTCCGTGGATAATATCAGGAATACACAAACACAGAGGCTGTAGCAATATTTCGGTTTGAGTTAGCCAAAACAAAACCGGATATTTCCGGTTTCATCCAGTCATATCCGGACAAAGTGGTGTGGAATTTGTATGCAATGGACCGAGAAAATCACAGGAAAAATGGTTTTGGAGAAAAGCAAAGTCTTTTCGTTAGGCAAGTGCATAAAATGTCATCTAGACAAACAGAAATATCATGTTTGTTTGCCGCAGTTCCTCTAGCTTTCTCCCTAGAAAATACGAATGTGTAGAGCTGGTGTCTCCGTGTGCACCAATTAGAGTTTCCAAGGACAAAGTTAAATGTTCCCTAATAAAAAAAAAAACAAAACAATAAAGTCCGTGGATAATATCAGGAATACACAAACACAGATGCTGTACAAATATTTCGGTTTGAGTTAGCCAAAACAAAACCGGATATTTCTGGTTTCATCCAGTCATATCCGGACAAAGTGGTGTGGAATTGGTATGCAATGGACCGAGTAAATCACAGGAAAAATGGTTTTGGAGAAAAGCAAAGTCTTTTCGTTAGGCAAGTGCATAAAATGTCATCTATACAAACAGAAATAGCATGTTTGTTTGCCGCAGTTCCTCTAGCTTTCTCCCTAGAAAATACGAATGTGTAGAGCTGGTGTCTCCATGTGGAACCAATTAGTGTTTCCAAGCATAAAATTAAATGTTCCCTGAAAAAAAACATTCAAAAAAATAAAATCCGTGGATAATATCAGGAATACACAAACACAGAGGCTGTAGCAATATCTGGGATTGAATTAGCCAAAATGAAACCGGATATTTCCAGTTTCATCCAGTCATGTCCGGACAAAGTGGTGTGGAATTCGTATGCAATGGACCGAGAAAATCACAGGAAAAATGGTTTTGGAGAAAAGCAAAGTCTTTTCGTTAGGCAAGTGCATAAAATGTCATCTATACAAACAGAAATATCATGTTTGTTTGCCGCAGTTCTTCTAGCTTTCTCCCTAGAAAATACGAATGTGTAGAGCTGTTGTCTCCATGTGCACCAATTAGTGTTTCCAAGGACAAAGTTAAATGATCCCTGATAAAAAAAAACAAAACAATAAAATCCGTGGATAATATCAGGAATACACAAACACAGATGCTGTAGCAAAATTTCGGTTTGAGTTAGCCAAAACAAAACCGGATATTTCCGGTTTCATCCAGTCATATCCGGACAAAGTGGTGTGGAATTCGTATGCAATGGACCGAGAAAATCACAGTAAAAATGGTTTTGGAGAAAAGCAAAGTCTTTTCGTTAGGCAAGTGCATAAAATGTCATCTAGACAAACAGAAATATCAGGTTTGTTTGCCGCAGTTCCTCTAGCTTTCTCCCTAGAAAATACGAATGGGTAGAGCTGGTGTCTTCATGTGGAACCAATTAGTGTTTCCAAGGATAAAATTAAATGTTCCCTGAAAAAAAAAACATTCAAAAAAATAAAGTCCGTGGATCATATCAGGAATACACAAACAAAGAGGCTGTAGCAATATCTGAGATTGAATTAGCCAAAACGAAACCGGATATTTCCGTTTTCATCCAGTCATATCCGGACAAACTGGTGTGGAATTCGTATGCAATGGACCGAGAAAATCACAGGAAAAATGGTTTTGGAGAAAAGCAAAGTCTTTTCGTTAGGCAAGTGCATAAAATGTCATCTATACAAACAGAAATAGCATGTTTGTTTGCTGCAGTTCCTCTAGATTTCTCCATAAAACATAAAAATGTGTAGAGCTGGTGTGTCCATGTGGAACCGATTAGTGTTTCCAAGCATAAAATTAAATGTTCCCTGAAAAAAAAACATTCAAAAAAATAAAGTCCGTGGATCATATCAGGAATACACAAACAAAGAGGCTGTAGCAATATCTGGGATTGAATTAGCCAAAACGAAACCGGATATTTCTGGTTTCATCCAGTCATATTCGGACCAACTTGTGTGGAATTCGTATGCAATGGACCGAGAAAATCACAGGAAAAATGGTTTTGGAGAAAAGCAAAGTCTTTTCGTTAGGCAAGTGCATAAAATGTCATCTATACAAACAGAAATATCATGTTTGTTTGCCGCAGTTCCTCTAGCTTTCTCCCTAGAAAATACGAATGTGTAGAGCTGGTGTCTCCATGTGGAACCAATTAGTGTTTCCAAGCATAAAATTAAATGTTCCCTGAAAAAAAAACATTCAAAAAAATAAAATCCGTGGATAATATCAGGAATATTCAAACACAGATGCTGTACAAATATTTCGGTTTGAGTTAGCCAAAACAAAACCGGATATTTCCGGTTTCATCCAGTCATATCCGGACAAAGTGGTGTGGAATTGGTATGCAATGGACCGAGAAAATCACAGGAAAAATGGTTTTGGAGGAAAGCAAAGTCTTTTTGTTAGGCAAGTGCATAAAATGTCGTCTATACAAACAGAAATATCATGTTTATTTGCCGCAGTTCCTCTAGCTTTCTCCCTAGAAAATACGAATGTGTAGAGCTGGTGTCTCCATGTGAGACCAATTAGAGTTTCCAAGCACAAAATTAAATGTTCCCTAAAAAAAACATTCAAAAAAATAAAGTCCGTGGATAATATCAGGAATACACATTCACAGAGGCTGTAGCAATATCTGGAATTCAGTTAGCCAAAAAAAAAAAAAAACGGATATTTCCGGTTTCATCCAGTCATACCGGACAAAGTGCTGTGGAATTCAATGCAATGGACCGATAAAATCACAGTAAAAATGGTTTTGGAGAAAAGAAAAGTCTTTTCGTTAACCAAATGCATAAAGTGTCATCTATACAAACAGAAATATCATGTTTGTTTTCCGCAGTTCCTCTAGCTTTCTCCCTAGAAAATACGAATGTGTAGAGCTGGTGCCTCCATGTGGAACCAATTAGTGTTTCCAAGCATAAAATTAAATGTTCTCTGAAAGAAAAAAACATTCAAAAAATAAAGTCCATGGATAATATCAGGAATACTCAATCGCAGAGGCAGTAGCAATATTTCGGTTAGATTTAGCCAAAACAAAACCGGATATTTCCGGTTTCATCCAGTCATATCCGGACAAAGTGTGTGGAATTCGTATGCGAGGGACCGAGCAAATCACTCCAAAAATGGTTTTGGAGAAAAGCAATGTCTTTTCGTTAGGCAAGTGCATCAAAGGTCATCTAGACAAACAGAAATATGATGTTTGTTAGCCGCAGTTCCTCTAGCTTTCTCCCTAGAAAATACGAATGTGTAGAGCTGGTGTCTCCATGTGGAAGCAATTAGAGTTTCCAAGCATAAAATTAAATGTTCCATGAAAAAAAAAAACATTCCAAAAATAAATTCCGTGGATAATATCAGGAATACACAAACACAAAGGCTGTAGCAATATTTCGGTCTGAGTTAGTCAAAACAAAACCGGATATTTCCGGTTTCATCCAGTCATATCCGGAAAAACTGCTGTGGAATTCGTATGCAATGGACCGAGAAAATCACTCTAAAAATGGTTTTGGAGAAAAGCAAAGTCTTTTCGTTAGGCAAGTGCATAAAATGTCATCCATACAAACAGAAATATCATGTTTGTTTGCCGCAGTTCCTCTAGCTTTCTCCTTAGAAAATAAGAATGTGTAGAGCTCGTGTCTCCATGTGGAACCAGTTAGTGTTTCTAAGCACAAAATTATATGTTCCCTGTAAAAAAAAAAATTCAAAACAATAAAGTCCGTGGATAATATCAGGAATACACAATCACAGAGGCTATAGCAATATCTGGGATTGAGTTAGCCAAAACAAAACCGGATATTTCCAGTTTCATCCAGTCATAACCGGACAAGTGGTGTGGAATTCCTATGCAATGGACCGAGCAAATCACAGTAAAAATGGTTTTGGAGAAAAGCAAAGTCTTTTCGTTAGGCAAGTGCATAAAATGTCATCTATAAAACAGAAATATCATGTTTGTTAGCCGCAGTTCCTCTAGCTTTCTCCCTAGAAAATACGAATGTGTAGAGCTGGTGTCTCCATGTGGAACCAATTAGTGTTTCCAAGCATAAAATTAAATGTTTCATTAAAAAAATACATTCAAAAAATAAAGTCCGTGGATAATAAAAGGAATACACAATCACAGAGGCTGTAGCAATATTTTGGTTTGAGTTAGCCAAAACAAAGCCGGATATTTCCGGTTTCATCCAGTCATATCCGGACAAAGTGGTGTGGAATTGGTATGCAATGGACCGAGAAAATCACAGTAAAAATGGTTTTGGAGAAAAGCAAAGTCTTTTCGTTAGGCAAGTGCATAAAATGTCATCTATACAAAAAGAAATATCATGTTTGTTAGCCGCAGTTCCTCTAGCACTCTCCCTAGAAAATAAGAATGTGTAGAGCTCGTGTCTCCATGTGGAACCAGTTAGTGTTTCTAAGCACAAAATTAAATTTTCCCTATAAAAAATTCAAAACAATGAAGTCCGTGGATAATATCAGGAATACACAATCACAGAGGCTGTAGCAATATCTGGGATTGAGTTAGCCAAAACAAAACCGGGTATTTCCGGTTTCATCCAGTCATAACCGGACAAGTGGTTTGGAATTCGTATGCAATGGACCGAGCAAATCACAGTAAAAATGGTTTTGGAGAAAAGCAAAGTCTTTTCGTTAGACAAGTGCATAAAATGTCATCTATACAAACAGAAATATCATGTTTGTTAGCCGCAGTTCCTCTAGCTTTCTCCCTAGAAAATACGAAGGTGTAGAGCTGGTGTCTCCATGTGGAACCAATTAGTGTTTCCAAGCATAAAATTAAATGTTCCATGAAAAAAAAAACATTCCAAAAAATAAAGTCAGTGGATAATATCAGGAATACACAAACTCAGATGCTGTAGCAATATTTCGGTGTGAGTTAGCCAAAACAAAACCGGATATTTCCGGTTTCATCCAGTCATATCCGGACAAAGTGGTGTGGAATTGGTATGCAATGGACCGAGAAAGTCACAGGAAAAATGGTTTTGGAGAAAAGCAAAGTCTTTTCGTTAGGCAAGTGCATAAAATGTCATCTAGACAAACAGAAATATCATGTTTGTTTGCCGCAGTTCCTCTAGCTTTCTCCCTAGAAAATACGAATGTGTAGAGCTGGTGTCTCCATGTGGAACCAATTAGTGTTTCTAAGCACAAAATTAAATGTTCCCTGAAATAAAATCATAAGCGTAAACTCCGTGGATAATATCAAGAATACACAAACCAAGAGGCTGTAGTAATATTTGGGATTGAATTATCCAAAAAAACCCGGATATTTCCGGTTTCATCCAGTCATATCCGGACAAAGTGGTGTGGAATTCGTATGCAATGGACCTAGCATAACACTCTGAAAATGGTTTTGGCGAAAAGCAAAGTCTTTTCGTTAGGCAAGTGCATCAAATGTCATCTATACAAACAGAAATATCATGTTTGTTTGCCGCAGTTCCTCTAGTTTTCTCCCTAGAACATACAAATGTGTAGAGCTGGTGTCTCCATGTGGAACCAATTATTGTTTCCATGCACAAAATTAAATGTTCTCTGATAAAAAAAAATCAATACAATAAAGTCTGTGGATAATATCCTGAATACACAAACACAGAGGCTGTAGCAATATTTCGGTTTGAGTTAGCCAAAACAAAACCGGATATTTCCGGTTTCATCCAGTCATATCCGGACAAAGTGGTGTGGAATTGGTATGCAATGGACCGAGAAAGTCACAGGAAAAATGGTTTTGGAGAAAAGCAAAGTCTTTTCGTTAGGCAAGTGCATAAAATGTCATCTAGACAAACAGAAATATCATGTTTGTTTGCCGCAGTTCCTCTAGCTTTCTCCCTAGAAAATACGAATGTGTAGAGCTGGTGTCTCCATGTGGAACCAATTAGTGTTTCCAAGCATAAAATTAAGTGTTCCCTGAAAAAAAAAAACATTTAAAAAAATAAAGTCCGTGGATAATATCACGAATACACAAACAAAGAGGCTGTAGCTATATCTGGGATTGAATTAGCCAAAAAGAAACCGGATATTTCCGGTTTCATCCAGTCATATCCGGACAAACTGGTGTGGAATTCGTATGCAATGGACCGAGAAAATCACAGTAAAAATGGTTTTGGAGAAAAGCAAAGTCTTTTCGTTAGGCAAGTGCATAAAATGTCATCTATACAAACAGATATAGCATGTTTGTTTGCTGCAGTTCCTCTAGCATTCTCCCTAGAACATAAAAATGTGTAGAGCTGGTGTCTCCATGCGAAACCAATTAGTGTTTCCAAGCATAAAATTAAATGTTCCCTGAAAAAAAAACATTCAAAAAAATAAAGTCCGTGGATAATATCACGAATACACAAACACAGAGGCTGTAGCAATATTTCGGTTTGAGTTAGCCAAAACAAAACCGCAGATTTCCGGTTTCATCCAGTCATATCCGGACAAACTGGTGTGGAATTGGTATGCAATGGACCGAGAAAATCACAGGAAAAATGGTTTTGGAGAAAAGCAAAGTCTTTTCGTTAGGCAAGTGCATCAAATGTCATCTAGACAAACAGAAATATCATGTTTGTTTGCCGCAGTTCCTCTAGCTTTCTCCCTAGAAAATACAAATGTGTAGAGCTGGTGTCTCCATGTGGAAGCAATTAGAGTTTCCAAGCACAAAATTAAATGTTCTCTGATAAAAAAAAATCAAAACAATAAAGTCTGTGGAAAATATCCTGAATACACAAACACAGAGGCTGTAGCAATATCTGGGATTGAATTAGCCAAAATGAAACCGGATATTTCCGGTTTCATCTAGTCATATCCGGACAAACTGGTGTGGAATTCGTATGCAATGGACACAGAAAATCACAGGAAAAATGGTTTTGGAGAAAAGCAAAGTCTTTTCGTTAGGCAAGTGCATAAAATGTCATCTATACAAACAGAAATATCATGTTTGTTTGCCGCAGTTCCTCTAGCTTTCTCCCTAGAAAATACGAATGTGTAGAGCTGGTGTCTCCATGTGGAACCAATTAGTGTTTCTAAGCACAAAATTAAATGTTCCCTGAAATAAAATCAAAACCATAAAGTCCGTGGATAATATCAGGAATACACAAACAAAGAGGCTGTAGTAATATTTGGGATTGAATTATCCAAAAAAACCCGGATATTTCCGGTTTCATCCAGTCATAAGCGGAGAAAGTGGTGTGGAATTCGTATGCAATGGATGCAGGAAATCACAGCAAAAATGGTTTTGGAGAAAAGCAAAGTATTTTCGTTAGGCAAGTGCATAAAATGTCATATATACAAACAGAAATATCATGTTTGTTTGCCGCAGTTCCTCTAGCTTTCTCCCTAGAAAATACGAATGTGTAGAGCTGGTGTCTCCATGTGGGACTAGAGTTTCCAAGCACAAAATTAAAAGTTCTCTGATAAAAAAAATCAAAACAATAAAGTCTGTGTATAATATCAGGAATACACAAACACAGAGGCTGTAGCAATATTTCGGTTTCAGTTAGCCAAAACATAACCGCATATTTCCGGTTTCATCCAGTCATATCCGTACAAAGTGGTGTGGAATTCGTATGCAATGGACCGAGAAAATCACAGGAAAAATGGTTTTGGAGAAAAGCAAAGTCTTTTCGTTAGACAAGTGCATAAAATGTCATCTAGACAAACAGAAATATCATGTTTGTTTGCCGCAGTTCCTCTACTTTCTCCCTAGAAAATACGAATGTGTAGAGGTGGTGTCTCCATGTGGAACCAATTAGTGTTTCTAAGCACAAAATTAAATGTTCCCTGAAAAAAAAAACATTCAAAAAATAAAGTCCGTGGATAATATCAGGAATACTCAAACACAGAGGCTGTAGCAATATCTGGGATTGAGTTAGCCAAAACAAAACCGGATATTTCCGGTTTCATCCAGTCATATCGGGACATAGTCGCGTGGAATTCGTATGCAATGGAACGAGAAAATCACAGGAAAAATGGTTTTGGAGAAAAGCAAAGTCTTTTCGTTAGGCAAGTGCATAAATTGTCATCTATACAAACAGAAATATCATGTTTGTTTGCCACAGTTCCTCTAGCTTTCTCCTTAGAAAATACGAATGTGTTCAGCTGGTGTCTCCATGTGGGACCAATTAGTGTTTCTAAGCACAAAATTAAATGTTCCCTGAAAAAAAACATTCAAAAAAATAAAGACCGTGGATAATATCAGTAATACTCAAACACAGAGGCTGTAGCAATATCTGGGATTGAGTTAGCCAAAACAAAACCGGATAATTCCAGTTTCATCGAGACATATCCGGACATAGTGGTGTGGAATTCGTATGCAATGGATCCACTAAATCACAGGAAAAATGGTTTTGGAGAAAAGCAAAGTCTTTTCGTTAGGCAAGTGCATAAAATGTCATCTATACAAACAGAAATATCATGTTTGTTTGCCGCAGTTCCTCTAGCTTTCTCCCTAGAAAATACGAATGTGTAGAGCTGGTGTCTCCATGTGGAACCAAATAGAGTTTCCAAGCGTAAAAATAAATGTTCCCTGATAAAAAAAATCAAAACCATAAATTCCGTGTATAATATCAGGAATACACAAACACAGAAGCTGTAACAATATTTGGTTTGAGTTAGCCAAAAAAAGCCGGATATTTCCGGTTTCATCCAGTCATAACCGGACAAAGTGGTGTGGAATTCGCATGCAATGGACCGAGAAAATCACAGGAAAAATGGTTTTGGAGAAAAGCAAAGTCTTTTCGTTAGGCAAGTGCATGAAATGTCATCTAGAGAAACAGAAATATCATGTTTGTTTGCCGCAGTTCCTCTAGCTTTCTCCCTAGAAAATACGAATGTGTAGAGCTGGTGTCTCCATGTGGAACCAATTAGTGTTTCTGAGCACAAAATTAAATGTTCCTTGAAAAAAAAATTCAAAACCATAAAGTCCTTGGATAATATCAGGAATACACAAACAAAGAGGCTGTAGCAATATCTGGGATTGAATTAGCCAAAATGAAACCGGATATTTCCGGTTTCATCCAGTCATATCCGGACAAACTGGTGTGGAAATCATATGCAATGGACCGAGAAAATCACAGGAAAAATGGTTTTGGAAAAAAGCAGAGTCTTTTCGTTAGGCAAGTGCATCAAATGTCATCTAGACAAACAGAAATATCATGTTTGTTTGCCGCAGTTCCTCTAGCTTTCTCCCTAGAAAATACGAATATGTAGAGCTGGTGTCTCCATGTGGGACCAATTAGAGTTTCCAAGGACAAAGTTAAATGTTCCCTGATAAAAAAAAAAAAAAAAAAACAAAACAATAAAGTCCGTGGATAATATCAGGAATAAACAAACACAGATGCTGTAGCAATATTTCGGTTTGAATTAGCCAAAACAAAACCGGATATTTCCGGTTTCATCCAGTCATATCCGGACAAAGTGGTGTGGAATTCGTATGCAATGGACTGAGAAAATCACAGGAAAAATGGTTTTGGAGAAAAGCAAAGTCTTTTCGTTAGGCAAGTGCATCAAATGTCATCTATACAAACAGAAATATCATGTTAGTTTGCCGCAGTTCCTCTAGCTTTCTCCCTAGAAAAAATGAATGTGTAGAGTTGGTGTCTCCATGTGGAACCAATTAGTGTTTCCAAGCATAAAATTAAATGTTCCCTGAAAAAAAAACATTCAAAAAAATAAAGTCCGTGGATAATATCAGGAATACACAAACACAGAGGCTGTAGCAATATTTCGGTTTGAGTTAGCCAAAACAAAACCGGATATTTCCGGTTACATCCAGTCATATCCGGACAAAGTGGTGTGGAATTCGTATGCAATGGACCGAGAAAATCACAGGAAAAATGGTTTTGGAGAAAAGCAAAGTCTTTTCGTTAGGCAAGTGCATAAAATGTCATCTAGACAAACAGAAATATCATGTTTGTTTGCCGCAGTTCCTCTACTTTCTCCCTAGAAAATACGAATGTGTAGAGGTGGTGTCTCCATGTGGAACCAATTAGTGTTTCTAAGCACAAAATTAAATGTTCCCTGAAAAAAAAAACATTCAAAAAAATAAAGTCCGTGGATAATATCAGGAATACTCAAACACAGAGGCTGTAGCAATATCTGGGATTGAGTTAGCCAAAACAAAACCGGATATTTCCGGTTTCATCCAGTCATATCGGGACATAGTCGCGTGGAATTCGTATGCAATGGAACGAGAAAATCACTCTAAAAATGGTTTTGGAGAAAAGCAAAGTCTTTTCGTTAGGCAAGTGCATAAATTGTCATCTATACAAACAGAAATATCATGTTTGTTTGCCACAGTTCCTCTAGCTTTCTCCTTAGAAAATACGAATGTGTTCAGCTGGTGTCTCCATGTGGGACCAATTAGTGTTTCTAAGCACAAAATTAAATGTTCCCTGAAAAAAAACATTCAAAAAAATAAAGACCGTGGATAATATCAGTAATACTCAAACACAGAGGCTGTAGCAATATCTGGGATTGAGTTAGCCAAAACAAAACCGGATAATTCCAGTTTCATCGAGACATATCCGGACATAGTGGTGTGGAATTCGTATGCAATGGATCCACTAAATCACAGGAAAAATGGTTTTGGAGAAAAGCAAAGTCTTTTCGTTAGGCAAGTGCATAAAATGTCATCTATACAAACAGAAATATCATGTTTGTTTGCCGCAGTTCCTCTAGCTTTCTCCCTAGAAAATACGAATGTGTAGAGCTGGTGTCTCCATGTGGAACCAAATAGAGTTTCCAAGCGTAAAAATAAATGTTCCCTGATAAAAAAAATCAAAACCATAAATTCCGTGTATAATATCAGGAATACACAAACACAGAAGCTGTAACAATATTTGGTTTGAGTTAGCCAAAAAAAGCCGGATATTTCCGGTTTCATCCAGTCATAACCGGACAAAGTGGTGTGGAATTCGCATGCAATGGACCGAGAAAATCACAGGAAAAATGGTTTTGGAGAAAAGCAAAGTCTTTTCGTTAGGCAAGTGCATGAAATGTCATCTAGAGAAACAGAAATATCATGTTTGTTTGCCGCAGTTCCTCTAGCTTTCTCCCTAGAAAATACGAATGTGTAGAGCTGGTGTCTCCATGTGGAACCAATTAGTGTTTCTGAGCACAAAATTAAATGTTCCTTGAAAAAAAAATTCAAAACCATAAAGTCCGTGGATAATATCAGGAATACACAAACACAGAGGCTGTAGCAATATCTGGGATTGAATTAGCCAAAACGAAACCGGATATTTCCGGTTTCATCCAGTCATATCCGGACAAACTGGTGTGGAAATCATATGCAATGGACCGAGAAAATCACAGGAAAAATGGTTTTGGAAAAAAGCAGAGTCTTTTCGTTAGGCAAGTGCATCAAATGTCATCTAGACAAACAGAAATATCATGTTTGTTTGCCAAAGTTCCTCTAGCTTTCTCCCTAGAAAATACGAATATGTAGAGCTGGTGTCTCCATGTGGGACCAATTAGAGTTTCCAAGGACAAAGTTAAATGTTCCCTGATAAAAAAAAAAAAAAAACAAAACAATAAAGTCCGTGGATAATATCAGGAATAAACAAACACAGATGCTGTAGCAATATTTCGGTTTGAATTAGCCAAAACAAAACCGGATATTTCCGGTTTCATCCAGTCATATCCGGACAAAGTGGTGTGGAATTCGTATGCAATGGACTGAGAAAATCACAGGAAAAATGGTTTTGGAGAAAAGCAAAGTCTTTTCGTTAGGCAAGTGCATCAAATGTCATCTATACAAACAGAAATATCATGTTAGTTTGCCGCAGTTCCTCTAGCTTTCTCCCTAGAAAAAATGAATGTGTAGAGTTGGTGTCTCCATGTGGAACCAATTAGTGTTTCCAAGCATAAAATTAAATGTTCCCTGAAAAAAAAACATTCAAAAAAATAAAGTCCGTGGATAATATCAGGAATACACAAACACAGAGGCTGTAGCAATATTTCGGTTTGAGTTAGCCAAAACAAAACCGGATATTTCCGGTTACATCCAGTCATATCCGGACAAAGTGGTGTGGAATTCGTATGCAATGGACCGAGAAAATCACAGGAAAAATGGTTTTGGAGAAAAGCAAAGTCTTTTCGTTAGGCAAGTGCATAAAATGTCATCTATACAAACAGAAATATCATGTGTGTTTGCCGCAGTTCCTCTAGCTTTCCCCCTAGAAAATACGAATGTGTAGAGCTGGTGTCTCCATGTGGAACCAATTAGAGTTTCCAAGGACAAAGTTAAATGTTCCCTGAAAAAGAAATTCAAAACCATAAAGTCCGTGGATAATATCAGGAATACACAAACACAGAGGCTGTAGCAATATCTGGGATTGAATTAGCCAAAACGAAACCGGATATTTCCGGTTTCATCCAGTCATATCCGGACAAAGTGGTGTGGAATTCATATGCAATGGACCGAGAAAATCACAGGAAAAATGGTTTTGGAGAAAAGCAAAGTCTTTTCGTTAGGTAAAAGCATAAAAAGTCATCTATACAAACAGAAATATCATGTTTGTTTGCCGCAGTTACTCTAGCTTTCTCCCTAGAAAATACGAATGTGTAGAGCTGGTGTCTCCATGTGGAACCAATTAGTGTTTCCAAGCATAAAATTAAATGTTCCCTGAAAAAAAAAAAACATTCAAAAAAATAAAGTCCGTGGATAATATCACGAAAACACAAACACAGAGGCTGTAGCAATATTTCGGTTTGAGTTACCCAAAACAAAACCGGATATTTCCGGTTTCATCCAGTCACATCCGGACAAACTGGTGTGGAATTCGTATGCAATGGACCGAGAAAATCACAGGAAAAATGCTTTTGGAGAAAAGCAAAGTCCTTTCGTTAGGCTTGTGCATCAAATGTCATCTAGACAAACAGAAATATCATGTTTGTTTGCCGCAGTTCCTCTAGCTTTCTCCCTAGAAAATACGAATGTGTAGAGCTGGTGTCTCCATGTGGAACCAATTAGTGTTTCCAACCATAAAATTTAATGTTCCCTGAAAAAAAAACATTCAAAAAAATAAAGTCCGTGGATAATATCATGAATACACAAACACAGAGGCTGTAAGAATATCTGGGATTGAATTAGCCAAAAAGAAACCGGATATTTCCGGTTTCATCCAGTCATATTCGGACAAACTGGTGTGGAATTCGTATGCAATGGACCGAAAAAATCACAGTAAAAATGGTTTTGGAGAAAGCAAAGTCTTTTCGTTAGGCAAGTGCATAAAATGTCATCTATACAAACAGAAAAAGCATCTTTGTTTGCTGCAGTTCCTCTAGCTTTCTCCCTAGAACATAAAAATGTGTAGAGCTGGTGTCTCCATGTGGAACCAATTAGTGTTTCCAAGAATAAAATTAAATGTTCCCTGAAAAAAAAACATTCAAAAAAATAAAGTCCGTGGATAATATCACGAAAACACAAACACAGAGGCTGTAGCAATATTTCGGTTTGAGTTAGCCAAAACGAATCCGGATATTTCCGGTTTCATCCAGTCATATCCGGACAAACTGGTGTGGAATTCGTATGCAATGGACCGAGAAAATCACAGGAAAAATGGTTTTGGAGAAAAGCAAAGTCCTTTCGTTAGGCTTGTGCATCAAATGTCATCTAGACAAACAGAAATATCATGTTTGTTTGCCGCAGTTCATCTAGCTTTCTCCCTAGAAAATACGAATGTGTAGAGCTGCTGTCTCCATGTGGCACCAATTAGAGTTTCCAAAGACAAAATTAAATGTTCCCTGATAAAAAAAAAAAAACAAAACAATAAGGTCCGTGGATAATATCAGGAATACCCAAACACAAATGCTGTAGCAATATTTCGGTTTGAGTTAGGCAAAACAAAACTGGATATTTCCGGTTTCATCCAGTCATATCCGGACAAAGTGGTGTGGAATTCGTATGCAATGGACCAAGAAAATCACAGGAAAAATGGTTTTGGAGAAAAGCAAAGTCTTTTCGTTAGGCAAGTGCATGAAATTTCATCTAGACAAACAGAAATATCATGTTTGTTTGCCGCAGTTCCTCTAGCTTTCTCCCTAGAAAATACGAATGTTTAGAGCTTGTGTCTCCATGTGGAACCAATTAGTGTTTCTAAGCAGAAAATTAAATGTTCCCTGAAAAAAAAATTCAAAACCATAAAGTCCGTGGATAATATCAGGAATACACAAACAAAGAGGCTGTAGCAATATCTGGGATTGAATTAGCCAAAACAAAACCGGATATTTCCGGTTTCATCCAGTCATATCCGGACAAACTGGTGTGGAATTCATATGCAATGGACCGAGAAAATCACAGTAAAAATGGTTTTGGAAAAAAGCAGAGTCTTTTCGTTAGGCAAGTGCATAAAATGTCATCTAGACAAACAGAAATATCATGTTTGTTTGCCGCAGTTCCTCTAGCTTTCTCCCTAGAAAATACGAATATGTAGAGTTGGTGTCTCCATGTGGGACCAATTAGAGTTTCCAAGGACAAAGTTAAATGTTCCCTGATTAAAAAAAAAAAAAAAAAAAAAAAAAAACAATAAAGTCCGTGGATAATATCAAGAGTACACAAACACAGAGGCTGTAGCAATATTTCGGTTTGAGTTAGCCAAAACAAAACCGGATATTTCCGGTTTCATCCAGTCATATCCGGACAAACTGGTGTGGAATTCATATGCAATGGACCGAGAAAATCACAGGAAAAATGGTTTTGGAGAAAAGCAAAGTCTTTTCGTTAGGTAAAAGCATAAAAAGTAATCTATACAAACAGAAATATCATGTTTGTTTGCCGCAGTTACTCTAGCATTCTCCCTAGAAAATACGAATGTGTAGAGCTGGTGTCTCCATGTGGAACCAATTAGTGTTTCCAAGCATAAAATTAAATGTTCCCTGAAAAAAAAAACATTCAAAAAAATAAAGTCCGTGGATAATATCACGAAAACACAAACAAAGAGGCTGTAGCAATATCTGGGATAGAATTAGCCAAAATTAAACCGGATATTTCCGGTTTCATCCAGTCATATTCGGACAAACTGGTGTGGAATTCGTTTGCAATGGACCGAGAAAATCACAGGAAAAATTGTTTTGGAGAAAAGCAAAGTCTTTTCGTTAGGCAAGTGCATAAAATGTCATCTAGACAAACAGAAATATCATGTTTGTTTGCCGCAGTTCCTCTAGTTTTCTCCCTAGAAAATACGAATGTGTAGAGCTGGTGTCTCCATGTGGAACCAATTAGTGTTTCTAAGCACAAAATTAAATGTTCCCTGAAAAAAAACAAAAACAAAACAATAAAGTCCGTGGATAATATCAGGAATATCCAAACACAGATGCTGTAGCATTATTTCGGTTTGAGTTAGCCAAAACAAAACCGCATATTTCCGGTTTCATCCAGTCATATCCGGACAAAGTGGTGTGGAATTGGTATGCAATGGACCAAGAAAATCACAGGAAAAATGGTTTTGGAGAAAAGCAAAGTCTTTTCGTTAGGCAAGTGCATAAAATGTCATCTATACAAACAGAAATATCATGTGTGTTTGCTACAGTTCCTCTAGCTTTCCCCCTAGAAAATAGGAATGTGTAGAGCTGGTGTCTCCATGTGGAACCAATTAGAGTTTCCAAGGACAAAATTAAATGTTCCCTGAAAAAAAAAACATTCAAAAAAATAAAGTCCGTGGATAATATCACGAATACACAAACACAGAGGCTGTAGCAATATCTGGGATTGAATTAGCCAAAACGAAACCGGATATTTCCGGTTTCATCCAGTCATATCCGGACAAACTGTTGTGGAATTCATATGCAATGGACCGAGAAAATCACAGTAAAAATGGTTTTGGAAAAAAGCAGAGTCTTTTCGTTAGGCAAGTGCATAAAATGTCATCTAGACAAACAGAAATATCATGTTTGTTTGCCGCAGTTCCTCTAGCTTTCTCACTAGAAAATACGAATGTGTAGAGCTGGTGTCTCCATGTGGGACCAATTAGAGTTTCCAAGGACAAAGTTAAATGTTCCGTAAAAAAAAGAAAAAAAAACAATAAAGTCCGTGGATAATATCAAGAATACACAAACACAGATGCTGTAGCAATATTTCGGTTTGAGTAAGCCAAAACAAAACCGGATATTTCCGGTTTCATCCAGTCATATCCCGACAAAGTGGTGTGGTATTCGTATGCAATGGACTGAGAAAATCACAGGAAAAATGGTTTTGGAAAAAGCAAAGTCTTTTCGTTAGGCAAGTGCATAAAATGTCATCTATACAAACAGAAATATCATGTTAGTTTGCCGCAGTTCTTTTGCTTTCTCCCTAGAAAAAATGAATGTGTAGAGTTGGTGTCTCCATGTGGAACCAATTAGTGTTTCCAACCATAAAATTTAATGTTCCCTGAAAAATACATTCAAAAAAATAAAGTCCATGGATAATATCACGAATACACAAACAAAGAGTCTGCAGCAATATCTGGGATTGAATTAGCCAAAAAGAAACCGGATATTTCCGGTTTCATCCAGTCATATCCGGACAAAGTGGTGTGGAATTCATATGCATTGGACCGAGAAAATCACAGTAAAAATGGTTTTGGAAAAAAGCAGAGTCTTTTCGTTAGGCAAGTGCACAAAATGTCATCTATACAAACAGAAATATCATGTTTGTTTGCCGCAGTTCCTCTAGCTTTCTCCCTAGAAAATACGAATGTGTAGAGCTGGTGTCTCCATGTGGGACCAATTAGAGTTTCCAAGGACAAAGTTAAATGTTCACTAAAAAAAGAAAAAACAAAACAATAAAGTCAGTGGATAATATCAAGAATACACAAACACAGATGCTGTAGCAATATTTCGGTTTGAGTAAGCCAAAACAAAACCGGATATTTCCGGTTTCATCCAGTCATATCCCGACAAAGTGGTGTGGTATTCGTATGCAATGGACTGAGAAAATCACAGGAAAAATGGTTTTGGAAAAAGCAAAGTCTTTTCGTTAGGCAAGTGCATAAAATGTCATCTATACAAACAGAAATATCATGTTAGTTTGCCGCAGTTCCTCTAGCTTTCTCCCTAGAAAAAATGAATGTGTAGAGTTGGTGTCTCCATGTGGAACCAATTAGTGTTTCCAAGGACAAAATTAAATGTTCCCTGAAAAAAAAAAACATTCAAAAAAATAAAGTCCGTGGATAATATCACGAATACACAAACAAAGAGGCTGTAGCAATATCTGGCATTGAATTAGCCAAAACGAAACCGGATATTTCCGGTTTCATCCAGTCATATTCGGACAAACTGGTGTGGAATTCGTATGCAATGGACCGAGAAAATCACAGGAAAAATTGTTTTGGAGAAAAGCAAAGTCTTTTCGTTAGGCAAGTGCATAAAATGTCATCTAGACAAACAGAAATATCATGTTTGTTTGCCGCAGTTCCTCTAGTTTTCTCCCTAGAAAATACGAATGTGTAGAGCTGGTGTCTCCATGTGGAACCAATTAGTGTTTCTAAGCACAAAATTAAATGTTCCCTGAAAAAAAACAAAAACAAAACAATAAAGTCCGTGGATAATATCAGGAATATCCAAACACAGATGCTGTAGCATTATTTCGGTTTGAGTTAGCCAAAACAAAACCGCATATTTCCGGTTTCATCCAGTCATATCCGGACAAAGTGGTGTGGAATTGGTATGCAATGGACCAAGAAAATCACAGGAAAAATGGTTTTGGAGAAAAGCAAAGTCTTTTCGTTAGGCAAGTGCATAAAATGTCATCTATACAAACAGAAATATCATGTGTGTTTGCTACAGTTCCTCTAGCTTTCCCCCTAGAAAATAGGAATGTGTAGAGCTGGTGTCTCCATGTGGAACCAATTAGAGTTTCCAAGGACAAAATTAAATGTTCCCTGAAAAAAAAAAACATTCAAAAAAATAAAGTCCGTGGATAATATCACGAATACACAAACACAGAGGGTGTAGCAATATCTGGGATTGAATTAGCCAAAACGAAACCGGATATTTCCGGTTTCATCCAGTCATATCCGGACAAACTGTTGTGGAATTCATATGCAATGGACCGAGAAAATCACAGTAAAAATGGTTTTGGAAAAAAGCAGAGTCTTTTCGTTAGGCAAGTGCATAAAATGTCATCTAGACAAACAGAAATATCATGTTTGTTTGCCGCAGTTCCTCTAGCTTTCTCACTAGAAAATACGAATGTGTAGAGCTGGTGTCTCCATGTGGGACCAATTAGAGTTTCCAAGGACAAAGTTAAATGTTCCGTAAAAAAAAGAAAAAAAAACAATAAAGTCCGTGGATAATATCAAGAATACACAAACACAGATGCTGTAGCAATATTTCGGTTTGAGTAAGCCAAAACAAAACCGGATATTTCCGGTTTCATCCAGTCATATCCCGACAAAGTGGTGTGGTATTCGTATGCAATGGACTGAGAAAATCACAGGAAAAATGGTTTTGGAAAAAGCAAAGTCTTTTCGTTAGGCAAGTGCATAAAATGTCATCTATACAAACAGAAATATCATGTTAGTTTGCCGCAGTTCTTTTGCTTTCTCCCTAGAAAAAATGAATGTGTAGAGTTGGTGTCTCCATGTGGAACCAATTAGTGTTTCCAACCATAAAATTTAATGTTCCCTGAAAAATACATTCAAAAAAATAAAGTCCATGGATAATATCACGAATACACAAACAAAGAGTCTGCAGCAATATCTGGGATTGAATTAGCCAAAAAGAAACCGGATATTTCCGGTTTCATCCAGTCATATCCGGACAAAGTGGTGTGGAATTCATATGCATTGGACCGAGAAAATCACAGTAAAAATGGTTTTGGAAAAAAGCAGAGTCTTTTCGTTAGGCAAGTGCACAAAATGTCATCTATACAAACAGAAATATCATGTTTGTTTGCCGCAGTTCCTCTAGCTTTCTCCCTAGAAAATACGAATGTGTAGAGCTGGTGTCTCCATGTGGGACCAATTAGAGTTTCCAAGGACAAAGTTAAATGTTCACTAAAAAAAGAAAAAACAAAACAATAAAGTCAGTGGATAATATCAAGAATACACAAACACAGATGCTGTAGCAATATTTCGGTTTGAGTAAGCCAAAACAAAACCGGATATTTCCGGTTTCATCCAGTCATATCCCGACAAAGTGGTGTGGTATTCGTATGCAATGGACTGAGAAAATCACAGGAAAAATGGTTTTGGAAAAAGCAAAGTCTTTTCGTTAGGCAAGTGCATAAAATGTCATCTATACAAACAGAAATATCATGTTAGTTTGCCGCAGTTCCTCTAGCTTTCTCCCTAGAAAAAATGAATGTGTAGAGTTGGTGTCTCCATGTGGAACCAATTAGTGTTTCCAAGGACAAAATTAAATGTTCCCTGAAAAAAAAACATTCAAAAAAATAAAGTCCGTGGATAATATCACGAATACACAAACAAAGAGGCTGTAGCAATATCTGGGATAGAATTAGCCAAAACGAAACCGGATATTTCCGGTTTCATCCAGTCATATTCGGACAAACTGGTGTGGAATTCGTATGCAATGGACCGAGAAAATCACAGGAAAAATTGTTTTGGAGAAAAGCAAAGTCTTTTCGTTAGGCAAGTGCATAAAATGTCATCTATACAAACAGAAATATCATGTTTGTTTGCCGCAGTTCCTCTAGTTTTCTCCCTAGAAAATACGAATGTGTAGAGCTGGTGTCTCCATGTGGAACCAATTAGTGTTTCTAAGCACAAAATTAAATGTTCCCTGAAAAAAAACAAAAACAAAACAATAAAGTCCGTGGATAATATCAGGAATATCCAAACACAGATGCTGTAGCATTATTTCGGTTTGAGTTAGCCAAAACAAAACCGCATATTTCCGGTTTCATCCAGTCATATCCGGACAAAGTGGTGTGGAATTGGTATGCAATGGACCAAGAAAATCACAGGAAAAATGGTTTTGGAGAAAAGCAAAGTCTTTTCGTTAGGCAAGTGCATAAAATGTCATCTATACAAACAGAAATATCATGTGTGTTTGCTACAGTTCCTCTAGCTTTCCCCCTAGAAAATAGGAATGTGTAGAGCTGGTGTCTCCATGTGGAACCAATTAGAGTTTCCAAGGACAAAATTAAATGTTCCCTGAAAAAAAAAAACATTCAAAAAAATAAAGTCCGTGGATAATATCACGAATACACAAACACAGAGGCTGTAGCAATATCTGGGATTGAATTAGCCAAAACGAAACCGGATATTTCCGGTTTCATCCAGTCATATCCGGACAAACTGTTGTGGAATTCATATGCAATGGACCGAGAAAATCACAGTAAAAATGGTTTTGGAAAAAAGCAGAGTCTTTTCGTTAGGCAAGTGCATAAAATGTCATCTAGACAAACAGAAATATCATGTTTGTTTGCCGCAGTTCCTCTAGCTTTCTCACTAGAAAATACGAATGTGTAGAGCTGGTGTCTCCATGTGGGACCAATTAGAGTTTCCAAGGACAAAGTTAAATGTTCCGTAAAAAAAAGAAAAAAAAAACAATAAAGTCCGTGGATAATATCAAGAATACACAAACACAGATGCTGTAGCAATATTTCGGTTTGAGTAAGCCAAAACAAAACCGGATATTTCCGGTTTCATCCAGTCATATCCCGACAAAGTGGTGTGGTATTCGTATGCAATGGACTGAGAAAATCACAGGAAAAATGGTTTTGGAAAAAGCAAAGTCTTTTTGTTAGGCAAGTGCATAAAATGTCATCTATACAAACAGAAATATCATGTTAGTTTGCCGCAGTTCTTTTGCTTTCTCCCTAGAAAAAATGAATGTGTAGAGTTGGTGTCTCCATGTGGAACCAATTAGTGTTTCCAACCATAAAATTTAATGTTCCCTGAAAAATACATTCAAAAAAATAAAGTCCATGGATAATATCACGAATACACAAACAAAGAGTCTGTAGCAATATCTGGGATTGAATTAGCCAAAAAGAAACCGGATATTTCCGGTTTCATCCAGTCATATCCGGACAAAGTGGTGTGGTATTCGTATGCAATGGCCCGAGAAAATCACAGTAAAAATGGTTTTGGAGAAAGCAAAGTCTTTTCGTTAGGCAAGTGCATAAAATGTCATCTATACAAACAGAAATATCATGTTAGTTTGCCGCAGTTCCTCTAGCTTTCTCCCTAGAAAAAATGAATGTGTAGAGCTGGTGTCTCCATGTGGTACCAATTAGTGTTTCTAAGCACAAAATTAAATGTTCCCTGAAAAAAAAACAAAACAATAAAGTCTGTGGATAATATCACGAATACACAAACACAGAGGCTGTAGCAATATCTGGGAAGACTTAGCAAAAACGAAACCGGATATTTCCGGTTTCATCCAGTCATATTCGGACAAACTGGTGTGGAATTCGTATGCAATGGACCGAGAAAATCACAGGAAAAATGGTTTTGGAGAAAAGCAAAGTCTTTTCGTTAGGCAAGTGCATAAAATGTCATCTAGACAAACAGAAATATCATGTTTGTTTGCCGCAGTTCCTCTAGCTTTCTCCCTAGAAAATACGAATGTGTAGAGCTGGTGTCTCCATGTGGAACCAATTAGTGTTTCTAAGCACAAAATTAAATGTTCCCTGAAAAAAAAAAAACAAAACAATAAAGTCCGTGGATAATATCAGGAATATCCAAACACAGATGCTGTAGCATTATTTCGGTTTGAGTTAGCCAAAACAAAACCGCATATTTCCGGTTTCATCCAGTCATATCTGGAGAAAGTGGTGTGGAATTCGTATGCAATAGATCGAGAAAATCACAGGAAAAATGGTTTTGGAGAAAAGCAAAGTCTTTTCGTTAGGCAAGTGCATAAAATGTCATCTATACAAACAGAAATATCATGTGTGTTTGCCGCAGTTCCTCTAGCTTTCCCCCTAGAAAATAGGAATGTGTAGAGCTGGTGTCTCCATGTGGAACCAATTAGAGTTTCCAAGGACAAAGTTAAATGTTCCCTGAGAAAGAAATTCAAAACCATAAAGTCCGTGGATAATATCAGGAATACACAAACACAGAGGCTGTAGCAATATCTGGGATTGAATTAGCCAAAATGAAACCGGATATTTCCGGTTTCATCCAGTCATATCCGGGCAAACTGGTGTGGAATTCATATGCAATAGACCGAGAAAATCACAGTAAAAATGGTTTTGGAAAAAAGCAGAGTCTTTTCGTTAGGCAAGTGCATAAAATGTCATCTATACAAACAGAAATATCATGTTTGTTTGCCACAGTTCCTCAAGCTTTCTCCCTAGAAAATACGAATGTGTAGAGCTGGTGTCTCCATGTGGGACCAATTAGTGTTTCCAAGCATAAAATTAAATGTTCCCTGAAAAAAAAAACATTCAAAAAAATAAAGTCCGTGGATAATATCACGAATACACAAACAAAGAGGCTGTAGCAATATCTGGGATTGAATTAACCAAAATGAAACCGGATATTTCCAGTTTCATCCAGTCATATCCGGACAAACTGGTGTGGAATTCGTATGCAATGGACCGAGAAAATCACAGTAAAAATGGTTTTGGAGAAAAGCAGAGTCTTTTCGTTAGGGAAGTGCATCAAATGTCATCTATACAAACAGAAATATCATGTTTGTTTGCCGCAGTTCCTCTAGCTTTCTCCCTAGAAAATAAGAATGTGTAGAGCTGCAGTCTCCATGTGGCACCAATTAGAGTTTCCAAGGAGAAAGTTAAATGTTCCCTGATTTAAAAAAAAAACAAAACAATAAAGTCCGTGGATAATATCAAGAATACACAAACACAGATGCTGTAGCAATATTTCGGTTTGAGTTAGCCAAAACAAAACCGGATATTTCCGGTTTCATCCAGTCATATCCGGACAAAGTGGTGTGGAATTCGTATGCAATGGACCGAGAAAATCATAGGAAAAATGGTTTTGGAGAAAAGCAAAGTCTTTTCGTTAGGTAAAAGCATAAAATGTCATCTATACAAACAGAAATATCATGTTTGTTTGCCGCAGTTCCTCTAGCTTTCTCCCTAGAAAATACGAATGTGTAGAGCTGGTGTCTCCATGTGGAACCAATTAGTGTTTCCAACCATAAAATTTAATGTTCCCTGAAAAATACATTCAAAAAAATAAAGTCCATGGATAATATCACGAATACACAAACAAAGAGTCTGTAGCAATATCTGGCATTGAATTAGCCAAAAAGAAACCGGATATTTCCGGTTTCATCCAGTCATATTCGGACAAAGTGGTGTGGAATTCGTATGCAATGGACCGAGAAAATCACAGCAAAAATGGTTTTGGAGAAAAGAAAAGTCTTTTCGTTAGGCAAGTGCATCAAATGTCATCTATACAAACAGAAATAGCACGTTTGTTTGCTGCAGTTCCTCTAGCTTTCTCCCTAGAACATAAAAATGTGTAGAGCTGGTGTCTCCATGTGGAACCAATTAGTGTTTCCAAGCATAAAATTAAATGTTCCCTGAAAAAAAAAATCAAAACCATAAAGTCCGTGGATAATATCAGGAATACACAAACACAGAGGCTGTAGCAATATCTGGGATTGAATTAGCCAAAACGAAACCGGATATTTCCGGTTTCATCCAGTCATATCTGGACAAAGTGGTGTGGAATTCATATGCATTGGACCGAGAAAATCACAGTAAAAATGGTTTTGGAAAAAAGCAGAGTCTTTTCGTTAGGCAAGTGCACAAAATGTCATCTATACAAACAGAAATATCATGTTTGTTAGCCGCAGTTCCTCTAGCTTTCTCCCTAGAAAATACGAATGTGTAGAGCTGGTGTCTCCATGTGGGACCAATTAGAGTTTCCAAGGACAAAGTTAAATGTTCCCTAAAAAAAAGAAAAAACAAAACAATAAAGTCCGTGGATAATATCAAGAATACACAAACACAGATGCTGTAGCAATATTTCGGTTTGAGTTAGCCAAAACAAAACCGGATATTTCCGGTTTCATCCAGTCATATCCGGACAAAGTGGTGTGGAATTTGTATGCAATGGACCGAGAAAATCACAGGAAAAATGGTTTTGGAGAAAAGCAAAGTCTTTTCGTTAGGCAAGTGCATAAAATGTCATCTATACAAACAGAAATATCATGTGTGTTTGCCGCAGTTCCTCTAGCTTTCCCCCTAGAAAATAGGAATGTGTAGAGCTGGTGTCTCCATGTGGATCCAATTAGAGTTTCCAAGGACAAAGTTAAATGTTCCCTGAGAAAGAAATTCAAAACCATAAAGTCCGTGGATAATATCAGGAATACACAAACACAGAGGCTGTAGCAATATCTGGGATTGAATTAGCCAAAACGAAACCGGATATTTCCGGTTTCATCCAGTCATATCCGGACAAACTGGTGTGGAATTCATATGCAATAGACCGAGAAAATCACAGTAAAAATGGTTTTGGACAAAAGCAGAGTCTTTTCGTTAGGCAAGTGCATAAAATGTCATCTATACAAACAGAAATATCATGTTTGTTTGCCGCAGTTCCTCAAGCTTTCTCCCTAGAAAATACGAATGTGTAGAGCTGGTGTCTCCATGTGGGACCAATTAGTGTTTCCAAGCATAAAATTAAATGTTCCCTGAAAAAAAAACATTCAAAAAAATAAAGTCCGTGGATAATATCACGAATACACAAACAAAGAGGCTGTAGCAATATCTGGGATTGAATTAGCCAAAACAAAACCGGATATTTCCGGTTTCATCCAGTCATATCCGGACAAACTGGTGTGGAATTCGTATGCAATGGACCGAGAAAATCACAGCAAGAAGGGTTTTGGGGAAAAGCAAAGTCTTTTCGTTAGGTAAAAGCATAAAATGTCATCTATAAAAACAGAAATATCATGTTTGTTTGCCGCAGTTCCTCTAGCTTTCTCCCTAGAAAATACGAATGTGTAGAGCTGGTGTCTCCATGTGGAACCAATTAGTGTTTCCAACCATAAAATTTAATGTTCCCTGAAAAATACATTCAAAAAAATAAAGTCCATGGATAATATCACGAATACACAAACAAAGAGTCTGTAGCAATATCTGGGATTGAATTAGCCAAAAAGAAACCGGATATTTCCGGTTTCATCCAGTCATATTCGGACAAAGTGGTGTGGAATTCGTATGCAATGGACCGAGAAAATCACAGCAAGAAGGGTTTTGGAGAAAAGCAAAGTCTTTTCATTAGGCAAGTGCATCAAATGTCATCTATACAAACAGAAATAGCATGTTTGTTTGCTGCAGTTCCTCTAGCTTTCTCCCTAGAACATAAAAATGTGTAGAGCTGGTGTCTCCATGTGGAACCAATTAGTGTTTCCAAGCATAAAATTTAATGTTCCCTGAAAAAAAAAATCAAAACCATAAAGTCCGTGGATAATAGCAGGAATACACAAACACAGAGGCTGTAGCAATATCTGGGATTGAATTAGCCAAAATGAAACCGGATATTTCCGGTTTCATCCAGTCATATCCGGACAAAATGGTGTGGAATTCATATGCAATGGACCGAGAAAATCACAGTAAAAATGGTTTTGGAAAAAAAGCAGAGTCTTTTCGTTAGGCAAGTGCATCAAATGTCATCTAGACAAACAGAAATATCATGTTTGTTTGCCGCAGTTCCTCTAGTTTTCTCCCTAGAAAATACGAATGTGTAGAGCTGGTGTCTCCATGTGGAACCAATTAGTGTTTCTAAGCACAAAATTAAATGTTCCCTGAAAAAAAAAAAAACAAAACAATAAAGTCCGTGGATAATATCAGGAATATCCAAACACAGATGCTGTAGCATTATTTCGGTTTGAGTTAGCCAAAACAAAACCGCATATTTCCGGTTTCATCCAGTCATATCCGGACAAAGTGGTGTGGAATTCGTATGCAATGGACCGAGAAAATCACAGGAAAAATGGTTTTGGAGAAAAGCAAAGTCTTTTCGTTAGGCAAGTGCATAAAATGACATCTATACAAACAGAAATATCATGTGTGTTTGCCGCAGTTCCTCTAGCTTTCCCCCTAGAAAATAGGAATGTGTAGAGCTGGTATCTCCATGTGGAACCAATTAGAGTTTCCAAGGACAAAGTTAAATGTTCCCTGAGAAAGAAATTCAAAACCATAAAGTCCGTGGATAATATCAGGAATACACAAACACAGAGGCTGTAGCAATATCTGGGATTGAATTAGCCAAAACAAAACCGGATATTTCCAGTTTCATCCAGTCATATCCGGACAAACTGGTGTGGAATTCATATGCAATAGACTGAGAAAATCACAGTAAAAATGGTTTTGGACAAAAGCAGAGTCTTTTCGTTAGGCAAGGGCATAAAATGTCATCTATACAAACAGAAATATCATGTTTGTTTGCCGCAGTTCCTCTAGCTTTCTCCCTAGAAAATACGAATGTGTAGAGCTGGTGTCTCCATGTGGGACCAATTAGTGTTTCCAAGCATAAAATTAAATGTTCCCTGAAAAAAAAACATTCAAAAAAATAAAGTCCGTGGATAATATCACGAATACACAAACAAAGAGGCTGTAGCAATATCTGGGATTGAATTAGCCAAAACAAAACCGGATATTTCCGGTTTCATCCAGTCATATCCGGACAAAGTGGTGTGGAATTCGTATGCAATGGACCGAGAAAATCACAGTAAAAATGGTTTTGGAGAAAAGCAAAGTCTTTTCGTTAGGCAAGTGCATCAAATGTCATCTATACAAACAGAAATAGCATGTTTGTTTGCTGCAGTTCCTCTAGCTTTCTCCCTAGAACATAAAAATGTGTAGAGCTGGTGTCTCCATGTGGAACCAATTAGTGTTTCCAAGCATAAAATTTAATGTTCCCTGAAAAAAAAAATCAAAACCATAAAGTCCGTGGATAATAGCAGGAATACACAAACACAGAGGCTGTAGCAATATCTGGGATTGAATTAGCCAAAACGAAACCGGATATTTCCGGTTTCATCCAGTCATATCCGGACAAAATGGTGTGGAATTCATATGCAATGGACCGAGAAAATCACAGTAAAAATGGTTTTGGAGAAAAGCAGAGTCTTTTCGTTAGGCAAGTGCACAAAATGTCATCTAGACAAACAGAAATATCATGTTTGTTTGCCGCAGTTCCTCTAGCTTTCTCCCTAGAAAATACGAATGTGTAGAGCTGGTGTCTCCATGTGGAACCAATTAGTGTTTCTAAGCACAAAATTAAATGTTCCCTGAAAAAAAAAAAAACAAAACAATAAAGTCCGTGGATAATATCAGGAATATCCAAACACAGATGCTGTAGCATTATTTCGGTTTGAGTTAGCCAAAACAAAACCGCATATTTCCGGTTTCATCCAGTCATATCCGGACAAAGTGGTGTGGAATTCGTATGCAATGGACCGAGAAAATCACAGGAAAAATGGTTTTGGAGAAAAGCAAAGTCTTTTCGTTAGGCAAGTGCATAAAATGTCATCTATACAAACAGAAATATCATGTGTGTTTGCCGCAGTTCCTCTAGCTTTCCCCCTAGAAAATAGGAATGTGTAGAGCTGGTGTCTCCATGTGGAACCAATTAGAGTTTCCAAGGACAAAGTTAAATGTTCCCTGAGAAAGAAATTCAAAACCATAAAGTCCGTGGATAATATCAGGAATACACAAACACAGAGGCTGTAGCAATATCTGGGATTGAATTAGCCAAAACGAAACCGGATATTTCCAGTTTCATCCAGTCATATCCGGACAAACTGGTGTGGAATTCATATGCAATAGACCGAGAAAATCACAGTAAAAATGGTTTTGGAAAAAAGCAGAGTCTTTTCGTTAGGCAAGTGCATAAAATGTCATCTATACAAACAGAAATATCATGTTTGTTTGCCGCAGTTCCTCTAGCTTTCTCCCTAGAAAATACGAATGTGTAGAGCTGGTGTCTCCATGTGGGACCAATTAGAGTTTCCAAGGAGAAAGTTAAATGTTCCCTGATTTAAAAAAAAACAAAACAATAAAGTCCGTGGATAATATCAAGAATACACAAACACAGATGCTGTAGCAATATTTCGGTTTGAGTTAGCCAAAACAAAACCGGATATTTCCGGTTTCATCCAGTCATATTCGGACAAAGTGGTGTGGAATTCGTATGCAATGGACCGAGAAAATCACAGCAAAAATGGTTTTGGAGAAAAGCAAAGTCTTTTCGTTAGGCGAGTGCATCAAATGTCATCTATACAAACAGAAATAGCATGTTTGTTTGCTGCAGTTCCTCTAGCTTTCTCCCTAGAACATAAAAATGTGTAGAGCTGGTGTCTCCATGTGGAACCAATTAGTGTTTCCAAGCATAAAATTTAATGTTCCCTGAAAAAAAAATCAAAACCATAAAGTCCGTGGATAATATCAGGAATACACAAACACAGAGGCTGTAGCAATATCTGGGATTGAATTAGCCAAAACGAAACCGGATATTTCCGGTTTCATCCAGTCATATCCGGACAAAGTGGTGTGGAATTCATATGCAATGGACCGAGAAAATCACAGTAAAAATGGTTTTGGAAAAAAGCAGATTCTTTTCGTTAGGCAATTGCATCAAATGTCATCTATACAAACAGAAATATCATGTTTGTTTGCCGCAGTTCCTCTAGCTTTCTCCCTAGAAAATACGAATGTGTAGAGCTGGTGTCTCCATGTGGAACCAATTAATGTTTCCAAGCATAATATTAAATGTTCCCTGAAAAAAAAACATTCAAAAAAATAAAATCCGTGGATAATATCAGGAATACACAAACACAGATGCTGTAGCAATATTTCGGTTTGAGTTAGCAAAAACAAAACCGGATATTTCCGGTTTCATCCAGTCATATCCGGACAAAGTGGTGTGGAATTTGTATGCAATGGACCGAGAAAATCACAGGAAAAATGGTTTTGGAGAAAAGCAATGTCTTTTCGTTAGGTAAAAGCATAAAATGTCATCTATACAAACAGAAATATCATGTTTGTTTGCCGCAGTTCCTCTAGCTTTCTCCCTAGAAAATACGAATGTGTAGAGCTGGTGTCTCCATGTGGAACCAATTAGTGTTTCCAACCATAAAATTTAATGTTCCCTGAAAAAAAAACATTCAAAAAAATAAAGTCCGTGGATAATATCACGAATACACAAACAAAGAGGCTGTAGCAATATCTGGGATTGAATTAGCCAAAAAGAAACCGGATATTTCCAGTTTCATCCAGTCATATTCAGACAAACTGGTGTGGAATTCGTATGCAATGGACCGAGAAAATCACAGGAAAATGGTTTTGGAGAAAAGCAAAGTCTTTTCGTTAGGCAAGTGCATAAAATGTCATCTATACAAACAGAAATAGCATGTTTGTTTGCTGCAGTTCCTCTAGCTTTCTCCCTAGAACATAAAAATGTGTAGAGCTGGTGTCTCCATGTGGAACCAATTAGTGTTTCCAAGCATAAAATTAAATGTTCCCTGAAAAAAAAACATTCAAAAAAATAAAGTCCGTGGATAATATCACGAATACACAAACACAGAGGCTGTAGCAATATTTCGGTTTGAGTTAGCCAAAACAAAACCGGATATTTCCGGTTTCATCCAGTCATATCCGGACAAACTGGTGTGGAATTCGTATGCAATGGACCGAGAAAATCACAGGAAAAATGGTTTTGGAGAAAAGCAAAGTCTTTTCGTTAGGCAAGTGCATCAAATGTCATCTAGACAAACAGAAATATCATGTTTGTTTGCCGCAGTTCCTCTAGCTTTCTCCCTAGAAAATACGAATGTGTAGAGCTGGTGTCTCCATGTGGAACCAATTAGAGTTTCCAAGCATAAAATTAAATGTTCCCTGAAAAAAAAACATTCAAAAAAATAAAATCCGTGGATAATATCAGGAATACCCAAACACAGATGCTGTAGCAATATTTCGGTTTGAGTTAGCCAAAACAAAACCGGATATTTCCGGTTTCATCCAGTCATATCCGGACAAACTGGTGTGGAATTCGTATGCAATGGACCGAGAAAATCACAGGAAAAATGCTTTTGGAGAAAAGCAAAGTCTTTTCGTTAGGCAAGTGCATAAAATGTCATCTAGAGAAACAGAAATATCATGTTTCTTTGCCGCAGTTCCTCTAGCTTTCTCCCTAGAAAATACGAATGTGTAGAGCTGGTGTCTCCATGTGGAACCAATTAGAGTTTCCAAGGACAAAGTTAAATCTTCCCTGAAATAGAAATTCAAAACCATAAAGTCCGTGGATAATATCAGGAATACACAAACACAGATGCTGTAGCAATATCTGGGATTGAATTAGCCAAAACGAAACCGGATATTTCCGGTTTCATCCAGTCATATCCGGACAAACTGGTGTGGAATTCATATGCAATAGACCGAGAAAATCACAGGAAAAATGGTTTTGGAGAAAAGCAAAGTCTTTTCGTTAGGCAAGTGCATAAAATGTCATCTATACAAACAGAAATAGCATGTTTGTTTGCCGCAGTTCCTCTAGCTTTCTCCCTAGAAAATACAAATGTGTAGAGCTGGTGTGTCCATGTGGAACCAATTAGTGTTTCCAAGCATAAAATTTAATGTTCCCAGAAAAAAAAACATTCAAAAAAATAAAGTCCGTGGATAATATCACGAATACACAAACAAAGAGGCTGTAGCAATATCTGGGATTGAATTAGCAAAAAAGAAACCGGATATTTCCGGTTTCATCCAGTCATATTCGGACAAACTGGTGTGGAATTCGTATGCAATGGACCGAGAAAATCACAGTAAAAATGGTTTTGGAGAAAAGCAAAGTCTTTTCGTTAGGCAAGTGCATCAAATGTCATCTATACAAACAGAAATAGCATGTTTGTTTGCTGCAGTTCCTCTAGCTTTCTCCCTAGAAAATACGAATGTGTAGAGCTGGTGTCTCCATGTGGAACCAATTAGTGTTTCCAAGCATAAAATTAAATGTTCCCTGAAAAAAAAACATTCAAAAAAATAAAGTCCGTGGATAATATCACGAATACACAAACACAGATGCTGTAGCAATATTTCGGTTTGAGTTAGCCAAAACAAAACCGGATATTTCCGGTTTCATCCAGTCATATCCGGACAAACTGGTGTGGAATTGGTATGCAATGGACCGAGAAAATCACAGGAAAAATGGTTTTGGAGAAAAGCAGAGTCTTTTCGTTAGGGAAGTGCATCAAATGTCATCTAGACAAACAGAAATATCATTTTTGTTTGCCGCAGTTCCTCTAGCTTTCTCCCTAGAAAATACGAATGTGTAGAGCTGCTGTCTCCATGTGGCACCAATTAGAGTTTCCAAGGAGAAAGTTAAATGTTCCCTGATTTAAAAAAAAACAAAACAATAAAGTCCCTGGATAATATCAAGAATACACAAACACAGATGCTGTAGCAATATTTCGGTTTGAGTTAGCCAAAACAAAACCGGATATTTCCGGTTTCATCCAGTCATATCCCGACAAAGTGGTGAGGAATTTGTATGCAATGGACCGAGAAAATCACAGGAAAAATGGTTTTGGAGAAAAGCAAAGTCTTTTCGTTAGGTAAAAGCATAAAATGTCATCTATACAAACAGAAATATCATGTTTGTTTGCCGCAGTTCCTCTAGCTTTCTCCCTAGAAAATACGAATGTGTAGAGCTGGTGTCTCCATGTGGAACCAATTAGTGTTTCCAACCATAAAATTTAATGTTCCCTGAAAAATACATTCAAAAAAATAAAGTCCATGGATAATATCACGAATACACAAACAAAGAGTCTGTAGCAATATCTGGGATTGAATTAGCCAAAAAGAAACCGGATATTTCCGGTTTCATCCAGTCATATTCGGACAAAGTGGTGTGGAATTCGTATGCAATGGACCGAGAAAATCACAGCAAAAATGGTTTTGGAGAAAAGCAAAGTCTTTTCATTAGGCAAGTGCATCAAATGTCATCTATACAAACAGAAATAGCATGTTTGTTTGCTGCAGTTCCTCTAGCTTTCTCCCTAGAACATAAAAATGTGTAGAGCTGGTGTCTCCATGTGGAACCAATTAGTGTTTCCAAGCATAAAATTTAATGTTCCCTGAAAAAAAAAATCGAAACCATAAAGTCCGTGGATAATAGCAGGAATACACAAACACAGAGGCTGTAGCAATATCTGGGATTGAATTAGCCAAAACGAAACCGGATATTTCCGGTTTCATCCAGTCATATCCGGACAAAATGGTGTGGAATTCATATGCAATGGACCGAGAAAATCACAGTAAAAATGGTTTTGGAAAAAAGCAGAGTCTTTTCGTTAGGCAAGTGCACAAAATGTCATCTAGACAAACAGAAATATCATGTTTGTTTGCCGCAGTTCCTCTAGCTTTCTCCCTAGAAAATACGAATGTGTAGAGCTGGTGTCTCCATGTGGAACCAATTAGTGTTTCTAAGCACAAAATTAAATGTTCCCTGAAAAAAAAACAAAACAAAACAATAAAGTCCGTGGATAATATCAGGAATATCCAAACACAGATGCTGTAGCATTATTTAGGTTTGAGTTAGCCAAAACAAAACCGCATATTTCCGGTTTCATCCAGTCATATCCGGACAAACTGGTGTGGAATTCGTATGCAATGGACCGAGAAAATCACAGGAAAAATGGTTTTGGAGAAAAGCAAAGTCTTTTCGTTAGGCAAGTGCATAAAATGTCATCTATACAAACAGAAATATCATGTGTGTTTGCCGCAGTTCCTCTAGCTTTCCCCCTAGAAAATAGGAATGTGTAGAGCTGGTGTCTCCATGTGGAACCAATTAGAGTTTCCAAGGACAAAGTTAAATGTTCCCTGAGAAAGAAATTCAAAACCATAAAGTCCGTGGATAATATCAGGAATACACAAACACAGAGGCTGTAGCAATATCTGGGATTGAATTAGCCAAAACGAAACCGGATATTTCCAGTTTCATCCAGTCATATCCGGACAAACTGGTGTGGAATTCATATGCAATAGACCGAGAAAATCACAGGAAAAATGGTTTTGGAAAAAAGCAGAGTCTTTTCGTTAGGCAAGTGCATAAAATGTCATCTATACAAACAGAAATATCATGTTTGTTTGCCGCAGTTCCTCAAGCTTTCTCCCTAGAAAATACGAGTGTGTAGAGCTGGTGTCTCCATGTGGGACCAATTAGTGTTTCCAAGCATAAAATTAAATGTTCCCTGAAAAAAAAAACATTCAAAAAAATAAAGTCCGTGGATAATATCACGAATACACAAACAAAGAGGCTGTAGCAATATCTGGGATTGAATTAGCCAAAACAAAACCGGATATTTCCGGTTTCATCCAGTCATATCCGGACAAACTGGTTTGGAATTCGTATGCAATGGACCGAGAAAATCACAGTAAAAATGGTTTTGGAGAAAAGCAGAGTCTTTTCGTTAGGGAAGTGCATCAAATGTCATCTATACAAACAGAAATATCATTTTTGTTTGCCGCAGTTCCTCTAGCTTTCTCCCTAGAAAATACGAATGTGTAGAGCTGCTGTCTCCATGTGGCACCAATTAGAGTTTCCAAGGAGAAAGTTAAATGTTCCCTGATTTAAAAAAAAAACAAAACAATAAAGTCCGTGGATAATATCAAGAATACACAAACACAGATGCTGTAGCAATATTTCGGTTTGAGTTAGCCAAAACAAAACCGGATATTTCCGGTTTCATCCAGTCATATCCGGACAAAGTGGTGTGGAATTTGTATGCAATGGACCGAGAAAATCACAGGAAAAATGGTTTTGGAGAAAAGCAAAGTCTTTTCGTTAGGTAAAAGCATAAAATGTCATCTATACAAACAGAAATATCATGTTTGTTTGCCGCAGTTCCTCTAGCTTTCTCCCTAGAAAATACGAATGTGTAGAGCTGGTGTCTCCATGTGGAACCAATTAGTGTTTCCAACCATAAAATTTAATGTTCCCTGAAAAATACATACAAAAAAATAAAGTCCATGGATAATATCACGAATACACAAACAAAGAGTCTGTAGCAATATCTGGGGTTGAATTAGCCAAAAAGAAACTGGATATTTCCATTTCATCCAGTCATATTCGGACAAAGTGGTGTGGAATTCGTCTGCAATGGACCGAGAAAATCACAGCAAAAATGGTTTTGGAGAAAAGCAAAGTCTTTTCGTTAGGCGAGTGCATCAAATGTCATCTATACAAACGGAAATAGCATGTTTGTTTGCTGCAGTTCCTCTAGCTTTCTCCCTAGAACATAAAAATGTGTAGAGCTGGTGTCTCCATGTGGAACCAATTAGTGTTTCCAAGCATAAAATTTAATGTTCCCTGAAAAAAAAATCAAAACCATAAAGTCCGTGGATAATATCAGGAATACACAAACACAGAGGCTGTAGCAATATCTGGGATTGAATTAGCCAAAACAAAACCGGATATTTCCGGTTTCATCGAGTCATATCCGGACAAAGTGGTGTGGAATTCATATGCAATGGACCGAGAAAATCACAGTAAAAATGGTTTTGGAAAAAAGCAGATTCTTTTCGTTAGGCAATTGCATCAAATGTCATCTATACAAACAGAAATATCATGTTTGTTTGCCGCAGTTCCTCTAGCTTTCTCCCTAGAAAATACGAATGTGTAGAGCTGGTGTCTCCATGTGGAACCAATTAATGTTTCCAAGCATAATATTAAATGTTCCCTGAAAAAAAAAACATTCAAAAAAATAAAATCCGTGGATAATATCAGGAATACACAAACACAGATGCTGTAGCAATATTTCGGTTTGAGTTAGCAAAAACAAAACCGGATATTTCCGGTTTCATCCAGTCATATCCGGACAAAGTGGTGTGGAATTTGTATGCAATGGACCGAGAAAATCACAGGAAAAATGGTTTTGGAGAAAAGCAAAGTCTTTTCGTTAGGTAAAAGCATAAAATGTCATCTATACAAACAGAAATATCATGTTTGTTTGCCGCAGTTCCTCTAGCTTTCTCCCTAGAAAATACGAATGTGCAGAGCTGGTGTCTCCATGTGGAACCAATTAGTGTTTCCAACCATAAAATTTAATGTTCCCTGAGAAAAAACATTCAAAAAAATAAAGTCCGTGGATAATATCACGAATACACAAACAAAGAGGCTGTAGCAATATCTGGGATTGAATTAGCCAAAATAAAACCGGATATTTCCAGTTTCATCCAGTCATATTCGGACAAACTGGTGTGGAATTCGTATGCAATGGACCGAGAAAATCACAGGAAAATGGTTTTGGAGAAAAGCAAAGTCTTTTCGTTAGGCAAGTGCATAAAATGTCATCTATACAAACAGAAATAGCATGTTTGTTTGCTGCAGTTCCTCTAGCTTTCTCCCTAGAACATAAAAATGTGTAGAGCTGGTGTCTCCATGTGGAACCAATTAGTGTTTCCAAGCATAAAATTAAATGTTCCCTGAAAAAAAAACATTCAAAAAAATAAAGTCCGTGGATAATATCACGAATACACAAACACAGAGGCTGTAGCAATATTTCGGTTTGAGTTAGCCAAAACAAAACCGGATATTTCCGGTTTCATCCAGTCATATCCGGACAAACTGGTGTGGAATTCGTATGCAATGGACCGAGAAAATCACAGGAAAAATGGTTTTGGAGAAAAGCAAAGTCTTTTCGTTAGGCAAGTGCATCAAATGTCATCTAGACAAACAGAAATATCATGTTTGTTTGCCGCAGTTCCTCTAGCTTTCTCCCTAGAAAATACGAATGTGTAGAGCTGGTGTCTCCATGTGGAACCAATTAGAGTTTCCAAGCATAAAATTAAATGTTCCCTGAAAAAAAAAACATTCAAAAAAATAAAATCCGTGGATAATATCAGGAATACCCAAACACAGATGCTGTAGCAATATTTCGGTTTGAGTTAGCCAAAACAAAACCGGATATTTCCGGTTTCATCCAGTCATATCCGGACAAACTGGTGTGGAATTCGTATGCAATGGACCGAGAAAATCACAGGAAAAATGCTTTTGGAGAAAAGCAAAGTCTTTTCGTTAGGCAAGTGCATAAAATGTCATCTAGAGAAACAGAAATATCATGTTTCTTTGCCGCAGTTCCTCTAGCTTTATCCCTAGAAAATACGAATGTGTAGAGCTGGTGTCTCCATGTGGAACCAATTAGAGTTTCCAAGGACAAAGTTAAATCTTCCCTGAAATAGAAATTCAAAACCATAAAGTCCGTGGATAATATCAGGAATACACAAACACAGATGCTGTAGCAATATCTGGGATTGAATTAGCCAAAACGAAACCGGATATTTCCCGTTTCATCCAGTCATATCCGGACAAACTGGTGTGGAATTCATATGCAATAGACCGAGAAAATCACAGGAAAAATGGTTTTGGAGTAAAGCAAAGTCTTTTCGTTAGGCAAGTGCATAAAATGTCATCTATACAAACAGAAATAGCATGTTTGTTTGCCGCAGTTCCTCTAGCTTTCTCCCTAGAAAATACAAATGTGTAGAGCTGGTGTGTCCATGTGGAACCAATTAGTGTTTCCAAGCATAAAATTTAATGTTCCCTGAAAAAAAAACATTCAAAAAAATAAAGTCCGTGGATAATATCACGAATACACAAACAAAGAGGCTGTAGCAATATCTGGGATTGAATTAGCAAAAAAGAAACCGGATATTTCCGGTTTCATCCAGTCATATTCGGACAAACTGGTGTGGAATTCGTATGCAATGGACCGAGAAAATCACAGTAAAAATGGTTTTGGAGAAAAGCAAAGTCTTTTCGTTAGGCAAGTGCATAAAATGTCATCTATACAAACAGAAATAGCATGTTTGTTTGCTGCAGTTCCTCTAGCTTTCTCCCTAGAAAATACGAATGTGTAGAGCTGGTGTCTCCATGTGGAACCAATTAGTGTTTCCAAGCATAAAATTAAATGTTCCCTGAAAAAAAAACATTCAAAAAAATAAAGTCCGTGGATAATATCACGAATACACAAACACAGAGGCTGTAGCAATATTTCGGTTTGAGTTAGCCAAAACAAAACCGGATATTTCCGGTTTCATCCAGTCATATCCGGACAAACTGGTGTGGAATTCGTATGCAATGGACCGAGAAAATCACAGGAAAAATGGTTTTGGAGAAAAGCAAAGTCTTTTCGTTAGGCAAGTGCATCAAATGTCATCTAGACAAACAGAAATATCATGTTTGTTTGCCGCAGTTCCTCTAGCTTTCTCCCTAGAAAATACGAATGTGTAGAGCTGGTGTCTCCATGTGGAACCAATTAGAGTTTCCAAGCATAAAATTAAATGTTCCCTGAAAAAAAAAACATTCAAAAAAATAAAATCCGTGGATAATATCAGGAATACCCAAACACAGATGCTGTAGCAATATTTCGGTTTGAGTTAGCCAAAACAAAACCGGATATTTCCGGTTTCATCCAGTCATATCCGGACAAACTGGTGTGGAATTCGTATGCAATGGACCGAGAAAATCACAGGAAAAATGCTTTTGGAGAAAAGCAAAGTCTTTTCGTTAGGCAAGTGCATAAAATGTCATCTAGAGAAACAGAAATATCATGTTTCTTTGCCGCAGTTCCTCTAGCTTTATCCCTAGAAAATACGAATGTGTAGAGCTGGTGTCTCCATGTGGAACCAATTAGAGTTTCCAAGGACAAAGTTAAATCTTCCCTGAAATAGAAATTCAAAACCATAAAGTCCGTGGATAATATCAGGAATACACAAACACAGATGCTGTAGCAATATCTGGGATTGAATTAGCCAAAACGAAACCGGATATTTCCCGTTTCATCCAGTCATATCCGGACAAACTGGTGTGGAATTCATATGCAATAGACCGAGAAAATCACAGGAAAAATGGTTTTGGAGTAAAGCAAAGTCTTTTCGTTAGGCAAGTGCATAAAATGTCATCTATACAAACAGAAATAGCATGTTTGTTTGCCGCAGTTCCTCTAGCTTTCTCCCTAGAAAATACAAATGTGTAGAGCTGGTGTGTCCATGTGGAACCAATTAGTGTTTCCAAGCATAAAATTTAATGTTCCCTGAAAAAAAAACATTCAAAAAAATAAAGTCCGTGGATAATATCACGAATACACAAACAAAGAGGCTGTAGCAATATCTGGGATTGAATTAGCAAAAAAGAAACCGGATATTTCCGGTTTCATCCAGTCATATTCGGACAAACTGGTGTGGAATTCGTATGCAATGGACCGAGAAAATCACAGTAAAAATGGTTTTGGAGAAAAGCAAAGTCTTTTCGTTAGGCAAGTGCATAAAATGTCATCTATACAAACAGAAATAGCATGTTTGTTTGCTGCAGTTCCTCTAGCTTTCTCCCTAGAAAATACGAATGTGTAGAGCTGGTGTCTCCATGTGGAACCAATTAGTGTTTCCAAGCATAAAATTAAATGTTCCCTGAAAAAAAAACATTCAAAAAAATAAAGTCCGTGGATAATATCACGAATACACAAACACAGATGCTGTAGCAATATTTCGGTTTGAGTTAGCCAAAACAAAACCGGATATTTCCGGTTTCATCCAGTCATATCCGGACAAAGTGGTGTGGAATTGGTATGCAATGGACCGAGAAAATCACAGTAAAAATGGTTTTGGAGAAAAGCAAAGTCTTTTCGTTATGCAAGTGCATAAATTGTCATCTAGACAAACAGAAATATCATGTTTGTTTGCCGCAGTTCCTCTAGCTTTCTCCCTAGAAAATACGAATGTGTAGAGCTGGTGTCTCCATGTGGAACCAATTAGTGTTTCTAAGCACAAAATTAAATGTTCCCTGAAAAAAAAAATTCAAAACCATAAAGTCCGTAGATAATATCAGGAATACACAAACACAGAGGCTGTAGCAATATCTGGGATTGAATTAGCCAAAAAGAAACCGGATATTTCCGGTTTCATCCAGTCATATCCGGACAAACTGGTGTGGAATTCATATACAATGGACCGAGAAAATCACAGGAAAAATGGTTTTGGAAAGAAGCAGAGTCTTTTCGTTAGGCAAGTGCATAAAATGTCATCTATACAAACAGATATATCATGTTTGTTTGCCGCAGTTCCTCTAGCTTTCTCCCTAGAAAATACGAATGTGTAGAGCTGGTGTCTCCATGTGGGACCAATTAGAGTTTCCAAGGACAAAGTTAAATGTTCCCTGATAAAAAAAAAAAAACAAAACAATAAAGTCCGTGGATAATATCAAGAATACACAAACACAGATGCTGTAGCAATATTTCGGTTTGAGTTAGCCAAAACAAAACCGGATATTTCCGGTTTCATCCAGTCATATCCGGACAAAGTGGTGTGGAATTCGTATGCAATGGACTGAGAAAATCACAGGAAAAATGGTTTTGGAAAAAGCAAAGTCTTTTCGTTAGGCAAGTATATAAAATGTCATCTATACAAACAGAAAAAGCATGTTTGTTTGCCGCAGATCCTCTAGCTTTCTCCCTAGAAAATACGAATGTGTAGAGCTGGTGTGTCCATGTGGAACCAATTAGTGTTTCCAAGCATAAAATTAAATTTTCCCTGAAAAAAATACATTCAAAACCATAAAGTCAGTGGATAATATCAGGAATACACAAACACAGATGCTGTAGCAATATCTGGGATTGAGTTAGCCAAAAAAAACCGGATATTTCCGGTTTCATCCAGTCATATCCGGAGAAACTGGTGTGGAATTCGTATGCAATGGACGGAGAAAATCACAGGAAAAATGATTTTGGAGAAAAGCAAAGTCTTTTCGTTAGGCAAGTGCATAAAATGTCATATAGACAAACAGAAATATCATGTTTGTTTGCCGCAGTTCCTCTAGCTTTCTCCCTAGAAAATACGAATGTGTAGAGCTGGTGTCTCCATGTGGAACCAATTAGTGTTTCGAAGCATAAAATTAAATGTTCCCTGAAAAATAAACATTCAAAAAAATAAAATCCGTGGATAATACCAGGAATACACAAACACAGATGCTGTACAAATATTTCGGTTTGAGTTAGCCAAAACAAAACCGGATATTTCCGGTTTCATCCAGTCATATCCGGACAAACTGGTGTGGAATTCGTATGCAATGGACCGAAAAAATCACAGGAAAAATGGTTGTGGAGAAAAGCAAAGTCTTTTCGTTAGGCAAGTGCATAAAATGTCATCTATACAAACAGAAATAGCATGTTTGTTTGCCGCAGTTCCTCTAGCTTTCTCCCTAGAAAATACGAATGTGTAGAGCTGGTGTCTCCATGTGGAACCAATTAGTGTTTCCAAGCATAAAATTAAATGTTCCCTGAAAAAAAAAACATTCAAAAAAATACAGTCCGTGGATAATATCAGGATTACACAAACAAAGAGGCTGTAGCAATGTTTTGGTTTGAGTTAGCCAAAACAAAACCGGATATTTCCGGTTTCATCCAGTCATATTCGGACCAACTCGTGAGGAATTCGTATGCAATGGACCGAGAAAATCACAGTAAAAATGGTTTTGGAGAAAAGCAAAGTCTTTTCGTTAGGCAAGTGCATAAAATGTCATCTATACAAACAGAAATATCATGTTTGTTTGCCGCAGTTCCTCTAGCTTTCTCCCTAGAAAATACGAATGTGTAGAGCTGGTGTCTCCATGTGGAACCAATTAGTGTTTCCAAGCACAAAGTTAAATGTTCCCTGATTAAAAAAAAATAAAAATAAATCCGTGGATAATATCAGGAATACACAAACACAGATGCTGTAGCAATATTTCGGTTTGAGTTAGCCAAAAAAAAACTAGATATTTCCGGTTTCATCCAGTCATATCCGGACAAAGTGGTGTGGAATTGGTATGCAATGGACCGAGAAAATCACAGTAAAAATGGTTTTGGAGAAAGCAAAGTCTTTTCGTTAGGCAAGTGCATAAAATGTCATCTCTACAAACAGAAATAGCATGTTTGTTTGCTGCAGTTCCTCTAGCTTTCTCCCTAGAACATAAAAATGTGTAGAGCTGGTGTCTCCATGTGGAACCAATTAGTGTTTCCAAGCATAAAATTAAATGTTCCCTGAAAAAAAAAACATTCAAAAAAATAAAGTCCGTGGATAATATATCGAAAACACAAACACAGAGGCTGTAGCAGTATTTCGGTTTGAGTTAGCCAAAACAAAACCGGATATTTCCGGTTTCATCCAGTCATATCCGGACAAAGTGGTGTGGAATTCGTATGCAATGGACCGAGAAAATCACAGGAAAAATGGTTTTGGAGAAAAGAAAAATCCTTTCGTTAGGCTTGTGCATCAAATGTTATCTAGACAAACAGAAATATCATGTTTGTTTGCCGCAGTTCCTCTAGCTTTCTCCCTAGAAAATATGAATGTGTAGAGCTGGTGTCTAAATGTGGGAGCAATTAGAGTTTCCAAGGACAAAATTAAATGTTCCCTGATAAAAAAAAAAAAACAAAAAACAAAACAATAAAGTCCGTGGATAATATCAGGAATACCCAAACACAGATTCTGTAGCAATATTTCGGTTTGAGTTAGCCAAAACAAAACCGGATATTTCCGGTTTCATCCAGTCATATCCGGACAAAGTGGTGTGGAATTCGTATGCAATGGACCGAGAAAATCACAGGAAAAATGGTTTTGGAGAAAAGCAAAGTCTTTTCGTTAGGCAAGTGCATAAAATCTCATCTATACAAACAGAAATATCATGTGTGTTTGCCGCAGTTCCTCTAGCTTTCCCCCTAGAAAATACGAATGTGTAGAGCTGGTGTCTCCATGTGGAACCAGTTAGAGTTTCCAAAGACAAAGTTAAATGTTCCCTGAAAAAGAAATTCAAAACCATAAAGTCCGTGGATAATATCAGGAATACACAAACACAGAGGCTGTAGCAATATCTGGGATTGAATTAGCCAAAACAAAACCGTATATTTCCGGTTTCATCCAGTCATATCCGGACAAACTGGTGTGGAATTCATATGCAATAGACCGAGAAAATCACAGGAAAAATGGTTTTGGAGAAAAGCAAAGTCTTTTCGTTAGGCAAGTGCATAAAATGTCATCTAGACAAACAGAAATATCATGTTTGTTTGCCGCAGTTCCTCTAGCTTTCTCCCTAGAAAATACGAATGTGTAGAGCTGGTGTGTCCATGTGGAACCAATTAGTGTTTCGAAGCATAAAATTAAATGTTCCCTGAAAAATAAACATTCAAAAAAATAAAATCCGTGGATAATACCAGGAATACACAAACACAGATGCTGTAGCAATATTTCGGTTTGAGTTAGCCAAAACAAAACCGGATATTTCCGGTTTCATCCAGTCATATCCGGACAAAGTGGTGTGGAATTGGTATGCAATGGACCGAGAAAATCACAGGAAAAATGGTTGTGGAGAAAAGCAAAGTCTTTTCGTTAGGCAAGTGCATAAAATGTCATCTATACAAACAGAAATAGCATGTTTGTTTGCCGCAGTTCCTCTAGCTTTCTCCCTAGAAAATACGAATGTGTAGAGCTGGTGTCTCCATGTGGAACAAATTAGTGTTTCCAAGCATAAAATTAAATGTTCCCAGAAAAAAAAAACATTCAAAAAAATACAGTCCGTGGATAATATCAGGATTACACAAACAAAGAGGCTGTAGCAATGTTTTGGTTTGAGTTAGCCAAAACAATACCGGATATTTCCGGTTTCATCCAGTCATATTCGGACCAACTCGTGAGGAATTCGTATGCAATGGACCGAGAAAATCACAGTAAAAATGGTTTTGGAGAAAAGCAAAGTCTTTTCGTTAGGCAAGTGCATAAAATGTCATCTATACAAACAGAAATATCATGTTTGTTTGCCGCAGTTCCTCTAGCTTTCTCCCTAGAAAATACGAATGTGTAGAGCTGGTGTCTCCATGTGGAACCAATTAGTGTTTCCAAGCATAAAATTAAATGTTCCCTGAAAAAAAAACATTCAAAAAAATAAAGTCAGTGGATAATATCAGGAATACACAAACACAGATGCTGTAGCAATATCTGGGATTGAGTTAGCCAAAACAAAACCGGATATTTCCGGTTTCATCCAGTCATATCCGGACAAACTGGTGTGGAATTCGTATGCAATGGACCGAGAAAATCAAAGTAAAAATGGTTTTGGAGAAAAGCAAAGTCTTTTCGTTAGGCAAGTGCATAAAATGTCATCTAGACAAACAGAAATATCATGTTTGTTTGCCGCAGTTCCTCTAGCTTTCTCCCTAGAAAATACGAATGTGTAGAGCTGGTGTCTCCATGTGGACACAATTAGTGTTTCAAAGCATAAAATTAAATGTTCCCAGAAAAAAAAAAACATTCACAAAAATAATGTCCGTGGATTATATCAGGAATACAGAAACACAGAGGCTGTAGCCAATTTTCAGTTTGAGTCAGCCAAAAAAAATTCCGGATACTTCCGGTTTCATCCAGTCATATCCGGACAAAGTGGTGTGGAATTCGTATGCAATGGACCGAGAAAATCACAGGAAAAATGCTTTTGGAGAAAAGCAAAGTCTTTTCGTTAGGCAAGTGCATCAAATGTCATCTAGACAAACAGAAATATCATGTTAGTTTGCCGCAGTTCCTCTAGCTTTCTCCCTAGAAAATACGAATGTGTAGAGCTGGTGTCTCCATGTGGAACCAATTAGTGTTTCCAAGCATAAAATTAAATGATCCCTGATAAAAAAAAAAAAAAACAAAACAATAAAGTCCGTGGATAATATCAGGAATACACAAACACAGATGCTGTAGCAATATTTCGGTTTGAGTTAGCCAAAACAAAACCGGATATTTCCGGTTTCATCCAGTTATATCCGGACAAAGTGGTGTGGAATTGATATGCAATGGACCGAGGAAATCACAGTAAAAATGGTTTTGGAGAAAAGCAAAGTCTTTTCGTTAGGCAAGTGCATAAAATGTCATCTAGACAAACAGAAATATCATGTTTGTTTACCGCAGTTCCTCTAGCTTTCTCCCTAGAACATAAAAATGTGTAGAGCTGGTGTCTCCATGTGGAAACAATTAGTGTTTCCAAGCATAAAATTAAATGTTCCCTGAAAAAAAACATTCAAAAAAATAAAGTCCGTGGATCATATCAGGAATACACAAACAAAGAGGCTGTAGCAATATCTGGGATTGAATTAGCCAAAAGGAAACCGGATATTTCCGGTTTCATCCAGTCATATTCGGACCAACTGGTGTGGAATTGGTATGCAATGGACCGAGAAAATCACAGTAAAAATGGTTTTGGAGAAAAGCAAAGTCTTTTCGTTAGGCAAGTGCATAAAATGTCATCTATACAAACAGAAATAGCATGTTTGTTTGCCGCAGTTCCTCTAGCTTTCTCCCTAGAACATAAAAATGTGTAGAGCTGGTGTGTCCATGTGGAACCAATTAGTGTTTCCAAGCATAAAATTAAATGTTCCCTGAAAAAAAAAAACATTCAAAAAAATAAAGTCCGTGGATAATATCAGGGATACACAAACAAAGAGGCTGTAGCAATATCTGGGATTGAATTAGCCAAAATGAAACCGGATATTTCCGGTTTCATCCAGTCATATCCGGACAAACTGGTGTGGAATTCGTATGCAATGGACCGAGAAAATCACAGTAAAAATGGTTTTGGAGAAAAGCAAAGTCTTTTCGTTAGGCAAGTGCATCAAATGTCATCTAGACAAACAGAAATATCATGTTTGTTTGCCGCAGTTCCTCTAGCTTTCTCCCTAGAACAAACAAATGTGTAGAGCTGGTGTCTCCATGTGGAACCAATTAGTGTTTCCAAGCATAAAATTAAATGTTCCCAGAAAAAAAAAACATTCAAAAAAATACAGTCCGTGGATAATATCAGGATTACACAAACACAGAGGCTGTAGCAATATTTCGGTTTGAGTTAGCCAAAACAAAACCGGATATTTCCGGTTTCATCCAGTCATATCCGGACAAAGTGGTGTGGAATTGGTATGCAATGGACCGAGAAAATCACAGGAAAAATGGTTTTGGAGAAAAGCAAAGTCTTTTCGTTAGGCAAGTGCATAAAATGTCATCTATACAAACAGAAATAGCATGTTTATTTGCCGCAGTTCCTCCAGCTTTCTCCCTAGAAAATATGAATGTTTAGAGCTGATGTCTCCGTGTGCACCAATTAGAGTATCCAAGGACAAAGTTAAATGTTCCCAGAAAAAAAAACATTCAAAAAAATACAGTCCGTGGATAATATCAGGAATACACAAACACAGAGGCTGTAGCAATATTTCGGTTTGAGTTAGCCAAAACAAAACCGCATATTTCCGGTTTCATCCAGTCATATCTGGACAAACTGGTGTGGAATTCATTTGCAAAGGACCGAGAAAATCACAGGAAAATGGTTTTGGAGAAAAGCAAAGTCTTTTCGTTAGGCAAGTGCATAAAATGTCATCTATACAAACAGAAATAGCATGTTTGTTTGCCGCAGTTCCTCTAGCTTTCTCCCTAGAAAATACGAATGTGTAGAGCTGGTGTCTCCATGTGGAACCAATTAGTGTTTCCAAGCATAAAATTAAATGTTCCCTGAAAAAAAACATTCAAAAAAATAAAGTCCGTGGATCATATCAGGAATACACAAACACAGAGGCTGTAGCAATATCTGGGATTGAATTAGCCAAAACGAAACCGGATATTTCCGGTTTCATCCAGTCATATTCGGACCAACTGGTGTGGAATTCGTATGCAATGGACCGAGAAAATCACAGTAAAAATGGTTTTGGAGAGAAACAAAGTATTTTCGTTAGGCAAGTGCATCAAATGTCATCTAGACAAACAGAAATAGCATGTTTGTTTGCCGCAGTTCCTCTAGCTTTCTCCCTAGAACAAACAAATGTGTAGAGCTGGTGTCTCCATGTGGAACCAATTAGTGTTTCCAAGCATAAAATTAAATGTTCCCTGAAAAAAAAAACATTCAAAAAAATAAAGTCCGTGGATAATATCAGGGATACACAAACAAAGAGGCTGTAGCAATATCTGGGATTGAATTAGCCAAAATGAAACCGGATATTTCCGGTTTCATCCAGTCATATCCGGACAAACTGGTGTGGAATTCGTATGCAATGGACCGAGAAAATCAAAGTAAAAATGGTTTTGGAGAAAAGCAAAGTCTTTTCGTTAGGCAAGTGCATCAAATGTCATCTAGACAAACAGAAATAGCATGTTTGTTTGCCGCAGTTCCTCTAGCTTTCTCCCTAGAACAAACAAATGTGTAGAGCTGGTGTGTCCATGTGGAACCAATTAGTGTTTCCAAGCATAAAATTAAATGTTCCCAGAAAAAAAAAACATTCAAAAAATACAGTCCGTGGATAATATCAGGAATATACAAACACAGAGGCTGTAGCAATAATTCGGTTTGAGTTAGCCAAAACAAAACCGCATATTTCCGGTTTCATCCAGTCATATCCGGACAAAGTGGTGTGGAATTGGTATGCAATGGACCGAGAAAATCACAGGAAAAATGGTTTTGGAGAAAAGCAAAGTCTTTTCGTTAGGCAAGTGCATCAAATGTCATCTATACAAACAAAAATAGCATGTTTGTTTGCCGCAGTTCCTCCAGCTTTCTCCCTAGAAAATATGAATGTTTAGAGCTGATGTCTCCGTGTGCACCAATTAGAGTATCCAAGGACAAAGTTAAATGTTCCCAGAAAAAAAAACATTCAAAAAAATACAGTCTGTGGATAATATCAGGAATACACAAACACAGAGGCTGTAGCAATATTTCAGTTTGAGTTAGCCAAAACAAAACCGCATATTTCCGGTTTCATCCAGTCATATCTGGACAAACTGGTGTGGAATTCGTATGCAAAGGACCGAGAAAATCACAGGAAAATGGTTTTGGAGAAAAGCAAAGTCTTTTCGTTAGGCAAGTGCATAAAATGTCATCTATACAAACAGAAATAGCATGTTTGTTTGCCGCAGTTCCTCTAGCTTTCTCCCTAGAAAATACGAATGTGTAGAGCTGGTGTCTCCATGTGGAACCAATTAGTGTTTCCAAGCATAAAATTAAATGTTCCCTGAAAAAAAACATTCAAAAAAATAAAGTCCGTGGATCATATCAGGAATACACAAACAAAGAGGCTGTAGCAATATCTGGGATTGAATTAGCCAAAACGAAACCGGATATTTCCGGTTTCATCCAGTCATATTCGGACCAACTGGTGTGGAATTCGTATGCAATGGACCGAGAAAATCACAGTAAAAATGGTTTTGGAGAGAAACAAAGTATTTTCGTTAGGCAAGTGCATCAAATGTCATCTAGACAAACAGAAATATCATGTTTGTTTGCCGCAGTTCCTCTAGCTTTCTCCCTAGAACAAACAAATGTGTAGAGCTGGTGTCTCCATGTGGAACCAATTAGTGTTTCCAAGCATAAAATTAAATGTTCCCTGAAAAAAAAAACATTCAAAAAAATAAAGTCCGTGGATAATATCAGGAATACACAAACAAAGAGGCTGTAGCAATATCTGGGATTGAATTAGCCAAAATGAAACCGGATATTTCCGGTTTCATCCAGTCATATCCGGACAAACTGGTGTGGAATTCGTATGCAATGGACCGAGAAAATCAAAGTAAAAATGGTTTTGGAGAAAAGCAAAGTCTTTTCGTTAGGCAAGTGCATCAAATGTCATCTAGACAAACAGAAATAGCATGTTTGTTTGCCGCAGTTCCTCTAGCTTTCTCCCTAGAACAAACAAATGTGTAGAGCTGGTGTGTCCATGTGGAACCAATTAGTGTTTCCAAGCATAAAATTAAATGTTCCCAGAAAAAAAAAACATTCAAAAAATACAGTCCGTGGATAATATCAGGAATATACAAACACAGAGGCTGTAGCAATAATTCGGTTTGAGTTAGCCAAAACAAAACCGCATATTTCCGGTTTCATCCAGTCATATCCGGACAAAGTGGTGTGGAATTGGTATGCAATGGACCGAGAAAATCACAGGAAAAATGGTTTTGGAGAAAAGCAAAGTCTTTTCGTTAGGCAAGTGCATCAAATGTCATCTATACAAACAAAAATAGCATGTTTGTTTGCCGCAGTTCCTCCAGCTTTCTCCCTAGAAAATATGAATGTTTAGAGCTGATGTCTCCGTGTGCACCAATTAGAGTATCCAAGGACAAAGTTAAATGTTCCCAGAAAAAAAAAACATTCAAAAAAATACAGTCTGTGGATAATATCAGGAATACACAAACACAGAGGCTGTAGCAATATTTCAGTTTGAGTTAGCCAAAACAAAACCGCATATTTCCGGTTTCATCCAGTCATATCTGGACAAACTGGTGTGGAATTCGTATGCAAAGGACCGAGAAAAAAACAGGAAAATGGTTTTGGAGAAAAGCAAAGTCTTTTCGTTAGGCAAGTGCATAAAATGCCATCTATACAAACAGAAATATCATGTTTGTTTGCCGCAGTTCCTCTAGCTTTCTCCCTAGAAAATATGAATGTGTAGAGCTGGTGTCTCCATGTGGAACCAATTAGTGTTTCCAAGCATAAAATTTAATGTTATCTGAAAAAAAAAACATTCAAAAAAATAAAATCCGTGGATAATATCAGGAATACACAAACAAATAGGCTGTAGCAATATCTGAGATTGAATTAGCCAAAATGAAACCGGATATTTCCGGTTTCATCCAGTCATATCCGGACAAACTGGTGTGGAATTCGTATGCAATGGACCGAGAAAATCACAGTAAAAATGGTTTTGGAGAAAAGCAAAGTCTTTTCGTTAGGCAAGTGCATAAAATGTCATCTAGACAAACAGAAATATCATGTTTGTTTGCCGCATTTCCTCTAGCTTTCTCCCTAGAACAAACAAATGTGTAGAGCTGGTGTGTCCTTTTGGAACCAATTAGTGTTTCCAAGCATAAAATTAAATGTTCCCAGAAAAAAAAAAACATTCAAAAAAATACAGTCCGTGGATAATATCAGGAATATACAAACACAGAGGCTGTAGCAATAATTCGGTTTGAGTTAGCCAAAACAAAACCGCATATTTCCGGTTTCATCCAGTCATATCCGGACAAAGTGGTGTGGAATTGGTATGCAATGGACCGAGAAAATCACAGGAAAAATGGTTTTGGAGAAAAGCAAAGTCTTTTCGTTAGGCAAGTGCATCAAATGTCATCTATACAAACAAAAATAGCATGTTTGTTTGCCGCAGTTCCTCCAGCTTTCTCCCTAGAAAATATGAATGTTTAGAGCTGATGTCTCCGTGTGCACCAATTAGAGTATCCAAGGACAAAGTTAAATGTTCCCAGAAAAAAAAAAATCATTCAAAAAAATACAGTCTGTGGATAATATCAGGAATACCCAAACACAGAGGCTGTAGCAATATTTCAGTTTGAGTTAGCCAAAACAAAACCACATATTTCCGGTTTCATCCAGTCATATCCGGACAAACTGGTGTGGAATTCGTATGCAAAGGACCGAGAAAAAAACAGGAAAATGGTTTTGGAGAAAAGCAAAGTCTTTTCGTTAGGCAAATGCATTAAATGCCATCTATACAAACAGAAATATCATGTTTGTTTGCCGCAGTTCCTCTAGCTTTCTCCCTAGAAAATACGAATGTGTAGAGCTGGTGTCTCCATGTGGAACCAATTAGTGTTTCCAAGCATAAAATTTAATGTTATCTGAAAAAAAAAAACATTCAAAAAAATAAAATCCGTGGATAATATCAGGAATACACAAACAAATAGGCTGTAGCAATATCTGAGATTGAATTAGCCAAAATGAAACCGGATATTTCCGGTTTCATCCAGTCATATCCGGACAAACTGGTGTGGAATTCGTATGCAATGGACCGAGAAAATCACAGTAAAAATGGTTTTGGAGAAAAGCAAAGTCTTTTCGTTAGGCAAGTGCATAAAATGTCATCTATACAAACAGAAATATCATGTTTGTTTGCCGCAGTTCCTCTAGCTTTCTCCCTAGAACAAACAAATGTGTAGAGCTGGTGTCTCCATGTGGAACCAATTAGTGTTTCCAAGCATAAAATTAAATGTTCCCAGAAAAAAAAAACATTCAAAAAAATACAGTCCGTGGATAATATCAGGATTACACAAACACAGAGGCTGTAGCAATATTTCGGTTTGAGTTAGCCAAAACAAAACCGCATATTTCCGGTTTCATCCAGTCATATCCGGACAAAGTGGTGTGGAATTGGTATGCAATGGACCGAGAAAATCACAGGAAAAATGGTTTTGGAGAAAAGCAAAGTCTTTTCGTTAGGCAAGTGCATCAAATGTCATCTATACAAACAGAAATAGCATGTTTGTTTGCCGCAGTTCCTCCAGCTTTCTCCCTAGAAAATATGAATGTTTAGAGCTGATGTCTCCGTGTGCACCAATTAGAGTATCCAAGGACAAAGTTAAATGTTCCCAGAAAAAAAAACATTCAAAAAAATACAGTCCGTGGATAATATCAGGAATACACAAACACAGAGGCTGTAGCAATATTTCGGTTTGAGTTAGCCAAAACAAAACCGCATATTTCCGGTTTCATCCAGTCATATCTGGACAAACTGGTGTGGAATTCATTTGCAAAGGACCGAGAAAATCACAGGAAAATGATTTTGGAGAAAAGCAAAGTCTTTTCGTTAGGCAAGTGCATAAAATGTCATCTATACAAACAGAAATATCATGTTTGTTTGCCGCAGTTCCTCTAGCTTTCTCCCTAGAAAATACGAATGTGTAGAGCTGGTGTCTCCATGTGGAACCAATTAGTGTTTCCAAGCAGAAAATTAAATGTTCCCTGAAAAAAAAACATTCAAAAAAATAAAATCCGTGGATGATATCAGGAATACACAAACACAGATGCTGTACAAATATTTCGGTTTGAGTTAGCCAAAACAAAACCGGATATTTCCGGTTTCATCCAGTCATATCCGGACAAAGTGGTGTGGAATTGATATGCAATGGACCGAGAAAATCACAGTAAAAATGGTTTTGGAGAAAAGCAAAGTCTTTTCGTTAGGCAAGTGCATAAAATATCATCTAGACAAACAGAAATATCATGTTTGTTTGCCACAGTTCCTCTAGCTTTCTCCCTAGAAAATACGAATGTGTAGAGCTGGTGTCTCCATGTGGAACCAATTAGTGTTTCCAAGCATAAAATTAAATGTTCCCTGAAAAAAAACATTCAAAAAAATAAAGTCCGTGGATCATATCAGGAATACACAAACAAAGAGGCTGTAGCAATATCTGGGATTGAATTAGCCAAAACGAAACCGGATATTTCCGGTTTCATCCAGTCATATTCGGACCAACTGGTGTGGAATTCGTATGCAATGGACCGAGAAAATCACAGTAAAAATGGTTTTGGAGAGAAACAAAGTATTTTCGTTAGGCAAGTGCATCAAATGTCATCTAGACAAACAGAAATATCATGTTTGTTTGCCGCAGTTCCTCTAGCTTTCTCCCTAGAGCAAACAAATGTGTAGAGCTGGTGTCTCCATGTGGAACCAATTAGTGTTTCCAAGCATAAAATTAAATGTTCCCTGAAAAAAAAAAACATTCAAAAAAATAAAGTCCGTGGATAATATCAGGGATACACAAACAAAGAGGCTGTAGCAATATCTGGGATTGAATTAGCCAAAATGAAACCGGATATTTCCGGTTTCATCCAGTCATATCCGGACAAACTGGTGTGGAATTCGTATGCAATGGACCGAGAAAATCAAAGTAAAAATGGTTTTGGAGAAAAGCAAAGTCTTTTCGTTAGGCAAGTGCATAAAATGTCATCTAGACAAACAGAAATATCATGTTTGTTTGCCGCAGTTCCTCTAGCTTTCTCCCTAGAACAAACAAATGTGTAGAGCTGGTGTCTCCATGTGGAACCAATTAGTGTTTCCAAGCATAAAATTAAATGTTCCCAGAAAAAAAAAACATTCAAAAAAATACAGTCCGTGGATAATATCAGGATTACACAAACACAGAGGCTGTAGCAATATTTCGGTTTGAGTTAGCCAAAACAAAACCGCATATTTCCGGTTTCATCCAGTCATATCCGGACAAAGTGGTGTGGAATTGGTATGCAATGGACCGAGAAAATCACAGGAAAAATGGTTTTGGAGAAAAGCAAAGTCTTTTCGTTAGGCAAGTGCATCAAATGTCATCTATACAAACAGAAATAGCATGTTTGTTTGCCGCAGTTCCTCCAGCTTTCTCCCTAGAAAATATGAATGTTTAGAGCTGATGTCTCCGTGTGCACCAATTAGAGTATCCAAGGACAAAGTTAAATGTTCCCAGAAAAAAAAACATTCAAAAAAATACAGTCCGTGGATAATATCAGGAATACACAAACACAGAGGCTGTAGCAATATTTCGGTTTGAGTTAGCCAAAACAAAACCGCATATTTCCGGTTTCATCCAGTCATATCTGGACAAACTGGTGTGGAATTCATTTGCAAAGGACCGAGAAAATCACAGGAAAATGATTTTGGAGAAAAGCAAAGTCTTTTCGTTAGGCAAGTGCATAAAATGTCATCTATACAAACAGAAATATCATGTTTGTTTGCCGCAATTCCTCTAGCTTTCTCCCTAGAAAATACGAATGTGTAGAGCTGGTGTCTCCATGTGGAACCAATTAGTGTTTCCAAGCAGAAAATTAAATGTTCCCTGAAAAAAAAACATTCAAAAAAATAAAATCCGTGGATGATATCAGGAATACACAAACACAGATGCTGTACAAATATTTCGGTTTGAGTTAGCCAAAACAAAACCGGATATTTCCGGTTTCATCCAGTCATATCCGGACAAAGTGGTGTGGAATTGATATGCAATGGACCGAGAAAATCACAGTAAAAATGGTTTTGGAGAAAAGCAAAGTCTTTTCGTTAGGCAAGTGCATAAAATATCATCTAGACAAACAGAAATATCATGTTTGTTTGCCACAGTTCCTCTAGCTTTCTCCCTAGAAAATACGAATGTGTAGAGCTGGTGTCTCCATGTGGAACCAATTAGTGTTTCCAAGCATAAAATTAAATGTTCCCTGAAAAAAAACATTCAAAAAAATAAAGTCCGTGGATCATATCAGGAATACACAAACAAAGAGGCTGTAGCAATATCTGGGATTGAATTAGCCAAAACGAAACCGGATATTTCCGGTTTCATCCAGTCATATTCGGACCAACTGGTGTGGAATTCGTATGCAATGGACCGAGAAAATCACAGTAAAAATGGTTTTGGAGAGAAACAAAGTATTTTCGTTAGGCAAGTGCATCAAATGTCATCTAGACAAACAGAAATATCATGTTTGTTTGCCGCAGTTCCTCTAGCTTTCTCCCTAGAGCAAACAAATGTGTAGAGCTGGTGTCTCCATGTGGAACCAATTAGTGTTTCCAAGCATAAAATTAAATGTTCCCTGAAAAAAAAAACATTCAAAAAAATAAAGTCCGTGGATAATATCAGGGATACACAAACAAAGAGGCTGTAGCAATATCTGGGATTGAATTAGCCAAAATGAAACCGGATATTTCCGGTTTCATCCAGTCATATCCGGACAAACTGGTGTGGAATTCGTATGCAATGGACCGAGAAAATCAAAGTAAAAATGGTTTTGGAGAAAAGCAAAGTCTTTTCGTTAGGCAAGTGCATAAAATGTCATCTAGACAAACAGAAATATCATGTTTGTTTGCCGCAGTTCCTCTAGCTTTCTCCCTAGAACAAACAAATGTGTAGAGCTGGTGTGTCCATGTGGAACCAATTAGTGTTTCCAAGCATAAAATTTAATGTTATCTGAAAAAAAAAAAAAACATTCAAAAAAATACAGTCCGTGGATAATATCAGGAATATACAAACACAGAGGCTGTAGCAATATTTCGGTTTGAGTTAGCCAAAACAAAACCGCATATTTCCGGTTTCATCCAGTCATATCCGGACAAAGTGGTGTGGAATTGGTATGCAATGGACCGAGAAAATCACAGGAAAAATGGTTTTGGAGAAAAGCAAAGTCTTTTCGTTAGGCAAGTGCATCAAATGTCATCTATACAAACAGAAATATCATGTTTGTTTGCCGCAGTTCCTCTAGCTTTCTCCCTAGAAAATATGAATGTTTAGAGCTGATGTCTCCGTGTGCACCAATTAGAGTATCCAAGGACAAAGTTAAATGTTCCCAGAAAAAAAAAACATTCAAAAAAATACAGTCTGTGGATAATATCAGGAATACACAAACACAGAGGCTGTAGCAATATTTCAGTTTGAGTTAGCCAAAACAAAACCGCATATTTCCGGTTTCATCCAGTCATATCTGGACAAACTGGTGTGGAATTCGTATGCAAAGGACCGAGAAAAACACAGGAAAATGGTTTTGGAGAAAAGCAAAGTCTTTTCGTTAGGCAAGTGCATAAAATGCCATCTATACAAACAGAAATATCATGTTTGTTTGCCGCAGTTCCTCTAGCTATCTCCCTAGAAAATACGAATGTGTAGAGCTGGTGTCTCCATGTGGAACCAATTAGTGTTTCCAAGCATAAAATTTAATGTTATCTGAAAAAAAAAACATTCAAAAAAATAGAGTCCGTTGATAATATCAGGAATACACAAACAAAGAGGCTGTAGCAATATCTGGGATTGAATTAGCCAAAACAAAACCGGATATTTCCGGTTTCATCCAGTCATATCCGGACAAACTGGTGTGGAATTGTTATGCAATGGACCGAGAAAATCACAGTAAAAATGGTTTTGGAGAAAAGCAAAGTCTTTTCGTTAGGCAAGTGCATAAAATGTCATCTATACAAACAGAAATATCATGTTTGTTTGCCGCAGTTCCTCTAGCTTTCTCCCTAGAACAAACAAATGTGTAGAGCTGGTGTCTCCATGTGGAACCAATTAGTGTTTCCAAGCATAAAATTAAATGTTCCCAGAAAAAAAAACATTCAAAAAATACAGTCCGTGGATAATATCAGGAATACACAAACTCAGATGCTGTAGCAATATCTGGGATTGAGTTAGCCAAAACAAAACCGGATATTTCCGGTTTCATCCAGTCATATCCGGACAAACTGGTGTGGAATTGGTATGCAATGGACCGAGAAAATCACAGTAAAAATGGTTTTGGAGAAAAGCAAAGTCTTTTCGTTAGGCAAGTGCATCAAATGTCATCTATACAAACAGAAATAGCATGTTTGTTTGCCGCAGTTCCTCTAGCTTTCTCCCTAGAAAATACGAATGTGTAGAGCTGGTGTGTCCATGTGGAACCAATTAGTGTTTCCAAGCATGAAATTAAATGTTCCCTGAAAAAAAAAACATTCAAAAAAATACAGTCCGTGGATAATATCAGGAATAAACAAACACAGAGGCTGTAGCAATATTTCGGTTTGAGTTAGCCAAAACAAAACCGCATATTTCCGGTTTCATCCAGTCATATCTGGACAAACTGGTGTGGAATTCGTATGCAAAGGACCGAGAAAATCACAGGAAAATGGTTTTGGAGAAAAGCAAAGTCTTTTCGTTAGGCAAGTGCATAAAATGTCATCTAGACAAACAGAAATATCATGTTTGTTTGCCGCAGTTCCTCTAGCTTTCTCCCTAGAACATAAAAATGTGTAGAGCTGGTGTCTCCATGTGGAACCAATTAGTGTTTCCAAGCATAAAATTAAATGTTCCCTGAAAAAAAAAACATTCAAAAAAATAAAGTCCGTGGATCATATCAGGAATACACAAACAAAGAGGCTGTAGCAATATCTGGGATTGAATTAGCCAAAACGAAACCGGATATTTCCGGTTTCATCCAGTCATATCCGGACAAACTGGTGTGGAATTCGTATGCAAAGGACCGGGAAAATCACAGGAAAATGGTTTTGGAGAAAAGCAAAGTCTTTTCGTTAGGCAAGTGCATCAAATGTCATCTAGACAAACAGAAATATCATGTTTCTTTGCCGCAGTTCCTCTAGCTTTCTCCCTAGAACAAACAAATGTGTAGAGCTGGTGTGTCCATGTGGAACCAATTAGTGTTTCCAAGCATAAAATTAAATGTTCCCAGAAAAAAAAACATTCAAAAAAATACAGTCCGTGGATAATATCAGGAATACACAAACACAGAGGCTGTAGCAATATTTCGGTTTGAGTTAGCCAAAACAAAACCGCATATTTCCGGTTTCATCCACTCATATCCGGACAAAGTGGTGTGGAATTGGTATGCAATGGACCGAGAAAATCACAGGAAAAAATGGTTTTGGAGAAAAGCAAAGTCTTGTCGTAGGTAAGTGCATAAAATGTCATCTCTACAAACAGAAATATCATGTTTGTTTGCCGCAGTTCCTCTAGCTTTCTCCCTAGAAAATATGAATGTTTAGAGCTGATGTCTCCGTGTGCACCAATTACAGTATCCAAGGACAAAGTTAAATGTTCCCAGAAAAAAAAACATTCAAAAAAATACAGTCCGTGGATAATATCAGGAATACACAATCACAGAGGCTGTAGCAATATCTGGGATTGAATTAGCCAAAACGAAACCGGATATTTCGGGTTTCATCCAGTCATATCCGGACAAACTGGTGTGGAATTGGTATGCAATGGACCGAGAAAATCACAGTAAAAATGGTTTTGGAGAAAAGCAAAGTCTTTTCGTTAGGCAAGTGACTAAAATGTCATCTATACAAATAGAAATATCATGTTTGTTTCTTGCTGTTCCTCTAGCTTTCTCCCTAGAACAAACAAATGTGTAGAGCTGGTGTCTCCATGTGGAACCAATTAGTGTTTCCAAGCATAAAATTAAATGTCCCCAGAAAAAAAAACATTCAAAAAAATACAGTCCGTGGATAATATCAGGAATACACAAACAGAGGCTGTAGCAATATTTCGGTTTGTGTTAGCCAAAACAAAACCGCATATTTCCGGTTTCATCCATTCATATCCGGACAAAGTGGTGTGGAATTTGTATGCAATAGACCGAGAAAATCACAGGAAAAACGGTTTTGGAGAAAAGCAAAGTCTTTTCGTTAGGCAAGTGCATAAAATGTCATCTATACAAAGAGAAATAGCATGTTTGTTTGCCGCAGTTCCTCTAGCTTTCTCCCTAGAACAAACAAATGTGTAGAGCTGGTGTCTCCATGTGGAACCAATTAGTGTTTCCAAGCATAAAATTAACTGTTCCCAGAAAAAAAAACATTCAAAAAATACAGTCCGTGGATAATATCAGGAATACACAAACTCAGATGCTGTAGCAATATCTGGGATTGAGTTAGCCAAAACAAAACCGGATATTTCCGGTTTCATCCAGTCATATCCGGACAAACTGGTGTGGAATTGGTATGCAATGGACCGAGAAAATCACAGTAAAAATGGTTTTGGAGAAAAGCAAAGTCTTTTCGTTAGGCAAGTGCATCAAATGTCATCTATACAAACAGAAATATCATGTTTGTTTGCCGCAGTTCCTCTAGCTTTCTCCCTAGAAAATACGAATGTGTAGAGCTGGGGTGTCCATGTGGAACCAATTAGTGTTTCCAAGCATGAAATTAAATGTTACCTGAAAAAAAAAACATTCAAAAAATACAGTCCGTGGATAATATCAGGAATAAACAAACACAGAGGCTGTAGCAATATTTCGGTTTGAGTTAGCCAAAACAAAACCGCATATTTCCGGTTTCATCCAGTCATATCTGGACAAACTGGTGTGGAATTCGTATGCAAAGGACCGAGAAAATCACAGGAAAATGGTTTTGGAGAAAAGCAAAGTCTTTTCGTTAGGCAAGTGCATAAAATGTCATCTATACAAACAGAAATATCATGTTTGTTTGCCGCAGTTCCTCTAGCTTTCTCCCTAGAACATAAAAATGTGTAGAGCTGGTGTCTCCATGTGGAACCAATTAGAGTTTCCAAGCATAAAATTAAATGTTCCCTGAAAAAAAAAACATTCAAAAAAATAAAGTCCGTGGATCATATCAGGAATACACAAACAAAGAGGCTGCAGCAATATCTGGGATTGAATTAGCCAAAACGAAACCGGATATTTCCGGTTTCATCCAGTCATATCCGGACAAACTGGTGTGGAATTCGTATGCAAAGGACCGGGAAAATCACAGGAAAATGGTTTTGGAGAAAAGCAAAGTATTTTCGTTAGGCAAGTGCATCAAATGTCATCTAGACAAACAGAAATATCATGTTTCTTTGCCGCAGTTCCTCTAGCTTTCTCCCTAGAACAAACAAATGTGTAGAGCTGGTGTGTCCATGTGGAACCAATTAGTGTTTCCAAGCATAAAATTAAATGTTCCCAGAAAAAAAAAACATTCAAAAAAATACAGTCCGTGGATAATATCAGGAATACACAAACACAGAGGCTGTAGCAATATTTCGGTTTGAGTTAGCCAAAAAAAACCGCATATTTCCGGTTTCATCCACTCATATCCGGACAAAGTGGTGTGGAATTGGTATGCAATGGACCGAGAAAATCACAGGAAAATGGTTTTGGAGAAAAGCAAAGTCTTTTCGTTAGGCAAGTGCATAAAATGTCATCTAGACAAACAGAAATATCATGTTTGTTTGCCGCAGTTCCTCTAGCTTTCTCCCTAGAAAATACGAAAGTGTAGAGCTGGTGTCTCCATGTGGAAGCAATTAGTGTTTCAAAGAATAAAATTAAATGTTCCCTGAAAAAAAAAAACATTCAAAAAAATAAAATCCGTGGATAATATCAGGAATACACAAACACAGATGCTGTACAAATATTTTGGTTTGAGTTAGCCAAAACAAAACCGGATATTTCCGGTATCATCCAGTCATATCCGGACAAAGTGGAGTGGAATTGGTATGCAATGGACCGAGAAAATCACAGGAAAAATGGTTTTGGAGAAAAGCAAAGTCTTTTCGTTAGGCAAGTGCATAAAATGTCATCCATACAAACAGAAATATCATGTTTGTTTGCCGCCGTTCCTCTAGATTTCTCCCTAGAAAATACGAATGTGTAGAGCTGGTGTCTCTGTGTGCACCAATTAGAGTTTCCAAGGACAAAGTTAAATGATCCCTGATAAAAAAAACAAAACAATAAAGTCCGTGGATAATATCAGGAAAACACAAACACAGATGCTGTAGCAATATTTCGGTTTGAGTTAGCCAAAAAAAAACCGGATATTTACGGTTTCATCCAGTCATATCCGGACAAAGTGGTGTGGAATTGGTATGCAATGGACCGAGAAAATCACAGTAAAAATGGTTTTGGAGAAAAGCAAAGTCTTTTCGTTAGGCAAGTGCATAAAATGTCATCTATACAAACAGAAATATCATGTTTGTTTGCCGCAGTTCCTCTAGCTTTCTCCCTAGAAAATACGAATGTGTAGAGCTGGTGTCTCCGTGTGCACCAATTAGAGTTTCCAAGGACAAAGTTAAATGATCCCTGATAAAAAAAAAAAACAATAAAGTCCGTGGATAATATCAGGAATACACAAACACAGATGCTGTAGCAATATTTCGGTTTGAGTTAGCCAAAACAAAACCGGATATTTCCGGTTTCATCCAGTCATATCCGGACAAACTGGTGTGGAATTGGTATGCAATGGACCGAGAAAATCACAGTAAAAATGGTTTTGGAGAAAAGCAAAGTCTTTTTGTTAGGCAAGTGCATCAAATGTCATCTATACAAACAGAAATATCATGTTTGTTTGCCGCAGTTCCTCTAGCTTTCTCCCTAGAATATACGAATGTGTAGAGCTGGGGTCTCCATGTGGAAACAATTAGTGTATCAACAGTACAAAATTAAATGTTCCCTGATAAAAAAACATTCAAAACAATAAAGTCCGTGGATAATATCAGGAATACACAAACACAGAGGCTGTAGTAATATCTGGGATTGAATTAGCCAAAATAAATCGGATATTTCCGGTTTCATCCAGTCATATCCGGTCAAACTGTTGTGGAATTCGTATGCAATGGACCGACAAAATCACAGTAAAAATGGTTTTGGAGGAAAGCAAAGTCTTTTCGTTAGGCAAGTGCATAAAATGTCATCTAGACAAACAGAAATATCATGTTTGTTTGCCGCAGTTCCTCTAGCTTTCTCCCTAGAAAATACGAATGTGTAGAGCTGGTGTCTCCATGTGGAAACAATTAGTGTTTTAACGGTACAAAATAAAATGTTCCCTGATAAAAAACATTCAAAACAATAAAGTCCGTGGATAATATCAGGAATACACAAACACAGAGGCTGTAGCAATATCTGGGATTGAATTAGCCAAAATAAACCGGATATTTCCGGTTTCATCCAGTGATATCCCGTCAAATTGGTGTGGAATTTGTATGCAATGGACCGAGAAAATCATAGTAAAAAGGGTTTTGGAGGAAAGCAAAGTCTTTTCGTTAGGCAAGTGCATAAAATGTCATCTAGACAAACAGAAATATCATGTTTGTTTGCCGCAGTTCCTCTGGCTTTCTCCCTAAAAAATAAGAATGTGTAGAGCTGGTGTCTCCATGTGGAACCAATTAGTGTTTCAAAGAATAAAATTAAATGTTCCCTGAAAAAAAAAAACATTCAAAAAAATAAAATCCTTGGATAATATCAGGAATACACAAACACAGATGCTGTACAAATATTTTGGTTTGAGTTAGCCAAAACAAAACCGGATATTTCCGGTATCATCCAGTCATATCCGGACAAAGTGGAGTGGAATTGGTATGCAATGGACCGAGAAAATCACAGGAAAAATGGTTTTGGAGAAAAGCAAAGTCTTTTCGTTAGGCAAGTGCATAAAATGTCATCTATACAAACAGAAATATCATGTTTGTTTGCCGCCGTTCCTCTAGATTTCTCCCTAGAAAATACGAATGTGTAGAGCTGGTGTCTCTGTGTGCACCAATTAGAGTTTCCAAGGACAAAGTTAAATGATCCCTGATAAAAAAAAACAAAACAATAAAGTCCGTGGATAATATCAGGAAAACACAAACACAGATGCTGTAGCAATATTACGGTTTGAGTTAGCCAAAACAAAACCGGATATTTCCGGTTTCATCCAGTCATATCCGGACAAAGTGGTGTGGAATTGGTATGCAATGGACCGAGAAAATCACAGTAAAAATGGTTTTGGAGAAAAGCAAAGTCATTTCGTTAGGCAAGTGCATAAAATGTCATCTATACAAACAGAAATATCATGTTTGTTTGCCGCCGTTCCTCTAGGTTTCTCCCTAGAATATACGAATGTGTAGAGCTGGGGTCTCCATGTGGAAACAATTAGTGTCTCAACGGTACAAAATTAAATCTTCCCTGATAAAAAACATTCAAAACAATAAAGTCCGTGGATAATATCAGGAATACACAAACACAGAGGCTGTAGCAATATCTTGGATTGAATTAGCCAAAATAAACCGGATATTTCCGGTTTCATCCAGTGATATCCGGTCAAATTGGTGTGGAATTCGTATGCAATGGACCGAGAAAATCACAGTAAAAAGGGTTTTGGAGGAAAGCAAAGTCTTTTCGTTGGGCAAGTGCATAAAATGTCATCTCGACAAACAGAAATATCATGTTTGTTTGCCGCAGTTCCTCTAGCTTTCTCCCTAGAAAATAAGAATGTGTAGAGCTGGTGTCTCCATGTGGAAACAATTAGTGTTTCCAAGCATAAAATTTAATGTTCCCTCAAAAAAAACATTCAAAACAATAAAGTCCATGGATAATATGAGGAATACACAAACACAGAGGCTGTAGCAATATCTGGGATTGAGTTACCCAAAACAAAACCGGATACTAACGGTTTCATCCAGTCATATCCGGACAAACTGTTGTGGAATTCGTATGCAATGGACCGAGAAAATCACAGTAAAAATGGTTTTGGAGAAAAGCAAAGTCTTTTTGTTAGGCAAGTGCATAAAATGTCATCTAGACAAACAGAAATATCATGTTTGTTTGCCGCAGTTCCTCTAGCTTTCTCCCTAGAAAATACGAATGTGTAGAGCTGGTGTCTCCATGTGGAAACAATTAGTGTTTCCAAGCATAAAATTTAATGTTCCCTCAAAAAAAACATTCAAACCTATAAAGTCCGTGGATAATATCAGGAATACACAAACACAGAGGCTGTAGCAATATCTGGGATTGAGTTAGCCAAAACAAAACCGGATACTAACGGTTTCATCCAGTCATATCCGGACAAACTGGTGTGGAATTCGTATGCAATGGACCGAGAAAATCACAGTAAAAATGGTTTTGGAGAAAAGCAAAGTCTTTTTGTTAGGCAAGTGCATAAAATGTCATCTAGACAAACAGAAATATCATGTTTGTTTGCCGCAGTTCCTCTAGCTTTCTCCCTAGAATATACGAATGTGTAGAGCTGGTGTCTCCATGTGGAAACAATTAGTGTCTCAACGGTACAAAATTAAATCTTCCCTGATAAAAAACATTCAAAACAATAAAGTCCGTGGATAATATCAGGAATACACAAACACAGAGGCTGTAGCAATATCTGGGATTGAATTAGCCAAAATAAACCGGATATTTCCGGTTTCATCCAGTCATATCCGGACAAAGTGGTGTGGAATTCGTATGCAATGGACCGAGAAAATCACAGTAAAAAGGGTTTTGGAGGAAAGCAAAGTCTTTTCGTTAGGCAAGTGCATAAAATGTCATCTAGACAAACAGAAATATCATGTTTGGTTGCCACAGTTCCTCTGGCTTTCTCCCTAAAAAATAAGAATGTGTAGAGCTGGTGTCTCCATGTAGAAACAATTAGTGTCTCAATGGTACAAAATTAAATCTTCCCTGATAAAAAACATTCAAAACTATAAAGTCCGTGGATAATATCAGGAATACACAATCACAGAGGCTGTAGCAATATCTGGGATTGAGTTAGCCAAAACAAAACCGGATACTAACGGTTTCATCCAGTCATATCCGGAGAAACTGGTGTGGAATTCATATGCAATGGACCGAGAAAATCACAGTAAAAATGGTTTTGGAGAAAAGCAAAGTCTTTTTGTTAGGCAAGTGCATAAAATGTCATCTCTACAAACAGAAATATCATGTTTGTTTGCCGCAGTTCCTCTAGCTTTTTCCCTAGAATATACGAATGTGTAGAGCTGGTGTCTCCATGTGGAAACAATTAGTGTCTCAACGGTACAAAATTAAATCTTCCCTGATAAAAAACATTCAAAACAATAAAGTCCGTGGATAATATCAGGAATACACAAACACAGAGGCTGTAGCAATATCTGGGATTGAATTAGCCAAAACAAAATGGCATATTTCCGGTTTCATCCAGTCATATCCGGTCAAATTGGTGTGGAATTCGTATGCAATGGACCGAGAAAATCACAGTAAAAATGGTTTTGGAGGAAAGCAAAGTCTTTTTGTTAGGCAAGTGCATAAAATGTCATCTAGACAAACAGAAATATCATGTTTGTTTACCGCAGTTCCTCTAGCTTTAGCCCTAGAATATACGAATGTGTAGAGCTGGTGTCTCCATGTGGAAACAATTAGTGTCTCAACGGTACAAAATTAAATCTTCCCCGATAAAAAACATTCAAAACAATAAAGTCCATGGATAATATCAGGAATACACAAACACAGAGGCTGTAGCAATATCTGGGATTGAATTAGCCAAAACAAAACGGGATATTTCCGGTTTCATCCAGTGATATCCCGTCAAATTGGTGTGGAATTCGTATGCAATGGACCGAGAAAATCAAAGTAAATATGGTTTTGGAGAAAAGCAAAGTCTTTTTGTTAGGCAAGTGCATAAAATATCATCTAGACAAACAGAAATATCATGTTTGTTTGCCGCAGTTCCTCTAGCTTTAGCCCTAGAATATACGAATGTGTAGAGCTGGTGTCTCCATGTGGAAACAATTAGTGTCTCAACGGTACAAAATTAAATGTTCCCTGATAAAAAAACATTCAAAACAATAAAGTCCGTGGATAATATCAGGAATACACAAACACAGAGGCTGTAGCAATATCTGGGATTGAGTTAGCCAAAACAAAACCGGATACTAACGGTTTCATCCAGTCATAACCGGAGAAACTGGTGTGGAATTCGTATGCAATGGACCGAGAAAATCACAGTAAAAATGGTTTTGGAGGAAAGCAAAGTCTTTTCGTTAGGCAAGTGCATAAAATGTCATCTAGACAAACAGAAATATCATCTTTGTTTGCCGCAGTTCCTCTAGCTTTCTCCCTAGAATATACGAATGTGTAGAGCTGGTGTCTCCATGTGGAAACAATTAGTGTTTTAACGGTACAAAATTAAATGTTCCCTGATAAAAAACATTCAAAACAATAAAGTCCGTGGATAATATCAGGAATACACAAACACAGAGGCTGTAGCAATATCTGGGATTGAATTAGCCAAAATAAACCGGATATTTCCGGTTTCATCCAGTGATATCCCGTCAAATTGGTGTGGAATTCGTATGCAATGGACCGAGAAAATCACAGTAAAAAGGGTTTTGGTAGAAAGCAAAGTCTTTTCGTTAGGCAAGTGCATAAAATGTCATCTAGACAAACAGAAATATCATGTTTGGTTGCCACAGTTCCTCTGGCTTTCTCCCTAAAAAATAAGAATGTGTAGAGCTGGTGTCTCCATGTAGAAACAATTAGTGTCTCAACGGTACAAAATTAAATCTTCCCTGATAAAAAACATTCAAAACTATAAAGTCCGTGGATAATATCAGGAATACACAAACACAGAGGCTGTAGCAATATCTGGGATTGAGTTAGCCAAAACAAAACCGGATACTAACGGTTTCATCCAGTCATATCCGGAGAAACTGGTGTGGAATTCGTATGCAATGGACCGAGAAAATCACAGTAAAAATGGTTTTGGAGAAAAGCAAAGTCTTTTCGTTAGGCAAGTGCATAAAATGTCATCTATACAAACAGAAATATCATGTTTGTGTGCCGCAGTTCCTCTAGCTTTCTCCCTAGAATATACGAATGTGTAGAGCTGGTGTCTCCATGTGGAAACAATTAGTGTCTCAACGGTACAAAATTAAATCTTCCCTGATAAAAAACATTCAAAACAATAAAGTCCGTGGATAATATCAGGAATACACAAACAAAGAGGCTGTAGCAATATCTGGGATTGAGTTAGCCAAAACAAAACCGGATACTAACGGTTTCATCCAGTCATATCCGGAGAAACTGGTGTGGAATTCGTATGCAATGGACCGAGAAAATCACAGTAAAAATGGTTTTGGAGAAAAGCAAAGTCTTTTTGTTAGGCAAGTGCATAAAATGTCATCTCTACAAACAGAAATATCATGTTTGTTTGCCGCAGTTCCTCTAGCTTTTTCCCTAGAATATACGAATGTGTAGAGCTGGTTTCTCCATGTGGAAACAATTAGTGTCTCAACGGTACAAAATTAAATCTTCCCTGATAAAAAACATTCAAAACAATAAAGTCCGTGGATAATATCAGGAATACACAAACACAGAGGCTGTAACAATATCTGGGATTGAATTAGCCAAAACAAAATGGGATATTTCCGGTTTCATCCAGTCATATCCGGACAAAGTGGTGTGGAATTCGTATGCAATGGACCGAGAAAATCACAGTAAAAATGGTTTTGGAGGAAAGCAAAGTCTTTTTGTTAGGCAAGTGCATGAAATGTCATCTAGACAAACAGATATATCATGTTTGTTTGCCGCAGTTCCTCTAGCTTTAGCCCTAGAATATACGAATGTGTAGAGCTGATGTCTCCATGTGGAAACAATTAGTGTCTCAACGGTACAAAATTAAATCTTCCCTGATAAAAAACATTCAAAACAATAAAGTCCGTGGATAATATCAGGAATACACAAACACAGAGGCTGTAGCAATATCTGGGATTGAATTAGCCAAAATAAAACGGGATATTTCCGGTTTCATCCAGTGATATCTCGTCAAATTGGTGTGGAATTCGTATGCAATGGACCGAGAAAATCACAGTAAATATGGTTTTGGAGAAAAGCAAAGTCTTTTTGTTAGGCAAGTGCATAAAATGTCATCTAGACAAACAGAAATATCATGTTTGTTTGCCGCAGTTCTTCTAGCTTTAGCCCTAGAATATACGAATGTGTAGAGCTGGTGTCTCCATGTGGAAACAATTAGTGTCTCAACGGTACAAAATTAAATGTTCCCTGATAAAAAAACACTCAAAACAATAAAGTCCGTGGATAATATCAGGAATACACAAACACAGAGGCTGTAGCAATATCTGGGATTGAATTAGCCAAAATAAACCGGATATTTCCGGTTTCATTCAGTCATATCCGGTCAAATTGGTGTGGAATTCGTATGCAATGGACCGAGAAAATCAAAGTAAATATGGTTTTGGAGAAAAGCAAAGTCTTTTTGTTAGGCAAGTGCATAAAATATCATCTAGACAAACAGAAATATCATGTTTGTTTGCCGCAGTTCCTCTAGCTTTAGCCCTAGAATATACGAATGTGTAGAGCTGGTGTCTCCATGTGGAAACAATTAGTGTCTCAACGGTACAAAATTAAATGTTCCCTGATAAAAAAACATTCAAAACAATAAAGTCCGTGGATAATATCAGGAATACACAAACACAGAGGCTGTAGCAATATCTGGGATTGAGTTAGCCAAAACAAAACCGGATACTAACGGTTTCATCCAGTCATATCCGGAGAAACTGGTGTGGAATTCGTATGCAATGGACCGAGAAAATCACAGTAAAAATGGTTTTGGAGGAAAGCAAAGTCTTTTCGTTAGGCAAGTGCATAAAATGTCATCTAGACAAACAGAAATATCATCTTTGTTTGCCGCAGTTCCTCTAGCTTTCTCCCTAGAAAATACGAATGTGTAGAGCTGTTGTCTCCATGTGGAAACAATTAGTGTTTTAACGGTACAAAATTATATGTTCCCTGATAAAAAACATTCAAAACAATAAAGTCCGTGGATAATATCAGGAATACACAAACACAGAGGCTGTAGCAATATCTGGGATTGAATTAGCCAAAATAAACCGGATATTTCCGATTTCATCCAGTGATATCCCGTCAAATTGGTGTGGAATTCGTATGCAATGGACCGAGAAAATCACAGTAAAAAGGGTTTTGGTAGAAAGCAAAGTCTTTTCGTTAGGCAAGTGCATAAAATGTCATCTAGACAAACAGAAATATCATGTTTGGTTGCCACAGTTCCTCTGGCTTTCTCCCTAAAAAATAAGAATGTGTAGAGCTGGTGTCTCCATGTAGAAACAATTAGTGTCTCAACGGTACAAAATTAAATCTTCCCTGATAAAAAACATTCAAAACTATAAAGTCCGTGGATAATATCAGGAATACACAAACACAGAGGCTGTAGCAATATCTGGGATTGAGTTAGCCAAAACAAAACCGGATACTAACGGTTTCATCCAGTCATATCCGGAGAAACTGGTGTGGAATTCGTATGCAATGGACCGAGAAAATCACAGTAAAAATGGTTTTGGAGAAAAGCAAAGTCTTTTCGTTAGGCAAGTGCATAAAATGTCATCTATACAAACAGAAATATCATGTTTGTGTGCCGCAGTTCCTCTAGCTTTCTCCCTAGAATATACGAATGTGTAGAGCTGGTGTCTCCATGTGGAAACAATTAGTGTCTGAACGGTACAAAATTAAATCTTCCCTGATAAAAAACATTCAAAACAATAAAGTCCGTGGATAATATCAGGAATACACAAACACAGAGGCTGTAGCAATATCTGGGATTGAGTTAGCCAAAACAAAACCGGATACTAACGGTTTCATCCAGTCATATCCGGAGAAACTGGTGTGGAGTTCGTATGCAATGGACCGAGAAAATCACAGTAAAAATGGTTTTGGAGAAAAGCAAAGTCTTTTTGTTAGGCAAGTGCATAAAATGTCATCTCTACAAACAGAAATATCATGTTTGTTTGCCGCAGTTCCTCTAGCTTTTTCCCTAGAATATACGAATGTGTAGAGCTGGTTTCTCCATGTGGAAACAATTAGTGTCTCAACGGTACAAATTAAATCTTCCCTGATAAAAAACATTCAAAACAATAAAGTCCGTGGATAATATCAGGAATACACAAACACAGAGGCTGTAACAATATCTGGGATTGAATTAGCCAAAACAAAATGGGATATTTCCGGTTTCATCCAGTCATATCCGGACAAAGTGGTGTGGAATTCGTATGCAATGGACCAAGAAAATCACAGTAAAAATGGTTTTGGAGGAAAGCAAAGTCTTTTTGTTAGGCAAGTGCATAAAATGTCATCTAGACAAACAGATATATCATGTTTGTTTGCCGCAGTTCCTCTAGCTTTAGCCCTAGAATATACGAATGTGTAGAGCTGATGTCTCCATGTGGAAACAATTAGTGTCTCAACGGTACAAAATTAAATCTTCCCTGATAAAAAACATTCAAAACAATAAAGTCCGTGGATAATATCAGGAATACACAAACACAGAGGCTGTAGCAATATCTGGGATTGAATGAGCCAAAACAAAACGGGATATTTCCGGTTTCATCCAGTGATATCCCGTCAAATTGGTGTCGAATTCGTATGCAATGGACCGAGAAAATCACAGTAAATATGGTTTTGGAGAAAAGCAAAGTCTTTTTGTTAGGCAAGTGCTTAAAATGTCATCTAGACAAACAGAAATATCATGTTTGTTTGCCGCAGTTCCTCTAGCTTTAGCCCTAGAATATACGAATGTGTAGAGCTGGTGTCTCCATGTGGAAACAATTAGTGTCTCAACGGTACAAAATTAAATGTTCCCTGATAAAAAAACACTCAAAACAATAAAGTCCGTGGATAATATCAGGAATACACAAACACAGAGGCTGTAGCAATATCTGGGATTGAATTAGCCAAAATAAACCGGATATTTCCGGTTTCATTCAGTCATATCCGGTCAAATTGGTGTGGAATTCGTATGCAATGGACCGAGAAAATCACAGTAAAAATGGTTTTGGAGGAAAGCAAAGTCTTTTCGTTAGGCAAGTGCATAAAATGTCATCTAGACAAAAAGAAATATCATGTTTGTTTGCCGCAGTTCCTCTAGCTTTCTCCCTAGAACATACGGATGTGTAGAGCTGGTGTGACCATGTGGGACCAATTAGTGTTTCCAAGCATAAAATTAAATGTTCCCTGAAAAAAAAATACATTCAAAAAAAGAAAGTCCGTGGATAATATCAGGAATACACAAACACAGATGCTGTAGCAATATTTCGGTTTGTGTTAGCCAAAACAAAACCGGATATTTTCGGTTTCATCCAGTCATATCCGAACAAACTGGTGTGGAATTCATATGCAATGGACCGAGAATATCACAGTAAAAATGTTTTTGGGGAAACGCAAAGTCTTTTCGCTAGGCAAGTGCATAAATTTTCATCTAGACAAACAGAAATATCATGTTTGTTTGCCGCAGTTCCTCTAGCTTTCTCCCTAGAAAATACGAATGTGTAGAGCTGGTGTCTCCATATGGAACCAATTAGTGTTTCCAAGCATAAAATTAAGTGTTCCCTGAAAAAAAATATTTAAAAAAATAAAGTCTGTGGATAATATCAGGAATACACAAACACAGAGGTTTTACCAATATCTGGGATTGAGTTAGCCAAAACGAAACCGGATATTTCCGGTTTCATCCAGTCATATCCGGACAAACTGGTGTGGAATTCGTATGCAATGGACCGAGAAAATCACAGTAAAAATGATTTTGGAGAAAAGCAAAGTCTTTTCGTTAGGCAAGTGCATAAAATGTCATCTAGACAAACAGAAATATCATGTTTGTTTACCGCAGTTCCTCTAGCTTTCTCCCTAGAAAATACGAATATGTAGAGCTGGTGTCTCCATGTGGGACCAATTAGAGTTTCCAAGGAAAAAATTAAATGTTCCCTGATAAAAGAAAATCAAAACAATAAAGTCCGTGGATAATATCAGGAATACACAAACACAGATTCTGTAGCAATATCTGGGAATGAATTAGCCAAAACTTAACCGGATATTTCCAGTTTCTTCCAGTGATATCCGGACAAACTGGTGTGGAATTCGTATGCAATGGACCGATAAAATATCAGGAAAAATGGTTTTGGAGGAAAGCAAAGTCTTTTCGTTAGGCAAGTGCATAAAATATCATCTAGACAAACAGAAATATCATGTTTGTTTGCCACAGTTCCTCTAGCTTTCTCCCTAGAAAATATGAATGTGTAGAGCTGGTGTCTCCATGTGGAAACAATTAGTGTTTCTAGGCACAAATTTAAATGTTCCCTGAAAAAAAAAAACATTCAAAAAAATAAAGTCCGTGGATAATATCAGGAATACACAAAGACAGAGGCTGTAGCAATATTTCGGTTTGATTTGCCAAAACAAAACCGGATATTTCCGGTTTCATCCAGTCATATCCGGACAAAGTGTGTGGAATTCGTATGCAAGGGACCGAGCAAATCACTCCAAAATTGGTTTTGGAGAAAAGCAAAGTCTTTTCGTTAGGCAAGTGCATAAAATGTCATCTAGACAAACAGAAATATCATGTTTGTTTGCCGCAGTTCCTCTAGCTTTCTCCCTAGAACATACGAATGTGTAGAGATGGTGTGTCCATGTGGAACGAATTAGAGTTTCTAAGCACAAAATTAAATGTTCCCTGTAAAAAAATTAAAAACAATAAAGTCCGCAGATAATATCAGGAATACACAAACACAAAGGCTGTAGAAATATTTCGGTTTGAGTTAGCCAAAAGAAAACCGGATATTTCCGGTTTCATCCAGTCATATCCGGAAAAAGTGGTGTGGAATTCATATGCAATGGACGGAGAAAATCACAGTAAAAATGGTTTTGGAGAAAAGCAAAGTCTTTTCGTTAGGCAAGTGCATAAAATGTCATCTATACAAACAAAAATATCATGTTTGTTTGCCGCAGTTCCTCTAGCTTTTTCCCTGGAAAATACGAATGTGTAGAGCTGGTGTCTCCATGTGGAACCAATTAGTGTTTCTCAGCACAAAATTAAATGTTCCCTGAAAAAAAAATTCAAAACCATAAAGTCCGTGGATAATATCAGGATTACACAATCACAGAGGCTGTAGCTATATCTGGGATTGAGTTAGCCAAAACAAAACCGGATATGTCCGGTTTCATCCAGGCATATCCAGACAAAGTGGTGTGGAATTCGTATGCAATGGACCGAGAAAATCACAGTAAAAATGGTTTTGGAGAAAAGCAAAGTCTTTTCGTTAGGCAAGTGCATAAAATGTCATCTAGACAAACAGAAATATCATGTTTGTTTGCTGCAGTTCCTCTAGCTTTTTCCCTAGAAAATACGAATGTGTAGAGCTGGTATCTCCATGTGGAACCAATTAGTGTTTCCAAGCATAAAATTAAAAGTTCCCTGAAAAAAAAACATTCAAAAAAATAAAATCCGTGGATAATATCAGGAATACACAAACACAGATGCTGAACAAATATTTGGGTTTGAGTTAGCCAAAACAACACCGGATATTTCCAGTTTCATCCAGTCATATCCGGACAAAGTGGTGTGGAAATCGTATGCAATGGACCGAGAAAATCACAGTAAAAATGGTTTTGGAGAAAAGCAAAGTCTTTTCGTTAGGCAAGTGCATAGAATGCCATCTAGACAAACAGAAATATCATGTTTGTTTGCCGCAGTTCCTCTAGCTTTCTCCCTAGAAAAAAACGAATGTGGACAGCTGGTGTCTCCATGTGGAATCAATTAGTGTTTACAAGCATAAAATTAAATGTTCCCTGAAAAAAAAAACATTCAAAAAAATAAAGTCCGTGGATAATATCAGCAATACACAAAGACAGAAGCTGTAGCAATATATCGGTTTGAGTTAGCCAAAACAAAACCGGATATTTCCGGTTTCATCCAGTCATATCCGGACAAAGTGGTCTGGAATTCGTATGCAATGGACCGAAGAAATCACAGTAAAGATGGTTTTGGAGAAACGCAATGTCTTTTCGTTAGGCAACTGCATATAATGTCATATATACAAACAGAAATATCATGTTTTTTTGCCGCAGTTCCTCTAGCTTTCTCCCTAGAACATACGAATGTGCAGAGCTGGTGTCTCCATGTGGGACCAATTAGAGATTCCAAGCACAAAATTAAGTGTTCCCTGATAAAAAAAAATCAAAACAATAAAATCCGCGGATAATATCAGGAATACACCAACAAAGAGGCTGTAGCAATATCTGGGATTGAATTAGCCAACACAAAACCGGATATTTCCAGTTTCATCCAGTCATATCCGGACAAAATGGTGTGGAAATCGTATGCAATGGACCGAGAAAATCACAGTAAAAATGGTTTTGGAGAAAAGCAAAGTATTTTCGTTAGGCAAGTGCATAAAATGTCATCTATACAAACAGTAATATCATGTTTGTTTGCCGCAGTTCCTCTAGCTTTCTCCCTATGAAATACAAATGTGTAGAGCTGGTGTCTCCATGTGGAACCAATTAGTGTTTCCAAGCATAAAATTAAATGTTCCCTGAAAAAAAACATTCAAAACAATAAAGTCCGTGGATAATATCAGGAATACACAAACACAGATTCTGTAGCAATATTTCGGTTTGAGTTAGCCAAAACAAAACCGGATATTTCCGGTTTCATCCAGTCATATCCGGACAAAGTGGTGTGGAATTCGTATGCAATGGACCGAGAAAATCACAGTAAAAATGGTTTTGGAGAAAAGCAAAGTCTTTTCGTTAGGCAAGTGCATAAAATGTCATCTATACAAACAGTAATATCATGTTAGTTTGCCGCAGTTCCTCTAGCTTTCTCCCTAGAAAATACGAATGTGTAGAGCTGGTGTCTCCATGTGGGACCAATTAGAGTTTCCAAGCACAAAATTAAATGTTCTCTGATAAAAAAAAATCAAAACAATAAAGTCTGTGGATAATATCAGGAATACACAAACACAGAGGTTGTAGCAATATTTCGGTTTGAGTTAGCCAAAACAAAACCGGATATTTCCGGTTTCATCCAGTCATATCCGGACAAAGTGGTGTGGAATTCGTATGCAATGGACCGAGAAAATCACAGTAAAAATGGTTTTGGAGAAAAGCAAAGTCTTTTCGTTAGGCAAGTGCATAAAATGTCATCTAGACAAAAAGAAATATCATGTTGGTTTGCCGCAGTTCCTCTAGATTTCTCCCTAGAAAATAGGAATGTGTAGAGCTGGTGTCTCCATGTGGAACCAATTAGAGTTTCCAAGCACAAAATTAAATGTTTCCTGATAAAAAAACATTCAAAACGATAAAGTCTGTGGATAATTTCAGGAATACACAATCACAGAGGCTGTAGCAATATCTGGGATTGAGTCAGCCAAAACAAAACCAGATATTTCCGGTTTCATCCAGTCATATCCAGACAAAGTGGTGTGGAATTCGTATGCAAGGGACCGAGAAAATCACAGTAAAAATGGTTTTGGAGAAAAGCAAAGTCTTTTCGTTAGGCAAGTGCATAAAATGTCATCTATACAAACAGAAATATCATGTTTGTTTGCCGCATTTCCTCTAGCTTTCTCCCTAGAAAATACGAATGTGTAGAGCTGGTGTCTCCATGTGGAACCAATTAGAGTTTCCAAGCACAAAATTAAATGTTCCCTGTAAAAAAATTTCAAAACAATAAAGTCTGTGGATAATATCAGGAATACACAAACACAGATGCTGTAGCAATATTTCGGTTTGAGTTAGCCAAAACAAAACCGGATATTCAGGGTTTCATCCAGTCATATCCGGACAAACTGGTGTGGAATTCGTATGCAATGGACCGAGAAAATCACAGTAAAAATGGTTTTGGAGAAAAGCAAAGTCTTTTCGTTAGGCAAGTGCATCAAATGTCATCTATACAAACAGAAATATCAAGTTTGTTAGGAGCAGTTCCTCTAGCTTTCTCCCTAGAACATAAAAATGTGTGGAGCTGGTGTCTCCATGTGGGACCAATTAGAGTTTCCAAGCACAAAATTAAATGTTCTCTGATAAAAAAATTCAAAACAATAAAGTCTGTGGATAATATCAGGAATACACAAAGACAGAGGCTGTAGCAATATTTGGGTTTGAGTTAGCCAAAACAAAACCGGATATTTCTGGTTTCATCCAGTCATATCCGGACAAAGTGGTTTGGAAATCGTATGCAATGGACCGAGAAAATCACAGTAAAAATGGTTTTGGAGAAAAGCAAAGTCTTTTCGTTAGGCAAGTGCATAAAATGTCATCTAGACAAAGAGAAATATCATGTTGGTTTGCCGCACTTCCTCTAGCTTTCTCCCTAGAAAATAGGAATGTGTAGAGCTGGTGTCTCCATGTGGGACCAATTAGTGTTTCCAAGCATAAAATTAAATGTTCTCTGATAAAAAAAAATCAAAACAATAAAGTCCGTGGATAATATCAGGAATACACAAACACAGAGGCTGTAGCAATATTTTGGTTTGAGTTAGCTAAAATGAAACCGGATATTTCCGGTTTCATCCACTCATATCTGGGCAAACTGGTGTGGAATTCGTATGCAATGGACTAAGAAAATCTCAATAAAAATGGTTTTGGAGAAAAGCAAAGTCTTTTCGTTAGGCAAGTGCATTAAATGTCATCTATACAAACAGAAACATCATGTTTGTTAGCCGCAGTTCCTCTAGCTTTCTCCCTAGAAAATACGAATGTGTAGAGCTGGTGTCTCCATGTGGAACCAATTAGTGTTGCCAAGCATAAAATTAAATGTTCCCTAAAAAAAAAAAACATTGAAAACAATAAAGTCCGTGGATAATATCAGTAATACACAAACACAGAAGCTGAAGCAATATTTCGGTTTGAGTTAGCCAAAACAAAACCGGATATTTCCGGTTTCATCCAGTCATATCCTGACAAAGTGGTGTGGAATTCATATGCAATAGACCGAGAAAATCACAGTGAAAAGGGTTTTGGAGAAAAGCAAAGTCTTTTCGTTAGGCAAGTGTATAAAATGTCATCTATACAAACAGAAATATCATGTTTGTTTGCCGCAGTTCCTCTAGCTTTCTTCCTAGAAAATACGAATGTGTAGAGCTGGTGTCTCCATGTGGAACCAGTTAGTGTTTCTAAGCACAAAATTGAATGTTCCCTGTAAAAAAAATTCAAAACAATAAAGTCCGTGGATAATATCAGTAATACACAATCACAGAGGCTGTAGTAATATTTCGGTATGAGTTAGCCAAAACAAAACCGGATATTTAGGGTTTCATCCAGTCATATCCGGACAAAGTGGTGTGGAATTCGTATGCAATGGACACAGAAAATCACAGTAAAAATGGTTTTGGAGAAAAGCAAAGTCTTTTCGTTAGGCAAGTGCATAAAATGTCATCTAGACAAACAGAAATAGCATGTTTGTTTGCCGCAGTTCCTCTAGCTTTCTCCCTAGAAAATACGAATGTGTAGAGCTGGTGTCTCCATGTGGAACCAATTAGTGTTTCCAAGCATAAAATTAAATGGTCCCTTTAAAAAAAATCAAAACCATAAAGTCTGTGGATAATATCAGGAATACACAAACACAGAGGCTGTAGCAATATCTGGGATTGAGTTAGCGAAAAAAAAACCGGATATTAACGGTTTCATCCAGTCATATCCGGACAAACTGGTGTGGAATTCGTATGCAATGGACCAAGAAAATCACAGTAAAAATGGTTTTGGAGAAAAGCAAAGTCTTTTCGTTAGGCAAGTGCATAAAATGTCATCTAGAAAAACAGAAATATCATGTTTGTTTGCCGCAGTTCCTCTAGCTTTTTCCCTAGAAAATACAAATGTGTAGAGCTGGTGTCTCCATGTGGAACCAATTAGTGTTTCCAAGCATAAAATTAAATGTTCCATGAAAAAAAAAATATTTCAAAAAATAAGGTACGTGGATAATATCAGGAATACACAAACACAAAGGCTGTAGCAATATTTCGGTTTGAGTTAGTCAAAACAAAACCGGATATTCCCGGTTTAATCCAGTCATATCCGGACAAACTGGTGTGGAATTCGTATGCAATGGACCGAGAAAATCACAGTAAAAATGGTTTTGGAGAAAAGCAAAGTCTTTTCGTTAGGCAAGTGCATAAAATGTCATCTATACAAACAGAAATATCATGTTTGTTAGCCGCAGTTCCTCTAGCTTTCTCCCTAGAAAATACGAATGTGTAGAGCTGGTGTGTCTATGTGGAACCAATTAGTGTTTCCAAGCATAAATGAAATGTTCCCTGAAAAAAAAAAATCAAAACCATAAACTCCGTGGATAATATCAGGAATACACAAACACAGATGCTGTAGCAATATTTGGGTTTGAGTTAGCAAAAACAAAACCGGATATTTCCGGTTTCATCCACTCATATCTGGGCAAACTGGTTTGGAATTCGTATGCAATGGACTAAGAAAATCTCAGTAAAAATGGTTTTGGAGAAAAGCAAAGTCTTTTCGTTAGGCAAGTGTATAAAATGTCATCTATACAAACAGAAATATCATGTTTGTTTGCCGCAGTTCCTCTAGATTTCTCCCTAGAACAAACGAATGTGCAGAGCTGGTGTCTCCATGTGGAACCAATTAGAGTTTCCAAGCATAAAATTAAATGTTCCATGAAAAAAAAAAACATTCCAAAAAATAAAGTCCGTGGATAATATCAGGAATACACAAACACAGAGGCTGTAGCAATATTTCGGTTTGAGTTAGTCAAAACAAAACCGGATATTCCCGGTTTCATCCAGTCATATCCGGACAAACTGGTGTGGAATTCGTATGCAAGGGACCGAGAAAATCACAGTAAAAATGGTTTTGGAGAAAAGCAAAGTCTTTTCGTTAGGCAAGTGGATAAAATGTCATCTATACAAACAGAAACATCATGTTGGTTTGCCGCAGTTCCTCTAGCTTTCTCCCTAGAAAATACGAATCTGTAGAGCTGGTGTCTCCATGTGGGACCAATTAGAGTTTCCAAGCACAAAATTAAATGTTCTCTGATAAAAAAAAATCAAAACAATAAAGTCTGTGGATAATATCAGGAATACACAAAGACAGAGGCTGTAGCAATATCTGTGATTGAGTTAGCGAAAAAAAACCGGATATTTCCGGTTTCATCCAGTCATATCCGGACAAAGTGGTCTGGAATTCGTATGCAATGGACCGAGAAAATCACAGCAAAAATGGTTTTGGAGAAAAGCAAAGTCTTTTCGTTAGGCAAGTGCATAAAATGTCATCTATACAAACAGAAATATCATGTTTGTTTTCCGCAGTTCCTCTAGCTTTCTCCCTAGAAAATACGAATGTGTAGAGCTGGTGTCTCCATGTGGAACCAATTAGTGTTTCCAAGCATAAAATTAAATGTTCCCTGAAAAAAAAAACATTCAAAAAAATAAAGTCCGTGGATAATATCAGGAATACACAAAGACAGAAGCTGTAGCAATATTTGGGTTTGAGTTAGCCAAAACAAAACTGGATATTTCCGGTTTCATTCAGTCATATCCGGACAAAGTGGTGTGGAAATCGTATGCAATGGACCGAGAAAATCACAGGAAAAATGGTTTTGGAGAAAAGCAAAGTCTTTTCGTTAGGCAAGTGCATAAAATGTCATCTATACAAACAGTAATATCATGTTTGTTTGCCGCAGTTCCTCTAGCTTTCTCACTAGAAAATATGAATGTGTACCTCTGGTGTCTCAATGTGGAACCAATTAGAGTTTCCAAGCACAAAATTAAATGTTCTCTGATAAAAAAATCAAAACAATAAAGTCTGTGGATAATATCAGGAATACACAAACTCAGAGGCTGTAGCAATATCTGGGATTGAGTTAGCGAAAAAAAAAACCGGATATTTCTGGTTTCATCCAGTCATATCCGGACAAAGTGGTGTGGAAATCGTATGTAATCGACCTAGAAAATCACAGGAAAACTGGTTTTGGAGAAAAGCAAAGTCTTTTCATTAGGCAAGTGCATAAAATGTCATCTATACAAACAGAAATATCATGTTGGTTTGCCACAGTTCCTCTAGATTTCTCCCTAGAAACTAGGAATGTGTAGAGCTGGTGTCTCCATGTGGGACCAATTAGAGTTTCCAAGCACAAAATTAAATGTTTCCTGATAAAAAACATTCAAAACGATAAAGTCTGTGGATAATTTCAGGAATACACAATCACAGAGGCTGTAGCAATATCTGGGATTGAGTCAGCCAAAACAAAACCGGATATTTCTGGTTTCATCCAGTCATATCCGGACAAAGTGGTGTGGAATTCGTATGCAATGGACCGAGCAAATCACTCTAAAAATGGATTTGGTGAAAAGCAAAGTCTTTTCGTTAGGCAAGTGCATAAAATGTCATCTATAGAAACAGAAACATCATGTTTTTTAGCCGCAGTTCCTCTAGCTTTCTCCCTAGAAAATACGAATGTGTAGAGCTGGTGTCTCCATGTGGAACCAATTAGTGTTTCTAAGCGCAAAATTAAATGTTCCCTGAAAAAAAATTCAAAACAATAATGTCCGTGGATAATATCAGCAATACACAATCACAGATGCTGTAGCAATATCTGGGATTGAGTTAGCCAAAACAAAAGCAGATATTTCCAGATTCATTCAGTCATATCCGGACAAAGAGGTGTGGAATTCGTAAGCAATGGACCGAGCAAATCACAGGAAAAGTGGTTTTGGAGAAAAGCAAAATCTTTTCGTTAGGCAAGTGCATAAAATGTTATCTATACAAACAGAAATATCATGTTTGTTTGCCGCAGTTCCTCTAGCTTTCTCCCTAGAAAAAACGAATGTGGACAGCTGGTGTCTCCATGTGGGACCAATTAGAGTTTCCAAGTACAAAATTAAATGTTCCTTGAAAAAAAAAACATTCAAAAAAACAAAGTCCGTGCATAATATCAGGAATACTCAAACGCAGTGCCTGTAGCAATATCTGGGATTGCGTTAGCCAAAACAAAACCGGATATTTCTGGTTTCATCCAGTGACATCCGGACATAGTGGTGTGGAATTCGTATGCAATGGACCGAGAAAATCACAGTAAAAATGGTTTTGGAGGAAAGCAAAGTCTTTTTGTTAGGCAAGTGCATAAAATGTCGTCTATACAAACAGAGATATCATGTTTATTTGCCGCAGTTCCTCTAGCTTTCTCCCTAGAAAATACGAATGTGTAGAGCTGGTGTCTCCATGTGGAACCAATTAGATTTTCCAAGCATAAAATTAAATGTTCCATGAAAAAAAAAAACATTCCAAAAAATAAAGTCCGTGGATAATATCAGGAATACACAAACACAAAGGCTGTAGCAATATTTCGGTTTGAGTTAGTCAAAACGAAACCGGATATTTCCGGTTTCATCCAGTCTTTTCCGGACAAACTGGTGTGGAATTCATATGCAATGGACCGAGAAAATCACAGTAAAAATGGTTTTGGAGAAAAGCAAAGTCTTTTCGTTAGGCAAGTGCATAAAATGTCATCTATACAAACAGAAATATCATGTTTGTTAGCCGCAGTTCCTCTAGGATTCTCCCTAGAAAAAAAGAATGTGTAGAGCTCGTGTCTCCGTGTGGAACCAGTTAGTGTTTCTAAGCACAAAATTAAATGTTCCCTGTAAAAGAAAAATTCAAAACAATAAAGTCCGTGGATAATATCAGGAATACACAATCACAGAGGCTGTAGCAATATCTGGGATTGAGTTAGCCAAAACAAAACCGGATATTTCCGGTTTCATCCAGTCATATCCGGTCAAATTGGTGTGGAATTCGTATGCAATGGACCGAGAAAATCACAGTAAAAATGGTTTTGGAGAAAAGCAAAGTCTTTTCGTTAGGCAAGTGCATAAAATGTCATCTATAAAACAGAAATATCATGTTTGTTAGCCGCAGTTCCTCTAGCTTTCTCCCTAGAAAATACGAATGTGTAGACCTGGTGTCTCCATGTGGAATCAATTAGTGTTTCCAAGCATAAAATTAAATGTTTCATTAAAAAAATACATTCCAAAAAATACAGTCCGTGGATAATATCAGGAATACACAAACACAGAGGCTGTAGCAATATTTGGGTTTGAGTTAGCCAAAACAAAGCCGGATATTTCCGGTTTCATCCAGTCATATCCGGACAAGGTGGTGTGGAATTCGTATGCAATGGACCGAGAAAATCACAGTAAAAATGGTTTTGGAGAAAAGCAAAGTCTTTTTGTTAGGCAAGTGCATAAAATGTCGTCTATACAAACAGAGATATCATGTTTATTTGCCGCAGTTCCTCTAGCTTTCTCCCTAGAAAATACGAATGTGTAGAGCTGGTGTCTCCATGTGAGACCAATTAGAGTTTCCAAGCAGAAAATTAAATGTTCCCTAAAAAAAACATTCAAAAAATAAAGTCCGTGGATAATATCAGGAATACACAAACACAGAGGCTGTAGCAATATCTGGGATTGAGTTAGCGAAAAAAAAACCGGATATTTCTGGTTTCATCAAGTCATATCTGGAAAAACTGGTGTGGAATTCGTATGCAATGGACACAGAAAATCACAGGAAATATGGTTTTGGAGAAAAGCAAAGTCTTTTCGTTAGGCAAGTGCATAAAATGTCATCTATATAAACAGAAATATCATGTTTGTTAGCCGAAGTTCATCTAGCATTCTCCCTAGAAAATAAGAATGTGTAGACCTGGTGTCTCCATGTGGAACCAGTTAGTGTTTCTAAGCACAAAATTAAATGTTCCCTGTAAAAAAAATTCAAAACAAAAAAGTCCGTGGATAATATCACGAATACACAAACACAGAGGCTGTAGCAATATTTCGGTTTGAGTTAGCCAAAACAAAACTGGATATTTCCGGTGTCATCAAGTCATATCCGGACAAACTGGTGTGGAATTCGTATGCAATGGACCGAGAAAATCACAGTAAAAATAGTTTTGGAGAAAAGCAAAGTCTTTTCGTTAGGCAAGTGCATAAAATGTCATCTATACAAACAGAAATATCATGTTGGTTTGCCGCAGTTCCTCTAGCTTTCTCCCTAGAAAATACGAATGTGCAGAGCTGGTGTCTCCATGTGGGACCAATTAGAGTTTCCAAGCACAAAATTAAATGTTCTCTGAAAAAAAAATTCAAAACAATAAAGTCCGTGAATAATATCAGGAATACACAATCACAGAGGCTGTAGCAATATCTGGAATTCAGTTAGCCAAAAAAAAAAAAAAAAAAAAACGGATATTTCCGGTTTCATCCAGTCATACCGGACAAAGTGCTGTGGAATTAAATGCAATGGAACGAGAAAATCACAGTAAAAATGGTTTTGGAGAAAAGAAAAGTCTTTTCGTTAACCAAATGCATAAAGTGTCATCTATACAAACAGAAATATCATGTTTGTTTTCCGCAGTTCTTCTAGCTTTCTCCCTAGAAAATACGAATGTGTAGAGCTGGTGCCTCCATGTGGAACCAATTAGTGTTTCCAAGCATAAAATTAAATGTTCTCTGAAAGAAAAAAACATTCAAAAAATAAAGTCCATGTATAATATCAGGAATACTCAATCGCAGAGGCAGTAGCAATATTTCAGTTAGATTTAGCCAAAACAAAACCGGATTTTTCCGGTTTCATCCAGTCATATCCGGACAAAGTGTGTGGAATTCGTATGCAAGGGACCGAGCAAATCACTCCAAAAATGGTTTTGGAGAAAAGCAAAGTCTTTTCGTTAGGCAAGTGCATAAAATGTCATCTAGACAAACAGAAATATCATGTTTGTTAGCCGCAGTTCCTCTAGCTTTCTCGTGAGAAAAAACGAATGTGTAGAGCTGGTGTCTCCATGTGGAAGCAATTAGAGTTTCCAAGCATAAAATTAAATGTTCCATGAAAAAAAAACATTCAAAAAAATAAAGTCAGTGGATAATATCAGGAATACACAAACACAAAGGCTGTAGCAATATTTCGGTTTGAGTTAGTCAAAACAAAACCGGATATTTCCGGTTTCATCCAGTCATATCCGGACAAACTGCTGTGGAATTCGTATGCAATGGACCGAGAAAATCACTCTAAAAATGGTTTTGGAGAAAAGCAAAGTCTTTTCGTTAGGCAAGTGCATAAAATGTCATCCATACAAACAGAAATATCATGTTTGTTTGCCGCAGTTCCTCTAGCTTTCTCCCTAGAAAATAAGAATGTGTAGAGCTCGTGTCTCCATGTGGAACCAGTTAGTGTTTCCAAGCATAAAATTAAATGTTTCATTAAAAAAATACATTCCAAAAAATAAAGTCCGTGGATAATAAAAGGAATACACAATCACAGAGGCTGTAGCAATATTTCGGTTTGAGTTAGCCAAAACAAAGCCGGATATTTCCGGTTTCATCCAGTCATAACCGGACAAGTGGTGTGGAATTCGTATGCAATGGACCGAGCAAATTAGAGTAAAAATGGTTTTGGAGAAAAGCAAAGTCTTTTCGTTAGGCAAGTGCATAAAATGTCATCTATATAAACAGAAATATCATGTTTGTTAGCCGCAGTTCCTCTAGCTTTCTCCCTAGAAAATACGAATCTGTAGAGCTGGTGTCTCCATGTGGAACCAATTAGAGTTTCCAAGCATAAAATTAAATGTTCCATGAAAAAAAAAAAACATTCCAAAAAATATAGTCCGTGGATAATATCAGGAATACACAAACACAAAGGCTGTAGCAATATTTCGGTTTGAGTTAGTCAAAACAAAACCGGATATTTCCGGTTTCATCCAGTCATATCCGGACAAACTGCTGTGGAATTCGTATGCAATGGACCGAGAAAATCACTCTAAAAATGGTTTTGGAGAAAAGCAAAGTCTTTTCGTTAGGCAAGTGCATAAAATGTCATCCATACAAACAGAAATATCATGTTTGTTTGCCGCAGTTCCTCTAGCTTTCTGCCTAGAAAATAAGAATGTGTAGAGCTCGTGTCTCCATGTGGAACCAGTTAGTGTTTCTAAGCACAAAATTAAATGTTCCCTGTAAAAAAAAAATTCAAAACAATAAAGTCCGTGGATAATATCAGGAATACACAATCACAGAGGCTGTAGCAATATCTGGGATTGAGTTAGCCAAAACAAAACCGGATATTTCCGGTTTCATCCAGTCATATCCGGTCAAATTGGTGTGGAATTCGTATGCAATGGACCGAGAAAATCACAGTAAAAATGGTTTTGGAGAAAAGCAAAGTCTTTTCGTTAGGCAAGTGCATAAAATGTCATCTATAAAACAGAAATATCATGTTTGTAAGCCGCAGTTCATCTAGCATTCTCCCTAGAAAATAAGAATGTTTAGAGCTGGTGTCTCCATGTGGGACCAATTAGAGTTTCCAAGCACAAAATTAAATGTTCCCTAAAAAAATATTCAAAAAAATAAAGTCCATGGATAATATCAGGAATATACAAAGACAGAGGCTGTAGCAATATCTGGGATGGAGTTAGCCAAAAAAAAACCGGATATTTCCGGTTTCATCAAGTCATATTTGGAAAAACTGGTGTGGAATTCGTATGCAATGGACCGAGCAAATCACAGGAAAAGTGGTTTTGGAGAAAAGCAAAATCTTTTCGTTAGGCAAGTGCATAAAATGTTATCTATACAAACAGAAATATCATGTTTGTTTGCCACAGTTCCTCTAGCTTTCTCCCTAGAAAAAACGAATGTGGACAGCTGGTGTCTCCATGTGGGACCAATTAGAGTTTCCAAGTACAAAATTAAATGTTCCCTGAAAAAAAAAAAACATTCAAAAAAACAAAGTCCGTGCATAATATCAGGAATACTCAAACGCAGTGCCTGTAGCAATATCTGGGATTGCGTTAGCCAAAACAAAACCGGATATTTCTGGTTTCATCCAGTGACATCCGGACATAGTGGTGTGGAATTCGTATGCAATGGACCGAGAAAATCACAGTAAAAATGGTTTTGGAGGAAAGCAAAGTCTTTTCGTTAGGCAAGTGCATAAAATGTCATCTAGACAAACAGAAATATCATGTTTGTTAGCCGCAGTTCCTCTAGCTTTCTCCCTAGAAAAAACGAATGTGTAGAGCTGGTGTCTCCATGTGGAACCAATTAGATTTTCCAAACATAAAATTAAATGTTCCATGAAAAAAAAAAAACATTCCAAAAAATAAAGTCCGTGGATAATATCAGGAATACACAAACACAAAGGCTGTAGCAATATTTCGGTTTGAGTTAGTCAAAACGAAACCGGATATTTCCGGTTTCATCCAGTCTTTTCCGGACAAACTGGTGTGGAATTCATATGCAATGGACCGAGAAAATCACAGTAAAAATGGTTTTGGAGAAAAGCAAAGTCTTTTCGTTAGGCAAGTGCATAAAATGTCATCTATACAAACAGAAATATCATGTTTGTTAGCCGCAGTTCCTCTAGGATTCTCCCTAGAAAAAAAGAATGTGTAGAGCTCGTGTCTCCATGTGGAACCAGTTAGTGTTTCTAAGCACAAAATTAAATGTTCCCCGTAAAAGAAAAATTCAAAACAATAAAGTCCGTGGATAATATCAGGAATACACAATCACAGAGGCTGTAGCAATATCTGGGATTGAGTTAGCCAAAACAAAACCGGATATTTCCGGTTTCATCCAGTCATATCCGGTCAAATTTGTGTGGAATTCGTATGCAATGGACCGAGAAAATCACAGTAAAAATGGTTTTGGAGAAAAGCAAAGTCTTTTCGTTAGGCAAGTGCATAAAATGTCATCTATAAAACAGAAATATCATGTTTGTTAGCCGCAGTTCCTCTAGTTTTCTCCCTAGAACATACAAATGTGTAGAGCTGGTGTCTCCATGTGGAACCAATTAGTGTTTCCATGCACAAAATTAAATGTTCTCTGATAAAAAAAAATCAAAACAATAAAGTCTGTGGATAATATCCTGAATACACAAACACAGAGGCTGTAGCAATATTTCGGTTTGAGTTAGCCAAAACAAAACCGGATATTTCCGGTTTCATCCAGTCATATCCGGACAAGGTGGTGTGGAATTCGTATGCAATGGACCGAGAAAATCACAGTAAAAATGGTTTTGGAGAAAAGCAAAGTCTTTTTGTTAGGCAAGTGCATAAAATGTCGTCTATACAAACAGAGATATCATGTTTATTTGCCGCAGTTCCTCTAGCTTTCTCCCTAGAAAATACGAATGTGTAGAGCTGGTGTCTCCATGTGAGACCAATTAGAGTTTCCAAGCACAAAATTAAATGTTCCCTAAAAAAAATTCAAAAAATAAAGTCCGTGGATAATATCAGGAATACACAAACACAGAGGCTGTAGCAATATCTGGGATTGAGTTAGCGAAAAAAAAAACGGATATTTCTGGTTTCATCAAGTCATATCTGGAAAAACTGGTGTGGAATTCGTATGCAATGGACACAGAAAATCACAGGAAATATGGTTTTGGAGAAAAGCAAAGTCTTTTCGTTAGGCAAGTGCATAAAATGTCATCTATATAAACAGAAATATCATGTTTGTTAGCCGAAGTTCATCTAGCATTCTCCCTAGAAAATAAGAATGTGTAGACCTGGTGTCTCCATGTGGAACCAGTTAGTGTTTCTAAGCACAAAATTAAATGTTCCCTGTAAAAAAAATTCAAAACAAAAAAGTCCGTGGATAATATCACGAATACACAAACACAGAGGCTGTAGCAATATTTCGGTTTGAGTTAGCCAAAACAAAACTGGATATTTCCGGTGTCATCAAGTCATATCCGGACAAACTGGTGTGGAATTCGTATGCAATGGACCGAGAAAATCACAGTAAAAATAGTTTTGGAGAAAAGCAAAGTCTTTTCGTTAGGCAAGTGCATAAAATGTCATCTATACAAACAGAAATATCATGTTGGTTTGCCGCAGTTCCTCTAGCTTTCTCCCTAGAAAATACGAATGTGCAGAGCTGGTGTCTCCATGTGGGACCAATTAGAGTTTCCAAGCACAAAATTAAATGTTCTCTGAAAAAAAAATTCAAAACAATAAAGTCCGTGAATAATATCAGGAATACACAATGACAGAGGCTGTAGCAATATCTGGAATTCAGTTAGCCAAAAAAAAAAAAAAAAAACCGGATATTTCCGGTTTCATCCAGTCATACCGGACAAAGTGCTGTGGAATTAAATGCAATGGACCGAGAAAATCACAGTAAAAATGGTTTTGGAGAAAAGAAAAGTCTTTTCGTTAACCAAATGCATAAAGTGTCATCTATACAAACAGAAATATCATGTTTGTTTTCCGCAGTTCTTCTAGCTTTCTCCCTAGAAAATACGAATGTGTAGAGCTGGTGCCTCCATGTGGAACCAATTAGTGTTTCCAAGCATAAAATTAAATGTTCTCTGAAAGAAAAAAACATTCAAAAAATAAAGTCCATGTATAATATCAGGAATACTCAATCGCAGAGGCAGTAGCAATATTTCGGTTAGATTTAGCCAAAACAAAACCGGATTTTTCCGGTTTCATCCAGTCATATCCGGACAAAGTGTGTGGAATTCGTATGCAAGGGACCGAGCAAATCACTCCAAAAATGGTTTTGGAGAAAAGCAAAGTCTTTTCGTTAGGCAAGTGCATAAAATGTCATCTAGACAAACAGAAATATCATGTTTGTTAGCCGCAGTTCCTCTAGCTTTCTCGTGAGAAAAAACGAATGTGTAGAGCTGGTGTCTCCATGTGGAAGCAATTAGAGTTTCCAAGCATAAAATTAAATGTTCCATGAAAAAAAAACATTCAAAAAAATAAAGTCAGTGGATAATATCAGGAATACACAAACACAAAGGCTGTAGCAATATTTCCGTTTGAGTTAGTGAAAACAAAACCGGATATTTCCGGTTTCATCCAGTCATATCCGGACAAACTGCTGTGGAATTCGTATGCAATGGACCGAGAAAATCACTCTAAAAATGGTTTTGGAGAAAAGCAAAGTCTTTTCGTTAGGCAAGTGCATAAAATGTCATCCATACAAACAGAAATATCATGTTTGTTTGCTGCAGTTCCTCTAGCTTTCTCCCTAGAAAATAAGAATGTGTAGAGCTCGTGTCTCCATGTGGAACCAGTTAGTGTTTCCAAGCATAAAATTAAATGTTTCATTAAAAAAAATACATTCCAAAAAATAAAGTCCGTGGATAATAAAAGGAATACACAATCACAGAGGCTGTAGCAATATTTCGGTTTGAGTTAGCCAAAACAAAGCCGGATATTTCCGGTTTCATCCAGTCATAACCGGACAAGTGGTGTGGAATTCGTATGCAATGGACCGAGCAAATCAGAGTAAAAATGGTTTTGGAGAAAAGCAAAGTCTTTTCGTTAGGCAAGTGCATAAAATATCATCTATATAAACAGAAATATCATGTTTGTTAGCCGCAGTTCATCTAGCATTCTCCCCAGAAAATAAGAATGTGTAGAGCTCGTGTCTCCATGTGGAACCAGTTTGTGTTTCTAAGCACAAAATTAAATGTTCCCTGTAAAAAAAAAAATTCAAAAAAATAAAGTCCGTGGATAATATCAGGAATACACAATCACAGAGGCTGTAGCAATATCTGGGATTGAATTAGCCAAAACAAAACCGGATATTTCCGAATACATCCAGTCATATCCGGACAAACTGGTGTGGAATTCGTATGCAAGGGACCGAGCAAATCACTCCAAAAATGGTTTTGGAGAAAAGCAAAGTCTTTTTGTTAGGCAAGTGCATAAAATGTCATCTACACAAACAGAAATATCATGTTTGTTAGTCGCAGTTCCTCTAGCTTTCTCCCTAGAAAATACGAATCTGTAGAGCTGGTGTCTCCATGTGGAACCAATTAGAGTTTCCAAGCATAAAATTAAATGTTCCATGAAAAAAAAAACATTCCAAAAAATATAGTCCGTGGATAATATCAGGAATACACAAACACAAAGGCTGTAGCAATATTTCGGTTTGAGTTAGTCAAAACAAAACCGGATATTTCCGGTTTCATCCAGTCATATCCGGACAAACTGCTGTGGAATTCGTATGCAATGGACCGAGAAAATCACTCTAAAAATGGTTTTGGAGAAAAGCAAAGTCTTTTCTTTAGGCAAGTGCATAAAATGTCATCCATACAAACAGAAATATCATGTTTGTTTGCCGCAGTTCCTCTAGCTTTCTGCCTAGAAAATAAGAATGTGTAGAGCTCGTGTCTCCATGTGGAACCAGTTAGTGTTTCTAAGCACAAAATTAAATGTTCCCTGTAAAAAAAAATTTCAAAAAAATAAAGTCCGTGGATAATATCAGGAATACACAATCACAGAGGCTGTAGCAATATCTGGGATTGAGTTAGCCAAAACAAAACCGGATATTTCCGGTTTCATCCAGTCATAACCTGACAAGTGGTGTGGAATTCGTATGCAATGGACCGAGCAAATCACAGTAAAAATGGTTTTGGAGAAAAGCAAAGTCTTTTCGTTAGGCAAGTGCATAAAATGTCATCTATAAAACAGAAATATCATGTTTGTTAGCCGCAGTTCATCTAGCATTCTCCTTAGAAAATAAGAATGTTTAGAGCTGGTTTCTCCATGTGGGACCAACTAGAGTTTCCAAGCACAAAATTAAATGTTCCCTAAAAAAATATTCAAAAAAATAAAGTCCATGGATAATATCAGGAATATACAAAACAGAGGCTGTAGCAATATCTGGGATGGAGTTAGCCAAAAAAAAACCGGATATTTCCGGTTTCATCAAGTCATATTTGGAAAAACTGGTGTGGAATTCGTATGCAATGGACCGAGAAAATCACAGTAAAAATGGTTTTGGAGAAAAGCAAAGTCTTTTCGTTAGGCAAGTGCATAAAATGTCATCTATACAAACAGCAATATCATGTTTGTTTGCCGCAGTTCCTCTAGCTTTCTCCCTAGAAAAAACGAATGTGGACAGCTGGTGTCTCCATGTGGGACCAATTAGAGTTTCCAAGTACAAAATTAAATGTTCCCTGAAAAAAAAAACATTCAAAAAAACAAAGTCCGTGCATAATATCAGGAATACTCAAACGCAGTGCCTGTAGCAATATCTGGGATTGCGTTAGCCAAAACAAAACCGGATATTTCCGGTTTCATCCAGTCATAACCGGACAAGTGGTGTGGAATTCGTATGCAATGGACCGAGAAAATCACAGTAAAAATGGTTTTGGAGAAAAGCAAAGTCTTTTCGTTAGGCAAGTGCATAAAATGTCATCTATACAAACAGAAATATCATGTTTGTTTGCCGCAGTTCCTCTACTTTCTCCCTAGAAAATACGAATGTGTAGAGGTGGTGTCTCCATGTGGAACCAATTAGTGTTTCTAAGCACAAAATTAAATGTTCCCTGAAAAAAAAAACATTCAAAAAAATAAAGTCCGTGGATAATATCAGGAATACTCAAACACAGAGGCTGTAGCAATATCTGGGATTGAGTTAGCCAAAAAAAAACCGGATATTTCCGGTTTCATCCAGTCATATCGGGACATAGTGGTGTGGAATTCGTATGCAATGGAACGAGAAAATCACTCTAAAAATGGTTTTGGAGAAAAGCAAAGTCTTTTCGTTAGGCAAGTGCATAAAATGTCATCTATAAAACAGAAATATCATGTTTGTTAGCCGCAGTTCCTCTAGCTTTCTCCCTAGAAAATACGAATGTGTAGAGCTGGTGTCTCCATGTGGAACCAGTTAGTGTTTCTAAGCACAAAATTAAATGTTCCCTGTAAAAAAAAATTCAAAACAATAAAGTCCGTGGATAATATCAGGAATACACAATCACAGAGGCTGTAGCAATATCTGGGATTGAGTTAGCCAAAACAAAACCAGATATTTCCGGATTCATCCAGTCATAACCGGACAAGTGGTGTGGAATTCGTATGCAATGGACCGAGCAAATCACAGTAAAAATGGTTTTGGAGAAAAGCAAAGTCTTTTCGTTAGGCAAGTGCATAAAATGTCATTTATACAAACAGAAATATCATGTTTGTTAGCCGCAGTTCCTCTAGCTTTCTCCCTAGAAAAAACGAATGTGTAGAGCTGGTGTCTCCATGTGGAACCAATTAGATTTTCCAAGCATAAAATTAAATGTTCCATGAAAAAAAAAATTCCAAAAAATAAAGTCCGTGGATAATATCAGGAATACACAAACACAAAGGCTGTAGCAATATTTCGGTTTGAGTTAGTCAAAACGAAACCGGATATTTCCGGTTTCATCCAGTCTTTTCCGGACAAACTGGTGTGGAATTCGTATGCAATGGACCGAGAAAATCACAGTAAAAATGGTTTTGGAGAAAAGCAAAGTCTTTTCGTTAGTCAAGTGCATCAAATGTCATCTATACAAACAGAAATATCATGTTTGTTAGCCGCAGTTCCTCTAGCTTTCTCCCTAGAAAATACGAATGTGTAGACCTGGTGTCTCCATGTGGAATCAATTAGTGTTTCCAAGCATAAAATTAAATGTTTCATTAAAAAAAATACATTCCAAAAAATAAAGTCCGTGGATAATATCAGGAATACACAAACACAGAGGCTGTAGCAATATTTGGGTTTGAGTTAGCCAAAACAAAGCCGGATATTTCCGGTTTCATCCAGTCATATCCGGACAAAGTGGTCTGGAATTCGTATGCAATGGACCGAGAAAATCACAGTAAAAATGGTTTTGGAGAAAAGCAAAGTCTTTTTGTTAGGCAAGTGCATAAAATGTCGTCTATACAAACAGAAATATCAAGTTTATTTGCCGCAGTTCCTCTAGCTTTCTCCCTAGAAAATACGAATGTGTAGAGCTGGTGTCTCAATGTGAGACCAATTAGAGTTTCCAAGCACAAAATTAAATGTTCCCTAAAAAAACATTCAAAAAAATAAAGTCCGTGGATAATATCAGGAATACACAAAGACAGAGGCTGTAGCAATATCTGGGATTGAGTTAGCGAAAAAAAAAACCGGATATTTCTGGTTTCATCAAGTCATATCTGGAAAAACTGGTGTGGAATTCGTATGCAATGGACACAGAAAAACACAGGAAATATGGTTTTGGAGAAAAGCAAAGTCTTTTCGTTAGGCAAGTGCATAAAATGTCATCTATATAAACAGAAATATCATGTTTGTTAGCCGAAGTTCATCTAGCATTCTCCCTAGAAAATAAGAATGTGTAGAGCTCGTGTCTCCATGTGGAACCAGTTAGTGTTTCTAAGCACAAAATTAAATGTTCCCTGTAAAAAAAATTCAAAACAAAAAAGTCCGTGGATAATATCACGAATACACAAACACAGAGGCTGTAGCAATATTTCGGTTTGAGTTAGCCAAAACAAAACTGGATATTTCCGGTGTCATCAAGTCATATCCGGACAAACTGGTGTGGAATTCGTATGCAATGGACCGAGAAAATCACAGTAAAAATAGTTTTGGAGAAAAGCAAAGTCTTTTCGTTAGGCAAGTGCATAAAATGTCATCTATACAAACAGAAATATCATGTTGGTTTGCCGCAGTTCCTCTAGCTTTCTCCCTAGAAAATACGAATGTGTAGAGCTGGTGTCTCCATGTGGGACCAATCAGAGTTTCCAAGCACAAAATTAAATGTTCTCTGAAAAAAAATTCAAAACAATAAAGTCCGTGAATAATATCAGGATTACACAATCACAGAGGCTGTAGCAATATCTGGAATTCAGTTAGCCAAAAAAAAAAAAAAACGGATATTTCCGGTTTCATCCATTCATACCGGACAAAGTGCTGTGGAATTCAATGCAATGGACCGAGAAAATCACAGTAAAAATGGTTTTGGAGAAAAGAAAAGTCTTTTCGTTAACCAAATGCATAAAGTGTCATCTATACAAACAGAAATATCATGTTTGTTTTCCGCAGTTCCTCTAGCTTTCTCCCTAGAAAATACGAATGTGTAGAGCTGGTGCCTCCTAGTGGAACCAATTAGTGTTTCCAAGCATAAAATTAAATGTTCTCTGAAAGAAAAAAACATTCAAAAAATAAAGTCCATGGATAATATCAGGAATACTCAATCGCAGAGGCAGTAGCAATATTTCGGTTAGATTTAGCCAAAACAAAACCGGATATTTCCGGTTTCATCCAGTCATATCCGGACAAAGTGTGTGGAAGTCGTATGCAAGGGACCGAGCAAATCACTCCAAAAATGGTTTTGGAGAAAAGCAAAGTCTTTTCGTTAGGCAAGTGCATAAAATGTCATCTAGACAAACAGAAATATCATGTTTGTTAGCCGCAGTTCCTCTAGCTTTCTCCCCAGAAAATACGAATGTGTAGAGCTGGTGTCTCCATGTGGAAGCAATTAGAGTTTCCAAGCATAAAATTAAATGTTCCATGAAAAAAAAAAAACATTCCAAACAATAAAGTCCGTGGATAATATCAGGAATACACAAACACAAAGGCTGTAGCAATATTTCGGTTTGAGTTAGTCAAAACAAAACCGGATATTTCCGGTTTCATCCAGTCATATCCGGACAAACTGCTGTGGAATTCGTATGCAATGGACCGAGAAAATCACTCTAAAAATGGTTTTGGAGAAAAGCAAAGTCTTTTCGTTAGGCAAGTGCATAAATGTCATCCATACAAACAGAAATATCATGTTTGTTTGCCGCAGTTCCTCTAGCTTTCTCCCTAGAAATTAAGAATGTGTAGAGCTCGTGTCTCCATGTGGAACCAGTTAGTGTTTCTAAGCACAAAATTAAATGTTCCCTGTAAAAAAAAAATTCAAAACAATAAAGTCCGTGGATAATATCAGGAATACATAATCACAGAGGCTGTAGCAATATCTGGGATTGAGTTAGCCAAAACAAAACCGGATATTTCCAGTTTCATCCAGTCATAACCGGACAAGTGGTGTGGAATTCCTATGCAATGGACCGAGCAAATGACAGTAAAAATGGTTTTGGAGAAAAGCAAAGTCTTTTCGTTAGGCAAGTGCATAAAATGTCATCTATAAAACAGAAATATCATGTTTGTTAGCCGCAGTTCCTCTAGCTTTCTCCCTAGAAAATACGAATGTGTAGAGCTGGTGTCTCCATGTGGAACCAATTAGTGTTTCCAAGCATAAAATTAAATGTTTCATTAAAAAAAATACATTCCAAAAAATAAAGTCCGTGGATAATAAAAGGAATACACAATCACAGAGGCTGTAGCAATATTTCGGTTTGAGTTAGCCAAAACAAAGCCGGATATTTCTGGCTTCATCCAGTCATATCCGGACAAACTGGTGTGGAATTCGTATGCAATGGACTGAGAAAATCACAGTAAAATGGTTTTGGAGAAAAGCAAAGTCTTTTCATTAGGCAAGTGCATAAAATGTCATCTATACAAACAGAAATATCATGTTTGTTTGCCGCAGTTCCTCTAGCACTCTCCCTAGAAAATAAGAATGTGTAGAGCTCGTGTCTCCATGTGGAACCAGTTAGTGTTTCTAAGCACAAAATTAAATTTTCCCTATAAAAAATTCAAAACAATAAAGTCCGTGGATAATATCAGGAATACACAATCACAGAGGCTGTAGCAATATCTGGGATTGAGTTAGCCAAAACAAAACCGGGTATTTCCGGTTTCATCCAGTCATAACCAGACAAAGTGGTGTGGAATTCGTATGCAATGGACCGAGCAAATCACAGTAAAAATGGTTTTGGAGAAAAGCAAATCTTTTCGTTAGGCAAGTGCATAAAATGTCGTCTATACAAACAGAAATATCATGTTTGTTTGCCGCAGTTCCTCTAGCTTTCTCCCTAGAAAATACAAATGTGTAGAGCTGGTGTCTCCATGTGGGACCAACTAGAGTTTCCAAGCACAAAATTAAATGTTCCCAAAAAAATTCAAAAAAATAAGTCAGTGGATAATATCAGGAATACACAAACACAAAGGCTGTAGCAATATCTGGGATGGAGTTAGCCAAAAAAAAAAACCGGATATTTCCGGTTTCATCAAGTCATATCCGGACAAAGTGGTGAGGAATTCATATGCAATGGACACAGAAAATCACAGTAAAAATGGTTTTGGAGAAAAGCAAAGTCTTTTCGTTAGGCAAGTGCATAAAATGTCATCTATATAAACAGAAATATCATGTTTGTTAGCCGCAGTTCATCTAGCATTCTCCCCAGAAAATAAGAATGTGTAGAGCTCGTGTCTCCATGTGGAACCAGTTAGTGTTTCTAAGCACAAAATTAAATGTTCCCTGTAAAAAAAAATTCAAAACAAAAAAGTCCGTGGATAATATCAGGAATACACAATCACAGAGGCTGTAGCAATATCTGGGATTGAGTTAGCCAAAACAAAACCGGATATTTCCGAATTCATCCAGTCATATCCGGACAAACTGGTGTGGAATTCGTATGCAAGGGACCGAGCAAATCACTCCAAAAATGGTTTTGGAGAAAAGCAAAGTCTTTTCGTTAGGCAAGTGCATAAAATGTCATCTACACAAACAGAAATATCATGTTTGTTAGTCGCAGTTCCTCTAGCTTTCTCCCTAGAAAATACGAATGTGTAGAGCTGGTGTCTCCATGTGGAAGCAATTAGAGTTTCCAAGCATAAAATTAAATGTTCCATGAAAAAAAAAATTCCAAAAAATATAGTCCATGGATAATATCAGGAATACACAAACACAAAGGCTGTAGCAATATTTCGGTTTGAGTTAGTCAAAACAAAACCGGATATTTCCGGTTTCATCCAGTCATATCCGGACAAACTGCTGTGGAATTCGTATGCAATGGACCGAGAAAATCACTCTAAAAATGGTTTTGGAGAAAAGCAAAGTCTTTTCGTTAGGCAAGTGCATAAAATGTCATCCATACAAACAGAAATATCATGTTTGTTTGCCGCAGTTCCTCTAGCTTTCTCCCAAGAAAATAAGAATGTGTAGAGCTCGTGTCTCCATGTGGAACCAGTTAGTGTTTCTAAGCACAAAATTAAATTTTCCCTATAAAAAATTCAAAACAATAAAGTCCGTGGATAATATCAGGAATACACAATCACAGAGGCTGTAGCAATATCTGGGATTGAGTTAGCCAAAACAAAACCGGGTATTTCCGGTTTCATCCAGTCATAACCAGACAAAGTGGTGTGGAATTCGTATGCAATGGACCGAGCAAATCACAGTAAAAATGGTTTTGGAGAAAAGCAAATCTTTTCGTTAGGCAAGTGCATAAAATGTCGTCTATACAAACAGAAATATCATGTTTGTTTGCCGCAGTTCCTCTAGCTTTCTCCCTAGAAAATACAAATGTGTAGAGCTGGTGTCTCCATGTGGGACCAACTAGAGTTTCCAAGCACAAAATTAAATGTTCCCAAAAAAATTCAAAAAAATAAGTCAGTGGATAATATCAGGAATACACAAACACAAAGGCTGTAGCAATATCTGGGATGGAGTTAGCCAAAAAAAAAAACCGGATATTTCCGGTTTCATCAAGTCATATCCGGACAAAGTGGTGAGGAATTCATATGCAATGGACACAGAAAATCACAGTAAAAATGGTTTTGGAGAAAAGCAAAGTCTTTTCGTTAGGCAAGTGCATAAAATGTCATCTATATAAACAGAAATATCATGTTTGTTAGCCGCAGTTCATCTAGCATTCTCCCCAGAAAATAAGAATGTGTAGAGCTCGTGTCTCCATGTGGAACCAGTTAGTGTTTCTAAGCACAAAATTAAATGTTCCCTGTAAAAAAAAATTCAAAACAAAAAAGTCCGTGGATAATATCAGGAATACACAATCACAGAGGCTGTAGCAATATCTGGGATTGAGTTAGCCAAAACAAAACCGGATATTTCCGAATTCATCCAGTCATATCCGGACAAACTGGTGTGGAATTCGTATGCAAGGGACCGAGCAAATCACTCCAAAAATGGTTTTGGAGAAAAGCAAAGTCTTTTCGTTAGGCAAGTGCATAAAATGTCATCTACACAAACAGAAATATCATGTTTGTTAGTCGCAGTTCCTCTAGCTTTCTCCCTAGAAAATACGAATGTGTAGAGCTGGTGTCTCCATGTGGAAGCAATTAGAGTTTCCAAGCAGAAAATTAAATGTTCCATGAAAAAAAAAATTCCAAAAAATATAGTCCATGGATAATATCAGGAATACACAAACACAAAGGCTGTAGCAATATTTCGGTTTGAGTTAGTCAAAACAAAACCGGATATTTCCGGTTTCATCCAGTCATATCCGGACAAACTGCTGTGGAATTCGTATGCAATGGACCGAGAAAATCACTCTAAAAATGGTTTTGGAGAAAAGCAAAGTCTTTTCGTTAGGCAAGTGCATAAAATGTCATCCATACAAACAGAAATATCATGTTTGTTTGCCGCAGTTCCTCTAGCTTTCTCCCAAGAAAATAAGAATGTGTAGAGCTCGTGTCTCCATGTGGAACCAGTTAGTGTTTCTAAGCACAAAATTAAATGTTTCCTGTAAAAAAAAAATTCAAAACAATAAAGTCCGTGGATAATATCAGGAATACACAATCACAGAGGCTGTAGCAATATCTGGGATTGAGTTAGCCAAAACAAAACCGGATATTTCCAGTTTCATCCAGTCATAACCGGACAAGTGGTGTGGAATTCCTATGCAATGGACCGAGCAAATGACAGTAAAAATGGTTTTGGAGAAAAGCAAAGTCTTTTCGTTAGGCAAGTGCATAAAATGTCATCTATAAAACAGAAATATCATGTTTGTTAGCCGCAGTTCCTCTAGCTTTCTCCCTAGAAAATACGAATGTGTAGAGCTGGTGTCTCCATGTGGAACCAATTAGTGTTTCCAAGCATAAAATTAAATGTTTCATTAAAAAAAATACATTCCAAAAAATAAAGTCCGTGGATAATATCAGGAATACACAAACTGAGATGCTGTAGCAATATTTCGGTTTGAGTTAGACAAAAAAAGCCGGATATTTCTGGTTTCATCCAGTCATATCCGGACAAACTGGTGTGGAATTGGTATGCAATGGACCGAGAAAATCACTCTAAAAATGGTTTTGGAGAAAAGCAAAGTCTTTTCGTTAGGCAAGTGCATAAAATGTCATCTATACAAAAAGAAATATCATGTTTGTTAGCCGCAGTTCCTCTAGCACTCTCCCTAGAAAATAAGAATGTGTAGAGCTCGTGTCTCCATGTGGAACCAGTTAGTGTTTCTAAGCACAAAATTAAATTTTCCCTATAAAAAATTCAAAACAATAAAGTCCGTGGATAATATCAGGAATACACAATCACAGAGGCTGTAGCAATATCTGGGATTGAGTTAGCCAAAACAAAACCGGATATTTCCGGTTTCATCCAGTCATAACCGGACAAGTGGTGTGGATTTCGTATGCAATGGACCGAGCACATCACAGTAAAAATGGTTTTGGAGAAAAGCAAAGACTTTTCGTTAGGCAAGTGCATAAAATGTCATCTAGACAAACAGAAATATCATGTTTGTTAGCCGCAGTTCCTCTAGCATTCTCCCTAGAAAAAACGAATGTGTAGAGCTGGTGTCTCCATGTGGAACCAATTAGATTTTCCAAGCATAAAATTAAATGTTCCATTAAAAAAAAAACATTCCAAAAAATAAAGTCCGTGGATAATATCAGGAATACACAATCACAGAGGCTGTAGCAATATCTGGGATTGAGTTAGCCAAAACAAAACCGGATATTTCCAGTTTCATCCAGTCATAACCGGACAAGTGGTGTGGAATTCGTATGCAATGGATCGAGCATATCACAGTAAAAATGGTTTTGGAGAAAAGCAGTCTTTTCGTTAGGCAAGTGCATAAAATGTCATCTATAAAACAGAAATATCATGTTTGTTAGCCGCAGTTCATCTAGCATTCTCCCTAGAAAATAAGAATGTTTAGAGCTGGTGTCTCCATGTGGGAGCAACTAGAGTTTCCAAGCACAAAATTAAATGTTCCCTAAAAAAATATTCAAAAAAATAAAGTCCATGGATAATATCAGGAATATACAAAGACAGAGGCTGTAGCAATATCTGGGATGGAGTTAGCCAAAAAAAACCAGATATTTCCGGTTTCATCAAGTCATATTTGGAAAAACTGGTGTGGAATTCGTATGCAATGGACCGAGAACATCACAATAAAAATGGTTTTGGAGAAAAGCAAAGTCTTTTCGTTAGGCAAGTGCATCAAATGTCATCTATACAAACAGCAATATCATGTTTGTTAGCCGCAGTTCCTCTAGCATTCTCCCTAGAAAATAAGAATGTGTAGAGCTCGTGTCTCCATGTGGAATCAGTTAGTGTTTCTAAGCACAAAATTAAATGTTCCCTGTAAAAAAAAATTCAAAACAATAAAGTCCGTGGATAATATCAGGAATACACAATCACAGAGGCTGTAGCAATATCTGGGATTGAGTTAGCCAAAACAAAACCGGATATTTCCGGTTTCATCCAGTCATAACCGGACAAGTGGTATGGAATTCGTATGCAATGGACCGAGGAAATCACTCTAAAAATGGTTTTGGAGAAAAGCAAAGTCTTTTCGTTAGGCAAGTGCATCAAATGTCATCTATACAAACAGAAATAGCATGTTTATTTGCTGCAGTTCCTCTAGCTTTCTCCCTAGAACATAAAATTGTGTAGAGCTGGTGTCTCCATGTGGAACCAATTAGTGTTTCCAAGCATAAAATTAAATGTTCCCTGAAAAAAAAACATTTAAAACAATAAATTCCGTGGATAATATTATGAATACACAAACACAGATGCTGTAGCAATATTAGGGTTTGAGTAAGACAAAACGAAACCGGATATTTCCAGTTTCATCCAGTCATATCCGGACAAAGTGGTGTGAAATTCATATGCAATGGACCGAGAAAATCACAGGAAAAATGGTTTTGCAGAAAAGCAGAGTCTTTTCGTTAGGCAAGTGCATTAAATGTCATCTATACAAACAGAAATATCATGTTTGTTTGCCGCAGCTCCTCTAGCTTTCTCCCTAGAATAAACATATGTGTAGAGCTGGTCTCTCCATGTGGAACCAATTAGAGTTTCCAAGCATAAAATTAAATGTTCCATGAAAAAAAAAAAACATTCCAAAAAATAAAGTCCGTGGATAATATCAGGAATACACAATCACAGAGGCTGTAGCAATATCTGGGATTGAGTTAGCCAAAACAATACCGGATATTTCCGGTTTCATCCAGTCATATCCGGACAAACTGCTGTGGAATTCGTATGCAATGGACCGAGGAAATCACTCTAAAAATGGTTTTGGAGAAAAGCAAAGTCTTTTCGTTAGGCAAGTGCATAAAATGTCATCTATACAAACATAAATATCATGTTTCTTTGCCGCAGTTCATCTAGCTTTCTCACTAGAAAATACGAATGTGTAGAGCTGGTGTCTCCATGTGGCACCAATTAGAGTTTCCAAGAACAAAGTTAAATGTTCCCTGATTAAAAAAAAAAAACACAACAATAAAGTCCGTGGATAATATCAAGAATACACAAACACAAATGCTGTAGCAATATTTCGGTTTGAGTTAGCCAAAACAAAACTGGATATTTCCGATTTCATCCAGTCATATCCGGACAAAGTTGTGTGGAATTCGTATGCAATGGACCGAGAAAATCACAGTAAAAATGGTTTTGGAGAAAAGCAAAGTCTTTTCCTTAGGCAAGTGCATTAAATGTCATCTATACAAACAGAAATATCATGTTTGTTTGCCGCAGTTCCTCTAGCTTTCTCCCTAGAAAATATGAATGTGTAGAGCTGGTGTCTCCATGTGGAACCAATTAGTGTTTCCAAGCATAAAATTAAATGTTCCCTGAAAAAAAAACATTCAAAAAAATAAAGTCCGTGGATAATATCACGAATACACAAACAAGGAGGCTGTAGCAATATCTGGGATAGAATTAGCCAAAACGAAACCGGATATTTCCGGTTTCATCCAGTCATATTCGGACAAACTGGTGTGGAATTCGTATGCAATGGACCAAGAAAATCACAGTAAAAATGGTTGTGGAGAAAAGCAAAGTCTTTTTGTTAGGCAAGTGCATAAAATGTCATCTATACAAACAGAAATATCATGTTTGTTTGCCGCGGTTCCTCTAGCTTTCTCCCTAGAAAATATGAATGTGTAGAGCTGGTGTCTCCATGTGGAACCAATTAGTGTTTCTAAGCACAAAATTAAATGTTCCCTTAAAAAAAAAAGCATTCTTAAAAATAAAGTCTGTGGATAATATCAGGAATGCACAAACACAGATGCTGTAGCAATATTTCGGTTTGAGTTAGCCAAAACAAAACCAGATATTTCCGATTTCATCCAGTCATATCCGGACAAAGTGGTGTGGAATTCGTATGCAATGGATCCACTAAATCACAGGAAAAATGGTTTTGGAGAAAAGCAAAGTCTTTTCGTTAGGCAAGTGCATAAAATATCATCTATACAAACAGAAATATCATGTTTGTTTGCCGCAGTTCCTCTAGCTTTCTCCCTAGAAAATACGAATGTGTAGAGCTGGTGTCTCCATGTGGAACCAATTAGTGTTTCCAAGCATAAAATTAAGTGTTCCCTGAAAAAAAAAACATTTAAAAAAATAAAGTCCGTGGATAATATCACGAATACACAAACAAAGAGGCTGTAGCTATATCTGGGATTGAATTAGCCAAAAAGAAACCGGATATTTCCGGTTTCATCCAGTCATATTCGGACAAACTGGTGTGGAATTCGTATGCAATGGACCGAGAAAATCACAGTAAAAATGGTTTTTGAGAAAAGCAAAGTCTTTTCGTTAGGCAAGTGCATAAAATGTCATCTATACATACAGAAATAGCATGTTTGTTTGCTGCAGTTCCTCTAGCATTCTCCCTAGAACATAAAAATGTGTAGAGCTGGTGTCTCCATGCGAAACCAATTAGTGTTTCCAAGCATAAAATTAAATGTTCCCTGAAAAAAAAACATTCAAAAAAATAAGTCCGTGGATAATATCAGGAATACACAAACACAGAGGCTATAGCAATATTTCGGTTTGAGTTAGCCAAAACAAAACCGCAGATTTCCGGTTTCATCCAGTCATATCCGGACAAACTGGTGTGGAATTGGTATGCAATGGCCCGAGAAAATCACAGGAAAAATGGTTTTGGAGAAAAGCAAAGTCTTTTCGTTAGGCAAGTGCATCAAATGTCATCTAGACAAACAGAAATATCATGTTTGTTTGCCGCAGTTCCTCTAGCTTTCTCCCTAGAAAATAAGAATGTGTAGAGCTGGTGTCTCCATGTGGAACCAATTAGTGTTTCTAAGCATAAAATTAAATGTTCTCTGAAAAAAAAATTCAAAACCATAAAGTCCGTGGATAATATCAGGAATACACAAACACAGAGGCTGTAGCAATATCTGGGATTGAATTAGCCAAAACGAAACCGGATATTTCCGGTTTCATCCAGTCATATCCGGACAAACTTGGGTGGAATTCATATGCAATGGACCGAAAAAATCACAGTAAAAATGGTTTTGGAGAAAAGCAAAGTCTTTTCGTTAGGCAAGTGCATAAAATGTCATCTATACAAACAGAAATATCATGTTTGTTTGCCGCAGTTCCTCTAGCTTTCTCCCTAGAAAATACGAATGTGTAGAGCTGGGGTCTCCATGTGAGACCAATTAGAGTTTCCAAGGACAAAGTTAAATGTTCCCTGATAAAAAAAAAAAAAACAAAACAATAAAGTCCGTGGGTAGCATCAAGAATACACGAACGCAGATATGTAGCAATATTTCGGTTTGAGTTAGCCAAAACAAAACCGGATATTTCCGGTTTCATCCAGTCATATTCGGACAAAGTGGTGTGGAATTCGTATGCAATGGACCGAGAAAATCACAGGAAAAATGGTTTTGGAGAAAAGCAAAGTCTTTTCGTTAGGCAAGTGCATAAAATGTCATCTATACAAACAGAAAAATCATGTTTGTTTCCTGCAGTTCCTCTAGCTTTCTCCCTAGAACAAACAAATGTGTAGAGCTGGTGTCTCCATGTGGAACCAATTAGTGTTTCCAAGCATAAAATTAAATGTTCCCTGAAAAAAAACATTCAAAAAAATAAAGTCCGTGGATAATATCACGAATACACAAACAAAGAGGCTGTAGCAATATCTGGGATTGAATTAGCCAAAAAGAAACCGGATATTTCCGGTTTCATCCAGTCATATCCGGACAAAGTGGTGTGGAATTCGTATGCAATGGACCGAGAAAATCACAGTAAAAATGGTTTTGGAGAAAAGCAAAGTCTTTTCGTTAGGCAAGTGCATAAAATGTCATCTATACAAACAGAAATAGCATGTTAGTTTGCCGCAGTTCCTCTAGCTTTCTCCCTAGAAAATACGAATGTGTAGAGCTGGTGTCTCCATGTGGCACCAATTAGAGTTTCCAAGGACAAAGTTAAATGCTCCCTGATAAAAAAAAAAACAATAAAGTCCGTGGATAATATCAAGAATACACAAACACAGATGCTGTAGCAATATTTCGGTTGAGTTAGCCAAAACGAAACCGGATATTTCCGGTTTCATCCAGTCATATCCGGACAAAGTGGTGTGGAATTCGTATGCAATGGAACGAGAAAATCACAGGAAAAATGGTTTTGGAGAAAAGCAAAGTCTTTTCCTTAGGCAAGTGCATAAAATGTCATCTATACAAACAGAAATATCATGTTAGTTTGCCGCAGTTCCTCTAGCTTTCTCCCTAGAATAAACCAATGTGTAGAGCTGGTGTCTCCATGTGGAACCAATTAGTGTTTCCAAGCATAAAATTAAATGTTCCCTGAAAAAAAAAACATTTAAAACAATAAATTCCGTGGATAATATTATGAATACACAAACACAGATGCTGTAGCAATATTAGGGTTTGAGTAAGACAAAATGAAACCGGATATTTCCAGTTTCATCCAGTCATATCCGGACAAAGTGGTGTGAAATTCGTATGCAATGGACCGAGAAAATCACAGTAAAAATGGATTTGCAGAAAAGCAGAGTCTTTTCGTTAGGCAAGTGCACTAAATATCATCTATACAAACAGAAATATCATGTTTGTTTGCCGCAGTTCCTCTAGCTTTCTCCCTAGAATAAACATATGTGTAGAGCTGGTGTCTCCATGTGGAACCAATTAGAGTTTCCAAGCATAAAATTAAATGTTCTCTGAAAAAAAAATTCAAAACCATAAAGTCCGTGGATAATATCAGGAATACACAAACACAGAGGCTGTAGGAATATCTGGGATTGAATTAGCCAAAACGAAACCGGATATTTCCGGTTTCATCCAGTCATATCCGGACAAACTTGGGTGGAATTCATATGCAATGGACCGAAAAAATCACAGTAAAAATGGTTTTGGAGAAAAGCAAAGTCTTTTCGTTAGGCAAGTGCATAAAATGTCATCTATACAAACAGAAATATCATGTTTGTTTGCCGCAGTTCCTCTAGCTTTCTCCCTAGAAAATACGAATGTGTAGAGCTGGGGTCTCCATGTGGGACCAATTAGAGTTTCCAAGGACAAAGTTAAATGTTCCCTGATAAAAAAAAAAAAAAAAACAAAACAATAAAGTCCGTGGGTAGCATCAAGAATACACGAACGCAGATATGTAGCAATATTTCGGTTTGAGTTAGCCAAAACAAAACCGGATATTTCCGGTTTCATCCAGTCATATTCGGACAAAGTGGTGTGGAATTCGTATGCAATGGACCGAGAAAATCACAGGAAAAATGGTTTTGGAGAAAAGCAAAGTCTTTTCGTTAGGCAAGTGCATAAAATGTCATCTATACAAACAGAAATATCATGTTTGTTAGCCGCAATTCCTCTAGCTTTCTCCCTAGAAAAAATGAATGTGTATAGCTGGTGTCTCCAAGTGGAACCAATTAGTGTTTCCAAGCATAAAATTAAATGTTCCCTGAAAAAAAACATTCAAAAAAAATAAAGTCCGTGGATAATATCACGAATACACAAACAAAGAGGCTGTAGCAATATCTGGGATTGAATTAGCCAAAAAGAAACCGGATATTTCCGGTTTCATCCAGTCATATCCGGACAAAGTGGTGTGGAATTCGTATGCAATGGACCGAGAAAATCACAGTAAAAATGGTTTTGGAGAAAAGCAAAGTCTTTTCGTTAGGCAAGTGCATAAAATGTCATCTATACAAACAGAAATAGCATGTTTGTTTGCCGCAGTTCCTCTAGCTTTCTCCCTAGAAAATACGAATGTGTAGAGCTGGTGTCTCCATGTGGCACCAATTAGAGTTTCCAAGGACAAAGTTAAATGCTCCCTGATAAAAAAAAAAAAACAATAAAGTCCGTGGATAATATCAAGAATACACAAACACAGATGCTGTAGCAATATTTCGGTTGAGTTAGCCAAAACGAAACCGGATATTTCCGGTTTCATCCAGTCATATCCAGACAAAGTGGTGTGGAATTCGTATGCAATGGACCGAGAAAATCACAGGAAAAATGGTTTTGGAGAAAAGCAAAGTCTTTTCCTTAGGCAAGTGCATCAAATGTCATCTATACAAACAGAAATATCATGTTAGTTTGCCGCAGTCCCTCTAGCTTTCTCCCTAGAATAAACGAATGTGTAGAGCTGGTGTCTCCATGTGGAACCAATTAGTGTTTCCAAGCATAAAATTAAATGTTCCCTGAAAAAAAAAACATTCATAAAAATAAAGTCCGTGGATAATATCACGAATACACAAACAAAGAGCCTGTAGCAATATCTGGGATAGAATTAGCCAAAACGAAACCGGATATTTCCGGTTTCATCCAGTCATATCCGGACAAAGTGGTGTGGAATTCGTATGCAATGGACTGAGAAAATCACAGTAAAAATGGTTTTGGAGAAAAGCAAAGTCTTTTCGTTAGGCAAGTGCATAAAATGTCATCTATACAAACAGAAATATCATGTTTGTTTGCCGCAGTTCCTCTAGCTTTCTCCCTAGAAAATACGAATGTGTAGAGCTGGTGTCTCCATGTGGAAACAATTAGTGTTTCCAAGCATAAAATTAAGTGTTCCCTGAAAAAAAAAAAAAACATTTAAAAAAATAAAGTCCGTGGATAATATCAGGAATACACAAACACAGAGGCTTTAGCAATATTTCTGTTTGAGTTAGCCAAAACAAAACCGGATATTTCCGGTTTCATCCAGTCATATTCGGACAAAGTAGTGTGGAATTCGTATGCAATGGACCGAGAAAATCACAGTAAAAATGGTTTTGGAGAAAAGCAAAGTCTTTTCGTTAGGCAAGTGCATCAAATGTCATCTATACAAACAGAAATAGCATGTTTGTTTGCCGCAGTTCCTCAAGCTTTCTCCCTAGAACAAACGAATGTGTAGATCTGGTGTGTCCATGTGGAACCAATTAGTGTTTCCAATCATAAAATTAAATGTTCCCTGAAAAAAAAAAACATTCAAAAAAATAAAGTCCGTGGATAATATCAGGAATACACAAACACAGAGGCTGTAGCAATATTTTGGTTTGAGTTAGCCAAAACAAAACCGCAGATTTCCGGTTTCATCCAGTCATATCCGGACAAAGTGGTGTGGAATTCGTATGCAATGGACCGAGAAAATCACAGTAAAAATAGTTTTGGAGAAAAGCAAAGTCTTTTCGTTAGGCAAGTGCATAAAATGTCATCTATACAAACAGAAATATCATGTTTGTGTGCCGCAGTTCCTCTAGCTTTCTCCCTAGAAAATACAAATGTCCAGATCTGGTGTGTCCATGTGGAACCAATTAGTGTTTCCAAGCATAAAATTAAATGTTCCCTGAAAAAAAAAGGTTAAAAAAATAAAGTCCGTGGATAATATCAGGAATACACAAACACAGAGGCTGTAGCAATATTTCGGTTTGAGTTAGCCAAAACAAAAATGGATATTTCCGGTTTCATCCAGTCATATCCGGACAAACTGGTGTGGAATTTGTATGCAATGGACCGAGAAAATCACAGTAAAAATGGTTTTGGAGAAAAGCAAAGTCTTTTCGTTAGGGAAGTGCATAAAATGTCATCTATACAAACAGAAATATCATGTTTGTTAGCCGCAGTTCCTCTAGCTTTCTCCCTAGAAAAAACGAATGTGTAGAGCTGGTATCTCCACGTGGAACCAATTAGAGTTTCCAAGCATAAAATTAAATGTTCCATGAAAAAAAAAAAACATTCCAAAAAATAAAGTCCGTGGATAATATCAGGAATACACAAACACAAAGGCTGTAGCAATATTTCAGTTTGAGTTAGCCAAAACAAAACCGGATATTTTCGGTTTCATCCAGTCATATCCGGACAAACTGCTGTGGAATTCGTATGCAATGGACCGAGCAAATCACTCTAAAAATGGTTTTGGAGAAAAGCAAAGTCTTTTCGTTAGGCAAGTGCATAAAATGTCATCTATACAAACAGAAATAGCATGTTTATTTGCTGCAGTTCCTCTATCTTTCTCCCTAGAACATAAAATTGTGTAGAGCTGGTGTCTCCATGTGGAACCAATTAGTGTTTCCAAGCATAAAATTAAATGTTCCCTGAAAAAAAAACATTCAAAACAATAAATTCCGTGGATAATATTATGAATACACCAACACAGATGCTGTAGCAATATTAGGGTTTGAGTAAGCAAAAACGAAACCGGATATTTCCAGTTTCATCCAGTCATATCCGGACAAACTGGTGTGAAATTCGTATGCAATGGACCGAGAAAATCACAGTAAAAATGATTTTGGAGAAAAACAAAGTCTTTTCATTAGGAAAGTGCACAAAATGTCATCTATACAAACAGAAATATCATATTTGTTTGCCGCAATTCCTCTAGCTTTCTCCCTAGAAAATACGAATGTGTAGAGCTGGTGTCTCCATGTGGAACCAATTAGTGTTTCCATGCACAAAATTAAATGTTCTCTGATAAAAAAAAAATCAAAACAATAAAGTCTGTGGATAATATCCTGAATACACAAACTCAGATGCTGTAGCAATATTTCGGTTTGAGTTAGCCAAAAGGAAACCGGATATTTCCGGTTTCATCCAGTCATATCCGGACAAAGTGGTGTGGAATTCGTTTGCAATGGACCGAGCAAATCACTCTAAAAATGGTTTTGGAGAAAAGCCAAGTCTTTTCGTTAGGCAAGTGCATAAAATGTCATCTATACAAACAGAAATATCATGTTTGTTTGCCACAGTTCCTCTAGCTTTCTCCCTAGAAAATACGAATGTGTAGAGCTGGTGTCTCCATGTGGAACCAATTAGTGTTTCTAAGCACAAAATTAAATGTTCCCTGAAAAAAAACATTCAAAAAAATAAAGTCCGTGGATAATATCAGTAATACTCAAACACAGAGGCTGTAGCAATATCTGGGATTGAGTTAGCCAAAACAAAACCGGATATTTCCGGTTTCATCCAGTCATATCCGGACATAGTGGTGTGGAATTCGTATGCAATGGATCCACTAAATCACAGGAAAAATGGTTTTGGAGAAAAGCAAAGTCTTTTCGTTAGGCAAGTGCATAAAATGTCATCTATACAAACAGAAATATCATGTTTGTTTGCCGCATTTCCTCTAGCTTTCTCCCTAGAAAATACGAATGTGTAGAGCTGGTGTCTCCATGTGGAACCAATTAGAGTTTCCAAGCGTAAAAATAAATGTTCCCTGATAAAAAAAATCAAAACCATAAAGTCCGTGGATAATATCAGGAATACACAAACACAGATGCTGTAACAATATTTGGTTTGAGTTAGCCAAAAAAAGCCGGATATTTCCGGTTTCATCCAGTCATATCCGGACAAACTGGTGTGGAATTCGTATGCAATGGACCTAGCAAATCACTCTGAAAATGGTTTTGGCGAAAAGCAAAGTCTTTTCGTTAGGCAAGTGCATAAAATGTCATCTATACAAACAGAATTATCATGTTTTTTTGCCGCAGTTCCTCTAGTTTTCTCCCTAGAACATACAAATGTGTAGAGCTGGTGTCTCCATGTGGAACCAATTAGTGTTTCCATGCACAAAATTAAATGTTCCCTGAAAAAAAAACATTCAAAATAATAAAGTCTGTGGATAATATCAGGAATACACAAACACAGAGGCTGTAGCAATATCTGGGATTGAGTTAGCCAAAACAAAAGCGGATATTTCCGGTTTCATCTAGTCATATCTGGAGAAACTGGTGTGGAATTCGTATGCAATGGACCGAGAAAATCACAGTAAAAATGGTTTTGGAGAAAAGCAAAGTCTTTTCATTAGGCAAGTGCATAAAATGTCAGCTATACAAACAGAAATATCATGTTTGTTTGCCGCAGTTCCTCTAGCTTTCTCCCTAGAAAATACAAATGTGTAGAGCTGGTGTCTCCATGTGGGACCAATTAGAGTTTCCAAGCACAAAATTAAATGTTCTCTGATAAAAAAAATCAAAACAATAAAGTCTGTGGATAATATCCTGAATACACAAACACAGAGGCTGTAGCAATATTTCGGTTTGAGTTAGCCAAATCAAAACCGGATATTTCCGGTTTCTTCCAGTCATATCCGGACAAAGTGGTGTGGAATTCGTAAGCAATGGACCGAGAAAATCACAGTAAAAATGGTTTTGGAGAAAAGCAAAGTCTTTTCGTTAGGCAAGTGCATAAAATGTCATCTATACAAACAGAAATATCATGTTTGTTTGCCGCAGTTCCTCTTGCTTTCTCCCTAGAAAATACGAATGTGTAAAGCTGGTGTCTCCAAGTGGAACCAATTAGTGTTTCTAAGCACAAAATTAAATGTTCCCTGAAATAAAATCATAACCATAAAGTCCGTGGATAATATCAGGAATACACAAACAAAGAGGCTGTAGTAATATTTGGGATTGAATTATCGAAAAAAACCCGAATATTTCCGGTTTCATCCAGTCATATGCGGAGAAAGTGGTGTGGAATTCGTATGCAATGGATGCAGTAAATCACAGCAAAAATGGTTTTGGAGGAAAGCAATGTCTTTTCGTTAGGCAAGTGCATAAAATGTCATCTATACAAACAGAAATATCATGTTTGTTTGCCGCAGTTCCTCTACTTTCTCCCTAGAAAATACGAATGTGTAGAGCTGGTGTCTCCATGTGGAACCTATTAGTGTTTCCAAGCATAAATTTAAAAGTTCCATGAATAAAAAAAAAACATTCCAAAAAATAAAGTCCGTGGATAATATCAGGAATACACAAACACAGAGGCTGTATCAATATTTCGGTTTGAGTTAGCCAAAACAAAAATGGATATTTCCGGTTTCATCCAGTCATATCCGGACAAACTGGTGTGGAATTTGTATGCAATGGACCGAGAAAATCACAGTAAAAATGGTTTTGGAGAAAAGCAAAGTCTTTTCGTTAGGGAAGTGCATAAAATGTCATCTATACAAACAGAAATATCATGTTTGTTAGCCGCAGTTCCTCTAGCTTTCTCCCTAGAAAAAACGAATGTGTAGAGCTGGTATCTCCATGTGGAAACAATTAGAGTTTCCAAGCATAAAATTAAATGTTCCATGAAAAAAAAAAACATTCCAAAAAATAAAGTCCGTGGATAATATCAGGAATACACAAACACAAAGGCTGTAGCAATATTTCAGTTTGAGTTAGCCAAAACAAAACCGGATATTTTCGGTTTCATCCAGTCATATCCGGACAGACTGCTGTGGAATTCGTATGCAATGGACCGAGCAAATCACTCTAAAAATGGTTTTGGAGAAAAGCAAAGTCTTTTCGTTAGGCAAGTGCATAAAATGTCATCTATACAAACAGAAATAGCATGTTTATTTGCTGCAGTTCCTCTAGCTTTCTCCCTAGAACATAAAATTGTGTAGAGCTGGTGTCTCCATGTGGAACCAATTAGTGTTTCCAAGCATAAAATTAAATGTTCCCTGAAAAAAAAAACATTCAAAACAATAAATTCCGTGGATAATATTATGAATACACAAACACAGATGCTGTAGCAATATTAGGGTTTGAGTAAGCCAAAACGAAACCGGATATTTCCAGTTTCATCCAGTCATATCCGGACAAACTGGTGTGAAATTCATATGCAATGGACCGAGAAAATCACAGTAAAAATGATTTTGGAGAAAAACAAAGTCTTTTCATTAGGCAAGTGCATAAAATGTCATCTATACAAACAGAAATATCATATTTGTTTGCCGCAGTTCCTCTAGCTTTCTCCCTAGAAAATACGAATGTGTAGATCTGGTGTGTTCATGTGGAACCAATTAGTGTTTCCAAGCATAAAATTAAATGTTCCCTGAAAAAAAAAGGTTAAAAAAATAAAGTCCGTGGATAATATCAGGAATACACAAACTGAGATGCTGTAGCAATATTTCGGTTTGAGTTAGCCAAAACAAAACCGGATATTTCCGGTTTCATCCAGTCATATCCGTACAAAGTGGTGTGGAATTCGTTTGCAATAGACCGAGCAAATCACTCTAAAAATGGTTTTGGAGAAAAGCAAAGTCTTTTCGTTAGGCAAGTGCATAAAATGTCATCTATACAAACAGAAATATCATGTTTGTTTGCCACAGTTCCTCTAGCTTTCTCCCTAGAAAATACGAATGTGTAGAGCTGGTGTCTCCATGTGGAACCAATTAGTGTTTCTAAGCACAAAATTAAATGTTCCCTGAAAAAAAACATTCAAAAAAATAAAGACCGTGGATAATATCAGTAATACTCAAACACAGAGGCTGTAGCAATATCTGGGATTGAGTTAGCCAAAACAAAACCGGATATTTCCGGTTTCATCGAGTCATATCCGGACATAGTGGTGTGGAATTCGTATGCAATGGATCCACTAAATCACAGGAAAAATGGTTTTGGAGAAACAAAGTCATTTCGTTAGGCAAGTGCATAAAATGTCATCTAGAGAAACAGAAATATCATGTTTGTTTGCCGCAGTTCCTCTAGCTTTCTCCCTAGAAAATACGAATGTGTAGAGCTGGTGTCTCCATGTGGAACCAATTAGAGTTTCCAAGCGTAAAAATAAATGTTCCCTGATAAAAAAACAAAACCATAAAGTCCGTGGATAATATCAGGAATACACAAACACAGATGCTGTAACAATATTTGGTTTGAGTTAGCCAAAAAAAGCCGGATATTTCCGGTTTCATCCAGTCATATCTGGACAAACTGGTGTGGAATTCGTATGCAATGGACCTAGCAAATCACTCTAAAAATTGTTTTGGCGAAAAGCAAAGTCTTTTCGTTAGGCAAGTGCATAAAATGTCATCTATACAAACAGAAATATCATGTTTGTTTGCCGCAGTTCATCTAGCTTTCTCCCTAGAAAATACAAATGTGTAGAGCTGGTGTCTCCATGTGGGACCAATTAGAGTTTCCAAGCACAAAATTAAATGTTCTCTGATAAAAAAAATCAAAACAATAAAGTCTGTGGATAATATCCTGAATACACAAACACAGAGGCTGTAGCAATATCTGGGATTGAATTAGCCAAAATGAAACCGGATATTTCCGGTTTCATCCAGTCATATCCGGACAAACTGGTGTGGAATTCGTATGCAATGGACACAGAAAATCACAGTAAAAATGGTTTTGGAGAAAAGCAAAGTCTTTTCGTTAGGCAAGTGCATAAAATGTCATCTATACAAACAGAAATATCATGTTTGTTTTCCGCAGTTCCTCTAGCTTTCTCCCTAGAAAATACGAATGTGTAGAGCTGGTGTCTCCATGTGGAACCAATTAGTGTTTCTAAGCACAAAATTAAATGTTCCCTGAAATAAAATCAAAACCATAAAGTCCGTGGATAATATCAGGAATACACAAACAAAGAGGCTGTAGTAATATTTGGGATTGAATTATCCAAAAAAACCCGGATATTTCCGGTTTCATCCAGTCATAAGCGGAGAAAGTGGTGTGGAATTCGTATGCAATGGATGCAGTAAATCACAGCAAAAATGGTTTTGGAGGAAAGCAAAGTCTTTTCGTTAGGCAAGTGCATAAAATGTCATCTAGACAAACAGAAATATCATGTTTGTTTGCCGCAGTTCCTCTAGCTTTCTCCCTAGAAAATACGAATGTGTAGAGCTGGTGTCTCCATGTGGGACCAATTAGTGTTTCTAAGCACAAAATTAAATGTTCCCTGAAAAAAAAAACATTCAAAAAAATAATTCCGTGGATAATATGAGGAATACTCAAACACAGAGGCTGTAGCAATAACTGGGATTGAGTTAGCCAAAACAAAACCGGATATTTCCGGTTTCATCCAGTCATATCGGGACATAGTGGCGAGGAATTCGTATGCAATGGAACGAGAAAATCACTCTAAAAATGGTTTTGGAGAAAAGCAAAGTATTTTCGTTAGGCAAGTGCATAAAATGTCATCTATACAAACAGAAATATCATGTTTGTGTGCCGCAGTTCCTCTAGCTTTCTCCCTAGAAAATACGAATGTGTAGAGCTGGTGTGTCCATGTGGAACCAATTAGTGTTTCCAAGCATAAAATTAAATGTTCCCTGAAAAAAAAAGGTTAAAAAAATAAAGTCCGTGGATAATATCAGGAATACACAAACTGAGATGCTGTAGCAATATTTCGGTTTGAGTTAGCCAAAACAAAACCGGATATTTCCGGTTTCATCCAGTCATATCCGTACAAAGTGGTGTGGAATTCGTTTGCAATAGACCGAGCAAATCACTCTAAAAATGGTTTTGGAGAAAAGCAAAGTCTTTTCGTTAGGCAAGTGCATAAAATGTCATCTATACAAACAGAAATATCATGTTTGTTTGCCACAGTTCCTCTAGCTTTCTCCCTAGAAAATACGAATGTGTAGAGCTGGTGTCTCCATGTGGAACCAATTAGTGTTTCTAAGCACAAAATTAAATGTTCCCTGAAAAAAAACATTCAAAAAAATAAAGTCCGTGGATAATATCAGTAATACTCAAACACAGAGGCTGTAGCAATATCTGGGATTGAGTTAGCCAAAACAAAACCGGATATTTCCGGTTTCATCCAGTCATATCCGGACATAGTGGTGTGGAATTCGTATGCAATGGATCCACTAAATCACAGGAAAAATGGTTTTGGAGAAAAGCAAAGTCTTTTCGTTAGGCAAGTGCATAAAATGTCATCTATACAAACAGAAATATCATGTTTGTTTGCCGCATTTCCTCTAGCTTTCTCCCTAGAAAATACGAATGTGTAGAGCTGGTGTCTCCATGTGGAACCAATTAGAGTTTCCAAGCGTAAAAATAAATGTTCCCTGATAAAAAAAATCAAAACCATAAAGTCCGTGGATAATATCAGGAATACACAAACACAGATGCTGTAACAATATTTGGTTTGAGTTAGCCAAAAAAAGCCGGATATTTCCGGTTTCATCCAGTCATATCCGGACAAACTGGTGTGGAATTCGTATGCAATGGACCTAGCAAATCACTCTGAAAATGGTTTTGGCGAAAAGCAAAGTCTTTTCGTTAGGCAAGTGCATAAAATGTCATCTATACAAACAGAATTATCATGTTTTTTTGCCGCAGTTCCTCTAGTTTTCTCCCTAGAACATACAAATGTGTAGAGCTGGTGTCTCCATGTGGAACCAATTAGTGTTTCCATGCACAAAATTAAATGTTCCCTGAAAAAAAAACATTCAAAATAATAAAGTCTGTGGATAATATCAGGAATACACAAACACAGAGGCTGTAGCAATATCTGGGATTGAGTTAGCCAAAACAAAAGCGGATATTTCCGGTTTCATCTAGTCATATCTGGAGAAACTGGTGTGGAATTCGTATGCAATGGACCGAGAAAATCACAGTAAAAATGGTTTTGGAGAAAAGCAAAGTCTTTTCATTAGGCAAGTGCATAAAATGTCAGCTATACAAACAGAAATATCATGTTTGTTTGCCGCAGTTCCTCTAGCTTTCTCCCTAGAAAATACAAATGTGTAGAGCTGGTGTCTCCATGTGGGACCAATTAGAGTTTCCAAGCACAAAATTAAATGTTCTCTGATAAAAAAAAATCAAAACAATAAAGTCTGTGGATAATATCCTGAATACACAAACACAGAGGCTGTAGCAATATTTCGGTTTGAGTTAGCCAAATCAAAACCGGATATTTCCGGTTTCTTCCAGTCATATCCGGACAAAGTGGTGTGGAATTCGTAAGCAATGGACCGAGAAAATCACAGTAAAAATGGTTTTGGAGAAAAGCAAAGTCTTTTCGTTAGGCAAGTGCATAAAATGTCATCTATACAAACAGAAATATCATGTTTGTTTGCCGCAGTTCCTCTTGCTTTCTCCCTAGAAAATACGAATGTGTAGAGCTGGTGTCTCCAAGTGGAACCAATTAGTGTTTCTAAGCACAAAATTAAATGTTCCCTGAAATAAAATCATAACCATAAAGTCCGTGGATAATATCAGGAATACACAAACAAAGAGGCTGTAGTAATATTTGGGATTGAATTATCGAAAAAAACCCGAATATTTCCGGTTTCATCCAGTCATATGCGGAGAAAGTGGTGTGGAATTCGTATGCAATGGATGCAGTAAATCACAGCAAAAATGGTTTTGGAGGAAAGCAATGTCTTTTCGTTAGGCAAGTGCATAAAATGTCATCTATACAAACAGAAATATCATGTTTGTTTGCCGCAGTTCCTCTACTTTCTCCCTAGAAAATACGAATGTGTAGAGCTGGTGTCTCCATGTGGAACCTATTAGTGTTTCCAAGCATAAATTTAAAAGTTCCATGAATAAAAAAAAAAACATTCCAAAAAATAAAGTCCGTGGATAATATCAGGAATACACAAACACAGAGGCTGTATCAATATTTCGGTTTGAGTTAGCCAAAACAAAAATGGATATTTCCGGTTTCATCCAGTCATATCCGGACAAACTGGTGTGGAATTTGTATGCAATGGACCGAGAAAATCACAGTAAAAATGGTTTTGGAGAAAAGCAAAGTCTTTTCGTTAGGGAAGTGCATAAAATGTCATCTATACAAACAGAAATATCATGTTTGTTAGCCGCAGTTCCTCTAGCTTTCTCCCTAGAAAAAACGAATGTGTAGAGCTGGTATCTCCATGTGGAAACAATTAGAGTTTCCAAGCATAAAATTAAATGTTCCATGAAAAAAAAAAACATTCCAAAAAATAAAGTCCGTGGATAATATCAGGAATACACAAACACAAAGGCTGTAGCAATATTTCAGTTTGAGTTAGCCAAAACAAAACCGGATATTTTCGGTTTCATCCAGTCATATCCGGACAGACTGCTGTGGAATTCGTATGCAATGGACCGAGCAAATCACTCTAAAAATGGTTTTGGAGAAAAGCAAAGTCTTTTCGTTAGGCAAGTGCATAAAATGTCATCTATACAAACAGAAATAGCATGTTTATTTGCTGCAGTTCCTCTAGCTTTCTCCCTAGAACATAAAATTGTGTAGAGCTGGTGTCTCCATGTGGAACCAATTAGTGTTTCCAAGCATAAAATTAAATGTTCCCTGAAAAAAAAACATTCAAAACAATAAATTCCGTGGATAATATTATGAATACACAAACACAGATGCTGTAGCAATATTAGGGTTTGAGTAAGCCAAAACGAAACCGGATATTTCCAGTTTCATCCAGTCATATCCGGACAAACTGGTGTGAAATTCATATGCAATGGACCGAGAAAATCACAGTAAAAATGATTTTGGAGAAAAACAAAGTCTTTTCATTAGGCAAGTGCATAAAATGTCATCTATACAAACAGAAATATCATATTTGTTTGCCGCAGTTCCTCTAGCTTTCTCCCTAGAAAATACGAATGTGTAGATCTGGTGTGTCCATGTGGAACCAATTAGTGTTTCCAAGCATAAAATTAAATGTTCCCTGAAAAAAAAAGGTTAAAAAAATAAAGTCCGTGGATAATATCAGGAATACACAAACTGAGATGCTGTAGCAATATTTCGGTTTGAGTTAGCCAAAACAAAACCGGATATTTCCGGTTTCATCCAGTCATATCCGTACAAAGTGGTGTGGAATTCGTTTGCAATAGACCGAGCAAATCACTCTAAAAATGGTTTTGGAGAAAAGCAAAGTCTTTTCGTTAGGCAAGTGCATAAAATGTCATCTATACAAACAGAAATATCATGTTTGTTTGCCACAGTTCCTCTAGCTTTCTCCCTAGAAAATACGAATGTGTAGAGCTGGTGTCTACATGTGGAACCAATTAGTGTTTCTAAGCACAAAATTAAATGTTCCCTGAAAAAAAACATTCAAAAAAATAAAGACCGTGGATAATATCAGTAATACTCAAACACAGAGGCTGTAGCAATATCTGGGATTGAGTTAGCCAAAACAAAACCGGATATTTCCGGTTTCATCGAGTCATATCCGGACATAGTGGTGTGGAATTCGTATGCAATGGATCCACTAAATCACAGGAAAAATGGTTTTGGAGAAACAAAGTCATTTCGTTAGGCAAGTGCATAAAATGTCATCTAGAGAAACAGAAATATCATGTTTGTTTGCCGCAGTTCCTCTAGCTTTCTCCCTAGAAAATACGAATGTGTAGAGCTGGTGTCTCCATGTGGAACCAATTAGAGTTTCCAAGCGTAAAAATAAATGTTCCCTGATAAAAAAACAAAACCATAAAGTCCGTGGATAATATCAGGAATACACAAACACAGATGCTGTAACAATATTTGGTTTGAGTTAGCCAAAAAAAGCCGGATATTTCCGGTTTCATCCAGTCATATCTGGACAAACTGGTGTGGAATTCGTATGCAATGGACCTAGCAAATCACTCTAAAAATTGTTTTGGCGAAAAGCAAAGTCTTTTCGTTAGGCAAGTGCATAAAATGTCATCTATACAAACAGAAATATCATGTTTGTTTGCCGCAGTTCATCTAGCTTTCTCCCTAGAAAATACAAATGTGTAGAGCTGGTGTCTCCATGTGGGACCAATTAGAGTTTCCAAGCACAAAATTAAATGTTCTCTGATAAAAAAAATCAAAACAATAAAGTCTGTGGATAATATCCTGAATACACAAACACAGAGGCTGTAGCAATATCTGGGATTGAATTAGCCAAAATGAAACCGGATATTTCCGGTTTCATCCAGTCATATCCGGACAAACTGGTGTGGAATTCGTATGCAATGGACACAGAAAATCACAGTAAAAATGGTTTTGGAGAAAAGCAAAGTCTTTTCGTTAGGCAAGTGCATAAAATGTCATCTATACAAACAGAAATATCATGTTTGTTTTCCGCAGTTCCTCTAGCTTTCTCCCTAGAAAATACGAATGTGTAGAGCTGGTGTCTCCATGTGGAACCAATTAGTGTTTCTAAGCACAAAATTAAATGTTCCCTGAAATAAAATCAAAACCATAAAGTCCGTGGATAATATCAGGAATACACAAACAAAGAGGCTGTAGTAATATTTGGGATTGAATTATCCAAAAAAACCCGGATATTTCCGGTTTCATCCAGTCATAAGCGGAGAAAGTGGTGTGGAATTCGTATGCAATGGATGCAGTAAATCACAGCAAAAATGGTTTTGGAGGAAAGCAAAGTCTTTTCGTTAGGCAAGTGCATAAAATGTCATCTAGACAAACAGAAATATCATGTTTGTTTGCCGCAGTTCCTCTAGCTTTCTCCCTAGAAAATACGAATGTGTAGAGCTGGTGTCTCCATGTGGGACCAATTAGTGTTTCTAAGCACAAAATTAAATGTTCCCTGAAAAAAAAAACATTCAAAAAAATAATTCCGTGGATAATATGAGGAATACTCAAACACAGAGGCTGTAGCAATAACTGGGATTGAGTTAGCCAAAACAAAACCGGATATTTCCGGTTTCATCCAGTCATATCGGGACATAGTGGCGAGGAATTCGTATGCAATGGAAGGAGAAAATCACTCTAAAAATGGTTTTGGAGAAAAGCAAAGTATTTTCGTTAGGCAAGTGCATAAAATGTCATCTATACAAACAGAAATATCATGTTTGTGTGCCGCAGTTCCTCTAGCTTTCTCCCTAGAAAATACGAATGTGTAGAGCTGGTGTGTCCATGTGGAACCAATTAGTGTTTCCAAGCATAAAATTAAATGTTCCCTGAAAAAAAAAAGGTTAAAAAAATAAAGTCCGTGGATAATATCAGGAATACACAAACTGAGATGCTGTAGCAATATTTCGGTTTGAGTTAGCCAAAACAAAACCGGATATTTCCGGTTTCATCCAGTCATATCCGTACAAAGTGGTGTGGAATTCGTTTGCAATAGACCGAGCAAATCACTCTAAAAATGGTTTTGGAGAAAAGCAAAGTCTTTTCGTTAGGCAAGTGCATAAAATGTCATCTATACAAACAGAAATATCATGTTTGTTTGCCACATTTCCTTAGCTTTCTCCCTAGAAAATACGAATGTGTACAGCTGGTGTCTCCATGTGGAACCAATTAGTGTTTCTAAGCACAAAATTAAATGTTCCCTGAAAAAAAACATTCAAAAAAATAAAGACCGTGGATAATATCAGTAATACTCAAACACAGAGGCTGTAGCAATATCTGGGATTGAGTTAGCCAAAACAAAACCGGATATTTCCGGTTTCATCGAGTCATATCCGGACATAGTGGTGTGGAATTCGTATGCAATGGATCCACTAAATCACAGGAAAAATGGTTTTGGAGAAAAGCAAAGACTTTTCGTTAGGCAAGTGCATCAAATGTCATCTATACAAACAGAAATAGCATGTTTGTTTGCCGCAGTTCCTCTAGCTTTCTCCCTAGAAAATACGAATGTGTAGAGCTGGTGTCTCCATGTGGAACCAAATAGAGTTTCCAAGCACAAAATTAAATGTTCCCTGAAAAAAAAACATTCAAAATAATAAAGTCTGTGGATAATATCAGGAATACACAAACACAGAGGCTGTAGCAATATCTGGGATTGAGTTAGCCAAAACAAAACCGGATATTTCCGGTTTCATCTAGTCATATCCGGAGAAACTGGTGTGGAATTCGTATGCAATGGACCGAGAAAATCACAGTAAAAATGGTTTTGGAGAAAAGCAAAGTCTTTTCATTAGGCAAGTGCATAAAATGTCATCTATACAAACAGAAATAGCATGTTTGTTTGCCGCAGTTCCTCTAGCTTTCTCCCTAGAAAATACAAATGTGTAGAGCTGGTGTCTCCATGTGGGACCAATTAGAGTTTCCAAGCACAAAATTAAATGTTCTCTGATAAAAAAAAATCAAAACAATAAATTCTGTGGATAGTATCCTGAATACACAAACACAGAGGCTGTAGCAATATTTCGGTTTGAGTTAGCCAAATCAAAACCGGATATTTCCGGTTTCTTCCAGTCAAATCCGGACAAAGTGGTGTGGAATTCGTATGCAATGGACCGAGAAAATCACAGTAAAAATGGTTTTGGAGAAAAGCAAAGTCTTTTCGTTAGGCAAGTGCATAAAATGTCATCTATACAAACAGAAATATCATGTTTGTTTGCCGCAGTTCCTCTTGCTTTCTCCCTAGAAAATACGAATGTGTAGAGCTGGTGTCTCCAAGTGGAACCAATTAGTGTTTCTAAGCACAAAATTAAATGTTCCCTGAAATAAAATCATAACCATAAAGTCCGTGGATAATATCAGGAATACACAACCAAAGAGGCTGTAGTAATATTTGGGATTGAATTATCGAAAAAAACCCGAATATTTCCGGTTTCATCCAGTCATATGCGGAGAAAGTGGTGTGGAATTCGTATGCAATGGATGCAGTAAATCACAGCAAAAATGGTTTTGGAGGAAAGCAAAGTCTTTTCGTTAGGCAAGTGCATAAAATGTCATCTATACAAACAGAAATATCATGTTTGTTTGCCGCAGTTCCTCTACTTTCTCCCTAGAAAATACGAATGTGTAGAGCTGGTGTCTCCATGTGGAACCTATTAGTGTTTACAAGCATAAATTTAAAAGTTCCATGAATAAAAAAAAAACATTCCAAAAAATAAAGTCCGTGGATAATATCAGGAATACACAAACACAGAGGCTGTAGCAATATTTCGGTTTGAGTTAGCCAAAACAAAACTGGATATTTCCGGTGTCATCAAGTCATATCCGGACAAACTGGTGTGGAATTTGTATGCAATGGACCGAGAAAATCACAGTAAAAATGGTTTTGGAGAAAAGCAAAGTCTTTTCGTTAGGCAAGTGCATAAAATGTCATCTATACAAACAGAAATATCATGTTTGTTAGCCGCAGTTCCTCTAGCTTTCTCCCTAGAAAAAACGAATGTGTAGAGCTGGTATCTCTATGTGGAACCAATTAGAGTTTCCAAGCATAAAATTGAATGTTCCATGAAAAAAAAAAAACATTCCAAAAAATAAAGTCCGTGGATAATATCAGGAATACACAAACACAAAGGCTGTAGCAATATTTCAGTTTGAGTTAGCCAAAACAAAACCGCAGATTTCCGGTTTCATCCAGTAATATCCGGACAAACTGCTGTGGAATTCGTATGCAATGGACCGAGCAAATCACTCTAAAAATGGTTTTTGAGAAAAGCAAAGTCTTTTCGTTAGGCAAGTGCATAAAATGTCATCTATACAAACAGAAATAGCATGTTTATTTGCTGCATTTCCTCTAGCTTTCTCCCTAGAACATAAAATTGTGTAGAGCTGGTGTCTCCATATGGAACCAATTAGTGTTTCCAAGCATAAAATTAAATGTTCCCTGAAAAAAAAATATTCAAAACAATAAATTCCGTGGATAATATTATGAATACACAAACACAGATGCTGTAGAAATATTAGGGTTTGAGTAAGCCAAAACGAAACCGGATATTTCCAGTTTCATCCAGTCATATCCGGACAAACTGGTGTGAAATTCGTATGCAATGGACCGAGAAAATCACAGTAAAAATGATTTTGGAGAAAAACAAAGTCTTTTCATTAGGCAAGTAAATAAAATGTCATCTATACAAACAGAAATATCATGTTTGTTTGCCGCAGTTCCTCTAGCTTTCTCCCTAGAAAATACGAATGTGTAGAGCTGGTGTCTCCATGTGGCACCAATTAGTGTTTCTAAGCACAAAATTAAATGTTCCCTAAAAAAAAAAGCATTCAAAAAAATAAAGTCCGTGGATAATATCAGGAATGCACAAACACAGATGCTGTAGCAATATTTCGGTTTGAGTTAGCCAAAACAAAACCGGATATTTCCGATTTCATCCAGTCATATCCGGACAAAGTGGTGTGGAATTCGTATGCAATGGACCGAGAAAATCACAGGAAAAATGGTTTTGGAGATAAGCAAGTCTTTTCCTTAGGCAAGTGCATAAAATGTCATCTATACAAACAGAAATATCATGTTTGTTTGCCTCAGTTCCTCTAGCTTTCTCCCTAGAAAATACGAATGTGTAGCGCTGGTGTCTCCATGTGGAACCAATTAGTGTTTCCAAGCATAAAATTTAATGTTCCCTGAAAAACAAAAACATTCAAAAAAATAAAGTCCGTGGATAATATCACGAATACACAAACAAAGAGGCTGTAGCTATATCTGGGATTGAATTAGCCAAAAAGAAACCGGATATTTCCGGTTTCATCCAGTCATATTCGGACAAACTGGTGTAGAATTCGTATGCAATGGACTGAGAAAATCACAGTAAAAATGGTTTTGGAGAAAAGCAAAGTCTTTTCGTTAGGCAAGTGCATAAAATGTCATCTATACAAACAGAAATAGCATGTTTGTTTGCGGCAGTTCCTCTAGCTTTCTCCCTAGAACATAAAAATGTGTAGAGCTGGTGTCTCCATGCGAAACCAATTAGTGTTTCCAAGCATAAAATTAAATGTTCCCTGAAAAAAAAAACATTCAAAAAAATAGAGGCCGTGGATAATATCACGAATACACAAACACAGAGGCTGTAGCAATATTTCGGTTTGAGTTAGCCAAAACAAAACCGCAGATTTCCGGTTTCATCCAGTCATATCCGGACAAACTGGTGTGGAATTCGTATGCAATGGACCGAGAAAATCACAGTAAAAATGGTTTTGGAGAAAAGCAAAGTCTTTTCGTTAGGCAAGTGCATCAAATGTCATCTATACAAACAGAAATATCATGTTTGTTAGCCGCAGTTCCTCTAGCTTTCTCCCAGAAAAAACGAATGTGTAGAGCTGGTGTCTCCATGTGGAACCAATTAGAGTTTCCAAGCATAAAATTAAATGTTCCATGAAAAAAAAACATTCCAAAAAATAAAGTCCGTGGATAATATCAGGAATACACAAACTGAGATGCTGTAGCAATATTTCGGTTTGAGTTAGCCAAAACAAAACCGGATATTTCCGGTTTCATCCAGTCATATCCGTACAAAGTGGTGTGGAATTCGTTTGCAATAGACCGAAAATCACTCTAAAAATGGTTTTGGAAAAAAGCAAAGTCTTTTCGTTAGGCAAGTGCATAAAATGTCATCTATACAAACAGAAATATCATGTTTGTTTGCCGCAGTTCCTCTAGCTTTCTCCCTAGAAAATACGAATGTGTAGAGCTGGTGTCTCCATGTGGAACCAATTAGAGTTTCCAAGCGTAAAAATAAATGTTCCCTGATAAAAAAAATCAAAACCATAAAGTCCATGGATAATATCAGGAATACACAAACACAGAGGCTGTAACAATATTTGGTTTGAGTTAGCCAAAAAAAGCCGGATATTTCCGGTTTCATCCAGTCATATCCGGACAAAGTGGTGTGGAATTCGTATGCAATGGACCGAGAAAATCACAGGAAAAATGATTTTGGAGAAAAACAAAGTCTTTTCATTAGGCAAGTAAATAAAATGTCATCTATACAAACAGAAATATCATGTTTGTTTGCCGCAGTTCCTCTAGCTTTCTCCCTAGAAAATACGAATGTGTAGAGCTGCTGTCTCCATGTGGCACCAATTAGAGTTTCCAAGGACAAAGTTAAATGTTCCATGATAAAAAAAAAAAAAAAAAACAATAAAGACCGTGGATAATATCAGGAATGCACAAACACAGATGCTGTAGCAATATTTCGGTTTGAGTTAGCCAAAACAAAACCGGATATTTCCGGTTTCATCCAGTCATATCCGTACAAAGTGGTGTGGAATTCGTTTGCAATGGACCGAGCAAATCACTCTAAAAATGGTTTTGGAGAAAAGAAAAGTCTTTTCGTTAGGCAAGTGCATAAAATGTCATCTATACAAACAGAAATATCATGTTTGTTTGCCACAGTTCCTTAGCTTTCTCCCTAGAAAATACGAATGTGTACAGCTGGTGTCTCCATGTGGAACCAATTAGTGTTTCCAAGCACAAAATTAAATGTTCCCTGAAAAAAAACATTCAAAAAAATAAAGACCGTGGATAATATCAGTAATACTCAAACACAGAGGCTGTAGCAATATCTGGGATTGAGTTAGCCAAAACAAAACCGGATATTTCCGGTTTCATCGAGTCATATCCGGACATAGTGGTGTGGAATTCGTATGCAATGGATCCACTAAATCACAGGAAAAATGGTTTTGGAGAAAAGCAAAGTCTTTTCGTTAGGCAAGTGCATAAAATGTCATCTATACAAACAGAAATATCATGTTTGTTTGCCGCAGTTCCTCTAGCTTTCTCCCTAGAAAATACGAATGTGTAGAGCTGGTGTCTCCATGTGGAACCAAATAGAGTTTCCAAGCATAAAAATAAATGTTCCCTGATAAAAAAAACAAAACCATAAATTCCGTGGATAATATCAGGAATACACAAACACAGATGCTGTAACAATATTTGGTTTGAGTTAGCCAAAAAAAGCCGGATATTTCCGGTTTCATCCAGTCATATCCGGACAAAGTGGTGTGGAATTCGTATGCAATGGACCGAGAAAATCACAGTAAAAATGGTTTTGGAGAAAAGCAAAGTATTTACCTTAGGCAAGTGCATAAAATGTCATCGATACAAACAGAAATATCATGTTTGTTTTTTTCCCGCAGTTCCTCTAGCTTTCTCCCTAGAAAATACGAATGTGTAGAGCTGGTGTCTCCATGTGGAACCAATTAGTGTTTCCAAGCATAAAATTAAATGTTCCATGAAAAAAAAAACATTTAAAAAAATAAAGTCCGTGGATAATATGAGGAATACTCAAACACAGAGGCTTTAGCAATATCTGGGATTGAGTTAGCCAAAACAAAACCGGATATTTCCGGTTTCATACAGTCATATCCGGACAAAGTGGTGTGGAATTCGTATGCAATGGACCGAGAAAATCACAGTAAAAATGATTTTGGAGAAAAACAAAGTCTTTTCATTAGGCAAGTAAATAAAATGTCATCTATACAAACAGAAATATCATGTTTGTTTGCCGCAGTTGCTCTAGCTTTCTCCCTAGAAAATAGGAATGTGTAGAGCTGGTGACTCCATGTGGAACCAATTAGTGTTTCCAAGCATAAAATTTAATGTTCCCTGAAAAAAAAAAAACATTAAAAAAAATAAAGTCCGTGGATAATATCACGAATACACAAACAAAGAGGCTGTAGCTATATCTGGGATTGCATTAGCCAAAAAGAAACCGGATATTTCCGGTTTCATCCAGTCATATTCGGACAAACTGGTGTAGAATTCGTATGCAATGGACCGAGAAAATCACAGTAAATATGGTTTTGGAGAAAAGCCAAGTCTTTTCGTTAGGCAAGTGCATAAAATGTCATCTATACAAACAGAAATATCATGTTTGTTTGCTGCAGTTCCTCTAGCTTTCTCCCTAGAACATAAAAATGTGTAGAGCTGGTGTCTCCATGCGAAACCAATTAGTGTTTCCAAGCATAAAATTAAATGTTCCCTGAAAAAAAACATTCAAAAAAATAAAGTCCGTGGATAATATCACGAATACACAAACAAAGAGGCTGTAGCTATATCTGGGATTGAATTAGCCAAAACGAAACCGGATATTTCCGGTTTCATCCAGTCATATCCGGACAAAGTGGTGTGGAATTCGTATGCAATGGACCGAGAAAATCACAGTAAAAATGGTTTTGGAGAAAAGCAAAGTATTTTCGTTAGGCAAGTGCATAAAATGTCATCTATACAAACAGAAATAGCATGTTTGTTTGCCGCAGTTCCTCTAGCTTTCTCCCTAGAAAATACGAATGTGTAGAGCTGGTGTCTCCATGTGGCACCAATTAGAGTTTCCAAGGACCAAGTTAAATGTTCCCTGATAAAAAAAAAAAAAAACAATAAAGTCCGTGGATAATATCAAGAATACACAAACTCAGATGCTGTAGCAATATTTCGGTTTGAGTTAGCCAAAACAAAACTGGATATTTCCGGTTTCATCCAGTCATATCCGGACAAAGTGGTGTGGAATTTGTATGCAATGGAACGAGATAATCACAGTAAAAATGGATGTGGAGAAAAGCAAAGTCTTTTCATTAGGCAAGTGCATAAAATGTCATCTATACAAACAGAAATATCATGTTTGTTTGCCGCGGTTCCTCTAGCTTTCTCCCTAGAAAATATGAATGTGTAGAACTGGTGTCTCCGTGTGCACCAATTAGAGTTTCCAAGGACAAAGTTAAATGTTCCATGATAAAAAAAAACAAAACAATAAAGACCGTGGATAATATCAGGAATGCACAAACACAGATGCTGTAGCAATATTTCGGTTTGAGTTAGCCAAAACAAAACCGGATACTTCCGGTATCATCCAGTCATATCCGGACAAAATGGTGTGGAATTCGTATGCAATGGACCGAGAAAATCACAGTAAAAATGGTTTTGGAGAAAAGCAAAGTCTTTTCGTTAGGCAAGTGCATAAAATGTCATCTAGACAAGAAGAAATATCATGTTTGTTTGCCGCAGTTCCTCTAGCTTTCTCCCTAGAAAATACGAATGTGTACAGCTGGTGTCTCCATGTGGACCAATTAGTGTTTCTAAGCATAAAATTTAATGTTCCCTGAAAAAAAAACATTCAAAAAAATAAAGTCCGTGGATAATATCAGGAATACACAAACACAGAGGCTGTAGCAATATCTGGGATTGAATTATCCAAAATGAAACCGGATATTTCCGGTTGCATCCAGTCATATTCAGACCAACTGGTGTGGAATTGGTATGCAATGGACCGAGAAAATCACAGTAAAAATGGTTTTGGAGAAAAGCAAAATCTTTTCGTTAGGCAAGTGCATAAAATGTCATCTATACAAACAGAAATATCATGTTTGTGTGCTGCAGTTCCTCTAGCTTTCTCCCTAGAAAATACAAATGTGTAGATCTGGTGTGTCCATGTGGAACCAATTAGTGTTTCCAAGCATAAAATTAAATGTTCCCTGAAAAAAAACGTTCAAAAAAATAAAATCCGTGGATAATATCAGGAATACACAAACACAGAGGCTGTAGCAATATCTGGGATTGAATTAGCCAAAACAAAACCGGATATTTCCAGTTTCATCCAGTCATGTCCGGACAAAGTGGTGTGGAATTCGTATGCAATGGACTGAGAAAATCACAGGAAAATGGTTTTGGAGAAAAGCAAAGTCTTTTCGTTAGGCAAGTGCATAAAATGTCATCTCTACAAACAGAAATAGCATGTTTGTTTGCCGCAGTTCCTCTAGCTTTCTCCCTAGAAAATACGAATGTGTAGAGCTGGTGTCTCCATGTGGAACCAATTAGTGTTTCCAAGCATAAAATTTAATGTTCCCAGAAAAAAAAAACATTCAAAAAAATAAAGTCCGTGGAAAATATCAGTAATACACAAACAAAGAGGCAGTAGCAATATCTGGGATTGAATTAGGCAAAACGAAACCGGATATTTCCGGTTTAATCCAGTCATATCCGGACAAAGTGGTGTGGAATTCGTATGCAATGGACCGAGGAAATCACAGTAAAAATGGTTTTGGAGAAAAGCAAAGTATTTTCGTTAGGCAAGTGCATAAAATGTCATCGATACAAACAGAAATATCATGTTTGTTTGCCGCAGCTCCTCTAGCTTTCTCCCTATAACAAACGAATGTGTAGAGCTGGTGTCTCCATGTGGAACCAATTAGTGTTTCCAAGCATAAAATAAAATGTTTCCTGAAAAAAAAAATTCTTCAAAAAATAAAGTCCGTGGATAATATCAGGAATACACAAACACAGAGGCTGTAGCAATATCTGCGATTGAATTATCCAAAATGAAACCGGATATTTCCGGTTGCATCCAGTCATATTCAGACCAACTGGTGTGGAATTGGTATGCAATGGACCGAGAAAATCACAGTAAAAATGGTTTTGGAGAAAAGCAAAATCTTTTCGTTAGGCAAGTGCATAAAATGTCATCTATACAAACAGAAATATCATGTTTGTGTGCTGCAGTTCCTCTAGCTTTCTCCCTAGAAAATACAAATGTGTAGATCTGGTGTGTCCATGTGGAACCAATTAGTGTTTCCAAGCATAAAATTAAATGTTCCCTGAAAAAAAACGTTCAAAAAAATAAAATCCGTGGATAATATCAGGAATACACAAACACAGAGGCTGTAGCAATATCTGGGATTGAATTAGCCAAAACAAAACCGGATATTTCCAGTTTCATCCAGTCATGTCCGGACAAAGTGGTGTGGAATTCGTATGCAATGGACTGAGAAAATCACAGGAAAATGGTTTTGGAGAAAAGCAAAGTCTTTTCGTTAGGCAAGTGCATAAAATGTCATCTCTACAAACAGAAATAGCATGTTTGTTTGCCGCAGTTCCTCTAGCTTTCTCCCTAGAAAATACGAATGTGTAGAGCTGGTGTCTCCATGTGGAACCAATTAGTGTTTCCAAGCATAAAATTTAATGTTCCCAGAAAAAAAAAACATTCAAAAAAATAAAGTCCGTGGAAAATATCAGTAATACACAAACAAAGAGGCAGTAGCAATATCTGGGATTGAATTAGGCAAAACGAAACCGGATATTTCCGGTTTAATCCAGTCATATCCGGACAAAGTGGTGTGGAATTCGTATGCAATGGACCGAGGAAATCACAGTAAAAATGGTTTTGGAGAAAAGCAAAGTATTTTCGTTAGGCAAGTGCATAAAATGTCATCGATACAAACAGAAATATCATGTTTGTTTGCCGCAGCTCCTCTAGCTTTCTCCCTATAACAAACGAATGTGTAGAGCTGGTGTCTCCATGTGGAACCAATTAGTGTTTCCAAGCATAAAATAAAATGTTTCCTGAAAAAAAAAATTCTTCAAAAAATAAAGTCCGTGGATAATATCAGGAATACACAAACACAGAGGCTGTAGCAATATCTGCGATTGAATTATCCAAAATGAAACCGGATATTTCCGGTTTCATCCAGTCATATCCGGACAAACTGGTGTGGAATTCGTATGCAATGGACCGAGAAAATCACAGGAAAAATGGTTTTGGAGAAAAGCAAAGTCTTTTCGTTAGGCAAGTGCATAAAATGTCATCTATACAAACAGAAATAGCATGTTTGTTTGCCGCACTTCCTCAAGCTTTCTCCCTAGAACAAACGAATGTGTAGAGCTGGTGTCTCCATGTGGAACCAATTAGTGTTTCCAGGCATAAAATTAAATGTTCCCTGAAAAAAAAAACATTCAAAAAAATAAAGTCCGTGGATAATATCAGGAATACACAAACACAGAGGCTGTAGCAATATTTCGGTTTGAGTTAGCCAAAACAAAACCGCAGATTTCCGGTTTCATCCAGTCATATCCGGACAAACTGGTGTGGAATTCGTATGCAATGGACCGAGAAAATCACAGTAAAAATAGTTTTGGAGAAAAGCAAAATCTTTTCGCTAGGCAAGTGCATAAAATGTCATCTATACAAACAGAAATATCATGTTTGTGTGCCGCAGTTCCTGTAGCTTTCTCCCTAGAAAATACAAATGTGTAGATCTGGTGTGTCCATGTGGAACCAATTAGTGTTTCCAAGCATAAAATTAAATGTTCCCTGAAAAAAAAAAAGGTTAAAAAAATAAAGTCCGTGGATAATATCAGGAATACACAAACACAGAGGATGTATCAATATCTGGGATTGAATTAGCCAAAACAAAACCGGAAATTTCCGGATTCATCCAGTCATATCCGGACAAACTGGTGTGGAATTCGTATGCAATGGACCGAGAAAATCACAGTAAAAATGGTTTTGGAGAAAAGCAAAGTCTTTTCGTTAGGCAAGTGCATAAAATGTCATCTATACAAAAGAAATATCATGTTTGTTTGCCGCAGTTCCTCTAGCTTTCTCCCTAGAAAATACGAATGTGTAGAACTGGTGTCTCCGTGTGCACCAATTAGACTTTCCAAGGACAAAGTTAAATGTTCCATGATAAAAAAAAAACAAAACAATAAAGACCGTGGATAATATCAGGAATACACAAACACAGATGCTGTAGCAATATTTCGGTTTGAGTTAGCCAAAACAAAACCGGATATTTCCGGTTTCATCCAGTCATATCTGGACAAAGTGGTGTGGAATTCGTATGCAATGGACCGAGAAAATCACAGGAAAAATGGTTTTGGAGAAAAGCAAAGTCTTTGCATTAGGCAAGTGCATAAAATGTCATCTATACAAACAGAAATAGCATGTTTGTTTGCCGCAGTTCCTCTAGCTTTCTCCCTAGAACATGCGAATGTGTAGAGCTGGTGTCTCCATGTGGAAACAATTAGTGTTTCAAAGCATAAAATTAAATGTTCCATGAAAAAAAAAACATTTACAAAAATAATGTCCGTGTATTATATCAGGAATACACAAACACAGATGCTGTAGCAAATTTTCGGTTTGAGTTAGCCAAAAAAAATCCGGATAATTTGGTTAAATCCAGTCCTATCCGGACAAAGTGGTGTGGAATTCGTATGCAATGGACCAAGAAAATCACAGGAAAAATGGTTTTGGAGAAAAGCAAAGTCTTTTCGTTAGGCAAGTGCATAAAATGTCATCTAGACAAACAGAAATAGCATGTTTGTTTGCCTCAGTTCCTCTAGCTTTCTCCCTAGAAAATACGAATGTGTAGAGCTGGTGTCTCCATGTGGAACCAATTAGTGTTTCCAAGCATAAAATTAAATGTTCCCAGAAAAAAAAATATTCAAAAAATAAAATCCGCTGATGATATCAGGAATAAACAAACACAGATGCTGTACAAATATTTCGGTTTGAGTTAGCAAAACAAAACCGGAAATTTCCGGTTTCATCCAGTCATATCTGGAAAAAGTGGTGTGGAATTGGTATGCAATGGACTGAGAAAATCACAGTAAAAATGGTTTTGGAGAAAAGCAAAGTCTTTTCGTTAGGCAAGTGCATCAAATGTCATCTATACAAACAGAAATATCATGTTTGTTTGATGCAGTTCCTCTAGCTTTCTCCTTAGAAAATACGAATGTGTAGAGCTGGTGTCTCCATGTGGAACCAATTAGTGTTCCCAAGCATAAAATTAAATGTTCCCTTAAAAAAACATTCAAAACCATAAAGTCCGTGGATAATATCAGGAATACACAAACACAGATGCTGTAGCAATAACTGGGATTGAGTAAGCCAAAACACAACCGGATATTTCCGGTTTAATCCAGTCATATCCGGACAAAGTGGTGTGGAATTCATATGCAGTGGACCGAGAAAATCACAGGAAAAATGGTTGTGGAGAAAAGCAAAGTCTTTTCGTTAGGCAAGTGCATCAAATGTCATCTAGACAAACAGAAATATCATGTTTGTTTGCCGCAGTTCCTCTAGCTTTCTCGCTAGAAAATATGAATGTTTAGAGCTGATGTCTCCGTGTGCACCAATTACAGTATCCAAGGACAAAGTTAAATTTTCCCAGAAAAAAAAATTTCAAAAAATACAGTCCGTGGATAATATCAGGAATACACAAACACAGAGGCTGTAGCAATATTTCGGTTTGAGTTAGCCAAAACAAAACCGTATATTTCCGGTTTCATCCAGTCATATCCGGACAAACTGGTGTGGAATTGGTATGCAATGGACCGAGAAAATCACAGGAAAAATGGTTTTGGAGAAAAGCAAAGTCTTTTCGTTAGGCAAGTGCATCAAATGTCATCTATACAAACAGAAATATCATGTTTGTTTGCCGCAGTTCCTCTAGCTTTCTCCCTAGAAAATACGAATGTGTAGAGCTGGTGTCTCCATGTGGAACCAATTAGTGTTTCCAAGCATAAAATTTAATATTCTCTGAAAAAAAAAACATTCAAAAAAATAAAATCCGTGGATAATATCAGGAATACACAAACAAAGAGGCTGTAGCAATATCTGAGATTGAATTAGCCAAAACGAAACCTGATATTTCCGGTTTCATCCAGTCATATCCGGACAAACTGGTGTGGAATTCGTATGCAATGGACCGAGAAAATCACAGTAAAATGGTTTTGGAGAAAAGCAAAGTCTTTTCGTTAGGTAAGTGCATAAAATGTCATCTATACAAACAGAAATATCATGTTTTTTGCTGCAGTTCCTCTAGCTTTCTCCCTAGAACAAACAAATGTGTAGAGCTGGTGTCTCCATGTGGAACCAATTAGTGTTTCCAAGCATAAAATTAAATGTTCCCAGAAAAAAAAATATTCAAAAAAATACAGTCCGTGGATAATATCAGGAATACACAAACACAGAGGCTGTAGCAATATTTCGGTTTGAGTTAGCCAAAACAAAACCGCATATTTCCGGTTTCATCCAGTCATATCCGGACAAAGTGGTGTGGAATTGGTATGCAATGGACCGAGAAAATCACAGGAAAAATGGTTTTGGAGAAAAGCAAAGTCTTTTCGTTAGGCAAGTGCATCAAATGTCATCTAGACAAACAGAAATAGCATGTTTGTTTGCCGCAGTTCCTCTAGCTTTCTCCCTAGAAAATACGAATGTGTAGAGCTGGTGTGTCCATGTGGAACCAATTAGTGTTTCCAAGCATAAAATTAAATGTTCCCTGAAAAAAAAAACATTCAAAAAAATAAAATCCGTGGATAATACCAGGAATACACAAACACAGAGGCTATAGCAATATTTCGGTTTGAGTTAGCCAAAACAAAACCGCATATTTCCGGTTTCACCCAGTCATACCCGGACAAAGTGGTGTGGAATTGGTATGCAATGGACCGAGAAAATCACAGTAAAAATGGTTGTGGAGAAAAGCAAAGTCTTTTCGTTAGGCAAGTGCATAAAATGTCATCTATACAAACAGAAATAGCATGTTTGTTTGCCGCAGTTCCTCTAGCTTTCTCCCTAGAAAATACGAATGTGTAGAGCTGGTGTCTCCATGTGGAACCAATTAGTGTTTCCAAGCATAAAATTTAATGTTCCCTGAAAAAAAAAAACATTCAAAAAAATAAAATCCGTGGATAATACCAGGAATACACAAACACAGATGCTGTACAAATATTTCGGTTTGAGTTAGCCAAAAGAAAACCGGATATTTCCGGTTTCATCCAGTCATATTCGGACCAACTCGTGAGGAATTCGTATGCAATGGACCGAGAAAATCACAGGAAAAATGGTTTTGGAGAAAAGAAAAGTCTTTTCGTTAGGCAAGTGCATAAAATGTCATCTAGACAAACAGAAATATCATGTTTGTTTGCCGCAGTTCCTCTAGCTTTCTCCCTAGAACAAACGAATGTGTAGAGCTCGTGTCTCCATGTGGAACCAATTAGTGTTTCCAAGCATAAAATTAAATGTTCCCTGAAAAAAAAACATTCAAAAAAATAAAGTCCGTGGATAATATCAGGAATACACAAACACAGAGGCTGTAGCAATATCTGCGATTGAATTATCCAAAATGAAACCGGATATTTCCGGTTTCATCCAGTCATATCCGGACAAAGTGGTGTGGAATTCGTATGCAATGGACCGAGAAAATCACAGGAAAAATGGTTTTGGAGAAAAGCAAAGTCTTTTCGTTAGGCAAGTGCATCAAATGTCATCTAGACAAACAGAAATATCATGTTTGTTTGCCGCAGTTCCTCTAGCTTTCTCCCTAGAAAATACGAATGTGTAGAGCTGGTGTGTCCATGTGGAACCAATTAGTGTTTCCAAGCATAAAATTAAAAGTTCCCTGAAAAAAAAAACATTCAAAAAAATAAAATCCGTGGATAATACCAGGAATACACAAACACAGATGCTGTACAAATATTTCGGTTTGAGTTAGCCAAAACAAAACCGGATATTTCCGGTTTCATCCAGTCATATCCGGACAAAGTGGTGTGGAATTGGTATGCAATGGACCGAGAAAATCACAGTAAAAATGGTTGTGGAGAAAAGCAAAGTCTTTTCGTTAGGCAAGTGCATAAAATGTCATCTATACAAACAGAAATAGCATGTTTGTTTGCCGCAGTTCCTCTAGGTTTCTCCCTAGAAAATACGAATGTGTAGAGCTGGTGTCTCCATGTGGAACCAATTAGTGTTTCCAAGCATAAAATTAAATGTTCCCCGAAAAAAAAAATTCAAAAAAATAAAGTCCGTGGATAATATCAGGAATACACAAACACAGAGGCTGTAGCAATATCTGCGATTGAATTATCCAAAATGAAACCGGAATTTCCGGTTTCATACAGTCATATCCGGACAAAGTGGTGTGGAATTCGTATGCAATGGACCGAGAAAATCACAGGAAAAATGGTTTTGGAGAAAAGCAAAGTCTTTTCGTTAGGCAAGTGCATCAAATGTCATCTAGACAAACAGAAATATCATGTTTGTTTGCCGCAGTTCCTCTAGCTTTCTCCCTAGAAAATACGAATGTGTAGAGCTGGTGTGTCCATGTGGAACCAATTAGTGTTTCCAAGCATAAAATTAAAAGTTCCCTGAAAAAAAAAACATTCAAAAAAATAAAATCCGTGGATAATACCAGGAATACACAAACACAGATGCTGTACAAATATTTCGGTTTGAGTTAGCCAAAACAAAACCGGATATTTCCGGTTTCATCCAGTCATATCCGGACAAAGTGGTGTGGAATTAGTATGCAATGGACCGAGAAAATCACAGTAAAAATGGTTGTGGAGAAAAGCAAAGTCTTTTCGTTAGGCAAGTGCATAAAATGTCATCTATAGAAACAGAAATAGCATGTTTGTTTGCCGCAGTTCCTCTAGCTTTCTCCCTAGAAAATACGAATGTGTAGAGCTGGTGTCTCCATGTGGAACCCATTAGTGTTTCAAAGCATAAAATTAAATGTTCCCTGAAAAAAAAAAACATTCAAAAAAATAAAGTCCGTGGATAATATCAGGAATACACAAACAAAGAGGCTGTAGCAATATCTGGGATTGAATTAGCCAAAATGAAACCGGATATTTCCGGTTTCATCCAGTCATATCCGGACAAACTGGTGTGGAATTCGTATGCAATGGACCGAGAAAATCACAGTAAAAATGGTTTTGGAGAAAAGCAAAGTCTTTTCGTTAGGCAAGTGCATAAAATGTCATCTATACAAACAGAAATATCATGTTTGTTTGCCGCAGTTCCTATAGCTTTCTCCCTAGAAAATACGAATGTGTAGAGCTGGTGTCTCCGTGTGCACCAATTAGAGTTTCCAAGGACAAAGTTAAATGTTCCCTAAAAAAAAAAAAAAAACAATAAAGTCCGTGGATAATATCAGGAATACAAAAACACAGATGCTGTAGCAATATTTCGGTTTGAGTTAGCCAAAAGAAAACCGGATATTTCCGGTTTCATCCAGTCATATCCGGACAAAGTGGTGTGGAATTCGTATGCAATGGACCGAGAAAATCACAGGAAAAATGGTTTTGGAGAAAAGGAAAGTATTTTAGTTAGGCAAGTGCATAAAATGTCATCTATACAAACAGAAATATCATGTTTGTTTGCCGCAGTTCCTCTAGCTTTCTCCCTAGAAAATACGAATGTGTAGAGCTGGTGTCGCATGTGGAACCAATTAGTGTTTCCAAGCAGAAAATTTAATGTTCTCTGAAAAAAAAAATTCAAAAAAATAAAATCCGTGGATAATATCAGGAATACACAAACAAAGAGGCTGTAGCAATATCTGAGATTGAATTAGCCAAAATGAAACCGGATATTTCCGGTTTCATCCAGTCATATCCGGACAAACTGGTGTGGAATTGGTATGCAATGGACCGAGAAAATCACAGGAAAAATGGTTTTGGAGAAAAGCAAAGTCTTTTCGTTAGGCAAGTGCATAAAATGTCATCTAGACAAACAGAAATAGCATGTTTGTTTGCCGCAGTTCCTCTAGCTTTCTCCCTAGAACATAAAAATGTGTAGAGCTGGTGTCTCCATGTGGAACCAATTAGTGTTTCCAAGCATAAAATTTAATGTTCCCTGAAAAAAACATTCAAAAAAATACAGTCCGTGGATAATATCAGGAATACACAAACAAAGAGGCTGTAGCAATATCTGAGATTGAATTAGCCAAAACGAAACCGGATATTTCCGGTTTCATCCAGTCATATCCGGACAAAGTGGTGTGGAATTCGTATGCAATGGACCGAGAAAATAACAGGAAAAATGGTTTTGGAGAAAAGCAAAGTCTTTTCGTTAGGCAAGTGCATAAAATGTCATCTATACAAACAGAAATAGCATGTTTGTTTGCCGCAGTTCCTCTAGCTTTCTCCCTAGAAAATACGAATGTGTAGAGCTGGTGTCTCCATGTGGAACCAATTAGTGTCTCCAAGCATAAAATTTAAGGTTCTCTGAAAAAAAACATTCAAAAAAATAAAATCCGTGGATAATATCAGGAATACACAAACAAAGAGGCTGTAGCAATATCTGAGATTGAATTAGCCAAAACAAAACCGAATATTTCCGGTTTCATCCAGTCATATCCGGACAAAGTGGTGTGGAATTCGTATGCAATGGACCGAGAAAATCACAGTAAAACGGTTTTGGAGAAAAGCAAAGTATTTTCGTTAGGCAAGTGCATAAAATGTCATCTATACAAACAGAAATATCATATTTGTTTGCCGCAGTTCCTCTAGCTTTCTCCCTAGAACCTAAAAATGTGTAGAGCTGGTGTCTCCATGTGGAACCAATTAGTGTATCCAAGCATAAAATTAAATGTTCCCAGAAAAAAAAAAACAGTCAAAAAAATAAAGTCCGTGGATAATATCAGGAATACACAAACTGAGATGCTGTAGCAATATTTCGGTTTGAGTTAGCCAAAACAAAACCGGATATTTCCGGTTTCATCCACTCATATCCGGACAAAGTGGTGTGGTATTGGTATGCAATGGACCGAGAAAATCACAGGAAAAATGGTTTTGGAGAAAAGCAAAGTCTTTTCGTTAGGCAAGTGCATAAAATGTCATCTATACAAACAGAAATAGCATGTTTGTTTGCCGCAGTTCCTCTAGCTTTCTCCCTAGAAAATACGAATGTGTAGAGCTGGTGTCTCCATGTGGAACCAATTAGTGTTTCCAAGTACAAAATTAAATGTTCCCTGAAAAAAAAAACATTCAAAAAAATACAGTCCGTGGATAATATCAGGAATACACAAACAAAGAGGCTGCAGCAATATCTGGGATTGAATTAGCCAAAACAAAACCGGATATTTCCGGTTTCATCCAGTCATATCCGGACAAACTGGTGTGGAATTCGTATGCAATGGACCGAGAAAATCACAGGAAAAATGGTTTTGGAGAAAAGCCAAGTCTTTTCGTTAGGCAAGTGCATAAAATGTCATCTATACAAACAGAAATATCATGTTTGTTTGCCGCAGTTCCTCTAGCTTTCTCCCTAGAAAATACGAATGTGTAGAGCTGGTGTCTCCATGTGGAACCAATTAGTGTTTCCAAGCATAAAATTTAATGTTCTCTGAAAAAAAAAAACAATCAAAAAAATAAAATCCGTGGATAATATCAGGAATACACAAACAAAGAGGCTGTAGCAATATCTGAGATTGAATTAGCCAAAATGAAACCGGATATTTCCGGTTTCATCCAGTCATATCCAGACAAAGTGGTGTGGAATTAGTATGCAATGGACCGAGAAAATCACAGGAAAAATGGTTTTGGAGAAAAGCAAAGTCTTTTCGTTAGGCAAGTGTATAAAATGTCATCTAGACAAACAGAAATATCATGTTTGTTTGCCGCAGTTCCTCTAGCTTTCTCCCTAGAACAAACAAATGTGTAGAGCTGGTGTGTCCATGTGGAACCAATTAGTGTTTCCAAGCATAAAATTAAATATTCCCAGAAAAAAAAACATTCAAAAAATACAGTCCGTGGATAATATCAGGAATACACAAACACAAAGGCTGTAGCAATATTTCGGTTTGAGTTAGCCAAAACAAAACCGGATATTTCCGGTTTCATCCAGTCATATCTGGACAAAGTGGTATGGAATTTGTATGCAATGGACCGAGAAAATCACAGGAAAAATGGTTTTGGAGAAAAGCAAAGTCTTTTCGTTAGGCAAGTGCATAAAATGTCATCAATACAAACAGACATATCATGTTTGTTTGCCGCAGTTCCTCTAGCTTTCTCCCTAGAAAACACGAATGTGTAGAGCTGGTGTCTCCGTGTGCACCAATTAGAGTTTCCAAGCACAAAGTTAAATGTTCCCTAATAAAAAAAAACAAAACAATAAAGTCCGTGGATAATATGAGGAATACACAAACACAGATGCTGTAGCAATATTTCGGTTTGAGTTAGACAAAACAAAACCGGATATTTCCGGTTTCATCCAGTCATATCCGGACAAACTGCAGTGGAATTCTTATACAATGACCCGAGGAAAAAAAAGGAAAAATGGTTTTGGAGAAAAGCAAAGTCTTTTCGTTAGGCAAGTGCATAAAATGTCATCTATACAAACAGAAATAGCATGTTTGTTTGCCGCAGTTCCTCTAGCTTTCTCCTAGAACATAAAAATGTGTAGAGCTGGTGTCTCCATGTGGAACCAATTAGTGTTTCCAAGCATAAAATTTAATGTTCCCTGAAAAAAAACATTCAAAAAAATAAAATCCGTGGATAATATCAGGAATACACAAACAAAGAGGCTGTAGCAATATCTGAGATTGAATTAGCCAAAACGAAACTGGATATTTCCGGTTTCATCCAGTCATATCCGGACAAAGTGGTGTGGAATTCGTATGCAATGGACCGAGAAAATCACAGGAAAAATGGTTTTGGAGAAAAGCAAAGTCTTTTCGTTAGGCAAGTGCATAAAATGTCATCTAGACAAACAGAAATAGCATGTTTGTTTGCCGCAGTTCCTCTAGCTTTCTCCCTAGAAAATACGAATGTGTAGAGCTGGTGTCTCCATGTGGAACCAATTAGTGTTTCCAAGTACAAAATTAAATGTTCCCAGAAAAAAAAAACATTCAAAAAATACAGTCCGTGGATAATATCAGGAATACACAAACACAGAGGCTGTAGCAATATTTCGGTTTGAGTTAGCCAAAACAAAACCGGATATTTCCGGTTTCATCCAGTCATATCCGGACAAAGTGTTGTGGAATTGGTATGCAATGGACCGAGAAAATCACAGGAAAAATGGTTTTGGAGAAAAGCAAAGTCTTTTCGTTAGGCAAGTGCATAAAATGTCATCTATACAAACAGAAATAGCATGTTTGTTTGCCGCAGTTCCTCTAGCTTTCTCCCTAGAACATAAAAATGTGTAGAGCAAGTGTCTCCATGTGGAACCAATTAGTGTTTCCAAGCATAAAATTTAATGTTCCCTGAAAAAAAAAAACATTCAAAAAAATAAAATCCGTGGATAATATCAGGAATACACAAACACAGATGTTGTAGCAATATTTCGGTTTGAGTTAGACAAAACAAAACCGGATATTTCCGGTTTCATCCAGTCATATCCGGACAAACTGGTGTGGAATTGGTATGCAATGGACCGAGAAAATCACAGGAAAAATGGTTTTGGAGAAAAGCAAAGTCTTTTCGTTAGGCAAGTGCATAAAATGTCATCTGTACAAACAGAAATAGCATGTTTGTTTGCCGCAGTTCCTCTAGCTTTCTCCCTAGAACATAAAAATGTGTAGAGCAGGTGTCTCCATGTGGAACCAATTAGTGTTTCCAAGCATAAAATTAAATGTTCCCTGAAAAAAAATACATTCAAAAAAATACAGTCCGTGGATAATATCAGGAATACACAAACACAGAGGCTGTAGCAATATTTCGGTTTGAGTTAGCCAAAACAAAACCGGATATTTCCGGTTTCATCCAGTCATATCCGGACAAACTGGTGTGGAATTTGTATGCAATGGACCAAGAAAATCACAGGAAAAATGGTTTTGGAGAAAAGCAAAGTCTTTTCGTTAGGCAAGTGCATAAAATGTCATCTATACAAACAGAAATATCATGTTTGTTTGCCGCAGTTCCTATAGCTTTCTCCCTAGAAAATACGAATGTGTAGAGCTGGTGTCTCCGTGTGCACCAATTAGAGTTTCCAAGGACAAAGTTAAATGTTCCCTAATAAAAAAAAAAACAATAAAGTCCGTGGATAATATCAGGAATACACAAACACAGATGCTGTAGCAATATTTCGGTTTGAGTTAGCCAAAACAAAACCGGATATTTCCGGTTTCATCCAGTCATATCCGGACAAAGTGGTGTGGAATTCGTATGCAATGGACCGAGAAAATCACAGGAAAAATGGTTTTGGAGAAAAGCAAAGTCTTTTCGTTAGGCAAGTGCATAAAATGTCATCTATACAAACAGAAATAGCATGTTTGTTTGCCGCAGTTCCTCTAGCTTTCTACCTAGAACATAAAAATGTGTAGAGCTGGTGTCTCCATGTGGAACCAATTAGTGTTTCCAAGCATAAAATTTAATGTTCCCTGAAAAAAAACATTCAAAAAAATAAAATCCGTGGATAATATCAGGAATACACAAACAAAGAGGCTGTAGCAATATCTGAGATTGAATTAGCCAAAACGAAACCGGATATTTCCGGTTTCATCCAGTCATATCCGGACAAAGTGGTGTGGAATTCGTATGCAATGGACCGAGAAAATCACAGGAAAAATGGTTTTGGAGAAAAGCAAAGTCTTTTCGTTAGGCAAGTGCATAAAATGTCATCTATACAAACAGAAATAGCATGTTTGTTTGCCGCAGTTCCTCTAGCTTTCTCCCTAGAACAAACAAATGTGTAGAGCTGGTGTCTCCATGTGGAACCAATTAGTGTTTCCAAGCATAAAATTAAATATTCCCAGAAAAAAAAAACATTCAAAAAAATAAAATCCGTGGATAATATCAGGAATACACAAACACAGAGGCTGTAGCAATATTTCGGTTTGAGTTAGCCAAAACAAAACCGGATATTTCCGGTTTCATCCAGTCATATCCGGACAAAGTGGTGTGGAATTGGTATGCAATGGACCGAGAAAATCACAGGAAAAATGGTTTTGGAGACAAGCAAAGTCTTTTCGTTAGGTAAGTGCATAAAATGTCATCTATACAAACTTAAATATCATGTATGTTTGCCGCAGTTCCTCTAGCTTTCTCCCTAGAACATAAAAATGTGTAGAGCTGGTGTCTCCGTGTGCACCAATTAGAGTTTCCAAGGACAAAGTTAAATGTTCCCTAATAAAAAAAACAAAACAATAAAGTCCGTGGATAATATCAGGAATACACAAACACAGATGCTGTAGCAATAACTGGGATTGAGTTAGCCAAAACAAAACCGGATATTTCCGGTTTCATCCAGTCATATCCGGACAAAGTGGTGTGGAATTGGTATGCAATGGACCGAGAAAATCACAGGAAAAATGGTTTTGGAGAAAAGCAAAGTCTTTTCGTTAGGCAAGTGCATAAAATGTCATCTATACAAACAGAAATAGCATGTTTGTTTGCCGCAGTTCCTCTAGCTTTCTCCTAGAACATAAAAATGTGTAGAGCTGGTGTCTCCATGTGGAACCAATTAGTGTTTCCAAGCATAAAATTTAATGTTCCCTGAAAAAAAACATTCAAAAAAATAAAATCCGTGGATAATATCAGGAATACACAAACAAAGAGGCTGTAGCAATATCTGAGATTGAATTAGCCAAAACGAAACTGGATATTTCCGGTTTCATCCAGTCATATCCGGACAAAGTGGTGTGGAATTCGTATGCAATGGACCGAGAAAATCACAGGAAAAATGGTTTTGGAGAAAAGCAAAGTCTTTTCGTTAGGCAAGTGCATAAAATGTCATCTAGACAAACAGAAATAGCATGTTTGTTTGCCGCAGTTCCTCTAGCTTTCTCCCTAGAAAATACGAATGTGTAGAGCTGGTGTCTCCATGTGGAACCAATTAGTGTTTCCAAGTACAAAATTAAATGTTCCCAGAAAAAAAAAACATTCAAAAAATACAGTCCGTGGATAATATCAGGAATACACAAACACAGAGGCTGTAGCAATATTTCGGTTTGAGTTAGCCAAAACAAAACCGGATATTTCCGGTTTCATCCAGTCATATCCGGACAAAGTGTTGTGGAATTGGTATGCAATGGACCGAGAAAATCACAGGAAAAATGGTTTTGGAGAAAAGCAAAGTCTTTTCGTTAGGCAAGTGCATAAAATGTCATCTATACAAACAGAAATAGCATGTTTGTTTGCCGCAGTTCCTCTAGCTTTCTCCCTAGAACATAAAAATGTGTAGAGCAAGTGTCTCCATGTGGAACCAATTAGTGTTTCCAAGCATAAAATTTAATGTTCCCTGAAAAAAAAAAACATTCAAAAAAATAAAATCCGTGGATAATATCAGGAATACACAAACACAGATGTTGTAGCAATATTTCGGTTTGAGTTAGACAAAACAAAACCGGATATTTCCGGTTTCATCCAGTCATATCCGGACAAACTGGTGTGGAATTGGTATGCAATGGACCGAGAAAATCACAGGAAAAATGGTTTTGGAGAAAAGCAAAGTCTTTTCGTTAGGCAAGTGCATAAAATGTCATCTGTACAAACAGAAATAGCATGTTTGTTTGCCGCAGTTCCTCTAGCTTTCTCCCTAGAACATAAAAATGTGTAGAGCAGGTGTCTCCATGTGGAACCAATTAGTGTTTCCAAGCATAAAATTAAATGTTCCCTGAAAAAAAATACATTCAAAAAAATACAGTCCGTGGATAATATCAGGAATACACAAACACAGAGGCTGTAGCAATATTTCGGTTTGAGTTAGCCAAAACAAAACCGGATATTTCCGGTTTCATCCAGTCATATCCGGACAAACTGGTGTGGAATTTGTATGCAATGGACCAAGAAAATCACAGGAAAAATGGTTTTGGAGAAAAGCAAAGTCTTTTCGTTAGGCAAGTGCATAAAATGTCATCTATACAAACAGAAATATCATGTTTGTTTGCCGCAGTTCCTATAGCTTTCTCCCTAGAAAATACGAATGTGTAGAGCTGGTGTCTCCGTGTGCACCAATTAGAGTTTCCAAGGACAAAGTTAAATGTTCCCTAATAAAAAAAAAAACAATAAAGTCCGTGGATAATATCAGGAATACACAAACACAGATGCTGTAGCAATATTTCGGTTTGAGTTAGCCAAAACAAAACCGGATATTTCCGGTTTCATCCAGTCATATCCGGACAAAGTGGTGTGGAATTCGTATGCAATGGACCGAGAAAATCACAGGAAAAATGGTTTTGGAGAAAAGCAAAGTCTTTTCGTTAGGCAAGTGCATAAAATGTCATCTATACAAACAGAAATAGCATGTTTGTTTGCCGCAGTTCCTCTAGCTTTCTACCTAGAACATAAAAATGTGTAGAGCTGGTGTCTCCATGTGGAACCAATTAGTGTTTCCAAGCATAAAATTTAATGTTCCCTGAAAAAAAACATTCAAAAAAATAAAATCCGTGGATAATATCAGGAATACACAAACAAAGAGGCTGTAGCAATATCTGAGATTGAATTAGCCAAAACGAAACCGGATATTTCCGGTTTCATCCAGTCATATCCGGACAAAGTGGTGTGGAATTCGTATGCAATGGACCGAGAAAATCACAGGAAAAATGGTTTTGGAGAAAAGCAAAGTCTTTTCGTTAGGCAAGTGCATAAAATGTCATCTATACAAACAGAAATAGCATGTTTGTTTGCCGCAGTTCCTCTAGCTTTCTCCCTAGAACAAACAAATGTGTAGAGCTGGTGTCTCCATGTGGAACCAATTAGTGTTTCCAAGCATAAAATTAAATATTCCCAGAAAAAAAAAACATTCAAAAAAATAAAATCCGTGGATAATATCAGGAATACACAAACACAGAGGCTGTAGCAATATTTCGGTTTGAGTTAGCCAAAACAAAACCGGATATTTCCGGTTTCATCCAGTCATATCCGGACAAAGTGGTGTGGAATTGGTATGCAATGGACCGAGAAAATCACAGGAAAAATGGTTTTGGAGACAAGCAAAGTCTTTTCGTTAGGTAAGTGCATAAAATGTCATCTATACAAACTTAAATATCATGTATGTTTGCCGCAGTTCCTCTAGCTTTCTCCCTAGAACATAAAAATGTGTAGAGCTGGTGTCTCCGTGTGCACCAATTAGAGTTTCCAAGGACAAAGTTAAATGTTCCCTAATAAAAAAAACAAAACAATAAAGTCCGTGGATAATATCAGGAATACACAAACACAGATGCTGTAGCAATAACTGGGATTGAGTTAGCCAAAACAAAACCGGATATTTCCGGTTTCATCCAGTCATATCCGGACAAAGTGGTGTGGAATTGGTATGCAATGGACCGAGAAAATCACAGGAAAAATGGTTTTGGAGAAAAGCAAAGTCTTTTCGTTAGGCAAGTGCATAAAATGTCATCTATACAAACTTAAATATCATGTATGTTTGCCGCAGTTCCTCTAGCTTTCTCCCTAGAAAATACGAATGTGTAGAGCTGGTGTCTCCGTGTGCACCAATTAGAGTTTCCAAGGACAAAGTTAAATGTTCCCAGAAAAAAAAAACAGTCAAAAAAATACAGTCCGTGGATAATATCAGGAATACACAAACACAAAGGCTGTAGCAATATTTCGGTTTGAGTTAGCCAAAACAAAACCGGATATTTCCGGTTTCATCCAGTCATATCTGGACAAAGTGGTATGGAATTTGTATGCAATGGACCGAGAAAATCACAGGAAAAATGGTTTTGGAGAAAAGCAAAGTCTTTTCGTTAGGCAAGTGCATAAAATGTCATCAATACAAACAGACATATCATGTTTGTTTGCCGCAGTTCCTCTAGCTTTCTCCCTAGAAAACACGAATGTGTAGAGCTGGTGTCTCCGTGTGCACCAATTAGAGTTTCCAAGCACAAAGTTAAATGTTCCCTAATAAAAAAAAACAAAACAATAAAGTCCGTGGATAATATGAGGAATACACAAACACAGATGCTGTAGCAATATTTCGGTTTGAGTTAGACAAAACAAAACCGGATATTTCCGGTTTCATCCAGTCATATCCGGACAAACTGCAGTGGAATTCTTATACAATGACCCGAGAAAAAAAAAGGAATAATGGTTTTGGAGAAAAGCAAAGTCTTTTCGTTAGGCAAGTGCATAAAATGTCATCTATACAAACAGAAATAGCATGTTTGTTTGCCGCAGTTCCTCTAGCTTTCTCCTAGAACATAAAAATGTGTAGAGCTGGTGTCTCCATGTGGAACCAATTAGTGTTTCCAAGCATAAAATTTAATGTTCCCTGAAAAAAAACATTCAAAAAAATAAAATCCGTGGATAATATCAGGAATACACAAACAAAGAGGCTGTAGCAATATCTGAGATTGAATTAGCCAAAACGAAACCGGATATTTCCGGTTTCATCCAGTCATATCCGGACAAAGTGGTGTGGAATTCGTATGCAATGGACCGAGAAAATCACAGGAAAAATGGTTTTGGAGAAAAGCAAAGTCTTTTCGTTAGGCAAGTGCATAAAATGTCATCTAGACAAACAGAAATAGCATGTTTGTTTGCCGCAGTTCCTCTAGCTTTCTCCCTAGAAAATACGAATGTGTAGAGCTGGTGTCTCCATGTGGAACCAATTAGTGTTTCCAAGTACAAAATTAAATGTTCCCAGAAAAAAAAAACATTCAAAAAATACAGTCCGTGGATAATATCAGGAATACACAAACACAGAGGCTGTAGCAATATTTCGGTTTGAGTTAGCCAAAACAAAACCGGATATTTCCGGTTTCATCCAGTCATATCCGGACAAAGTGTTGTGGAATTGGTATGCAATGGACCGAGAAAATCACAGGAAAAATGGTTTTGGAGAAAAGCAAAGTCTTTTCGTTAGGCAAGTGCATAAAATGTCATCTATACAAACAGAAATAGCATGTTTGTTTGCCGCAGTTCCTCTAGCTTTCTCCCTAGAACATAAAAATGTGTAGAGCAAGTGTCTCCATGTGGAACCAATTAGTGTTTCCAAGCATAAAATTTAATGTTCCCTGAAAAAAAAAACATTCAAAAAAATAAAATCCGTGGATAATATCAGGAATACACAAACACAGATGTTGTAGCAATATTTCGGTTTGAGTTAGACAAAACAAAACCGGATATTTCCGGTTTCATCCAGTCATATCCGGACAAAGTGGTGTGGAATTCGTATGCAATGGACCGAGAAAATCACAGGAAAAATGGTTTTGGAGAAAAGCAAAGTCTTTTCGTTAGGCAAGTGCATAAAATGTCATCTATACAAACAGAAATAGCATGTTTGTTTGCCGCAGTTCCTCTAGCTTTCTCCCTAGAACAAACAAATGTGTAGAGCTGGTGTCTCCATGTGGAACCAATTAGTGTTTCCAAGCATAAAATTAAATATTCCCAGAAAAAAAAAACATTCAAAAAAATAAAATCCGTGGATAATATCAGGAATACACAAACACAGAGGCTGTAGCAATATTTCGGTTTGAGTTAGCCAAAACAAAACCGGATATTTCCGGTTTCATCCAGTCATATCCGGACAAAGTGGTGTGGAATTGGTATGCAATGGACCGAGAAAATCACAGGAAAAATGGTTTTGGAGACAAGCAAAGTCTTTTCGTTAGGTAAGTGCATAAAATGTCATCTATACAAACTTAAATATCATGTATGTTTGCCGCAGTTCCTCTAGCTTTCTCCCTAGAACATAAAAATGTGTAGAGCTGGTGACTCCGTGTGCACCAATTAGAGTTTCCAAGGACAAAGTTAAATGTTCCCTAATAAAAAAAACAAAACAATAAAGTCCGTGGATAATATCAGGAATACACAAACACAGATGCTGTAGCAATAACTGGGATTGAGTTAGCCAAAACAAAACCGGATATTTCCGGTTTCATCCAGTCATATCCGGACAAAGTGGTGTGGAATTGGTATGCAATGGACCGAGAAAATCACAGGAAAAATGGTTTTGGAGAAAAGCAAAGTCTTTTCGTTAGGCAAGTGCATAAAATGTCATCTATACAAACTTAAATATCATGTATGTTTGCCGCAGTTCCTCTAGCTTTCTCCCTAGAAAATACGAATGTGTAGAGCTGGTGTCTCCGTGTGCACCAATTAGAGTTTCCAAGGACAAAGTTAAATGTTCCCAGAAAAAAAAAACAGTCAAAAAAATAAAGTCCGTGGATAATATCAGGAATACACAAACACAGAGGCTGTAGCAATATTTCGGTTTGAGTTAGCCAAAACAAAACGGCATATTTCCGGTTTCATCCAGTCATATCCGGACAAAGTGGTGTGGAATTGGTATGCAATGGACCGAGAAAATCACAGGAAAAATGGTTTTGGAGAAAAGCAAAGTCTTTTCGTTAGGCAAGTGCATAAAATCTATCTATACAAACTTAAATATCATGTATGTTTGCCGCAGTTCCTCTAGCTTTCTCCCTAGAACATAAAAATGTGTAGAGCTAGTGTCTCCATGTGGAACCAATTAGTGTTTCCAAGCATAAAATTAAATGTTCCTTAAAAAAAAAAACATTCAAAAAAACAAAGTCCGTGGATAATATCAGGAATACACAAACAAAGAGGCTGCAGCAATATCTGTGATTGAATTAGCCAAAATAAACCGGATATTTCCGGTTTCATCCAGTCATATCCGGAAAAACTGGTGTGGAATTCGTATGCAATGGACCAAGAAAATCACAGGAAAAATTGATTTGGAGAAAAGCAAAGTCTTTTTGTTAGGCAAGTGCATAAAATGTCATCTAGACAAACAGAAATATGATGTTTGTTTGCCGCAGTTCCTCTAGCTTTCTCCCTAGAACAAACAAATGTGTAGAGCTGGTGTCTCCATGTGGAACCAATTAGTGTTTCCAAGCATAAAATTAAATATTCCCAGAAAAAAAAACATTCAAAAAAATACAGTCCGTGGATAATATCAGGAATACACAAACACAGAGGCTGTAGCAATATTTCGGTTTGAGTTAGCCAAAACAAATCCGGATATTTCCGGTTTCATCCAGTCATATCCGGACAAAGTGGTGTGGAATTGGTATGCAATGGACCGAGAAAATCACATTAAAAATGGTTTTGGAGAAAAGCAAAGTCTTTTCGTTAGGCAAGTGCATTAAATGTCATCTATACAAACTTAAATATCATGTATGTTTGCCGCAGTTCCTCTAGCTTTCTCCCTAGAACAAACGAATGTGTAGAGCTCGTGTCTGCATGTGGAACCAATTAGTGTTTCCAAGCATAAAATTAAATGTTCCCTGAAAAAAAAACATTCAAAAAAATAAAGTCCGTGGATAATATCAGGAATACACAAACAAAGAGGCTGCAGCAATATCTGGGATTGAATTAGCCAAAACGAAACCGGATATTTCCGGTTTCATCCAGTCATATCTGGACAAAGTGGTGTGGAATTGGTATGCAATGGAACGAATAAATCACAGGAAAAATGGTTTTGGAGAAAAGCAAAGTCTTTTCGTTAGGCAAGTGCATAAAATGTCATCTATACAAACAGAAATAGCATGTTTGTTTGCTGCAGTTCCTCTAAATTTCTCCCAAAAACATAAAAATGTGTAGAACTGGTGTCTCCATGTGGAACCAATTAGTGTTTCCAAGCATAAAATTAAATGTTCCCTGAAAAAAAAACATTCAAAAAAATAAAATCCGTGGATAATATCAGGAATACACAAACACAGAGGCTGTAGCAATATCTGGGATTGAATTAGCCAAAATGAAACCGGATATTTCCAGTTTCATCCAGTCATATCCGGACAAAGTGGTGTGGAATTCGTATGCAATGGATCCACTAAATCACAGGAAAAATGGTTTTGGAGACAAGCAAAGTCTTTTCGTTAGGCAAGTGCATCAAATGTCATCTATACAAACAGAAATATCATGCTTGTTTGCTGCCGTTCCTCTAGATTTCTCCCTAGAAAATACGAATGTGTAGAGCTGGTGTCTCCATGTGGAACCAATTAGTGTTTCCAAGCATGAAATTAAATGTTCCCTGAAAAAAAAACATTCAAAAAAATAAAATCCGTGGATAATATCAGGAATACACAAACACAGAGGCTGTAGCAATATCTGGGATTGAATTAGCCAAAATGAAACCGGATATTTCCAGTTTCATCCAGTCATATCCGGACAAAGTGGTGTGGAATTGATATGCAATGGATCCACTAAATCACAGGAAAAATGGTTTTGGAGACAAGCAAAGTCTTTTCGTTAGGCAAGTGCATAAAATGTCATCTATACAAACAGAAATATCATGTTTGTTTGCCGCAGTTCCTCTAGATTTCTCCCTAGAAAATACGAATGTGTAGAGCTGGTGTCTCCGTGGGCACCAATTAGAGTTTCCAAGGACAAAGTTAAATGATCCCTGATAAAAAAAAAAACAAAACAATAAAGTCCGTGGATAATATCAGGAATACACAAACACAGATGCTGTAGCAATATTTCGGTTTGAGTTAGCCAAAACAAAACCGGATATTTCCGGTTTCATCCAGTCATATCCGGACAAAGTGGTGTGGAATTCGTATGCAATGGACCGAGAAAATCACAGTAAAAATGGTTTTGGAGAAAAGCAAAGTCTTTTCGTTAGGCAAGTGCATAAAATGTCATCTAAACAAACAGAAATATCATGTTTGTTTGCCGCAGTTCCTCTAGCTTTCCCCCTAGAAAATACGAATGTGTAGAGCTGGTGTCTCCATGTGGAACCAATTAGTGTTTCCAAGCATAAAATTTAATGTTCCCTGAAAAAAAAACATTCAAAAAAATAAAGTCCGTGGATAATATCAGGAATACACAAACAAAGAGGCTGTAGCAATATCTGAGATTGAATTAGCAACAACGAAACCGGATATTTCCGCTTTCATCCAGTCAGATCCGGACAAAGTGGTGTGGAATTTGTATGCAATGGACCGAGAAAATCACAGTAAAAATGGTTTTGGAGAAAAGCAAAGTCTTTTCGTTAGGCAAGTGCATAAAATGTCATCTATACAAACAGAAATATCATGTTTGTTTGCCGCAGTTCCTCTAGCTTTCTCCCTAGAAAATACGAATGTGTAGAGCTGGTGTGTCCCTGTGGAACCAATTAGTGTTTCCAAGCATAAAATTAAATGTTCCCTGAAAAAAAAAAAACATTCAAAAAAATAAAATCCGTGGATAATACCAGGAATACACAAACACAGATGCTGTAGCAATATTTCGGTTTGAGTTAGCCAAAAAAAATCCGGATATTTCCGGTTTCATCCAGTCATATTCGAACCAACTGGTTTGGAATTCGTATGCAATGGACCGAGAAAATCACAGGAAAAATGGTTTTGGAGAAAAGCAAAGTCTTTTCGTTAGGCAAGTGCATAAAATATCATCTATACTAACAGAAATAGCATGTTTGTTTGCTGCAGTTCCTCTAGATTTCTCCCTAAAACATAAAAATGTGTAGAACTGGTGTCTCCATGTGGAACCAATTAGTGTTTCCAAGCATAAATTTAAATGTTCCCTGAAAAAAAAACATTCAAAAACATAAAGTCCGTGGATAATATCACGAATACACTAACAAAGAGGCTGTAGCAATATCTGGGATTTAATTAGGCAAAACGAATCCGGATATTTCCGGTTTCATCCAGTCATATTCGGACCAACTGGTGTGGAATTCGTATGCAATGGACCGAGAAAATCACAGTAAAAATGGTTTTGGAGAAAAGCAAAGTCTTTTCGTTAGGCAAGTGCATAAAATGTCATCTATACAAACAGAAATATCATGTTTGTTTGCCGCAGTTCCTCTAGGTTTCTCCCTAGAAAATACGAATGTGTAGAGCTGGTGTCTCCGTGTGCACCAATTAGAGTTTCCAAGGACAAAGTTAAATGATCCCTGATAAAAAAAACAAAACAATAAAGTCCGTGGATAATATCAGGAATACACAAACACAGATGCTGTAGCAATATGTCGGTTTGAGTTAGCCAAAACAAAACCGGATATTTCCGGTTTCATCCAGTCATATCCGGACAAAGTGGTGTGGAATTCGTATGCAATGGACCGAGAAAATCACAGTAAAAATGGTTTTGGAGAAAAGCAAAGTCTTTTCGTTAGGCAAGTGCATAAAATGTCATCTAAACAAACAGAAATATCATGTTTGTTTGCCGCAGTTCCTCTAGCTTTCCCCCTAGAAAATACGAATGTGTAGAGCTGGTGTCTCCATGTGGAACCAATTAGTGTTTCCAAGCATAAAATTTAATGTTCCCTGAAAAAAAAAACATTCAAAAAAATAAAGTCCGTGGATAATATCAGGAATACACAAACAAAGAGGCTGTAGCAATATCTGAGATTGAATTAGCAACAACGAAACCGGATATTTCCGCTTTCATCCAGTCAGATCCGGACAAAGTGGTGTGGAATTTGTATGCAATGGACCGAGAAAATCACAGTAAAAATGGTTTTGGAGAAAAGCAAAGTCTTTTCGTTAGGCAAGTGCATAAAATGTCATCTATACAAACAGAAATATCATGTTTGTTTGCCGCAGTTCCTCTAGCTTTCTCCCTAGAAAATACGAATGTGTAGAGCTGGTGTGTCCCTGTGGAACCAATTAGTGTTTCCAAGCATAAAATTAAATGTTCCCTGAAAAAAAAAACATTCAAAAAAATAAAATCCGTGGATAATACCAGGAATACACAAACACAGATGCTGTAGCAATATTTCGGTTTGAGTTAGCCAAAAAAAATCCGGATATTTCCGGTTTCATCCAGTCATATTCGAACCAACTGGTGTGGAATTCGTATGCAATGGACCGAGAAAATCACAGGAAAAATGGTTTTGGAGAAAAGCAAAGTCTTTTCGTTAGGCAAGTGCATAAAATATCATCTATACTAACAGAAATAGCATGTTTGTTTGCTGCAGTTCCTCTAGATTTCTCCCTAAAACATAAAAATGTGTAGAACTGGTGTCTCCATGTGGAACCAATTAGTGTTTCCAAGCATAAATTTAAATGTTCCCTGAAAAAAAAACATTCAAAAACATAAAGTCCGTGGATAATATCACGAATACACTAACAAAGAGGCTGTAGCAATATCTGGGATTTAATTAGGCAAAACGAATCCGGATATTTCCGGTTTCATCCAGTCATATTCGGACCAACTGGTGTGGAATTCGTATGCAATGGACCGAGAAAATCACAGTAAAAATGGTTTTGGAGAAAAGCAAAGTCTTTTCGTTAGGCAAGTGCATAAAATGTCATCTATACAAACAGAAATATCATGTTTGTTTGCCGCAGTTCCTCTAGGTTTCTCCCTAGAAAATACGAATGTGTAGAGCTGGTGTCTCCGTGTGCACCAATTAGAGTTTCCAAGGACAAAGTTAAATGATCCCTGATAAAAAAAACAAAACAATAAAGTCCGTGGATAATATCAGGAATACACAAACACAGATGCTGTAGCAATATGTCGGTTTGAGTTAGCCAAAACAAAACCGGATATTTCCGGTTTCATCCAGTCATATCCGGACAAAGTGGTGTGGAATTCGTATGCAATGGACCGAGAAAATCACAGTAAAAATGGTTTTGGAGAAAAGCAAAGTCTTTTCGTTAGGCAAGTGCATAAAATGTCATCTAAACAAACAGAAATATCATGTTTGTTTGCCGCAGTTCCTCTAGCTTTCCCCCTAGAAAATACGAATGTGTAGAGCTGGTGTCTCCATGTGGAACCAATTAGTGTTTCCAAGCATAAAATTTAATGTTCACTGAAAAAAAAAACATTCAAAAAAATAAAGTCCGTGGATAATATCAGGAATACACAAACACAGAGGCTGTAGCAATATCTGGGATTGAAATAGCGAAAACGAAACCGGATATTTCCGGTTTCATCCAGTCATATTCGAACCAACTGGTGTGGAATTCGTATGCAATGGACCGAGAAAATCACAGGAAAAATGGTTTTGGAGAAAAGCAAAGTCTTTTCGTTAAGCAAGTGCATAAAATGTCATCTATACAAACAGAAATAGCATGTTTGTTTGCTGCAGTTCCTCTAGATTTCTCCCTAAAACATAAAAATGTGTAGAACTGGTGTCTCCATGTGGAACCAATTAGTGTTTCCAAGCCTAAAATTAAATGTTCCCTGAAAAAAAAACATTCAAAAAAATAAAGTCCGTGGATAATATCACGAATACACTAACAAAGAGGCTGTAGCAATATCTGGGATTGAATTAGGGAAAACGAATCCGGATATTTCCGGTTTAATCCAGTCATATTCGGACCAACTGGTGGGGAATTCGTATGCAATGGACTGAGAAAATCACAGTAAAAATGGTTTTGGAGAAAAGCAAAGTATTTTCGTTAGGCAAGTGCATAAAATGTCATCTATACAAACAGAAATATCATGTTTGTTTGCCGCAGTTCCTCTAGCTTTCTCCATAGAACAAACGAATGTGCAGAGCTGGTGTCTCCATGTGGAACCAATTAGTGTTTCCAAGCATAAAATTAAATGTTCCCTGAAAAAAAAAAACATGCAAAAAAATAAAGTCCGTGGATAATATCAGGAATACACAAACGCAGAGGCTGTAGCAATATTTCGGTTTGAGTTAGCCAAAACAAAACCGCAGATTTCCGGTTTCATCCAGTCATATCCGGACAAAGTGGTGTGGAATTGGTATGCAATGGACCGAGAAAATAACAGGAAAAATGGTTTTGGAGAAAAGCAAAGTCTTTTCGTTAGGCAAGTGCATAAAATGTCATCTATACAAACAGAAATATCATGTTTGTTTGCCGCAGTTCCTCTAGCTTTCTCCCTAGAAAATACGAATGTGTAGAGCTGGTGTCTCCATGTGCACCAATTAGAGTTTCCAAGCACAAAGTTAAATGTTCCCTAATAAAAAAAAACAAAACAATAAAGTCCGTGGATAATATCAGGAATACACAAACACATTTGCTGTAGCAATATTTCGGTTTGAGTTAGCCAAAACAAAACCGGATATTTCCGGTTTCATCCAGTCATATCCGGACAAAGTGGTGTGGAATTGGTATGCAATGGACCGAGAAAATCACAGTAAAAATGGTTTTGGAGAAAAGCAAATTCTTTTTGTTAGGCAAGTGCATAAAATGTCATCTATACAAACAGAAATAGCATGTTTGTTTGCCGCAGTTCCTCTAGCTTTCTCCCTAGAAAATACGAATGTGTAGAGCTGGTGTCTCCATGTGGAACCAATTAGTGTTTCCAAGCATAAAATTTAATGTTCCCTGAAAAAAAACATTCAAAAAAATAAAATCCGTGGATAATATCAGGAATACACAAACAAAGAGGCTGTAGCAATATCTGAGATTGAATTAGCCACAACGAAACCGGATATTTCCGGTTTCATCCAGTCATATCCGGACAAAGTGGTGTGGAATTCGTATGCAATGGACCGAGAAAATCACAGTAAAAATGGTTTTGGAGAAAAGCAAAGTCTTTTCGTTAGGCAAGTGCATAAAATGTCATCTATACAAACAGAAATAGCATGTTTGTTTGCCGCAGTTCCTCTAGCTTTCTCCCTAGAAAATACGAATGTGTAGAGCTGGTGTGTCCCTGTGGAACCAATTAGTGTTTCCAAGCATAAAATTTAATGTTCTCTGAAAAAAAAACATTCAAAAAAATAAAATCCGTGGATAATATCAGGAATACACAAACAAAGAGGTTGTAGTAATATCTGAGATTGAATTAGCCAAAATGAAACCGGATATTTCCGGTTTCATCCAGTCATATCCGGAAAAACTGGTGTGGAATTCGTATGCAATGGACCGAGAAAATCACAGTAAAAATGGTTTTGGAGAAAAGCAAAGTCTTTTCGTTAGGCAAGTGCATAAAATGTCATCTATACAAACTTAAATATCATGTATGTTTGCCGCAGTTCCTCTAGCTTTCTCCCTAGAACATAAAAATGTGTAGAGCTGGTGTCTCCATGTGGAACCAATTAGTGTTTCCAAGCATAAAATTAAATGTTCCCTGAAAAAAAAACATTCAAATAAATAAAATCCGTGGATAATATCAGGAATACACAAACACAGAGGCTGTAGCAATATCTGGGATTGAATTAGCCAAAATGAAACCGGATATTTCCAGTTTCATCCAGTCATATCCGGACAAAGAGGTGTGGAATTCGTATGCAATGGACCGAGAAAATCACAGTAAAAATGGTTTTGGAGACAAGCAAAGTCTTTTCGTTAGGCAAGTGCATAAAATGTCATCTATACAAACAGAAATATCATGTTTGTTTGCTGCCGTTCCTCTAGATTTCTCCCTAGAAAATACGAATGTGTAGAGCTGGTGTCTCCATGTGGAACCAATTAGTGTTTCCAAGCATAAAATTAAATGTTCCCTGAAAAAAAAACATTCAAGAAAATAAAATCCGTGGATAATATCAGGAATACACAAACACAGAGGCTGTAGCAATATCTGGGATTGAATTAGCCAAAATGAAACCGTATATTTCCAGTTTCATCCAGTCATATCCGGACAAAGTGGTGTGGAATTCGTATGCAATGGATCCACTAAATCACAGGAAAAATGGTTTTGGAGACAAGCAAAGTCTTTTCGTTAGGCAAGTGCATCAAATGTCATCTATACAAACAGAAATATCATGTTTGTTTGCTGCCGTTCCTCTAGATTTCTCCCTAGAAAATACGAATGTGTAGAGCTGGTGTCTCCATGTGGAACCAATTAGTGTTTCCAAGCATGAAATTAAATGTTCCCTGAAAAAAAAAAACATTCAAAAAAATAAAATCCGTGGATAATATCAGGAATACACAAACACAGAGGCTGTAGCAATATCTGGGATTGAATTAGCCAAAATGAAACCGGATATTTCCAGTTTCATCCAGTCATATCCGGACAAAGTGGTGTGGAATTGGTATGCAATGGATCCACTAAATCACAGGAAAATGGTTTTGGAGACAAGCAAAGTCTTTTCGTTAGGCAAGTGCATAAAATGTCATCTATACAAACAGAAATATCATGTTTGTTTGCCGCAGTTCCTCTAGGTTTCTACCTAGAAAATACGAATGTGTAGAGCTGGTGTCTCCGTGGGCACCAATTAGAGTTTCCAAGGACAAAGTTAAATGATCCCTGATAAAAAAAAACAAAACAATAAAGTCCGTGGATAATATCAGGAATACACAAACACAGATGCTGTAGCAATATTTCGGTTTGAGTTAGCCAAAACAAAACCGGATATTTCCGGTTTCATCCAGTCATATCCGGACAAAGTGGTGTGGAATTCGTATGCAATGGACCGAGAAAATCACAGTAAAAATGGTTTTGGAGAAAAGCAAAGTCTTTTCGTTAGGCAAGTGCATAAAATGTCATCTAGACAAACAGAAATAGCATGTTTGTTTGCCGCAGTTCCTCTAGCTTTCTCCCTAGAAAATACGAATGTGTAGAGCTGGTGTGTCCCTGTGGAACCAATTAGTGTTTCCAAGCATAAAATTAAATGTTCCCTGAAAAAAAAAAAAACATTCAAAAAAATAAAATCCGTGGATAATACCAGGAATACACAAACACAGATGCTGTAGCAATATTTCGGTTTGAGTTAGCCAAAAAAAATCCGGATATTTCCGGTTTCATCCAGTCATATTCGAACCAACTGGTGTGGAATTCGTATGCAATGGACCGAGAAAATCACAGGAAAAACGGTTTTGGAGAAAAGCAAAGTCTTTTCGTTAGGCAAGTGCATAAAATGTCATCTATACTAACAGAAATAGCATGTTTGTTTGCTGCAGTTCCTCTAGATTTCTCCCTAAAACATAAAAATTTGTAGAACTGGTGTCTCCATGTGGAACCAATTAGTGTTTCCAAGCATAAATTTAAATGTTCCCTGAAAAAAAAACATTCAAAAACATAAAGTCCGTGGATAATATCACGAATACACTAACAAAGAGGCTGTAGCAATATCTGGGATTTAATTAGGCAAAACAAATCCGGATATTTCCGGTTTAATCCAGTCATATTCGGACCAACTGGTGTGGAATTCGTATGCAATGGTCCGAGAAAATCACAGTAAAAATGGTTTTGGAGAAAAGCAAAGTATTTTCGTTAGGCAAGTGCATAAAATGTCATCTATACAAACAGAAATATCATGTTTGTTTGCCGCAGTTCCTCTAGCTTTCTCCATAGAACAAACGAATGTGCAGAGCTGGTGTCTCCATGTGGAACCAATTAGTGTTTCCAAGCATAAAATTAAATGTTCCCTGAAAAAAAAAAACATGCAAAAAAATAAAGTCCGTGGATAATATCAGGAATACACAAACGCAGAGGCTGTAGCAATATTTCGGTTTGAGTTAGCCAAAACAAAACCGCAGATTTCCGGTTTCATCCAGTCATATCCAGACAACGTTGTGTGGAATTTGTATGCAATGGACCGAGAAAATCACAGGAAAAATGGTTTTGGAGAAAAGCAAAGTCTTTTCGTTAGGCAAGTGCATAAAATGTCATCTAGAAAAGCAGAAATAGCATGTTTGTTTGCCGCAGTTCCTCTAGCTTTCTCCCTAGAAAATACGAATGTGTAGAGCTGGTGTCTCCATGTGCACCAATTAGAGTTTCCAAGCATAAAATTAAATGTTCCCTAATAAAAAAAACAAAACAATAAAGTCCGTGGATAATATCAGGAATACACAAACACAGATGCTGTAGCAATATTTCGGTTTGATTTAGCCAAAACAAAACCGGATATTTCCGGTTTCATCCAGTCATATCCGGACAAAGTGGTGTGGAATTGTTATGCAATGGACCGAGAAAATCACAGTAAAAATGGTTTTGGAGAAAAGCAAAGTCTTTTCGTTAGGCAAGTGTATAAAATGTCATCTAGACAAACAGAAATATCATGTTTGTTTGCCGCAGTTCCTCTAGCTTTCTCCCTAGAAAATACGAATGTGTAGAGCTGGTGTGTCCCTGTGGAACCAATTAGTGTTTCCAAGCATAAAATTAAATGTTCCCTGAAAAAAAAAAACATTCAAAAAAATAAAATCCGTGGATAATACCAGGAATACACAAATACAGATGCTGTAGCAATATTTCGGTTTGAGTTAGCCAAAAAAAATCCGGATATTTCCGGTTTCATCCAGTCATATCCGGACAAAGTGGTGTGGAATTCGTATGCAATGGTCCGAGAAAATCACAGGAAAAATGGTTTTGGAGAAAAGCAAAGTCTTTTCGTTAGGCAAGTGCATCAAATGTCATCTATACAAACTTAAATATCATGTATGTTTGCCGCAGTTCCTCTAGCTTTCTCCCTAGAACATAAAAATGTGTAGAGCTAGTGTCTCCATGTGGAACCAATTAGTGTTTCCAAGCATAAAATTAAATGTTCCCTGAAAAAAAAAACATTCAAAAAAACAAAGTCCGTGGATAATATCAGGAATACACAAACAAAGAGGCTGTAGCAATATCTGTGATTGAATTAGCCAAAATGAAACCGGATATTTCCGGTTTCATCCAGTCATATCCGGAAAAACTGGTGTGGAATTCGTATGCAATGGACCGAGAAAATCACAGTAAAAATGGTTTTGGAGAAAAGCAAAGTCTTTTCGTTAGGCAAGTGTATAAAATGTCATCTAGACAAACAGAAATATCATGTTTGTTTGCCGCAGTTCCTCTAGCTTTCTCCCTAGAAAATACGAATGTGTAGAGCTGGTGTGTCCCTGTGGAACCAATTAGTGTTTCCAAGCATAAAATTAAATGTTCCCTGAAAAAAAAAAACATTCAAAAAAATAAAATCCGTGGATAATACCAGGAATACACAAATACAGATGCTGTAGCAATATTTCGGTTTGAGTTAGCCAAAAAAAATCCGGATATTTCCGGTTTCATCCAGTCATATCCGGACAAAGTGGTGTGGAATTGGTATGCAATGGACCGAGAAAATAACAGGAAAAATGGTTTTGGAGAAAAGCAAAGTCTTTTCGTTAGGCAAGTGCATAAAATGTCATCTATACAAACAGAAATATCATGTTTGTTTGCCGCAGTTCCTCTAGCTTTCTCCCTAGAAAATACGAATGTGTAGAGCTGGTGTCTCCATGTGCACCAATTAGAGTTTCCAAGCACAAAGTTAAATGTTCCCTAATAAAAAAAAACAAAACAATAAAGTCCGTGGATAATATCAGGAATACACAAACACTGTTGCTGTAGCAATATTTCGGTTTGAGTTAGACAAAACAAAACCGGATATTTCCGGGTTCATCCAGTCATATCCGGACAAAGTGGTGTGGAATTGGTATGCAATGGACCGAGAAAATCACAGTAAAAATGGTTTTGGAGAAAAGCAAATTCTTTTCGTTAGGCAAGTGCATAAAATGTCATCTATACAAACAGAAATAGCATGTTTGTTTGCCGCAGTTCCTCTAGCTTTCTCCCTAGAAAATACGAATGTGTAGAGCTGGTGTCTCCATGTGGAACCAATTAGTGTTTCCAAGCCTAAAATTAAATGTTCCCTGAAAAAAACATTCAAAAAATAAAATCCGTGGATAATATCAGGAATACACAAACAAAGAGGCTGTAGCAATATCTGAGATTGAATTAGCAACAACGAAACCGGATATTTCCGCTTTCATCCAGTCATATCCGGACAAAGTGGTGTGGAATTCGTATGCAATGGACCGAGAAAATCACAGTAAAAATGGTTTTGGAGAAAAGCAAAGTCTTTTCGTTAGGCAAGTGCATAAAATGTCATCTATACAAACAGAAATAGCATGTTTGTTTGCCGCAGTTCCTCTAGCTTTCTCCCTAGAAAATACGAATGTGTAGAGCTGGTGTGTCCCTGTGGAACCAATTAGTGTTTCCAAGCATAAAATTTAATGTTCTCTGAAAAAAAACATTCAAAAAAATAAAATCCGTGGATAATATCAGGAATACACAAACACAGAGGCTGTAGCAATATCTGAGATTGAATTAGCCAAAATGAAACCGGATATTTCCGGTTTCATCCAGTCATATCAGGAAAAACTTGTGTGGAATTCGTATGCAATGGACCGAGAAAATCACAGTAAAAATGGTTTTGGAGAAAAGCAAAGTCTTTTCGTTAGGCAAGTGCATAAAATGTCATCTATACAAACTTAAATATCATGTATGTTTGCCGCAGTTCCTCTAGCTTTCTCCCTAGAACATAAAAATGTGTAGAGCTGGTGTCTCCATGTGGAACCAATTAGTGTTTCCAAGCATAAAATTAAATGTTCCCTGAAAAAAAAACATTCAAAAAAATAAAATCCGTGGATAATATCAGGAATACACAAACACAGAGGCTGTAGCAATATCTGGGATTGAATTAGCCAAAATGAAACCGGATATTTCCGGTTTCATCCAGTCATATCCGGAAAACTGTTGTGGAATTCGTATGCAATGGACCGAGAAAATCACAGTAAAAATGGTTTTGGAGAAAAGCAAAGTATTTTCGTTAGGCAAGTGCATAAAATGTCATCTATACAAACAGAAATATCATGTTTGTTTGCCGCAGTTCCTCTAGCTTTCTCCATAGAACAAACGAATGTGCAGAGCTGGTGTCTCCATGTGGAACCAATTAGTGTTTCCAAGCATAAAATTAAATGTTCCCTGAAAAAAAAAACATGCAAAAAAATAAAGTCCGTGGATAATATCAGGAATACACAAACGCAGAGGCTGTAGCAATATTTCGGTTTGAGTTAGCCAAAACAAAACCGCAGATTTCCGGTTTCATCCAGTCATATCCAGACAACGTGGTGTGGAATTTGTATGCAATGGACCGAGAAAATCACAGGAAAAATGGTTTTGGAGAAAAGCAAAGTCTTTTCGTTAGGCAAGTGCATAAAATGTCATCAATACAAACAGACATATCATGTTTGTTTGCCGCAGTTCCTCTAGCTTTCTCCCTAGAAAATACGAATGTGTAGAGCTGGTGTCTCCATGTGCACCAATTAGAGTTTCCAAGCACAAAGTTAAATGTTCCCTAATAAAAAAAACAAAACAATAAAGTCCGTGGATAATATCAGGAATACACAAACACAGATGCTGTAGCAATATTTCGGTTTGATTTAGCCAAAACAAAACCGGATATTTCCGGTTTCATCCAGTCATATCCGGAAAAATGGTGTGGAATTGTTATGCAATGGACCGAGAAAATCACAGTAAAAATGGTTTTGGAGAAAAGCAAAGTCTTTTCGTTAGGCAAGTGCATAAAATGTCATCTATACAAACAGAAATAGCATGTTTGTTTGCCGCAGTTCCTCTAGCTTTCTCCCTAGAAAATACGAATGTGTAGAGCTGGTGTGTCCCTGTGGAACCAATTAGTGTTTCCAAGCATAAAATTAAATGTTCCCTGAAAAAAAAAACATTCAAAAAAATAAAATCCGTGGATAATACCAGGAATACACAAACACAGATGCTGTAGCAATATTTCGGTTTGAGTTAGCCAAAAAAAATCCGGATATTTCCGGTTTCATCCAGTCATATCCGGACAAAGTGGTGTGGAATTCGTATGCAATGGACCGAGAAAATCACAGGAAAAATGGTTTTGGAGAAAAGCAAAGTCTTTTCGTTAGGCAAGTGCATCAAATGTCATCTATACAAACTTAAATATCATGTATGTTTGCCGCAGTTCCTCTAGCTTTCTCCCTAGAACATAAAAATGTGTAGAGCTAGTGTCTCCATGTGGAACCAATTAGTGTTTCCAAGCATAAAATTAAATGTTCCCTGAAAAAAAAAACATTCAAAAAAACAAAGTCCGTGGATAATATCAGGAATACACAAACAAAGAGGCTGCAGCAATATCTGTGATTGAATTAGCCAAAATGAAACCGGATATTTCCGGTTTCATCCAGTCATATCCGGAAAAACTGGTGTGGAATTCGTATGCAATGGACCGAGAAAATCACAGTAAAAATGGTTTTGGAGAAAAGCAAAGTCTTTTCGTTAGGCAAGTGTATAAAATGTCATCTAGACAAACAGAAATATCATGTTTGTTTGCCGCAGTTCCTCTAGCTTTCTCCCTAGAACAAACAAATGTGTAGAGCTGGTGTCTCCATGTGGAACCAATTAGTGTTTCCAAGCATAAAATTAAATGTTCCCAGAAAAAAAAAAAACAGTCAAAATAATAAAGTCCGTGGATAATATCAGGAATACACAAACTCAGAGGCTGTAGCAATATTTCGGTTTGAGTTAGCCAAAACAAAACCGCATATTTCCGGTTTCATCCAGTCATATCCGGACAAAGTGGTGTGGAATTGGTATGCAATGGACCGAGAAAATCACAGGAAAAATGGTTTTGGAGAAAAGCAAAGTCTTTTCGTTAGGCAAGTGCATAAAATATCATCTATACAAACAGAAATAGCATGTTTGTTTGCCGCAGTTCCTCTAGCTTTCTCCCTAGAAAATACAAATGTGTAGAGCTGGTGTGTCCATGTGGAACCAATTAGTGTTTCCAAGCATAAAATTAAATGTTCCCTGAAAAAAAAAAACATTCAAAAAAAAATTCCGTGGATAACCAGGAATACACAAACACAGATGTTGTAGCAATATTTCGGTTTGAGTTAGCCAAAACAAAACCGGATATTTCCGGTTTCATCCAGTCATATCCGGACAAAGTGGTGTGGAATTGGTATGCAATGGACCGAGAAAATCACAGTAAAAATGGTTTTGGAGAAAAGCAAAGTCTTTTCGTTAGGCAAGTGCATAAAATGTCATCTGTACAAACTTAAATATCATGTATGTTTGCCGCAGTTCCTCTAGCTTTCTCCCTAGAACATAAAAATGTGTAGAGCAAGTGTCTCCATGTGGAACCAATTAGTGTTTCCAAGCATAAAATTAAATGTTCCCTGAAAAAAAAAAACATTCAAAAAAATAAAGTCCGTGGATAATATCAGGAATACACAAACAAAGAGGCTGCAGCAATATCTGGGATTGAATTAGCCAAAACGAAACCGGATATTTCCGGTTTCATCCAGTCATATCTGGACAAAGTGGTGTGGAATTGGTATGCAATGGAACGAATAAATTACAGGAAAAATGGTTTTGGAGAAAAGCAAAGTCTTTTCGTTAGGCAAGTGCATAAAATGTCATCTATACAAACAGAAATATCATGTTTGTTTGCCGCAGTTCCTCTAGCTTTCTCCCTAGAAAATACGAATGTGTAGAGCTGGTGTCTCCATGTGGAACCAATTAGTGTTTCCAAGCCTAAAATTAAATGTTCCCTGAAAAAAAACATTCAAAAAAATAAAATCCGTGGATAATATCAGGAATACACAAACAAAGAGGCTGTAGCAATATCTGAGATTGAATTAGCCACAACGAAACCGGATATTTCCGCTTTCATCCAGTCAGATCCGGACAAAGTGGTGTGGAATTCGTATGCAATGGACCGAGAAAATCACAGTAAAATGGTTTTGGAGAAAAGCAAAGTCTTTTCGTTAGGCAAGTGCATAAAATGTCATCTATACAAACAGAAATAGCATGTTTGTTTGCCGCAGTTCCTCTAGCTTTCTCCCTAGAAAATACGAATGTGTAGAGCTGGTGTGTCCCTGTGGAACCAGTTAGTGTTTCCAAGCATAAAATTTAATGTTCTCTGAAAAAAAAAAACATTCAAAAAAATAAAATCCGTGGATAATATCAGGAATACACAAACAAAGAGGCTGTAGCAATATCTGAGATTGAATTAGCCAAAATGAAACCGGATATTTCCGTTTTCATCCAGTCATATCAGGAAAAACTGGTGTGGAATTCGTATGCAATGGACCGAGAAAATCACAGTAAAAATGGTTTTGGAGAAAAGCAAAGTCTTTTCGTTAGGCAAGTGCATAAAATGTCATCTATACAAACTTAAATATCATGTATGTTTGCCGCAGTTCCTCTAGCTTTCTCCCTAGAACATAAAAATGTGTAGAGCTGGTGTGTCCATGTGGAACCAATTAGTGTTTCCAAGCATAAAATTAAATGTTCCCTGAAAAAAAAAACATTCAAAAAAATAAAATCCGTGGATAATATCAGGAATACACAAACACAGAGGCTGTAGCAATATCTGGGATTGAATTAGCCAAAATGAAACCGGATATTTCCAGTTTCATCCAGTCATATCCGGACAAAGTGGTGTGGAATTCGTATGCAATGGACCGAGAAAATCACAGTAAAAATGGTTTTGGAGACAAGCAAAGTCTTTTCGTTAGGCAAGTGCATAAAATGTCATCTATACAAACAGAAATATCATGTTTGTTTGCCGCAGTTCCTCTAGGTTTCTCCCTAGAAAATACGAATGTGTAGAGCTGGTGTCTCCGTGTGCACCAATTAGAGTTTCCAAGGACAAAGTTAAATGATCCCTGATTAAAAAAAACAAAACAATAAAGTCCGTGGATAATATCAGGAATACACAAACACAGATGCTGTAGCAATATTTCGGTTTGAGTTAGACAAAACAAAACCAGATATTTCCGGTTTCATCCAGTCATATCCGGACAAAGTGGTGTGGAATTGGTATGCAATGGACCGAGAAAATCACAGTAAAAATGGTTTTGGAGAAAAGCAAAGTCTTTTCGTTAGGCAAGTGCATAAAATGTCATCTATACAAACAGAAATATCATGTTTGTTTGCCGCAGTTCCTCTAGCTTTCCCCCTAGAAAATACGAATGTGTAGAGCTGGTGTCTCCATGTGGAACCAATTAGTGTTTCCAAGCATAAAATTTAATGTTCCCTGAAAAAAAAAACATTCAAAAAAATAAAGTCCGTGGATAATATCAGGAATACACAAACACAGAGGCTGTAGCAATATCTGGGATTTAAATAGAGAAAACGAAACCGGATATTTCCGGTTTCATCCAGTCATATTCGAACCAACTGGTGTGGAATTCGTATGCAATGGACCGAGAAAATCACAGGAAAAATGGTTTTGGAGAAAAGCAAAGTCTTTTCGTTAGGCAAGTGCATAAAATGTCATCTATACAAACAGAAATAGCATGTTTGTTTGCTGCAGTTCCTCCAGATTTCTCCCTAAAACATAAAAATGTGTGGAACTGGTGTCTCCATGTGGAACCAATTAGTGTTTCCAAGCCTAAAATTAAATGTTCCCTGAAAAAAAACATTCAAAAAAATAAAGTCCGTGGATAATATCACGAATACACTAACAAAGGGGCTGTAGCAATATCTGGGATTGAATTAGGCAAAACGAATCCGGATATTTCCGGTTTAATCCAGTCATATTCGGACCAACTGGTGTGGAATTCGTATGCAATGGACCGAGAAAATCACAGTAAAAATGGTTTTGGAGAAAAGCAAAGTATTTTCGTTAGGCAAGTGCATAAAATGTCATCTATACAAACTGAAATATCATGTTTGTTTGCCGCAGTTCCTCTAGCTTTCTCCATAGAACAAACGAATGTGCAGAGCTGGTGTTTCCATGTGGAACCAATTAGTGTTTCCAAGCATAAAATTAAATGTTCCCAGAAAAAAAAAAACATTCAAAAAATACAGTCCGTGGATAATATCAGGAATACACAAACACAGAGGCTGTAGCAATATTTCGGTTTGAGTTAGCAAAAACAAAACCGCATATTTCCGGTTTCATCCAGTCATATCCGGACAACGTGGTGTGGAATTGGTATGCAATGGACCGAGAAAATCACAGTAAAAATGGTTTTGGAGATAAGCAAAGTCTTTTCCTTAGGCAAGTGCATAAAATGTCATCTATACAAACAGAAATATCATGTTTGTTTGCCGCAGTTCCTCTAGCTTTCTCCCTAGAAAATACGAATGTGTAGAGCTGGTGTCTCCATGTGCACCAATTAGAGTTTCCAAGCACAAAGTTAAATGTTCCCTAATAAAAAAAAACAAAACAATAAAGTCCGTGTATAATATCAGGAATACACAAACACATTTGCTGTAGCAATATTTCGGTTTGAGTTAGCCAAAACAAAACCGGATATTTCCGGATTCATCCAGTCATATTCGGACCAACGGGTGTGGAATTCGTATGCAATGGACCGAGAAAATCACAGTAAAAATGGTTTTGGAGAAAAGCAAAGTCTTTTCGTTAGGCAAGTGCATAAAATGTCATCTATACAAACTTAAATATCATGTATGTTTGCCGCAGTTCCTCTAGCTTTCTCCCTAGAACATAAAAATGTGTAGAGCTGGTGTCTCCATGTGGAACCAATTAGTGTTTCCAAGCATAAAATTAAATGTTCCCTGAAAAAAAACATTCAAAAAAATAAAATCCGTGGATAATATCAGGAATGCACAAACACAGAGGCTGTAGCAATATCTGGGATTGAATTAGCCAAAATGAAACCGGATATTTCCAGTTTCATCCAGTCATATCCGGACAAAGTGGTGTGGAATTCGTATGCAATGGACCGAGAAAATCACAGTAAAAATGGTTTTGGAGACAAGCAAAGTCTTTTCGTTAGGCAAGTGCATAAAATGTCATCTATACAGACAGAAATATCATGTATGTTTGCCGCAGTTCCTATAGCTTTCTCCCTAGAAAATACAAATGTGTAGAGCTGGTGTCTCGGTGTGCACCAATTAGAGTTTCCAAGGACAAAGTTAAATGATCCCTGATTAAAAAAAACAAAACAATAAAGTCCGTGGATAATATCAGGAATACACAAACACAGATGCTGTAGCAATATTTCGGTTTGAGTTAGACAAAACAAAACCGGATATTTCCGGTTTCATCCAGTCATATCCGGACAAAGTGGTGTGGAATTGGTATGCAATGGACCGAGAAAATCACAGGAAAAATGGTTTTGGAGAAAAGCAAAGTCTTTTCGTTAGGCAAGTGCATAAAATGTCATCTATACAAACAGAAATATCATGTTTGTTTGCCGCAGTTCCTCTAGCTTTCCCCCTAGAAAATACGAATGTGTAGAGCTGGTGTCTCCATGTGGAACCAATTAGTGTTTCCAAGCATAAAATTTAATGTTCCCTGAAAAAAAAACATTCAAAAAAATAAAGTCCGTGGATAATATCAGGAATACACAAACACAGAGGCTGTAGCAATATCTGGGATTGAAATAGCGAAAACGAAACCGGATATTTCCGGTTTCATCCAGTCATATCCAGACAACGTGTTGTGGAATTTGTATGCAATGGACCGAGAAAATCACAGGAAAAATGGTTTTGGAGAAAAGCAAAGTCTTTTCGTTAGGCAAGTGCATAAAATGTCATCTAGAGAAGCAGAAATATCATGTTTGTTTGCCGCAGTTCCTCTAGCTTTCTCCCTAGAAAATACGAATGTGTAGAGCTGGTGTCTCCATGTGCACCAATTAGAGTTTCCAAGCACAAAGTTAAATGTTCCCTAATAAAAAAAAACAAAACAATAAAGTCCGTGGATAATGTCAGGAATACACAAACACAGAGGCTGTAGCAATATTTCGGTTTGAGTTAGCCAAAACAAAACCGCATATTTCCGGTTTCATCCAGTCATATCCGGACAAAGTGGTGTGGAATTGTTATGCAATGGACCGAGAAAATCACAGGAAAAATGGTTTTGGAGAAAAGCAAAGTCTTTTCGTTAGGCAAGTGCATAAAATGTCATCTATACAAACAGAAATAGCATGTTTGTTTGCCGCAGTTCCTCTAGCTTTCTCCCTAGAAAATACGAATGTGTAGAGCTGCCGTCTCCATCTGGAACCAATTAGTGTTTCCAAGCATAAAATTTAATGTTCCCTGAAAAAAAACATTCAAAAAAATAAAATCCGTGGATAATATCAGGAATACACAAACAAAGAGGCTGTAGCAATATCTGAGATTGAATTAGCCAAAACGAAACAGGATATTTCCGGTTTCATCCAGTCATATCTGGACAAAGTGGTGTGGAATTGGTATGCAATGGACCGAGAAAATCACAGGAAAAATGGTTTTGGAGAAAAGCAAAGTCTTTTCGTTAGGCAAGTGCATAAAATGTCATCTATAGAAACAGAAATAGCATGTTTGTTTGCTGCAGTTCCTCTAGATTTCTCCCAAAAACATAAAAATGTGTAGAACTGGTGTCTCCATGTGGAACCAATTAGTGTTTCCAAGCATAAAATAAAATGTTCCCTGAAAAAAAAAAACATTCAAAAAAAAAATCCGTGGATAACCAGGAATACACAAACACAGATGTTGTAGCAATATTTGGGTTTGAGTTAGCCAAAACAAAACCGGATATTTCCGGTTTCATCTAGTCATATCCGGACAAAGTGGTGTGGAATTGGTATGCAATGGACCGAGAAAATCATAGTAAAAATGGTTTTGGAGAAAAGCAAAGTCTTTTCGTTAGGCAAGTGCATAAAATGTCATCTATACAAACTTAAATATCATGTATGTTTGCCGCAGTTCCTCTAGCTTTCTCCCTAGAACATAAAAATGTGTAGAGCAAGTGTCTCCATGTGGAACCAATTAGTGTTTCCAAGCATAAAATTAAATGTTCCCTGAAAAAAAAAAACATTCAAAAAAATAAAGTCCGTGGATAATATCAGGAATACACAAACAAAGAGGCTGCAGCAATATCTGGGATTGAATTAGCCAAAACGAAACCGGATATTTCCGGTTTCATCCAGTCATATCTGGACAAAGTGGTGTGGAATTGGTATGCAATGGAACGAATAAATCACAGGAAAAATGGTTTTGGAGAAAAGCAAAGTCTTTTCGTTAGGCAAGTGCATAAAATGTCATCTATAGAAACAGAAATAGCATGTTTGTTTGCTGCAGTTCCTCTAGATTTCTCCGAAAAACATAAAAATGTGTAGAACTGGTGTCTCCATGTGGAACCAATTAGTGTTTCCAAGCATAAAATTTAATGTTCCCTGAAAAAAAAACATTCAAAAAAATAAAATCCGTGGATAATATCAGGAATACACAAACACAGATGCTGTAGCAATATTTCGGTTTGAGTTAGACAAAACAAAACCGGATATTTCCGGTTTCATCCAGTCATATTCGGACCAACGGGTGTGGAATTCGTATGCAATGGACCGAGAAAATCACAGGAAAAATGGTTTTGGAGAAAAGCAAAGTCTTTTCGTTAGGCAAGTGCATAAAATGTCATCTATACAAACAGAAATAGCATGTTTCTTTGCCGCAGTTCCTCTAGCTTTCTCCCTAGAACAAACAAATGTGTAGAGCTGGTGTCTCCATGTGGAACCAATTAGTGTTTCCAAGCATAAAATTAAATGTTCCCAGAAAAAAAAAAACATTCAAAAAATACAGTCCGTGGATAATATCAGGAATACACAAACACAGATGCTGTAGCAATATTTCGGTTTGAGTTAGCCAAAACAAAACCGGATATTTCCGGTTTCATCCAGTCATATCCGGACAAAGTGGTGTGGAATTCGTATGCAATGGACCAAGAAAATCACAGGAAAAATGGTTTTGGAGACAAGCAAAGTCTTTTCGTTAGGCAAGTGCATAAAATGTCATCTATACAGACAGAAATATCATGTATGTTTGCCGCAGTTCCTATAGCTTTCTCCCTAGAAAATACAAATGTGTAGAGCTGGTGTCTCCGTGTGCACCAATTAGAGTATCCAAGGACAAAGTTAAATGTTCCCTAATAAAAAAAACAAAACAATAAAGTCCGTGGATCATATCAGGAATACACAAACCAAGAGGCTGTAGGAATATCTGGGATTGAATTAGCCAAAACGAAACCGGATATTTCCGGTTTCATCCAGTCATATCCGGAGAAAGTGGTGTGGAATTGGTATGCAATGGAACGAGTAAATCACAGGAAAAATGGTTTTGGAGAAAAGCAAAGTCTTTTCGTGAGGCAAGTGCATAAAATGTCATCTAGACAAACAGAAATATCATGTTTGTTTGCCGCAGTTCCTCTAGCTTTCTCCCTAGAAAATACGAATGTGTAGAGCTGGTGTCTCCATGTGGAACCAATTAGTGTTTCCAAGCATAAAATTTAATGTTCCCTGAAAAAAAAACATTCAAAAAAATAAAATCCGTGGATAATATCAGGAATACACAAACACAGATGCTGTAGCAATATTTGGGTTTTAGTTAGACAAAAAAAAAAAAAAACGGATATTTCCGGTTTCATCCAGTCATATTCGGACCAACGGGTGTGGAATTGGTATGCAATGGACCGAGAAAATCACAGGAAAAATGGTTTTGGAGAAAAGCAAAGTCTTTTCGTTAGGCAAGTGCATAAAATGTCATCTATACAAACAGAAATATCATGTATGTTTGCCGCAGTTCCTCTAGCTTTCTCCCTAGAACATAAAAATGTGTAGAGCTGGTGTCTCCATGTGGAACCAATTAGTGTTTCCAAGCATAAAATTAAATGTTCCCTGAAAAAAAAAACATTCAAAAAAATAAAGTCCGTGCATAATATCAGGAATACACAAACAAAGAGGCTGAAGCAATATTTCGGTTTGAGTTAGCCAAAACAAAACCGGATATTTCCGGTTTCATCCAGTCATATCCGGACAAAGTGGTGTGGAATTGGTATGCAATGGACCGAGAAAATCATAGTAAAAATGGTTTTGGAGAAAAGCAAAGTCTTTTCGTTAGGCAAGTGCATAAAATGTCATCTATACAAACTTAAATATCATGTATGTTTGCCGCAGTTCCTCTAGCTTTCTCCCTAGAACATAAAAATGTGTAGAGCAAGTGTCTCCATGTGGAACCAATTAGTGTTTCCAAGCATAAAATTAAATGTTCCCTGAAAAAAAAAACATTCAAAAAAATAAAGTCCGTGGATAATATAAGGAATACAGAAACAAAGAGGCTGCAGCAATATCTGGGATTGAATTAGCCAAAATGAAACCGGATATTTCCGGTTTCATCCAGTCATATCTGGACAAAGTGGTGTGGAATTGGTATGCAATGGAACGAATAAATCACAGGAAAAATGGTTTTGGAGAAAAGCAAAGTCTTTTCGTTAGGCAAGTGCATAAAATGTCATCTATAGAAACAGAAATAGCATGTTTGTTTGCTGCAGTTCCTCTAGATTTCTCCCAAAAACATAAAAATGTGTAGAACTGGTGTCTCCATGTGGAACCAATTAGTGTTTCCAAGCATAAAATTTAATGTTCCCTGAAAAAAAAACATTCAAAAAAATAAAATCCGTGGATAATATCAGGAATACACAAACACAGATGCTGTAGCAATATTTCGGTTTGAGTTAGACAAAACAAAACCGGATATTTCCGGTTTCATCCAGTCATATTCGGACCAACGGGTGTGGAATTCGTATGCAATGGACCGAGAAAATCACAGGAAAAATGGTTTTGGAGAAAAGCAAAGTCTTTTCGTTAGGCAAGTGCATCAAATGTCATCTATACAAACAGAAATAGCATGTTTCTTTGCCGCAGTTCCTCTAGCTTTCTCCCTAGAACAAACAAATGTGTAGAGCTGGTGTCTCCATGTGGAACCAATTAGTGTTTCCAAGCATAAAATTAAATGTTCCCAGAAAAAAAAACATTCAAAAAATACAGTCCGTGGATAATATCAGGAATACACAAACACAGATGCTGTAGCAATATTTCGGTTTGAGTTAGCCAAAACAAAACCGGATATTTCCGGATTCATCCAGTCATATCCGGACAAAGTGGTGTGGAATTCGTATGCAATGGACCAAGAAAATCACAGGAAAAATGGTTTTGGAGACAAGCAAAGTCTTTTCGTTAGGCAAGTATATAAAATGTCATCTATACAGACAGAAATATCATGTATGTTTGCCGCAGTTCCTCTAGCTTTCTCCCTAGAACATAAAAATGTGTAGAGCAAGTGTCTCCATGTGGAACCAATTAGTGTTTCCAAGCATAAAATTAAATGTTCCCTGAAAAAAAAAAACATTCAAAAAAATAAAGTCCGTGGATAATATCAGGAATACACAAACAAAGAGGCTGCAGCAATATCTGGGATTGAATTAGCCAAAACGAAACCGGATATTTCCGGTTTCATCCAGTCATATCTGGACAAAGTGGTGTGGAATTGGTATGCAATGGAACGAATAAATCACAGGAAAAATGGTTTTGGAGAAAAGCAAAGTCTTTTCGTTAGGCAAGTGCATAAAATGTCATCTATAGAAACAGAAATAGCATGTTTGTTTGCTGCAGTTCCTCTAGATTTCTCCGAAAAACATAAAAATGTGTAGAACTGGTGTCTCCATGTGGAACCAATTAGTGTTTCCAAGCATAAAATTTAATGTTCCCTGAAAAAAAACATTCAAAAAAATAAAATCCGTGGATAATATCAGGAATACACAAACACAGATGCTGTAGCAATATTTCGGTTTGAGTTAGACAAAACAAAACCGGATATTTCCGGTTTCATCCAGTCATATTCGGACCAACGGGTGTGGAATTCGTATGCAATGGACCGAGAAAATCACAGGAAAAATGGTTTTGGAGAAAAGCAAAGTCTTTTCGTTAGGCAAGTGCATAAAATGTCATCTATACAAACAGAAATAGCATGTTTCTTTGCCGCAGTTCCTCTAGCTTTCTCCCTAGAACAAACAAATGTGTAGAGCTGGTGTCTCCATGTGGAACCAATTAGTGTTTCCAAGCATAAAATTAAATGTTCCCAGAAAAAAAAAAACATTCAAAAAATACAGTCCGTGGATAATATCAGGAATACACAAACACAGATGCTGTAGCAATATTTCGGTTTGAGTTAGCCAAAACAAAACCGGATATTTCCGGTTTCATCCAGTCATATCCGGACAAAGTGGTGTGGAATTCGTATGCAATGGACCAAGAAAATCACAGGAAAAATGGTTTTGGAGACAAGCAAAGTCTTTTCGTTAGGCAAGTGCATAAAATGTCATCTATACAGACAGAAATATCATGTATGTTTGCCGCAGTTCCTATAGCTTTCTCCCTAGAAAATACAAATGTGTAGAGCTGGTGTCTCCGTGTGCACCAATTAGAGTATCCAAGGACAAAGTTAAATGTTCCCTAATAAAAAAAACAAAACAATAAAGTCCGTGGATCATATCAGGAATACACAAACCAAGAGGCTGTAGGAATATCTGGGATTGAATTAGCCAAAACGAAACCGGATATTTCCGGTTTCATCCAGTCATATCCGGAGAAAGTGGTGTGGAATTGGTATGCAATGGAACGAGTAAATCACAGGAAAAATGGTTTTGGAGAAAAGCAAAGTCTTTTCGTGAGGCAAGTGCATAAAATGTCATCTAGACAAACAGAAATATCATGTTTGTTTGCCGCAGTTCCTCTAGCTTTCTCCCTAGAAAATACGAATGTGTAGAGCTGGTGTCTCCATGTGGAACCAATTAGTGTTTCCAAGCATAAAATTTAATGTTCCCTGAAAAAAAAACATTCAAAAAAATAAAATCCGTGGATAATATCAGGAATACACAAACACAGATGCTGTAGCAATATTTGGGTTTTAGTTAGACAAAAAAAAAAAAAAAACGGATATTTCCGGTTTCATCCAGTCATATTCGGACCAACGGGTGTGGAATTGGTATGCAATGGACCGAGAAAATCACAGGAAAAATGGTTTTGGAGAAAAGCAAAGTCTTTTCGTTAGGCAAGTGCATAAAATGTCATCTATACAAACAGAAATATCATGTATGTTTGCCGCAGTTCCTCTAGCTTTCTCCCTAGAACATAAAAATGTGTAGAGCTGGTGTCTCCATGTGGAACCAATTAGTGTTTCCAAGCATAAAATTAAATGTTCCCTGAAAAAAAAAACATTCAAAAAAATAAAGTCCGTGCATAATATCAGGAATACACAAACACAGAGGCTGAAGCAATATTTCGGTTTGAGTTAGCCAAAACAAAACCGGATATTTCCGGTTTCATCCAGTCATATCCGGACAAAGTGGTGTGGAATTGGTATGCAATGGACCGAGAAAATCATAGTAAAAATGGTTTTGGAGAAAAGCAAAGTCTTTTCGTTAGGCAAGTGCATAAAATGTCATCTATACAAACTTAAATATCATGTATGTTTGCCGCAGTTCCTCTAGCTTTCTCCCTAGAACATAAAAATGTGTAGAGCAAGTGTCTCCATGTGGAACCAATTAGTGTTTCCAAGCATAAAATTAAATGTTCCCTGAAAAAAAAAACATTCAAAAAAATAAAGTCCGTGGATAATATAAGGAATACAGAAACAAAGAGGCTGCAGCAATATCTGGGATTGAATTAGCCAAAATGAAACCGGATATTTCCGGTTTCATCCAGTCATATCTGGACAAAGTGGTGTGGAATTGGTATGCAATGGAACGAATAAATCACAGGAAAAATGGTTTTGGAGAAAAGCAAAGTCTTTTCGTTAGGCAAGTGCATAAAATGTCATCTATAGAAACAGAAATAGCATGTTTGTTTGCTGCAGTTCCTCTAGATTTCTCCCAAAAACATAAAAATGTGTAGAACTGGTGTCTCCATGTGGAACCAATTAGTGTTTCCAAGCATAAAATTTAATGTTCCCTGAAAAAAAAACATTCAAAAAAATAAAATCCGTGGATAATATCAGGAATACACAAACACAGATGCTGTAGCAATATTTCGGTTTGAGTTAGACAAAACAAAACCGGATATTTCCGGTTTCATCCAGTCATATTCGGACCAACGGGTGTGGAATTCGTATGCAATGGACCGAGAAAATCACAGGAAAAATGGTTTTGGAGAAAAGCAAAGTCTTTTCGTTAGGCAAGTGCATCAAATGTCATCTATACAAACAGAAATAGCATGTTTCTTTGCCGCAGTTCCTCTAGCTTTCTCCCTAGAACAAACAAATGTGTAGAGCTGGTGTCTCCATGTGGAACCAATTAGTGTTTCCAAGCATAAAATTAAATGTTCCCAGAAAAAAAAAACATTCAAAAAATACAGTCCGTGGATAATATCAGGAATACACAAACACAGATGCTGTAGCAATATTTCGGTTTGAGTTAGCCAAAACAAAACCGGATATTTCCGGATTCATCCAGTCATATCCGGACAAAGTGGTGTGGAATTCGTATGCAATGGACCAAGAAAATCACAGGAAAAATGGTTTTGGAGACAAGCAAAGTCTTTTCGTTAGGCAAGTATATAAAATGTCATCTATACAGACAGAAATATCATGTATGTTTGCCGCAGTTCCTATAGCTTTCTCCCTAGAAAATACAAATGTGTAGAGCTGGTGTCTCCGTGTGCACCAATTAGAGTATCCAAGGACAAAGTTAAATGTTCCCTAATAAAAAAAACAAAACAATAAAGTCCGTGGATCATATCAGGAATACACAAACCAAGAGGCTGTAGGAATATCTGGGATTGAATTAGCCAAAACGAAACCGGATATTTCCGGTTTCATCCAGTCATATCCGGAGAAAGTGGTGTGGAATTGGTATGCAATGGAACGAGTAAATCACAGGAAAAATGGTTTTGGAGAAAAGCAAAGTCTTTTCGTGAGGCAAGTGCATAAAATGTCATCTAGACAAACAGAAATATCATGTTTGTTTGCCGCAGTTCCTCTAGCTTTCTCCCTAGAAAATACGAATGTGTAGAGCTGGTGTCTCCATGTGGAACCAATTAGTGTTTCCAAGCATAAAATTTAATGTTCCCTGAAAAAAAAACATTCAAAAAAATAAAATCCGTGGATAATATCAGGAATACACAAACACAGATGCTGTAGCAATATTTGGGTTTGAGTTAGACAAAAAAAAAAAAAAACGGATATTTCCGGTTTCATCCAGTCATATTCGGACCAACGGGTGTGGAATTCGTATGCAATGGACCGAGAAAATCACAGTAAAAATGGTTTTGGAGAAAAGCAAAGTCTTTTCGTTAGGCAAGTGCATAAAATGTCATCTATACAAACAGAAATATCATGTATGTTTGCCGCAGTTCCTCTAGCTTTCTGCCTAGAACATAAAAATGTGTAGAGCTGGTGTCTCCATGTGGAACCAATTAGTGTTTCCAAGCATAAAATTAAATGTTCCCTGAAAAAAAAACATTCAAAAAAATAAAGTCCGTGCATAATATCAGGAATACACAAACAAAGAGGCTGAAGCAATATTTCGGTTTGAGTTAGCCAAAACAAAACCGGATATTTCCGGTTTCATCCAGTCATATTCGGACCAACGGGTGTGGAATTCGTATGCAATGGACCGAGAAAATCACAGTAAAAATGGTTTTGGAGAAAAGCAAAGTATTTTCGTTAGGCAAGTGCATAAAATGTCATCTATACAAACAGAAATATCATGTTTGTTTGCCGCAGTTCCTCTAGCTTTCTCCCTAGAACATAAAAATGTGTAGAGCTGGTGTCTCCATGTGGAACCAATTAGTGTATCCAAGCATAAAATTAAATGTTCCCAGAAAAAAAAACAGTCAAAAAAATAAAGTCCGTGGATAATATCAGGAATACACAAACTCAGAGGCTGTAGCAATATTTCGGTTTGAGTTAGCCAAAACAAAACCGCATATTTCCGGTTTCATCCAGTCATATCCGGACAAAGTGGTGTGGAATTGGTATGCAATGTACCGAGAAAATCACAGGAAAAATGGTTTTGGAGAAAAGCAAAGTCTTTTCGTTAGGCAAGTGCATAAAATGTCATCTATACAAACTTAAATATCATGTATGTTTGCCGCAGTTCCTCTAGCTTTCTCCCTATAACATAAAAATGTGTAGAGCAAGTGTCTCCATGTGGAACCAATTAGTGTTTCCAAGCATAAAATTAAATGTTCCCTGAAAAAAAAAACATTCAAAAAAATAAAGTCCGTGGATAATATCAGGAATAAACAAACAAAGAGGCTGCAGCAATACCTGGGATTGAATTAGCCAAAACGAAACCGGATATTTCCGGTTTCATCCAGTCATATCTGGACAAAGTGGTGTGGAATTTGTATGCAATGGAACGAATAAATCACAGGAAAAATGGTTTTGGAGAAAAGCAAAGTCTTTTCGTTAGGCAAGTGCATAAAATGTCATCTATACAAACAGAAATAGCATGTTTGTTTGCTGCAGTTCCTCTAGATTTCTCCCAAAAACATAAAAATGTGTAGAACTGTTGTCTCCATGTGGAACCAATTAGTGTTTCCAAGCATAAAATTTAATGTTCCCTGAAAAAAAAACATTCAAAAAAATAAAATCCGTGGATAATATCAGGAATACACAAACACAGATGCTGTAGCAATATTTCGGTTTGAGTTAGACAAAACAAAACCGGATATTTCCGGTTTCATCCAGTCATATTCGGACCAACGGGTGTGGAATTCGTATGCAATGGACCGAGAAAATCACAGGAAAAATGGTTTTGGAGAAAAGCAAACTCTTTTCGTTAGGCAAGTGCATCAAATGTCATCTATACAAACAGAAATAGCATGTTTGTTTGCCGCAGTTCCTCTAGCTTTCTCCCTAGAACAAACAAATGTGTAGAGCTGGTGTCTCCATGTGGAACCAATTAGTGTTTCCAAGCATAAAATTAAATGTTCCCAGAAAAAAAAAACATTCAAAAAATACAGTCCGTGGATAATATCAGGAATACACAAACACAGATGCTGTAGCAATATTTCGGTTTGAGTTAGCCAAAACAAAACCGGATATTTCCGGATTCATCCAGTCATATCCGGACAAAGTGGTGTGGAATTCGTATGCAATGGACCAAGAAAATCACAGGAAAAATGGTTTTGGAGACAAGCAAAGTCTTTTCGTTAGGCAAGTATATAAAATGTCATCTATACAGACAGAAATATCATGTATGTTTGCCGCAGTTCCTATAGCTTTCTCCCTAGAAAATACAAATGTGTAGAGCTGGTGTCTCCGTGTGCACCAATTAGAGTATCCAAGGACAAAGTTAAATGTTCCCTAATAAAAAAAACAAAACAATAAAGTCCGTGGATCATATCAGGAATACACAAACCAAGAGGCTGTAGGAATATCTGGGATTGAATTAGCCAAAACGAAACCGGATATTTCCGGTTTCATCCAGTCATATCCGGAGAAAGTGGTGTGGAATTGGTATGCAATGGAACGAGTAAATCACAGGAAAAATGGTTTTGGAGAAAAGCAAAGTCTTTTCGTGAGGCAAGTGCATAAAATGTCATCTAGACAAACAGAAATATCATGTTTGTTTGCCGCAGTTCCTCTAGCTTTCTCCCTAGAAAATACGAATGTGTAGAGCTGGTGTCTCCATGTGGAACCAATTAGTGTTTCCAAGCATAAAATTTAATGTTCCCTGAAAAAAAAACATTCAAAAAAATAAAATCCGTGGATAATATCAGGAATACACAAACACAGATGCTGTAGCAATATTTGGGTTTGAGTTAGACAAAAAAAAAAAAAACGGATATTTCCGGTTTCATCCAGTCATATTCGGACCAACGGGTGTGGAATTCGTATGCAATGGACCGAGAAAATCACAGTAAAAATGGTTTTGGAGAAAAGCAAAGTCTTTTCGTTAGGCAAGTGCATAAAATGTCATCTATACAAACAGAAATATCATGTATGTTTGCCGCAGTTCCTCTAGCTTTCTGCCTAGAACATAAAAATGTGTAGAGCTGGTGTCTCCATGTGGAACCAATTAGTGTTTCCAAGCATAAAATTAAATGTTCCCTGAAAAAAAAAACATTCAAAAAAATAAAGTCCGTGCATAATATCAGGAATACACAAACAAAGAGGCTGAAGCAATATTTCGGTTTGAGTTAGCCAAAACAAAACCGGATATTTCCGGTTTCATCCAGTCATATTCGGACCAACGGGTGTGGAATTCGTATGCAATGGACTGAGAAAATCACAGTAAAAATGGTTTTGGAGAAAAGCAAAGTATTTTCGTTAGGCAAGTGCATAAAATGTCATCTATACAAACAGAAATATCATGTTTGTTTGCCGCAGTTCCTCTAGCTTTCTCCCTAGAACATAAAAATGTGTAGAGCTGGTGTCTCCATGTGGAACCAATTAGTGTATCCAAGCATAAAATTAAATGTTCCCAGAAAAAAAAACAGTCAAAAAAATAAAGTCCGTGGATAATATCAGGAATACACAAACTCAGAGGCTGTAGCAATATTTCGGTTTGAGTTAGCCAAAACAAAACCGCATATTTCCGGTTTCATCCAGTCATATCCGGACAAAGTGGTGTGGAATTGGTATGCAATGTACCGAGAAAATCACAGGAAAAATGGTTTTGGAGAAAAGCAAAGTCTTTTCGTTAGGCAAGTGCATAAAATGTCATCTATACAAACTTAAATATCATGTATGTTTGCCGCAGTTCCTCTAGCTTTCTCCCTATAACATAAAAATGTGTAGAGCAAGTGTCTCCATGTGGAACCAATTAGTGTTTCCAAGCATAAAATTAAATGTTCCCTGAAAAAAAAAAACATTCAAAAAAATAAAGTCCGTGGATAATATCAGGAATAAACAAACAAAGAGGCTGCAGCAATACCTGGGATTGAATTAGCCAAAACGAAACCGGATATTTCCGGTTTCATCCAGTCATATCTGGACAAAGTGGTGTGGAATTTGTATGCAATGGAACGAATAAATCACAGGAAAAATGGTTTTGGAGAAAAGCAAAGTATTTTCGTTAGGCAAGTGCATAAAATGTCATCTATACAAACAGAAATAGCATGTTTGTTTGCTGCAGTTCCTCTAGATTTCTCCCAAAAACATAAAAATGTGTAGAACTGTTGTCTCCATGTGGAACCAATTAGTGTTTCCAAGCATAAAATTTAATGTTCCCTGAAAAAAAAACATTCAAAAAAATAAAATCCGTGGATAATATCAGGAATACACAAACACAGATGCTGTAGCAATATTTCGGTTTGAGTTAGACAAAACAAAACCGGATATTTCCGGTTTCATCCAGTCATATTCGGACCAACGGGTGTGGAATTCGTATGCAATGGACCGAGAAAATCACAGGAAAAATGGTTTTGGAGAAAAGCAAACTCTTTTCGTTAGGCAAGTGCATCAAATGTCATCTATACAAACAGAAATAGCATGTTTGTTTGCCGCAGTTCCTCTAGCTTTCTCCCTAGAACAAACAAATGTGTAGAGCTGGTGTCTCCATGTGGAACCAATTAGTGTTTCCAAGCATAAAATTAAATGTTCCCAGAAAAAAAAAACATTCAAAAAATAGAGTCCGTGGATAATATCAGGAATACACAAACACAGAGGCTGTAGCAATATTTCGGTTTGAGTTAGCCAAAACAAAACCGCATATTTCCGGTTTCATCCAGTCATATCCGGACAAAGTGGTGTGGAAATCGTATGCAATAGACCGAGAAAATCACAGGAAAAATGGTTTTGGAGAAAAGCAAAGTCTTTTCGTTAGGCAAGTGCATAAAATGTCATCTATACAAACAGAAATATCATGTATGTTTGCCGCAGTTCCTCTAGCTTTCTCCCTAGAAAATACGAATGTGTAGAGCTGGTGTCTCCGTGTGCACCAATTAGAGTTTCCAAGGACAAAGTTAAATGTTCCCTAATAAAAAAAAAAACAAAACAATAAAGTCCGTGGATAATATCAGGAATACACAAACTCAGAGGCTGTAGCAATATCTGAGATTGAATTAGCCAAAACGAAACCGCATATTTCCGGTTTCATCCAGTCATATCCGGACAAAGTGGTGTGGAATTGGTATGCAATGGACCGAGAAAATCACAGGAAAAATGGTTTTGGAGAAAAGCAAAGTCTTTTCGTTAGGCAAGTGCATAAAATGTCATCTATACAAACAGAAATAGCATGTTTGTTTGCTGCAGTTCCTCTAGCTTTCTCCCTAGAACAAACAAATGTGTAGAGCTGGTGTCTCCATGTGGAACCAATTAGTGTTCCCAAGCATAAAATTAAATGTTCCCTGAAAAAAAAAACATTCAAAAAAATAAAGTCCGTGGATAATATCACGAATACACTAACAAAGAGGCTGTAGCAATATCTGGGATTGAATTAGGCAAAACGAATCCGGGTATATCCGGTTTAATCCAGTCATATTCGGACCAACTGGTGTGGAATTCGTATGCAATGTACCGAGAAAATCACAATAAAAATGGTTTTGGAGAAAAGCAAAGTATTTTCGTTAGGCAAGTGCATCAAATATCATCTATAAAAACAGAAATATCATGTGTGTTTGCCGCAGTTCCTCTAGCTTTCTCCATAGAACAAACGAATGTGCAGAGCAAGTGTCTCCATGTGGAACCAATTAGTGTTTGCAAGCATAAAATGAAATGTTCCCTGAAAAAGAAAACATGCAAAAAAATAAAGTCCATGGATTATATCAGGAATACACAAACACAGAGGCTGTAGCAATATTTCGGTTTGAGTTAGCCAAAACAAAACTGCATATTTCCGGTTTCATCCAGTCATATCCGGACAAAGTGGTGTGGAATTTGTATGCAACGGACCGAGAAAATCACAGGAAAAATGGTTTTGGAGAAAAGCAAAGTCTTTTCGTTACGCAAGTGCATAAAATGTCATCTCTACAAACAGAAATATCATGTTTGTTTGCCGCAGTTCCTCTAGCTTTCTCCCTAGAAAATACGAATGTGTAGAGCTGGTGTCTCCGTGTGCACCAAGTAGAGTTTCCAAGGACAAAGTTAAATGATCCCTGATAAAAAAAAAACAAAACAATAAAGTCCATGGATAATATCAGGGATACACAAACACAGATGCTGTAGCAATATTTCGGTTTGAGTTAGCCAAAACAAAACCGGATATTTCCGGTTTCATCCAGTCATATCCGGACAAAGTGGTGTGGAATTTGTATGCAATGGACCGAGAAAATCACAGGAAAAATGGTTTTGGAGAAAAGCAAAGTCTTTTCGTTACGCAAGTGCATCAAATGTCATCTATACAAACAGAAATAGCATGTTTGTTTGCCGCAGTTCCTCTAGCTTTCTCCCTAGAAAATACGAATGTGTAGAGCTGGTGTCTCCATGTGGAACCAATTAGTGTTTCCAAGCATAAAATTAAATGTTCCCTGAAAAAAAAACATTCAAAAAAATAAAATCCGTGGATCATATCAGGAATACACAAACACAGATGCTGTACAAATATTTCGGATTCAGTTAGCCAAAACAAAACCGGATATTTCCGGTTTCATCCAGTCATATTTGGACAAAGTGGTGTGGAATTGGTATGCAATGGACCGAGAAAATCACAGGAAAAATGGTTTTGGAGAAAAGCAAAGTCTTTTCGTTAGGCAAGTGCATAAAATGTCATCTATACAAACAGAAATATCATGTTTGTTTGCCGCCGTTCCTCTAGATTTCTCCCTAGAAAATACGAATGTGTAGAGCTGGTGTCCCCATGTGGAACCAATTAGTGTTTCCAAGCATAAATTTAAATGTTCCCTGAAAAAAAAACATTCAAAAAAATAAAGTCCGTGGATAATATCAGGAATACACAAACACAGATGCTGTAGCAATATTTCGGTTTGAGTTAGCCAAAACAAAACCAGATATTTCCGGTTTCATCCAGTCATATCCGGACAAAGTGGTGTGGAATTGGTATGCAATGAACCGAGAAAATCAGAGGAAATATGGTTTTGGAGAAAAGCAAAGTCTTTTCGTTAGGCAAGTGCATAAAATGTCATCTATACACACAGAAATATCATGTTTGTTTGCCGCAGTTCCTCTAGCTTTCTCCATAGAACAAACGAATGTGTAGAGCTGGTGTCTCCATGTGGAACCAATTAGTGTTTCCAAGCATAAAATTAAATGTTCCCTGAAAAAAAAAAAACATGCAAAAAAATAAAGTCCGTGGATAATATCAGGAATACACAAACACAGAGGCTGTAGCAATATTTCGGTTTGAGTTAGCCAAAACAAACCACAGATTTCCGGTTTCATCCAGTCATATCCAGACAAAATGGTGTGGAATTTGTATGCAATGGACCGAGAAAATCACAGGAAAAATGGTTTTGGAGAAAAGCAAAGTCTTTTCGTTAGGCAAGTGCATAAAATGTCATCTATACAAACAGAAATAACATGTTTGTTAGCCGCAGTTCCTCTAGCTTTCTCCCTAGAAAATACGAATGTGTAGAGCTGGTGTTTCCGTGTGCACTAACTAGAGTTTCCAAGGACAAAGTTAAATGATCCCTGATAAAAAAAAAAAAAAACAAAACAAAACAATAAAGTCCGTGGATAATATCAGGAATACACAAACACAGATGCTGTAGCAATATTTCGGTTTGAGTTAGCCAAAACAAAACCGGATATTTCCGGTTTCATCCAGTCATATCCGGACAAAGTGGTGTGGAATTTCTATGCAATGGACCGAGAAAATCACAGTAAAAATGGTTTTGGAGAAAAGCAAAGTCTTTTCGTGAGGCAAGTGCATAAAATGTCATCTGGACAAACAGAAATATCATGTTTCTTTGCCGCAGTTCCTCTAGCTTTCTCCCTAGAAAATACGAATGTGTAGAGCTGGTGTCTCCATGTGGAACCAATTAGTGTTTCCAAGCATAAAATTTAATGTTCCCTGAAAAAAAAACATTCAAAAAAATAAAGTCCGTGGATAATATCAGGAATACACAAACAAAGAGGCTGTAGCAATATCTGGGATTGAATTAGCCAAAAAGAAACCGGATATTTCCGGTTTCATCCAGTCATATTCGGACAAACTGGTGTGGAATTCGTATGCAATGGACCGAGAAAATCACAGGAAAAATGGTTTTGGAGAAAAGCAAAGTCTTTTCGTTAGGCAAGTGCATAAAATGTCATCTATACAAACAGAAATAGCATGTTTGTTTGCTGCAGTTCCTCTAGATTTCTCCATAAAACATAAAAATGTGTAGAGCTGGTGTCTCCATGTGGAACCAATTAGTGTTTCCAAGCATAAAATTAAATGTTCCCAGAAAAAAAAAAACAATCAAAAAAATAAAGTCCGTGGATAATATCAGGAATACACAAACACAGAGGCTGTAGCAATATTTCGGTTTGAGTTAGCCAAAACAAAACCGCATATTTCCGGTTTCATCCAGTCATATCCGGACAAAGTGGTGTGGAATTTGTATGCAATGGACCGAGAAAATCACAGGAAAAATGGTTTTGGAGCAAAGCAATGTCTTTTCGTTAGGCAAGTGCATCAAATGTCATCTATACAAACAGAAATAGCATGTTTGTTTGCCGCAGTTCCTCTAGCTTTCTCCCTAGAAAATACGAATGTGTAGAGCTGGTGTCTCCATGTGGAACCAATTAGTGTTTCCAAGCATAAAATTAAATGTTGCCTGAAAAAAAAAACATTCAAAAAAATAAAGTCCGTGGATAATATCAGGAATACACAAACACAGATGCTGTAGCAATATTTCGGTTTGAGTTAGCCAAAACAAAACCGGATATTTCGGGTTTCATCCAGTCATATCCGGACAAAGTGGTGTGGAATTGGTATGCAATGGACCGAGAAAATCACAGGAAAAATGGTTTTGGAGAAAAGCAAAGTCTTTTCGTTAGGCAAGTGCATAAAATGTCATCTATACACACAGAAATATCATGTTTGTTTGCCGCAGTTCCTCTAGCTTTCTCCCTAGAACAAACGAATGTGTAGAGCTGGTGTCTCCATGTGGAACCAATTAGTATTTCCAAGCATAAAATGAAATGTCCCCTGAAAAAAAAAACATGCAAAAAAATAAAGTCCGTGGATAATATCAGGAATACACAAACACAGAGGCTGTAGCAATATTTCGGTTTGAGTTAGCCAAAACAAAACCGCAGACTTCCGGTTTCATCCAGTCATATCCGGACAAAGTCGTGTGGAATTTGTATGCAATGGACCGAGAAAATCACAGGAAAAATGGTTTTGGAGAAAAGCAAAGTCTTTTTGTGAGGCAAGTGCATAAAATGTCATCTAGACAAACAGAAATATCATGTTTGTTTGCCGCAGTTCCTCTAGCTTTCTCCCTAGAAAATACGAATGTGTAGAGCTGGTGTCTCCATGTGGAACCAATTAGTGTTTCCAAGCATAAAATTAAATGTTCCCTGAAAAAAAAAACATTCAAAAAAATAAAGTCCGTGGATAATATCAGGAATACACAAACAAAGAGGCTGTAGCAATATCTGGGATTGAATTAGCCAAAACGAAACCGGATATTTCCGGTTTCATCCAGTCATATTCGGACCAACTGGTGTGGAATTCGTATGCAATGGACCGAGAAAATCACAGTAAAAATGGTTTTGGAGAAAAGCAAATTCTTTTCGTTAGGCAAGTGCATAAAATGTCATCTATACAAACAGAAATAGCATGTTTGTTTGCTGCAGTTCCTCTAGATTTCTCCATAAAACATAAAAATGTGTAGAGCTGGTGTGTCCATGTGGAACCAATTAGTGTTTCCAAGCATAAAATTAAATGTTCCCTGAAAAAAAAAAACATTCAAAAAAATAAAGTCCGTGGATCATATCAGGAATACACAAACAAAGAGGCTGTAGCAATATCTGGGATTGAATTAGCCAAAACGAAACCGGATATTTCCGGTTTCATCCAGTCATATTCGGACAAACTGGTGTGGAATTCGTATGCAATGGACCAAGAAAATCACAGTAAAAATGGTTTTGGAGAAAAGCAAAGTCTTTTCGTTAGGCAAGTGCATAAAATGTCATCTAGACAAACAGAAATAGCATGTTTGTTTGCTACAGTTCCTCTAGCTTTCTCCCTAGAACAAACAAATGTGTAGAGCTGGTGTCTCCATGTGGAACCAATTAGTGTTTCCAAGCATAAAATTAAATGTTGCCTGAAAAAAAAACATTCAAAAAAATACATTCCGTGGATAATATCAGGAATACACAAACACAGAGGCTGTAGCAATATTTCGGTTTGAGTTAGCCAAAACAAAACCGCATATTTCCGGTTTCATCCAGTCATATCCGGACAAAGTGGTGTGGAATTTCTATGCAATGGACCGAGAAAATCACAGGAAAAATGGTTTTGGAGAAAAGCAAAGTCTTTCGTTAGGCAAGTGCATCAAATGTCATCTATACAAACAGAAATAGCATCTTTGTTTGCCGCAGTTCCTCTAGCTTTCTCCCTAGAAAATACGAATGTGTAGAGCTGGTGTCTCCATGTGGAACCAATTAGTGTTTCCAAGCATAAAATAAATGTTCCTTGAAAAAAAAACATTCAAAAAAATAAAGTCCGTGGATAATATCAGGAATACACAAACACAGATGCTGTAGCAATATCTGGGATTGAATTAGCCAAAACAAAACCGCAGATTTCCGGTTTCATCCAGTCATATCCGGACAAAGTGGTGTGGAATTGTTATGCAATGGACCGAGAAAATCACAGGAAAAATGGTTTTGGAGAAAAGCAAAGTCTTTTCGTTAGGCAAGTGCATAAAATGTCATCTATACAAACAGAAATATCATGTTTGTTTGCCGCAGTTCCTCTAGCTTTCTCCCTAGAAAATACGAATGTGTAGAGCTGGTGTCTCCGTGTGCACCAATTAGAGTTTCCAAGGACAAAGTTAAAAGATCCCTGATTAAAAAAAAAAAAAAAACAAAAAAATAAAGTCCGTGGATAATATCAGGAATACACAAACACAGATGCTGTAGCAATATTTCGGTTTGAGTTAGCCAAAACAAAACCGGATATTTCCGGTTTCATCCAGTCATATTCGGACCAACTGGTGTGGAATTCGTATGCAATGGACCGAGAAAATCACAGGAAAAATGGTTTTGGAGAAAAGCAAAGTCTTTTCGTTAGGCAAGTGCATAAAATGTCATCTATACAAACAGAAATAGCATGTTTGTTTGCCGCAGTTCCTCTAGCTTTCTCCATAGAACAAACGAATGTGTAGAGCTCGTGTCTCCATGTGGAACCAATTAGTGTTTCCAAGCATAAAATGAAATGTTCCCTGAAAAAAAAACATGCAAAAAAAATAAAGTCCGTGGATAATATCAGGAATACACAAACACAGAGGCTGTAGCAATATTTCAGTTTGAGTTAGCCAAAAAAAAAAAAAAAACCGCATATTTCCGGTTTCATCCAGTCATATCCGGAAAAAGTGGTGTGGAATTTCTATGCAATGGACCGAGAAAATCACAGGAAAAATGGTTTTGGAGAAAAGCAAAGTCTTTTCGTTAGGCAAGTGCATAAATTGTCATCTAGACAAACAGAAATATCATGTTTGTTTGCCGCAGTTCCTCTAGATTTCTCCCTAGAAAATACGAATGTATAGAGCTGGTGTGTCCATGTGGGACCAATTAGTGTTTCCAATCATAAAATTAAATGTTCCCTGAAAAAAAAACATTCAAAAAAATAAAATCCGTGGATCATATCAGGAATACACAAACACAGAGGCTGTAGCAATATTTCGGTTTGAGTTAGCCAAAACAAAACCGCATATTTCCGGTTTCATCCAGTCATATCCGGAAAAACTGGTGTGGAATTTCTATGCAATGGACCGAGAAAATCACAGTAAAAATGGTTTTGGAGAAAAGCAAAGTCTTTTCGTTAGGCAAGTGCATAAAATGTCATCTATACAAACAGAAATAGCATGTTTGTTTACTGCAGTTCCTCTAGCTTTCTCCCTAGAACAAACAAATGTGTAGAGCTGGTGTCTCCATGTGGAACCAATTAGTGTTTCCAAGCATAAAATTAAATGTTCCCAGAAAAAAAAACATTCAAGAAAATACAGTCCGTGGATAATATCAGGAATACACAAACACAGAGGCTGTAGCAATATTTCGGTTTGAGTTAGCCAAAACAAAACCGCATATTTCCGGTTTCATCCAGTCATATCCGGACAAAGTGGTGTGGAATTTCTATGCAATGGACCGAGAAAATCACAGGAAAAATGGTTTTGGAGAAAAGCAAAGTCTTTTCGTTAGGCAAGTGCATCAAATGTCATCTATACAAACAGAAATAGCATGTTTGTTTGCCGCAGTTCCTCTAGCTTTCTCCCTAGAAAATACGAATGTGTAGAGCTGGTGTCTCCATGTGGAACCAATTAGTGTTTCCAAGCATAAAATTAAATGTTCCCTGAAAAAAAACATTCAAAAAAATAAAATCCGTGGATCATATCAGGAATACACAAACACAGATGCTGTAGCAATATTTCGGTTTGAGTTAGCCAAAACAAAACCGCAGACTTCCGGTTTCATCCAGTCATATCCGGACAAAGTGGTGTGGAATTGGTATGCAATGGACCGAGAAAATCACAGTAAAAATGGTTTTGGAGAAAAGCAAAGTCTTTTCGTTAGGCAAGTGCATAAAATGTCATCTATACACACAGAAATATCATGTTTGTTTGCCGCAGTTCCTCTAGCTTTCTCCCTAGAACAAACGAATGTGTAGAGCTGGTGTCTCCCTGTGGAACCAATTAGTATTTCCAAGCATAAAATGAAATGTCCCCTGAAAAAAAAAACATGCAAAAAAATAAAGTCCGTGGATAATATCAGGAATACACAAACACAGAGGCTGTAGCAATATTTCGGTTTGAGTTGGCCAAAACAAAACCGCAGATTTCCGGTTTCATCCAGTCATATCCAGACAAAGTGGTGTGGAATTTGTATGCAATGGACCGAGAAAATCACAGGAAAAATGGTTTTGGAGAAAAGCAAAGTCTTTTCGTTAGGCAAGTGCATAAATTGTCATCTAGACAAACAGAAATATCATGTTTGTTTGCCGCAGTTCCTCTAGATTTCTCCCTAGAAAATACGAATGTGTAGAGCTGGTGTGTCCATGTGGGACCAATTAGTGTTTCCAATCATAAAATTAAATGTTCCCTGAAAAAAAAACATTCAAAAAAATAAAATCCGTGGATAATATCAGGAATACACAAACACAGAGGCTGTAGCAATATTTCGGTTTGAGTTAGCCAAAACAAAACCGCAGACTTCCGGTTTCATCCAGTCATATCCGGACAAAGTCGTGTGGAATTTGTATGCAATGGACTGAGAAAATCACAGGAAAAATGGTTTTGGAGAAAAGCAAAGTCTTTTCGTTAGGCAAGTGCATAAAATGTCATCTATACACACAGAAATATCATGTTTGTTTGCCGCAGTTCCTCTAGCTTTCTCCCTAGAACAAACGAATGTGTAGAGCTGGTGTCTCCATGTGGAACCAATTAGTATTTCCAAGCATAAAATGAAATGTCCCCTGAAAAAAAAAACATGCAAAAAAATAAAGTCCGTGGATAATATCAGGAATACACAAACACAGAGGCTGTAGCAATATTTCGGTTTGAGTTAGCCAAAACAAAACCGCAGAATTCCGGTTTCATCCAGTCATATCCGGACAAAGTCGTGTGGAATTTGTATGCAATGGACCGAGAAAATCACAGGAAAAATGGTTTTGGAGAAAAGCAAAGTCTTTTTGTGAGGCAAGTGCATAAAATGTCATCTAGACAAACAGAAATATCATGTTTGTTTGCCGCAGTTCCTCTAGCTTTCTCCCTAGAAAATACGAATGTGTAGAGCTGGTGTCTCCATGTGGAACCAATTAGTGTTTCCAAGCATAAAATTAAATGTTCCCTGAAAAAAAAAACATTCAAAAAAATAAAGTCCGTGGATAATATCAGGAATACACAAACAAAGAGGCTGTAGCAATATCTGGGATTGAATTAGCCAAAACGAAACCGGATATTTCCGGTTTCATCCAGTCATATTCGGACCAACTGGTGTGGAATTCGTATGCAATGGACCGAGAAAATCACAGTAAAAATGGTTTTGGAGAAAAGCAAATTCTTTTCGTTAGGCAAGTGCATAAAATGTCATCTATACAAACAGAAATAGCATGTTTGTTTGCTGCAGTTCCTCTAGATTTCTCCATAAAACATAAAAATGTGTAGAGCTGGTGTGTCCATGTGGAACCAATTAGTGTTTCCAAGCATAAAATTAAATGTTCCCTGAAAAAAAAAACATTCAAAAAAATAAAGTCCGTGGATCATATCAGGAATACACAAACAAAGAGGCTGTAGCAATATCTGGGATTGAATTAGCCAAAACGAAACCGGATATTTCCGGTTTCATCCAGTCATATTCGGACAAACTGGTGTGGAATTCGTATGCAATGGACCAAGAAAATCACAGTAAAAATGGTTTTGGAGAAAAGCAAAGTCTTTTCGTTAGGCAAGTGCATAAAATGTCATCTAGACAAACAGAAATAGCATGTTTGTTTGCTACAGTTCCTCTAGCTTTCTCCCTAGAACAAACAAATGTGTAGAGCTGGTGTCTCCATGTGGAACCAATTAGTGTTTCCAAGCATAAAATTAAATGTTGCCTGAAAAAAAAACATTCAAAAAAATACATTCCGTGGATAATATCAGGAATACACAAACACAGAGGCTGTAGCAATATTTCGGTTTGAGTTAGCCAAAACAAAACCGCATATTTCCGGTTTCATCCAGTCATATCCGGACAAAGTGGTGTGGAATTTCTATGCAATGGACCGAGAAAATCACAGGAAAAATGGTTTTGGAGAAAAGCAAAGTCTTTTCGTTAGGCAAGTGCATCAAATGTCATCTATACAAACAGAAATAGCATCTATGTTTGCCGCAGTTCCTCTAGCTTTCTCCCTAGAAAATACGAATGTGTAGAGCTGGTGTCTCCATGTGGAACCAATTAGTGTTTCCAAGCATAAAATAAATGTTCCCTGAAAAAAAAACATTCAAAAAAATAAAGTCCGTGGATAATATCAGGAATACACAAACACAGATGCTGTAGCAATATCTGGGATTGAATTAGCCAAAACAAAACCGCAGATTTCCGGTTTCATCCAGTCATATCCGGACAAAGTGGTGTGGAATTGTTATGCAATGGACCGAGAAAATCACAGGAAAAATGGTTTTGGAGAAAAGCAAAGTCTTTTCGTTAGGCAAGTGCATAAAATGTCATCTATACAAACAGAAATATCATGTTTGTTTGCCGCAGTTCCTCTAGCTTTCTCCCTAGAAAATACGAATGTGTAGAGCTGGTGTCTCCGTGTGCACCAATTAGAGTTTCCAAGGACAAAGTTAAAAGATCCCTGATTAAAAAAAAAAAAAAAACAAAAAAATAAAGTCCGTGGATAATATCAGGAATACACAAACACAGATGCTGTAGCAATATTTCGGTTTGAGTTAGCCAAAACAAAACCGGATATTTCCGGTTTCATCCAGTCATATTCGGACCAACTGGTGTGGAATTCGTATGCAATGGACCGAGAAAATCACAGGAAAAATGGTTTTGGAGAAAAGCAAAGTCTTTTCGTTAGGCAAGTGCATAAAATGTCATCTATACAAACAGAAATAGCATGTTTGTTTGCTGCAGTTCCTCTAAATTTCTCCATAAAACATAAAAATGTGTAGAGCTGGTGTGTCCATGTGGAACCAATTAGTGTTTCCAAGCATAAAATTAAATGTTCCCTGAAAAAAAAAACATTCAAAAAAATAAAGTCCGTGGATCATATCAGGAATACACAAACAAAGAGGCTGTAGCAATATCTGGGATTGAATTAGCCAAAACGAAACCGGATATTTCCGGTTTCATCCAGTCATATTTGGACAAACTGGTGTGGAATTCGTATGCAATGGACCAAGAAAATCACAGTAAAAATGGTTTTGGAGAAAAGCAAAGTCTTTTCGTTAGGCAAGTGCATAAAATGTCATCTATACAAACAGAAATAGCATGTTTGTTTGCCGCAGTTCCTCTAGCTTTCTCCATAGAACAAACGAATGTGTAGAGCTCGTGTCTCCATGTGGAACCAATTAGTGTTTCCAAGCATAAAATGAAATGTTCCCTGAAAAAAAAACATGCAAAAAAAATAAAGTCCGTGGATAATATCAGGAATACACAAACACAGAGGCTGTAGCAATATTTCAGTTTGAGTTAGCCAAAAAAAAAAAAAAAAAAACCGCATTTTTCCGGTTTCATCCAGTCATATCCGGAAAAAGTGGTGTGGAATTTCTATGCAATGGACCGAGAAAATCACAGGAAAAATGGTTTTGGAGAAAAGCAAAGTCTTTTCGTTAGGCAAGTGCATAAATTGTCATCTAGACAAACAGAAATATCATGTTTGTTTGCCGCAGTTCCTCTAGATTTCTCCCTAGAAAATACGAATGTATAGAGCTGGTGTGTCCATGTGGGACCAATTAGTGTTTCCAATCATAAAATTAAATGTTCCCTGAAAAAAAAACATTCAAAAAAATAAAATCCGTGGATAATATCAGGAATACACAAACACAGAGGCTGTAGCAATATTTCGGTTTGAGTTAGCCAAAACAAAACCGCATATTTCCGGTTTCATCCAGTCATATCCGGAAAAACTGGTGTGGAATTTCTATGCAATGGACCGAGAAAATCACAGTAAAAATGGTTTTGGAGAAAAGCAAAGTCTTTTCGTTAGGCAAGTGCATAAAATGTCATCTATACAAACAGAAATAGCATGTTTGTTTACTGCAGTTCCTCTAGCTTTCTCCCTAGAACAAACAAATGTGTAGAGCTGGTGTCTCCATGTGGAACCAATTAGTGTTTCCAAGCATAAAATTAAATGTTCCCAGAAAAAAAAAACATTCAAGAAAATACAGTCCGTGGATAATATCAGGAATACACAAACACAGAGGCTGTAGCAATATTTCGGTTTGAGTTAGCCAAAACAAAACCGGATATTTCCGGTTTCATCCAGTCATATTCGGACCAACTGGTGTGGAATTCGTATGCAATGGACCGAGAAAATCACAGGAAAAATGGTTTTGGAGAAAAGCAAAGTCTTTTCGTTAGGCAAGTGCATAAAATGTCATCTATACAAACAGAAATAGCATGTTTGTTTGCTGCAGTTCCTCTAAATTTCTCCATAAAACATAAAAATGTGTAGAGCTGGTGTGTCCATGTGGAACCAATTAGTGTTTCCAAGCATAAAATTAAATGTTCCCTGAAAAAAAAAACATTCAAAAAATAAAGTCCGTGGATCATATCAGGAATACACAAACAAAGAGGCTGTAGCAATATCTGGGATTGAATTAGCCAAAACGAAACCGGATATTTCCGGTTTCATCCAGTCATATTTGGACAAACTGGTGTGGAATTCGTATGCAATGGACCAAGAAAATCACAGTAAAAATGGTTTTGGAGAAAAGCAAAGTCTTTTCGTTAGGCAAGTGCATAAAATGTCATCTATACAAACAGAAATAGCATGTTTGTTTGCCGCAGTTCCTCTAGCTTTCTCCATAGAACAAACGAATGTGTAGAGCTCGTGTCTCCATGTGGAACCAATTAGTGTTTCCAAGCATAAAATGAAATGTTCCCTGAAAAAAAAACATGCAAAAAAATAAAGTCCGTGGATAATATCAGGAATACACAAACACAGAGGCTGTAGCAATATTTCAGTTTGAGTTAGCCAAAAAAAAAAAAAAAAACCGCATATTTCCGGTTTCATCCAGTCATATCCGGAAAAAGTGGTGTGGAATTTCTATGCAATGGACCGAGAAAATCACAGGAAAAATGGTTTTGGAGAAAAGCAAAGTCTTTTCGTTAGGCAAGTGCATAAATTGTCATCTAGACAAACAGAAATATCATGTTTGTTTGCCGCAGTTCCTCTAGATTTCTCCCTAGAAAATACGAATGTATAGAGCTGGTGTGTCCATGTGGGACCAATTAGTGTTTCCAATCATAAAATTAAATGTTCCCTGAAAAAAAAACATTCAAAAAAATAAAATCCGTGGATAATATCAGGAATACACAAACACAGAGGCTGTAGCAATATTTCGGTTTGAGTTAGCCAAAACAAAACCGCATATTTCCGGTTTCATCCAGTCATATCCGGAAAAACTGGTGTGGAATTTCTATGCAATGGACCGAGAAAATCACAGTAAAAATGGTTTTGGAGAAAAGCAAAGTCTTTTCGTTAGGCAAGTGCATAAAATGTCATCTATACAAACAGAAATAGCATGTTTGTTTACTGCAGTTCCTCTAGCTTTCTCCCTAGAACAAACAAATGTGTAGAGCTGGTGTCTCCATGTGGAACCAATTAGTGTTTCCAAGCATAAAATTAAATGTTCCCAGAAAAAAAAACATTCAAGAAAATACAGTCCGTGGATAATATCAGGAATACACAAACACAGAGGCTGTAGCAATATTTCGGTTTGAGTTAGCCAAAACAAAACCGCATATTTCCGGTTTCATCCAGTCATATCCGGACAAAGTGGTGTGGAATTTCTATGCAATGGACCGAGAAAATCACAGGAAAAATGGTTTTGGAGAAAAGCAAAGTCTTTTCGTTAGGCAAGTGCATCAAATGTCATCTATACAAACAGAAATAGCATGTTTGTTTGCCGCAGTTCCTCTAGCTTTCTCCCTAGAAAATACGAATGTGTAGAGCTGGTGTCTCCATGTGGAACCAATTAGTGTTTCCAAGCATAAAATTAAATGTTCCCTGAAAAAAAACATTCAAAAAAATAAAATCCGTGGATCATATCAGGAATACACAAACACAGATGCTGTAGCAATATTTCGGTTTGAGTTAGCCAAAACAAAACCGCAGACTTCCGGTTTCATCCAGTCATATCCGGACAAAGTGGTGTGGAATTGGTATGCAATGGACCGAGAAAATCACAGTAAAAATGGTTTTGGAGAAAAGCAAAGTCTTTTCGTTAGGCAAGTGCATAAAATGTCATCTATACACACAGAAATATCATGTTTGTTTGCCGCAGTTCCTCTAGCTTTCTCCCTAGAACAAACGAATGTGTAGAGCTGGTGTCTCCCTGTGGAACCAATTAGTATTTCCAAGCATAAAATGAAATGTCCCCTGAAAAAAAAAACATGCAAAATATAAAGTCCGTGGATAATATCAGGAATACACAAACACAGAGGCTGTAGCAATATTTCGGTTTGAGTTAGGCAAAACAAAACCGCAGATTTCCGGTTTCATCCAGTCATATCCAGACAAAGTGGTGTGGAATTTGTATGCAATGGACCGAGAAAATCACAGGAAAAATGGTTTTGGAGAAAAGCAAAGTCTTTTCGTTAGGCAAGTGCATAAATTGTCATCTAGACAAACAGAAATATCATGTTTGTTTGCCGCAGTTCCTCTAGATTTCTCCCTAGAAAATACGAATGTGTAGAGCTGGTGTGTCCATGTGGGACCAATTAGTGTTTCCAATCATAAAATTAAATGTTCCCTGAAAAAAAAACATTCAAAAAAATAAAATCCGTGGATAATATCAGGAATACACAAACACAGAGGCTGTAGCAATATTTCGGTTTGAGTTAGCCAAAACAAAACCGCAGACTTCCGGTTTCATCCAGTCATATCCGGACAAAGTCGTGTGGAATTTGTATGCAATGGACCGAGAAAATCACAGGAAAAATGGTTTTGGAGAAAAGCAAAGTCTTTTTGTGAGGCAAGTGCATAAAATGTCATCTAGACAAACAGAAATATCATGTTTGTTTGCCGCAGTTCCTCTAGCTTTCTCCCTAGAAAATACGAATGTGTAGAGCTGGTGTCTCCATGTGGAACCAATTAGTGTTTCCAAGCATAAAATTAAATGTTCCCTGAAAAAAAAAACATTCAAAAAATAAAGTCCGTGGATAATATCAGGAATACACAAACACAGATGCTGTAGCAATATCTGGGATTGAATTAGCCAAAACGAAACCGGATATTTCCGGTTTCATCCAGTCATATTCGGACCAACTGGTGTGGAATTCGTATGCAATGGACCGAGAAAATCACAGTAAAAATGGTTTTGGAGAAAAGCAAAGTCTTTTCGTTAGGCAAGTGCATCAAATGTCATCTATACAAACAGAAATAGCATCTTTGTTTGCCGCAGTTCCTCTAGCTTTCTCCCTAGAAAATACGAATGTGTAGAGCTGGTGTCTCCATGTGGAACCAATTAGTGTTTCCAAGCATAAAATTTAATGTTCCCTGAAAAAAAAACATTCAAAAAAATAAAGTCCGTGGATAATATCAGGAATACACAAACACAGATGCTGTAGCAATATCTGGGATTGAATTAGCCAAAACGAAACCGGATATTTCCGGTTTCATCCAGTCATATTTGGACAAACTGGTGTGGAATTCGTATGCAATGGACCGAGAAAATCACAGGAAAAATGGTTTTGGAGAAAAGCAAAGTCTTTTAGTTAGGCAAGTGCATAAAATGTCATCTATACAAACAGAAATATCATGTTTGTTTGCCGCTGTTCCTCTAGATTTCTCCCTAGAAAATACGAATGTGTAGAGCTGGTGTCCCCATGTGGAACCAATTAGTGTTTCCAAGCATAAAATTAAATGTTCCCTGAAAAAAAAACATTCAAAAAAATAAAGTCCGTGGATAATATCAGGAATACACAAACACAGATGCTGTAGCAATATTTCGGTTTGAGTTAGCCGAAACAAAACCGGATATTTCCGGTTTCATCCAGTCATATCCGGACAAAGTGTTGTGGAATTTCTATGCAATGGACCGAGAAAATCACAGGAAAAATGGTTTTGGAGAAAAGCAAAGTCTTTTCGTTAGGCAAGTGCATAAAATGTCATCTAGACAAACAGAAATAGCATGTTTGTTTGCCGCAGTTCCTCTAGCTTTCTCCATAGAACAAACGAATGTGTAGAGCTGGTGTCTCCATGTGGAACCAATTAGTATTTCCAAGCATAAAATGAAATGTTCCCTGAAAAAAAAACATGCAAAAAAATAAAGTCCGTGGATAATATCAGGAATACACAAACACAGAGGCTGTAGCAATATTTCGGTTTGAGTTAGCCAAAACAAAACCGCAGATTTCCGGTTTCATCCAGTCATATCCAGACAAAGTGGTGTGGAATTTGTATGCAATGGACCGAGAAAATCACAGGAAAAATGGTTTTGGAGAAAAGCAAAGTCTTTTCGTTAGGCAAGTGCATAAATTGTCATCTAGACAAACAGAAATATCATGTTTGTTTGGCGCAGTTCCTCTAGATTTCGCCCTAGAAAATACGAATGTGTAGAGCTGGTGTGTCCATGTGGGACCAATTAGTGTTTCCAATCATAAAATTAAATGTTCCCTGAAAAAAAAAAACATTCAAAAAAATAAAATCCGTGGATAATATCAGGAATACACAAACACAGAGGCTGTAGCAATATTTCGGTTTGAGTTAGCCAAAACAAAACCGCAGATTTCCGGTTTCATCCAGTCATATCCGGACAAAGTGGTGTGGAATTGTTATGCAATGGACCGAGAAAATCACAGGAAAAATGGTTTTGGAGAAAAGCAAAGTCTTTTCGTTAGGCAAGTGCATAAAATGTCATCTATACAAACAGAAATATCATGTTTGTTTGCCGCAGTTCCTCTAGCTTTCTCCCTAGAAAATACGAATGTGTAGAGCTGGTGTCTCCGTGTGCACCAATTAGAGTTTCCAAGGACAAAGTTAAAAGATCCCTGATTAAAAAAAAAAAAAAAAAACAAAAAAATAAAGTCCGTGGATAATATCAGGAATACACAAACACAGATGCTGTAGCAATATTTCGGTTTGAGTTAGCCAAAACAAAACCGGATATTTCCGGTTTCATCCAGTCATATTCGGACCAACTGGTGTGGAATTCGTATGCAATGGACCGAGAAAATCACAGGAAAAATGGTTTTGGAGAAAAGCAAAGTCTTTTCGTTAGGCAAGTGCATAAAATGTCATCTATACAAACAGAAATAGCATGTTTGTTTGCTGCAGTTCCTCTAAATTTCTCCATAAAACATAAAAATGTGTAGAGCTGGTGTGTCCATGTGGAACCAATTAGTGTTTCCAAGCATAAAATTAAATGTTCCCTGAAAAAAAAAAAAACATTCAAAAAAATAAAGTCCGTGGATCATATCAGGAATACACAAACAAAGAGGCTGTAGCAATATCTGGGATTGAATTAGCCAAAACGAAACCGGATATTTCCGGTTTCATCCAGTCATATTTGGACAAACTGGTGTGGAATTCGTATGCAATGGACCAAGAAAATCACAGTAAAAATGGTTTTGGAGAAAAGCAAAGTCTTTTCGTTAGGCAAGTGCATAAAATGTCATCTATACAAACAGAAATAGCATGTTTGTTTGCCGCAGTTCCTCTAGCTTTCTCCATAGAACAAACGAATGTGTAGAGCTCGTGTCTCCATGTGGAACCAATTAGTGTTTCCAAGCATAAAATGAAATGTTCCCTGAAAAAAAAACATGCAAAAAAAATAAAGTCCGTGGATAATATCAGGAATACACAAACACAGAGGCTGTAGCAATATTTCAGTTTGAGTTAGCCAAAAAAAAAAAAAAAACCGCATATTTCCGGTTTCATCCAGTCATATCCGGAAAAAGTGGTGTGGAATTTCTATGCAATGGACCGAGAAAATCACAGGAAAAATGGTTTTGGAGAAAAGCAAAGTCTTTTCGTTAGGCAAGTGCATAAATTGTCATCTAGACAAACAGAAATATCATGTTTGTTTGCCGCAGTTCCTCTAGATTTCTCCCTAGAAAATACGAATGTATAGAGCTGGTGTGTCCATGTGGGACCAATTAGTGTTTCCAATCATAAAATTAAATGTTCCCTGAAAAAAAAAAACATTCAAAAAAATAAAATCCGTGGATAATATCAGGAATACACAAACACAGAGGCTGTAGCAATATTTCGGTTTGAGTTAGCCAAAACAAAACCGCATATTTCCGGTTTCATCCAGTCATATCCGGAAAAACTGGTGTGGAATTTCTATGCAATGGACCGAGAAAATCACAGTAAAAATGGTTTTGGAGAAAAGCAAAGTCTTTTCGTTAGGCAAGTGCATAAAATGTCATCTATACAAACAGAAATAGCATGTTTGTTTACTGCAGTTCCTCTAGCTTTCTCCCTAGAACAAACAAATGTGTAGAGCTGGTGTCTCCATGTGGAACCAATTAGTGTTTCCAAGCATAAAATTAAATGTTCCCAGAAAAAAAAAAACATTCAAGAAAATACAGTCCGTGGATAATATCAGGAATACACAAACACAGAGGCTGTAGCAATATTTCGGTTTGAGTTAGCCAAAACAAAACCGCATATTTCCGGTTTCATCCAGTCATATCCGGACAAAGTGGTGTGGAATTTCTATGCAATGGACCGAGAAAATCACAGGAAAAATGGTTTTGGAGAAAAGCAAAGTCTTTTCGTTAGGCAAGTGCATCAAATGTCATCTATACAAACAGAAATAGCATGTTTGTTTGCCGCAGTTCCTCTAGCTTTCTCCCTAGAAAATACGAATGTGTAGAGCTGGTGTCTCCATGTGGAACCAATTAGTGTTTCCAAGCATAAAATTAAATGTTCCCTGAAAAAAAACATTCAAAAAAATAAAATCCGTGGATCATATCAGGAATACACAAACACAGATGCTGTAGCAATATTTCGGTTTGAGTTAGCCAAAACAAAACCGGATATTTCCGGTTTCATCCAGTCATATCCGGACAAAGTGGTGTGGAATTGGTATGCAATGGACCGAGAAAATCACAGTAAAAATGGTTTTGGAGAAAAGCAAAGTCTTTTCGTTAGGCAAGTGCATAAAATGTCATCTATACACACAGAAATATCATGTTTGTTTGCCGCAGTTCCTCTAGCTTTCTCCCTAGAACAAACGAATGTGTAGAGCTGGTGTCTCCATGTGGAACCAATTAGTATTTCCAAGCATAAAATGAAATGTCCCCTGAAAAAAAAAACGTGCAAAAAAATAAAGTCCGTGGATAATATCAGGAATACACAAACACAGAGGCTGTAGCAATATTTCGGTTTGAGTTAGCCAAAACAAAACCGCAGATTTCCGGTTTCATCCAGTCATATCCAGACAAAGTGGTGTGGAATTTGTATGCAATGGACCGAGAAAATCACAGGAAAAATGGTTTTGGAGAAAAGCAAAGTCTTTTCGTTAGGCAAGTGCATAAATTGTCATCTAGACAAACAGAAATATCATGTTTGTTTGCCGCAGTTCCTCTAGCTTTCTCCCTAGAAAATACGAATGTGTAGAGCTGGTGTCTCCATGTGGAACCAATTAGTGTTTCCAAGCATAAAATTTAATGTTCCCTGAAAAAAAAACATTCAAAAAAATAAAGTCCGTGGATAATATCAGGAATACACAAACACAGATGCTGTAGCAATATCTGGGATTGAATTAGCCAAAACGAAACCGGATATTTCCGGTTTCATCCAGTCATATTTGGACAAACTGGTGTGGAATTCGTATGCAATGGACCGAGAAAATCACAGGAAAAATGGTTTTGGAGAAAAGCAAAGTCTTTTAGTTAGGCAAGTGCATAAAATGTCATCTATACAAACAGAAATATCATGTTTGTTTGCCGCTGTTCCTCTAGATTTCTCCCTAGAAAATACGAATGTGTAGAGCTGGTGTCCCCATGTGGAACCAATTAGTGTTTCCAAGCATAAAATTAAATGTTCCCTGAAAAAAAAACATTCAAAAAAATAAAGTCCGTGGATAATATCAGGAATACACAAACACAGATGCTGTAGCAATATTTCGGTTTGAGTTAGCCGAAACAAAACCGGATATTTCCGGTTTCATCCAGTCATATCCGGACAAAGTGTTGTGGAATTTCTATGCAATGGACCGAGAAAATCACAGGAAAAATGGTTTTGGAGAAAAGCAAAGTCTTTTCGTTAGGCAAGTGCATAAAATGTCATCTAGACAAACAGAAATAGCATGTTTGTTTGCCGCAGTTCCTCTAGCTTTCTCCATAGAACAAACGAATGTGTAGAGCTGGTGTCTCCATGTGGAACCAATTAGTATTTCCAAGCATAAAATGAAATGTTCCCTGAAAAAAAAACATGCAAAAAAATAAAGTCCGTGGATAATATCAGGAATACACAAACACAGAGGCTGTAGCAATATTTCGGTTTGAGTTAGCCAAAACAAAACCGCAGATTTCCGGTTTCATCCAGTCATATCCAGACAAAGTGGTGTGGAATTTGTATGCAATGGACCGAGAAAATCACAGGAAAAATGGTTTTGGAGAAAAGCAAAGTCTTTTCGTTAGGCAAGTGCATAAATTGTCATCTAGACAAACAGAAATATCATGTTTGTTTGGCGCAGTTCCTCTAGATTTCGCCCTAGAAAATACGAATGTGTAGAGCTGGTGTGTCCATGTGGGACCAATTAGTGTTTCCAATCATAAAATTAAATGTTCCCTGAAAAAAAAAAACATTCAAAAAAATAAAATCCGTGGATAATATCAGGAATACACAAACACAGAGGCTGTAGCAATATTTCGGTTTGAGTTAGCCAAAACAAAACCGCAGATTTCCGGTTTCATCCAGTCATATCCGGACAAAGTGGTGTGGAATTGTTATGCAATGGACCGAGAAAATCACAGGAAAAATGGTTTTGGAGAAAAGCAAAGTCTTTTCGTTAGGCAAGTGCATAAAATGTCATCTATACAAACAGAAATATCATGTTTGTTTGCCGCAGTTCCTCTAGCTTTCTCCCTAGAAAATACGAATGTGTAGAGCTGGTGTCTCCGTGTGCACCAATTAGAGTTTCCAAGGACAAAGTTAAAAGATCCCTGATTAAAAAAAAAAAAAAAAAACAAAAAAATAAAGTCCGTGGATAATATCAGGAATACACAAACACAGATGCTGTAGCAATATTTCGGTTTGAGTTAGCCAAAACAAAACCGGATATTTCCGGTTTCATCCAGTCATATTCGGACCAACTGGTGTGGAATTCGTATGCAATGGACCGAGAAAATCACAGGAAAAATGGTTTTGGAGAAAAGCAAAGTCTTTTCGTTAGGCAAGTGCATAAAATGTCATCTATACAAACAGAAATAGCATGTTTGTTTGCTGCAGTTCCTCTAAATTTCTCCATAAAACATAAAAATGTGTAGAGCTGGTGTGTCCATGTGGAACCAATTAGTGTTTCCAAGCATAAAATTAAATGTTCCCTGAAAAAAAAAAAAACATTCAAAAAAATAAAGTCCGTGGATCATATCAGGAATACACAAACAAAGAGGCTGTAGCAATATCTGGGATTGAATTAGCCAAAACGAAACCGGATATTTCCGGTTTCATCCAGTCATATTTGGACAAACTGGTGTGGAATTCGTATGCAATGGACCAAGAAAATCACAGTAAAAATGGTTTTGGAGAAAAGCAAAGTCTTTTCGTTAGGCAAGTGCATAAAATGTCATCTATACAAACAGAAATAGCATGTTTGTTTGCCGCAGTTCCTCTAGCTTTCTCCATAGAACAAACGAATGTGTAGAGCTCGTGTCTCCATGTGGAACCAATTAGTGTTTCCAAGCATAAAATGAAATGTTCCCTGAAAAAAAAACATGCAAAAAAAATAAAGTCCGTGGATAATATCAGGAATACACAAACACAGAGGCTGTAGCAATATTTCAGTTTGAGTTAGCCAAAAAAAAAAAAAAAAACCGCATATTTCCGGTTTCATCCAGTCATATCCGGAAAAAGTGGTGTGGAATTTCTATGCAATGGACCGAGAAAATCACAGGAAAAATGGTTTTGGAGAAAAGCAAAGTCTTTTCGTTAGGCAAGTGCATAAATTGTCATCTAGACAAACAGAAATATCATGTTTGTTTGCCGCAGTTCCTCTAGATTTCTCCCTAGAAAATACGAATGTATAGAGCTGGTGTGTCCATGTGGGACCAATTAGTGTTTCCAATCATAAAATTAAATGTTCCCTGAAAAAAAAAAACATTCAAAAAAATAAAATCCGTGGATAATATCAGGAATACACAAACACAGAGGCTGTAGCAATATTTCGGTTTGAGTTAGCCAAAACAAAACCGCATATTTCCGGTTTCATCCAGTCATATCCGGAAAAACTGGTGTGGAATTTCTATGCAATGGACCGAGAAAATCACAGTAAAAATGGTTTTGGAGAAAAGCAAAGTCTTTTCGTTAGGCAAGTGCATAAAATGTCATCTATACAAACAGAAATAGCATGTTTGTTTACTGCAGTTCCTCTAGCTTTCTCCCTAGAACAAACAAATGTGTAGAGCTGGTGTCTCCATGTGGAACCAATTAGTGTTTCCAAGCATAAAATTAAATGTTCCCAGAAAAAAAAAAACATTCAAGAAAATACAGTCCGTGGATAATATCAGGAATACACAAACACAGAGGCTGTAGCAATATTTCGGTTTGAGTTAGCCAAAACAAAACCGCATATTTCCGGTTTCATCCAGTCATATCCGGACAAAGTGGTGTGGAATTTCTATGCAATGGACCGAGAAAATCACAGGAAAAATGGTTTTGGAGAAAAGCAAAGTCTTTTCGTTAGGCAAGTGCATCAAATGTCATCTATACAAACAGAAATAGCATGTTTGTTTGCCGCAGTTCCTCTAGCTTTCTCCCTAGAAAATACGAATGTGTAGAGCTGGTGTCTCCATGTGGAACCAATTAGTGTTTCCAAGCATAAAATTAAATGTTCCCTGAAAAAAAACATTCAAAAAAATAAAATCCGTGGATCATATCAGGAATACACAAACACAGATGCTGTAGCAATATTTCGGTTTGAGTTAGCCAAAACAAAACCGGATATTTCCGGTTTCATCCAGTCATATCCGGACAAAGTGGTGTGGAATTGGTATGCAATGGACCGAGAAAATCACAGTAAAAATGGTTTTGGAGAAAAGCAAAGTCTTTTCGTTAGGCAAGTGCATAAAATGTCATCTATACACACAGAAATATCATGTTTGTTTGCCGCAGTTCCTCTAGCTTTCTCCCTAGAACAAACGAATGTGTAGAGCTGGTGTCTCCATGTGGAACCAATTAGTATTTCCAAGCATAAAATGAAATGTCCCCTGAAAAAAAAAACGTGCAAAAAAATAAAGTCCGTGGATAATATCAGGAATACACAAACACAGAGGCTGTAGCAATATTTCGGTTTGAGTTAGCCAAAACAAAACCGCAGATTTCCGGTTTCATCCAGTCATATCCAGACAAAGTGGTGTGGAATTTGTATGCAATGGACCGAGAAAATCACAGGAAAAATGGTTTTGGAGAAAAGCAAAGTCTTTTCGTTAGGCAAGTGCATAAATTGTCATCTAGACAAACAGAAATATCATGTTTGTTTGCCGCAGTTCCTCTAGATTTCTCCCTAGAAAATACGAATGTGTAGAGCTGGTGTGTCCATGTGGGACCAATTAGTGTTTCCAATCATAAAATTAAATGTTCCCTGAAAAAAAACATTCAAAAAAATAAAATCCGTGGATAATATCAGGAATACACAAACACAGAGGCTGTAGCAATATTTCGGTTTGAGTTAGCCAAAACAAAACCGCAGACTTCCGGTTTCATCCAGTCATATCCGGACAAAGTCGTGTGGAATTTGTATGCAATGGACCGAGAAAATCACAGGAAAAATGGTTTTGGAGAAAAGCAAAGTCTTTTTGTGAGGCAAGTGCATAAAATGTCATCTAGACAAACAGAAATATCATGTTTGTTTGCCGCAGTTCCTCTAGCTTTCTCCCTAGAAAATACGAATGTGTAGAGCTGGTGTCTCCATGTGGAACCAATTAGTGTTTCCAAGCATAAAATTAAATGTTCCCTGAAAAAAAAACATTCAAAAAAATAAAGTCCGTGGATAATATCAGGAATACACAAACACAGATGCTGTAGCAATATCTGGGATTGAATTAGCCAAAATGAAACCGGATATTTCCGGTTTCATCCAGTCATATTCGGACCAACTGGTGTGGAATTCGTATGCAATGGACCGAGAAAATCACAGTAAAAATGGTTTTGGAGAAAAGCAAAGTCTTTTCGTTAGGCAAGTGCATAAAATGTCATCTATACAAACAGAAATAGCATGTTTGTTTGCTGCAGTTCCTCTAGATTGCTCCATAAAACATAAAAATGTGTAGAGCTGGTGTGTCCATGTGGAACCAATTAGTGTTTCCAAGCATAAAATTAAATGTTCCCTGAAAAAAAAAACATTCAAAAAAATAAAGTCCGTGGATCATATCAGGAATACACAAACAAAGAGGCTGTAGCAATATCTGGGATTGAATTTGCCAAAACGAAACCGGATATTTCCGGTTTCATCCAGTCATATTCGGACAAACTGGTGTGGAATTCGTATGCAATGGACCAAGAAAATCACAGTAAAAATGGTTTTGGAGAAAAGCAAAGTCTTTTCGTTAGGCAAGTGCATAAAATGTCATCTAGACAAACAGAAATAGCATGTTTGTTTGCTACAGTTCCTCTAGCTTTCTCCCTAGAACAAACAAATGTGTAGAGCTGGTGTCTCCATGTGGAACCAATTAGTGTTTCCAAGCATAAAATTAAATGTTGCCTGAAAAAAAAACATTCAAAAAAATACAGTCCGTGGATAATATCAGGAATACACAAACACAGAGGCTGTAGCAATATTTCGGTTTGAGTTAGCCAAAACAAAACCGCATATTTCCGGTTTCATCCAGTCATATCCGGACAAAGTGGTGTGGAATTTCTATGCAATGGACCGAGAAAATCACAGGAAAAATGGTTTTGGAGAAAAGCAAAGTCTTTTCGTTAGGCAAGTGCATCAAATGTCATCTATACAAACAGAAATAGCATCTTTGTTTGCCGCAGTTCCTCTAGCTTTCTCCCTAGAAAATACGAATGTGTAGAGCTGGTGTCTCCATGTGGAACTAATTAGTGTTTCCAAGCATAAAATTAAATGTTCCCTGAAAAAAAAACATTCAAAAAAATAAAGTCCGTGGATAATATCAGGAATACACAAACACAGATGCTGTAGCAATATCTGGGATTGAATTAGCCAAAACGAAACCGGATATTTCCGGTTTCATCCAGTCATATTTGGACAAACTGGTGTGGAATTCGTATGCAATGGACCGAGAAAATCACAGTAAAAATGGTTTTGGAGAAAAGCAAAGTCTTTTCGTTAGGCAAGTGCATAAAATGTCATCTATACAAACAGAAATATCATGTTTGTTTGCCGCTGTTCCTCTAGATTTCTCCCTAGAAAATACGAATGTGTAGAGCTGGTGTCCCCATGTGGAACCAATTAGTGTTTCCAAGCATAAAATTAAATGTTGCCTGAAAAAAAAACATTCAAAAAAATAAAGTCCGTGGATAATATCAGGAATACACAAACACAGATGCTGTAGCAATATTTCGGTTTGAGTTAGCCGAAACAAAACTGGATATTTCCGGTTTCATCCAGTCATATCCAGACAAAGTGGTGTGGAATTGGTATGCAATGAACCGAGAAAATCACAGGAAAAATGGTTTTGGAGAAAAGCAAAGTCTTTTCGTTAGGCAAGTGCATAAAATGTCATCTATACACACAGAAATATCATGTTTGTTTGCCGCAGTTCCTCTAGCTTTCTCCATAGAACAAACGAATGTGTAGAGCTGGTGTCTCCATGTGGAACCAATTAGTATTTCCAAGCATAAAATGAAATGTTCCCTGAAAAAAAAACATGCAAAAAAATAAAGTCCGTGGATAATATCAGGAATACACAAACACAGAGGCTGTAGCAATATTTCGGTTTGAGTTAGCCAAAACAAAACCGCAGATTTCCGGTTTCATCCAGTCATATCCAGACAAAGTGGTGTGGAATTTGTATGCAATGGACCGAGAAAATCACAGGAAAAATGGTTTTGGAGAAAAGCAAAGTCTTTTCGTTAGGCAAGTGCATAAATTGTCATCTAGACAAACAGAAATATCATGTTTGTTTGGCGCAGTTCCTCTAGATTTCGCCCTAGAAAATACGAATGTGTAGAGCTGGTGTGTCCATGTGGCACCAATTAGTGTTTCCAATCATAAAATTAAATGTTCCCTGAAAAAAAAAACATTCAAAAAAATAAAATCCGTGGATAATATCAGGAATACACAAACACAGAGGCTGTAGCAATATTTCGGTTTGAGTTAGCCAAAACAAAACCGCAGATTTCCGGTTTCATCCAGTCATATCCGGACAAAGTGGTGTGGAATTGTTATGCAATGGACCGAGAAAATCACAGGAAAAATGGTTTTGGAGAAAAGCAAAGTCTTTTCGTTAGGCAAGTGCATAAAATGTCATCTATACAAACAGAAATATCATGTTTGTTTGCCGCAGTTCCTCTAGCTTTCTCCCTAGAAAATACGAATGTGTAGAGCTGGTGTCTCCGTGTGCACCAATTAGAGTTTCCAAGGACAAAGTTAAAAGATCCCTGATTAAAAAAAAAAAAAAACAAAAAAATAAAGTCCGTGGATAATATCAGGAATACACAAACACAGATGCTGTAGCAATATTTCGGTTTGAGTTAGCCAAAACAAAACCGGATATTTCCGGTTTCATCCAGTCATATTCGGACCAACTGGTGTGGAATTCGTATGTAATGGACCGAGAAAATCACAGGAAAAATGGTTTTGGAGAAAAGCAAAGTCTTTTCGTTAGGCAAGTGCATAAAATGTCATCTATACAAACAGAAATAGCATGTTTGTTTGCTGCAGTTCCTCTAAATTTCTCCATAAAACATAAAAATGTGTAGAGCTGGTGTGTCCATGTGGAACCAATTAGTGTTTCCAAGCATAAAATTAAATGTTCCCTGAAAAAAAAAAACATTCAAAAAAATAAAGTCCGTGGATCATATCAGGAATACACAAACAAAGAGGCTGTAGCAATATCTGGGATTGAATTAGCCAAAACGAAACCGGATATTTCCGGTTTCATCCAGTCATATTTGGACAAACTGGTGTGGAATTCGTATGCAATGGACCAAGAAAATCACAGTAAAAATGGTTTTGGAGAAAAGCAAAGTCTTTTCGTTAGGCAAGTGCATAAAATGTCATCTATACAAACAGAAATAACATGTTTGTTTGCCGCAGTTCCTCTAGCTTTCTCCATAGAACAAAAGAATGTGTAGAGCTCGTGTCTCCATGTGGAACCAATTAGTGTTTCCAAGCATAAAATGAAATGTTCCCTGAAAAAAAAACATGCAAAAAAAATAAAGTCCGTGGATAATATCAGGAATACACAAACACAGAGGCTGTAGCAATATTTCAGTTTGAGTTAGCCAAAAAAAAAAAAAAAACCGCATATTTCCGGTTTCATCCAGTCATATCCGGAAAAAGTGGTGTGGAATTTCTATGCAATGGACCGAGAAAATCACAGGAAAAATGGTTTTGGAGAAAAGCAAAGTCTTTTCGTTAGGCAAGTGCATAAATTGTCATCTAGACGAACAGAAATATCATGTTTGTTTGCCGCAGTTCCTCTAGATTTCTCCCTAGAAAATACGAATGTATAGAGCTGGTGTGTCCATGTGGGACCAATTAGTGTTTCCAATCATAAAATTAAATGTTCCCTGAAAAAAAAAAAAACATTCAAAAAAATAAAATCCGTGGATAATATCAGGAATACACAAACACAGAGGCTGTAGCAATATTTCGGTTTGAGTTAGCCAAAACAAAACCGCATATTTCCGGTTTCATCCAGTCATATCCGGAAAAACTGGTGTGGAATTTCTATGCAATGGACCGAGAAAATCACAGGAAAAATGGTTTTGGAGAAAAGCAAAGTCTTTTCGTTAGGCAAGTGCATAAAATGTCATCTATACAAACAGAAATAGCATGTTTGTTTACTGCAGTTCCTCTAGCTTTCTCCCTGGAACAAACAAATGTGTAGAGCTGGTGTCTCCATGTGGAACCAATTAGTGTTTCCAAGCATAAAATTAAATGTTCCCAGAAAAAAAAAACATTCAAGAAAATACAGTCCGTGGATAATATCAGGAATACACAAACACAGAGGCTGTAGCAATATTTCGGTTTGAGTTAGCCAAAACAAAACCGCATATTTCCGGTTTCATCCAGTCATATCCGGACAAACTGGTGTGGAATTTCTATGCAATGGACCGAGAAAATCACAGGAAAAATGGTTTTGGAGAAAAGCAAAGTCTTTTCGTTAGGCAAGTGCATAAAATGTCATCTATACAAACAGAAATAGCATGTTTGTTTGCCGCAGTTCCTCTAGCTTTCTCCCTAGAAAATACGAATGTGTAGAGCTGGTGTCTCCATGTGGAACCAATTAGTGTTTCCAAGCATAAAATTAAATGTTGCCTGAAAAAAAAACATTCAAAAAAATAAAATCCGTGGATCATATCAGGAATACACAAACACAGATGCTGTAGCAATATTTCGGTTTGAGTTAGCCAAAACAAAACCGGATATTTCCGGTTTCATCCAGTCATATCCGGACAAAGTGGTGTGGAATTGGTATGCAATGGACCGAGAAAATCACAGTAAAAATGGTTTTGGAGAAAAGCAAAGTCTTTTCGTTAGGCAAGTGCATAAAATGTCATCTATACAAACAGAAATAGCATGTTTGTTTACTGCAGTTCCTCTAGCTTTCTCCCTAGAAAATACGAATGTGTAGAGCTGGTGTCTCCGTGTGCACCAATTAGAGTTTCCAAGGACAAAGTTAAATGATCCCCGATAAAAAAAAAAACAAAACAAAACAATAAAGTCCGTGGATAATATCAGGAATACACAAACACAGATGCTGTAGCAATATTTCGGTTTGAGTTAGCCAAAAAAAGCCGGATATTTCCGGTTTAATCCAGTCATATCCGGACAAAGTGGTGTGGAATTCGTATGCAATGGACCAAGAAAATCACAGGAAAAATGGTTTTGGAGAAAAGCAAAGTATTTTCGTTAGGCAAGTGCATAAAATGTCATCTATACAAACAGAAATAGCATGTTTGTTTGCTGCAGTTCCTCTAGATTTCTCCATAAAACATAAAAATGTGTAGAGCTGGTGTGTCCATGTGGAACCAATTAGTGTTTCCAAGCATAAAATTAAATGTTCCCTGAAAAAAAAAACATTCAAAAAAATAAAGTCCGTGGATCATATCAGGAATACACAAACAAAGAGGCTGTAGCAATATCTGGGATTGAATTAGCCAAAACGACACCGGATATTTCTGGTTACATCCAGTCATATTCGGACAAACTGGTTTGGAATTTGTATGCAATGGACCAAGAAAATCACAGGAAAAATGGTTTTGGAGAAAAGCAAAGTCTTTTCGTTAGGCAAGTGCATCAAATGTCATCTATACAAACAGAAATAGCATGTTTGTTTGCCGCAGTTCCTCTAGATTTCTCCCTAGAAAATACGAATGTGTAGAGCTGGTGTCTCCATGTGTAACCAATTAGTGTTTCCAAGCATAAAATTAAATGTTCCCTGAAAAAAAAAACATTCAAAAAAATAAAATCCGTGGATCATATCAGGAATACACAAACACAGAGGCTGTAGCAATATTTCGGTTTGAGTTAGCCAAAACAAAACCGGATATTTCCGGTTTCATCCAGTCATATCCGGACAAAGTGGTGTGGAATTGGTATGCAATGGACCGAGAAAATCACAGGAAAAATGGTTTTGGAGAAAAGCAAAGTCTTTTCGTTAGGCAAGTGCATAAAATGTCATCTATACAAACAGAAATATCATGTTTGTTTGCCGCCGTTCCTCTAGATTTCTCCCTAGAAAATAAGAATGTGTAGAGCTGGTGTCCCCATGTGGAACCAATTAGTGTTTCCAAGCATAAAATTAAATGTTCCCTGAAAAAAAAAACATTCAAAAAATAAAGTCCGTGGATAATATCAGGAATACACAAACACAGAGGCTGTAGCAATATCTCGGTTTGAGTTAGCCAAAACAAAACAGGATATTTCCGGTTTCATCCAGTCATATCCGGACAAAGTGGTGTGGAATTTCTATGCAATGGACCGAGAAAATCACAGGAAAAATGGTTTTGGAGAAAAGCAAAGTCTTTTCGTTAGGCAAGTGCATAAAATGTCATCTATACACACAGAAATATCACGTTTGTTTGCCGCAGTTCCTCTAGCTTTCTCCATAGAACAAACGAATGTGTAGAGCTCGTGTCTCCATGTGGAACCAATTAGTGTTTCCAAGCATAAAATGAAATGTTCCCTGAAAAAAAAACATGCAAAAAAATAAAGTCCGTGGATAATATCAGGAATACACAAACACAGAGGCTGTAGCAATATTTCGTTTTGAGTTAGCCAAAAAAAACCGCATATTTCCGGTTTCATCCAGTCATATCCGGAAAAAGTGGTGTGGAATTTCTATGTAATGGACCGAGAAAATCACAGGAAAAATGGTTTTGGAGAAAAGCAAAGTCTTTTCGTTAGGCAAGTGCATAAATTGTCATCTAGACAAACAGAAATATCATGTTTGTTTGCCGCAGTTCCTCTAGCTTTCTCCCTAGAAAATACGAATGTGTAGCGCTGGTGTCTCCATGTGGAACCAATTAGTGTTTCCAAGCATAAAATTTAATGTTCCCTGAAAAAAAAACATTCAAAAAAATAAAGTCCGTGATTAATATCAGGAATATACAAACAAAGAGGCTGTAGCAATATCTGGGATTGAATTAGCCAAAATGAAACCGGATATTTCCGGTTTCATCCAGTCATATTCGGACCAACTGGTGTGGAATTCGTATGCAATGGACTGAGAAAATCACAGGAAAAATGGTTTTGGAGAAAAGCAAAGTCTTTTCGTTAGGCAAGTGCATAAAATTTCATCTTAACAAACAGAAATAGCATGTTTGTTTGCTGCAGTTCCTCTAGCTTTCTCCCTAGAACAAACAAATGTGTAGAGCTGGTGTCTCCATGTGGAACCAATTAGTGTTTCCAAGCATAAAATTAAATGTTCCCAGAAAAAAAAAACATTCAAAAAAATACAGTCCGTGGATAATATCAGGAATACACAAACACAGAGGCTGTAGCAATTTCTCGGTTTGAGTTAGCCAAAAAAAACCGCATATTTCCGGTTTCATCCAGTCATATCCTCACAAAGTGGTGTGGAATTTGTATGCAATGGACCGAGAAAATCACAGGAAAAATGGTTTTGGAGAAAAGCAAAGTCTTTTCGTTAGGCAAGTGCATAAAATGTCATCTATACAAACAGAAATAGCATGTTTGTTTGCCGCAGTTCCTCTAGCTTTCTCCCTAGAAAATACGAATGTGTAGAGCTGGTGTCTCCGTGTGCACCAATTAGAGTTTCCAAGGACAAAGTTAAATGATCCCTGATTAAAAAAAAAAAAAACAAAACAATAAAGTCCGTGGATAATATCAGGAATACACAAACACAGATGCTGTAGCAATATTTCGGTTTGAGTTAGCCAAAACAAAACCGGATATTTCCGGTTTCATCCAGTCATATCCGGACAAAGTGGTGTGGAATTGGTATGCAATGGACTGAGAAAATCACAGTAAAAATGGTTTTGGAGAAAAGCAAAGTCTTTCCGTTAGGCAAGTGCATAAAATGTCATCTAGACAAACAGAAATATCATGTTTGTTTGCCGCAGTTCCTCTAGCTTTCTCCCTAGAAAATACGAATGTGTAGCGCTGGTGTCTCCATGTGGAACCAATTAGTGTTTCCAAGCATAAAATTTAATGTTCCCTGAAAAAAAAAACATTCAAAAAAATAAAGTCCGTGAATAATATCAGGAATATACAAACAAAGAGGCTGTAGGAATATCTGGGATTGAATTAGCCAAAATGAAACCGGATATTTCCGGTTTCATCCAGTCATATTCGGACAAACTGGTGTGGAATTCGTATGCAATGGACCGAGAAAATCACAGGAAAAATGGTTTTGGAGAAAAGCAAAGTCTTTTCGTTAGGCAAGTGCATAAAATGTCATCTAGACAAACAGAAATAGCATGTTTGTTTGCTGCAGTTCCTCTAGCTTTCTCCCTAGAACAAACAAATGTGTAGAGCTGGTGTCTCCATGTGGAACCAATTAGTGTTTCCAAGCATAAAATTAAATGTTCCCAGAAAAAAAAAACATTCAAAAAAATACAGTCCGTGGATAATATCAGGAATACACAAACACAGAGGCTGTAGCAATTTCTCGGTTTGAGTTAGCCAAAATAAAACCGCATATTTCCGGTTTCATCCAGTCATATCCGCACAAAGTGGTGTGGAATTTGTATGCAATGGACCGAGAAAATCACAGGAAAAATGGTTTTGGAGAAAAGCAAAGTCTTTTCGTTAGGCAAGTGCATCAAATGTCATCTATACAAACAGAAATAGCATGTTTGTTTGCCGCAGTTCCTCTAGCTTTCTCCCTAGAACAAACAAATGTGTAGAGCTGGTGTCTCCATGTGGAACCAATTAGTGTTTCCAAGCATAAAATTAAATGTTGCCTGAAAAAAAAACATTCAAAAAATAAAATCCGTGGATCATATCAGGAATACACAAACACAGATGCTGTACAAATATTTCGGTTTGAGTTAGCCAAAAAAAAACCGGATATTTCCGGTTTCATCCAGTCATATCCGGACAAAGTGGTGTGGAATTGGTATGCAATGGACCGAGAAAATCACAGTAAAAATGGTTTTGGAGAAAAGCAAAGTCTTTTCGTTAGGCAAGTGCATAAAATGTCAGCTATACAAACAGAAATAGCATGTTTGTTTGCCGCCGTTCCTCTAGATTTCTCCCTACAAAATACAAATGTGTAGAGCTGGTGTCCCCATGTGGAACCAATTAGTGTTTCCAAGCATAAAATTAAATGTTCCCTGAAAAAAAAACATTCAAAAAAATAAAATCCGTGGATAATATCAGGAATACACAAACACAGAGGCTGTAGCAATATTTCGGTTTGAGTTAGCCAAAACAAAACCGGATATTTCCGGTTTCATCCAGTCATATCCGGACAAAGTGGTGTGGAATTGGTATGCAATGAACCGAGAAAATCACAGTAAAAATGGTTTTGGAGAAAAGCAAAGTCTTTTCGTTAGGCAAGTGCATAAAATGTCATCTATACACACAGAAATATCATGTTTGTTTGCCGCAGTTCCTCTAGCTTTCTCCCTAGAACATAAAAATGTGTAGAGCTCGTGTCTCCATGTGGAACCAATTAGTGTTTCCAAGCATAAAATTAAATGTTCCCTGAAAAAAAAAAACATTCAAAAAAATAAAATCCGTGGATAATATCAGGAATACACAAACAAAGAGGCTGTAGCAATATCTGAGATTGAATTAGCCAAAACGAAACCGGATATTTCCGGTTTCATCCAGTCATATCCGGACAAAGTGGTGTGGAATTGGTATGCAATGGACCGAGAAAATCACAGGAAAAATGGTTTTGGAGAAAAGCAAAGTCTTTTCGTTAGGCAAGTGCATAAAATGTCATCTAGACAAACAGAAATATCATGTTTGTTTGCCGCAGTTCCTCTAGCTTTCTCCCTAGAAAATACGAATGTGTAGAGCTGGTGTCTCCGTGTGCACCAAATAGAGTTTCCAAGGACAAAGTTAAATGTTCCCTAATAAAAAAAAAAACAAAACAATAAAGTCCGTGGATAATATCAGGAATACACAAACAAAGAGGCTGTAGCAATATCTGAGATTGAATTAGCCAAAACGAAACCGAATATTTCCGGTTTCATCCAGTCATATCCGGACAAAGTGGTGTGGAATTCGTATGCAATGGACCGAGAAAATCACAGTAAAAATGGTTTTGGAGAAAAGCAAAGTCTTTTCGTTAGGCAAGTGCATAAAATGTCATCTATACACACAGAAATATCATGTTTGTTTGCCGCAGTTCCTCTAGCTTTCTCCCTAGAACATAAAAATGTGTAGAGCTCGTGTCTCCATGTGGAACCAATTAGTGTTTCCAAGCATAAAATTAAATGTTCCCTGAAAAAAAAACATTCAAAAAAATAAAGTCCGTGGATAATATCAGGAATACACAAACACAGATGCTGTAGCAATATTATCGGTTTCAGTTAGCCAAAACAAAACCGGATATTTCCGGTTTCATCCAGTCATATCCGGACAAAGTGGTGTGGAATTTGTGTGCAATGGACCGAGAAAATCACAGGAAAAATGGTTTTGGAGAAAAGCAAAGTCTTTTCGTTAGGCAAGTGCATAAAATGTCATCTATACACACAGAAATATCATGTTTGTTTGCCGCAGTTCCTCTAGCTTTCTCCATAGAACAAACGAATGTGTAGAGCTCGTGTCTCCATGTGGAACCAATTAGTGTTTCCAAGCATAAAATGAAATGTTCCCTGAAAAAAAAACATGCAAAAAAATAAAGTCCGTGGATAATATCAGGAATACACAAACACAGAGGCTGTAGCAATATTTCGTTTTGAGTTAGCCAAAACAAAACCGCAGATTTCCGGTTTCATCCAGTCATATCCAGACAAAGTGGTGTGGAATTTGTATGCAATGGACCGAGAAAATCACAGGAAAAATGGTTTTGGAGAAAAGCAAAGTCTTTTCGTTAGGCAAGTGCATAAATTGTCATCTAGACAAACAGAAATATCATGTTTGTTTGCCGCAGTTCCTCTAGATTTCTCCCTAGAAAATACAAATGTGTAGAGCTGGTGTGTCCATGTGGGACCAATTAGTGTTTCCAATCATAAAATTAAATGTTCCCTGAAAAAAAAAACATTCAAAAAAATAAAATCCGTGGATAATATCAGGAATACACAAACACAGAGGCTGTAGCAATATTTCGGTTTGAGTTAGCCAAAACAAAACCGCATATTTCCGGTTTCATCCAGTCATATCCGGACAAAGTGGTGTGGAATTGGTATGCAATGGACCGAGAAAATCACAGGAAAAATGGTTTTGGAGAAAAGCAAAGTCTTTTCGTTAGGCAAGTGCATAAAATGTCATCTATACAAACAGAAATATCATGTTTGTTTGCCGCAGTTCCTCTAGCTTTCTCCCTAGAAAATACGAATGTGTAGAGCTGGTGTCTCCGTGTGCACCAATTAGAGTTTCCAAACACAAAGTTAAATGATCCCTGATAAAAAAAAAACAATAAAGTCCGTGGATAATATCAGGAATACACAAACACAGATGCTGTAGCAATATTTCGGTTTGAGTTAGCCAAAAAAAAACCGGATATTTCCGGTTTCATCCAGTCATATCCGGTCAAAGTGGTGTGGAATTGGTATGCAATGGACCGAGAAAATCACAGTAAAAATGGTTTTGGAGAAAAGCAAAGTCATTTCGTTAGGCAAGTGCATAAAATGTCATCTAGACAAACAGAAATATCATGTTTGTTTGCCGCAGTTCCTCTAGCTTTCTCCCTAGAAAATACGAATGTGTAGCGCTGGTGTCTCCATGTGGAACCAATTAGTGTTTCCAAGCATAAAATTTAATGTTCCCTGAAAAAAAAACATTCAAAAAAATAAAGTCCGTGAATAATATCAGGAATATACAAACAAAGAGGCTTTTGCAATATCTGGGATTGAATTAGCCAAAACGAAACCGGATATTTCCGGTTTCATCCAGTCAAATTCGGACCAACTGGTGTGGAATTCGTATGCAATGGACCGAGAAAATCACAGGAAAAATGGTTTTGGAGAAAAGCAAAGTCTTTTCGTTAGGCAAGTGCATAAAATGTCATCTAGACAAACAGTAATAGCATGTTTGTTTGCCGCAGTTCCTCTAGCTTTCTCCCTAGAACAAACAAATGTGTAGAGCTGGTGTCTCCATGTGGAACCAATTAGTGTTTCCAAGCATAAAATTAAATGTTCCCAGAAAAAAAAAACATTCAAAAAAATACAGTCCGTGGATAATATCAGGAAAACACAAACACAGAGGCTGTAGGAATTTTTCGGTTTGAGATAGCCAAAATAAAACCGCATATTTCCGGCTTCATCCAGTCATATCCGGACAAAGTGGTGTGGAATTTGTATGCAATGGACCGAGAAAATCACAGGAAAAATGGTTTTGGAGAAAAGCAAAGTCTTTTCGTTAGGCAAGTGCATCAAATGTCATCTATACACACAGAAATAGCATGTTTGTTTGCCGCAGTTCCTCTAGCTTTCTCCCTAGAAAATACGAATGTGTAGAGCTGGTGTCTCCATGTGGAACCAATTAGTGTTTCCAAGCATAAAATTAAATGTTCCCTGAAAAAAAAAACATTCAAAAAAATACAGTCCGTGGATAATATCAGGAATACACAAACAAAGAGGCTTTTGCAATATCTGGGATTGAATTAGCCAAAACGAAACCGGATATTTCCGGTTTCATCCAGTCAAATTCGGACCAACTGGTGTGGAATTCGTATGCAATGGACCGAGAAAATCACAGGAAAAATGGTTTTGGAGAAAAGCAAAGTCTTTTCGTTAGGCAAGTGCATAAAATGTCAGCTATACAAACAGAAATAGCATGTTTGTTTGCCGTCGTTTTTCTAGATTTCTCCCTACAAAATACAAATGTGTAGAGCTGGTGTCCCCATGTGGAACCAATTAGTGTTTCCAAGCATAAAATTAAATGTTCCCTGAAAAAAAAAACATTCAAAAAAATAAAATCCGTGGATAATATCAGGAATACACAAACACAGAGGCTGTAGCAATATTTCGGTTTGAGTTAGCCAAAACAAAACCGGATATTTCCGGTTTCATCCAGTCATATCCGGACAAAGTGGTGTGGAATTGGTATGCAATGGACCGAGAAAATCACAGTAAAAATGGTTTTGGAGAAAAGCAAAGTCTTTTCGTTAGGCAAGTGCATAAAATGTCATCTAGACAAACAGAAATATCATGTTTGTTTGCCGCAGTTCCTCTAGCTTTCTCCCTAGAAAATACGAATGTGTAGAGCTGGTGTCTCCGTGTGCACCAAATAGAGTTTCCAAGGACAAAGTTAAATGTTCCCTAATAAAAAAAAAACAAAACAATAAAGTCCGTGGATAATATCAGGAATACACAAACAAAGAGGCTGTAGCAATATCTGAGATTGAATTAGCCAAAACGAAACCGAATATTTCCGGTTTCATCCAGTCATATCCGGACAAAGTGGTGTGGAATTCGTATGCAATGGACCGAGAAAATCACAGTAAAAATGGTTTTGGAGAAAAGCAAAGTCTTTTCGTTAGGCAAGTGCATAAAATGTCATCTATACACACAGAAATATCATGTTTGTTTGCCGCAGTTCCTCTAGCTTTCTCCCTAGAACATAAAAATGTGTAGAGCTCGTGTCTCCATGTGGAACCAATTAGTGTTTCCAAGCATAAAATTAAATGTTCCCTGAAAAAAAAACATTCAAAAAAATAAAGTCCGTGGATAATATCAGGAATACACAAACACAGATGCTGTAGCAATATCTCGGTTTCAGTTAGCCAAAACAAAACCGGATATTTCCGGTTTCATCCAGTCATATCCGGACAAAGTGGTGTGGAATTGGTATGCAATGAACCGAGAAAATCACAGGAAAAATGGTTTTGGAGAAAAGCAAAGTCTTTTCGTTAGGCAAGTGCATAAAATGTCATCTATACACACAGAAATATCATGTTTGTTTGCCGCAGTTCCTCTAGCTTTCTCCATAGAACAAACGAATGTGTAGAGCTCGTGTCTCCATGTGGAACCAATTAGTGTTTCCAAGCATAAAATGAAATGTTCCCTGAAAAAAAAACATGCAAAAAAATAAAGTCCGTGGATAATATCAGGAATACACAAACACAGAGGCTGTAGCAATATTTCGTTTTGAGTTAGCCAAAACAAAACCGCAGATTTCCGGTTTCATCCAGTCATATCCAGACAAAGTGGTGTGGAATTTGTATGCAATGGACCGAGAAAATCACAGGAAAAATGGTTTTGGAGAAAAGCAAAGTCTTTTCGTTAGGCAAGTGCATAAATTGTCATCTAGACAAACAGAAATATCATGTTTGTTTGCCGCAGTTCCTCTAGATTTCTCCCTAGAAAATACGAATGTGTAGAGCTGGTGTGTCCATGTGGGACCAATTAGTGTTTCCAATCATAAAATTAAATGTTCCCTGAAAAAAAACATTGAAAAAAATAAAATCCGTGGATAATATCAGGAATACACAAACACAGAGGCTGTAGCAATATTTCGGTTTGAGTTAGCCAAAACAAAACCGCATATTTCCGGTTTCATCCAGTCATATCCGGACAAAGTGGTGTGGAATTTGTATGCAGTGGACCGAGAGAATCACAGGAAAAATGGTTTTGGAGAAAAGCAAAGTCTTTTCGTTAGGCAAGTGCATAAAATGTCATCTATACAAACAGAAATATCATGTTTCTTTGCCGCAGTTCCTCTAGCTTTCTCCCTAGAAAATACGAATGTGTAGAGCTGGTGTCTCCGTGTGCACCAATTAGAGATTCCAAGGACAAAGTTAAATGATCCCTGATAAAAAAAAAAAAAAAACAAAACAATAAAGTCCGTGGATAATATCAGGAATACACAAACACAGATGCTGTAGCAATATTTCGGTTTGAGTTAGCCAAAACAAAACCGGATATTTCCGGTTTCATCCAGTCATATCCGGACAAAGTGGTGTGGAATTGGTATGCAATGGACCGAGCAAATCACAGGAAAAATGGTTTTGGAGAAAAGCAAAGTCATTTAATTAGGCAAGTGCATCAAATGTCATCTAGACAAACAGAAATATCATGTTTGTTTGCCGCAGTTCCTCTAGCTTTCTCCCTAGAAAATACGAATGTGTAGCGCTGGTGTCTCCATGTGAAACCAATTAGTGTTTCCAAGCATAAAATTTAATGTTCCCTGAAAAAAAAACATTCAAAAAAATAAAGTCCGTGAATAATATCAGGAATATACAAACAAAGAGGCTTTTGCAATATCTGGGATTGAATTAGCCAAAACGAAACCGGATATTTCCGGTTTCATCCAGTCATATTCGGACCAACTGGTGTGGAATTCGTATGCAATGGACCGAGAAAATCACAGGAAAAATGGTTTTGGAGAAAAGCAAAGTCTTTTCGTTAGGCAAGTGCATAAAATGTCATCTAGACAAACAGTAATAGCATGTTTGTTTGCTGCAGTTCCTCTAGCTTTCTCCCTAGAACAAACAAATGTGTAGAGCTGGTGTCTCCATGTGGAACCAATTAGTGTTTCCAAGCATAAAATTAAATGTTCCCAGAAAAAAAAAACATTCAAAAAAATACAGTCCGTGGATAATATCAGGAAAACACAAACACAGAGGCTGTAGGAATTTTTCGGTTTGAGATAGCCAAAATAAAACCGCATATTTCCGGCTTCATCCAGTCATATCCGCACAAAGTGGTGTGGAATTTGTATGCAATGGACCGAGAAAATCACAGGAAAAATGGTTTTGGAGAAAAGCAAAGTCTTTTCGTTAGGCAAGTGCATCAAATGTCATCTATACAAACAGAAATAGCATGTTTGTTTGCCGCAGTTCCTCTAGCTTTCTCCCTAGAAAATACGAATGTGTAGAGCTGGTGTCTCCATGTGGAACCAATTAGTGTTTCCAAGAATAAAATTAAATGTTCCCTGAAAAAAAAACATTCAAAAAAGTAAAATCCGTGGATCATATCAGGAATACACAAACACAGATGCTGTACAAATATTTCGGTTTGAGTTAGCCAAAATAAAACCGCATATTTCCGGTTTCATCCAGTCATATCCGGACAAAGTGGTGTGGAATTCGTAGGCAATGGACCGAGAAAATCACAGTAAAAATGGTTTTGGAGAAAAGCAAAGTCTTTTCGTTAGGCAAGTGCATAAAATGTCAGCTATACAAACAGAAATAGCATGTTTGTTTGCCGTCGTTTTTCTAGATTTCTCCCTACAAAATACAAATGTGTAGAGCTGGTGTCCCCATGTGGAACCAATTAGTGTTTCCAAGCATAAAATTAAATGTTCCCTGAAAAAAAAAAAACATTCAAAAAAATAAAATCCGTGGATAATATCAGGAATACACAAACACAGAGGCTGTAGCAATATTTCGGTTTGAGTTAGCCAAAACAAAACCGGATATTTCCGGTTTCATCCAGTCATATCCGGACAAAGTGGTGTGGAATTGCTATGCAATGGACCGAGAAAATCACAGGAAAAATGGTTTTGGAGAAAAGCAAAGTCTTTTCGTTAGGCAAGTGCATAAAATGTCATCTATACACACAGAAATATCATGTTTGTTTGCCGCAGTTCCTCTAGCTTTCTCCCTAGAACATAAAAATGTGTAGAGCTGGTGTCTCCATGTGGAACCAATTAGTGTTTCCAAGCATAAAATTAAATGTTCCCTGAAAAAAAAAACATTCAAAAAAATAAAATCCGTGGATAATATCAGGAATACACAAACAAAGAGGCTGTAGCAATATCTGAGATTGAATTAGCCAAAACGAAACCGGATATTTCCGGTTTCATCCAGTCATATCCGGACAAAGTGGTGTGGAATTGGTATGCAATGGACCGAGAAAATCACAGGAAAAATGGTTTTGGAGAAAAGCAAAGTCTTTTCGTTAGGCAAGTGCATAAAATATCATCTAGACAAACAGAAATATCATGTTTGTTTGCCGCAGTTCCTCTAGCTTTCTCCCTAGAAAATACGAATGTGTAGAGCTGGTGTCTCCGTGTGCACCAATTAGAGTTTCCAAGGACAAAGTTAAATGTTCCCTAATAAAAAAAAACAAAACAATAAAGTCCGTGGATAATATCAGGAATACACAAACAAAGAGGCTGTAGCAATATCTGAGATTGAATTAGCCAAAACGAAACCGAATATTTCCGGTTTCATCCAGTCATATCCGGACAAAGTGGTGTGGAATTCGTATGCAATGGACCGAGAAAATCACAGTAAAAATGGTTTTGGAGAAAAGCAAAGTCTTTTCGTTAGGCAAGTGCATAAAATGTCATCTATACACACAGAAATATCATGTTTGTTTGCCGCAGTTCCTCTAGCTTTCTCCCTAGAACATAAAAATGTGTAGAGCTCGTGTCTCCATGTGGAACCAATTAGTGTTTCCAAGCATAAAATTAAATGTTCCCTGAAAAAAAAACATTCAAAAAAATAAAGTCCGTGGATAATATCAGGAATACACAAACACAGATGCTGTAGCAATATCTCGGTTTCAGTTAGCCAAAACAAAACCGGATATTTCCGGTTTCATCCAGTCATATCCGGACAAAGTGGTGTGGAATTGGTATGCAATGAACCGAGAAAATCACAGGAAAAATGGTTTTGGAGAAAAGCAAAGTCTTTTCGTTAGGCAAGTGCATAAAATGTCATCTATACACACAGAAATATCATGTTTGTTTGCCGCAGTTCCTCTAGCTTTCTCCATAGAACAAACGAATGTGTAGAGCTCGTGTCTCCATGTGGAACCAATTAGTGTTTCCAAGCATAAAATGAAATGTTCCCTGAAAAAAAAACATGCAAAAAAATAAAGTCCGTGGATAATATCAGGAATACACAAACACAGAGGCTGTAGCAATATTTCGTTTTGAGTTAGCCAAAACAAAACTGCAGATTTCCGGTTTCATCCAGTCATATCCAGACAAAGTGGTGTGGAATTTGTATGCAATGGACCGAGAAAATCACAGGAAAAATGGTTTTGGAGAAAAGCAAAGTCTTTTCGTTAGGCAAGTGCATAAATTGTCATCTAGACAAACAGAAATATCATGTTTGTTTGCCGCAGTTCCTCTAGATTTCTCCCTAGAAAATACGAATGTGTAGAGCTGGTGTGTCCATGTGGGACCAATTAGTGTTTCCAATCATAAAATTAAATGTTCCCTGAAAAAAAACATTCAAAAAAATAAAATCCGTGGATAATATCAGGAATACACAAACACAGAGGCTGTAGCAATATTTCGGTTTGAGTTAGCCAAAACAAAACCGCATATTTCCGGTTTCATCCAGTCATATCCGGACAAAGTGGTGTGGAATTTGTATGCAGTGGACCGAGAGAATCACAGGAAAAATGGTTTTGGAGAAAAGCAAAGTCTTTTCGTTAGGCAAGTGCATAAAATGTCATCTATACAAACAGAAATATCATGTTTGTTTGCCGCAGTTCCTCTAGCTTTCTCCCTAGAAAATACGAATGTGTAGAGCTGGTGTCTCCGTGTGCACCAATTAGAGATTCCAAGGACAAAGTTAAATGATCCCTGATAAAAAAAAGACAAAACAAAACAATAAAGTCCGTGGATAATATCAGGAATACACAAACACAGATGCTGTAGCAATATTTCGGTTTGAGTTAGCCAAAACAAAACCGGATATTTCCGGTTTCATCCAGTCATATCCGGACAAAGTGGTGTGGAATTGGTATGCAATGGACCGAGAAAATCACAGTAAAAATGGTTTTGGAGAAAAGCAAAGTCATTTCGTTAGGCAAGTGCATCAAATGTCATCTAGACAAACAGAAATATCATGTTTGTTTGCCGCAGTTCCTCTAGCTTTCTCCCTAGAAAATACGAATGTGTAGCGCTGGTGTCTCCATGTGGAACCAATTAGTGTTTCCAAGCATAAAATTTAATGTTCCCTGAAAAAAAAACATTCAAAAAAATAAAATCCGTGAATAATATCAGGAATATACAAACAAAGAGGCTTTTGCAATATCTGGGATTGAATTAGCCAAAACGAAACCGGATATTTCCGGTTTCATCCAGTCATATTCGGACCAACTGGTGTGGAATTCGTATGCAATGGACCGAGAAAATCACAGGAAAAATGGTTTTGGAGAAAAGCAAAGTCTTTTCGTTAGGCAAGTGCATAAAATGTCATCTAGACAAACAGTAATAGCATGTTTGTTTGCTGCAGTTCCTCTAGCTTTCTCCCTAGAACAAACAAATGTGTAGAGCTGGTGTCTCCATGTGGAACCAATTAGTGTTTCCAAGCATAAAATTAAATGTTCCCAGAAAAAAAAAAAACATTCAAAAAAATACAGTCCGTGGATAATATCAGGAAAACACAAACACAGAGGCTGTAGGAATTTTTCGGTTTGAGTTAGCCAAAATAAAACCGCATATTTCCGGCTTCATCCAGTCATATCCGCACAAAGTGGTGTGGAATTTGTATGCAATGGACCGAGAAAATCACAGGAAAAATGGTTTTGGAGAAAAGCAAAATCTTTTCGTTAGGCAAGTGCATCAAATGTCATCTATACAAACAGAAATAGCATGTTTGTTTGCCGCAGTTCCTCTAGCTTTCTCCCTAGAAAATACGAATGTGTAGAGCTGGTGTCTCCATGTGGAACCAATTAGTGTTTCCAAGAATAAAATTAAATGTTCCCTGAAAAAAAAACATTCAAAAAAGTAAAATCCGTGGATCATATCAGGAATACACAAACACAGATGCTGTACAAATATTTCGGTTTGAGTTACGAAAACAAAACCGGATATTTCCGGTTTCATCCAGTCATATCCGGACAAAGTGGTGTGGAATTGGTATGCAATGGACCGAGAAAATCACAGTAAAAATGGTTTTGGAGAAAAGCAAAGTCTTTTCGTTAGGCAAGTGCATAAAATGTCAGCTATACAAACAGAAATAGCATGTTTGTTTGCCGTCGTTTTTCTAGATTTCTCCCTACAAAATACAAATGTGTAGAGCTGGTGTCCCCATGTGGAACCAATTAGTGTTTCCAAGCATAAAATTAAATGTTCCCTGAAAAAAAAACATTCAAAAAAATAAAATCCGTGGATAATATCAGGAATACACAAACACAGAGGCTGTAGCAATATTTCGGTTTGAGTTAGCCAAAACAAAACCGGATATTTCCGGTTTCATCCAGTCATATCCGGACAAAGTGGTGTGGAATTGCTATGCAATGAACCGAGAAAATCACAGGAAAAATGGTTTTGGAGAAAAGCAAAGTCTTTTCGTTAGGCAAGTGCATAAAATGTCATCTATACACACAGAAATATCATGTTTGTTTGCCGCAGTTCCTCTAGCTTTCTCCCTAGAACATAAAAATGTGTAGAGCTGGTGTCTCCATGTGGAACCAATTAGTGTTTCCAAGCATAAAATTAAATGTTCCCTGAAAAAAAAAACATTCAAAAAAATAAAATCCGTGGATAATATCAGGAATACACAAACAAAGAGGCTGTAGCAATATCTCGGTTTGAGTTAGCCAAAACAAAACCGGATATTTCCGGTTTCATCCAGTCATATCCGGAGAAAGTGGTGTGGAATTGGTATGCAATGGACCGAGAAAATCACAGGAAAAATGGTTTTGGAGAAAAGCAAAGTCTTTTCGTTAGGCAAGTGCATCAAATGTCATCTAGACAAACAGAAATATCATGTTTGTTTGCCGCAGTTCCTCTAGCTTTCTCCCTAGAAAATACGAATGTGTAGAGCTGGTGTCTCCGTGTGCACCAATTAGAGTTTCCAAGGACAAAGTTAAATGTTCCCTAATAAAAAAAAACAAAACAAAACAATAAAGTCCGTGGATAATATCAGGAATACACAAACAAAGAGGCTGTAGCAATATCTGAGATTGAATTAGCCAAAACGAAACCGAATATTTCCGGTTTCATCCAGTCATATCCGGACAAAGTGGTGTGGAATTCATATGCAATGGACCGAGAAAATCACAGTAAAAATGGTTTTGGAGAAAAGCAAAGTATTTTCTTTAGGCAAGTGCATAAAATGTCATCTATACACACAGAAATATCATGTTTGTTTGCCGCAGTTCCTCTAGCTTTCTCCCTAGAACATAAAAATGTGTAGAGCTGGTGTCTCCATGTGGAACCAATTAGTGTTTCCAAGCATAAAATTAAATGTTCCCTGAAAAAAAAAAACATTCAAAAAAATAAAATCCGTGGATAATATCAGGAATACACAAACACAGAGGCTGTAGCAATATTTCGGTTTGAGTTAGCCGAAACAAAACCGCATATTTCCGGTTTCATCCAGTCATATCCGGACAAAGTGGTGTGGAATTGGTATGCAATGGACCGAGAAAATCACAGGAAAAATGGTTTTGGAGAAAAGCAAAGTCTTTTCGTTAGGCAAGTGCATAAAATGTCATCTATACACACAGAAATATCATGTTTGTTTGCCGCAGTTCCTCTAGCTTTCTCCCTAGAACATAAAAATGTGTAGAGCTCGTGTCTCCATGTGGAACCAATTAGTGTTTCCAAGCATAAAATTAAATGTTCCCTGAAAAAAAAAACATTCAAAAAAATAAAGTCCGTGGATAATATCAGGAATACACAAACACAGATGCTGTAGCAATATCTCGGTTTCAGTTAGCCAAAACAAAACCGGATATTTCCGGTTTCATCCAGTCATATCCGGACAAAGTGGTGTGGAATTGGTATGCAATGAACCGAGAAAATCACAGGAAAAATGGTTTTGGAGAAAAGCAAAGTCTTTTCGTTAGGCAAGTGCATAAAATGTCATCTATACACACAGAAATATCATGTTTGTTTGCCGCAGTTCCTCTAGCTTTCTCCATAGAACAAACGAATGTGTAGAGCTCGTGTCTCCATGTGGAACCAATTAGTGTTTCCAAGCATAAAATGAAATGTTCCCTGAAAAAAAAACATGCAAAAAAATAAAGTCCGTGGATAATATCAGGAATACACAAACACAGAGGCTGTAGCAATATTTCGGTTTGAGTTAGCCAAAACAAAACCGCATATTTCCGGTTTCATCCAGTCATATCCGGACAAAGTGGTGTGGAATTTGTATGCAATGGACCGAGAGAATCACAGGAAAAATGGTTTTGGAGAAAAGCAAAGTCTTTTCGTTAGGCAAGTGCATAAAATGTCATCTATACAAACAGAAATATCATGTTTGTTTGCCGCAGTTCCTCTAGCTTTCTCCCTAGAAAATACGAATGTGTAGAGCTGGTGTCTCCGTGTGCACCAATTAGAGTTTCCAAGGACAAAGTTAAATGATCCCTGATAAAAAATAAAAAAAAAACAAAACAATAAAGTCCGTGGATAATATCAGGAATACACAAACACAGATGCTGTAGCAATATTTCGGTTTGAGTTAGCCAAAACAAAACCGGATATTTCCGGTTTCATCCAGTCATATCCGGACAAAGTGGTGTGGAATTGGTATGCAATGGACCGAGAAAATCACAGTAAAAATGGTTTTGGAGAAAAGCAAAGTCTTTTCGTTAGGCAAGTGCATAAAATGTCATCTAGACAAACAGAAATATCATGTTTGTTTGCCGCAGTTCCTCTAGCTTTCTCCCTAGAAAATACGAATGTGTAGCGCTGGTGTCTCCATGTGGAACCAATTAGTGTTTCCAAGCATAAAATTAAATGTTCCCAGAAAAAAAAACATTCAAAAAAATACAGTCCGTGGATAATATCAGGAATACACAAACACAGAGGCTGTAGCAATTTTTCAGTTTGAGTTAGCCAAAATAAAACCGCATATTTCCGGCTTCATCCAGTCATATCCGCACAAAGTGGTGTGGAATTTGTATGCAATGGACCGAGAAAATCACAGGAAAAATGGTTTTGGAGAAAAGCAAAGTCTTTTCGTTAGGCAAGTGCATCAAATGTCATCTATACAAACAGAAATAGCATGTTTGTTTGCCACAGTTCCTCTAGCTTTCTCCCTAGAAAATACGAATGTGTAGAGCTGTTGTCTCCATGTGGAACCAATTAGTGTTTCCAAGAATAAAATTAAATGTTCCCTGAAAAAAAAACATTCAAAAAAGTAAAATCCGTGGATCATATCAGGAATACACAAACACAGATGCTGTACAAATATTTCGGTTTGAGTTAGCCAAAACAAAACCGGATATTTCCGGTTTCTTCCAGTCATATCCGGACAAAGTGGTGTGGAATTGGTATGCAATGAACCGAGAAAATCACAGGAAAAATGGTTTTGGAGAAAAGCAGTCTTTTCGTTAGGCAAGTGCATAAAATGTCAGCTATACAAACAGAAATAGCATGTTTGTTTGCCGCCGTTCCTCTAGATTTCTCCCTACAAAATACAAATGTGTAGAGCTGGTGTCCCCATGTGGAACCAATTAGTGTTTCCAAGCATAAAATTAAATGTTCCCTGAAAAAAAAACATTCAAAAAAATAAAATCCGTGGATAATATCAGGAATACACAAACACAGAGGCTGTAGCAATATTTCGGTTTGAGTTAGCCAAAACAAAACCGGATATTTCCGGTTTCATCCAGTCATATCCGGACAAAGTGGTGTGGAATTGGTATGCAATGAACCGAGAAAATCACAGGAAAAATGGTTTTGGAGAAAAGCAAAGTCTTTTCGTTAGGCAAGTGCATAAAATGTCATCTATACAAACAGAAATATCATGTTTGTTTGCCGCAGTTCCTCTAGCTTTCTCCCTAGAACATAAAAATGTGTAGAGCTGGTGTCTCCATGTGGAACCAATTAGAGTTTCCAAGGACAAAGTTAAATGTTCCCTAATAAAAAAAAAAAACAAAACAATAAAATCCGTGGATAATATCAGGAATACACAAACAAAGAGGCTGTAGCAATATCTGAGATTGAATTAGCCAAAACGAAACCGAATATTTCCGGTTTCATCCAGTAATATCCGGACAAAGTGGTGTGGAATTCGTATGCAATGGACCGAGAAAATCACAGTAAAAATGGTTTTGGAGAAAAGCAAAGTATTTTCGTTAGGCAAGTGCATAAAATGTCATCTATACAAACAGAAATATCATGTTTGTTTGCCGCAGTTCCTCTAGCTTTCTCCCTAGAACATAAAAATGTGTAGAGCTGGTGTCTCCATGTGGAACCAATTAGTGTTTCCAAGCATAAAATTAAATGTTCCCTGAAAAAAAAAACATTCAAAAAAATAAAATCCGTGGATAATATCAGGAATACACAAACACAGAGGCTGTAGCAATATTTCGGTTTGAGTTAGCCGAAACAAAACCGCATATTTCCGGTTTCATCCAGTCATATCCGGACAAAGTGGTGTGGAATTGGTATGCAATGGACCGAGAAAATCACAGGAAATATGGTTTTGGAGAAAAGCAAAGTCTTTTCGTTAGGCAAGTGCATAAAATGTCATCTATACAAACAGAAATATCATGTTTGTTTGCCGCAGTTCCTCTAGCTTTCTCCCTAGAAAATACGAATGTGTAGAGCTGGTGTGTCCCTGTGGAACCAGTTAGTGTTTCCAAGCATAAAATTAAATGTTCCCTGAAAAAAAAAACATTCAAAAAAATAAAATCCGTGGATAATACCAGGAATACACAAACACAGATGCTGTAGCAATATTTCGGTTTGAGTTAGCCGAAACAAAACCGCATATTTCCGGTTTCATCCAGTCATATCCGGACAAAGTGGTGTGGAATTGGTATGCAATGGACCGAGAAAATAACAGGAAAAATGGTTTTGGAGAAAAGCAAAGTCTTTTCGTTAGGCAAGTGCATAAAATGTCATCTATACAAACAGAAATAGCATGTTTGTTTGCCGCAGTTCCTCTAGCTTTCTCCCTAGAAAATACGAATGTGTAGAGCTGGTGTCTCCATGTGGAACCAATTAGTGTTTCCAAGCATAACATTTAATGTTCCCTGAAAAAAAACATTCAAAAAAATAAAATCCGTGGATAATATCAGGAATACACAAACACAGATGCTGTAGCAATATCTCGGTTTGAGTTAGCCAAAACAAAACCGGATATTTCCGGTTTCATCCAGTCATATCCGGACAAAGTGGTGTGGAATTGGTACGCAATGAACCGAGAAAATCACAGGAAAAATGGTTTTGGAGAAAAGCAAAGTCTTTTCGTTAGGCAAGTGCATAAAATGTCATCTATACACACAGAAATATCATGTTTGTTTGCCGCAGTTCCTCTAGCTTTCTCCCTAGAACATAAAAATGTGTAGAGCTCGTGTCTCCATGTGGAACCAATTAGTGTTTCCAAGCATAAAATTAAATGTTCCCTGAAAAAAAAAACATTCAAAAAAATAAAATCCGTGGATAATATCAGGAATACACAAACAAAGAGGCTGTAGCAATATCTGAGATTGAATTAGCCAAAACGAAACCGGATATTTCCGGTTTCATCCAGTCATATCCGGACAAAGTGGTGTGGAATTGGTATGCAATGGACCGAGAAAATCACAGGAAAAATGGTTTTGGATAAAAGCAAAGTCTTTTCGTTAGGCAAGTGCATAAAATGTCATCTAGACAAACAGAAATATCATGTTTGTTTGCCGCAGTTCCTCTAGCTTTCTCCCTAGAAAATACGAATGTGTAGAGCTGGTGTCTCCGTGTGCACCAATTAGAGTTTCCAAGGAGAAAGTTAAATGTTCCCTAATAAAAAAAAAAAAACAAAACAATAAAGTCCGTGGATAATATCAGGAATACACAAACAAAGAGGCTGTAGCAATATCTGAGATTGAATTAGCCAAAAGGAAACCGAATATTTCCGGTTTCATCCAGTCATATCCGGACAAAGTGGTGTGGAATTCGTATGCAATGGACCGAGAAAATCACAGGAAAAATGGTTTTGGAGAAAAGCAAAGTCTTTTCGTTAGGCAAGTGCATAAAATGTCATCTATACACACAGAAATAGCATGTTTGTTTGCCGCAGTTCCTCTAGCTTTCTCCCTAGAACATAAAAATGTGTAGAGCTCGTGTCTCCATGTGGAACCAATTAGTGTTTCCAAGCATAAAATTAAATGTTCCCTGAAAAAAAAACATTCAAAAAAATAAAGTCCGTGGATAATATCAGGAATACACAAACACAGATGCTGTAGCAATATCTCAGTTTGAGTTAGCCAAAACAAAACCGGATATTTCCGGTTTCATCCAGTCATATCCGGACAAAGTGGTGTGTAATTGGTATGCAATGAACCGAGAAAATCACAGGAAAAATGGTTTTGGAGAAAAGCAAAGTCTTTTCGTTAGGCAAGTGCATAAAATGTCATCTATACACACAGAAATATCATGTTTGTTTGCCGCAGTTCCTCTAGCTTTCTCCATAGAACAAACGAATGTGTAGAACTCGTGTCTCCATGTGGAACCAATTAGTGTTTCCAAGCATAAAATGAAATGTTCCCTGAAAAAAAAACATGCAAAAAAATAAAGTCCGTGGATAATATCAGGAATACACAAACACAGAGGCTGTAGCAATATTTCGTTTTGAGTTAGCCAAAACAAAACCGCAGATTTCCGATTTCATCCAGTCATATCCAGACAAAGTGGTGTGGAATTTGTATGCAATGGACCGAGAAAATCACAGGAAAAATGGTTTTGGAGAAAAGCAAAGTCTTTTCGTTAGGCAAGTGCATAAATTGTCATCTAGACAAACAGAAATATCATGTTTGTTTGCCGCAGTTCCTCTAGATTTCTCCCTAGAAAATACGAATGTGTAGAGCTGGTGTGTCCATGTGGGACCAATTAGTGTTTCCAATCATAAAATTAAATGTTCCCTGAAAAAAAAACATTCAAAAAAATAAAATCCGTGGATAATATCAGGAATACACAAACACAGAGGCTGTAGCAATATTTCGGTTCGAGTTATCCAAAACAAAACCGCATATTTCCGGTTTCATCCAGTCATATCCGGACAAAGTGGTGTGGAATTTGTATGCAATGGACCGAGAAAATCACAGGAAAAATGGTTTTGGAGAAAAGCAAAGTCTTTTCGTTAGGCAAGTGCATAAAATGTCATCTATACAAACAGAAATATCATGTTTGTTTGCCGCAGTTCCTCTAGCTTTCTCCCTAGAAAATACGAATGTGTAGAGCTGGTGTCTCCGTGTGCACCAATTAGAGTTTCCAAACACAAAGTTAAATGATCCCTGATTAAAAAAAAAAAAACAAAACAAAACAATAAGTCCGTGGATAATATCAGGAATACACAAACACAGATGCTGTAGCAATATTTCGGTTTGAGTTAGCCAAAACAAAACCGGATATTTCCGGTTTCATCCAGTCATATCCGGACAAAGTGGTGTGGAATTGGTATGCAATGGACCGAGAAAATCACAGGAAAAATGGTTTTGGAGAAAAGCAAAGTCTTTTCGTTAGGCAAGTGCATAAAATGTCATCTAGACAAACAGAAATATCATGTTTGTTTGCCGCAGTTCCTCTAGCTTTCTCCCTAGAAAATACGAATGTGTAGCGCTGGTGTCTCCATGTGGAACCAATTAGTGTTTCCAAGCATAAAATTTAATGTTCCCTGAAAAAAAAAACATTCAAAAAAATAAAGTCCGTGAATAATATCAGGAATATACAAACAAAGAGGCTGTAGCAATATCTGGGATTGAATTAGCCAAAACGAAACCGGATATTTCCGGTTTCATCCAGTCATATTCGGACCAACTGGTGTGGAATTCGTATGCAATGGACCGAGAAAATCACAGGAAAAATGGTTTTGGAGAAAAGCAAAGTCTTTTCGTTAGGCAAGTGCAAAAAATGTCATCTAGACAAACAGAAATAGCATGTTTGTTTGCTGCAGTTCCTCTAGCTTTCTCCCTAGAACAAACAAATGTGTAGAGCTGGTGTCTCCATGTGGAACCAATTAGTCTTTCCAAGCATAAAATTAAATATTCCCAGAAAAAAAAACATTCAAAAAAATACAGTCCGTGGATAATATCAGGAATACACAAACACAGAGGCTGTAGCAATTTTTCGGTTTGAGTTAGCCAAAATAAAACCGCATATTTCCGGCTTCATCCAGTCATATCCGCACAAAGTGGTGTGGAATTTGTATGCAATGGACCGAGAAAATCACAGGAAAAATGGTTTTGGAGAAAAGCAAAGTCTTTTCGTTAGGCAAGTGCATCAAATGTCATCTATACAAACAGAAATAGCATGTTTGTTTGCCACATTTCCTCTAGCTTTCTCCCTAGAAAATACGAATGTGTAGAGCTGGTGTCTCCATGTGGAACCAATTAGTGTTTCCAAGAATAAAATTAAATGTTCCCTGAAAAAAAAACATTCAAAAAAGTAAAATCCGTGGATCATATCAGGAATACACAAACACAGATGCTGTACAAATATTTCGGTTTGAGTTAGCCAAAACAAAACCGGATATTTCCGGTTTCATCCAGTCATATCCGGACAAAGTGGTGTGGAATTCGTATGCAATGGACCGAGAAAATCACAGTAAAAATGGTTTTGGAGAAAAGCAAAGTCTTTTCGTTAGGCAAGTGCATAAAATGTCATCTATACACACAGAAATATCATGTTTGTTTGCCGCAGTTCCTCTAGCTTTCTCCCTAGAACATAAAAATGTGTAGAGCTCGTGTCTCCATGTGGAACCAATTAGTGTTTCCAAGCATAAAATTAAATGTTCCCTGAAAAAAAACATTCAAAAAAATAAAGTCCGTGGATAATATCAGGAATACACAAACACAGATGCTGTAGCAATATCTCGGTTTGAGTTAGCCAAAACAAAACCGGATATTTCCGGTTTCATCCAGTCATATCCGGACAAAGTGGTGTGGAATTGGTATGCAATGAACCGAGAAAATCACAGGAAAAATGGTTTTGGAGAAAAGCAAAGTCTTTTCATTAGGCAAGTGCATAAAATGTCATCTATACACACAGAAATATCATGTTTGTTTGCCGCAGTTCCTCTAGCTTTCTCCATAGAACAAACGAATGTGTAGAGCTCGTGTCTCCATGTGGAACCAATTAGTGTTTCCAAGCATAAAATGAAATGTTCCCTGAAAAAAAACATGCAAAAAAATAAAGTCCGTGGATAATATCAGGAATACACAAACACAGAGGCTGTAGCAATATTTCGTTTTGAGTTAGCCAAAACAAAACCGCAGATTTCCGGTTTCATCCAGTCATATCCGGACAAAGTGGTGTGGAATTCGTATGCAATGGACCGAGAAAATCACAGGAAAAATGGTTTTGGAGAAAAGCAAAGTCTTTTCGTTAGGCAAGTGCATAAAATGTCATCTATACACACAGAAATATCATGTTTGTTTGCCGCAGTTCCTCTAGCTTTCTCCCTAGAACATAAAAATGTGTAGAGCTGGTGTCTCCATGTGGAACCAATTAGTGTTTCCAAGCATAAAATTAAATGTTCCCTGAAAAAAAAAACATTCAAAAAAATAAAATCCGTGGATAATATCAGGAATACACAAACACAGAGGCTGTAGCAATATTTCGGTTTGAGTTAGCCAAAACAAAACCGGATATTTCCGGTTTCATCCAGTCATATCCGGACAAAGTGGTGTGGAATTGGTACGCAATGGACCGAGAAAATCACAGGAAAAATGGTTTTGGAGAAAAGCAAAGTCTTTTCGTTAGGCAAGTGCATAAAATGTCATCTAGACAAACAGAAATATCATGTTTGTTTGCCGCAGTTCCTCTAGCTTTCTCCCTAGAAAATACGAATGTGTAGCGCTGGTGTCTCCATGTGGAACCAATTAGTGTTTCCAAGCATAAAATTTAATGTTCCCTGAAAAAAAAAAACATTCAAAAAAATAAAGTCCGTGAATAATATCAGGAATATACAAACAAAGAGGCTGTAGCAATATCTGGGATTGAATTAGCCAAAACGAAACCGGATATTTCCGGTTTCATCTAGTCATATCCGGACAAAGTGGTGTGGAATTGGTATGCAATGGACCGAGAAAATCACAGGAAAAATGGTTTTGGAGAAAAGCAAAGTCTTTTCGTTAGGCAAGTGCATAAAATGTCATCTAGACAAACAGAAATATCATGTTTGTTTGCCGCAGTTCCTCTAGCTTTCTCCCTAGAAAATACGAATGTGTAGAGCTGGTGTCTCCGTGTGCACCAGTTAGAGTTTCCAAGGACAAAGTTAAATGTTCCCTAATAAAAAAAAAAACAAAACAATAAAGTCCGTGGATAATATCAGGAATACACAAACAAAGAGGCTGTAGCAATATCTGAGATTGAATTAGCCAAAACGAAACCGAATATTTCCGGTTTCATCCAGTCATATCCGGACAAAGTGGTGTGGAATTCGTATGCAATGGACCGAGAAAATCACAATAAAAATGGTTTTGGAGAAAAGCAAAGTCTTTTCGTTAGGCAAGTGCATAAAATGTCATCTATACACACAGAAATATCATGTTTGTTTGCCGCAGTTCCTCTAGCTTTCTCCCTAGAACATAAAAATGTGTAGAGCTCGTGTCTCCATGTGGAACCAATTAGTGTTTCCAAGCATAAAATTAAATGTTCCCTGAAAAAAAACATTCCAAAAATAAAGTCCGTGGATAATATCAGGAATACACAAACACAGATGCTGTAGCAATATCTCGGTTTGAGTTAGCCAAAACAAAACCGCAGATTTCCGGTTTCATCCAGTCATATCCGGACAAAGTGGTGTGGAATTGGTATGCAATGAACCGAGAAAATCACAGGAAAAATGGTTTTGGAGAAAAGCAAAGTCTTTTCGTTAGGCAAGTGCATAAAATGTCATCTATACACACAGAAATATCATGTTTGTTTGCCGCAGTTCCTCTAGCTTTCTCCATAGAACAAACGAATGTGTAGAGCTCGTGTCTCCATGTGGAACCAATTAGTGTTTCCAAGCATAAAATGAAATGTTCCCTGAAAAAAAAACATGCAAAAAAATAAAGTCCGTGGATAATATCAGGAATACACAAACACAGAGGCTGTAGCAATATTTCATTTTGAGTTAGCCAAAACAAAACCGCAGATTTCCGGTTTCATCCAGTCATATCCAGACAAAGTGGTGTGGAATTTGTATGCAGTGGACCGAGAAAATCACAGGAAAAATGGTTTTGGAGAAAAGCAAAGTCTTTTCGTTAGGCAAGTGCATAAAATGTCATCTATACACACAGAAATATCATGTTTGTTTGCCGCAGTTCCTCTAGATTTCTCCCTAGAAAATACGAATGTGTAGAGCTGGTGTGTCCATGTGGGACCAATTAGTGTTTCCAATCATAAAATTAAATGTTCCCTGAAAAAAAAACATTCAAAAAAATAAAATCCGTGGATAATATCAGGAATACACAAACACAGAGGCTGTAGCAATATTTCGGTTCGAGTTATCCAAAACAAAACCGCATATTTCCGGTTTCATCCAGTCATATCCGGACAAAGTGGTGTGGAATTTGTATGCAATGGACCGAGAAAATCACAGGAAAAATGGTTTTGGAGAAAAGCAAAGTCTTTTCGTTAGGCAAGTGCATAAAATGTCATCTATACAAACAGAAATATCATGTTTGTTTGCCGCAGTTCCTCTAGCTTTCTCCCTAGAAAATACGAATGTGTAGAGCTGGTGTCTCCGTGTGCACCAATTAGAGTTTCCAAACACAAAGTTAAATGATCCCTGATAAAAAAAAAAAAAACAAAACAATAAAGTCCGTGGATAATATCAGGAATACACAAACACAGATGCTGTAGCAATATTTCGGTTTGAGTTAGCCAAAACAAAACCGGATATTTCCGGTTTCATCCAGTCATATCCGGACAAAGTGGTGTGGAATTGGTATGCAATGGACCGAGAAAATCACAGTAAAAATGGTTTTGGAGAAAAGCAAAGTCTTTTCGTTAGGCAAGTGCATAAAATGTCATCTAGACAAACAGAAATATCATGTTTGTTTGCCGCAGTTCCTCTAGCTTTCTCCCTAGAAAATACGAATGTGTAGCGCTGGTGTCTCCATGTGGAACCAATTAGTATTTCCAAGCATAAAATTTAATGTTCCCTGAAAAAAAAAACATTCAAAAAAATAAAGTCCGTGAATAATATCAGGAATATACAAACAAAGAGGCTGTAGCAATATCTGGGATTGAATTAGCCAAAACGAAACCGGATATTTCCGGTTTCATCCAGTCATATTCGGACCAACTGGTGTGGAATTCGTATGCAATGGACCGAGAAAATCACAGGAAAAATGGTTTTGGAGAAAAGCAAAGTCTTTTCGTTAGGCAAGTGCATAAAATGTCATCTAGACAAACAGAAATAGCATGTTTGTTTGCTGCAGTTCCTCTAGCTTTCTCCCTAGAACAAACAAATGTGTAGAGCTGGTGTCTCCATGTGGAACCAATTAGTGTTTCCAAGCATAAAATTAAATGTTCCCAGAAAAAAAAACATTCAAAAAAATACAGTCCGTGGATAATATCAGGAATACACAAACACAGAGGCTGTAGCAATTTTTCGGTTTGAGTTAGGCAAAATAAAACCGCATATTTCCGGCTTCATCCAGTCATATCCGCACAAAGTGGTGTGGAATTTGTATGCAATGGACCGAGAAAATCACAGGAAAAATGGTTTTGGAGAAAAGCAAAGTCTTTTCGTTAGGCAAGTGCATCAAATGTCATCTAGACAAACAGAAATATCATGTTTGTTTGCCGCAGTTCCTCTAGCTTTCTCCCTAGAAAATACGAATGTGTAGCGCTGGTGTCTCCATGTGGAACCAATTAGTGTTTCCAAGCATAAAATTTAATGTTCCCTGAAAAAAAAACATTCAAAAAAATAAAGTCCGTGAATAATATCAGGAATATACAAACAAAGAGGCTTTTGCAATATCTGGGATTGAATTAGCCAAAACGAAACCAGATATTTCCGGTTTCATCCAGTCATATTCGGACCAACTGGTGTGGAATTCGTATGCAATGGACCGAGAAAATCACAGGAAAAATGGTTTTGGAGAAAAGCAAAGTCTTTTCGTTAGGCAAGTGCATAAAATGTCATCTAGACAAACAGTAATAGCATGTTTGTTTGCTGCAGTTCCTCTAGCTTTCTCCCTAGAACAAACAAATGTGTAGAGCTGGTGTCTCCATGTGGAACCAATTAGTGTTTCCAAGCATAAAATTAAATGTTCCCAGAAAAAAAAAACATTCAAAAAAATACAGTCCGTGGATAATATCAGGAAAACACAAACACAGAGGCTGTAGGAATTTTTCGGTTTGAGTTAGCCAAAATAAAACCGCATATTTCCGGCTTCATCCAGTCATATCCGCACAAAGTGGTGTGGAATTTGTATGCAATGGACCGAGAAAATCACAGGAAAAATGGTTTTGGAGAAAAGCAAAATCTTTTCGTTAGGCAAGTGCATCAAATGTCATCTATACAAACAGAAATAGCATGTTTGTTTGCCGCAGTTCCTCTAGCTTTCTCCCTAGAAAATACGAATGTGTAGAGCTGGTGTCTCCATGTGGAACCAATTAGTGTTTCCAAGAATAAAATGAAATGTTCCCTGAAAAAAAACATTCAAAAAAGTAAAATCCGTGGATCATATCAGGAATACACAAACACAGATGCTGTACAAATATTTCGGTTTGAGTTACCAAAACAAAACCGGATATTTCCGGTTTCATCCAGTCATATCCGGACAAAGTGGTGTGGAATTGGTATGCAATGGACCGAGAAAATCACAGTAAAAATGGTTTTGGAGAAAAGCAAAGTCTTTTCGTTAGGCAAGTGCATAAAATGTCAGCTATACAAACAGAAATAGCATGTTTGTTTGCCGTCGTTTTTCTAGATTTCTCCCTACAAAATACAAATGTGTAGAGCTGGTGTCCCCATGTGGAACCAATTAGTGTTTCCAAGCATAAAATTAAATGTTCCCTGAAAAAAAAAACATTCAAAAAAATAAAATCCGTGGATAATATCAGGAATACACAAACACAGAGGCTGTAGCAATATTTCGGTTTGAGTTAGCCAAAACAAAACCGGATATTTCCGGTTTCATCCAGTCATATCCGGACAAAGTGGTGTGGAATTGCTATGCAATGAACCGAGAAAATCACAGGAAAAATGGTTTTGGAGAAAAGCAAAGTCTTTTCGTTAGGCAAGTGCATAAAATGTCATCTATACACACAGAAATATCATGTTTGTTTGCCGCAGTTCCTCTAGCTTTCTCCCTAGAACATAAAAATGTGTAGAGCTCGTGTCTCCATGTGGAACCAATTAGTGTTTCCAAGCATAAAATTAAATGTTCCCTGAAAAAAAACATTCAAAAAAATAAAGTCCGTGGATAATATCAGGAATACACAAACACAGATGCTGTAGCAATATCTCGGTTTGAGTTAGCCAAAACAAAACCGGATATTTCCGGTTTCATCCAGTCATATCCGGACAAAGTGGTGTGGAATTGGTATGCAATGAACCGAGAAAATCACAGGAAAAATGGTTTTGGAGAAAAGCAAAGTCTTTTCATTAGGCAAGTGCATAAAATGTCATCTATACACACAGAAATATCATGTTTGTTTGCCGCAGTTCCTCTAGCTTTCTCCATAGAACAAACGAATGTGTAGAGCTCGTGTCTCCATGTGGAACCAATTAGTGTTTCCAAGCATAAAATGAAATGTTCCCTGAAAAAAAACATGCAAAAAAATAAAGTCCGTGGATAATATCAGGAATACACAAACACAGAGGCTGTAGCAATATTTCGTTTTGAGTTAGCCAAAACAAAACCGCAGATTTCCGGTTTCATCCAGTCATATCCAGACAAAGTGGTGTGGAATTTGTATGCAATGGACCGAGAAAATCACAGGAAAAATGGTTTTGGAGAAAAGCAAAGTCTTTTCGTTAGGCAAGTGCATAAAATGTCATCTATACACACAGAAATATCATGTTTGTTTGCCGCAGTTCCTCTAGCTTTCTCCCTAGAACATAAAAATGTGTAGAGCTGGTGTCTCCATGTGGAACCAATTAGTGTTTCCAAGCATAAAATTAAATGTTCCCTGAAAAAAAAAAAAACATTCAAAAAAATAAAATCCGTGGATAATATCAGGAATACACAAACACAGAGGATGTAGCAATATTTCGGTTTGAGTTAGCCAAAACAAAACCGGATATTTCCGGTTTCATCCAGTCATATCCGGACAAAGTGGTGTGGAATTGGTACGCAATGGACCGAGAAAATCACAGGAAAAATGGTTTTGGAGAAAAGCAAAGTCTTTTCGTTAGGCAAGTGCATAAAATGTCATCTAGACAAACAGAAATATCATGTTTGTTTGCCGCAGTTCCTCTAGCTTTCTCCCTAGAAAATACGAATGTGTAGCGCTGGTGTCTCCATGTGGAACCAATTAGTGTTTCCAAGCATAAAATTTAATGTTCCCTGAAAAAAAAAAACATTCAAAAAAATAAAGTCCGTGAATAATATCAGGAATATACAAACAAAGAGGCTGTAGCAATATCTGGGATTGAATTAGCCAAAACGAAACCGGATATTTCCGGTTTCATCTAGTCATATCCGGACAAAGTGGTGTGGAATTGGTATGCAATGGACCGAGAAAATCACAGGAAAAATGGTTTTGGAGAAAAGCAAAGTCTTTTCGTTAGGCAAGTGCATAAAATGTCATCTAGACAAACAGAAATATCATGTTTGTTTGCCGCAGTTCCTCTAGCTTTCTCCCTAGAAAATACGAATGTGTAGAGCTGGTGTCTCCGTGTGCACCAGTTAGAGTTTCCAAGGACAAAGTTAAATGTTCCCTAATAAAAAAAAAAACAAAACAATAAAGTCCGTGGATAATATCAGGAATACACAAACAAAGAGGCTGTAGCAATATCTGAGATTGAATTAGCCAAAACGAAACCGAATATTTCCGGTTACATCCAGTCATATCCGGACAAAGTGGTGTGGAATTCGTATGCAATGGACCGAGAAAATCACAATAAAAATGGTTTTGGAGAAAAGCAAAGTCTTTTCGTTAGGCAAGTGCATAAAATGTCATCTAGACACACAGAAATATCATGTTTGTTTGCCGCAGTTCCTCTAGCTTTCTCCCTAGAACATAAAAATGTGTAGAGCTCGTGTCTCCATGTGGAACCAATTAGTGTTTCCAAGCATAAAATTAAATGTTCCCTGAAAAAAAACATTCCAAAAATAAAGTCCGTGGATAATATCAGGAATACACAAACACAGATGCTGTAGCAATATCTCGGTTTGAGTTAGCCAAAACAAAACCGCAGATTTCCGGTTTCATCCAGTCATATCCGGACAAAGTGGTGTGGAATTGGTATGCAATGAACCGAGAAAATCACAGGAAAAATGGTTTTGGAGAAAAGCAAAGTCTTTTCGTTAGGCAAGTGCATAAAATGTCATCTATACACACAGAAATATCATGTTTGTTTGCCGCAGTTCCTCTAGCTTTCTCCATAGAACAAACGAATGTGTAGAGCTCGTGTCTCCATGTGGAACCAATTAGTGTTTCCAAGCATAAAATGAAATGTTCCCTGAAAAAAAAACATGCAAAAAAATAAAGTCCGTGGATAATATCAGGAATACACAAACACAGAGGCTGTAGCAATATTTCATTTTGAGTTAGCCAAAACAAAACCGCAGATTTCCGGTTTCATCCAGTCATATCCAGACAAAGTGGTGTGGAATTTGTATGCAATGGACCGAGAAAATCACAGGAAAAATGGTTTTGGAGAAAAGCAAAGTCTTTTCGTTAGGCAAGTGCATAAAATGTCATCTATACACACAGAAATATCATGTTTGTTTGCCGCAGTTCCTCTAGATTTCTCCCTAGAAAATACGAATGTGTAGAGCTGGTGTGTCCATGTGGGACCAATTAGTGTTTCCAATCATAAAATTAAATGTTCCCTGAAAAAAAAACATTCAAAAAAATAAAATCCGTGGATAATATCAGGAATACACAAACACAGAGGCTGTAGCAATATTTCGGTTCGAGTTATCCAAAACAAAACCGCATATTTCCGGTTTCATCCAGTCATATCCGGACAAAGTGGTGTGGAATTTGTATGCAATGGACCGAGAAAATCACAGGAAAAATGGTTTTGGAGAAAAGCAAAGTCTTTTCGTTAGGCAAGTGCATAAAATGTCATCTATACAAACAGAAATATCATGTTTGTTTGCCGCAGTTCCTCTAGCTTTCTCCCTAGAAAATACGAATGTGTAGAGCTGGTGTCTCCGTGTGCACCAATTAGAGTTTCCAAACACAAAGTTAAATGATCCCTGATAAAAAAAAAAAAAAACAAAACAATAAAGTCCGTGGATAATATCAGGAATACACAAACACAGATGCTGTAGCAATATTTCGGTTTGAGTTAGCCAAAACAAAACCGGATATTTCCGGTTTCATCCAGTCATATCCGGACAAAGTGGTGTGGAATTGGTATGCAATGGACCGAGAAAATCACAGTAAAAATGGTTTTGGAGAAAAGCAAAGTCTTTTCGTTAGGCAAGTGCATAAAATGTCATCTAGACAAACAGAAATATCATGTTTGTTTGCCGCAGTTCCTCTAGCTTTCTCCCTAGAAAATACGAATGTGTAGCGCTGGTGTCTCCATGTGGAACCAATTAGTATTTCCAAGCATAAAATTAAATGTTCCCTGAAAAAAAAAACATTCAAAAAAATAAAGTCCGTGAATAATATCAGGAATATACAAACAAAGAGGCTGTAGCAATATCTGGGATTGAATTAGCCAAAACGAAACCGGATATTTCCGGTTTCATCCAGTCATATTCGGACCAACTGGTGTGGAATTCGTATGCAATGGACCGAGAAAATCACAGGAAAAATGGTTTTGGAGAAAAGCAAAGTCTTTTCGTTAGGCAAGTGCATAAAATGTCATCTAGACAAACAGAAATAGCATGTTTGTTTGCTGCAGTTCCTCTAGCTTTCTCCCTAGAACAAACAAATGTGTAGAGCTGGTGTCTCCATGTGGAACCAATTAGTGTTTCCAAGCATAAAATTAAATGTTCCCAGAAAAAAAAACATTCAAAAAAATACAGTCCGTGGATAATATCAGGAATACACAAACACAGAGGCTGTAGCAATTTTTCGGTTTGAGTTAGGCAAAATAAAACCGCATATTTCCGGCTTCATCCAGTCATATCCGCACAAAGTGGTGTGGAATTTGTATGCAATGGACCGAGAAAATCACAGGAAAAATGGTTTTGGAGAAAAGCAAAGTCTTTTCGTTAGGCAAGTGCATCAAATGTCATCTAGACAAACAGAAATATCATGTTTGTTTGCCGCAGTTCCTCTAGCTTTCTCCCTAGAAAATACGAATGTGTAGCGCTGGTGTCTCCATGTGGAACCAATTAGTGTTTCCAAGCATAAAATTTAATGTTCCCTGAAAAAAAAACATTCAAAAAAATAAAGTCCGTGAATAATATCAGGAATATACAAACAAAGAGGCTTTTGCAATATCTGGGATTGAATTAGCCAAAACGAAACCGGATATTTCCGGTTTCATCCAGTCATATTCGGACCAACTGGTGTGGAATTCGTATGCAATGGACCGAGAAAATCACAGGAAAAATGGTTTTGGAGAAAAGCAAAGTCTTTTCGTTAGGCAAGTGCATAAAATGTCATCTAGACAAACAGTAATAGCATGTTTGTTTGCTGCAGTTCCTCTAGCTTTCTCCCTAGAACAAACAAATGTGTAGAGCTGGTGTCTCCATGTGGAACCAATTAGTGTTTCCAAGCATAAAATTAAATGTTCCCAGAAAAAAAAAAACATTCAAAAAAATACAGTCCGTGGATAATATCAGGAAAACACAAACACAGAGGCTGTAGGAATTTTTCGGTTTGAGTTAGCCAAAATAAAACCGCATATTTCCGGCTTCATCCAGTCATATCCGCACAAAGTGGTGTGGAATTTGTATGCAATGGACCGAGAAAATCACAGGAAAAATGGTTTTGGAGAAAAGCAAAATCTTTTCGTTAGGCAAGTGCATCAAATGTCATCTATACAAACAGAAATAGCATGTTTGTTTGCCGCAGTTCCTCTAGCTTTCTCCCTAGAAAATACGAATGTGTAGAGCTGGTGTCTCCATGTGGAACCAATTAGTGTTTCCAAGAATAAAATTAAATGTTCCCTGAAAAAAAACATTCAAAAAAGTAAAATCCGTGGATCATATCAGGAATACACAAACACAGATGCTGTACAAATATTTCGGTTTGAGTTACCAAAACAAAACCGGATATTTCCGGTTTCATCCAGTCATATCCGGACAAAGTGGTGTGGAATTGGTATGCAATGGACCGAGAAAATCACAGTAAAAATGGTTTTGGAGAAAAGCAAAGTCTTTTCGTTAGGCAAGTGCATAAAATGTCAGCTATACAAACAGAAATAGCATGTTTGTTTGCCGTCGTTTTTCTAGATTTCTCCCTACAAAATACAAATGTGTAGAGCTGGTGTCCCCATGTGGAACCAATTAGTGTTTCCAAGCATAAAATTAAATGTTCCCTGAAAAAAAAAACATTCAAAAAAATAAAATCCGTGGATAATATCAGGAATACACAAACACAGAGGCTGTAGCAATATTTCGGTTTGAGTTAGCCAAAACAAAACCGGATATTTCCGGTTTCATCCAGTCATATCCGGACAAAGTGGTGTGGAATTGCTATGCAATGAACCGAGAAAATCACAGGAAAAATGGTTTTGGAGAAAAGCAAAGTCTTTTCGTTAGGCAAGTGCATAAAATGTCATCTATACACACAGAAATATCATGTTTGTTTGCCGCAGTTCCTCTAGCTTTCTCCCTAGAACATAAAAATGTGTAGAGCTGGTGTCTCCATGTGGAACCAATTAGTGTTTCCAAGCATAAAATTAAATGTTCTCTGAAAAAAAAAACATTCAAAAAAATAAAATCCGTGGATAATATCAGGAATACACAAACAAAGAGGCTGTAGCAATATCTCGGTTTGAGTTAGCCAAAACAAAACCGGATATTTCCGGTTTCATCCAGTCATATCCGGAGAAAGTGGTGTGGAATTGGTATGCAATGGACCGAGAAAATCACAGGAAAAATGGTTTTGGAGAAAAGCAAAGTCTTTTCGTTAGGCAAGTGCATCAAATGTCATCTAGACAAACAGAAATATCATGTTTGTTTGCCGCAGTTCCTCTAGCTTTCTCCCTAGAAAATACGAATGTGTAGAGCTGGTGTCTCCGTGTGCACCAATTAGAGTTTCCAAGGACAAAGTTAAATGTTCCCTAATAAAAAAAAAAAAACAAAACAATAAAGTCCGTGGATAATATCAGGAATACACAAACAAAGAGGCTGTAGCAATATCTGAGATTGAATTAGCCAAAACGAAACCGAATATTTCCGGTTTCATCCAGTCATATCCGGACAAAGTGGTGTGGAATTCATATGCAATGGACCGAGAAAATCACAGTAAAAATGGTTTTGGAGAAAAGCAAAGTATTTTCTTTAGGCAAGTGCATAAAATGTCATCTATACACACAGAAATATCATGTTTGTTTGCCGCAGTTCCTCTAGCTTTCTCCCTAGAACATAAAAATGTGTAGAGCTGGTGTCTCCATGTGGAACCAATTAGTGTTTCCAAGCATAAAATTAAATGTTCCCTGAAAAAAAAAACATTCAAAAAAATAAAATCCGTGGATAATATCAGGAATACACAAACACAGAGGCTGTAGCAATATTTCGGTTTGAGTTAGCCGAAACAAAACCGCATATTTCCGGTTTCATCCAGTCATATCCGGACAAAGTGGTGTGGAATTGGTATGCAATGGACCGAGAAAATCACAGGAAAAATGGTTTTGGAGAAAAGCAAAGTCTTTTCGTTAGGCAAGTGCATAAAATGTCATCTATACACACAGAAATATCATGTTTGTTTGCCGCAGTTCCTCTAGCTTTCTCCCTAGAACATAAAAATGTGTAGAGCTCGTGTCTCCATGTGGAACCAATTAGTGTTTCCAAGCATAAAATTAAATGTTCCCTGAAAAAAAAAACATTCAAAAAAATAAAGTCCGTGGATAATATCAGGAATACACAAACACAGATGCTGTAGCAATATCTCGGTTTCAGTTAGCCAAAACAAAACCAGATATTTCCGGTTTCATCCAGTCATATCCGGACAAAGTGGTGTGGAATTGGTATGCAATGAACCGAGAAAATCACAGGAAAAATGGTTTTGGAGAAAAGCAAAGTCTTTTCGTTAGGCAAGTGCATAAAATGTCATCTATACACACAGAAATATCATGTTTGTTTGCCGCAGTTCCTCTAGCTTTCTCCATAGAACAAACGAATGTGTAGAGCTCGTGTCTCCATGTGGAACCAATTAGTGTTTCCAAGCATAAAATGAAATGTTCCCTGAAAAAAAAACATGCAAAAAAATAAAGTCCGTGGATAATATCAGGAATACACAAACACAGAGGCTGTAGCAATATTTCGGTTTGAGTTAGCCAAAACAAAACCGCATATTTCCGGTTTCATCCAGTCATATCCGGACAAAGTGGTGTGGAATTTGTATGCAATGGACCGAGAGAATCACAGGAAAAATGGTTTTGGAGAAAAGCAAAGTCTTTTCGTTAGGCAAGTGCATAAAATGTCATCTATACAAACAGAAATATCATGTTTGTTTGCCGCAGTTCCTCTAGCTTTCTCCCTAGAAAATACGAATGTGTAGAGCTGGTGTCTCCGTGTGCACCAATTAGAGTTTCCAAGGACAAAGTTAAATGATCCCTGATAAAAAATAAAAAAAAACAAAACAATAAAGTCCGTGGATAATATCAGGAATACACAAACACAGATGCTGTAGCAATATTTCGGTTTGAGTTAGCCAAAACAAAACCGGATATTTCCGGTTTCATCCAGTCATATCCGGACAAAGTGGTGTGGAATTGGTATGCAATGGACCGAGAAAATCACAGTAAAAATGGTTTTGGAGAAAAGCAAAGTCTTTTCGTTAGGCAAGTGCATAAAATGTCATCTAGACAAACAGAAATATCATGTTTGTTTGCCGCAGTTCCTCTAGCTTTCTCCCTAGAAAATACGAATGTGTAGCGCTGGTGTCTCCATGTGGAACCAATTAGTGTTTCCAAGCATAAAATGAAATGTTCCCAGAAAAAAAAACATTCAAAAAAATACAGTCCGTGGATAATATCAGGAATACACAAACACAGAGGCTGTAGCAATTTTTCAGTTTGAGTTAGCCAAAATAAAACCGCATATTTCCGGCTTCATCCAGTCATATCCGCACAAAGTGGTGTGGAATTTGTATGCAATGGACCGAGAAAATCACAGGAAAAATGGTTTTGGAGAAAAGCAAAGTCTTTTCGTTAGGCAAGTGCATCAAATGTCATCTATACAAACAGAAATAGCATGTTTGTTTGCCACAGTTCCTCTAGCTTTCTCCCTAGAAAATACGAATGTGTAGAGCTGGTGTCTCCATGTGGAACCAATTAGTGTTTCCAAGAATAAAATTAAATGTTCCCTGAAAAAAAAACATTCAAAAAAGTAAAATCCGTGGATCATATCAGGAATACACAAACACAGATGCTGTACAAATATTTCGGTTTGAGTTAGCCAAAACAAAACCGGATATTTCCGGTTTCTTCCAGTCATATCCGGACAAAGTGGTGTGGAATTGGTATGCAATGAACCGAGAAAATCACAGGAAAAATGGTTTTGGAGAAAAGCAGTCTTTTCGTTAGGCAAGTGCATAAAATGTCAGCTATACAAACAGAAATAGCATGTTTGTTTGCCGCCGTTCCTCTAGATTTCTCCCTACAAAATACAAATGTGTAGAGCTGGTGTCCCCATGTGGAACCAATTAGTGTTTCCAAGCATAAAATTAAATGTTCCCTGAAAAAAAAACATTCAAAAAAATAAAATCCGTGGATAATATCAGGAATACACAAACACAGAGGCTGTAGCAATATTTCGTTTTGAGTTAGCCAAAACAAAACCGGATATTTCCGGTTTCATCCAGTCATATCCGGACAAAGTGGTGTGGAATTGGTATGCAATGAACCGAGAAAATCACAGGAAAAATGGTTTTGGAGAAAAGCAAAGTCTTTTCGTTAGGCAAGTGCATAAAATGTCATCTATACAAACAGAAATATCATGTTTGTTTGCCGCAGTTCCTCTAGCTTTCTCCCTAGAACATAAAAATGTGTAGAGCTGGTGTCTCCATGTGGAACCAATTAGAGTTTCCAAGGACAAAGTTAAATGTTCCCTAATAAAAAAAAAAAACAAAACAATAAAATCCGTGGATAATATCAGGAATACACAAACAAAGAGGCTGTAGGAATATCTGAGATTGAATTAGCCAAAACGAAACCGAATATTTCCGGTTTCATCCAGTAATATCCGGACAAAGTGGTGTGGAATTCGTATGCAATGGACCGAGAAAATCACAGTAAAAATGGTTTTGGAGAAAAGCAAAGTATTTTCGTTAGGCAAGTGCATAAAATGTCATCTATACAAACAGAAATATCATGTTTGTTTGCCGCAGTTCCTCTAGCTTTCTCCCTAGAACATAAAAATGTGTAGAGCTGGTGTCTCCATGTGGAACCAATTAGTGTTTCCAAGCATAAAATTAAATGTTCCCTGAAAAAAAAAAACATTCAAAAAAATAAAATCCGTGGATAATATCAGGAATACACAAACACAGAGGCTGTAGCAATATTTCGGTTTGAGTTAGCCGAAACAAAACCGCATATTTCCGGTTTCATCCAGTCATATCCGGACAAAGTGGTGTGGAATTGGTATGCAATGGACCGAGAAAATCACAGGAAATATGGTTTTGGAGAAAAGCAAAGTCTTTTCGTTAGGCAAGTGCATAAAATGTCATCTATACAAACAGAAATATCATGTTTGTTTGCCGCAGTTCCTCTAGCTTTCTCCCTAGAAAATACGAATGTGTAGAGCTGGTGTGTCCCTGTGGAACCAGTTAGTGTTTCCAAGCATAAAATTAAATGTTCCCTGAAAAAAAAAACATTCAAAAAAATAAAATCCGTGGATAATACCAGGAATACACAAACACAGATGCTGTAGCAATATTTCGGTTTGAGTTAGCCGAAACAAAACCGCATATTTCCGGTTTCATCCAGTCATATCCGGACAAAGTGGTGTGGAATTGGTATGCAATGGACCGAGAAAATAACAGGAAAAATGGTTTTGGAGAAAAGCAAAGTCTTTTCGTTAGGCAAGTGCATAAAATGTCATCTATACAAACAGAAATAGCATGTTTGTTTGCCGCAGTTCCTCTAGCTTTCTCCCTAGAAAATACGAATGTGTAGAGCTGGTGTCTCCATGTGGAACCAATTAGTGTTTCCAAGCATAACATTTAATGTTCCCTGAAAAAAAACATTCAAAAAAATAAAATCCGTGGATAATATCAGGAATACACAAACACAGATGCTGTAGCAATATCTCGGTTTGAGTTAGCCAAAACAAAACCGGATATTTCCGGTTTCATCCAGTCATATCCGGACAAAGTGGTGTGGAATTGGTACGCAATGAACCGAGAAAATCACAGGAAAAATGGTTTTGGAGAAAAGCAAAGTCTTTTCGTTAGGCAAGTGCATAAAATGTCATCTATACACACAGAAATATCATGTTTGTTTGCCGCAGTTCCTCTAGCTTTCTCCCTAGAACATAAAAATGTGTAGAGCTCGTGTCTCCATGTGGAACCAATTAGTGTTTCCAAGCATAAAATTAAATGTTCCCTGAAAAAAAAAACATTCAAAAAAATAAAATCCGTGGATAATATCAGGAATACACAAACAAAGAGGCTGTAGCAATATCTGAGATTGAATTAGCCAAAACGAAACCGGATATTTCCGGTTTCATCCAGTCATATCCGGACAAAGTGGTGTGGAATTGGTATGCAATGGACCGAGAAAATCACAGGAAAAATGGTTTTGGATAAAAGCAAAGTCTTTTCGTTAGGCAAGTGCATAAAATGTCATCTAGACAAACAGAAATATCATGTTTGTTTGCCGCAGTTCCTCTAGCTTTCTCCCTAGAAAATACGAATGTGTAGAGCTGGTGTCTCCGTGTGCACCAATTAGAGTTTCCAAGGACAAAGTTAAATGTTCCCTAATAAAAAAAAAAAACAAAACAATAAAGTCCGTGGATAATATCAGGAATACACAAACAAAGAGGCTGTAGCAATATCTGAGATTGAATTAGCCAAAAGGAAACCGAATATTTCCGGTTTCATCCAGTCATATCCGGACAAAGTGGTGTGGAATTCGTATGCAATGGACCGAGAAAATCACAGGAAAAATGGTTTTGGAGAAAAGCAAAGTCTTTTCGTTAGGCAAGTGCATAAAATGTCATCTATACACACAGAAATATCATGTTTGTTTGCCGCAGTTCCTCTAGCTTTCTCCCTAGAACATAAAAATGTGTAGAGCTCGTGTCTCCATGTGGAACCAATTAGTGTTTCCAAGCATAAAATTAAATGTTCCCTGAAAAAAAACATTCAAAAAAATAAAGTCCGTGGATAATATCAGGAATACACAAACACAGATGCTGTAGCAATATCTCGGTTTGAGTTAGCCAAAACAAAACCGGATATTTCCGGTTTCATCCAGTCATATCCGGACAAAGTGGTGTGGAATTGGTATGCAATGAACCGAGAAAATCACAGGAAAAATGGTTTTGGAGAAAAGCAAAGTCTTTTCATTAGGCAAGTGCATAAAATGTCATCTATACAAACAGAAATATCATGTTTGTTTGCCGCAGTTCCTCTAGCTTTCTCCATAGAACAAACGAATGTGTAGAGCTCGTGTCTCCATGTGGAACCAATTAGTGTTTCCAAGCATAAAATGAAATGTTCCCTGAAAAAAAAACATGCAAAAAAATAAAGTCCGTGGATAATATCAGGAATACACAAACACAGAGGCTGTAGCAATATTTCGTTTTGAGTTAGCCAAAACAAAACCGCAGATTTCCGGTTTCATCCAGTCATATCCAGACAAAGTGGTGTGGAATTTGTATGCAATGGACCGAGAAAATCACAGGAAAAATGGTTTTGGAGAAAAGCAAAGTCTTTTCGTTAGGCAAGTGCATAAAATGTCATCTATACACACAGAAATATCATGTTTGTTTGCCGCAGTTCCTCTAGCTTTCTCCCTAGAACATAAAAATGTGTAGAGCTGGTGTCTCCATGTGGAACCAATTAGTGTTTCCAAGCATAAAATTAAATGTTCCCTGAAAAAAAAAACATTCAAAAAAATAAAATCCGTGGATAATATCAGGAATACACAAACACAGAGGCTGTAGCAATATTTCGGTTTGAGTTAGCCAAAACAAAACCGGATATTTCCGGTTTCATCCAGTCATATCCGGACAAAGTGGTGTGGAATTGGTACGCAATGGACCGAGAAAATCACAGGAAAAATGGTTTTGGAGAAAAGCAAAGTCTTTTCGTTAGGCAAGTGCATAAAATGTCATCTAGACAAACAGAAATATCATGTTTGTTTGCCGCAGTTCCTCTAGCTTTCTCCCTAGAAAATACGAATGTGTAGCGCTGGTGTCTCCATGTGGAACCAATTAGTGTTTCCAAGCATAAAATTTAATGTTCCCTGAAAAAAAAAACATTCAAAAAAATAAAGTCCGTGAATAATATCAGGAATATACAAACAAAGAGGCTGTAGCAATATCTGGGATTGAATTAGCCAAAACGAAACCGGATATTTCCGGTTTCATCTAGTCATATCCGGACAAAGTGGTGTGGAATTGGTATGCAATGGACCGAGAAAATCACAGGAAAAATGGTTTTGGAGAAAAGCAAAGTCTTTTCGTTAGGCAAGTGCATAAAATGTCATCTAGACAAACAGAAATATCATGTTTGTTTGCCGCAGTTCCTCTAGCTTTCTCCCTAGAAAATACGAATGTGTAGAGCTGGTGTCTCCGTGTGCACCAATTAGAGTTTCCAAGGACAAAGTTAAATGTTCCCTAATAAAAAAAAAACAAAACAATAAAGTCCGTGGATAATATCAGGAATACACAAACAAAGAGGCTGTAGCAATATCTGAGATTGAATTAGCCAAAACGAAACCGAATATTTCCGGTTTCATCCAGTCATATCCGGACAAAGTGGTGTGGAATTCGTATGCAATGGACCGAGAAAATCACAATAAAAATGGTTTTGGAGAAAAGCAAAGTCTTTTCGTTAGGCAAGTGCATAAAATGTCATCTATACACACAGAAATATCATGTTTGTTTGCCGCAGTTCCTCTAGCTTTCTCCCTAGAACATAAAAATGTGTAGAGCTCGTGTCTCCATGTGGAACCAATTAGTGTTTCCAAGCATAAAATTAAATGTTCCCTGAAAAAAAACATTCCAAAAATAAAGTCCGTGGATAATATCAGGAATACACAAACACAGATGCTGTAGCAATATCTCGGTTTGAGTTAGCCAAAACAAAACCGCAGATTTCCGGTTTCATCCAGTCATATCCGGACAAAGTGGTGTGGAATTGGTATGCAATGAACCGAGAAAATCACAGGAAAAATGGTTTTGGAGAAAAGCAAAGTCTTTTCGTTAGGCAAGTGCATAAAATGTCATCTATACACACAGAAATATCATGTTTGTTTGCCGCAGTTCCTCTAGCTTTCTCCATAGAACAAACGAATGTGTAGAGCTCGTGTCTCCATGTGGAACCAATTAGTGTTTCCAAGCATAAAATGAAATGTTCCCTGAAAAAAAAACATGCAAAAAAATAAAGTCCGTGGATAATATCAGGAATACACAAACACAGAGGCTGTAGCAATATTTCATTTTGAGTTAGCCAAAACAAAACCGCAGATTTCCGGTTTCATCCAGTCATATCCAGACAAAGTGGTGTGGAATTGGTATGCAATGGACCGAGAAAATCACAGGAAAAATGGTTTTGGAGAAAAGCAAAGTCTTTTCGTTAGGCAAGTGCATAAAATGTCATCTATACACACAGAAATATCATGTTTGTTTGCCGCAGTTCCTCTAGATTTCTCCCTAGAAAATACGAATGTGTAGAGCTGGTGTGTCCATGTGGGACCAATTAGTGTTTCCAATCATAAAATTAAATGTTCCCTGAAAAAAAAACATTCAAAAAAATAAAATCCGTGGATAATATCAGGAATACACAAACACAGAGGCTGTAGCAATATTTCGGTTCGAGTTATCCAAAACAAAACCGCATATTTCCGGTTTCATCCAGTCATATCCGGACAAAGTGGTGTGGAATTTGTATGCAATGGACCGAGAAAATCACAGGAAAAATGGTTTTGGAGAAAAGCAAAGTCTTTTCGTTAGGCAAGTGCATAAAATGTCATCTATACAAACAGAAATATCATGTTTGTTTGCCGCAGTTCCTCTAGCTTTCTCCCTAGAAAATACGAATGTGTAGAGCTGGTGTCTCCGTGTGCACCAATTAGAGTTTCCAAACACAAAGTTAAATGATCCCTGATAAAAAAAAAAAAACAAAACAATAAAGTCCGTGGATAATATCAGGAATACACAAACACAGATGCTGTAGCAATATTTCGGTTTGAGTTAGCCAAAACAAAACCGGATATTTCCGGTTTCATCCAGTCATATCCGGACAAAGTGGTGTGGAATTGGTATGCAATGGACCGAGAAAATCACAGTAAAAATGGTTTTGGAGAAAAGCAAAGTCTTTTCGTTAGGCAAGTGCATAAAATGTCATCTAGACAAACAGAAATATCATGTTTGTTTGCCGCAGTTCCTCTAGCTTTCTCCCTAGAAAATACGAATGTGTAGCGCTGGTGTCTCCATGTGGAACCAATTAGTATTTCCAAGCATAAAATTTAATGTTCCCTGAAAAAAAAAAACATTCAAAAAAATAAAGTCCGTGAATAATATCAGGAATATACAAACAAAGAGGCTGTAGCAATATCTGGGATTGAATTAGCCAAAACGAAACCGGATATTTCCGGTTTCATCCAGTCATATTCGGACCAACTGGTGTGGAATTCGTATGCAATGGACCGAGAAAATCACAGGAAAAATGGTTTTGGAGAAAAGCAAAGTCTTTTCGTTAGGCAAGTGCATAAAATGTCATCTAGACAAACAGAAATAGCATGTTTGTTTGCTGCAGTTCCTCTAGCTTTCTCCCTAGAACAAACAAATGTGTAGAGCTGGTGTCTCCATGTGGAACCAATTAGTGTTTCCAAGCATAAAATTAAATGTTCCCAGAAAAAAAAACATTCAAAAAAATACAGTCCGTGGATAATATCAGGAATACACAAACACAGAGGCTGTAGCAATTTTTCGGTTTGAGTTAGGCAAAATAAAACCGCATATTTCCGGCTTCATCCAGTCATATCCGCACAAAGTGGTGTGGAATTTGTATGCAATGGACCGAGAAAATCACAGGAAAAATGGTTTTGGAGAAAAGCAAAGTCTTTTCGTTAGGCAAGTGCATCAAATGTCATCTATACAAACAGAAATAGCATGTTTGTTTGCCACAGTTCCTCTAGCTTTCTCCCTAGAAAATACGAATGTGTAGAGCTGGTGTCTCCATGTGGAACCAATTAGTGTTTCCAAGAATAAAATTAAATGTTCCCTGAAAAAAAACATTCAAAAAAGTAAAATCCGTGGATCATATCAGGTATACACAAACACAGATGCTGTACAAATATTTCGGTTTGAGTTAGCCAAAACAAAACCGGATATTTCCGGTTTCATCCAGTCATATCCGGACAAAGTGGTGTGGAATTGGTATGCAATGGACCGAGAAAATCACAATAAAAATGGTTTTGGAGAAAAGCAAAGTCTTTTCGTTAGGCAAGTGCATAAAATGTCAGCTATACAAACAGAAATAGCATGTTTGTTTGCCGCCGTTCCTCTAGATTTCTCCCTACAAAATACAAATGTGTAGAGCTGGTGTCCCCATGTGGAACCAATTAGTGTTTCCAAGCATAAAATTAAATGTTCCCTGAAAAAAAAAACATTCAAAAAAATAAAATCCGTGGATAATATCAGGAATACACAAACACAGAGGCTGTAGCAATATTTCGGTTTGAGTTAGCCAAAACAAAACCGGATATTTCCGGTTTCATCCAGTCATATCCGGACAAAGTGGTGTGGAATTGGTATGCAATGAACCGAGAAAATCACAGGAAAAATGGTTTTGGAGAAAAGCAAAGTCTTTTCGTTAGGCAAGTGCATAAAATGTCATCTAGACAAACAGAAATATCATGTTTGTTTGCCGCAGTTCCTCTAGCTTTCTCCCTAGAACATAAAAATGTGTAGAGCTGGTGTCCCCATGTGAAACCAATTAGTGTTTCCAAGCATAAAATTAAATGTTCCCTGAAAAAAAAAACATTCAAAAAAATAAAATCCGTGGATAATATCAGGAATACACAAACAAAGAGGCTGTAGCAATATCTGAGATTGAATTAGCCAAAACGAAACCGGATATTTCCGGTTTCATCCAGTCATATCCGGACAAAGTGGTGTGGAATTCGTATGCAATGGACCGAGAAAATCACAGGAAAAATGGTTTTGGAGAAAAGCAAAGTCTTTTCGTTAGGCAAGTGCATAAAATGTCATCTAGACAAACAGAAATATCATGTTTGTTTGCCGCAGTTCCTCTAGCTTTCTCCCTAGAAAATACGAATGTGTAGAGCTGGTGTCTCCGTGTGCACCAATTAGAGTTTCCAAGGACAAAGTTAAATGTTCCCTAATAAAAAAACACAAAACAATAAAGTCCGTGGATAATATCAGGAATACACAAACAAAGAGGCTGTAGCAATATCTGAGATTGAATTAGCCAAAACGAAACCGAATATTTCCGGTTTCATCCAGTCATATCCGGACAAAGTGGTGTGGAATTGGTATGCAATGGACCGAGAAAATCACAGTAAAAATGGTTTTGGAGAAAAGCAAAGTCTTTTCGTTAGGCAAGTGCATAAAATGTCATCTATACAAACAGAAATATCATGTTTGTTTGCCGCAGTTCCTCTAGATTTCTCCCTAGAACATAAAAATGTGTAGAGCTGGTGTCTCCATGTGGAACCAATTAGTGTTTCCAAGCATAAAATTAAATGTTCCCTGAAAAAAAAAACATTCAAAAAAATAAAATCCGTGGATAATATCAGGAATACACAAACACAGAGGCTGTAGCAATATTTCGGTTTGAGTTAGCCGAAACAAAACCGCATATTTCTGGTTTCATCCAGTCATATCCGGACAAAGTGGTGTGGAATTGGTATGCAATGGACCGAGAAAATCACAGGAAAAATGGTTTTGGAGAAAAGCAAAGTCTTTTCGTTAGGCAAGTGCATAAAATGTCATCTAGACAAACAGAAATATCATGTTTGTTTGCCGCAGTTCCTCTAGCTTTCTCCCTAGAAAATACGAATGTGTAGAGCTGGTGTGTCCCTGTGGAACCAGTTAGTGTTTCCAAGCATAAAATTAAATGTTCCCTGAAAAAAAAAACATTCAAAAAAATAAAATCCGTGGATAATACCAGGAATACACAAACACAGATGCTGTAGCAATATTTCGGTTTGAGTTAGCCAAAACAAAACCGCATATTTCCGGTTTCATCCAGTCATATCCGGACAAAGTGGTGTGGAATTGGTATGCAATGGACCGAGAAAATCACAGGAAAAATGGTTTTGGAGAAAAGCAAAGTCTTTTCGTTAGGCAAGTGCATCAAATGTCATCTATACAAACAGAAATAGCATGTTTGTTTGCCGCAGTTCCTCTAGCTTTCTCCCTAGAAAATACGAATGTGTAGAGCTGGTGTCTCCATGTGGAACCAATTAGTGTTTCCAAGCATAACATTTAATGTTCCCTGAAAAAAAACATTCAAAAAAATAAAATCCGTGGATAATATCAGGAATACACAAACACAGAGGCTGTAGCAATATTTCGGTTTGAGTTAGCCAAAACAAAACCGGATATTTCCGGTTTCATCCAGTCATATCCGGACAAAGTGGTGTGGAATTGGTATGCAATGAACCGAGAAAATCACAGGAAAAATGGTTTTGGAGAAAAGCAAAGTCTTTTCGTTAGGCAAGTGCATAAAATGTCATCTATACACACAGAAATATCATGTTTGTTTGCCGCAGTTCCTCTAGCTTTCTCCCTAGAACATAAAAATGTGTAGAGCTCGTGTCTCCATGTGGAACCAATTAGTGTTTCCAAGCATAAAATTAAATGTTCCCTGAAAAAAAAAACATTCAAAAAAATAAAATCCGTGGATAATATCAGGAATACACAAACACAGAGGCTGTAGCAATATTTCGGTTTGAGTTAGCCGAAACAAAACCGCATATTTCTGGTTTCATCCAGTCATATCCGGACAAAGTGGTGTGGAATTGGTATGCAATGGACCGAGAAAATCACAGGAAAAATGGTTTTGGAGAAAAGCAAAGTCTTTTCGTTAGGCAAGTGCATAAAATGTCATCTATACAAACAGAAATATCATGTTTGTTTGCCGCAGTTCCTCTAGCTTTCTCCCTAGAAAATACGAATGTGTAGAGCTGGTGTGTCCCTGTGGAACCAGTTAGTGTTTCCAAGCATAAAATTAAATGTTCCCTGAAAAAAAAAACATTCAAAAAAATAAAATCCGTGCATAATACCAGGAATACACAAACACAGATGCTGTAGCAATATTTCGGTTTGAGTTAGCCAAAACAAAACCGCATATTTCCGGTTTCATCCAGTCATATCCGGACAAAGTGGTGTGGAATTGGTATGCAATGGACCGAGAAAATCACAGGAAAAATGGTTTTGGAGAAAAGCAAAGTCTTTTCGTTAGGCAAGTGCATAAAATGTCATCTATACAAACAGAAATAGCATGTTTGTTTGCCGCAGTTCCTCTAGCTTTCTCCCTAGAAAATACGAATGTGTAGAGCTGGTGTCTCCATGTGGAACCAATTAGTGTTTCCAAGCATAACATTTAATGTTCCCTGAAAAAAAAACATTCAAAAAAATAAAATCCGTGGATAATATCAGGAATACACAAACACAGAGGCTGTAGCAATATTTCGGTTTGAGTTAGCCAAAACAAAACCGGATATTTCCGGTTTCATCCAGTCATATCCGGACAAAGTGGTGTGGAATTGGTATGCAATGAACCGAGAAAATCACAGGAAAAATGGTTTTGGAGAAAAGCAAAGTCTTTTCGTTAGGCAAGTGCATAAAATGTCATCTATACACACAGAAATATCATGTTTGTTTGCCGCAGTTCCTCTAGCTTTCTCCCTAGAACATAAAAATGTGTAGAGCTCGTGTCTCCATGTGGAACCAATTAGTGTTTCCAAGCATAAAATTAAATGTTCCCTGAAAAAAAAAACATTCAAAAAAATAAAATCCGTGGATAATATCAGGAATACACAAACAAAGAGGCTGTAGCAATATCTGAGATTGAATTAGCCAAAACGAAACCGGATATTTCCGGTTTCATCCAGTCATATCCGGACAAAGTGGTGTGGAATTGGTATGCAATGGACCGAGAAAATCACAGGAAAAATGGTTTTGGAGAAAAGCAAAGTCTTTTCGTTAGGCAAGTGCATAAAATGTCATCTAGACAAACAGAAATATCATGTTTGTTTGCCGCAGTTCCTCTAGCTTTCTCCCTAGAAAATACGAATGTGTAGAGCTGGTGTCTCCGTGTGCACCAATTAGAGTTTCCAAGGACAAAGTTAAATGTTCCATAATAAAAAAAAAACAAAACAATAAAGTCCGTGGATAATATCAGGAATACACAAACAAAGAGGCTGTAGCAATATCTGAGATTGAATTAGCCAAAACGAAACCGAATATTTCCGGTTTCATCCAGTCATATCCGGACAAAGTGGTGTGGAATTCGTATGCAATGGACCGAGAAAATCACAGGAAAAATGGTTTTGGAGAAAAGCAAAGTCTTTTCGATAGGCAAGTGCATAAAATGTCATCTATACACACAGAAATATCATGTTTGTTTGCCGCAGTTCCTCTAGCTTTCTCCATAGAACAAACGAATGTGTAGAGCTCGTGTCTCCATGTGGAACCAATTAGTGTTTCCAAGCATAAAATGAAATGTTCCCTGAAAAAAAAACATGCAAAAAAATAAAGTCCGTGGATAATATCAGGAATACACAAACACAGAGGCTGTAGCAATATTTCGTTTTGAGTTAGCCAAAACAAAACCGCAGATTTCCGGTTTCATCCAGTCATATCCGGACAAAGTGGTGTGGAATTGGTATGCAATGGACCGAGAAAATCACAGGAAAAATGGTTTTGGAGAAAAGCAAAGTCTTTTCGTTAGGCAAGTGCATAAAATGTCATCTATACACACAGAAATATCATGTTTGTTTGCCGCTGTTCCTCTAGCTTTCTCCCTAGAACATAAAAATGTGTAGAGCTCGTGTCTCCATGTGGAACCAATTAGTGTTTCCAAGCATAAAATTAAATGTTCCCTGAAAAAAAAACATTCAAAAAAATAAAGTCCGTGGATAATATCAGGAATACACAAACACAGATGCTGTAGCAATATCTCGGTTTGAGTTAGCCAAAACAAAACCGGATATTTCCGGTTTCATCCAGTCATATCCGGACAAAGTGGTGTGGAATTGGTATGCAATGGACCGAGAAAATCACAGGAAAAATGGTTTTGGAGAAAAGCAAAGTCTTTTCGTTAGGCAAGTGCATAAAATGTCATCTATACACACAGAAATATCATGTTTGTTTGCCGCAGTTCCTCTAGCTTTCTCCATAGAACAAACGAATGTGTAGAGCTCGTGTCTCCATGTGGAACCAATTAGTGTTTCCAAGCATAAAATGAAATGTTCCCTGAAAAAAAAACATGCAAAAAAATAAAGTCCGGGGATAATATCAGCAATACACAAACACAGAGGCTGTAGCAATATTTCGTTTTGAGATAGCCAAAACAGAACCGCAGATTTCCGGTTTCATCCAGTCATATCCAGACAAAGTGGTGTGGAATTTGTATGCAATGGACCGAGAAAATCACAGGAAAAATGGTTTTGGAGAAAAGCAAAGTCTTTTCGATAGGCAAGTGCATAAATTGTCATCTAGACAAACAGAAATATCATGTTTGTTTGCCGCAGTTCCTCTAGATTTCTCCCTAGAAAATACGAATGTGTAGAGCTGGTGTGTCCATGTGGGACCAATTAGTGTTTCCAATCATAAAATTAAATGTTCCCTGAAAAAAAACATTCAAAAAAATAAAATCCGTGGATAATATCAGGAATACACAAACACAGAGGCTGTAGCAATATTTCGGTTCGAGTTATCCAAAACAAAACCGCATATTTCCGGTTTCATCCAGTCATATCCGGACAAAGTGGTGTGGAATTTGTATGCAATGGACCGAGAAAATCACAGGAAAAATGGTTTTGGAGAAAAGCAAAGTCTTTTCGTTAGGCAAGTGCATAAAATGTCATCTATACAAACAGAAATATCATGTTTGTTTGCCGCAGTTCCTCTAGCTTTCTCCCTAGAAAATACGAATGTGTAGAGCTGGTGTCTCCGTGTGCACCAATTAGAGTTTCCAAGGACAAAGTTAAATGATCCCTGATAAAAAAAAAAAAAAACAAAACAATAAAGTCCGTGGATAATATCAGGAATACACAAACACAGATGCTGTAGCAATATTTCGGTTTGAGTTAGCCAAAACAAAACCGGATATTTCCGGTTTCATCCAGTCATATCCGGACAAAGTGGTGTGGAATTGGTATGCAATGGACCGAGAAAATCACAGGAAAAATGGTTTTGGAGAAAAGCAAAGTCTTTTCGTTAGGCAAGTGCATAAAATGTCATCTAGACAAACAGAAATATCATGTTTGTTTGCCGCAGTTCCTCTAGCTTTCTCCCTAGAAAATACGAATGTGTAGCGCTGGTGTCTCCATGTGGAACCAATTAGTGTTTCCAAGCATAAAATTTAATGTTCCCTGAAAAAAAAAACATTCAAAAAAATAAAGTCCGTGAATAATATCAGGAATATACAAACAAAGAGGCTGTAGCAATATCTGGGATTGAATTAGCCAAAACGAAACCGGATATTTCCGGTTTCATCCAGTCATATTCGGACCAACTGGTGTGGAATTCGTATGCAATGGACCGAGAAAATCACAGGAAAAATGGTTTTGGAGAAAAGCAAAGTCTTTTCGTTAGGCAAGTGCATAAAATGTCATCTAGACAAACAGAAATAGCATGTTTGTTTGCTGCAGTTCCTCTAGCTTTCTCCCTAGAACAAACAAATGTGTAGAGCTGGTGTCTCCATGTGGAACCAATTAGTGTTTCCAAGCATAAAATTAAATGTTCCCAGAAAAAAAAAACATTCAAAAAAATACAGTCCGTGGATAATATCAGGAATACACAAACACAGAGGCTGTAGCAATTTTTCGGTTTGAGTTAGCCAAAATAAAACCGCATATTTCCGGCTTCATCCAGTCATATCCGCACAAAGTGGTGTGGAATTTGTATGCAATGGACAGAGAAAATCACAGGAAAAATGGTTTTGGAGAAAAGCAAAGTCTTTTCGTTAGGCAAGTGCATAAAATGTCATCTATACACACAGAAATATCATGTTTGTTTGCCACAGTTCCTCTAGCTTTCTCCCTAGAAAATACGAATGTGTAGAGCTGGTGTCTCCATGTGGAACCAATTAGTGTTTCCAAGAATAAAATTAAATGTTCCCTGAAAAAAAAACATTCAAAAAAGTAAAATCCGTGGATCATATCAGGAATACACAAACACAGATGCTGTACAAATATTTCGGTTTGAGTTAGCCAAAACAAAACCGGATATTTCCGGTTTCATCCAGTCATATCCGGACAAAGTGGTGTGGAATTGGTATGCAATGGACCGAGAAAATCACAGTAAAAATGGTTTTGGAGAAAAGCAAAGTCTTTTCGTTAGGCAAGTGCATAAAATGTCAGCTATACAAACAGAAATAGCATGTTTGTTTGCCGCCGTTCCTCTAGATTTCTCCCTACAAAATACAAATGTGTAGAGCTGGTGTCCCCATGTGGAAACAATTAGTGTTTTAACGGTACAAAATTAAATGTTCCCTGATAAAAAAAAACATTCAAAAAAAATAAAATCCGTGGATAATATCAGGAATACACAAACACAGAGGCTGTAGCAATATTTCGGTTTGAGTTAGCCAAAACAAAACCGGATATTTCCGGTTTCATCCAGTCATATCCGGACAAAGTGGTGTGGAATTGGTATGCAATGAACCGAGAAAATCACAGGAAAAATGGTTTTGGAGAAAAGCAAAGTCTTTTCGTTAGGCAAGTGCATAAAATGTCATCTATACAAACAGAAATATCATGTTTGTTTGCCGCAGTTCCTCTAGCTTTCTCCCTAGAACATAAAAATGTGTAGAGCTGGTGTCTCCATGTGGAACCAATTAGTGTTTCCAAGCATAAAATTAAATGTTCCTTGAAAAAAAAAACATTCAAAAAAATAAAATCCGTGGATAATATCAGGAATACACAAACACAGAGGCTGTAGCAATATTTCGGTTTGAGTTAGCCGAAACAAAACCGCATATTTCCGGTTTCACCCAGTCATATCCGGACAAAGTGGTGTGGAATTGGTATGCAATGGACCGAGAAAATCACAGGAAAAATGGTTTTGGAGAAAAGCAAAGTCTTTTCGTTAGGCAAGTGCATAAAATGTCATCTAGACAAACAGAAATATCATGTTTGTTTGCCGCAGTTCCTCTAGCTTTCTCCCTAGAAAATACGAATGTGTAGCGCTGGTGTCTCCATGTGGAACCAATTAGTGTTTCCAAGCATAAAATTTAATGTTCCCTGAAAAAAAAAACATTCAAAAAAATAAAGTCCGTGAATAATATCAGGAATATACAAACAAAGAGGCTGTAGCAATATCTGGGATTGAATTAGCCACAACGAAACCGGATATTTCCGGTTTCATCCAGTCATATTCGGACCAAATGGTGTGGAATTCGTATGCAATGGACCGAGAAAATCACAGGAAAAATGGTTTTGGAGAAAAGCAAAGTCTTTTAGTTAGGCAAGTGCATAAAATGTCATCTAGACAAACAGAAATAGCATGTTTGTTTGCTGCAGTTCCTCTAGCTTTCTCCCTAGAACAAACAAATGTGTAGAGCTGGTGTCTCCATGTGGAACCAATTAGTGTTTCCAAGCATAAAATTAAATGTTCCCTGAAAAAAAAAACATTCAAAAAAATACAGTCCGTGGATAATATCAGGAATACACAAACACAGAGGCTGTAGCAATTTTTCGGTTTGAGTTAGCCAAAATAAAACCGCATATTTCCGGCTTCATCCAGTCATATCCGCACAAAGTGGTGTGGAATTTGTATGCAATGGACCGAGAAAATCACAGGAAAAATGGTTTTGGAGAAAAGCAAAGTCTTTTCATTAGGCAAGTGCATCAAATGTCATCTATACAAACAGAAATAGCATGTTTGTTTGCCGCAGTTCCTCTAGCTTTCTCCCTAGAAAATACGAATGTGTAGAGCTGGTGTCTCCATGTGGAACCAATTAGTGTTTCCAAGAATAAAATTAAATGTTCCCTGAAAAAATAACATTCAAAAAAGTAAAATCCGTGGATCATATCAGGAATACACAAACACAGATGCTGTACAAATATTTCGGTTTGAGTTAGCCAAAACAAAACCGGATATTTCCGGTTTCATCCAGTCATATCCGGACAAAGTGGTGTGGAATTCGTATGCAATGGACCGAGAAAATCACAGTAAAAATGGTTTTGGAGAAAAGCAAAGTCTTTTCGTTAGGCAAGTGCATAAAATGTCAGCTATACAAACAGAAATAACACGTTTGTTTGCCGCCGTTCCTCTAGATTTCTCCCTACAAAATACAAATGTGTAGAGCTGGTGTCCCCATGTGGAACCAATTAGTGTTTCCAAGCATAAAATTAAATGTTCCCTGAAAAAAAAAACATTCAAAAAAATAAAATCCGTGGATAATATCAGGAATACACAAACACAGAGGCTGTAGCAATATTTCGGTTTGAGTTAGCCAAAACAAAACCGGATATTTCCGGTTTCATCCAGTCATATCCGGACAAAGTGGTGTGGAATTGGTATGCAATGAACCGAGAAAATCACAGGAAAAATGGTTTTGGAGAAAAGCAAAGTATTTTCGTTAGGCAAGTGCATAAAATGTCACCTATACACACAGAAATATCATGTTTGTTTGCCGCAGTTCCTCTAGCTTTCTCCCTAGAACATAAAAATGTGTAGAGCTGGTGTCTCCATGTGGAACCAATTAGTGTTTCCAAGCATAAAATTAAATGTTCCCTGAAAAAAAAAACATTCAAAAAAATAAACTCCGTGGATAATATCGGGAATACACAAACAAAGAGGCTGTAGCAATATCTGAGATTGAATTAGCCAAAACGAAACCGGATATTTCCGGTTTCATCCAGTCATATCCGGACAAAGTGGTGTGGAATTGGTATGCAATGGACCGAGAAAATCACAGGAAAAATGGTTTTGGAGAAAAGCAAAGTCTTTTCGTTAGGCAAGTGCATAAAATGTCATCTAGACAAACAGAAATATCATGTTTGTTTGCCGCAGTTCCTCTAGCTTTCTCCCTAGAAAATACGAATGTGTAGAGCTGGTGTCTCCGTGTGCACCAATTAGAGTTTCCAAGGACAAAGTTAAATGTTCCCTAATAAAAAAAAAAACAAAACAATAAAGTCCGTGGATAATATCAGGAATACACAAACAAAGAGGCTGTAGCAATATCTGAGATTGAATTAGCCAAAACGAAACCGAATATTTCCGGTTTCATCCAGTCATATCCGGACAAACTGGTGTGGAATTCGTATGCAATGGACCGAGAAAATCACAGTAAAAATGGTTTTGGAGAAAAGCAAAGTCTTTTCGTTAGGCAAGTGCATAAAATGTCATCTATACAAACAGAAATATCATGTTTGTTTGCCGCAGTTCCTCTAGCTTTCTCCCTAGAACATAAAAATGTGTAGAGCTGGTGTCTCCATGTGGAACCAATTAGTGTTTCCAAGCATAAAATTAAATGTTCCCTGAAAAAAAAAAAAACATTCACAAAAAATAAAATCCGTGGATAATACCAGGAATACACAAACACAGATGCTGTAGCAATATTTCGGTTTGAGTTAGCCGAAACAAAACCGCATATTTCCGGTTTCATCCAGTCATATCCGGACAAAGTGGTGTGGAATTGGTATGCAATGGACCGAGAAAATAACAGGAAAAATGGTTTTGGAGAAAAGCAAAGTCTTTTCGTTAGGCAAGTGCATAAAATGTCATCTAGACAAACAGAAATATCATGTTTGTTTGCCGCAGTTCCTCTTGGTTTCTCCCTATGAAATACGAATGTGTAGAGCTGGTGTCTCCGTGTGCACCAATTAGAGTTTCCAAGGACAAAGTTAAATGATCCCTGATAAAAAAAAAAACAAAACAATAAAGTCCGTGGATAATATCAGGAATACACAAACACAGATGCTGTAGCAATATTTCGGTTTGAGTTAGCCAAAACAAAACCGGATATTTCCGGTTTCATCCAGTCATATCCGGACAAAGTGGTGTGGAATTCGTATGCAATGGACCGAGAAAATCACAGTAAAAATGGTTTTGGAGAAAAGCAAAGTCTTTTCGTTAGGCAAGTGCATAAAATGTCATCTAAACAAACAGAAATAGCATGTTTGTTTGCTGCAGTTCCTCTAGATTTCTCCCTAAAACATAAAAATGTGTAGAACTGGTGTCTCCATGTGGAACCAATTAGTGTTTCCAAGCCTAAAATTAAATGTTCCCTGAAAAAAAACATTCAAAAAATAAAGTCCGTGGATAATATCACGAATACACTAACAAAGAGGCTGTAGCAATATCTGGGATTGAATTAGGCAAAACGAATCCGGATATTTCCGGTTTAATCCAGTCATATTCGGACCAACTGGTGTGGAATTGGTATGCAATGGACCGAGAAAATCACAGTAAAAATGGTTTTGGAGAAAAGCAAAGTATTTTCGTTAGGCAAGTGCATAAAATGTCATCTATACAAACAGAAATATCATGTTTGTTTGCCGCAGTTCCTCTAGCTTTCTCCATAGAACAAACGAATGTGCAGAGCTGGTGTCTCCATGTGGAACCAATTAGTGTTTCCAAGCATAAAATTAAATGTTCCCTGAAAAAAAAACATGCAAAAAAATAAAGTCCGTGGATAATATCAGGAATACACAAACGCAGAGGCTGTAGCAATATTTCGGTTTGAGTTAGCCGAAACAAAACCGCATATTTCTGGTTTCATCCAGTCATATCCGGACAAAGTGGTGTGGAATTGGTATGCAATGGACCGAGAAAATCACAGGAAAAATGGTTTTGGAGAAAAGCAAAGTCTTTTCGTTAGGCAAGTGCATAAAATGTCATCTAGACAAACAGAAATATCATGTTTGTTTGCCGCAGTTCCTCTAGCTTTCTCCCTAGAAAATACGAATGTGTAGCGCTGGTGTCTCCATGTGGAACCAATTAGTGTTTCCAAGCATAAAATTTAATGTTCCCTGAAAAAAAAAGCATTCAAAAAAATAAAGTCCGTGAATAATATCAGGAATATACAAACAAAGAGGCTGTAGCAATATCTGGGATTGAATTAGCCAAAACGAAACCGGATATTTCCGGTTTCATCCAGTCATATTCGGACCAACTGGTGTGGAATTCGTATGCAATGGACCGAGAAAATCACAGGAAAAATGGTTTTGGAGAAAAGCAAAGTCTTTTCGTTAGGCAAGTGCATAAAATGTCATCTAGACAAACAGAAATAGCATGTTTGTTTGCTGCAGTTCCTCTAGCTTTCTCCCTAGAACAAACAAATGTGTAGAGCTGGTGTCTCCATGTGGAACCAATTAGTGTTTCCAAGCATAAAATTAAATGTTCCCAGAAAAAAAAACATTCAAAAAAATACAGTCCGTGGATAATATCAGGAATACACAAACACAGAGGCTGTAGCAATTTTTCGGTTTGAGTTAGCCAAAATAAAACCGCATATTTCCGGCTTCATCCAGTCATATCCGCACAAAGTGGTGTGGAATTTGTATGCAATGGACCGAGAAAATCACAGGAAAAATGGTTTTGGAGAAAAGCAAAGTCTTTTCATTAGGCAAGCGCATCAAATGTCATCTATACAAACAGAAATAGCATGTTTGTTTGCCGCAGTTCCTCTAGCTTTCTCCCTAGAAAATACGAATGTGTAGAGCTGGTGTCTCCATTTGGAACCAATTAGTGTTTCCAAGAATAAAATTAAATGTTCCCTGAAAAAAAAACATTCAAAAAAGTAAAATCCGTGGATCATATCAGGAATACACAAACACAGATGCTGTACAAATATTTCGGTTTGAGTTAGCCAAAACAAAACCGGATTTCCGGTTTCATCCAGTCATATCCGGACAAAGTGGTGTGGAATTGGTATGCAATGGACCGAGAAAATCACAGTAAAAATGGTTTTGGAGAAAAGCAAAGTCTTTTCGTTAGGCAAGTGCAGAAAATGTCAGCTATACAAACAGAAATAACACGTTTGTTTGCCGCCGTTCCTCTAGATTTCTCCCTACAAAATACAAATGTGTAGAGCTGGTGTCCCCATGTGGAACCAATTAGTGTTTCCAAGCATAAAATTAAATGTTCCCTGAAAAAAAAAACATTCAAAAATTAAAATCCGTGGATAATATCAGGAATACACAAACACAGAGGCTGTAGCAATATTTCGGTTTGAGTTAGCCAAAACAAAACCGGATATTTCCGGTTTCATCCAGTCATATCCGGACAAAGTGGTGTGGAATTGGTATGCAATGAACCAAGAAAATCACAGGAAAAATGGTTTTGGAGAAAAGCAAAGTATTTTCGTTAGGCAAGTGCATAAAATGTCACCTATACACACAGAAATATCATGTTTGTTTGCCGCAGTTCCTCTAGCTTTCTCCCTAGAACATAAAAATGTGTAGAGCTGGTGTCTCCATGTGGAACCAATTAGTGTTTCCAAGCATAAAATTAAATGTTCCCTGAAAAAAAAACATTCAAAAAAATAAACTCCGTGGATAATATCGGGAATACACAAACACAGAGGCTGTAGCAATATTTCGGTTTGAGTTAGCCGAAACAAAACCGCATATTTCCGGTTTCATCCAGTCATATCCGGACAAAGTGGTGTGGAATTGGTATGCAATGGACCGAGAAAATAACAGGAAAAATGGTTTTGGAGAAAAGCAAAGTCTTTTCGTTAGGCAAGTGCATAAAATGTCATCTATACAAACAGAAATATCATGTTTGTTTGCCGCAGTTCCTCTTGGTTTCTCCCTATGAAATACGAATGTGTAGAGCTGGTGTCTCCGTGTGCACCAATTAGAGTTTCCAAGGACAAAGTTAAATGATCCCTGATAAAAAAAAAAACAAAACAATAAAGTCCGTGGATAATATCAGGAATACACAAACACAGATGCTGTAGCAATATTTCGGTTTGAGTTAGCCAAAACAAAACCGGATATTTCCGGTTTCATCCAGTCATATCCGGACAAAGTGGTGTGGAATTCGTATGCAATGGACCGAGAAAATCACAGTAAAAATGGTTTTGGAGAAAAGCAAAGTCTTTTCGTTAGGCAAGTGCATAAAATGTCATCTAAACAAACAGAAATAGCATGTTTGTTTGCTGCAGTTCCTCTAGATTTCTCCCTAAAACATAAAAATGTGTAGAACTGGTGTCTCCATGTGGAACCAATTAGTGTTTCCAAGCCTAAAATTAAATGTTCCCTGAAAAAAAAACATTCAAAAAATAAAGTCCGTGGATAATATCACGAATACACTAACAAAGAGGCTGTAGCAATATCTGGGATTGAATTAGGCAAAACGAATCCGGATATTTCCGGTTTAATCCAGTCATATTCGGACCAACTGGTGTGGAATTGGTATGCAATGGACCGAGAAAATCACAGTAAAAATGGTTTTGGAGAAAAGCAAAGTATTTTCGTTAGGCAAGTGCATAAAATGTCATCTATACAAACAGAAATATCATGTTTGTTTGCCGCAGTTCCTCTAGCTTTCTCCATAGAACAAACGAATGTGCAGAGCTGGTGTCTCCATGTGGAACCAATTAGTGTTTCCAAGCATAAAATTAAATGTTCCCTGAAAAAAAAACATGCAAAAAAATAAAGTCCGTGGATAATATCAGGAATACACAAACGCAGAGGCTGTAGCAATATTTCGGTTTGAGTTAGCCGAAACAAAACCGCATATTTCTGGTTTCATCCAGTCATATCCGGACAAAGTGGTGTGGAATTGGTATGCAATGGACCGAGAAAATCACAGGAAAAATGGTTTTGGAGAAAAGCAAAGTCTTTTCGTTAGGCAAGTGCATAAAATGTCATCTAGACAAACAGAAATATCATGTTTGTTTGCCGCAGTTCCTCTAGCTTTCTCCCTAGAAAATACGAATGTGTAGCGCTGGTGTCTCCATGTGGAACCAATTAGTGTTTCCAAGCATAAAATTTAATGTTCCCTGAAAAAAAAAACATTCAAAAAAATAAAGTCCGTGAATAATATCAGGAATATACAAACAAAGAGGCTGTAGCAATATCTGGGATTGAATTAGCCAAAACGAAACCGGATATTTCCGGTTTCATCCAGTCATATTCGGACCAACTGGTGTGGAATTCGTATGCAATGGACCGAGAAAATCACAGGAAAAATGGTTTTGGAGAAAAGCAAAGTCTTTTAGTTAGGCAAGTGCATAAAATGTCATCTAGACAAACAGAAATAGCATGTTTGTTTGCTGCAGTTCCTCTAGCTTTCTCCCTAGAACAAACAAATGTGTAGAGCTGGTGTCTCCATGTGGAACCAATTAGTGTTTCCAAGCATAAAATTAAATGTTCCCAGAAAAAAAAACATTCAAAAAAATACAGTCCGTGGATAATATCAGGAATACACAAACACAGATGCTGTACAAATATTTCGGTTTGAGTTAGCCAAAACAAAACCGGATTTCCGGTTTCATCCAGTCATATCCGGACAAAGTGGTGTGGAATTGGTATGCAATGGACCGAGAAAATCACAGTAAAAATGGTTTTGGAGAAAAGCAAAGTCTTTTCGTTAGGCAAGTGCATAAAATGTCAGCTATACAAACAGAAATAACACGTTTGTTTGCCGCCGTTCCTCTAGATTTCTCCCTACAAAATACAAATGTGTAGAGCTGGTGTCCCCATGTGGAACCAATTAGTGTTTCCAAGCATAAAATTAAATGTTCCCTGAAAAAAAAAACATTCAAAAAAATAAAATCCGTGGATAATATCAGGAATACACAAACACAGAGGCTGTAGCAATATTTCGGTTTGAGTTAGCCAAAACAAAACCGGATATTTCCGGTTTCATCCAGTCATATCCGGACAAAGTGGTGTGGAATTGGTATGCAATGAACCGAGAAAATCACAGGAAAAATGGTTTTGGAGAAAAGCAAAGTATTTTCGTTAGGCAAGTGCATAAAATGTCACCTATACACACAGAAATATCATGTTTGTTTGCCGCAGTTCCTCTAGCTTTCTCCCTAGAACATAAAAATGTGTAGAGCTGGTGTCTCCATGTGGAACCAATTAGTGTTTCCAAGCATAAAATTAAATGTTCCCTGAAAAAAAAAACATTCAAAAAAATAAACTCCGTGGATAATATCGGGAATACACAAACAAAGAGGCTGTAGCAATATCTGAGATTGAATTAGCCAAAACGAAACCGGATATTTCCGGTTTCATCCAGTCATATCCGGACAAAGTGGTGTGGAATTGGTATGCAATGGACCGAGAAAATCACAGGAAAAATGGTTTTGGAGAAAAGCAAAGTCTTTTCGTTAGGCAAGTGCATAAAATGTCATCTAGACAAACAGAAATATCATGTTTGTTTGCCGCAGTTCCTCTAGCTTTCTCCCTAGAAAATACGAATGTGTAGAGCTGGTGTCTCCGTGTGCACCAATTAGAGTTTCCAAGGACAAAGTTAAATGTTCCCTAATAAAAAAAAAACAAAACAATAAAGTCCGTGGATAATATCAGGAATACACAAACAAAGAGGCTGTAGCAATATCTGAGATTGAATTAGCCAAAACGAAACCGAATATTTCCGGTTTCATCCAGTCATATCCGGACAAAGTGGTGTGGAATTGGTATGCAATGAACCGAGAAAATCACAGGAAAAATGGTTTTGGAGAAAAGCAAAGTCTTTTCGTTAGGCAAGTGCATAAAATGTCATCTATACAAACAGAAATATCATGTTTGTTTGCCGCAGTTCCTCTAGCTTTCTCCCTAGAACATAAAAATGTGTAGAGCTGGTGTCTCCATGTGGAACCAATTAGTGTTTCCAAGCATAAAATTAAATGTTCCCTGAAAAAAAAAAACATTCACAAAAAATAAAATCCTTGGATAATATCAGGAATACACAAACAAAGAGGCTGTAGCAATATCTGAGATTGAATTAGCCAAAACGAAACCGGATATTTCCGGTTTCATCCAGTCGTATCCGGACAAAGTGGTGTGGAATTGGTATGCAATGGACCGAGAAAATCACAGGAAAAATGGTTTTGGAGAAAAGCAAAGTCTTTTCGTTAGGCAAGTGCATAAAATGTCATCTAGACAAACAGAAATATCATGTTTGTTTGCCGCAGTTCCTCTAGCTTTCTCCCTAGAAAATCCGAATGTGTAGAGCTGGTGTCTCCGTGTGCACCAATTAGAGTTTCCAAGGACAAAGTTAAATGTTCCCTAATAAAAAAAAACCAAAACAATAAAGTCCGTGGATAATATCAGGAATACACAAACAAAGAGGCTGTAGCAATATCTGAGATTGAATTAGCCAAAACGAAACCGAATATTTCCGGTTTCATCCAGTCATATCCGGACAAAGTGGTGTGGAATTGGTATGCAATGGACCGAGAAAATCACAGGAAAAATGGTTTTGGAGAAAAGCAAAGTCTTTTCGTTAGGCAAGTGCATAAAATGTCATCTAGACAAACAGAAATATCATGTTTGTTTGCCGCAGTTCCTCTAGCTTTCTCCCTAGAAAATACGAATGTGTAGAGCTGGTGTCTCTGTGTGCACCAATTAGAGTTTCCAAGGACAAAGTTAAATGTTCCCTAATAAAAAAAAAACAAAACAATAAAGTCCGTGGATAATATCAGGAATACACAAACACAGATGCTGTAGCAATATTTCGGTTTGAGTTAGCCAAAACAAAACCGGATATTTCCGGTTTCATCCAGTCATATCCGGACAAAGTGGTGTGGAATTCGTATGCAATGGACCGAGAAAATCACAGTAAAAATGGTTTTGGAGAAAAGCAAAGTCTTTTCGTTAGGCAAGTGCATAAAATGTCATCTAAACAAACAGAAATAGCATGTTTGTTTGCTGCAGTTCCTCTAGATTTCTCCCTAAAACATAAAAATGTGTAGAACTGGTGTCTCCATGTGGAACCAATTAGTGTTTCCAAGCCTAAAATTAAATGTTCCCTGAAAAAAAACATTCAAAAAATAAAGTCCGTGGATAATATCACGAATACACTAACAAAGAGGCTGTAGCAATATCTGGGATTGAATTAGGCAAAACGAATCCGGATATTTCCGGTTTAATCCAGTCATATTCGGACCAACTGGTGTGGAATTGGTATGCAATGGACCGAGAAAATCACAGTAAAAATGGTTTTGGAGAAAAGCAAAGTATTTTCGTTAGGCAAGTGCATAAAATGTCATCTATACAAACAGAAATATCATGTTTGTTTGCCGCAGTTCCTCTAGCTTTCTCCATAGAACAAACGAATGTGCAGAGCTGGTGTCTCCATGAGGAACCAATTAGTGTTTCCAAGCATAAAATTAAATGTTCCCTGAAAAAAAAACATGCAAAAAAATAAAGTCCGTGGATAATATCAGGAATACACAAACGCAGAGGCTGTAGCAATATTTCGGTTTGAGTTAGCCGAAACAAAACCGCATATTTCTGGTTTCATCCAGTCATATCCGGAAAAAGTGGTGTGGAATTGGTATGCAATGGACCGAGAAAATCACAGGAAAAATGGTTTTGGAGAAAAGCAAAGTCTTTTCGTTAGGCAAGTGCATAAAATGTCATCTAGACAAACAGAAATATCATGTTTGTTTGCCGCAGTTCCTCTAGCTTTCTCCCTAGAAAATACAAATGTGTAGCGCTGGTGTCTCCATGTGGAACCAATTAGTGTTTCCAAGCATAAAATTTAATGTTCCCTGAAAAAAAAAAACATTCAAAAAAATAAAGTCTGTGAATAATATCAGGAATATACAAACAAAGAGGCTGTAGCAATATCTGGGATTGAATTAGCCAAAACGAAACCGGATATTTCCGGTTTCATCCAGTCATATTCGGACCAACTGGTGTGGAATTCGTATGCAATGGACCGAGAAAATCACAGGAAAAATGGTTTTGGAGAAAAGCAAAGTCTTTTAGTTAGGCAAGTGCATAAAATGTCATCTAGACAAACAGAAATAGCATGTTTGTTTGCTGCAGTTCCTCTAGCTTTCTCCCTAGAACAAACAAATGTGTAGAGCTGGTGTCTCCATGTGGAACCAATTAGTGTTTCCAAGCATAAAATTAAATGTTCCCAGAAAAAAAAAACATTCAAAAAAATACAGTCCGTGGATAATATCAGGAATACACAAACACAGAGGCTGTAGCAATTTTTCGGTTTGAGTTAGCCAAAATAAAACCGCATATTTCCGGCTTCATCCAGTCATATCCGGACAAAGTGGTGTGGAATTCGTATGCAATGGGCCGAGAAAATCACAGTAAAAATGGTTTTGGAGAAAAGCAAAGTCTTTTCGTTAGGCAAGTGCATAAAATGTCATCTAAACAAACAGAAATAGCATGTTTGTTTGCTGCAGTTCCTCTAGATTTCTCCCTAAAACATAAAAATGTGTAGAACTGGTGTCTCCATGTGGAACCAATTAGTGTTTCCAAGCCTAAAATTAAATGTTCCCTGAAAAAAAACATTCAAAAAATAAAGTCCGTGGATAATATCACGAATACACTTACAAAGAGGCTGTAGCAATATCTGGGATTGAATTAGGCAAAACGAATCCGGATATTTCCGGTTTAATCCAGTCATATTCGGACCAACTGGTGTGGAATTGGTATGCAATGGACCGAGAAAATCACAGTAAAAATGGTTTTGGAGAAAAGCAAAGTATTTTCGTTAGGCAAGTGCATAAAATGTCATCTATACAAACAGAAATATCATGTTTGTTTGCCGCAGTTCCTCTAGCTTTCTCCATAGAACAAACGAATGTGCAGAGCTGGTGTCTCCATGTGGAACCAATTAGTGTTTCCAAGCATAAAATTAAATGTTCCCTGAAAAAAAAACATGCAAAAAAATAAAGTCCGTGGATAATATCAGGAATACACAAACGCAGAGGCTGTAGCAATATTTCGGTTTGAGTTAGCCGAAACAAAACCGCATATTTCTGGTTTCATCCAGTCATATCCGGACAAAGTGGTGTGGAATTGGTATGCAATGGACCGAGAAAATCACAGGAAAAATGGTTTTGGAGAAAAGCAAAGTCTTTTCGTTAGGCAAGTGCATAAAATGTCATCTATACAAACAGAAATATCATGTTTGTTTGCCGCAGTTCCTCTAGCTTTCTCCCTAGAAAATACGAATGTGTAGAGCTGGTGTGTCCCTGTGGAACCAGTTAGTGTTTCCAAGCATAAAATTAAATGTTCCCTGAAAAAAAAACATTCAAAAAAATAAAATCCGTGGATAATACCAGGAATACACAAACACAGATGCTGTAGCAATATTTCGGTTTGAGTTAGCCGAAACAAAACCGCATATTTCCGGTTTCATCCAGTCATATCTGGACAAAGTCGTGTGGAATTGGTATGCAATGAACCGAGAAAATAACAGGAAAAATGGTTTTGGAGAAAAGCAAAGTCTTTTCGTTAGGCAAGTGCATAAAATGTCATCTATACAAACAGAAATATCATGTTTGTTTGCCGCAGTTCCTCTAGCTTTCTCCCTAGAAAATACGAATGTGTAGAGCTGGTGTCTCCATGTGGAACCAATTAGTGTTTCCAAGCATAACGTTTAATGTTCCCTGAAAAAAAACATTCAAAAAAATAAAATCCGTGGATAATATCAGGAATACACAAACACAGAGGCTGTAGCAATATTTCGGTTTGAGTTAGCCAAAACAAAACCGGATATTTCCGGTTTCATCCAGTCATATCCGGACAAAGTGGTGTGGAATTGGTACGCAACGAACCGAGAAAATCACAGGAAAAATGGTTTTGGAGAAAAGCAAAGTCTTTTCGTTAGGCAAGTGCATAAAATGTCATCTATACAAACAGAAATATCATGTTTGTTTGACGCAGTTCCTCTAGCTTTCTCCCTAGAACATAAAAATGTGTAGAGCTGGTGTCTCCATGTGGAACCAATTAGTGTTTCCAAGCATAAAATTAAATGTTCCCTGAAAAAAAAAACATTCAAAAAAATAAAATCCGTGGATAATATCAGGAATACACAAACACAGAGGCTGTAGCAATATCTGGGATTGAATTAGCCAAAATGAAACCGGATATTTCCAGTTTCATCCAGTCATATCCGGACAAAGTGGTGTGGAATTCGTATGCAATGGATCAACTAAATCACAGGAAAAATGGTTTTGGAGACAAGCAAAGTCTTTTCGTTAGGCAAGTGCATAAAATGTCATCTATACAAACAGAAATATCATGTTTGTTTGCCGCAGTTCCTCTAGGTTTCTCCCTAGAAAATACGAATGTGTAGAGCTGGTGTCTCCGTGTGCACCAATTAGAGTTTCCAAGGACAAAGTTAAATGATCCCTGATAAAAAAAACAAAACAATAAAGTCCGTGGATAATATCAGGAATACACAAACACAGATGCTGTAGCAATATTTCGGTTTGAGTTAGCCAAAACAAAACCGGATATTTCCGGTTTCATCCAGTCATATCCGGACAAAGTGGTGTGGAATTCGTATGCAATGGACCGAGAAAATCACAGTAAAAATGGTTTTGGAGAAAAGCAAAGTCTTTTTGTTAGGCAAGTGCATAAAATGTCATCTAAACAAACAGAAATATCATGTTTGTTTGCCGCAGTTCCTCTAGCTTTCCCCCTAGAAAATACGAATGTGTAGAGCTGGTGTCTCCATGTGGAACCAATTAGTGTTTCCAAGCATAAAATTTAATGTTCACTGAAAAAAAAAACGTTCAAAAAAATAAAGTCCGTGGATAATATCAGGAATACACAAACACAGAGGCTGTAGCAATATCTGGGATTGAAATAGCGAAAACGAAACCGGATATTTCTGGTTTCATCCAGTCATATTCGAACCAACTGGTGTGGAATTCGTATGCAATGGACCGAGAAAATCACAGGAAAAATGGTTTTGGAGAAAAGCAAAGTCTTTTCGTTAGGCAAGTGCATAAAATGTCATCTATACAAACAGAAATAGCATGTTTGTTTGCTGCAGTTCCTCTAGATTTCTCCCTAAAACATAAAAATGTGTAGAACTGGTGTCTCCATGTGGAACCAATTAGTGTTTCCAAGCCTAAAATTAAATGTTCCCTGAAAAAAAAACATTCAAAAAAATAAAGTCCGTGGATAATATCACGAATACACTAACAAAGAGGCTGTAGCAATATCTGGGATTGAATTAGGGAAAACGAATCCGGATATTTCCGGTTTAATCCAGTCATATTCGGACCAACTGGCGGGGAATTCGTATGCAATGGACTGAGAAAATCACAGTAAAAATGGTTTTGGAGAAAAGCAAAGTATTTTCGTTAGGCAAGTGCATAAAATGTCATCTATACAAACAGAAATATCATGTTTGTTTGCCGCAGTTCCTCTAGCTTTCTCCATAGAACAAATGAATGTGCAGAGCTGGTGTCTCCATGTGGAACCAATTAGTGTTTCCAAGCATAAAATTAAATGTTCCCTGAAAAAAAAAACATAAAAAAATAAAGTCCGTGGATAATATCAGGAATACACAAACGCAGAGGCTGTAGCAATATTTCGGTTTGAGTTAGCCAAAACAAAACCGCAGATTTCCGGTTTCATCCAGTCATATCCGGACAAAGTGGTGTGGAATTGGTATGCAATGGACCGAGAAAATAACAGGAAAAATGGTTTTGGAGAAAAGCAAAGTCTTTTCGTTAGGCAAGTGCATAAAATGTCATCTATACAAACAGAAATATCATGTTTGTTTGCCGCAGTTCCTCTAGCTTTCTCCCTAGAAAATACGAATGTGTAGAGCTGGTGTCTCCGTGTGCACCAATTAGAGTTTCCAAGCACAAAGTTAAATGTTCCCTAATAAAAAAAAACAAAACAATAAAGTCCGTGGATAATATCAGGAATACACAAACACATTTGCTGTAGCAATATTTCGGTTTGAGTTAGCCAAAACAAAACCGGATATTTCCGGTTTCATCCAGTCATATCCGGACAAAGTGGTGTGGAATTGGTATGCAATGGACCGAGAAAATCACAGTAAAAATGGTTTTGGAGAAAAGCAAATTCTTTTCGTTAGGCAAGTGCATAAAATGTCATCTATACAAACAGAAATAGCATGTTTGTTTGCCGCAGTTCCTCTAGCTTTCTCCCTAGAAAATACGAATGTGTAGAGCTGGTGTCTCCATGTGGAACCAATTAGTGTTTCCAAGCATAAAATTTAATGTTCCCTGAAAAAAAACATTCAAAAAAATAAAATCCGTGGATAATATCAGGAATACACAAACAAAGAGGCTGTAGCAATATCTGAGATTGAATTAGCCACAACGAAACCGGATATTTCCGGTTTCATCCAGTCATATCCGGACAAAGTGGTGTGGAATTCGTATGCAATGGACCGAGAAAATCACAGTAAAAATGGTTTTGGAGAAAAGCAAAGTCTTTTCGTTAGGCAAGTGCATAAAATGTCATCTATACAAACAGAAATAGCATGTTTGCTTGCCGCAGTTCCTCTAGCTTTCTCCCTAGAAAATACGAATGTGTAGAGCTGGTGTGTCCCTGTGGAACCAATTAGTGTTTCGAAGCATAAAATTTAATGTTCTCTGAAAAAAAACATTCAAAAAAATAAAATCCGTGGATAATATCAGGAATACACAAACAAAGAGGCTGTAGTAATATCTGAGATTGAATTAGCCAAAATGAAACCGGATATTTCCGGTTTCATCCAGTCATATCCGGAAAAAATGGTGTGGAATTCGTATGCAATGGACCGAGAAAATCACAGTAAAAATGGTTTTGGAGAAAAGCAAAGTCTTTTCGTTAGGCAAGTGCATAAAATGTCATCTATACAAACTTAAATATCATGTATGTTTGCCGCAGTTCCTCTAGCTTTCTCCCTAGAACATAAAAATGTGTAGAGCTGGTGTCTCCATGTGGAACCAATTAGTGTTTCCAAGCATAAAATTAAATGTTCCCTGAAAAAAAAACATTCAAATAAATAAAATCCGTGGATAATATCAGGAATACACAAACACAGAGGCTGTAGCAATATCTGGGATTGAATTAGCCAAAATGAAACCGGATATTTCCAGTTTCATTCAGTCATATCCGGACAAAGAGGTGTGGAATTCGTATGCAATGGACCGAGAAAATCACAGTAAAAATGGTTTTGGAGACAAGCAAAGTCTTTTCGTTAGGCAAGTGCATAAAATGTCATCTATACAAACAGAAATATCATGTTTGTTTGCTGCCGTTCCTCTAGATTTCTCCCTAGAAAATACGAATGTGTAGAGCTGGTGTCTCCATGTGGAACCAATTAGTGTTTCCAAGCATAAAATTAAATGTTCCCTGAAAAAAAAACATTCAAAAAAAAAAAATCCGTGGATAATATCAGGAATACACAAACACAGAGGCTGTAGCAATATCTGGGATTGAATTAGCCAAAATGAAACCGGATATTTCCAGTTTCATCCAGTCATATCCGGACAAAGTGGTGTGGAATTCGTATGCAATGGATCCACTAAATCACAGGAAAAATGGTTTTGGAGACAAGCAAAGTCTTTTCGTTAGGCAAGTGCATCAAATGTCATCTATACAAACAGAAATATCATGTTTGTTTGCTGCCGTTCCTCTAGATTTCTCCCTAGAAAATACGAATGTGTAGAGCTGGTGTCTCCATGTGGAACCAATTAGTGTTTCCAAGCATGAAATTAAATGTTCCCTGAAAAAAAAACATTCAAAAAAATAAAATCCGTGGATAATATCAGGAATACACAAACACAGAGGCTGTAGCAATATCTGGGATTGAATTAGCCAAAATGAAACCGGATATTTCCAGTTTCATCCAGTCATATCCGGACAAAGTGGTGTGGAATTGATATGAAATGGATCCACTAAATCACAGGAAAAATGGTTTTGGAGACAAGCAAAGTCTTTTCGTTAGGCAAGTGCATAAAATGTCATCTATACAAACAGAAATATCATGTTTGTTTGCCGCAGTTCCTCTAGATTTCTCCCTAGAAAATACGAATGTGTAGAGCTGGTGTCTCCGTGGGCACCAATTAGAGTTTCCAAGGACAAAGTTAAATGATCCCTGATAAAAAAAAAACAAAACAATAAAGTCCGTGGATAATATCAGGAATACACAAACACAGATGCTGTAGCAATATTTCGGTTTGAGTTAGCCAAAACAAAACCGGATATTTCCGGTTTCATCCAGTCATATCCGGACAAAGTGGTGTGGAATTCGTATGCAATGGACCGAGAAAATCACAGTAAAAATGGTTTTGGAGAAAAGCAAAGTCTTTTCGTTAGGCAAGTGCATAAAATGTCATCTAAACAAACAGAAATATCATGTTTGTTTGCCGCAGTTCCTCTAGCTTTCCCCCTAGAAAATACGAATGTGTAGAGCTGGTGTGTCCCTGTGGAACCAATTAGTGTTTCCAAGCATAAAATTAAATGTTCCCTGAAAAAAAAAACATTCAAAAAAAATAAAATCCGTGGATAATACCAGGAATACACAAACACAGATGCTGTAGCAATATTTCGGTTTGAGTTAGCCAAAAAAAATCCGGATATTTCCGGTTTCATCCAGTCATATTCGAACCAACTGGTGTGGAATTCGTATGCAATGGACCGAGAAAATCACAGGAAAAATGGTTTTGGAGAAAAGCAAAGTCTTTTCGTTAGGCAAGTGCATAAAATGTCATCTATACTAACAGAAATAGCATGTTTGTTTGCTGCAGTTCCTCTAGATTTCTCCCTAAAACATAAAAATGTGTAGAACTGGTGTCTCCATGTGGAACCAATTAGTGTTTCCAAGCATAAATTTAAATGTTCCCTGAAAAAAAAACATTCAAAAACATAAAGTCCGTGGATAATATCACGAATACACTAACAAAGAGGCTGTAGCAATATCTGGGATTTAATTAGGCAAAACGAATCCGGATATTTCCGGTTTCATCCAGTCATATTCGGACCAACTGGTGTGGAATTCGTATGCAATGGACCGAGAAAATCACAGTAAAAATGGTTTTGGAGAAAAGCAAAGTCTTTTCGTTAGGCAAGTGCATAAAATGTCATCTATACAAACAGAAATATCATGTTTGTTTGCCGCAGTTCCTCTAGCTTTCTCCATAGAACAAACGAATGTGCAGAGCTGGTGTCTCCATGTGGAACCAATTAGTGTTTCCAAGCATAAAATTAAATGTTCCCTGAAAAAAAAACATGCAAAAAAATAAAGTCCGTGGATAATATCAGGAATACACAAACGCAGAGGCTGTAGCAATATTTCGGTTTGAGTTAGCCGAAACAAAACCGCATATTTCTGGTTTCATCCAGTCATATCCGGACAAAGTGGTGTGGAATTGGTATGCAATGGACCGAGAAAATCACAGGAAAAATGGTTTTGGAGAAAAGCAAAGTCTTTTCGTTAGGCAAGTGCATAAAATGTCATCTATACAAACTTAAATATCATGTATGTTTGCCGCAGTTCCTCTAGCTTTCTCCCTAGAACATAAAAATGTGTAGAGCTGGTGTCTCCATGTGGAACCAATTAGTGTTTCCAAGCATAAAATTAAATGTTCCCTGAAAAAAAAACATTCAAATAAATAAAATCCGTGGATAATATCAGGAATACACAAACACAGAGGCTGTAGCAATATCTGGGATTGAATTAGCCAAAATGAAACCGGATATTTCCAGTTTCATTCAGTCATATCCGGACAAAGAGGTGTGGAATTCGTATGCAATGGACCGAGAAAATCACAGTAAAAATGGTTTTGGAGACAAGCAAAGTCTTTTCGTTAGGCAAGTGCATAAAATGTCATCTATACAAACAGAAATATCATGTTTGTTTGCTGCCGTTCCTCTAGATTTCTCCCTAGAAAATACGAATGTGTAGAGCTGGTGTCTCCATGTGGAACCAATTAGTGTTTCCAAGCATAAAATTAAATGTTCCCTGAAAAAAAAACATTCAAAAAAAAAAATCCGTGGATAATATCAGGAATACACAAACACAGAGGCTGTAGCAATATCTGGGATTGAATTAGCCAAAATGAAACCGGATATTTCCAGTTTCATCCAGTCATATCCGGACAAAGTGGTGTGGAATTCGTATGCAATGGATCCACTAAATCACAGGAAAAATGGTTTTGGAGACAAGCAAAGTCTTTTCGTTAGGCAAGTGCATCAAATGTCATCTATACAAACAGAAATATCATGTTTGTTTGCTGCCGTTCCTCTAGATTTCTCCCTAGAAAATACGAATGTGTAGAGCTGGTGTCTCCATGTGGAACCAATTAGTGTTTCCAAGCATGAAATTAAATGTTCCCTGAAAAAAAAACATTCAAAAAAATAAAATCCGTGGATAATATCAGGAATACACAAACACAGAGGCTGTAGCAATATCTGGGATTGAATTAGCCAAAATGAAACCGGATATTTCCAGTTTCATCCAGTCATATCCGGACAAAGTGGTGTGGAATTGATATGAAATGGATCCACTAAATCACAGGAAAAATGGTTTTGGAGACAAGCAAAGTCTTTTCGTTAGGCAAGTGCATAAAATGTCATCTATACAAACAGAAATATCATGTTTGTTTGCCGCAGTTCCTCTAGATTTCTCCCTAGAAAATACGAATGTGTAGAGCTGGTGTCTCCGTGGGCACCAATTAGAGTTTCCAAGGACAAAGTTAAATGATCCCTGATAAAAAAAAAACAAAACAATAAAGTCCGTGGATAATATCAGGAATACACAAACACAGATGCTGTAGCAATATTTCGGTTTGAGTTAGCCAAAACAAAACCGGATATTTCCGGTTTCATCCAGTCATATCCGGACAAAGTGGTGTGGAATTCGTATGCAATGGACCGAGAAAATCACAGTAAAAATGGTTTTGGAGAAAAGCAAAGTCTTTTCGTTAGGCAAGTGCATAAAATGTCATCTAAACAAACAGAAATATCATGTTTGTTTGCCGCAGTTCCTCTAGCTTTCCCCCTAGAAAATACGAATGTGTAGAGCTGGTGTGTCCCTGTGGAACCAATTAGTGTTTCCAAGCATAAAATTAAATGTTCCCTGAAAAAAAAAACATTCAAAAAAAATAAAATCCGTGGATAATACCAGGAATACACAAACACAGATGCTGTAGCAATATTTCGGTTTGAGTTAGCCAAAAAAAATCCGGATATTTCCGGTTTCATCCAGTCATATTCGAACCAACTGGTGTGGAATTCGTATGCAATGGACCGAGAAAATCACAGGAAAAATGGTTTTGGAGAAAAGCAAAGTCTTTTCGTTAGGCAAGTGCATAAAATGTCATCTATACTAACAGAAATAGCATGTTTGTTTGCTGCAGTTCCTCTAGATTTCTCCCTAAAACATAAAAATGTGTAGAACTGGTGTCTCCATGTGGAACCAATTAGTGTTTCCAAGCATAAATTTAAATGTTCCCTGAAAAAAAAACATTCAAAAACATAAAGTCCGTGGATAATATCACGAATACACTAACAAAGAGGCTGTAGCAATATCTGGGATTTAATTAGGCAAAACGAATCCGGATATTTCCGGTTTCATCCAGTCATATTCGGACCAACTGGTGTGGAATTCGTATGCAATGGACCGAGAAAATCACAGTAAAAATGGTTTTGGAGAAAAGCAAAGTCTTTTCGTTAGGCAAGTGCATAAAATGTCATCTATACAAACAGAAATATCATGTTTGTTTGCCGCAGTTCCTCTAGCTTTCTCCATAGAACAAACGAATGTGCAGAGCTGGTGTCTCCATGTGGAACCAATTAGTGTTTCCAAGCATAAAATTAAATGTTCCCTGAAAAAAAAACATGCAAAAAAATAAAGTCCGTGGATAATATCAGGAATACACAAACGCAGAGGCTGTAGCAATATTTCGGTTTGAGTTAGCCGAAACAAAACCGCATATTTCTGGTTTCATCCAGTCATATCCGGACAAAGTGGTGTGGAATTGGTATGCAATGGACCGAGAAAATCACAGGAAAAATGGTTTTGGAGAAAAGCAAAGTCTTTTCGTTAGGCAAGTGCATAAAATGTCATCTATACAAACAGAAATATCATGTTTGTTTGCCGCAGTTCCTCTAGCTTTCTCCCTAGAAAATACGAATGTGTAGAGCTGGTGTGTCCCTGTGGAACCAGTTAGTGTTTCCAAGCATAAAATTAAATGTTCCCTGAAAAAAAAACATTCAAAAAAATAAAATCCGTGGATAATACCAGGAATACACAAACACAGATGCTGTAGCAATATTTCGGTTTGAGTTAGCCGAAACAAAACCGCATATTTCCGTTTTCATCCATTCATATCTGGACAAAGTGGTGTGGAATTGGTATGCAATGGACCGAGAAAATCACAGGAAAAATGGTTTTGGAGAAAAGCAAAGTCTTTTCGTTAGGCAAGTGCATAAAATGTCATCTATACAAACAGAAATAGCATGTTTGTTTGCCGCAGTTCCTCTAGCTTTCTCCCTAGAAAATACGAATGTGTAGAGCTGGTGTGTCCAAGTGGAACCAATTAGTGTTTCCAAGCATAAAATTAAATGTTCCCAGGAAAAAAAAACATTCAAAAAAATACAGTCCGTGGATAATATCAGGAATACACAAACACAGAGGCTGTAGCAATATTTCGGATTGATTTAGCCAAAATGATACCGGATATTTCCGGTTTCATCCAGTCATATCCGGACAAAGTGGTGTGGAATTCGTATGCAATGGACCGAGAAAATCACAGGAAAAATGGTTTTGGAGAAAAGCAAAGTCTTTTCGTTAGGCAAGTGCATCAAATGTCATCTAGACAAACAGAAATATCATGTTTGTTTGCCGCAGTTCCTCTAGCTTTCTCCCTAGAAAATACGAATGTGTAGAGCTGGTGTGTCCATGTGGAACCAATTAGTGTTTCCAAGCATAAAATTAAATGTTCCCTGAAAAAAAAAACATTCAAAAAAATAAAATCCGTGGATAATACCAGGAATACACAAACACAGATGCTGTACAAATATTTCGGTTTGAGTTAGCCAAAACAAAACCGGATATTTCCGGTTTCATCCAGTAATATCCAGACAAAGTGGTGTGGAATTGGTATGCAATGGACCGAGAAAATCACAGTAAAAATGGTTGTGGAGAAAAGCAAAGTCTTTTCGTTAGGCAAGTGCATCAAATGTCATCTAGACAAACAGAAATAGCATGTTTGTTTGCCGCAGTTCCTCTAGCTTTCTCCCTAGAAAATACGAATGTGTAGAGCTGGAGTCTCCATGTGGAACCAATTAGTGTTTCCAAGCATAAAATTAAATGTTCCCTGAAAAAAAAACTTTCAAAAAAATAAAATCCGTGGATAATATCAGGAATACACAAACAAAGAGGCTGTAGCAATGTTTTGGTTTGAGTTAGCGAAAACAAAACCGGATATTTCCGGTTTCATCCAGTCATATCCGGACAAACTGGTGTGGAATTCGTATGCAATGGACCGAGAAAATCACAGGAAAAATGGCTTTGGAGAAAAGCAAAGTCTTTTCGTTAGGCAAGTGCATCAAATGTCATCTAGACAAACAGAAATAGCATGTTTGTTTGCCGCAGTTCCTCTAGCTTTCTCCATACAACAAACGAATGTGTAGAGCTGGTGTCTCCATGTGGAACCAATTAGTGTTTCCAAGCATAAAATTAAATGTTCCCTGAAAAAAAAAAACATTCAAAAAATACAGTCCGTGGATAATATCAGGAATACACAAACACATTTGCTGTAGCAATATTTCGGTTTGAGTTAGCCAAAAAAACCCGGATATTTCCGGTTTCATCCAGTCATATCCGGACAAAGTGGTGTGGAATTGGTATGCAATGGACCGAGAAAATCACAGTAAAAATGGTTTTGGAGAAAAGCAAAGTCTTTTCGTTAGGCAAGTGCATCAAATGTCATCTAGACAAACAGAAATATCATGTTTGTTTGCCGCAGTTCCTCTAGCTTTCTCCCTAGAACAAACGAATGTGTAGAGCTGGTGTCTCCATGTGGAACCAATTAGTGTTTCCAAGAATAAAATTAAATGTTCCCTGAAAAAAAAAACATTCAAAACCATAAAGTCCGTGGATAATATCAGGAATACACAAACACAGAGGCTGTAGCAATATTTCGGTTTGAGTTAGCCAAATAAAACCGCATATTTCCGGTTTCATCCAGTCATATCCGGACAAAGTGGTGTGGAATTGGTATGCAATGGACCGAGAAAATCACAGGAAAAATGGTTTTGGAGAAAAGCAAAGTCTTTTCGTTAGGCAAGTGCATAAAATGTCATCTAGACAAACAGAAATATCATGTTTGTTTGCCGCAGTTCCTCTAGCATTCTCCCTAGAAAATACGAATGTGTAGAGCTGATGTCTCCGTGTGCACCAATTAGAGTATCCAAGGTCAAAGTTAAATTTTCCCAGAAAAAAAAACATTCAAAAAAATACAGTCCGTGGATAATATCAGGAATACACAAACACAGAGGCTGTAGCAATATTTCGGTTTGAGTTAGCCAAAACAAAACCGCATATTTCCGGTTTCATCCAGTCATATCCAGACAAACTGGTGTGGAATTCGTATGCAATGGACCGAGAAAATCACAGTAAAAATGGTTTTGGAGAAAAGCAAAGTCTTTTCGTTAGGCAAGTGCATAAAATGTCATCTAGACAAACAGAAATATCATGTTTGTTTGCCGCAGTTCCTCTAGCTTTCTCCCTAGAACATAAAAATGTGTAGAGCTGGTGTCTCCATGTGGAACCAATTAGTGTTTCCAAGCATAAAATTAAATGTTCCCTGAAAAAAAAAAAACATTCAAAAAAATAAAGTCCGAGGATCATGTCAGGAATACACAAACAAAGAGGCTGTAGCAATATCTGGGATTGAATTAGCCAAAACGAAACCTGATATTTCCGGTTTCATCCAGTCATATCCGGACAAAGTGGTGTGGAATTCGTATGCAATGGACCGAGAAAATCACAGGAAAAATGGTTGTGGAGAAAAGCAAAGTCTTTTCGTTAGGCATGTGCATAAAATGTCATCTAGACAAACAGAAATATCATGTTTGTTTGCCGCAGTTCCTCTAGCTTTCTCCCTAGAACATAAAAATGTGTAGAGCTGGTGTCTCCATGTGGAAGCAATTAGTGTTTCCAAGCATAAAATTAAATGTTCCCTTAAAAAAACATTCAAAACCATAAAGTCCATGGATAATATCAGGAATACACAAACACAGATCCTGTAGCAATATTTCGGTTTGAGTTAGCCAAAACAAATCCGGATATTTCCGGTTTCATCCAGTCCTATCCGGACAAAGTGGTGTGGAAATCGTATGCAATGGACCGAGAAAATCACAGGAAAAATGGTTTTGGAGAAAAGCAAAGTCTTTTCGTTAGGCAAGTGCATAAAATGTCATCTATACAAACAGAAATATCATGTTTGTTTGCTGCAGTTCCTCTAGCTTTCTCCCTAGAACAAACAAATGTGTAGAGCTGGTGTCTCCATGTGGAACCAATTAGTGTTTCCAAGCATAAAATTAAATGTTCCCAGAAAAAAAAAACATTCAAAAAAATACAGTCCGTGGATAATATCAGGAATACACAAACACAGAGGCTGTAGCAATATTTCGGTTTGATTTAGCCAAAAAAAAACGCATATTTCCGGTTTCATCCAGTCATATCCGGACAAAGTGGTGTGGAATTGGTATGCAATGGACCGAGAAAATCACAGGAAAAATGGTTTTGGAGAAAAGCAAAGTCTTTTCGTTAGGCAAGTGCATAAAATGTCATCTATACAAACAGAAATATCATGTTTGTTTGCCGCAGTTCCTCTAGCTTTCTCCCTAGAAAATACAAATGTGTAGAGCTGGTGTCCCCATGTGGAACCAATTAGTGTTTCCAAGCATAAAATTAAATGTTCCCTGAAAAAAAAAACATTCAAAAAAATAAAATCCGTGGATAATACCAGGAATACACAAACACAGATGCTGTAGCAATATTTCGGTTTGAGTTAGCCAAAACAAAACCGCATATTTCCGGTTTCATCCAGTCATATCCGGACAAAGTGGTGTGGAATTGGTATGCAATGAACCGAGAAAATCACAGGAAAAATGGTTTTGGAGAAAAGCAAAGTCTTTTCGTTAGGCAAGTGCATAAAATGTCATCTATACACACAGAAATATCATGTTTGTTTGCCGCAGTTCCTCTAGCTTTCTCCATAGAAAAAACGAATGTGTAGAGCTCGTGTCTCCATGTGGTTCCAATTAGTGTTTCCAAGCATAAAATGAAATGTTCCCTGAAAAAAAAACATGCAAAAAAATAAAGTCCGTGGATAATATCAGGAATACACAAACACAGAGGCTGTAGCAATATTTCGTTTTGAGTTAGCCAAAACAAAACCGCAGATTTCCGCTTTCATCCAGTCATATCCAGACAAAGTGGTGTGGAATTTGTATGCAATGGACCGAGAAAATCACAGGAAAAATGGTTTTGGAGAAAAGCAAAGTCTTTTCGTTAGGCAAGTGCATAAATTGTCATCTAGACAAACAGAAATATCATGTTTGTTTGCCGCAGTTCCTCTAGATTTCTCCCTAGAAAATACGAATGTGTAGAGCTGGTGTCTCCATGTGGGACCAATTAGTGTTTCCAATCATAAAATTAAATGTTCCCTGAAAAAAAAACATTCAAAAAAATAAAATCCGTGGATAATATCAGGAATACACAAACACAGAGGCTGTAGCAATATTTCGGTTTGAGTTAGCCAAAACAAAACCGCATATTTCCGGTTTCATCCAGTCATATCCGGACAAAGTGGTGTGGAATTGGTATGCAATGGACCGAGAAAATCACAGGAAAAATGGTTTTGGAGAAAAGCAAAGTCTTTTCATTAGGCAAGTGCATAAAATGTCATCTATACAAACAGAAATATCATGTTTGTTTGCCGCAGTTCCTCTAGCTTTCTCCCTAGAAAATACGAATGTGTAGAGCTGGTGTCTCCATGTGGAACCAATTAGTGTTTCAAAGCATAAAATTGAATGTTCCCTGAAAAAAAAAACATTCAAAAAAATAAAGTCCGTGGATAATATCAGGAATACACAAAGAGGCTGTAGCAATATCTGGGATTGAATTAGCCAAAACGAAACCGGATATTTCCGGTTTCATCCAGTCATATCCGGACAAACTGGTGTGGAATTGGTATGCAATGGACTGAGAAAATCACAGTAAAAATGGTTTTGGAGAAAAGCAAAGTCTTTTCGTTAGGCAAGTGCATCAAATGTCATCTAGACAAACAGAAATATCATGTTTGTTTGCCGCAGTTCCTCTAGCTTTCTCCCTAGAAAATACGATTGTGTAGAGCTGGTGTCTCCATGTGGAACCAATTAGTGTTTCCAAGAATAAAATTAAATGTTCCCTGAAAAAAAAAACATTCAAAAAAATAAAGTCCGTGGATAATATCAGGAATACACAAACACAGAGGCTGTAGCAATATTTCGGTTTGAGTTAGCCAAATAAAACCGCATATTTCCGGTTTCATCCAGTCATATCCGGACAAAGTGGTGTGGAATTGGTATGCAATGGACCGAGAAAATCACAGGAAAAATGGTTTTGGAGAAAAGCAAAGTCTTTTCGTTAGGCAAGTGCATAAAATGTCATCTAGACAAACAGAAATATCATGTTTGTTTGCCGCAGTTCCTCTAGCATTCTCCCTAGAAAATACGAATGTGTAGAGCTGATGTCTCCGTGTGCACCAATTAGAGTATCCAAGGTCAAAGTTAAATTTTCCCAGAAAAAAAAAACATTCAAAAAAATACAGTCCGTGGATAATATCAGGAATACACAAACACAGAGGCTGTAGCAATATTTCGGTTTGAGTTAGCCAAAACAAAACCGCATATTTCCGGTTTCATCCAGTCATATCCAGACAAACTGGTGTGGAATTCGTATGCAATGGACCGAGAAAATCACAGGAAAATGGTTTTGGAGAAAAGCAAAGTCTTTTCGTTAGGCAAGTGCATAAAATGTCATCTATACAAACAGAAATATCATGTTTGTTTGCCGCAGTTCCTCTAGCTTTCTCCCTAGAAAATACGAATGTGTAGAGCTGGTGTCTCCATGTGGAACCAATTAGTGTTTCCAAGCATAAAATTAAATGTTCTCTGAAAAAAAAACATTCAAAAAAATAAAATCCGTGGATAATATCAGGAATACACAAACAAATAGGCTGTAGCAATATCTTAGATTGAATTAGCCAAAATGAAACCGGATATTTCCGGTTTCATCCAGTCATATCCGGACAAACTGGTGTGGAATTCGTATGCAATGGACCGAGAAAATCACAGGAAAAATGGTTTTGGAGAAAAGCAAAGTCTTTTCGTTAGGCAAGTGCATAAAATGTCATCTAGACAAACAGAAATATCATGTTTGTTTGCCGCAGTTCCTCTAGCTTTCTCCCTAGAACATAAAAATGTGTAGAGCTGGTGTCTCCATGTGGAACCAATTAGTGTTTCCAAGCATAAAATTAAATGTTCCCTGAAAAAAAAAAACATTCAAAAAAATAAAGTCCGAGGATCATGTCAGGAATACACAAACAAAGAGGCTGTAGCAATATCTGGGATTGAATTAGCCAAAACGAAACCGGATATTTCCGGTTTCATCCAGTCATATCCGGACAAAGTGGTGTGGAATTCGTATGCAATGGACCGAGAAAATCACAGGAAAAATGGTTGTGGAGAAAAGCAAAGTCTTTTCGTTACGCATGTGCATAAAATGTCATCTATACAAACAGAAATATCATGTTTGTTTGCCGCAGTTCCTCTAGCTTTCTCCCTAGAAAATACAAATGTGTAGAGCTGGTGTCTCCATGTGGAACCAATTAGTGTTTCCAAGCATAAAATTAAATGTTCCCTTCAAAAAACATTCAAAACCATAAAGTCCGTGGATAATATCAGGAATACACAAACACAGATGCTGTAGCAATATTTCGGTTTGAGTTAGCCAAAACAAAACCGGATATTTCCGGTTTCATCCAGTCATATCCGGACAAAGTGGTGTGGAATTGGTATGCAATGGACCGAGAAAATCACAGTAAAAATGGTTTTGGAGAAAAGCAAAGTATTTTCGTTAGGCAAGTGCATAAAATGTCATCTATACAAACAGAAATATCATGTTTGTTTGCCGCAGTTCCTCTAGCTTTCTCCCTAGAACATAAAAATGTGTAGAGATGGTGTCTCCATGTGGAAGCAATTAGTGTTTCCAAGCATAAAATTAAATGTTCCCTGAAAAAAAAACATTCAAAAAAATAAAATCCGTGGATAATATCAGGAATACACAAACACAGAGGCTGTAGCAATATTTCGGTTTGAGTTAGCCGAAACAAAACCGCATATTTCCGGTTTCATCCAGTCATATCCGGACAAACTGGTGTGGAATTGGTATGCAATGGACCGAGAAAATCACAGGAAAAATGGTTTTGGAGAAAAGCAAAGTCTTTTCGTTATGCAAGTGCATAAAATGTCATCTATACAAACAGAAATATCATGTTTGTTTGCCGCAGTTCCTCTAGCTTTCTCCCTAGAAAATACGAATGTGTAGAGCTGGTGTCTCCGTGTGCACCAATTAGAGTTTCCAAGGACAAAGTTAAATGTTCCCTAATAAAAAAAAAAAAAAAACAATAAAGTCCGTGGATAATATCAGGAATACACAAACAAAGAGGCTGTAGCAATATATGAGATTGAATTAGCCAAAACGAAACCGAATATTTCCGGTTTCATCCAGTCATATCCGGACAAAGTGGTGTGGAATTTGTATGCAATGGACCGAGAAAATCACAGTAAAAATGGTTTTGGAGAAAAGCAAAGTATTTTCGTTAGGCAAGTGCATAAAATGTCATCTATACAAACAGAAATATCATGTTTGTTTGCCGCAGTTCCTCTAGCTTTCTCCCTAGAACATAAAAATGTGTAGAGATGGTGTCTCCATGTGGAACCAATTAGTGTTTCCAAGCATAAATTAAATGTTCCCTGAAAAAAAAAACATTCAAAAAAATAAAATCCGTGGATAATATCAGGAATACACAAACTCAGAGGCTGTAGCAATATTTCGGTTTGAGTTAGCCGAAACAAAACCGCATATTTCCGGTTTCATCCAGTCATATCCGGACAAAGTGGTGTGGAATTCGTATGCAATGGACCGAGAAAATCACAGGAAAAATGGTTTTGGAGAAAAGCAAAGTCTTTTCGTTAGGCAAGTGCATAAAATGTCATCTAGACAAACAGAAATATCATGTTTGTTTGCCGCAGTTCCTCTAGCTTTCTCCCTAGAAAATACGAATGTGTAGAGCTGGTGTGTCCCTGTGGAACCAATTAGTGTTTCCAAGCATAAAATTAAATGTTCCCTGAAAAAAAAAACATTCAAAAAAATAAAATCCGTGGATAATACCAGGAATACACAAACACAGAGGCTGTAGCAATATTTCGGTTTGAGTTAGCCGAAACATAACCGCATATTTCCGGTTTCATCCAGTCATATCCGGACAAAGTGGTGTGGAATTGGTATGCAATGGACCGAGAAAATAACAGGAAAAATGGTTTTGGAGAAAAGCAAAGTCTTTTCGTTAGGCAAGTGCATAAAATGTCATCTATACAAACAGAAATATCATGTTTGTTTGCCGCAGTTCCTCTAGCTTTCTCCCTAGAAAATACGAATGTGTAGAGCTGGTGTCTCCATGTGCACAAATTAGAGTTTCCAAGCACAAAGTTAAATGTTCCCTAATAAAAAAAACAAAACAATAAAGTCCGTGGATAATATCAGGAATACACAAACACAGAGGCTGTAGCAATATTTCGGTTTGAGTTAGCCAAAACGAAACCGAATATTTCCGGTTTCATCCAGTCATATCCGGACAAAGTGGTGTGGAATTGGTATGCAATGGACCGAGAAAATCACAGTAAAAATGGTTTTGGAGAAAAGCAAAGTCTTTTCGTTAGGCAAGTGCATAAAATGTCATCTATACAAACAGAAATAGCATGTTTGTTTGCCGCAGTTCCTCTAGCTTTCTCCCTAGAAAATACGAATGTGCAGAGCTGGTGTCTCCATGTGGAACCAATTAGTGTTTCCAAGCATAACATTTAATGTTCCCTGAAAAAAAACATTCAAAAAAATAAAATCCGTGGATAATATCAGGAATACACAAACAAAGAGGCTGTAGCAATATCTGAGATTGAATTAGCCACAACGAAACCGGATATTTCCGTTTTCATCCAGTCATATCCGGACAAAGTGGTGTGGAATTCGTATGCAGTGGACCGAGAAAATCACAGGAAAAATGGTTTTGGAGAAAACAAAGTCTTTTCGTTAGGCAAGTGCATCAAATGTCATCTATACAAACTTAAATATCATGTATGTTTGCCGCAGTTCCTCTAGCTTTCTCCCTAGAAAATACGAATGTGTAGAGCTGGTGTCTCCGTGTGCACCAGTTAGAGTTTCCAAGGACAAAGATAAATGATCCCTGATAAAAAAAAACAAAACAATAAAGTCCGTGGATAATATCAGGAATACACAAACACAGATGCTGTAGCAATATTTCGGTTTGAGTTAGCCAAAACAAAACCGGATATTTCCGGTTTCATCCAGTCATATCCGGACAAAGAGGTGTGGAATTGGTATGCAATGGACCGAGAAAATCACAGTAAAAATGGTTTTGGAGAAAAGCAAAGTCTTTTCGTTAGGCAAGTGCATAAAATGTCATCTATACAAACAGAAATAGCATGTTTGTTTGCCACAGTTCCTCTAGGTTTCTCCATAGAACAAACGAATGTGCAGAGCTGGTGTCTCCATGTGGAACCAATTAGTGTTTCCAAGCATAAAATGAAATGTTCCCTGAAAAAAAAACATGCAAAAAAATAAAGTCCGTGGATAATATCAGGAATACACAAACGCAGAGGCTGTAGAAATATTTCGGTTTGAGTTAGCCAAAACAAAACCGCAGATTTCCGTTTTCATCCAGTCATATCCAGACAACGTGGTGTGGAATTTGTATGCAATGGACCGAGAAAATCACAGGAAAAATGGTTTTGGAGAAAAGCAAAGTCTTTTCGTTAGGCAAGTGCATAAAATGTCATCTAGACAAACAGAAATAGCATGTTTGTTTGCCGCAGTTCCTCTAGCTTTCTCCCTACAAAATACGAATGTGTAGAGCTGCTGTCTCCATGTGGAACCAATTAGTGTTTCCAAGCATAAAATTTAATGTTCCCTGAAAAAAAAAAACATTCAAAAAAATAAAATCCGTGGATAATATCAGGAATACACAAACAAAGAGTCTGTAGCAATATCTGAGATTGAATTAGCCAAAACGAAACCGCATATTTCCGGTTTCATCCAGTCATATCCGGACAAAGTGATGTGGAATTCGTATGCAATGGACCGAGAAAATCACAGTAAAAATGGTTTTGGAGAAAAGCAAAGTCTTTTCGTTAGGCAAGTGCATAAAATGTCATCTATACAAACAGAAATAGCATGTTTGTTTGCCGCAGTTCCTCTAGCTTTCTCCCTAGAAAATACAAATGTGTAGAGCTGGTGTCTCCATGTGGAACCAATTAGTGTTTCCAAGCATAAAATTAAATGTTCCCTGAAAAAAAAACATTCAAAAAAAAAATCCGTGGATAACCAGGAATACACAAACACAGATGTTGTAGCAATATTTCAGTTTGAGTTAGCCAAAACAAAACCGGATATTTCCGGTTTCATCCAGTCATATCCGGACAAAGTGGTGTGGAATTGGTATGCAATGGACCGAGAAAATCACAGTAAAAATGGTTTTGGAGAAAAGCAAAGTCTTTTCGTTAGGCAAGTGCATAAAATGTCATCTATACAAACTTAAATATCATGTATGTTTGCCGCAGTTCCTCTAGCTTTCTCCCTAGAACATAAAAATGTGTAGAGCAAGTGTCTCCATGTGGAACCAATTAGTGTTTCCAAGCATAAAATTAAATGTTCCCTGAAAAAAAAAACATTCAAAAAAATAAAGTCCGTGGATAATATCAGGAATACACAAACAAAGAGGCTGCAGCAATATCTGGGATTGAATTAGCCAAAACGAAACCGGATATTTCCGGTTTCATCCAGTCATATCTGGACAAAGTGGTGTGGAATTGGTATGCAATGGAACGAATAAATCACAGGAAAAATGGTTTTGGAGAAAAGCAAAGTCTTTTCGTTAGGCAAGTGCATAAAATGTCATCTATAGAAACAGAAATAGCATGTTTGTTTGCTGCAGTTCCTCTAGATTTCTCCCAAAAACATAAAAATGTGTAGAACTGGTGTCTCCATGTGGAACCAATTAGTGTTTCCAAGCATAAAATTTAATGTTCCCTGAAAAAAAAACATTCAAAAAAATAAAATCCGTGGATAATATCAGGAATACACAAACACAGATGCTGTAGCAATATTTCGGTTTGAGTTAGACAAAACAAAACCGGATATTTCCGGTTTCATCCAGTCATATTCGGACCAACGGGTGTGGAATTCGTATGCAATGGACCGAGAAAATCACAGGAAAAATGGTTTTGGAGAAAAGCAAAGTCTTTTCGTTAGGCAAGTGCATCAAATGTCATCTATATAAACAGAAATAGCATGTTTGTTTGCCGCAGTTCCTCTAGCTTTCTCCCTAGAAAATACGAATGTGTAGAGCTGGTGTGTCCCTGTGGAACCAATTAGTGTTTCCAAGCATAAAATTAAATGTTCCCAGAAAAAAAAACATTCAAAAAAACAAAGTCCGTGGATAATATCAGGAATACACAAACAAAGAGGTTGCAGCAATATCTGTGATTGAATTAGCCAAAATGAAACCGGATATTTCCGGTTTCATCCAGTCATATCCGGAAAAACTGGTGTGGAATTCGTATGCAATGGACCGAGAAAATCACAGGAAAAATGGTTTTGGAGAAAAGCAAAGTCTTTTCGTTAGGCAAGTGTATAAAATGTCATCTAGACAAACAGAAATATCATGTTTGTTTGCCGCAGTTCCTCTAGCTTTCTCCCTAGAACAAACAAATGTGTAGAGCTGGTGTCTCCATGTGGAACCAATTAGTGTTTCCAAGCATAAAATTAAATGTTCCCAGAAAAAAAAACATTCAAAAAATACAGTCCGTGGATAATATCAGGAATACACAAACACAGATGCTGTAGCAATATTTCGGTTTGAGTTAGCCAAAACAAAACCGGATATTTCCGGTTTCATCCAGTCATATCCGGACAAAGTGGTGTGGAATTGGTATGCAATGGACCGAGAAAATCACAGGAAAAATGGTTTTGGAGAAAAGCAAAGTCTTTTCGCTAGGCAAGTGCATAAAATGTCATCTATACAAACAGAAATATCATGTTTGTTTGCCGCAGTTCCTCTAGCTTTCTCCCTAGAAAATACGAATGTGTAGAGCTGGTGTCTCCATGTGCACCAATTAGAGTTTCCCAGCACAAAGTTAAATGTTCCCTAATAAAAAAAAACAAAACAATAAAGTCCGTGGATAATATCAGGAATACACAAACACAGATGCTGTAGCAATATTTCGGTTTGAGTTAGCCAAAACAAAACCGGATATTTCCGGTTTCATCCAGTCATATCCGGACAAAGTGGTGTGGAATTGGTATGCAATGGACCGAGAAAATCACAGTAAAAATGGTTTTGGAGAAAAGCAAAGTCTTTTCGTTAGGCAAGTGCATAAAATGTCATCTATACAAACTTAAATATCATGTATGTTTGCCGCAGTTCCTCTAGCTTTCTCCCTAGAACATAAAAATGTGTAGAGCAAGTGTCTCCATGTGGAACCAATTAGTGTTTCCAAGCATAAAATTAAATGTTCCCTGAAAAAAAAAAACATTCAAAAAAATAAAGTCCGTGGATAATATCAGGAATACACAAACAAAGAGGCTGCAGCAATATCTGGGATTGAATTAGCCAAAACGAAACCGGATATTTCCGGTTTCATCCAGTCATATCTGGACAAAGTGGTGTGGAATTGGTATGCAATGGAACGAATAAATCACAGGAAAAATGGTTTTGGAGAAAAGCAAAGTCTTTTCGTTAGGCAAGTGCATAAAATGTCATCTATACAGACAGAAATAGCATGTTTGTTTGCTGCAGTTCCTCTAGATTTCTCCCTAAAACATAAAAATGTGTAGAACTGGTGTCTCCATGTGGAACCAATTAGTGTTTCCAAGCATAAAATTTAATGTTCCCTGAAAAAAAAACATTCAAAAAAATAAAATCCGTGGATAATATCAGGAATACACAAACACAGATGCTGTAGCAATATTTCGGTTTGAGTTAGACAAAACAAAACCGGATATTTCCGGTTTCATCCAGTCATATTCGGACCAACGGGTGTGGAATTCGTATGCAATGGACCGAGAAAATCACAGGAAAAATGGTTTTGGAGAAAAGCAAAGTCTTTTCGTTAGGCAAGTGCATCAAATGTCATCTATATAAACAGAAATAGCATGTTTGTTTGCCGCAGTTCCTCTAGCTTTCTCCCTAGAACAAACAAATGTGTAGAGCTGGTGTCTCCATGTGGAACCAATTAGTGTTTCCAAGCATAAAATTAAATGTTCCCAGAAAAAAAAAACATTCAAAAAATACAGTCCGTGGATAATATCAGGAATACACAAACACAGAGGCTGTAGCAATATTTCGGTTTGAGTTAGCCAAAACAAAACCGCATATTTCCGGTTTCATCCAGTCATATCCGGACAAAGTGGTGTGGAATTCGTATGCAATGGACCAAGAAAATCACAGGAAAAATGGTTTTGGAGACAAGCAAAGTCTTTTCGTTAGGCAAGTGCATAAAATGTCATCTATACAAACAGAAATATCATGTATGTTTGCCGCAGTTCCTATAGCTTTCTCCCTAGAAAATACGAATGTGTAGAGCTGGTGTCTCCGTGTGCACCAATTAGAGTTTCCAAGGACAAAGTTAAATATTCCCTAATAAAAAAAAACAAAACAATAAAGTCCGTGGATAATATCAGGAATACACAAACAAAGAGGCTGTAGCAATATCTGAGATTGAATTAGCCAAAACGAAACCGAATATTTCCGGTTTCATCCAGTCATATCCGGACAAAGTGGTGTGGAATTCGTATGCAATGGACCGAGAAAATCACAGTAAAAATGGTTTTGGAGAAAAGCAAAGTATTTTCGTTAGGCAAGTGCATAAAATGTCATCTATACAAACAGAAATATCATGTTTGTTTGCCGCAGTTCCTCTAGCTTTCTCCCTAGAACATAAAAATGTGTAGAGCTGGTGTCTCCATGTGGAACCAATTAGTGTTTCCAAGCATAAAATTAAATGTTCCCTGAAAAAAAAAACATTCAAAAAAATAAAATCCGAGGATAATATCAGGAATACACAATCACAGAGGCTGTAGCAATATTTAGGTTTGAGTTAGCCGAAACAAAACCGCATATTTCCGGTTTCATCCAGTCATATCCGGACAAAGTGGTGTGGAATTGGTATGCAATGGACCGAAAAAATCACAGGAAAAATGGTTTTGGAGAAAAGCAAAGTCTTTTCGTTAGGCAAGTGCATAAAATGTCATCTATATAAACAGAAATAGCATGTTTGTTTGCCGCAGTTCCTCTAGCTTTCTCCCTAGAAAATACGAATGTGTAGAGCTGGTGTGTCCCTGTGGAACCAATTAGTGTTTCCAAGCATAAAATTAAATGTTCCCTGAAAAAAAAAAACATTCAAAAAAACAAAGTCCGTGGATAATATCAGGAATACACAAACAAAGAGGTGGCAGCAATATCTGTGATTGAATTAGCCAAAATGAAACCGGATATTTCCGGTTTCATCCAGTCATATCCGGAAAAACTGGTGTGGAATTCGTATGCAATGGACCGAGAAAATCACAGGAAAAATGGTTTTGGAGAAAAGCAAAGTCTTTTCGTTAGGCAAGTGTATAAAATGTCATCTAGACAAACAGAAATATCATGTTTGTTTGCCGCAGTTCCTCTAGCTTTCTCCCTAGAACAAACAAATGTGTAGAGCTGGTGTCTCCATGTGGAACCAATTAGTGTTTCCAAGCATAAAATTAAATGTTCCCAGAAAAAAAAAAACATTCAAAAAATACAGTCCGTGGATAATATCAGGAATACACAAACACAGATGCTGTAGCAATATTTCGGTTTGAGTTAGCCAAAACAAAACCGGATATTTCCGGTTTCATCCAGTCATATCCGGACAAAGTGGTGTGGAATTGGTATGCAATGGACCGAGAAAATCACAGGAAAAATGTTTTTGGAGAGAAGCAAAGTCTTTTCGCTAGGCAAGTGCATAACATGTCATCTATACAAACAGAAATATCATGTTTGTTTGCCGCAGTTCCTCTAGCTTTCTCCCTAGAAAATACGAATGTGTAGAGCTGGTGTCTCCATGTGCACCAATTAGAGTTTCCAAGCACAAAGTTAAATGTTCCCTAATAAAAAAAAACAAAACAATAAAGTCCGTGGATAATATCAGGAATACACAAACACAGATGCTGTAGCAATATTTCGGTTTGATTTAGCCAAAACAAAACCGGATATTTCTGGTTTCATCCAGTCATATCCGGACAAAGTGGTGTGGAATTGGTATGCAATGGACCGAGAAAATCACAGTAAAAATGGTTTTGGAGAAAAGCAAATTCTTTTCGTTAGGCAAGTGCATAAAATGTCATCTATACAAACAGAAATAGCATGTTTGTTTGCCGCAGTTCCTCTAGCTTTCTCCCTAGAAAATACGAATGTGTAGAGCTGGTGTCTCCATGTGGAACCAATTAGTGTTTCCAAGCATAAAATTTAATGTTCCCTGAAAAAAAAACATTCAAAAAAATAAAATCCGTGGATAATATCAGGAATACACAAATAAAGAGGCTGTAGCAATATCTGAGATTGAATTAGCCACAACGAAACCGGATATTTCCGGTTTCACCCAGTCATATCCGGACAAAGTGGTGTGGATTTCGTATGCAATGGACCGAGAAAATCACAGTAAAAATGGTTTTGGAGGAAAGCAAAGTCTTTTCGTTAGGCAAGTGCATAAAATGTCATCTATACAAACAGAAATACCATGTTTGTTTGCTGCAGTTCCTCTAGCTTTCTCCCTAGAACATAAAAATGTGTAGAGCTGGTGTCTCCATGTGGAACCAATTAGTGTATCCAAGCATAAAATTAAATGTTCCCAGAAAAATAAAACAGTCAAAAAAATAAAGTCCGTGGATAATATCAGGAATACACAAACACAGAGGCTGTAGCAATATTTCGGTTTGAGTTAGCCAAAACAAAACCGCATATTTCCAGTTTCATCCAGTCATATCCGGACAAAGTCGTGTGGAATTGGTAGGGAATGGACCGAGAAAATCACAGGAAAAATGGTTTTGGAGAAAAGCAAAGTCTTTTCGTTAGGCAAGTGCATAAAATGTCATCTATACAAACAGAAATAGCATGTTTGTTTGCCGCAGTTCCTCTAGCTTTCTCCCTAGAAAATACAAATGTGTAGAGCTGGTGTGTCCATGTGGAACCAATTAGTGTTTCCAAGCATAAAATTAAATGTTCCCTGAAAAAAAAACATTCAAAAAAATAAAATCCATGGATAATACCAGGAATACACAAACACAGATGCTGTAGCAATATTTCGGTTTGAGTTAGCCAAAACAAATCCGGATATTTCCGGTTTCATCCAGTCATATCCGGAAAAACTGGTGTGGAATTCGTATGCAATGGACCGAGAAAATCACAGGAAAAATGGTTTTTGGAGAAAAGCCAAGTCTTTTCGTTAGGCAAGTGCATAAAATGTCATCTATACAAACAGAAATAGCATGTTTGTTTGCCGCAGTTCCTCTAGCTTTCTCCCTAGAAAATACAAAAGTGTAGAGCTGCTGTCTCCATGTGGAACCAATTAGTGTTTCCAAGCATAAAATTTAATGTTCCCTGAAAAAAAAAACATTCAAAAAATAAAATCCGTGGATAATATCAGGAATACACAAACAAAGAGTCTGTAGCAATATCTGAGATTGAATTAGCCAAAACGAAACCGGATATTTCCGGTTTCATCCAGTCATATCCGGACAAAGTGGTGTGGAATTCGTATGCAATGGACCGAGAAAATCACAGGAAAAATGGTTTTGGAGAAAAGCAAAGTCTTTTCGTTAGGCAAGTGCATAAAATGTCATCTAGACAAACAGAAATAGCATGTTTGTTTGCCGCAGTTCCTCTAGCTTTCTCCCTACAAAATACGAATGTGTAGAGCTGGTGTCTCCATGTGGAACCAATTAGTGTTTCCAAGCATAAAATTAAATGTTCCCTGAAAAAAAAACATTCAAAAAAATAAAATCCGTGGATAATATCAGGAATACACAAACAAAGAGTCTGTAGCAATATCTGAGATTGAATTAGCCAAAACGAAACCGGATATTTCCGGTTTCATCCAGTCTTATCCGGACAACGTGGTGTGGAATTCGTATGCAATGGACCGAGAAAATCACAGGAAAAATGGTTTTGGAGAAAAGCCAAGTCTTTTCGTTAGGCAAGTGCATAAAATGTCATCTAGACAAACAGAAATATCATGTTTGTTTGCCGCAGTTCCTCTAGCTTTCTCCCTACAAAATACGAATGTGTAGAGCTGGTGTCTCCATGTGGAACCAATTAGTGTTTCCAAGCATAAAATTTAATGTTCCCTGAAAAAAAAACATTCAAAAAAATAAAATCCGTGGATAATATCAGGAATACACAAACAAAGAGTCTGTAGCAATATCTGAGATTGAATTAGCCAAAACGAAACCGGATATTTCCGGTTTCATCCAGTCATATCCGGACAAAGTGGTGTGGAATTCGTATGCAATGGACCGAGAAAATCACAGGAAAAATGGTTTTGGAGAAAAGCAAAGTCTTTTCGTTAGGCAAGTGCATAAAATGTCATCTAGACAAACAGAAATAGCATGTTTGTTTGCCGCAGTTCCTCTAGCTTTCTCCCTAGAAAATACGAATGTGTAGAGCTGCTGTCTCCATGTGGAACCAATTAGTGTTTCCAAGCATAAAATTTAATATTCCCAGAAAAAAAAAACATTCAAAAAAATAAAATCCGTGGATAATATCAGGAATACACAAACAAAGAGTCTGTAGCAATATCTGAGATTGAATTAGCCAAAACGAAACCGGATATTTCCGGTTTCATCCAGGCATATCCGGACAAAGTGGTGTGGAATTCGTATGCAATGGACCGAGAAAATCACAGGAAAAATGGTTTTGGAGAAAAGCAAAGTCTTTTCGTTAGGCAAGTGCATAAAATGTCATCTAGACAAACAGAAATAGCATGTTTGTTTGTCGCAGTTCCTCTAGCTTTCTCCCTAGAAAATACGAATGTGTAGAGCTGCTGTCTCCATGTGGAACCAATTAGTGTTTCCAAGCATAAAATTTAATGTTCCCTGAAAAAAAAAAACATTCAAAAAAATAAAATCCGTGGATAATATCAGGAATACACAAACAAAGAGTCTGTAGCAATATCTGAGATTGAATTAGCCAAAACGAAACCGGATATTTCCGGTTTCATCCAGTCATATCCGGACAAAGTGGTGTGGGATTCGTATGCAATGGACCGAGAAAATCACAGTAAAAATGGTTTTGGAGAAAAGCAAAGTCTTTTCGTTAGGCAAGTGCATAAAATGTCATCTATACAAACAGAAATATCATGTTTGTTTGCCGCAGTTCCTCTAGCTTTCTCCCTAGAAAATACAAATGTGTAGAGCTGGTGTCTCCATGTGGAACCAATTAGTGTTTCCAAGCATAAAATTAAATGTTCCCTGAAAAAAAAACATTCAAAAAAAAAAAATCCGTGGATAACCAGGAATACACAAACACAGATGTTGTAGCAATATTTCGGTTTGAGTTAGCCAAAACAAAACCGGATATTTCCGGTTTCATCCAGTCATATCCGGACAAAGTGGTGTGGAATTGGTATGCAATGGACCGAGAAAATCACAGTAAAAATGGTTTTGGAGAAAAGCAAAGTCTTTTCGTTAGGCAAGTGCATAAAATGTCATCTATACAAACTTAAATATCATGTATGTTTGCCGCAGTTCCTCTAGCTTTCTCCCTAGAACATAAAAATGTGTAGAGCAAGTGTCTCCATGTGGAACCAATTAGTGTTTCCAAGCATAAAATTAAATGTTCCTTGAAAAAAAAAACATTCAAAAAAATAAAGTCCGTGGATAATATCAGGAATACACAAACAAAGAGGCTGCAGCAATATCTGGGATTGAATTAGCCAAAACGAAACCGGATATTTCCGGTTTCATCCAGTCATATCTGGACAAAGTGGTGTGGAATTGGTATGCAATGGAACGAATAAATCACAGGAAAAATGGTTTTGGAGAAAAGCAAAGTCTTTTCGTTAGGCAAGTGCATAAAATGTCATCTATAGAAACAGAAATAGCATGTTTGTTTGCTGCAGTTCCTCTAGATTTCTCCCAAAAACATAAAAATGTGTAGAACTGGTGTCTCCATGTGGAACCAATTAGTGTTTCCAAGCATAAAATTTAATGTTCCCTGAAAAAAAAACATTCAAAAAAATAAAATCCGTGGATAATATCAGGAATACACAAACACAGATGCTGTAGCAATATTTCGGTTTGAGTTAGACAAAACAAAACCGGATATTTCCGGTTTCATCCAGTCATATTCGGACCAACGGGTGTGGAATTGGTATGCAATGGACCGAGAAAATCACAGGAAAAATGGTTTTGGAGAAAAGCAAAGTCTTTTCGTTAGGCAAGTGCATCAAATGTCATCTATATAAACAGAAATAGCATGTTTGTTTGCCGCAGTTCCTCTAGCTTTCTCCCTAGAACAAACAAATGTGTAGAGCTGGTGTCTCCATGTGGAACCAATTAGTGTTTCCAAGCATAAAATTAAATGTTCCCAGAAAAAAAAAACATTCAAAAAATACAGTCCGTGGATAATATCAGGAATACACAAACACAGAGGCTGTAGCAATATTTCGGTTTGAGTTAGCCAAAACAAAACCGCATATTTCCGGTTTCATCCAGTCATATCCGGACAAAGTGGTGTGGAATTCGTATGCAATGGACCAAGAAAATCACAGGAAAAATGATTTTGGAGACAAGCAAAGTCTTTTCGTTAGGCAAGTGCATAAAATGTCATCTATACAAACAGAAATATCATGTATGTTTGCCGCAGTTCCTATAGCTTTCTCCCTAGAAAATACGAATGTGTAGAGCTGGTGTCTCCGTGTGCACCAATTAGAGTTTCCAAGGACAAAGTTAAATGTTCCCAAAAAAAAAAAAAAACAAAACAATAAAGTCCGTGGATAATATCAGGAATACACAAACAAAGAGGCTGTAGCAATATCTGAGATTGAATTAGCCAAAACGAAACCGAATATTTCCGGTTTCATCCAGTCATATCCGGACAAAGTGGTGTGGAATTCGTATGCAATGGACCGAGAAAATCACAGTAAAAATGGTTTTGGAGCAAAGCAATGTCTTTTCGTTAGGCAAGTGCATAAAATGTCATCTATACAAACAGAAATATCATGTTTGTTTGCCGCAGTTCCTCTAGCTTTCTCCCTAGAACATAAAAATGTGTAGAGCTGGTGTCTCCATGTGGAACCAATTAGTGTTTCCAAGCATAAAATTAAATGTTCCCTGAAAAAAAAAACATTCAAAAAAATAAAATCCGTGGATAATATCAGGAATACACAATCACAGAGGCTGTAGCAATATTTCGGTTTGAGTTAGCCGAAACAAAACCGCATATTTCCGGTTTCATCCAGTCATATCCGGACAAAGTGGTGTGGAATTGGTATGCAATGGACCGAAAAAATCACAGGAAAAATGGTTTTGGAGAAAAGCAAAGTCTTTTCGTTAGGCAAGTGCATAAAATGTCATCTATATAAACAGAAATAGCATGTTTGTTTGCCGCAGTTCCTCTAGCTTTCTCCCTAGAAAATACGAATGTGTAGAGCTGGTGTGTCCCTGTGGAACCAATTAGTGTTTCCAAGCATAAAATTAAATGTTCCCTGAAAAAAAAACATTCAAAAAAACAAAGTCCGTGGATAATATCAGGAATACACAAACAAAGAGGTTGCAGCAATATCTGTGATTGAATTAGCCAAAATGAAACCGGATATTTCCGGTTTCATCCAGTCATATCCGGAAAAACTGGTGTGGAATTCGTATGCAATGGACCGAGAAAATCACAGGAAAAATGGTTTTGGAGAAAAGCAAAGTCTTTTCGTTAGGCAAGTGTATAAAATGTCATCTAGACAAACAGAAATATCATGTTTGTTTGCCGCAGTTCCTCTAGCTTTCTCCCTAGAACAAACAAATGTGTAGAGCTGGTGTCTCCATGTGGAACCAAATAGTGTTTCCAAGCATAAAATTAAATGTTCCCAGAAAAAAAAAACATTCAAAAAATACAGTCCGTGGATAATATCAGGAATACACAAACACAGAGGCTGTAGCAATATTTCGGTTTGAGTTAGACAAAACAAAACCGGATATTTCCGGTTTCATCCAGTCATATTCGGACCAACGGGTGTGGAATTCGTATGCAATGGACCGAGAAAATCACAGGAAAAATGGTTTTGGAGAAAAGCAAAGTCTTTTCGTTAGGCAAGTGCATCAAATGTCATCTATATAAACAGAAATAGCATGTTTGTTTGCCGCAGTTCCTCTAGCTTTCTCCCTAGAACAAACAAATGTGTAGAGCTGGTGTCTCCATGTGGAACCAATTAGTGTTTCCAAGCATAAAATTAAATGTTCCCAGAAAAAAAAAACATTCAAAAAATACAGTCCGTGGATAATATCAGGAATACACAAACACAGAGGCTGTAGCAATATTTCGGTTTGAGTTAGCCAAAACAAAACCGCATATTTCCGGTTTCATCCAGTCATATCCGGACAAAGTGGTGTGGAATTCGTATGCAATGGACCAAGAAAATCACAGGAAAAATGATTTTGGAGACAAGCAAAGTCTTTTCGTTAGGCAAGTGCATAAAATGTCATCTATACAAACAGAAATATCATGTATGTTTGCCGCAGTTCCTATAGCTTTCTCCCTAGAAAATACGAATGTGTAGAGCTGGTGTCTCCGTGTGCACCAATTAGAGTTTCCAAGGACAAAGTTAAATGTTCCCAAAAAAAAAAAAACAAAACAATAAAGTCCGTGGATAATATCAGGAATACACAAACAAAGAGTCTGTAGCAATATCTGAGATTGAATTAGCCAAAACGAAACCGAATATTTCCGGTTTCATCCAGTCATATCCGGACAAAGTGGTGTGGAATTCGTATGCAATGGACCGAGAAAATCACAGTAAAAATGGTTTTGGAGGAAAGCAAAGTCTTTTCGTTAGGCAAGTGCATAAAATGTCATCTATACAAACAGAAATACCATGTTTGTTTGCTGCAGTTCCTCTAGCTTTCTCCCTAGAACATAAAAATGTGTAGAGCTGGTGTCTCCATGTGGAACCAATTAGTGTATCCAAGCATAAAATTAAATGTTCCCAGAAAAATAAAACAGTCAAAAAAATAAAGTCCGTGGATAATATCAGGAATACACAAACACAGAGGCTGTAGCAATATTTCGGTTTGAGTTAGCCAAAACAAAACCGCATATTTCCAGTTTCATCCAGTCATATCCGGACAAAGTCGTGTGGAATTGGTAGGGAATGGACCGAGAAAATCACAGGAAAAATGGTTTTGGAGAAAAGCAAAGTCTTTTCGTTAGGCAAGTGCATAAAATGTCATCTATACAAACAGAAATAGCATGTTTGTTTGCCGCAGTTCCTCTAGCTTTCTCCCTAGAAAATACAAATGTGTAGAGCTGGTGTGTCCATGTGGAACCAATTAGTGTTTCCAAGCATAAAATTAAATGTTCCCTGAAAAAAAAACATTCAAAAAAATAAAATCCATGGATAATACCAGGAATACACAAACACAGATGCTGTAGCAATATTTCGGTTTGAGTTAGCCAAAACAAATCCGGATATTTCCGGTTTCATCCAGTCATATCCGGAAAAACTGGTGTGGAATTCGTATGCAATGGACCGAGAAAATCACAGGAAAAATGGTTTTGGAGAAAAGCCAAGTCTTTTCGTTAGGCAAGTGCATAAAATGTCATCTATACAAACAGAAATAGCATGTTTGTTTGCCGCAGTTCCTCTAGCTTTCTCCCTAGAAAATACAAAAGTGTAGAGCTGCTGTCTCCATGTGGAACCAATTAGTGTTTCCAAGCATAAAATTTAATGTTCCCTGAAAAAAAAAACATTCAAAAAATAAAATCCGTGGATAATATCAGGAATACACAAACAAAGAGTCTGTAGCAATATCTGAGATTGAATTAGCCAAAACGAAACCGGATATTTCCGGTTTCATCCAGTCATATCCGGACAAAGTGGTGTGGAATTCGTATGCAATGGACCGAGAAAATCACAGGAAAAATGGTTTTGGAGAAAAGCAAAGTCTTTTCGTTAGGCAAGTGCATAAAATGTCATCTAGACAAACAGAAATAGCATGTTTGTTTGCCGCAGTTCCTCTAGCTTTCTCCCTACAAAATACGAATGTGTAGAGCTGGTGTCTCCATGTGGAACCAATTAGTGTTTCCAAGCATAAAATTAAATGTTCCCTGAAAAAAAAACATTCAAAAAAATAAAATCCGTGGATAATATCAGGAATACACAAACAAAGAGTCTGTAGCAATATCTGAGATTGAATTAGCCAAAACGAAACCGGATATTTCCGGTTTCATCCAGTCTTATCCGGACAACGTGGTGTGGAATTCGTATGCAATGGACCGAGAAAATCACAGGAAAAATGGTTTTGGAGAAAAGCCAAGTCTTTTCGTTAGGCAAGTGCATAAAATGTCATCTAGACAAACAGAAATATCATGTTTGTTTGCCGCAGTTCCTCTAGCTTTCTCCCTACAAAATACGAATGTGTAGAGCTGGTGTCTCCATGTGGAACCAATTAGTGTTTCCAAGCATAAAATTTAATGTTCCCTGAAAAAAAAACATTCAAAAAAATAAAATCCGTGGATAATATCAGGAATACACAAACAAAGAGTCTGTAGCAATATCTGAGATTGAATTAGCCAAAACGAAACCGGATATTTCCGGTTTCATCCAGTCATATCCGGACAAAGTGGTGTGGAATTCGTATGCAATGGACCGAGAAAATCACAGGAAAAATGGTTTTGGAGAAAAGCAAAGTCTTTTCGTTAGGCAAGTGCATAAAATGTCATCTAGACAAACAGAAATAGCATGTTTGTTTGCCGCAGTTCCTCTAGCTTTCTCCCTAGAAAATACGAATGTGTAGAGCTGCTGTCTCCATGTGGAACCAATTAGTGTTTCCAAGCATAAAATTTAATATTCCCAGAAAAAAAAAACATTCAAAAAAATAAAATCCGTGGATAATATCAGGAATACACAAACAAAGAGTCTGTAGCAATATCTGAGATTGAATTAGCCAAAACGAAACCGGATATTTCCGGTTTCATCCAGGCATATCCGGACAAAGTGGTGTGGAATTCGTATGCAATGGACCGAGAAAATCACAGGAAAAATGGTTTTGGAGAAAAGCAAAGTCTTTTCGTTAGGCAAGTGCATAAAATGTCATCTAGACAAACAGAAATAGCATGTTTGTTTGTCGCAGTTCCTCTAGCTTTCTCCCTAGAAAATACGAATGTGTAGAGCTGCTGTCTCCATGTGGAACCAATTAGTGTTTCCAAGCATAAAATTTAATGTTCCCTGAAAAAAAAAAACATTCAAAAAAATAAAATCCGTGGATAATATCAGGAATACACAAACAAAGAGTCTGTAGCAATATCTGAGATTGAATTAGCCAAAACGAAACCGGATATTTCCGGTTTCATCCAGTCATATCCGGACAAAGTGGTGTGGGATTCGTATGCAATGGACCGAGAAAATCACAGTAAAAATGGTTTTGGAGAAAAGCAAAGTCTTTTCGTTAGGCAAGTGCATAAAATGTCATCTATACAAACAGAAATATCATGTTTGTTTGCCGCAGTTCCTCTAGCTTTCTCCCTAGAAAATACAAATGTGTAGAGCTGGTGTCTCCATGTGGAACCAATTAGTGTTTCCAAGCATAAAATTAAATGTTCCCTGAAAAAAAAACATTCAAAAAAAAAAAATCCGTGGATAACCAGGAATACACAAACACAGATGTTGTAGCAATATTTCGGTTTGAGTTAGCCAAAACAAAACCGGATATTTCCGGTTTCATCCAGTCATATCCGGACAAAGTGGTGTGGAATTGGTATGCAATGGACCGAGAAAATCACAGTAAAAATGGTTTTGGAGAAAAGCAAAGTCTTTTCGTTAGGCAAGTGCATAAAATGTCATCTATACAAACTTAAATATCATGTATGTTTGCCGCAGTTCCTCTAGCTTTCTCCCTAGAACATAAAAATGTGTAGAGCAAGTGTCTCCATGTGGAACCAATTAGTGTTTCCAAGCATAAAATTAAATGTTCCTTGAAAAAAAAAAACATTCAAAAAAATAAAGTCCGTGGATAATATCAGGAATACACAAACAAAGAGGCTGCAGCAATATCTGGGATTGAATTAGCCAAAACGAAACCGGATATTTCCGGTTTCATCCAGTCATATCTGGACAAAGTGGTGTGGAATTGGTATGCAATGGAACGAATAAATCACAGGAAAAATGGTTTTGGAGAAAAGCAAAGTCTTTTCGTTAGGCAAGTGCATAAAATGTCATCTATAGAAACAGAAATAGCATGTTTGTTTGCTGCAGTTCCTCTAGATTTCTCCCAAAAACATAAAAATGTGTAGAACTGGTGTCTCCATGTGGAACCAATTAGTGTTTCCAAGCATAAAATTTAATGTTCCCTGAAAAAAAAACATTCAAAAAAATAAAATCCGTGGATAATATCAGGAATACACAAACACAGATGCTGTAGCAATATTTCGGTTTGAGTTAGACAAAACAAAACCGGATATTTCCGGTTTCATCCAGTCATATTCGGACCAACGGGTGTGGAATTCGTATGCAATGGACCGAGAAAATCACAGGAAAAATGGTTTTGGAGAAAAGCAAAGTCTTTTCGTTAGGCAAGTGCATCAAATGTCATCTATATAAACAGAAATAGCATGTTTGTTTGCCGCAGTTCCTCTAGCTTTCTCCCTAGAACAAACAAATGTGTAGAGCTGGTGTCTCCATGTGGAACCAATTAGTGTTTCCAAGCATAAAATTAAATGTTCCCAGAAAAAAAAAACATTCAAAAAATACAGTCCGTGGATAATATCAGGAATACACAAACACAGAGGCTGTAGCAATATTTCGGTTTGAGTTAGCCAAAACAAAACCGCATATTTCCGGTTTCATCCAGTCATATCCGGACAAAGTGGTGTGGAATTCGTATGCAATGGACCAAGAAAATCACAGGAAAAATGATTTTGGAGACAAGCAAAGTCTTTTCGTTAGGCAAGTGCATAAAATGTCATCTATACAAACAGAAATATCATGTATGTTTGCCGCAGTTCCTATAGCTTTCTCCCTAGAAAATACGAATGTGTAGAGCTGGTGTCTCCGTGTGCACCAATTAGAGTTTCCAAGGACAAAGTTAAATGTTCCCAAAAAAAAAAAAAAACAAAACAATAAAGTCCGTGGATAATATCAGGAATACACAAACAAAGAGGCTGTAGCAATATCTGAGATTGAATTAGCCAAAACGAAACCGAATATTTCCGGTTTCATCCAGTCATATCCGGACAAAGTGGTGTGGAATTCGTATGCAATGGACCGAGAAAATCACAGTAAAAATGGTTTTGGAGCAAAGCAATGTCTTTTCGTTAGGCAAGTGCATAAAATGTCATCTATACAAACAGAAATATCATGTTTGTTTGCCGCAGTTCCTCTAGCTTTCTCCCTAGAACATAAAAATGTGTAGAGCTGGTGTCTCCATGTGGAACCAATTAGTGTTTCCAAGCATAAAATTAAATGTTCCCTGAAAAAAAAAACATTCAAAAAAATAAAATCCGTGGATAATATCAGGAATACACAATCACAGAGGCTGTAGCAATATTTCGGTTTGAGTTAGCCGAAACAAAACCGCATATTTCCGGTTTCATCCAGTCATATCCGGACAAAGTGGTGTGGAATTGGTATGCAATGGACCGAAAAAATCACAGGAAAAATGGTTTTGGAGAAAAGCAAAGTCTTTTCGTTAGGCAAGTGCATAAAATGTCATCTATATAAACAGAAATAGCATGTTTGTTTGCCGCAGTTCCTCTAGCTTTCTCCCTAGAAAATACGAATGTGTAGAGCTGGTGTGTCCCTGTGGAACCAATTAGTGTTTCCAAGCATAAAATTAAATGTTCCCTGAAAAAAAAACATTCAAAAAAACAAAGTCCGTGGATAATATCAGGAATACACAAACAAAGAGGTTGCAGCAATATCTGTGATTGAATTAGCCAAAATGAAACCGGATATTTCCGGTTTCATCCAGTCATATCCGGAAAAACTGGTGTGGAATTCGTATGCAATGGACCGAGAAAATCACAGGAAAAATGGTTTTGGAGAAAAGCAAAGTCTTTTCGTTAGGCAAGTGTATAAAATGTCATCTAGACAAACAGAAATATCATGTTTGTTTGCCGCAGTTCCTCTAGCTTTCTCCCTAGAACAAACAAATGTGTAGAGCTGGTGTCTCCATGTGGAACCAAATAGTGTTTCCAAGCATAAAATTAAATGTTCCCAGAAAAAAAAAACATTCAAAAAATACAGTCCGTGGATAATATCAGGAATACACAAACACAGAGGCTGTAGCAATATTTCGGTTTGAGTTAGACAAAACAAAACCGGATATTTCCGGTTTCATCCAGTCATATTCGGACCAACGGGTGTGGAATTCGTATGCAATGGACCGAGAAAATCACAGGAAAAATGGTTTTGGAGAAAAGCAAAGTCTTTTCGTTAGGCAAGTGCATCAAATGTCATCTATATAAACAGAAATAGCATGTTTGTTTGCCGCAGTTCCTCTAGCTTTCTCCCTAGAACAAACAAATGTGTAGAGCTGGTGTCTCCATGTGGAACCAATTAGTGTTTCCAAGCATAAAATTAAATGTTCCCAGAAAAAAAAAACATTCAAAAAATACAGTCCGTGGATAATATCAGGAATACACAAACACAGAGGCTGTAGCAATATTTCGGTTTGAGTTAGCCAAAACAAAACCGCATATTTCCGGTTTCATCCAGTCATATCCGGACAAAGTGGTGTGGAATTCGTATGCAATGGACCAAGAAAATCACAGGAAAAATGATTTTGGAGACAAGCAAAGTCTTTTCGTTAGGCAAGTGCATAAAATGTCATCTATACAAACAGAAATATCATGTATGTTTGCCGCAGTTCCTATAGCTTTCTCCCTAGAAAATACGAATGTGTAGAGCTGGTGTCTCCGTGTGCACCAATTAGAGTTTCCAAGGACAAAGTTAAATGTTCCCAAAAAAAAAAAAAACAAAACAATAAAGTCCGTGGATAATATCAGGAATACACAAACAAAGAGGCTGTAGCAATATCTGAGATTGAATTAGCCAAAACGAAACCGAATATTTCCGGTTTCATCCAGTCATATCCGGACAAAGTGGTGTGGAATTCGTATGCAATGGACCGAGAAAATCACAGTAAAAATGGTTTTGGAGCAAAGCAATGTCTTTTCGTTAGGCAAGTGCATAAAATGTCATCTATACAAACAGAAATATCATGTTTGTTTGCCGCAGTTCCTCTAGCTTTCTCCCTAGAACATAAAAATGTGTAGAGCTGGTGTCTCCATGTGGAACCAATTAGTGTTTCCAAGCATAAAATTAAATGTTCCCTGAAAAAAAAAAACATTCAAAAAAATAAAATCCGTGGATAATATCAGGAATACACAATCACAGAGGCTGTAGCAATATTTCGGTTTGAGTTAGCCGAAACAAAACCGCATATTTCCGGTTTCATCCAGTCATATCCGGACAAAGTGGTGTGGAATTGGTATGCAATGGACCGAAAAAATCACAGGAAAAATGGTTTTGGAGAAAAGCAAAGTCTTTTCGTTAGGCAAGTGCATAAAATGTCATCTATATAAACAGAAATAGCATGTTTGTTTGCCGCAGTTCCTCTAGCTTTCTCCCTAGAAAATACGAATGTGTAGAGCTGGTGTGTCCCTGTGGAACCAATTAGTGTTTCCAAGCATAAAATTAAATGTTCCCTGAAAAAAAAACATTCAAAAAAACAAAGTCCGTGGATAATATCAGGAATACACAAACAAAGAGGTTGCAGCAATATCTGTGATTGAATTAGCCAAAATGAAACCGGATATTTCCGGTTTCATCCAGTCATATCCGGAAAAACTGGTGTGGAATTCGTATGCAATGGACCGAGAAAATCACAGGAAAAATGGTTTTGGAGAAAAGCAAAGTCTTTTCGTTAGGCAAGTGTATAAAATGTCATCTAGACAAACAGAAATATCATGTTTGTTTGCCGCAGTTCCTCTAGCTTTCTCCCTAGAACAAACAAATGTGTAGAGCTGGTGTCTCCATGTGGAACCAAATAGTGTTTCCAAGCATAAAATTAAATGTTCCCAGAAAAAAAAAAACATTCAAAAAATACAGTCCGTGGATAATATCAGGAATACACAAACACAGAGGCTGTAGCAATATTTCGGTTTGAGTTAGCCAAAACAAAACCGGATATTTCCGGTTTCATCCAGTCATATCCGGACAAAGTGGTGTGGAATTGGTATGCAATGGACCGAGAAAATCACAGGAAAAATGGTTTTGGAGAAAAGCAAAGTCTTTTCGCTAGGCAAGTGCATAAAATGTCATCTATACAAACAGAAATATCATGTTTGTTTGCCGCAGTTCCTCTAGCTTTCTCCCTAGAACAAACAAATGTGTAGAGCTGGTGTCTCCATGTGGAACCAATTAGAGTTTCCAAGCATAAAATTTAATGTTCCCTGAAAAAAAAACATTCAAAAAAATAAAATCCGTGGATAATATCAGGAATACACAAACACAGAGGCTGTAGCAATATCTGAGATTGAATTAGCCAAAACGAAACCGGATATTTCCGGTTTCATCCAGTCATATCCGGACAAAGTGGTGTGGAATTGGTATGCAATGGAACGAATAAATCACAGGAAAAATGGTTTTGGAGAAAAGCAAAGTCTTTTCGTTAGGCAAGTGCATAAAATGTCATCTAGACAAACAGAAATAGCATGTTTGTTTGCCGCAGTTCCTCTAGCTTTCTCCCTACAAAATACGAATGTGTAGAGCTGCTGTCTCCATGTGGAACCAATTAGTGTTTCCAAGCATAAAATTTAATGTTCCCTGAAAAAAAAAACATTCAAAAAAATAAAATCCGTGGATAATATCAGGAATACACAAACAAAGAGTCTGTAGCAATATCTGAGATTGAATTAGCCAAAACGAAACCGGATATTTCCGGTTTCATCCAGTCATATCCGGACAAAGTGGTGTGGAATTCGTATGCAATGGACCGAGAAAATCAGAGTAAAAATGGTTTTGGAGAAAAGCAAAGTCTTTTCGTTAGGCAAGTGCATAAAATGTCATCTATACAAACAGAAATATCATGTTTGTTTGCCGCAGTTCCTCTAGCTTTCTCCCTAGAAAATACAAATGTGTAGAGCTGGTGTCTCCATGTGGAACCAATTAGTGTTTCCAAGCATAAAATTAAATGTTCCCTGAAAAAAAAACATTCAAAAAAAAAAAATCCGTGGATAACCAGGAATACACAAACACAGATGTTGTAGCAATATTTCGGTTTGAGTTAGCCAAAACAAAACCGGATATTTCCGGTTTCATCCAGTCATATCCGGACAAAGTGGTGTGGAATTGGTATGCAATGGACCGAGAAAATCCCAGTAAAAATGGTTTTGGAGAAAAGCAAAGTCTTTTCGTTAGGCAAGTGCATAAAATGTCATCTATACAAACAGAAATATCATGTTTGTTTGCCGCAGTTCCTCTAGCTTTCTCCCTAGAACATAAAAATGTGTAGAGCAAGTGTCTCCATGTGGAACCAATTAGTGTTTCCAAGCATAAAATTAAATGTTCCCTGAAAAAAAAAAACATTCAAAAAAATAAAGTCCGTGGATAATATCAGGAATACACAAACAAAGAGGCTGCAGCAATATCTGGGATTGAATTAGCCAAAACGAAACCGGATATTTCCGGTTTCATCCAGTCATATCTGGACAAAGTGGTGTGGAATTGGTATGCAATGGAACGAATAAATCACAGGAAAAATGGTTTTGGAGAAAAGCAAAGTCTTTTCGTTAGGCAAGTGCATAAAATGTCATCTATAGAAACAGAAATAGCATGTTTGTTTGCTGCAGTTCCTCTAGATTTCTCCCAAAAACATAAAAATGTGTAGAACTGGTGTCTCCATGTGGAACCAATTAGTGTTTCCAAGCATAAAATTTAATGTTCCCTGAAAAAAAAACATTCAAAAAAATAAAATCCGTGGATAATATCAGGAATACACAAACACAGATGCTGTAGCAATATTTCGGTTTGAGTTAGACAAAACAAAACCGGATATTTCCGGTTTCATCCAGTCATATTCGGACCAACGGGTGTGGAATTCGTATGCAATGGACCGAGAAAATCACAGGAAAAATGGTTTTGGAGAAAAGCAAAGTCTTTTCGTTAGGCAAGTGCATCAAATGTCATCTATATAAACAGAAATAGCATGTTTGTTTGCCGCAGTTCCTCTAGCTTTCTCCCTAGAACAAACAAATGTGTAGAGCTGGTGTCTCCATGTGGAACCAATTAGTGTTTCCAAGCATAAAATTTAATGTTCCCTGAAAAAAAAACATTCAAAAAAATAAAATCCGTGGATAATATCAGGAATACACAAACAAAGAGGCTGTAGCAATATCTGAGATTGAATTAGCCAAAACGAAACCGAATATTTCCGGTTTCATCCAGTCATATCCGGACAAAGTGGTGTGGAATTCGTATGCAATGGACCAAGAAAATCACAGTAAAAATGGTTTTGGAGAAAAGCAAAGTATTTTCGTTAGGCAAGTGCATAAAATGTCATCTATACAAACAGAAATATCATGTTTGTTTGCCGCAGTTCCTCTAGCTTTCTCCCTAGAACATAAAAATGTGTAGAGCTGGTGTCTCCATGTGGAACCAATTAGTGTTTCCAAGCATAAAATTAAATGTTCCCTGAAAAAAAAAAAACATTCAAAAAAATAAAATCCGTGGATAATATCAGGAATACACAATCACAGAGGCTGTAGCAATATTTCGGTTTGAGTTAGCCGAAACAAAACCGCTTATTTCCGGTTTCATCCAGTCATATCCGGACAAAGTGGTGTGGAATTGGTATGCAATGGACCGAAAAAATCACAGGAAAAATGGTTTTGGAGAAAAGCAAAGTCTTTTCGTTAGGCAAGTGCATAAAATGTCATCTATATAAACAGAAATAGCATGTTTGTTTGCCGCAGTTCCTCTAGCTTTCTCCCTAGAAAATACGAATGTGTAGAGCTGGTGTGTCCCTGTGGAACCAATTAGTGTTTCCAAGCATAAAATTAAATGTTCCCTGAAAAAAAAACATTCAAAAAAACAAAGTCAGTGGATAATATCAGGAATACACAAACAAAGAGGTTGCAGCAATATCTGTGATTGAATTAGCCAAAATGAAACCGGATATTTCCGGTTTCATCCAGTCATATCCGGACAAAGTGGTGTGGAATTCGTATGCAATGGACCGAGAAAATCACAGGAAAAATGGTTTTGGAGAAAAGCAAAGTCTTTTCGTTAGGCAAGTGTATAAAATGTCATCTAGACAAACAGAAATATCATGTTTGTTTGCCGCAGTTCCTCTAGCTTTCTCCCTAGAACAAACAAATGTGTAGAGCTGGTGTCTCCATGTGGAACCAATTAGTGTTTCCAAGCATAAAATTAAATGTTCCCAGAAAAAAAAAAACATTCAAAAAATACAGTCCGTGGATAATATCAGGAATACACAAACACAGAGGCTGTAGCAATATTTCGGTTTGAGTTAGCCAAAACAAAACCGGATATTTCCGGTTTCATCCAGTCATATCCGGACAAAGTGGTGTGGAATTGGTATGCAATGGACCGAGAAAATCACAGGAAAAATGGTTTTGGAGAAAAGCAAAGTCTTTTCGCTAGGCAAGTGCATAAAATGTCATCTATACAAACAGAAATATCATGTTTGTTTGCCGCAGTTCCTCTAGCTTTCTCCCTAGAAAATACGAATGTGTAGAGCTGGTGTCTCCATGTGCACCAATTAGAGTTTCCAAGCACAAAGTTAAATGTTCCCTAATAAAAAAAAACAAAACAATAAAGTCCGTGGATAATATCAGGAATACACAAACACAGATGCTGTAGCAATATTTCGGTTTGATTTAGCCAAAACAAAACCGGATATTTCTGGTTTCATCCAGTCATATCCGGACAAAGTGGTGTGGAATTGGTATGCAATGGACCGAGAAAATCACAGTAAAAATGGTTTTGGAGAAAAGCAAATTCTTTTCGTTAGGCAAGTGCATAAAATGTCATCTATACAAACAGAAATAGCATGTTTGTTTGCCGCAGTTCCTCTAGCTTTCTCCCTAGAAAATACGAATGTGTAGAGCTGGTGTCTCCATGTGGAACCAATTAGTGTTTCCAAGCATAAAATTTAATGTTCCCTGAAAAAAAAAACATTCAAAAAAATAAAATCCGTGGATAATATCAGGAATACACAAATAAAGAGGCTGTAGCAATATCTGAGATTGAATTAGCCACAACGAAACCGGATATTTCCGGTTTCATCCAGTCATATCCGGACAAAGTGGTGTGGAATTCGTATGCAATGGACCGAGAAAATCACAGTAAAAATGGTTTTGGAGAAAAGCAAAGTCTTTTCGTTAGGCAAGTGCATAAAATGTCATCTATACAAACAGAAATATCATGTTTGTTTGCCGCAGTTCCTCTAGCTTTCTCCCTAGAACATAAAAATGTGTAGAGCTGGTGTCTCCATGTGGAACCAATTAGTGTATCCAAGCATAAAATTAAATGTTCCCAGAAAAATAAAACAGTCAAAAAAATAAAGTCCGTGGATAATATCAGGAATACACAAACACAGAGGCTGTAGCAATATTTCGGTTTGAGTTAGCCAAAACAAAACCGCATATTTCCAGTTTCATCCAGTCATATCCGGACAAAGTCGTGTGGAATTGGTAGGCAATGGACCGAGAAAATCACAGGAAAAATGGTTTTGGAGAAAAGCAAAGTCTTTTCGTTAGGCAAGTGCATAAAATGTCATCTATACAAACAGAAATAGCATGTTTGTTTGCCGCAGTTCCTCTAGCTTTCTCCCTAGAAAATACAAATGTGTAGAGCTGGTGTGTCCATGTGGAACCAATTAGTGTTTCCAAGCATAAAATTAAATGTTCCCTGAAAAAAAAAAACATTCAAAAAAATAAAATCCATGGATAATACCAGGAATACACAAACACAGATGCTGTAGCAATATTTCGGTTTGAGTTAGCCAAAACAAATCCGGATATTTCCGGTTTCATCCAGTCATATCCGGAAAAACTGGTGTGGAATTCGTATGCAATGGACCGAGAAAATCACAGGAAAAATGGTTTTGGAGAAAAGCCAAGTCTTTTCGTTAGGCAAGTGCATAAAATGTCATCTATACAAACAGAAATATCATGTTTGTTTGCCGCAGTTCCTCTAGCTTTCTCCCTAGAAAATACAAATGTGTAGAGCTGGTGTGTCCATGTGGAACCAATTAGTGTTTCCAAGCATAAAATTAAATGTTCCCAGAAAAAAAAAACATTCAAAAAATACAGTCCGTGGATAATATCAGGAATACACAAACACAGAGGCTGTAGCAATATTTCGGTTTGAGTTAGCCAAAACAAAACCGCATATTTCCGGTTTCATCCAGTCATATCCGGACAAAGTGGTGTGGAATTCGTATGCAATGGACCAAGAAAATCACAGGAAAAATGGTTTTGGAGACAAGCAAAGTCTTTTCGTTAGGCAAGTGCATAAAATGTCATCTATACAAACAGAAATATCATGTATGTTTGCCGCAGTTCCTATAGCTTTCTCCCTAGAAAATACGAATGTGTAGAGCTGGTGTCTCCGTGTGCACCAATTAGAATTTCCAAGGACAAAGTTAAATGTTCCCTAATAAAAAAAAACAAAACAATAAAGTCCGTGGATAATATCAGGAATACACAAACAAAGAGGCTGTAGCAATATCTGAGATTGAATTAGCCAAAACGAAACCGAATATTTCCGGTTTCATCCAGTCATATCCGGACAAAGTGGTGTGGAATTCGTATGCAATGGACCGAGAAAATCACAGGAAAAATGGTTTTGGAGAAAAGCAAAGTATTTTCGTTAGGCAAGTGCATAAAATGTCATCTATACAAACAGAAATATCATGTTTGTTTGCCGCAGTTCCTCTAGCTTTCTCCCTAGAACATAAAAATGTGTAGAGCTGGTGTCTCCATGTGGAACCAATTAGTGTTTCCAAGCATAAAATTAAATGTTCCCTGAAAAAAAAAAACATTCAAAAAAATAAAATCCGTGGATAATATCAGGAATACACAATCACAGAGGCTGTAGCAATATTTCGGTTTGAGTTAGCCGAAACAAAACCGCATATTTCCGGTTTCATCCAGTCATATCCGGACAAAGTGGTGTGGAATTGGTATGCAATGGAACGAAAAAATCACAGGAAAAATGGTTTTGGAGAAAAGCAAAGTCTTTTCGTTAGGCAAGTGCATAAAATGTCATCTATATAAACAGAAATAGCATGTTTGTTTGCCGCAGTTCCTCTAGCTTTCTCCCTAGAAAATACGAATGTGTAGAGCTGGTGTGTCCCTGTGGAACCAATTAGTGTTTCCAAGCATAAAATTAAATGTTCCCTGAAAAAAAAAACATTCAAAAAAACAAAGTCCGTGGATAATATCAGGAATACACAAACAAAGAGGTTGCAGCAATATCTGGGATTGAATTAGCCAAAATGAAACCGGATATTTCCGGTTTCATCCAGTCATATCTGGACAAAGTGGTGTGGAATTGGTATGCAATGGAACGAATAAATCACAGGAAAAATGGTTTTGGAGAAAAGCAAAGTCTTTTCGTTAGGCAAGTGCATAAAATGTCATCTATAGAAACAGAAATAGCATGTTTGTTTGCTGCAGTTCCTCTAGATTTCTCCCAAAAACATAAAAATGTGTAGAACTGGTGTCTCCATGTGGAACCAATTAGTGTTTCCAAGCATAAAATTTAATGTTCCCTGAAAAAAAAAAACATTCAAAAAAATAAAATCCGTGGATAATATCAGGAATACACAAACACAGATGCTGTAGCAATATTTCGGTTTGAGTTAGACAAAACAAAACCGGATATTTCCGGTTTCATCCAGTCATATTCGGACCAACGGGTGTGGAATTCGTATGCAATGGACCGAGAAAATCACAGGAAAAATGGTTTTGGAGAAAAGCAAAGTCTTTTCGTTAGGCAAGTGCATCAAATGTCATCTATATAAACAGAAATAGCATGTTTGTTTGCCGCAGTTCCTCTAGCTTTCTCCCTAGAACAAACAAATGTGTAGAGCTGGTGTCTCCATGTGGAACCAATTAGTGTTTCCAAGCATAAAATTAAATGTTCCCAGAAAAAAAAAAAAATTCAAAAAATACAGTCCGTGGATAATATCAGGAATACACAAACACAGAGGCTGTAGCAATATTTCGGTTTGAGTTAGCCAAAACAAAACCGCATATTTCCGGTTTCATCCAGTCATATCCGGACAAAGTGGTGTGGAATTCGTATGCAATGGACCAAGAAAATCACAGGAAAAATGGTTTTGGAGACAAGCAAAGTCTTTTCATTAGGCAAGTGCATAAAATGTCATCTATACAAACAGAAATATCATGTATGTTTGCCGCAGTTCCTATAGCTTTCTCCCTAGAAAATACGAATGTGTAGAGCTGGTGTCTCCGTGTGCACCAATTAGAGTTTCCAAGGACAAAGTTAAATGTTCCCTAATAAAAAAAAACAAAACAATAAAGTCCGTGGATAATATCAGGAATACACAAACAAAGAGGCTGTAGCAATATCTGAGATTGAATTAGCCAAAACGAAACCGAATATTTCCGGTTTCATCCAGTCATATCCGGACAAAGTGGTGTGGAATTCGTATGCAATGGACCGAGAAAATCACAGTAAAAATGGTTTTGGAGAAAAGCAAAGTATTTTCGTTAGGCAAGTGCATAAAATGTCATCTATACAAACAGAAATATCATGTTTGTTTGCCGCAGTACCTCTAGCTTTCTCCCTAGAAAATACGAATGTGTAGAGCTGGTGTCTCCATGTGGAACCAATTAGTGTTTCCAAGCATAAAATTTAATGTTCCCTGAAAAAAAAAACATTCAAAAAAATAAAATCCGTGGATAATATCAGGAATACACAAATAAAGAGGCTGTAGAAATATCTGAGATTGAATTAGCCACAACGAAACCGGATATTTCCGGTTTCATCCAGTCATATCCGGACAAAGTGGTGTGGAATTCGTATGCAATGGACCGAGAAAATCACAGTAAAAATGGTTTTGGAGAAAAGCAAAGTCTTTTCGTTAGGCAAGTGCATAAAATGTCATCTATACAAACAGAAATATCATGTTTGTTTGCCGCAGTTCCTCTAGCTTTCTCCCTAGAACATAGAAATGTGTAGAGCTGGTGTCTCCATGTGGAACCAATTAGTGTATACAAGCATAAAATTAAATGTTCCCAGAAAAATAAAACAGTCAAAAAAATAAAGTCCGTGGATAATATCAGGAATACACAAACACAGAGGCTGTAGCAATATTTCGGTTTGAGTTAGCCAAAACAAAACCGCATATTTCCAGTTTCATCCAGTCATATCCGTACAAAGTCGTGTGGAATTGGTAGGCAATGGACCGAGAAAATCACAGGAAAAATGGTTTTGGAGAAAAGCAAAGTCTTTTCGTTAGGCAAGTGCATAAAATGTCATCTATACAAACAGAAATAGCATGTTTGTTTGCCGCAGTTCCTCTAGCTTTCTCCCTAGAAAATACAAATGTGTAGAGCTGGTGTGTCCATGTGGAACCAATTAGTGTTTCCAAGCATAAAATTAAATGTTCCCTGAAAAAAAAAAACATTCAAAAAAATAAAATCCATGGATAATACCAGGAATACACAAACACAGATGCTGTAGCAATATTTCGGTTTGAGTTAGCCAAAACAAATCCGGATATTTCCGGTTTCATCCAGTCATATCCGGAAAAACTGGTGTGGAATTCGTATGCAATGGACCGAGAAAATCACAGGAAAAATGGTTTTGGAGAAAAGCCAAGTCTTTTCGTTAGGCAAGTGCATAAAATGTCATCTATACAAACAGAAATATCATGTTTGTTTGCCGCAGTTCCTCTAGCTTTCTCCCTACAAAATACGAATGTGTAGAGCTGGTGTCTCCATGTGGAACCAATTAGTGTTTCCAAGCATAAAATTTAATGTTCCCTGAAAAAAAAAACATTCAAAAAAATAAAATCCGTGGATAATATCAGGAATACACAATCACAGAGGCTGTAGCAATATTTCGGTTTGAGTTAGCCGAAACAAAACCGCATATTTCCGGTTTCATCCAGTCATATCCGGACAAAGTGGTGTGGAATTGGTATGCAATGGACCGAAAAAATCACAGGAAAAATGGTTTTGGAGAAAAGCAAAGTCTTTTCGTTAGGCAAGTGCATAAAATGTCATCTATATAAACAGAAATAGCATGTTTGTTTGCCGCAGTTCCTCTAGCTTTCTCCCTAGAAAATACGAATGTGTAGAGCTGGTGTGTCCCTGTGGAACCAATTAGTGTTTCCAAGCATAAAATTAAATGTTCCCTGAAAAAAAAAACATTCAAAAAAACAAAGTCCGTGGATAATATCAGGAATACACAAACAAAGAGGTTGCAGCAATATCTGTGATTGAATTAGCCAAAATGAAACCGGATATTTCCGGTTTCATCCAGTCATATCCGTTAAAACTGGTGTGGAATTCGTATGCAATGGACCGAGAAAATCACAGGAAAAATGGTTTTGGAGAAAAGCAAAGTCTTTTCGTTAGGCAAGTGTATAAAATGTCATCTAGACAAACAGAAATATCATGTATGTTTGCCGCAGTTCCTATAGCTTTCTCCCTAGAACAAACAAATGTGTAGAGCTGGTGTCTCCATGTGGAACCAATTAATGTTTCCAAGCATAAAATTAAATGTTCCCAGAAAAAAAAAAAACATTCAAAAAATACAGTCCGTGGATAATATCAGGAATACACAAACACAGAGGCTGTAGCAATATTTCGGTTTGAGTTAGCCAAAACAAAACCGGATATTTCTGGTTTCATCCAGTCATATCCGGACAAAGTGGTGTGGAATTGGTATGCAATGGACCGAGAAAATCACAGGAAAAATGGTTTTGGAGAAAAGCAAAATCTTTTCGTTAGGCAAGTGCATAAAATGTCATCTAGACAAACAGAAATATCATGTTTGTTTGCCGCAGTTCCTCTAGCTTTCTCCCTAGAAAATACGAATGTGTAGAGCTGGTGTCTCCATGTGCACCAATTAGAGTTTCCAAGCACAAAGTTAAATGTTCCCTAATAAAAAAAAAACAAAACAATAAAGTCCGTGGATAATATCAGGAATACACAAACACAGATGCTGTAGCAATATTTCGGTTTGATTTAGCCAAAACAAAACCGGATATTTCTGGTTTCATCCAGTCATATCCGGACAAAGTGGTGTGGAATTGGTATGCAATGGACCGAGAAAATCACAGTAAAAATGGTTTTGGAGAAAAGCAAATTCTTTTCGTTAGGCAAGTGCATAAAATGTCATCTATACAAACAGAAATAGCATGTTTGTTTGCCGCAGTTCCTCTAGCTTTCTCCCTAGAAAATACGAATGTGTAGAGCTGGTGTCTCCATGTGGAACCAATTAGTGTTTCCAAGCATAAAATTTAATGTTCCCTGAAAAAAAAAACATTCAAAAAAATAAAATCCGTGGATAATATCAGGAATACACAAATAAAGAGGCTGTAGCAATATCTGAGATTGAATTAGCCACAACGGAACCGGATATTTCCGGTTTCATCCAGTCATATCCGGACAAAGTGGTGTGGAATTCGTATGCAATGGACCGAGAAAATCACAGTAAAAATGGTTTTGGAGAAAAGCAAAGTCTTTTCGTTAGGCAAGTGCATAAAATGTCATCTATACAAACAGAAATATCATGTTTGTTTGCCGCAGTTCCTCTAGCTTTCTCCCTAGAACATAAAAATGTGTAGAGCTGGTGTCTCCATGTGGAACCAATTAGTGTATCCAAGCATAAAATTAAATGTTCCCAGAAAAATAAAACAGTCAAAAAAATAAAGTCCGTGGACAATATCAGGAATACACAAACACAGAGGCTGTAGCAATATTTCGGTTTGAGTTAGCCAAAACAAAACCGCATATTTCCAGTTTCATCCAGTCATATCCGGACAAAGTCGTGTGGAATTGGTAGGCAATGGACCGAGAAAATCACAGGAAAAATGGTTTTGGAGAAAAGCAAAGTCTTTTCGTTAGGCAAGTGCATAAAATGTCATCTATACAAACAGAAATAGCATGTTTGTTTGCCGCAGTTCCTCTAGCTTTCTCCCTAGAAAATACGAATGTGTAGAGCTGGTGTCTCCATGTGGAACCAATTAGTGTTTCCAAGCATAAAATTTAATGTTCCCTGAAAAAAAAAACATTCAAAAAAATAAAATCCGTGGATAATATCAGGAATACACAAACAAAGAGTCTGTAGCAATATCTGAGATTGAATTAGCCAAAACGAAACCGGATATTTCCGGTTTCATCCAGTCATATCCGGACAAAGTGGTGTGGAATTCGTATGCAATGGACCGAGAAAATCACAGGAAAAATGGTTTTGGAGAAAAGCAAAGTCTTTTCGTTAGGCAAGTGCATAAAATGTCATCTAGACAAACAGAAATAGCATGTTTGTTTGCCGCAGTTCCTCTAGCTTTCTCCCTACAAAATACGAATGTGTAGAGCTGCTGTCTCCATGTGGAACCAATTAGTGTTTCCAAGCATAAAATTTAATGTTCCCTGAAAAAAAAAACATTCAAAACAATAAAGTCCGTGGATAATATCAGGAATACACAAACAAAGAGTCTGTAGCAATATCTGAGATTGAATTAGCCAAAACGAAACCGGATATTTCCGGTTTCATCCAGTCATATCCGGACAAAGTGGTGTGGAATTCGTATGCAATGGACCGAGAAAATCACAGTAAAAATGGTTTTGGAGAAAAGCAAAGTCTTTTCGTTAGGCAAGTGCATAAAATGTCATCTATACAAACAGAAATATCATGTTTGTTTGCCGCAGTTCCTCTAGCTTTCTCCATAGAAAATACAAATGTGTAGAGCTGGTGTCTCCATGTGGAACCAATTAGTGTTTCCAAGCATAAAATTAAATGTTCCCTGAAAAAAAAACATTCAAAAAAAAAAAAAATCCGTGGATAACCAGGAATACACAAACACAGATGTTGTAGCAATATTTCGGTTTGAGTTAGCCAAAACAAAACCGGATATTTCCGGTTTCATCCAGTCATATCCGGACAAAGTGGTGTGGAATTGGTATGCAATGGACCGAGAAAATCACAGTAAAAATGGTTTTGGAGAAAAGCAAAGTCTTTTCGTTAGGCAAGTGCATAAAATGTCATCTATACAAACTTAAATACCATGTATGTTTGCCGCAGTTCCTCTAGCTTTCTCCCTAGAACATAAAAATGTGTAGAGCAAGTGTCTCCATGTGGAACCAATTAGTGTTTCCAAGCATAAAATTAAATGTTCCCTGAAAAAAAAAAACATTCAAAAAAATAAAGTCCGTGGATAATATCAGGAATACACAAACAAAGAGGCTGCAGCAATATCTGGGATTGAATTAGCCAAAACGAAACCGGATATTTCCGGTTTCATCCAGTCATATCTGGACAAAGTGGTGTGGAATTGGTATGCAATGGAACGAATAAATCACAGGAAAAATGGTTTTGGAGAAAAGCAAAGTCTTTTCGTTAGGCAAGTGCATAAAATGTCATCTATAGAAACAGAAATAGCATGTTTGTTTGCTGCAGTTCCTCTAGATTTCTCCCAAAAACATAAAAATGTGTAGAACTGGTGTCTCCATGTGGACCAATTAGTGTTTCCAAGCATAAAATTTAATGTTCCCTGAAAAAAAAACATTCAAAAAAATAAAATCCGTGGATAATATCAGGAATACACAAACACAGATGCTGTAGCAATATTTCGGTTTGAGTTAGACAAAACAAAACCGGATATTTCCGGTTTCATCCAGTCATATTTGGACCATCGGGTGTGGAATTCGTATGCAATGGACCGAGAAAATCACAGGAAAAATGGTTTTGGAGAAAAGCAAAGTCTTTTCGTTAGGCAAGTGCATCAAATGTCATCTATATAAACAGAAATAGCATGTTTGTTTGCCGCAGTTCCTCTAGCTTTCTCCCTAGAACAAACAAATGTGTAGAGCTGGTGTCTCCATGTGGAACCAATTAGTGTTTCCAAGCATAAAATTAAATGTTCCCAGAAAAAAAACATTCAAAAAATACAGTCCGTGGATAATATCAGGAATACACAAACACAGAGGCTGTAGCAATATTTCGGTTTGAGTTAGCCAAAACAAAACCGCATATTTCCGGTTTCATCCAGTCATATCCGGACAAAGTGGTGTGGAATTCGTATGCAATGGACCAAGAAAATCACAGGAAAAATGGTTTTGGAGACAAGCAAAGTCTTTTCGTTAGGCAAGTGCATAAAATGTCATCTATACAAACAGAAATATCATGTATGTTTGCCGCAGTTCCTATAGCTTTCTCCCTAGAAAATACGAATGTGTAGAGCTGGTGTCTCCGTGTGCACCAATTAGAGTTTCCAAGGACAAAGTTAAATGTTCCCTAATAAAAAAAAAACAAAACAATAAAGTCCGTGGATAATATCAGGAATACACAAACAAAGAGGCTGTAGCAATATCTGAGATTGAATTAGCCAAAACGAAACCGAATATTTCCGGTTTCATCCAGTCATATCCGGACAAAGTGGTGTGGAATTCGTATGCAATGGACCGAGAAAATCACAGTAAAAATGGTTTTGGAGAAAAGCAAAGTATTTTCGTTAGGCAAGTGCATAAAATGTCATGTATACAAACAGAAATATCATGTTTGTTTGCCGCAGTTCCTCTAGCTTTCTCCCTAGAACATAAAAATGTGTAGAGCTGGTGTCTCCATGTGGAACCAATTAGTGTTTCCAAGCATAAAATTAAATGTTCCCTGAAAAAAAAAACATTCAAAAAAATAAAATCCGTGGATAATATCAGGAATACACAATCACAGAGGCTGTAGCAATATTTCGGTTTGAGTTAGCCGAAACAAAACCGCATATTTCCGGTTTCATCCAGTCATATCCGGACAAAGTGGTGTGGAATTGGTATGCAATGGACCGAAAAAATCACAGGAAAAATGGTTTTGGAGAAAAGCAAAGTCTTTTCGTTAGGCAAGTGCATAAAATGTCATCTATATAAACAGAAATAGCATGTTTGTTTGCCGCAGTTCCTCTAGCTTTCTCCCTAGAAAATACGAATGTGTAGAGCTGGTGTGTCCCTGTGGAACCAATTAGTGTTTCCAAGCATAAAATTAAATGTTCCCTGAAAAAAAAAACATTCAAAAAAACAAAGTCCGTGGATAATATCAGGAATACACAAATAAAGAGGCTGTAGCAATATCTGAGATTGAATTAGCCACAACGAAACCGGATATTTCCGGTTTCATCCAGTCATATCCGGACAAAGTGGTGTGGAATTCGTATGCAATGGACCGAGAAAATCACAGTAAAAATGGTTTTGGAGAAAAGCAAAGTCTTTTCGTTAGGCAAGTGCATAAAATGTCATCTATACAAACAGAAATATCATGTTTGTTTGCCGCAGTTCCTCTAGCTTTCTCCCTAGAACATAAAAATGTGTAGAGCTGGTGTCTCCATGTGGAACCAATTAGTGTATCCAAGCATAAAATTAAATGTTCCCAGAAAAATAAAACAGTCAAAAAAATAAAGTCCATGGATAATATCAGGAATACACAAACACAGAGGCTGTAGCAATATTTCGGTTTGAGTTAGCCAAAACAAAACCGCATATTTCCAGTTTCATCCAGTCATATCCGGACAAAGTTGTGTGGAATTGGTAGGCAATGGACCGAGAAAATCACAGGAAAAATGGTTTTGGAGAAAAGCAAAGTCTTTTCGTTAGGCAAGTGCATAAAATGTCATCTATACAAACAGAAATAGCATGTTTGTTTGCCGCAGTTCCTCTAGCTTTCTCCCTACAAAATACAAATGTGTAGAGCTGGTGTGTCCATGTGGAACCAATTAGTGTTTCCAAGCATAAAATTAAATGTTCCCTGAAAAAAAAACATTCAAAAAAATAAAATCCATGGATAATACCAGGAATACACAAACACAGATGCTGTAGCAATATTTCGGTTTGAGTTAGCCAAAACAAATCCGGATATTTCCGGGTTCATCCAGTCATATCCGGAAAAACTGGTGTGGAATTCGTATGCAATGGACCGAGAAAATCACAGGAAAAATGGTTTTGGAGAAAAGCCAAGTCTTTTCGTTAGGCAAGTGCATAAAATGTCATCTATACAAACAGAAATATCATGTTTGTTTGCCGCAGTTCCTCTAGCTTTCTCCCTACAAAATACGAATGTGTAGAGCTGCTGTCTCCATGTGGAACCAATTAGTGTTTCCAAGCATAAAATTTAATGTTCCCTGAAAAAAAAACATTCAAAAAAATAAAATCCGTGGATAATATCAGGAATACACAAACAAAGAGTCTGTAGCAATATCTGAGATTGAATTAGCCAAAACGAAACCGGATATTTCCGGTTTCATCCAGTCATATCCGGACAAAGTGGTGTGGAATTCGTATGCAATGGACCGAGAAAATCACAGGAAAAATGGTTTTGGAGAAAAGCAAAGTCTTTTCGTTAGGCAAGTGCATAAAATGTCATCTAGACAAACAGAAATAGCATGTTTGTTTGCCGCAGTTCCTCTAGCTTTCTCCCTACAAAATACGAATGTGTAGAGCTGCTGTCTCCATGTGGAACCAATTATTGTTTCCAAGCATAAAATTTAATGTTCCCTGAAAAAAAAACATTCAAAAAAATAAAATCCGTGGATAATATCAGGAATACACAAACAAAGAGTCTGTAGCAATATCTGAGATTGAATTAGCCAAAACGAAACCGGATATTTCCGGTTTCATCCAGTCATATCCGGACAAAGTGGTGTGGAATTCGTATGCAATGGACCGAGAAAATCACAGTAAAAATGGTTTTGGAGAAAAGCAAAGTCTTTTCGTTAGGCAAGTGCATAAAATGTCATCTATACAAACAGAAATATCATGTTTGTTTGCCGCAGTTCCTCTAGCTTTCTCCATAGAAAATACAAATGTGTAGAGCTGGTGTCTCCATGTGGAACCAATTAGTGTTTCCAAGCATAAAATTAAATGTTCCCTGAAAAAAAAACATTCAAAAAAAAAAAAAAATCCGTGGATAACCAGGAATACACAAACACAGATGTTGTAGCAATATTTCGGTTTGAGTTAGCCAAAACAAAACCGGATATTTCCGGTTTCATCCAGTCATATCCGGACAAAGTGGTGTGGAATTCGTATGCAATGGACCGAGAAAATCACAGTAAAAATGGTTTTGGAGAAAAGCAAAGTCTTTTCGTTAGGCAAGTGCATAAAATGTCATCTATACAAACTTAAATATCATGTATGTTTGCCGCAGTTCCTCTAGCTTTCTCCCTAGAACATAAAAATGTGTAGAGCAAGTGTCTCCATGTGGAACCAATTAGTGTTTCCAAGCATAAAATTAAATGTTCCCTGAAAAAAAAAACATTCAAAAAAATAAAGTCCGTGGATAATATCAGGAATACACAAACAAAGAGGCTGCAGCAATATCTGGGATTGAATTAGCCAAACGAAACCGGATATTTCCGGTTTCATCCAGTCATATCTGGACAAAGTGGTGTGGAATTGGTATGCAATGGAACGAATAAATCACAGGAAAAATGGTTTTGGAGAAAAGCAAAGTCTTTTCGTTAGGCAAGTGCATAAAATGTCATCTATAGAAACAGAAATAGCATGTTTGTTTGCTGCAGTTCCTCTAGATTTCTCCCAAAAACATAAAAATGTGTAGAACTGGTGTCTCCATGTGGACCAATTAGTGTTTCCAAGCATAAAATTTAATGTTCCCTGAAAAAAAAACATTCAAAAAAATAAAATCCGTGGATAATATCAGGAATACACAAACACAGATGCTGTAGCAATATTTCGGTTTGAGTTAGACAAAACAAAACCGGATATTTCCGGTTTCATCCAGTCATATTTGGACCAACGGGTGTGGAATTCGTATGCAATGGACCGAGGAAATCACAGGAAAAATGGTTTTGGAGAAAAGCAAAGTCTTTTCGTTAGGCAAGTGCATCAAATGTCATCTATATAAACAGAAATAGCATGTTTGTTTGCCGCAGTTCCTCTAGCTTTCTCCCTAGAACAAACAAATGTGTAGAGCTGGTGTCTCCATGTGGAACCAATTAGTGTTTCCAAGCATAAAATTAAATGTTCCCAGAAAAAAAAAACATTCAAAAAATACAGTCCGTGGATAATATCAGGAATACACAAACACAGAGGCTGTAGCAATATTTCGGTTTGAGTTAGCCAAAACAAAACCGGATATTTCCGGTTTCATCCAGTCATATCCGGACAAAGTGGTGTGGAATTCGTATGCAATGACCAAGAAAATCACAGGAAAAATGGTTTTGGAGACAAGCAAAGTCTTTTCGTTAGGCAAGTGCATAAAATGTCATCTATACAAACAGAAATATCATGTATGTTTGCCGCAGTTCCTCTAGCTTTCTCCCTAGAAAATACGAATGTGTAGAGCTGGTGTCTCCGTGTGCACCAATTAGAGTTTCCAAGGACAAAGTTAAATGTTCCCTAATAAAAAAAAACAAAACAATAAAGTCCGTGGATAATATCAGGAATACACAAACAAAGAGGCTGTAGCAATATCTGAGATTGAATTAGCCAAAACGAAACCGAATATTTCCGGTTTCATCCAGTCATATCCGGACAAAGTGGTGTGGAATTCGTATGCAATGGACCGAGAAAATCACAGTAAAAATGGTTTTGGAGAAAAGCAAAGTATTTTCGTTAGGCAAGTGCATAAAATGTCATCTATACAAACAGAAATATCATGTTTGTTTGCTGCAGTTCCTCTAGCTTTCTCCCTAGAACATAAAAATGTGTAGAGCTGGTGTCTCCATGTGGAACCAATTAGTGTTTCCAAGCATAAAATTAAATGTTCCCTGAAAAAAAAAACATTCAAAAAAATAAAATCCGTGGATAATATCAGGAATACACAATCACAGAGGCTGTAGCAATATTTCGGTTTGAGTTAGCCGAAACAAAACCGCATATTTCCGGTTTCATCCAGTCATATCCGGACAAAGTGGTGTGGAATTGGTATGCAATGGACCGAAAAAATCACAGGAAAAATGGTTTTGGAGAAAAGCAAAGTCTTTTCGTTAGGCAAGTGCATAAAATGTCATCTATACAAACAGAAATATCATGTTTGTTTGCCGCAGTTCCTCTAGCTTTCTCCCTAGAAAATACGAATCTGTAGAGCTGGTGTGTCCCTGTGGAACGAATTAGTGTTTCCAAGCATAAAATTAAATGTTCCCAGAAAAAAAAAACATTCAAAAAAACAAAGTCCGTGGATAATATCAGGAATACACAAACAAAGAGGTTGCAGCAATATCTGTGATTGAATTAGCCAAAATGAAACCGGATATTTCCGGTTTCATCCAGTCATATCCGGAAAAACTGGTGTGGAATTCGTATGCAATGGACCGAGAAAATCACAGGAAAAATGGTTTTGGAGAAAAGCAAAGTCTTTTCGTTAGGCAAGTGTATAAAATGTCATCTAGACAAACAGAAATATCATGTTTGTTTGCCGCAGTTCCTCTAGCTTTCTCCCTAGAACAAACAAATGTGTAGAGCTGGTGTCTCCATGTGGAACCAATTAGTGTTTCCAAGCATAAAATTAAATGTTCCCAGAAAAAAAAAACATTCAAAAAATACAGTCCATGGATAATATCAGGAATACACAAACACAGAGGCTGTAGCAATATTTCGGTTTGAGTTAGCCAAAACAAAACCGGATATTTCCGGTTTCATCCAGTCATATCCAGACAAAGTGGTGTGGAATTGGTATGCAATGGACCGAGAAAATCACAGGAAAAATGGTTTTGGAGAAAAGCAAAGTCTTTTCGCTAGGCAAGTGCATAAAATGTCATCTATACAAACAGAAATATCATGTTTGTTTGCCGCAGTTCCTCTAGCTTTCTCCCTAGAAAATACGAATGTGTAGAGCTGGTGTCTCCATGTGCACCAATTAGAGTTTCCAAGCACAAAGTTAAATGTTCCCTAATAAAAAAAAACAAAACAATAAAGTCCGTGGATAATATCAGGAATACACAAACACAGATGCTGTAGCAATATTTCGGTTTGATTTAGCCAAAACAAAACCGGATATTTCTGGTTTCATCCAGTCATATCCGGACAAAGTGGTGTGGAATTCGTATGCAATGGACCGAGAAAATCACAGGAAAAATGGTTTTGGAGAAAAGCAAAGTCTTTTCGCTAGGCAAGTGCATAAAATGTCATCTATACAAACAGAAATATCATGTTTGTTTGCCGCAGTTCCTCTAGCTTTCTCCCTAGAAAATACGAATGTGTAGAGCTGGTGTCTCCATGTGCACCAATTAGAGTTTCCAAGCACAAAGTTAAATGTTCCCTAATAAAAAAAAACAAAACAATAAAGTCCGTGGATAATATCAGGAATACACAAACACAGATGCTGTAGCAATATTTCGGTTTGATTTAGCCAAAACAAAACCGGATATTTCTGGTTTCATCCAGTCATATCCGGACAAAGTGGTGTGGAATTCGTATGCAATGGACCGAGAAAATCACAGTAAAAATGGTTTTGGAGAAAAGCAAATTCTTTTCGTTAGGCAAGTGCATAAAATGTCATCTAGAAAAACAGAAATAGCATGTTTGTTTGCCGCAGTTCCTCTAGCTTTCTCCCTAGAAAATACGAATGTGTAGAGCTGGTGTCTCCATGTGGAACCAATTAGTGTTTCCAAGCATAAAATTTAATGTTCCCTGAAAAAAAAACATTCAAAAAATAAAATCCGTGGATAATATCAGGAATACACAAATAAAGAGGCTGTAGCAATATCTGAGATTGAATTAGCCAAAACGAAACCGGATATTTCCGGTTTCATCCAGTCATATCCGGACAAAGTGGTGTGGAATTCGTATGCAATGGACCGAGAAAATCACAGGAAAAATGGTTTTGGAGAAAAGCAAAGTCTTTTCGTTAGGCAAGTGCATCAAATGTCATCTATACAAACAGAAATATCATGTTTGTTTGCCGCAGTTCCTCTAGCTTTCTCCCTAGAACATAAAAATGTGTAGAGCTGGTGTCTCCATGTGGAACCAATTAGTGTTTCCAAGCATAAAATTAAATGTTCCCAGAAAAATAAAACAGTCAAAAAAATAAAGTCCGTGGATAATATCAGGAATACACAAACACAGAGGCTGTAGCAATATTTCGGTTTGAGTTAGCCAAAACAAAACCGCATATTTCCAGTTTCATCCAGTCATATCCGGACAAAGTCGTGTGGAATTGGTAGGCAATGGACCGAGAAAATCACAGGAAAAATGGTTTTGGAGACAAGCAAAGTCTTTTCGTTAGGCAAGTGCATAAAATGTCATCTATACAAACAGAAATAGCATGTTTGTTTGCCGCAGTTCCTCTAGCTTTCTCCCTAGAAAATACAAATGTGTAGAGCTGGTGTGTCCATGTGGAACCAATTAGTGTTTCCAAGCATAAAATTAAATGTTCCCTGAAAAAAAAAAACATTCAAAAAAATAAAATCCATGGATAATACCAGGAATACACAAACACAGATGCTGTAGCAATATTTCGGTTTGAGTTAGCCAAAACAAATCCGGATATTTCCGGGTTCATCCAGTCATATCCGGAAAAACTGGTGTGGAATTCGTATGCAATGGACCGAGAAAATCACAGGAAAAATGGTTTTGGAGAAAAGCCAAGTCTTTTCGTTAGGCAAGTGCATAAAATGTCATCTATACAAACAGAAATATCATGTTTGTTTGCCGCAGTTCCTCTAGCTTTCTCCCTACAAAATACGAATGTGTAGAGCTGGTGTCTCCATGTGGAACCAATTAGTGTTTCCAAGCATAAAATTTAATGTTCCCTGAAAAAAAAAACATTCAAAAAAATAAAATCCGTGGATAATATCAGGAATACACAAACAAAGAGTCTGTAGCAATATCTGAGATTGAATTAGCCAAAACGAAACCGGATATTTCCGGTTTCATCCAGTCATATCCGGACAAAGTGGTGTGGAATTCGTATGCAATGGACCGAGAAAATCACAGGAAAAATGGTTTTGGAGAAAAGCAAAGTCTTTTCGTTAGGCAAGTGCATAAAATGTCATCTAGACAAACAGAAATAGCATGTTTGTTTGCCGCAGTTCCTCTAGCTTTCTCCCTACAAAATACGAATGTGTAGAGCTGCTGTCTCCATTTGGAACCAATTAGTGTTTCCAAGCATAAAATTTAATGTTCCCTGAAAAAAAAAACATTCAAAAAAATAAAATCCGTGGATAATATCAGGAATACACAAACAAAGAGTCTGTAGCAATATCTGAGATTGAATTAGCCAAAACGAAACCGGATATTTCCGGTTTCATCCAGTCATATCCGGACAAAGTGGTGTGGAATTCGTATGCAATGGACCGAGAAAATCACAGTAAAAATGGTTTTGGAGAAAAGCAAAGTCTTTTCGTTAGGCAAGTGCATAAAATGTCATCTATACAAACAGAAATAGCATGTTTGTTTGCCGCAGTTCCTCTAGCTTTCTCCCTAGAAAATACAAATGTGTAGAGCTGGTGTCTCCATGTGGAACCAATTAGTGTTTCCAAGCATAAAATTAAATGTTCCCTGAAAAAAAAACATTCAAAAAAAAAAATCCGTGGATAACCAGGAATACACAAACACAGATGTTGTAGCAATATTTCGGTTTGAGTTAGCCAAAACAAAACCGGATATTTCCGGTTTCATCCAGTCATATCCGGACAAAGTGGTGTGGAATTGGTATGCAATGGACCGAGAAAATCACAGTAAAAATGGTTTTGGAGAAAAGCAAAGTCTTTTCGTTAGGCAAGTGCATAAAATGTCATCTATACAAACTTAAATATCATGTATGTTTGCCGCAGTTACTCTAGCTTTCTCCCTAGAACATAAAAATGTGTAGAGCAAGTGTCTCCATGTGGAACCAATTAGTGTTTCCAAGCATAAAATTAAATGTTCCCTGAAAAAAAAACATTCAAAAAAATAAAGTCCGTGGATAATATCAGGAATACACAAACAAAGAGGCTGCAGCATTATCTGGGATTGAATTAGCCAAAACGAAACCGGATATTTCCGGTTTCATCCAGTCATATCTGGACAAAGTGGTGTGGAATTGGTATGCAATGGAACGAATAAATCACAGGAAAAATGGTTTTGGAGAAAAGCAAAGTCTTTTCGTTAGGCAAGTGCATAAAATGTCATCTATAGAAACAGAAATAGCATGTTTGTTTGCTGCAGTTCCTCTAGATTTCTCCCAAAAACATAAAAATGTGTAGAACTGGTGTCTCCATGTGGAACCAATTAGTGTTTCCAAGCATAAAATTTAATGTTCCCTGAAAAAAAAACATTCAAAAAAATACACTCCGTGGATAATATCAGGAATACACAAACACAGATGCTGTAGCAATATTTCGGTTTGAGTTAGACAAAACAAAACCGGATATTTCCGGTTTCATTCAGTCATATTCGGACCAACGGGTGTGGAATTCGTATGCAATGGACCGAGAAAATCACAGGAAAAATGGTTTTGGAGAAAAGCAAAGTCTTTTCGTTAGGCAAGTGCATCAAATGTCATCTATATAAACAGAAATAGCATGTTTGTTTGCCGCAGTTCCTCTAGCTTTCTCCCTAGAACATAAAAATGTGTAGAGCTGGTGTCTCCATGTGGAACCAATTAGTGTTTCCAAGCATAAAATTAAATGTTCCCAGAAAAAAAAAACATTCAAAAAATACAGTCCGTGGATAATATCAGGAATACACAAACACAGAGGCTGTAGCAATATTTCGGTTTGAGTTAGCCAAAACAAAACCGCATATTTCCGGTTTCATCCAGTCATATCCGGACAAAGTGGTGTGGAATTGGTATGCAATGGACCAAGAAAATCACAGGAAAAATGGTTTTGGAGACAAGCAAAGTCTTTTCTTTAGGCAAGTGCATAAAATGTCATCTATACAAACAGAAATATCATGTATGTTTGCCGCAGTTCCTATAGCTTTCTCCCTAGAAAATACGAATGTGTAGAGCTGGTGTCTCCGTGTGCACCAATTAGAGTTTCCAAGGACAAAGTTAAATGTTCCCTAATAAAAAAAAAACAAAACAATAAAGTCCGTGGATAATATCAGGAATACACAAACAAAGAGGCTGTAGGAATATCTGAGATTGAATTAGCCAAAACGAAACCGAATATTTCCGGTTTCATCCAGTCATATCCGGACAAAGTGGTGTGGAATTCGTATGCAATGGACCGAGAAAATCACAGTAAAAATGGTTTTGGAGAAAAGCAAAGTATTTTCGTTAGGCAAGTGCATAAAATGTCATCTATACAAACAGAAATAGCATGTTTGTTTGCCGCAGTTCCTCTAGCTTTCTCCCTAGAACATAAAAATGTGTAGAGCTGGTGTCTCCATGTGGAACCAATTAGTGTTTCCAAGCATAAAATTAAATGTTCCCTGAAAAAAAAAACATTCAAAAAAATAAAATCCGTGGATAATATCAGGAATACACAATCACAGAGGCTGTAGCAATATTTCGGTTTGAGTTAGCCAAAACAAAACCGCAGATTTCCGGTTTCATCCAGTCATATCCGGACAAAGTGGTGTGGAATTGGTATGCAATGGACCGAAAAAATCACAGGAAAAATGGTTTTGGAGAAAAGCAAAGTCTTTTCGTTAGGCAAGTGCATAAAATGTCATCTATATAAACAGAAATAGCATGTTTGTTTGCCGCAGTTCCTCTAGCTTTCTCCCTAGAAAATACGAATGTGTAGAGCTGGTGTGTCCCTGTGGAACCAATTAGTGTTTCCAAGCATAAAATTAAATGTTCCCTGAAAAAAAAAACATTCAAAAAAACAAAGTCCGTGGATAATATCAGGAATACACAAACAAAGAGGTTGCAGCAATATCTGGGATTGAATTAGCCAAAACGAAACCGGATATTTCCGGTTTCATCCAGTCATATCCGGACAAAGTGGTGTGGAATTGGTATGCAATGGAACGAATAAATCACAGGAAAAATGGTTTTGGAGAAAAGCAAAGTCTTTTCGTTAGGCAAGTGTATAAAATGTCATCTAGACAAACAGAAATATCATGTTTGTTTGCCGCAGTTCCTCTAGCTTTCTCCCTAGAACAAACAAATATGTAGAGCTGGTGTCTCCATGTGGAACCAATTAGTGTTTCCAAGCATAAAATTAAATGTTCCCAGAAAAAAAAAAACATTCAAAAAATACAGTCCGTGGATAATATCAGGAATACACAAAAACAGAGGCTGTAGCAATATTTCGGTTTGAGTTAGCCAAAACAAAACCGGATATTTCCGGTTTCATCCAGTCATATCCGGACAAAGTGGTGTGGAATTGGTATGCAATGGACCGAGAAAATCACAGGAAAAATGGTTTTGGAGAAAAGCAAAGTCTTTTCGCTAGGCAAGTGCATAAAATGTCATCTATACAAACAGAAATATCATGTTTGTTTGCCGCAGTTCCTCTAGCTTTCTCCCTAGAAAATACGAATGTGTAGAGCTGGTGTCTCCATGTGCACCAATTAGAGTTTCCAAGCACAAAGTTAAATGTTCCCTAATAAAAAAAAACAAAACAATAAAGTCCGTGGATAATATCAGGAATACACAAACACAGATGCTGTAGCAATATTTCGGTTTGATTTAGCCAAAATAAAACCGGATATTTCTGGTTTCATCCAGTCATATCCGGACAAAGTGGTGTGGAATTGGTATGCAATGGACCGAGAAAATCACAGTAAAAATGGTTTTGGAGAAAAGCAAATTCTTTTCGTTAGGCAAGTGCATAAAATGTCATCTATACAAACAGAAATAGCATGTTTCTTTGCCGCAGTTCCTCTAGCTTTCTCCCTAGAAAATACGAATGTGTAGAGCTGGTGTCTCCATGTGGAACCAATTAGTGTTTCCAAGCATAAAATTTAATGTTCCCTGAAAAAAAAAAAACATTCAAAAAAATAAAATCCATGGATAATATCAGGAATACACAAATAAAGAGGCTGTAGCAATATCTGAGATTGAATTAGCCACAACGAAACCGGATATTTCCGGTTTCATCCAGTCATATCTGGACAAAGTGGTGTGGAATTCGTATGCAATGGACCGAGAAAATCACAGTAAAAATGGTTTTGGAGAAAAGCAAAGTCTTTTCGCTAGGCAAGTGCATAAAATGTCATCTATACAAACAGAAATATCATGTTTGTTTGCCGCAGTTCCTCTAGCTTTCTCCCTAGAAAATACGAATGTGTAGAGCTGGTGTCTCCATGTGCACCAATTAGAGTTTCCAAGCACAAAGTTAAATGTTCCCTAATAAAAAAAAACAAAACAATAAAGTCCGTGGATAATATCAGGAATACACAAACACAGATGCTGTAGCAATATTTCGGTTTGATTTAGCCAAAACAAAACCGGATATTTCTGGTTTCATCCAGTCATATCCGGACAAAGTGGTGTGGAATTGGTATGCAATGGACCGAAAAAATCACAGGAAAAATGGTTTTGGAGAAAAGCAAAGTCTTTTCGTTAGGCAAGTGCATAAAATGTCATCTATACAAACAGAAATAGCATGTTTGTTTGCCGCAGTTCCTCTAGCTTTCTCCCTAGAAAATACGAATGTGTAGAGCTGGTGTCTCCATGTGGAACCAATTAGTGTTTCCAAGCATAAAATTTAATGTTCCCTGAAAAAAAAAACATTCAAAAAAATAAAATCCGTGGATAATATCAGGAATACACAAATAAAGAGGCTGTAGCAATATCTGAGATTGAATTAGCCACAACGAAACCGGATATTTCCGGTTTCATCCAGTCATATCCGGACAAAGTGGTGTGGAATTGGTATGCAATGGACCGAGAAAATCACAGTAAAAATGGTTTTGGAGAAAAGCAAAGTCTTTTCGTTAGGCAAGTGCATAAAATGTAATCTATACAAACAGAAATATCATGTTTGTTTGCCGCAGTTCCTCTAGCTTTCTCCCTAGAACATAAAAATGTGTAGAGCTGGTGTCTCCATGTGGAACCAATTAGTGTATCCAAGCATAAAATTAAATGTTCCCAGAAAAATAAAACAGTCAAAAAAATAAAGTCCGTGGATAATATCAGGAATACACAAACACAGAGGCTGTAGCAATATTTCGGTTTGAGTTAGCCAAAACAAAACCGCATATTTCCAGTTTCATCCAGTCATACCCGGACAAAGTCGTGTGGAATTGGTAGGCAATGGACCGAGAAAATCACAGGAAAAATGGTTTTGGAGAAAAGCAAAGTCTTTTCGTTAGGCAAGTGCATAAAATGTCATCTATACAAACAGAAATAGCATGTTTGTTTGCCGCAGTTCCTCTAGCTTTCTCCCTAGAAAATACAAATGTGTAGAGCTGGTGTGTCCATGTGGAACCAATTAGTGTTTCCAAGCATAAAATTAAATGTTCCCTGAAAAAAAAAAACATTCAAAAAAATAAAATCCATGGATAATACCAGGAATACACAAACACAGATGCTGTAGCAATATTTCGGTTTGAGTTAGCCAAAACAAATCCGGATATTTCCGGTTTCATCCAGTCATATCCGGAAAAACTGGTGTGGAATTCGTATGCAATGGACCGAGAAAATCACAGGAAAAATGGTTTTGGAGAAAAGCCAAGTCTTTTCGTTAGGCAAGTGCATAAAATGTCATCTATACAAACAGAAATATCATGTTTGTTTGCCGCAGTTCTTCTACCTTTCTCCCTAGAACATAAAAATGTGTAGAGCTGGTGTCTCCATGTGGAACCAATTAGTGTTTCCAAGCATAAAATTAAATGTTCCCTGAAAAAAAAAAACATTCAAAAAAATAAAGTCCGTGGATCATATCAGGAATACACAAACAAAGAGGCTGTAGGAATATCTGGGATTGAATTAGCCAAAACGAAACCGGATATTTCCGGTTTCATCCAGTCATATCCGGAGAAAGTGGTTTGGAATTGGTATGCAATGGAACGAGTAAATCACAGGAAAAATGGTTTTGGAGAAAAGCAAAGTCTTTTCGTGAGGCAAGTGCATAAAATATCATCTAGACAAACAGAAATATCATGTTTGTTTGCCGCAGTTCTTCTACCTTTCTCCCTAGAACATAAAAATGTGTAGAGCTGGTGTCTCCATGTGGAACCAATTAGTGTTTCCAAGCATAAAATTAAATGTTCCCTGAAAAAAAAAAAACATTCAAAAAAATAAAGTCCGTGGATCATATCAGGAATACACAAACAAAGAGGCTGTAGGAATATCTGGGATTGAATTAGCCAAAACGAAACCGGATATTTCCGGTTTCATCCAGTCATATCCGGACAAAGTGGTGTGGAATTGGTATGCAATGGAACGAGTAAATCACAGGAAAAATGGTTTTGGAGAAAAGCAAAGTCTTTTCGTGAGGCAAGTGCATAAAATGTCATCTATACAAACAGAAATAGCATGTTTGTTTGCCGCAGTTCCTCTAGCTTTCTCCCTAGAAAATACGAATGTGTAGAGCTGGTGTCTCCATGTGGAACCAATTAGTGTTTCCAAGCATAAAATTTAATGTTCCCTGAAAAAAAAACATTCAAAAAAAATAAAATCCGTGGATAATATCAGGAATACACAAATAAAGAGGCTGTAGCAATATCTGAGATTGAATTAGCCACAACGCAACCGGATATTTCCGGTTTCATCCAGTCTTATCTGGACAAAGTGGTGTGGAATTCGTATGCAATGGACCGAGAAAATCACAGTAAAAATGGTTTTGGAGAAAAGCAAAGTCTTTTCGTTAGGCAAGTGCATAAAATGTCATCTATACAAACAGAAATATCATGTTTGTTTGCCGCAGTTCCTCTAGCTTTCTCCCTAGAACATAAAAATGTGTAGAGCTGGTGTCTCCATGTGGAACCAATTATTGTATCCAAGCATAAAATTAAATGTTCCCAGAAAAATAAAACAGTCAAAAAAATAAAGTCCGTGGATAATATCAGGAATACACAAACACAGAGGCTGTAGCAATATTTCGGTTTGAGTTAGCCAAAACAAAACCGCATATTTCCGGTTTCATCCAGTCATATCCGGACAAAGTGGTGTGGAATTGGTATGCAATGGACCGAAAAAATCACAGGAAAAATGGTTTTGGAGAAAAGCAAAGTCTTTTCGTTAGGCAAGTGCATAAAATGTCATCTATACAAACAGAAATAGCATGTTTGTTTGCCGCAGTTCCTCTAGCTTTCTCCCTAGAAAATACAAATATGTAGAGCTGGTGTGTCCATGTGGAACCAATTAGTGTTTCCAAGCATAAAATTAAATGTTCCCTGAAAAAAAAAACATTCAAAAAAATAAAGTCCGTGGATCATATCAGGAATACACAAACAAAGAGGCTGTAGGAATATCTGGGATTGAATTAGCCAAAACGAAACCGGATATTTCCGGTTTCATCCAGTCATATCCGGAGAAAGTGGTGTGGAATTGGTATGCAATGGAACGAGTAAATCACAGGAAAAATGGTTTTGGAGAAAAGCAAAGTCTTTTCGTGAGGCAAGTGCATAAAATGTCATCTAGACAAACAGAAATATCATGTTTGTTTGCCGCAGTTCCTCTAGCTTTCTCCCTAGAACATAAAAATGTGTAGAGCTGGTGTCTCCATGTGGAAACAATTAGTGTTTCCAAGCATAAAATTTAATGTTCCCTGAAAAAAAAAACATTCAAAAAAATAAAATCCGAGGATAATATCAGGAATACACAAACACAGATGCTGTAGCAATATTTCGGTTTGAGTTAGACAAAAAAAAAAAAAAAAAAAAAACGGATATTTCCGGTTTCATCCAGTCATATTCGGACCAACGGGTGTGGAATTGGTATGCAATGGACCGAGAAAATCACAGTAAAAATGGTTTTGGAGAAAAGCAAAGTCTTTTCGTTAGGCAAGTGCATAAAATGTCATCTATACAAACAGAAATATCATGTATGTTTGCCGCAGTTCCTCTAGCTTTCTCCCTAGAACATAAAAATGTGTACCTCTGGTGTCTCCATGTGGAACCAATTAGTGTTTCCAAGCATAAAATTAAATGTTCCCTGAAAAAAAAAACATTCAAAAAAATAAAGTCCGTGGATAATATCAGGAATACACAAACAAAGAGGCAGAAGCAATATTTCGGTTTGAGTAGGCCAAAACAAAACCGGATATTTCCGGTTTCATCCAGTCATATCCGGACAAAGTGGTGTGGAATTCGTATGCAATGGACCGAGAAAATCACAGTAAAAATGGTTTTGGAGAAAAGCAAAGTATTTTCGTTAGGCAAGTGCATAAAATGTCATCTATACAAACAGAAATATCATGTTTGTTTGCCGCAGTTCCTCTAGCTTTCTCCCTAGAACATAAAAATGTGTAGAGCTGGTGTCTCCATGTGGAACCAATTAGTGTATCCAAGCATAAAATTAAATGTTCCCAGAAAAAAAAAAACAGTCAAAAAAATAAAGTCCGTGGATAATATCAGGAATACACAAACTCAGAGGCTGTAGCAATATATGAGATTGAATTAGCCAAAACGAAACCGAATATTTCCGGTTTCATCCAGTCATATCCGGACAAAGTGGTGTGGAATTGGTATGCAATGGACCGAGAAAATCACAGGAAAAATGGTTTTGGAGAAAAGCAAAGTCTTTTCGTTAGGCAAGTGCATAAAATGTCATCTATACAAACAGAAATAGCATGTTTGTTAGCCGCAGTTCCTCTAGGTTTCTCCCTAGAAAATATGAATGTGTAGAGCTGGTGTGTCCCTGTGGAACCAATTAGTGTTTCCAAGCATAAAATTTAATGTTCCCTGAAAAAAAAAACATTCAAAAAAATAAAATCCGTGGATAATATCAGGAATACACAAATAAAGAGGCTGTAGCAATATCTGAGATTGAATTAGCCACAACGAAACCGGATATTTCCGGTTTCATCCAGTCATATCCGGACAAAGTGGTGTGGAATTCGTATGCAATGGACCGAGAAAATCACAGTAAAAATGGTTTTGGAGAAAAGCAAAGTCTTTTCGTTAGGCAAGTGCATAAAATGTCATCTATACAAACAGAAATATCATGTTTGTTTGCCGCAGTTCCTCTAGCTTTCTCCCTAGAACATAAAAATGTGTAGAGCTGGTGTCTCCATGTGGAACCAATTAGTGTATCCAAGCATAAAATTAAATGTTCCCAGAAAAATAAAACAGTCAAAAAAATAAAGTCCGTGGATAATATCAGGAATACACAAACACAGAGGCTGTAGCAATATTTCGGTTTGAGTTAGCCAAAACAAAACCGCATATTTCCAGTTTCATCCAGTCATACCCGGACAAAGTCGTGTGGAATTGGTAGGCAATGGACCGAGAAAATCACAGGAAAAATGGTTTTGGAGAAAAGCAAAGTCTTTTCGTTAGGCAAGTGCATAAAATGTCATCTATACAAACAGAAATAGCATGTTTGTTTGCCGCAGTTCCTCTAGCTTTCTCCCTAGAAAATACAAATGTGTAGAGCTGGTGTGTCCATGTGGAACCAATTAGTGTTTCCAAGCATAAAATTAAATGTTCCCTGAAAAAAAAAAACATTCAAAAAAATAAAATCCATGGATAATACCAGGAATACACAAACACAGATGCTGTAGCAATATTTCGGTTTGAGTTAGCCAAAACAAATCCGGATATTTCCGGTTTCATCCAGTCATATCCGGAAAAACTGGTGTGGAATTCGTATGCAATGGACCGAGAAAATCACAGGAAAAATGGTTTTGGTGAAAAGCCAAGTCTTTTCGTTAGGCAAGTGCATAAAATGTCATCTATACAAACAGAAATATCATGTTTGTTTGCCGCAGTTCTTCTACCTTTCTCCCTAGAACATAAAAATGTGTAGAGCTGGTGTCTCCATGTGGAACCAATTAGTGTTTCCAAGCATAAAATTAAATGTTCCCTGAAAAAAAAAAACATTCAAAAAAATAAAGTCCGTGGATCATATCAGGAATACACAAACAAAGAGGCTGTAGGAATATCTGGGATTGAATTAGCCAAAACGAAACCGGATATTTCCGGTTTCATCCAGTCATATCCGGAGAAAGTGGTTTGGAATTGGTATGCAATGGAACGAGTAAATCACAGGAAAAATGGTTTTGGAGAAAAGCAAAGTCTTTTCGTGAGGCAAGTGCATAAAATATCATCTAGACAAACAGAAATATCATGTTTGTTTGCCGCAGTTCTTCTACCTTTCTCCCTAGAACATAAAAATGTGTAGAGCTGGTGTCTCCATGTGGAACCAATTAGTGTTTCCAAGCATAAAATTAAATGTTCCCTGAAAAAAAAAAACATTCAAAAAAATAAAGTCCGTGGATCATATCAGGAATACACAAACAAAGAGGCTGTAGGAATATCTGGGATTGAATTAGCCAAAACGAAACCGGATATTTCCGGTTTCATCCAGTCATATCCGGACAAAGTGGTGTGGAATTGGTATGCAATGGAACGAGTAAATCACAGGAAAAATGGTTTTGGAGAAAAGCAAAGTCTTTTCGTGAGGCAAGTGCATAAAATGTCATCTATACAAACAGAAATAGCATGTTTGTTTGCCGCAGTTCCTCTAGCTTTCTCCCTAGAAAATACGAATGTGTAGAGCTGGTGTCTCCATGTGGAACCAATTAGTGTTTCCAAGCATAAAATTTAATGTTCCCTGAAAAAAAAACATTCAAAAAAAATAAAATCCGTGGATAATATCAGGAATACACAAATAAAGAGGCTGTAGCAATATCTGAGATTGAATTAGCCACAACGCAACCGGATATTTCCGGTTTCATCCAGTCTTATCCGGACAAAGTGGTGTGGAATTCGTATGCAATGGACCGAGAAAATCACAGTAAAAATGGTTTTGGAGAAAAGCAAAGTCTTTTCGTTAGGCAAGTGCATAAAATGTCATCTATACAAACAGAAATATCATGTTTGTTTGCCGCAGTTCCTCTAGCTTTCTCCCTAGAACATAAAAATGTGTAGAGCTGGTGTCTCCATGTGGAACCAATTATTGTATCCAAGCATAAAATTAAATGTTCCCAGAAAAATAAAACAGTCAAAAAAATAAAGTCCGTGGATAATATCAGGAATACACAAACACAGAGGCTGTAGCAATATTTCGGTTTGAGTTAGCCAAAACAAAACCGCATATTTCCGGTTTCATCCAGTCATATCCGGACAAAGTGGTGTGGAATTGGTATGCAATGGACCGAAAAAATCACAGGAAAAATGGTTTTGGAGAAAAGCAAAGTCTTTTCGTTAGGCAAGTGCATAAAATGTCATCTATACAAACAGAAATAGCATGTTTGTTTGCCGCAGTTCCTCTAGCTTTCTCCCTAGAAAATACAAATATGTAGAGCTGGTGTGTCCATGTGGAACCAATTAGTGTTTCCAAGCATAAAATTAAATGTTCCCTGAAAAAAAAAAACATTCAAAAAAATAAAGTCCGTGGATCATATCAGGAATACACAAACAAAGAGGCTGTAGGAATATCTGGGATTGAATTAGCCAAAACGAAACCGGATATTTCCGGTTTCATCCAGTCATATCCGGAGAAAGTGGTGTGGAATTGGTATGCAATGGAACGAGTAAATCACAGGAAAAATGGTTTTGGAGAAAAGCAAAGTCTTTTCGTGAGGCAAGTGCATAAAATGTCATCTAGACAAACAGAAATATCATGTTTGTTTGCCGCAGTTCCTCTAGCTTTCTCCCTAGAACATAAAAATGTGTAGAGCTGGTGTCTCCATGTGGAAACAATTAGTGTTTCCAAGCATAAAATTTAATGTTCCCTGAAAAAAAAAACATTCAAAAAAATAAAATCCGAGGATAATATCAGGAATACACAAACACAGATGCTGTAGCAATATTTCGGTTTGAGTTAGACAAAAAAAAAAAAAAAAAAAAAACGGATATTTCCGGTTTCATCCAGTCATATTCGGACCAACGGGTGTGGAATTGGTATGCAATGGACCGAGAAAATCACAGTAAAAATGGTTTTGGAGAAAAGCAAAGTCTTTTCGTTAGGCAAGTGCATAAAATGTCATCTATACAAACAGAAATATCATGTATGTTTGCCGCAGTTCCTCTAGCTTTCTCCCTAGAACATAAAAATGTGTACCTCTGGTGTCTCCATGTGGAACCAATTAGTGTTTCCAAGCATAAAATTAAATGTTCCCTGAAAAAAAAAACATTCAAAAAAATAAAGTCCGTGGATAATATCAGGAATACACAAACAAAGAGGCAGAAGCAATATTTCGGTTTGAGTAGGCCAAAACAAAACCGGATATTTCCGGTTTCATCCAGTCATATCCGGACAAAGTGGTGTGGAATTCGTATGCAATGGACCGAGAAAATCACAGTAAAAATGGTTTTGGAGAAAAGCAAAGTATTTTCGTTAGGCAAGTGCATAAAATGTCATCTATACAAACAGAAATATCATGTTTGTTTGCCGCAGTTCCTCTAGCTTTCTCCCTAGAACATAAAAATGTGTAGAGCTGGTGTCTCCATGTGGAACCAATTAGTGTATCCAAGCATAAAATTAAATGTTCCCAGAAAAAAAAAACAGTCAAAAAAATAAAGTCCGTGGATAATATCAGGAATACACAAACTCAGAGGCTGTAGCAATATATGAGATTGAATTAGCCAAAACGAAACCGAATATTTCCGGTTTCATCCAGTCATATCCGGACAAAGTGGTGTGGAATTGGTATGCAATGGACCGAGAAAATCACAGGAAAAATGGTTTTGGAGAAAAGCAAAGTCTTTTCGTTAGGCAAGTGCATAAAATGTCATCTATACAAACAGAAATAGCATGTTTGTTAGCCGCAGTTCCTCTAGGTTTCTCCCTAGAAAATACGAATGTGTAGAGCTGGTGTGTCCCTGTGGAACCAATTAGTGTTTCCAAGCATAAAATTAAATGTTCCCTGAAAAAAAAAACATTCAAAAAAACAAAGTCCGTGGATAATATCAGGAATACACAAATAAAGAGGCTGCAGCAATATCTGTGATTGAATTAGCCAAAATGAAACCGGATATTTCCGGTTTCATCCAGTCATATCCGGAAAAACTGGTGTGGAATTCGTATGCAATGGACCGAGAAAATCATAGTAAAAATGGTTTTGGAGAAAAGCAAAGTCTTTTCGTTAGGCAAGTGCATAAAATGTCATCTAGACAAACAGAAATATCATGTTTGTTTGCCGCAGTTCCTCTAGCTTTCTCCCTAGAACAAACAAATGTGTAGAGCTGGTGTCTCCATGTGGAACCAATTAGTGTTTCCAAGCATAAAATTAAATGTTCCCAGAAAAAAAAAAAACATTCAAAAAATACAGTCCGTGGATAATATCAGGAATACACAAACACAGAGGCTGTAGCAATATTTCGGTTTGAGTTAGCCAAAAGAAAACCGCAGATTTCCGGTTTCATCCAGTCATATCCGGACAAAGTGGTGTGGAATTGGTATGCAATGGACCGAGAAAATCACAGGAAAAATGGTTTTGGAGAAAAGCAAAGTCTTTTCATTAGGCAAGTGCATAAAATGTCATCTATACAAACAGAAATAGCATGTTTGTTTGCCGCAGTTCCTCTAGCTTTCTCCCTAGAAAATACGAATGTGTAGAGCTGGTGTCTCCATGTGCACCAATTAGAGTTTCCCAGCACAAAGTTAAATGTTCCCTAATAAAAAAAAACAAAACAATAAAGTCCGTGGATAATATCAGGAATACACAAACACAGATGCTGTAGCAATATTTCTGTTTGATTTAGCCGAAACAAAACCGGATATTTCCGGTTTCATCCAGTCATATCCGGACAAAGTGGTGTGGAATTGGTGTGCAATGGACCGAGAAAATCACAGTAAAAATGGTTTTGGAGAAAAGCAAATTCTTTTCATTAGGCAAGTGCATAAAATGTCATCTATACAAACAGAAATATCATGTTTGTTTGCCGCAGTTCCTCTAGCTTTCTCCCTAGAAAATACGAATGTGTAGAGCTGGTGTCTCCATGTGGAACCAATTAGTGTTTCCAAGCATAAAATTTAATGTTCCCTGAAAAAAAAAAACATTCAAAAAAACAAAGTCCGTGGATAATATCAGGAATACACAAACAAAGAGGCTGTAGCAATATCTGTGATTGAATTAGCCAAAATGAAACCGGATATTTCCGGTTTCATCCAGTCATATCCGGAAAAACTGGTGTGGAATTCGTATGCAATGGACCGAGAAAATCACAGTAAAAATGGTTTTGGAGAAAAGCAAAGTCTTTTCATTAGGCAAGTGTATAAAATGTCATCTAGACAAACAGAAATATCATGTTTGTTTGCCGCAGTTCCTCTAGCTTTCTCCCTAGAACAAACAAATGTGTAGAGCTGGTGTCTCCATGTGGAACCAATTAGTGTTTCCAAGCATAAAATTAAATGTTCCCAGAAAAAAAAAACATTCAAAAAATACAGTCCGTGGATAATATCAGGAATACACAAACACAGAGGCTGTAGCAATATTTCGGTTTGAGTTAGCCAAAACAAAACCGGATATTTCCGGTTTCATCCAGTCATATCCGGACAAAGTGGTGTGGAATTGGTATGCAGTGGACCGAGAAAATCACAGGAAAAATGGTTATGGAGAAAAGCAAAGTCTTTTCGTTAGGCAAGTGCATAAAATGTCATCTATACAAACAGAAATATCATGTTTGTTTGCCGCAGTTCCTCTAGCTTTCTCCCTAGAAAATACGAATGTGTAGAGCTGGTGTCTCCATGTGCACCAATTAGAGTTTCCAAGCACAAAGTTAAATGTTCCCTAATAAAAAAAACAAAACAATAAAGTCCGTGGATAATATCAGGAATACACAAACAAAGAGGCTGTAGCAATATTTCGGTTTGATTTAGCCAAAACAAAACCGGATATTTCCGGTTTCATCCAGTCATATCCGGACAAAGTGGTGTGGAATTGGTATGCAATGGACCGAGAAAATCACAGTAAAAATGGTTTTGGAGAAAAGCAAATTCTTTTCGTTAGGCAAGTGCATAAAATGTCATCTATACAAACAGAAATAGCATGTTTGTTTGCCGCAGTTCCTCTAGCTTTCTCCCTAGAAAATACGAATGTGTAGAGCTGGTGTCTCCATGTGGAACCAATTAGTGTTTCCAAGCATAAAATTTAATGTTCCCTGAAAAAAAAACATTCAAAAAAATAAAATCCGTGGATAATATCAGGAATACACAAACACAGATGCTGTAGCAATATTTCTGTTTGATTTAGCCGAAACAAAACCGGATATTTCCGGTTTCATCCAGTCATATCCGGACAAAGTGGTGTGGAATTCGTATGCAATGGACCGAGAAAATCACAGTAAAAATGGTTTTGGAGAAAAGCAAAGTCTTTTCGTTAGGCAAGTGCATAAAATGTCATCTATACAAACAGAAATATCATGTTTGTTTGCCGCAGTTCCTCTAGCTTTCTCCCTAGAACATAAAAATGTGTAGAGCTGGTGTCTCCATGTGGAACCAATTAGTGTATCCAAGCATAAAATTAAATGTTCCCAGAAAAATAAAACAGTCAAAAAAATAAAGTCCGTGGATAATATCAGGAATACACAAACACAGAGGCTGTAGCAATATTTCGGTTTGAGTTAGCCAAAACAAAACCGCATATTTCCGGTTTCATCCAGTCATATCCGGACAAAGTGGTGTGGAATTTGTATGCAATGGACCGAGAAAATCACAGGAAAAATGGTTTTGGAGAAAAGCAAAGTCTTTTCATTAGGCAAGTGCATAAAATGTCATCTATACAAACAGAAATAGCATGTTTGTTTGCCGCAGTTCCTCTAGCTTTCTCCCTAGGAAATACAAATGTGTAGAGCTGGTGTATCCATGTGGAACCAATTAGTGTTTCCAAGCATAAAATTAAATGTTCCCTGAAAAAAAAAAACATTCAAAAAAATAAAATCCATGGATAATACCAGGAATACACAAACACAGATGCTGTAGCAATATTTCGGTTTGAGTTAGCCAAAACAAATCCGGATATTTCCAGTTTCATCCAGTCATATCCGGAAAAACTGGTGTGGAATTCGTATGCAATGGACCGAGAAAATCACAGGAAAAATGGTTTTGGAGAAAAGCAAAGTCTTTTCGTTAGGCAAGTGCATCAAATGTCATCTATACAAACAGAAATATCATGTTTGTTTGCCGCAGTTCTTCTACCTTTCTCCATAGAACATAAAAATGTGTAGAGCTGGTGTCTCCATGTGGAACAAATTAGTGTTTCCAAGCATAAAATTAAATGTTCCCTGAAAAAAAAAACATTCAAAAAAATAAAGTCCGTGGATCATATCAGGTATACACAAACAAAGAGGCTGTAGGAATATCTGGGATTGAATTAGCCAAAACGAAACCGGATATTTCCGGTTTCATCCAGTCATATCCGGACAAAGTGGTGTGGAATTGGTATGCAATGGAACGAGTAAATCACAGGAAAAATGGTTTTGGAGAAATGCAAAGTCTTTTCGCTAGGCAAGTGCATAAAATGTCATCTATACAAACAGAAATAGCATGTTTGTTTGCCGCAGTTCCTCTAGCTTTCTCCCTAGAAAATACGAATGTGTAGAGCTGGTGTCTCCATGTGCACCAATTAGAGTTTCCAAGCACAAAGTTAAATGTTCCCTAATAAAAAAAAAACAAAACAATAAAGTCCGTGGATAATATCAGGAATACACAAACACAGATGCTGTAGCAATATTTCGGTTTGATTTAGCCAAAACAAAACCGGATATTTCTGGTTTCATCCAGTCATATCCGGACAAAGTGGTGTGGAATTGGTATGCAATGGACTGAGAAAATCACAGTAAAAATGGTTTTGGAGAAAAGCAAATTCTTTTCGTTAGGCAAGTGCATAAAATGTCATCAATACAAACAGAAATAGCATGTTTGTTTGCCGCAGTTCCTCTAGCTTTCTCCCTAGAAAATACGAATGTGTAGAGCTGGTGTCTCCATGTGGAACCAATTAGTGTTTCCAAGCATAAAATTTAATGTTCCCTGAAAAAAAAACATTCAAAAAAATAAAATCCGTGGATAATATCAGGAATACACAAATAAAGAGGCTGTAGCAATATCTGAGATTGAATTAGCCACAACGAAACCGGATATTTCCGGTTTCATCCAGTCATATCCGGACAAAGTGGTGTGGAATTCGTATGCAATGGACCGAGAAAATCACAGTAAAAATGGTTTTGGAGAAAAGCAAAGTCTTTTCGTTAGGCAAGTGCATAAAATGTCATCTATACAAACAGAAATATCATGTTTGTTTGCCGCAGTTCCTCTAGCTTTCTCCCTAGAACATAAAAATGTGTAGAGCTGGTGTCTCCATGTGGAACCAATTAGTGTATCCAAGCATAAAATTAAATGTTCCCAGAAAAATAAAACAGTCAAAAAAACAAAGTCCGTGGACAATATCAGGAATACACAAATAAAGAGGCTGCAGCAATATCTGTGATTGAATTAGCCAAAATGAAACCGGATATTTCCGGTTTCATCCAGTCATATCCGGAAAAACTGGTGTGGAATTCGTATGCAATGGACCGAGAAAATCATAGTAAAAATGGTTTTGGAGAAAAGCAAAGTCTTTTCGTTAGGCAAGTGCATAAAATGTCATCTAGACAAACAGAAATATCATGTTTGTTTGCCGCAGTTCCTCTAGCTTTCTCCCTAGAACCAACAAATGTGTAGAGCTGGTGTCTCCATGTGGAACCAATTAGTGTTTCCAAGCATAAAATTAAATGTTCCCAGAAAAAAAAAAACATTCAAAAAATACAGTCCGTGGATAATATCAGGAATACACAAACACAGAGGCTGTAGCAATATTTCGGTTTGAGTTAGCCAAAAGAAAACCGCAGATTTCCGGTTTCATCCAGTCATATCCGGACAAAGTGGTGTGGAATTGGTATGCAATGGACCGAGAAAATCACAGGAAAAATGGTTTTGGAGAAAAGCAAAGTCTTTTCATTAGGCAAGTGCATAAAATGTCATCTATACAAACAGAAATAGCATGTTTGTTTGCCGCAGTTCCTCTAGCTTTCTCCCTAGAAAATACGAATGTGTAGAGCTGGTGTCTCCATGTGCACCAATTAGAGTTTCCCAGCACAAAGTTAAATGTTCCCTAATAAAAAAAAACAAAACAATAAAGTCCGTGGATAATATCAGGAATACACAAACACAGATGCTGTAGCAATATTTCTGTTTGATTTAGCCGAAACAAAACCGGATATTTCCGGTTTCATCCAGTCATATCCGGACAAAGTGGTGTGGAATTGGTGTGCAATGGACCGAGAAAATCACAGTAAAAATGGTTTTGGAGAAAAGCAAATTCTTTTCGTTAGGCAAGTGCATAAAATGTCATCTATACAAACAGAAATATCATGTTTGTTTGCCGCAGTTCCTCTAGCTTTCTCCCTAGAAAATACGAATGTGTAGAGCTGGTGTCTCCATGTGGAACCAATTAGTGTTTCCAAGCATAAAATTTAATGTTCCCTGAAAAAAAAAAACATTCAAAAAAACAAAGTCCGTGGATAATATCAGGAATACACAAACAAAGAGGCTGTAGCAATATCTGTGATTGAATTAGCCAAAATGAAACCGGATATTTCCGGTTTCATCCAGTCATATCCGGAAAAACTGGTGTGGAATTCGTATGCAATGGACCGAGAAAATCACAGTAAAAATGGTTTTGGAGAAAAGCAAAGTCTTTTCGTTAGGCAAGTGTATAAAATGTCATCTAGACAAACAGAAATATCATGTTTGTTTGCCGCAGTTCCTCTAGCTTTCTCCCTAGAACAAACAAATGTGTAGAGCTGGTGTCTCCATGTGGAACCAATTAGTGTTTCCAAGCATAAAATTAAATGTTCCCAGAAAAAAAAAACATTCAAAAAATACAGTCCGTGGATAATATCAGGAATACACAAACACAGAGGCTGTAGCAATATTTCGGTTTGAGTTAGCCAAAACAAAACCGGATATTTCCGGTTTCATCCAGTCATATCCGGACAAAGTGGTGTGGAATTGGTATGCAGTGGACCGAGAAAATCACAGGAAAAATGGTTATGGAGAAAAGCAAAGTCTTTTCGTTAGGCAAGTGCATAAAATGTCATCTATACAAACAGAAATATCATGTTTGTTTGCCGCAGTTCCTCTAGCTTTCTCCCTAGAAAATACGAATGTGTAGAGCTGGTGTCTCCATGTGCACCAATTAGAGTTTCCAAGCACAAAGTTAAATGTTCCCTAATAAAAAAAAACAAAACAATAAAGTCCGTGGATAATATCAGGAATACACAAACAAAGAGGCTGTAGCAATATTTCGGTTTGATTTAGCCAAAACAAAACCGGATATTTCCGGTTTCATCCAGTCATATCCGGACAAAGTGGTGTGGAATTGGTATGCAATGGACCGAGAAAATCACAGTAAAAATGGTTTTGGAGAAAAGCAAATTCTTTTCGTTAGGCAAGTGCATAAAATGTCATCTATACAAACAGAAATAGCATGTTTGTTTGCCGCAGTTCCTCTAGCTTTCTCCCTAGAAAATACGAATGTGTAGAGCTGGTGTCTCCATGTGGAACCAATTAGTGTTTCCAAGCATAAAATTTAATGTTCCCTGAAAAAAAAACATTCAAAAAAATAAAATCCGTGGATAATATCAGGAATACACAAACAAAGAGGCTGTAGCAATATCTGAGATTGAATTAGCCACAACGAAACCGGATATTTCCGGTTTCATCCAGTCATATCCGGACAAAGTGGTGTGGAATTCGTATGCAATGGACCGAGAAAATCACAGTAAAAATGGTTTTGGAGAAAAGCAAAGTCTTTTCGTTAGGCAAGTGCATAAAATGTCATCTATACAAACAGAAATATCATGTTTGTTTGCCGCAGTTCCTCTAGCTTTCTCCCTAGAACATAAAAATGTGTAGAGCTGGTGTCTCCATGTGGAACCAATTAGTGTATCCAAGCATAAAATTAAATGTTCCCAGAAAAATAAAACAGTCAAAAAAATAAAGTCCGTGGATAATATCAGGAATACACAAACACAGAGGCTGTAGCAATATTTCGGTTTGAGTTAGCCAAAACAAAACCGCATATTTCCGGTTTCATCCAGTCATATCCGGACAAAGTGGTGTGGAATTTGTATGCAATGGACCGAGAAAATCACAGGAAAAATGGTTTTGGAGAAAAGCAAAGTCTTTTCATTAGGCAAGTGCATAAAATGTCATCTATACAAACAGAAATAGCATGTTTGTTTGCCGCAGTTCCTCTAGCTTTCTCCCTAGGAAATACAAATGTGTAGAGCTGGTGTATCCATGTGGAACCAATTAGTGTTTCCAAGCATAAAATTAAATGTTCCCTGAAAAAAAAAAAACATTCAAAAAAATAAAATCCATGGATAATACCAGGAATACACAAACACAGATGCTGTAGCAATATTTCGGTTTGAGTTAGCCAAAACAAATCCGGATATTTCCAGTTTCATCCAGTCATATCCGGAAAAACTGGTGTGGAATTCGTATGCAATGGACCGAGAAAATCACAGGAAAAATGGTTTTGGAGAAAAGCAAAGTCTTTTCGTTAGGCAAGTGCATCAAATGTCATCTATACAAACAGAAATATCATGTTTGTTTGCCGCAGTTCTTCTACCTTTCTCCCTAGAACATAAAAATGTGTAGAGCTGGTGTCTCCATGTGGAACCAATTAGTGTTTCCAAGCATAAAATTAAATGTTCCCTGAAAAAAAAAAACATTCAAAAAAATAAAGTCCGTGGATCATATCAGGTATACACAAACAAAGAGGCTGTAGGAATATCTGGGATTGAATTAGCCAAAACGAAACCGGATATTTCCGGTTTCATCCAGTCATATCCGGACAAAGTGGTGTGGAATTGGTATGCAATGGAACGAGTAAATCACAGGAAAAATGGTTTTGGAGAAATGCAAAGTCTTTTCGCTAGGCAAGTGCATAAAATGTCATCTATACAAACAGAAATATCATGTTTGTTTGCCGCAGTTCCTCTAGCTTTCTCCCTAGAAAATACGAATGTGTAGAGCTGGTGTCTCCATGTGCACCAATTAGAGTTTCCAAGCACAAAGTTAAATGTTCCCTAATAAAAAAAAAACAAAACAATAAAGTCCGTGGATCATATCAGGAATACACAAACACAGATGCTGTAGCAATATTTCGGTTTGATTTAGCCAAAACAAAACCGGATATTTCTGGTTTCATCCAGTCATATCCGGACAAAGTGGTGTGGAATTGGTATGCAATGGACTGAGAAAATCACAGTAAAAATGGTTTTGGAGAAAAGCAAATTCTTTTCGTTAGGCAAGTGCATAAAATGTCATCAATACAAACAGAAATAGCATGTTTGTTTGCCGCAGTTCCTCTAGCTTTCTCCCTAGAAAATACGAATGTGTAGAGCTGGTGTCTCCATGTGGAACCAATTAGTGTTTCCAAGCATAAAATTTAATGTTCCCTGAAAAAAAAAACATTCAAAAAAATAAAATCCGTGGATAATATCAGGAATACACAAATAAAGAGGCTGTAGCAATATCTGAGATTGAATTAGCCACAACGAAACCGGATATTTCCGGTTTCATCCAGTCATATCCGGACAAAGTGGTGTGGAATTCGTATGCAATGGACCGAGAAAATCACAGTAAAAATGGTTTTGGAGAAAAGCAAAGTCTTTTCGTTAGGCAAGTGCATAAAATGTCATCTATACAAACAGAAATATCATGTTTGTTTGCCGCAGTTCCTCTAGCTTTCTCCCTAGAACATAAAAATGTGTAGAGCTGGTGTCTCCATGTGGAACCAATTAGTGTATCCAAGCATAAAATTAAATGTTCCCAGAAAAATAAAACAGTCAAAAAAATAAAGTCCGTGGATAATATCAGGAATACACAAACACAGAGGCTGTAGCAATATTTCGGTTTGAGTTAGCCAAAACAAAACCGCATATTTCCAGTTTCATCCAGTCATATCCGGACAAAGTCGTGTGGAATTGGTAGGCAATGGACCGAGAAAATCACAGGAAAAATGGTTTTGGAGAAAAGCAAAGTCTTTTCGTTAGGCAAGTGCATAAAATGTCATCTATACAAACAGAAATAGCATGTTTGTTTGCCGCAGTTCCTCTAGCTTTCTCCCTAGAAAATACAAATGTGTAGAGCTGGTGTGTCCATGTGGAACCAATTAGTGTTTCCAAGCATAAAATTAAATGTTCCCTGAAAAAAAAAAACATTCAAAAAAATAAAATCCATGGATAATACCAGGAATACACAAACACAGATGCTGTAGCAATATTTCGGTTTGAGTTAGCCAAAACAAATCCGGATATTTCCGGTTTCATCCAGTCATATCCGGAAAAACTGGTGTGGAATTCGTATGCAATGGACCGAGAAAATCACAGGAAAAATGGTTTTGGAGAAAAGCCAAGTCTTTTCGTTAGGCAAGTGCATCAAATGTCATCTATACAAACAGAAATATCATGTTTGTTTGCCGCAGTTCTTCTACCTTTCTCCCTAGAACATAAAAATGTGTAGAGCTGGTGTCTCCATGTGGAACCAATTAGTGTTTCCAAGCATAAAATTAAATGTTCCCTGAAAAAAAAAAACATTCAAAAAAATAAAGTCCGTGGATCATATCAGGTATACACAAACAAAGAGGCTGTAGGAATATCTGGGATTGAATTAGCCAAAACGAAACCGGATATTTCCGGTTTCATCCAGTCATATCCGGACAAAGTGGTGTGGAATTGGTATGCAATGGAACGAGTAAATCACAGGAAAAATGGTTTTGTAGAAATGCAAAGTCTTTTCGCTAGGCAAGTGCATAAAATGTCATCTATACAAACAGAAATATCATGTTTGTTTGCCGCAGTTCCTCTAGCTTTCTCCCTAGAAAATACGAATGTGTAGAGCTGGTGTCTCCATGTGCACCAATTAGAGTTTCCAAGCACAAAGTTAAATGTTCCCTAATAAAAAAAAAACAAAACAATAAAGTCCGTGGATCATATCAGGAATACACAAACACAGATGCTGTAGCAATATTTCGGTTTGATTTAGCCAAAACAAAACCGGATATTTCTGGTTTCATCCAGTCATATCCGGACAAAGTGGTGTGGAATTGGTATGCAATGGACTGAGAAAATCACAGTAAAAATGGTTTTGGAGAAAAGCAAATTCTTTTCGTTAGGCAAGTGCATAAAATGTCATCAATACAAACAAATAGCATGTTTGTTTGCCGCAGTTCCTCTAGCTTTCTCCCTAGAAAATACGAATGTGTAGAGCTGGTGTCTCCATGTGGAACCAATTAGTGTTTCCAAGCATAAAATTTAATGTTCCCTGAAAAAAAAACATTCAAAAAAATAAAATCCGTGGATAATATCAGGAATACACAAATAAAGAGGCTGTAGCAATATCTGAGATTGAATTAGCCACAACGAAACCGGATATTTCCGGTTTCATCCAGTCATATCCGGACAAAGTGGTGTGGAATTCGTATGCAATGGACCGAGAAAATCACAGTAAAAATGGTTTTGGAGAAAAGCAAAGTCTTTTCGTTAGGCAAGTGCATAAAATGTCATCTATACAAACAGAAATATCATGTTTGTTTGCCGCAGTTCCTCTAGCTTTCTCCCTAGAACATAAAAATGTGTAGAGCTGGTGTCTCCATGTGGAACCAATTAGTGTATCCAAGCATAAAATTAAATGTTCCCAGAAAAATAAAACAGTCAAAAAAATAAAGTCCGTGGATAATATCAGGAATACACAAACACAGAGGCTGTAGCAATATTTCGGTTTGAGTTAGCCAAAACAAAACCGCATATTTCCAGTTTCATCCAGTCATATCCGGACAAAGTCGTGTGGAATTGGTAGGCAATGGACCGAGAAAATCACAGGAAAAATGGTTTTGGAGAAAAGCAAAGTCTTTTCGTTAGGCAAGTGCATAAAATGTCATCTATACAAACAGAAATAGCATGTTTGTTTGCCGCAGTTCCTCTAGCTTTCTCCCTAGAAAATACAAATGTGTAGAGCTGGTGTGTCCATGTGGAACCAATTAGTGTTTCCAAGCATAAAATTAAATGTTCCCTGAAAAAAAAAAAACATTCAAAAAAATAAAATCCATGGATAATACCAGGAATACACAAACACAGATGCTGTAGCAATATTTCGGTTTGAGTTAGCCAAAACAAATCCGGATATTTCCGGTTTCATCCAGTCATATCCGGAAAAACTGGTGTGGAATTCGTATGCAATGGACCGAGAAAATCACAGGAAAAATGGTTTTGGAGAAAAGCCAAGTCTTTTCGTTAGGCAAGTGCATAAAATGTCATCTATACAAACAGAAATATCATGTTTGTTTGCCGCAGTTCTTCTACCTTTCTCCCTAGAACATAAAAATGTGTAGAGCTGGTGTCTCCATGTGGAACCAATTAGTGTTTCCAAGCATAAAATTAAATGTTCCCTGAAAAAAAAAAACATTCAAAAAAATAAAGTCCGTGGATCATATCAGGAATACACAAACAAAGAGGCTGTAGGAATATCTGGGATTGAATTAGCCAAAACGAAACCGGATATTTCCGGTTTCATCCAGTCATATCCGGAGAAAGTGGTTTGGAATTGGTATGCAATGGAACGAGTAAATCACAGGAAAAATGGTTTTGGAGAAAAGCAAAGTCTTTTCGTGAGGCAAGTGCATAAAATATCATCTAGACAAACAGAAATATCATGTTTGTTTGCCGCAGTTCTTCTACCTTTCTCCCTAGAACATAAAAATGTGTAGAGCTGGTGTCTCCATGTGGAACCAATTAGTGTTTCCAAGCATAAAATTAAATGTTCCCTGAAAAAAAAAACATTCAAAAAAATAAAGTCCGTGGATCATATCAGGAATACACAAACAAAGAGGCTGTAGGAATATCTGGGATTGAATTAGCCAAAACGAAACCGGATATTTCCGGTTTCATCCAGTCATATCCGGACAAAGTGGTGTGGAATTGGTATGCAATGGAACGAGTAAATCACAGGAAAAATGGTTTTGGAGAAAAGCAAAGTCTTTTCGTGAGGCAAGTGCATAAAATGTCATCTATACAAACAGAAATAGCATGTTTGTTTGCCGCAGTTCTTCTAGCTTTCTCCCTAGAAAATACGAATGTGTAGAGCTGGTGTCTCCATGTGGAACCAATTAGTGTTTCCAAGCATAAAATTTAATGTTCCCTGAAAAAAAAACAATCAAAAAAAATAAAATCCGTGGATAATATCAGGAATACACAAATAAAGAGGCTGTAGCAATATCTGAGATTGAATTAGCCACAACGCAACCGGATATTTCCGGTTTCATCCAGTCATATCCGGACAAAGTGGTGTGGAATTCGTATGCAATGGACCGAGAAAATCACAGTAAAAATGGTTTTGGAGAAAAGCAAAGTCTTTTCGTTAGGCAAGTGCATAAAATGTCATCTATACAAACAGAAATATCATGTTTGTTTGCCGCAGTTCCTCTAGCTTTCTCCCTAGAACATAAAAATGTGTAGAGCTGGTGTCTCCATGTGGAACCAATTAGTGTATCCAAGCATAAAATTAAATGTTCCCAGAAAAATAAAACAGTCAAAAAAATAAAATCCGTGGATAATATCAGGAATACACAAACACAGAGGCTGTAGCAATATTTCGGTTTGAGTTAGCCAAAACAAAACCGCATATTTCCGGTTTCATCCAGTCATATCCGGACAAAGTAGTGTGGAATTGGTAGGCAATGGACCGAGAAAATCACAGGAAAAATGGTTTTGGAGAAAAGCAAAGTCTTTTCGTTAGGCAAGTGCATAAAATGTCATCTATACAAACAGAAATAGCATGTTTGTTTGCCACAGTTCCTCTAGCTTTCTCCCTAGAAAATACAAATGTGTAGAGCTGGTGTATCCATGTGGAACCAATTAGTGTTTCCAAGCATAAAATTAAATGTTCCCTGAAAAAAAAAAACATTCAAAAAAATAAAGTCCGTGGATCATATCAGGAATACACAAACAAAGAGGCTGTAGGAATATCTGGGATTGAATTAGCCAAAACGAAACCGGATATTTCCGGTTTCATCCAGTCATATCCGGAGAAAGTGGTGTGGAATTGGTATGCAATGGAACGAGTAAATCACAGGAAAAATGGTTTTGGAGAAAAGCAAAGTCTTTTCGTGAGGCAAGTGCATAAAATGTCATCTAGACAAACAGAAATATCATGTTTGTTTGCCGCAGTTCCTCTAGCTTTCTCCCTAGAACATAAAAATGTGTAGAGCTGGTGTCTCCATGTGGAACCAATTAGTGTTTCCAAGCATAAAATTTAATGTTCCCTGAAAAAAAAAACATTCAAAAAAATAAAATCCGAGGATAATATCAGGAATACACAAACACAGATGCTGTAGCAATATTTCGGTTTGAGTTAGACAAAAAAAAAAAAAAAACGGATATTTCCGGTTTCATCCAGTCATATTCGGACCAACGGGTGTGGATTTGGTATGCAATGGACCGAGAAAATCACAGTAAAAATGGTTTTGGAGAAAAGCAAAGTCTTTTCGTTAGGCAAGTGCATAAAATGTCATCTATACAAACAGAAATATCATGTATGTTTGCCGCAGTTCCTCTAGCTTTCTCCCTAGAACATAAAAATATGTAGAGCTGGTGTCTCCATGTGGAAACAATTAGTGTTTCCAAGCATAAAATTAAATGTTCCCTGAAAAAAAACATTCAAAAAAATAAAGTCCGTGGATAATATCAGGAATACACAAACAAAGAGGCTGAAGCAATATTTCGGTTTGAGTTAGCCAAAACAAAACCGGATATTTCCGGTTTCATCCAGTCATATCCGGACAAAGTGGTGTGGAATTCGTATGCAATGGACCGAGAAAATCACAGTAAAAATGGTTTTGGAGAAAAGCAAAGTCTTTTCGTTAGGCAAGTGCATAAAATGTCATCTATACAAACAGAAATAGCATGTTTGTTTGCTGCAGTTCCTCTAGATTTCTCCCAAAAACATAAAAATGTGTAGAACTGGTGTCTCCATGTGGAACCAATTAGAGTTTCCAAGCATAAAATTTAATGTTCCCTAAAAAAAACATGCAAAAAAATAAAATCCGTGGATAATATCAGGAATACACAAACACAGATGCTGTAGCAATATTTCGGTTTGAGTTAGACAAAACAAAACCGGATATTTCCGGTTTCATCCAGTCATATTCGGACCAACTGGTGTGGAATTCGTATGCAATGGACCGAGAAAATCACAGGAAAAATGGTTTTGGAGAAAAGCAAACTCTTTTCGTTAGGCAAGTGCATCAAATGTCATCTATACAAACAGAAATAGCATGTTTGTTTGCCGCAGTTCCTATAGCTTTCTCCCTAGAAAATACGAATGTGTAGAGCTGGTGTCTCCGTGTGCACCAATTAGAGTTTCCAAGGACAAAGTTAAATGTTCCCTAATAAAAAAAAAAACAAAACAATAAAGTCCGTGGGTAATATCAGGAATACACAAACTCAGAGGCTGTAGCAATATATGAGATTGAATTAGCCAAAACGAAACCGAATATTTCCGGTTTCATCCAGTCATATCCGGACAAAGTGGTGTGGAATTGGTATGCAATGGACCGAGAAAATCACAGGAAAAATGGTTTTGGAGAAAAGCAAAGTCTTTTCGTTAGGCAAGTGCATAAAATGTCATCTATACAAACAGAAATAGCATGTTTGTTTGCCGCAGTTCCTCTAGGTTTCTCCCTAGAAAATACGAATGTGTAGAGCTGGTGTGTCCCTGTGGAACCAATTAGTGTTTCCAAGCATAAAATTAAATGTTCCCTGAAAAAAAAAAACATTCAGAAAAACAAAGTCCGTGGATAATATCAGGAATACACAAACAAAGAGGCTGCAGCAATATCTGTGATTGAATTAGCCAAAATGAAACCGGATATTTCCGGTTTCATGCAGTCATATCCGGACAAACTGGTGTGGAATTCGTATGCAATGGACCGAGAAAATCATAGTAAAAATGGTTTTGGAGAAAAGCAAAGTCTTTTCATTAGGCAAGTGTATAAAATGTCATCTATACAAACAGAAATATCATTTGTGTTTGCCGCAGTTCCTCTAGCTTTCTCCCTAGAACAAACAAATGTGTAGAGCTGGTGTCTCCATGTGGAACCAATTAGTGTTTCCAAGCATAAAATTAAATGTTCCCAGAAAAAAAAAACATTCAAAAAATACAGTCCGTGGATAATATCAGGAATACACAAACAAAGAGGCTGTAGCAATATCTGAGATTGAATTAGCCACAACGAAACCGGATATTTCCGGTTTCATCCAGTCATATCCGGACAAAGTGGTGTGGAATTGGTATGCAATGGACCGAGAAAATCACAGTAAAAATGGTTTTGGAGAAAAGCAAAGTCTTTTCGTTAGGCAAGTGCATAAAATGTCATCTATACAAACAGAAATAGCATGTTTGTTTGCCGCAGTTCCTCTAGCTTTCTCCCTAGAACATAAAAATGTGTAGAGCTGGTGTCTCCATGTGGAACCAATTAGTGTATCCAAGCATAAAATTAAATGTTCCCAGAAAAATAAAACAGTCAAAAAAATAAAGTCCGTGGATAATATCAGGAATACACAAACACAGAGGCTGTAGCAATATTTCGGTTTGAGTTAGCCAAAACAAAACCGCATATTTCCGGTTTCATCCAGTCATATCCGGACAAAGTGGTGTGGAATTTGTATGCAATGGACCGAGAAAATCACAGGAAAAATGGTTTTGGAGAAAAGCAAAGTCTTTTCATTAGGCAAGTGCATAAAATGTCATCTATACAAACAGAAATAGCATGTTTGTTTGCCGCAGTTCCTCTAGCTTTCTCCCTAGGAAATACAAATGTGTAGAGCTGGTGTATCCATGTGGAACCAATTAGTGTTTCCAAGCATAAAATTAAATGTTCCCTGAAAAAAAAAACATTCCAAAAAATAAAGTATGTGGATCATATCAGGAATACACAAACAAAGAGGCTGTAGGAATATCTGGGATTGAATTAGCCAAAACGAAACCGGATATTTCCGGTTTCATCCAGTCATATCCGGACAAAGTGGTGTGGAATTGGTATGCAATGGAACGAGTAAATCACAGGAAAAATGGTTTTGGAGAAAAGCAAAGTCTTTTCGTTAGGCAAGTGCATAAAATGTCATCTAGACAAACAGAAATATCATGTTTGTTTGCCGCAGTTCCTCTAGCTTTCTCCCTAGAAAATACGAATGTGTAGAGCTGGTGTCTCCATGTGGAACCAATTAGTGTTTCCAAGCATAAAATTTAATGTTCCCTGAAAAAAAAACATTCAAAAAAATAAAATCCGTGGATAATATCAGGAATACACAAACACAGATGCTGTAGCAATATTTCGGTTTGAGTTAGACAAAAAAAAAACCGGATATTTCCGGTTTCATCCAGTCATATTCGGACCAACGGGTGTGGAATTGGTATGCAATGGACCGAGAAAATCACAGTAAAAATGGTTTTGGAGAAAAGCAAAGTCTTTTCGTTAGGCAAGTGCATAAAATGTCATCTATACAAACATAAATATCATGTATGTTTGCCGCAGTTCCTCTAGATTTCTCCTTGAACATAAAAATGTGTAGAGCTGGTGTCTCCATGTGGAACCAATTAGTGTTTCCAAGCATAAAATTAAATGTTCCCTGAAAAAAAAAACATTCAAAAAAATAAAGTCCGTGGATCATATCAGGAATACACAAACAAAGAGGCTGTAGCAATATCTGGGATTGAATTAGCCAAAACGAAACCGGATATTTCCGGTTTCATCCTGTCATATCCGGACAAACTGGTGTGGAATTCGTATGCAATGGACCGTGAAAATCACCGTAAAAATGGTTGTGGAGAAAAGCAAAGTCTTTTCGTTAGGCAAGTGCATCAAATGTCATCTATACAAACAGAAATATCATGTTTGTTTGCCGCAGTTCCTCTAGCTTTCTCCCTAGAACAAACAAATGTGTAGAGCTGGTGTCTCCATGTGGAACCAATTAGTGTTTCCAAGCATAAAATTAAATGTTCCCAGAAAAAAAAATTCAAAAAATACAGTCCGTGGATAATGTCAGGAATACACAAACACAGAGGCTGTAGCAATATTTCGGTTTGAGTTAGCCAAAACAAAACCGCATATTTCCGGTTTCATCCAGTCATATCCGGACAAAGTGGTGTGGAATTTGTATGCAATGGACCGAGAAAATCACAGGAAAAATGGTTTTGGAGAAAAGCAAAGTCTTTTCATTAGGCAAGTGCATAAAATGTCATCTATACAAACAGAAATATCATGTTTGTTTGCCGCAGTTCCTCTAGCTTTCTCCCTAGAAAATACGAATGTGTAGAGCTGGTGTCTCCTTGTGGAACCAATTAGTGTTTCCAAGGATAAAATTTAATGTTCCCTGAAAAAAAAACATTCAAAAAAATAAAGTCCGTGGATAATATCAGGAATACACAAACAAAGAGGCTGTAGAAATATCTGGGATTGAATTAGCCAAAACGAAACCGGATATTTCCGGTTTCATCCAGTCATATTCGGACCAACTGGTGTGGAATTCGTATGCAATGGACCGAGAAAATCACAGGAAAAATGGTTTTGGAGAAAAGCAAAGTCTTTTCGTTAGGCAAGTGCATAAAATGTCATCTATACAAACAGAAATAGCATGTTTGTTTGCTGCAGTTCCTCTAGATTTCTCCATAAAACATAAAAATGTGTAGAGCTGGTGTCTCCATGTGGAACCAATTAGTGTTTCCAAGCATAAAATTAAATGTTCCCTGAAAAAAAAAAACATTCAAAAAAATAAAATCCGTGGATCCTATCAGGAATACACAAACACAGAGGCTGTACAAATATTTCGGTTTCAGTTAGCCAAAACAAATCCGCATATTTCCGGTTTCATTCAGTCATATCCGGACAAAGTGGTGTGGAATTTGTATGCAATGGACCAAGAAAATCACAGTAAAAATGGTTTTGGAGAAAAGCAAAGTCTTTTCGTTAGGCAAGTGCATAAAATGTCATCTATACAAACAGAAATATCATGTTTGTTTGCCGCAGTTCCTCTAGCTTTCTCCCTAGAACATAAAAATGTGTAGAGCTGGTGTCTCCATGTGGAACCAATTAGTGTTTCCAAGCATAAAATTAAATGTTCCCAGAAAAAAAAAACATTCAAAAAAATACAGTCCGTGGATAATATCAGGAATACACAAACACAGAGGCTGTAGCAATATTTCGGTTTGAGTTAGCCAAAACAAAACCGCAGATTTCCGGTTTCATCCAGTCATATCCGGACAAAGTGGTGTGGAATTTGTATGCAATGGACCGAGAAAATCACAGGAAAAATGGTTTTGGAGCAAAGCAAAGTCTTTTCGTTAGGCAAGTGCATCAAATGTCATCTATACAAACAGAAATAGCATGTTTGTTTGCCGCAGTTCCTCTAGCTTTCCCCCTAGAAAATACGAATGTGTAGAGCTGGTCTCTCCATGTGGAACCAATTAGTGTTTCCAAGCATAAAATTTAATGTTCCCTGAAAAAAAAAACATTCAAAAAAATAAAGTCCGTGGATAATATCAGGAATACACAAACAAAGAGGCTGTAGCAATATCTGGGATTGAATTAGCCAAAACAAAACCGGATATTTCCGGTTTCATCCAGTCATATTCGGACCAACTGGTGTGGAATTCGTATGCAATGGACCGAGAAAATCACAGGAAAAATGGTTTTGGAGAAAAGCAAAGTCTTTTCGTTAGGCAAGTGCATAAAATGTCATCTATACAAACAGAAATAGCATGTTTGTTTGCTGCAGTTCCTCTAGATTTCTCCGTAAAACATAAAAATGTGTAGAACTGGTGTCTCCATGTGGAACCAATTAGTGTTTCCAAGCCTAAAATTAAATGTTCCCTGAAAAAAAAAACATTCAAAAAAATAAAGTCCGTGGATAATATCAGGAATACACAAACAAAGAGGCTGTAGCAATATCTGGGATTGAGTTAGCCAAAACAAAACCGGATATTTCCGGTTTCATCCAGTCATATTCGGACCAACTGGTGTGGAATTCGTATGCAATGGACCGAGAAAATCACAGTAAAAATGGTTTTGGAGAAAAGCAAAGTATTTTCGTTAGGCAAGTGCATCAAATATCATCTATAAAAACAGAAATATCATTTGTGTTTGCCGCAGTTCCTCTAGCTTTCTCCATAGAACAAACGAATGTGCAGAGCTGGTGTCTCCATGTGGAACCAATTAGTGTTTCCAAGCATAAAATGAAATATTCCCTGAAAAAAAAAAACATGCAAAAAAATAAAGTCCGTGGATAATATCAGGAATACACAAACACAGAGGCTGTAGCAATATTTCGGTTTGAGTTAGCCAAAACAAAACCGCAGATTTCCGGTTTCATCCAGTCATATCCAGACAACGTGGTGTGGAATTTGTATGCAATGGACCGAGTAAATCACAGGAAAAATGGTTTTGGAGAAAAGCAAAGTCTTTTCGTTAGGCAAGTGCATAAATTGTCATCTAGACAAACAGAAATATCATGTTTGTTTGCCGCAGTTCCTCTAGATTTCTCCCTAGAACATAAAAATGTGTAGAGCTGGTGTCTCCATGTGGAACCAATTAGTGTATCCAAGCATAAAATTAAATGTTCCCTGAAAAAAAAAACATTCAAAAAAATAAAATCCGTGGATAATATCAGGAATACACAAACACAGATGCTGTACAAATATTTCGGTTTGAGTTAGCCAAAACAAAACCGGATATTTCCGGTTTCATCCAGTCATATCCGGACAAAGTGGTGTGGAATTGGTATGCAATGGACCGACAAAATCACAGTAAGAATGGTTCTGGAGAAAAGCAAAGTCTTTTCGTTAGGCAAGTGCATCAAATGTCATCTATACAAACAGAAATATCATGTTTGTTTGCCGCAGTTCCTCTAGCTTTCTCCCTAGAACATAAAAATGTGTAGAGCTGGTGTCTCCATGTGGAACCAATTAGTGTTTCCAAGCCTGAAATTAAATGTTCCCTGAAAAAAAAAACATTCAAAAAAATAAAGTCCGTGGATAATATCAGGAATACACAAACAAAGAGGCTGTAGCAATACCTGGGATTGAATTAGCCAAAATGAAACCGGATATTTCCGGTTTCATCCTGTCATATCCGGACAAACTGGTGTGGAATTCGTATGCAATGGACCGAGAAAATCACAGGAAAAATGGTTGTGGAGAAAAGCAAAGTCTTTTCGTTAGGCAAGTGCATAAAATGTCATCTATACAAACAGAAATATCATGTTTGTTTGCCGCAGTTCCTCTAGCTTTCTCCCTAGAAAATACGAATGTGTAGAGCTGGTGTCTCCATGTGGAACCAATTAGTGTTTCCAAGCATAAAATTAAATGTTCCCAGAAAAAAAATTCAAAAAATACAGTCCGTGGATAATATCAGGAATACACAAACACAGAGGCTGTAGCAATATTTCGGTTTGAGTTAGCCAAAACAAAACCGCATATTTCCGGTTTCATCCAGTCATATCCGGACAAAGTGGTGTGGAATTTGTATGCAATGGACCGAGAAAATCACAGGAAAAATGGTTTTGGAGAAAAGCAAAGTCTTTTCGTTAGGCAAGTGCATCAAATGTCATCTATACAAACAGAAATAGCATGTTTGTTTGCCGCAGTTCCTCTAGATTTCTCCATAAAACATAAAAATGTGTAGAGCTGGTGTGTCCATGTGGAACCAATTAGTGTTTCCAAGCATAAAATTAAATGTTCCCTGAAAAAAAAAAAAACATTCAAAAAAATAAAATCCGTGGATCCTATCAGGAATACACAAACACAGAGGCTGTAGCAATATTTCGGTTTCAGTTAGCCAAAACAAATCCGCATATTTCCGGTTTCATCCAGTCATATCTGGACAAAGTGGTGTGGAATTTGTATGCAATGGACCGAGAAAATCACAGTAAAAATGGTTTTGGAGAAAAGCAAAGTCTTTTCGTTAGGCAAGTGCATAAAATGTCATCTATACAAACAGAAATAGCATGTTTGTTTGCCGCAGTTCCTCTAGCTTTCTCCCTAGAACATAAAAATGTGTAGAGCTGGTGTCTCCATGTGGAACCAATTAGTGTTTCCAAGCATAAAATTAAATGTTCCCAGAAAAAAAAAACATTCAAAAAAATACAGTCCGTGGATAATATCAGGAATACACAAACACAGAGGCTGTAGCAATATTTCGGTTTGAGTTAGCCAAAACAAAACCGCAGATTTCCGGTTTCATCCAGTCATATCCGGACAAACTGGTGTGGAATTTGTATGCAATGGACCGAGAAAATCACAGGAAAAATGGTTTTGGAGCAAAGCAAAGTCTTTTCGTTAGGCAAGTGCATAAAATGTCATCTATACAAACAGAAATAGCATGTTTGTTTGCCGCAGTTCCTCTAGCTTTCTCCCTAGAACATAAAAATGTGTAGAGCTGGTGTCTCCATGTGGAACCAATTAGTGTTTCCAAGCATAAAATTAAATGTTCCCAGAAAAAAAAACATTCAAAAAAATAAAATCCGTGGATCATATCAGGAATACACAAACACAGATGCTCTACAAATATTTCGGTTTGAGTTAGCCAAAACAAAACCGGATATTTCCGGTTTCATCCAGTCATATCCGGACAAAGTGGTGTGGAATTGGTATGCAATGGACCGAGAAAATCACAGGAAAAATGGTTTTGGAGAAAAGCAAAGTCTTTTCGTTAGGCAAGTGCATAAAATGTCATCTATACAAACAGAAATATCATGTTTGTTTGCCGCAGTTCCTCTAGATTTCTCCCTAGAAAATACGAATGTGTAGAGCTGGTGTCTCCATGTGGAACCAATTAGTGTTTCCAAGCATAAAATTAAATGTTGCCTGAAAAAAAAAAACATTCAAAAAAATAAAGTCCGTGGATAATATCAGGAATACACAAACACAGATGCTGTAGCAATATTTCGGTTTGAGTTAGCCAAAAAAAAACCGGATATTTCCGGTTTCATCCAGTCATATCCGGACAAAGTGGTGTGGAATTGGTATGCAATGGACCGAGAAAATCACAGGAAAAATGGTTTTGGAGAAAAGCAAAGTCTTTTCGTTAGGCAAGTGCATAAAATGTCATCTATACACACAGAAATATCATGTTTGTTTGCCGCAGTTCCTCTAGCTTTCTCCATAGAACAAACGAATGTGTAGAGCTCGTGTCTCCATGTGGAACCAATTAGTATTTCCAAGCATAAAATGAAATGTTCCCTGAAAAAAAAACATGCAAAAAATTAAAGTCCGTGGATAATATCAGGAATACACAAACACAGAGGCTGTAGCAATATTTCGGTTTGAGTTAGCCAAAACAAAACCGGATATTTCCGGTTTCATCCAGTCATACCCAGACAAAGTGGTGTGGAATTTGTATGCAATGGACCGAGAAAATCACAGGAAAAATGGTTTTGGAGAAAAGCAAAGTCTTTTCGTTAGGCAAGTGCATAAATTGTCATCTAGACAAACAGAAATATCATGTTTGTTTGCCGCAGTTCCTCTAGATTTCTCCCTAGAAAATACGAATGTGTAGAGCTGGTGTGTCCATGTGGGACCAATTAGTGTTTCCAATCATAAAATTAAATGTTCCCTGAAAAAAAAAAAACATTCAAAAAAATAAAATCCGTGGATAATATCAGGAATACACAAACACAGAGGCTGTAGCAATATTTCGGTTTGAGTTAGCCAAAACAAAACCGCAGATTTCCGGTTTCATCCAGTCATATCCGGACAAAGTGGTGTGGAATTGGTATGCAATGGACCGAGAAAATCACAGGAAAAATGGTTTTGGAGAAAAGCAAAGTCTTTTCGTGAGGCAAGTGCATAAAATGTCATCTAGACAAACAGAAATATCATGTTTGTTTGCCGCAGTTCCTCTAGCTTTCTCCCTAGAAAATACGAATGTGTAGAGCTGGTGTCTCCATGTGGAACCAATTAGTGTTTCCAAGCATAAAATTAAATGTTCCCTGAAAAAAAAACATTCAAAAAAATAAAGTCCGTGGATAATATCAGGATTACACAAACAAAGAGGCTGTAGCAATATCTGGGATTGAATTAGCCAAAGCGAAACCGGATTTTTCCGGTTTCATCCAGTCATATTCGGACCAACTGGTGTGGAATTCGTATGCAATGGACCGAGAAAATCACAGGAAAAATGGTTTTGGAGAAAAGCAAAGTCTTTTCGTTAGGCAAGTGCATAAAATGTCATCTATACAAACAGAAATAGCATGTTTGTTTGCTGCAGTTCCTCTAGATTTCTCCATAAAACATAAAAATGTGTAGAGCTGGTGTGTCCATGTGGAACCAATTAGCGTTTCCAAGCATAAAATTAAATGTTCCCTGAAAAAAAAAACATTCAAAAAAATAAAGTCCATGGATCATATCAGGAATACACAAACAAAGAGGCTGTAGCAATATCTGGGATTGAATTAGCCAAAACGAAACCGGATATTTCCGGTTTCATCCAGTCATATTCGGACAAACTGGTGTGGAATTCGTATGCAATGGACCAAGAAAATCACAGTAAAAATGGTTTTGGAGAAAAGCAAAGTCTTTTCGTTAGGCAAGTGCATAAAATGTCATCTATACAAACAGAAATAGCATGTTTGTTTGCTACAGTTCCTCTAGCTTTCTCCCTAGAACAAACAAATGTGTAGAGCTGGTGTCTCCATGTGGAACCAATTAGTGTTTCCAAGCATAAAATTAAATGTTCCCTAAAAAAAAAACATTCAAAAAAATACAGTCCGTGGATAATATCAGGAATACACAAACACAGAGGCTGTAGCAATATTTCGGTTTGAGTTAGCCAAAACAAAACCGGATATTTCCGGTTTCATCCAGTCATATCCGGACAAAGTGGTGTGGAATTGGTATGCAATGGACCGAGAAAATCACAGGAAAAATGGTTTTGGAGAAAAGCAAAGTCTTTTCGTTAGGCAAGTGCATCAAATGTCATCTATACAAACAGAAATAGCATGTTTGTTTGCTACAGTTCCTCTAGCTTTCTCCCTAGAACAAACAAATGTGTAGAGCTGGTGTCTCCATGTGGAACCAATTAGTGTTTCCAAGCATAAAATTAAATGTTCCCTGAAAAAAAAAACATTCAAAAAATAAAATCCGTGGATCATATCAGGAATACACAAACACAGATGCTGTACAAATATTTCGGTTTGAGTTAGCCAAAACAAAACCGGATATTTGCGGTTTCATCCAGTCATATCCGGACAAAGTGGTGTGGAATTGGTATGCAATGGACCGAGAAAATCACAGGAAAAATGGTTTTGGAGAAAAGCAAAGTCTTTTCGTTAGGCAAGTGCATAAAATGTCATCTATACAAACAGAAATATCATGTTTGTTTGCCGCCGTTCCTCTAGATTTCTCCCTAGAAAATACGAATGTGTAGAGCTGGTGTGTCCATGTGGAACCAATTAGTGTTTCCAAGCATAAAATTAAATGTTCCCTGAAAAAAAAAACATTCAAAAAAATAAAATCCGTGGATAATATCAGGAATACACAAACACAGAGGCTGTAGCAATATTTCGGTTTGAGTTAGCCAAAACAAAACTGCAGATTTCCGGTTTCATCCAGTCATATCCGGACAAAGTGGTGTGGAATTTGTATGCAATGGACCGAGAAAATCACAGGAAAAATGGTTTTGGAGAAAAGCAAAGTCTTTTCGTTAGGCAAGTGCATAAAATGTCATCTATACAAACAGAAATATCATGTTTGTTTGCCGCAGTTCCTCTAGCTTTCTCCCTAGAAAACACGAATGTGTAGAGCTGGTGTCTCCGTGTGCACCAATTAGAGTTTCCAAGGACAAAGTTAAATGATCCCTGATAAAAAAAAAAAAACAAAACAATAAAGTCCGTGGATCATATCAGGAATACACAAACAAAGAGGCTGTAGCAATATCTGGGATTGAATTAGCCAAAACGAAACCGGATATTTCCGGTTTCATCCAGTCATATTCGGACAAACTGGTGTGGAATTCGTATGCAATGGACCAAGAAAATCACAGTAAAAATGGTTTTGGAGAAAAGCAAAGTCTTTTCGTTAGGCAAGTGCATAAATTGTCATCTATACAAACAGAAATAGCATGTTTGTTTGCTGCAGTTCCTCTAGCTTTCTCCCTAGAACAAACAAATGTGTAGAGCTGGTGTCTCCATGTGGAACCAATTAGTGTTTCCAAGCATAAAATTAAATGTTCCCTGAAAAAAAAAAACATTCAAAAAAATAAAATCCGTGGATCATATCAGGAATACACAAACACAGATGCTGTACAAATATTTCGGTTTGAGTTAGCCAAAACAAAACCGCAGATTTCCGGTTTCATCCAGTCATATCCGGAGAAAGTGGTGTGGAATTGGTATGCAATGGACCGAGAAAATCACAGGAAAAATGGTTTTGGAGAAAAGCAAAATCTTTTCGTTAGGCAAGTGAATAAAATGTCATCTATACAAACAGAAATATCCTGTTTGTTTGCCGCTGTTCCTCTAGATTTCTCCCTAGAAAATACGAATGTGTAGAGCTGGTGTCCCCATGTGGAACCAATTAGTGTTTCCAAGCATAAAATTAAATGTTGCCTGAAAAAAAAACATTCAAAAAAATAAAGTCCGTGGATAGTATCAGGAATACACAAACACAGATGCTGTAGCAATATTTCGGTTTGAGTTAGCCAAAACAAAACCGGATATTTCCGGTTTCATCCAGTCATATCCGGACAAAGTGGTGTGGAATTGGTATGCAATGAACCGAGAAAATCACAGGAAAAATGGTTTTGGAGAAAAGCAAAGTCTTTTCGTTAGGCAAGTGCATAAAATGTCATCTATACACACAGAAATATCATGTTTGTTTGCCGCAGTTCCTCTAGCTTTCTCCATAGAACAAACGAATGTGTAGAGCTGGTGTCTCCATGTGGAACCAATTAGTATTTCCAAGCATAAAATGAAATGTTCCCTGAAAAAAAAACATGCAAAAAAATAAAGTCCGTGGATCATATCAGGAATACACAAACAAAGAGGCTGTAGCAATATCTGGGATTGAATTAGCCAAAACGAAACCGGACATTTCCGGTTTCATCCAGTCATATTCGGAAAAACTGGTGTGGAATTCGTATGCAATGGACCAAGAAAATCACAGGAAAAATGGTTTTGGAGAAAAGCAAAGTCTTTTCGTTAGGTAAGTGCATAAAATGTCATCTATACAAACAGAAATAGCATGTTTGTTTGCTGCAGTTCCTCTAGCTTTCTCCCTAGAACAAACAAATGTGTAGAGCTGGTGTCTCCATGTGGAACCAATTAGTGTTCCCAAGCATAAAATTAAATGTTCCCAGAAAAAAAAACATTCAAAAAAATACAGTCCGTGGATAATATCAGGAATACACAAACACAGAGGCTGTACAAATATTTCGGTTAGAGTGCCAAAACAAAACCGGATATTTCCGGTTTCATCCAGTCATATCCGGACAAAGTGGTGTGGAATTGGTATGCAATGGACCGAAAAAATCACAGTAAAAATGGTTTTGGAGAAAAGCAAAGTCTTTTCGTTAGGCAAGTGCATAAAATGTCATCTATACAAACTTAAATATCATGTATGTTTGTCGCAGTTCCTCTAGCTTTCTCCCTAGAACATAAAAATGTGTAGAGCTGGTGTCTCCATGTGGAACCAATTAGTGTTTCCAAGCATAAAATTAAATGTTCCCTGAAAAAAAAACATTCAAAAAAATAAAATCCGTGGATAATATCAGGAATACACAAACACAGAGGCTGTAGCAATATCTGGGATTGAATTAGCCAAAATGAAACCGGATATTTCCAGTTTCATCCAGTCATATCCGGACAAAGTGGTGTGGAATTCGTATGCAATGGACCGAGAAAAATCACAGTAAAAATGGTTTTGGATTGCAGGCAGAACTGTAAATTTCTTGTTAGAGATGCCCCCTGCCTTTACCTTGCCAGCTCTCCTCCCAGGCCAGCCAAGTAATGAAAGTCAACAGAGTGCCTTCCCCTAGGAGGTTCACACCTCCCTTAGGATATACCCCATGTGAAGAGATAGATAGGTCTGGGCCTCTTAACTTACAAGGCCTAAAGCCCAACAGATTATTATCAAGCCCCTTCTATCAGGTTCTATTTGCCTCTCAATCAGAAAACTTAATTGTAGCTTAGACAGCACCTTTCTTAGCTCCTCTAATAATGACTCTGTCCTTTGTTCTAGGCCCTGTCTAGTGCACTTGGGCCTCATTCCTTTGTAATCATAACCTCTACTCTACCACCAATGGCTCTACTCCCAACCTGTGTGTACTGATGGTCCTCTTCCCCACTTAATGCTGTATAATTGTTCAGACCTGGTTAAGGCCACTCTTAGGATCATTGGTTACTATCCTCACCCTGTCTTTTATGACCTTGTCTAAATATGATCAGAGTTGGCAAACTTGGAAGGCTTCCATAGCCTTGGCAACTCATGACGACAGCCTAGGGTGGTTACTGGTGCCATAAACTAGAGTGTCAATTTGTTGGGTCAACAACAGGAGCCACTGTGCGCTTGCTCCTGATGTGGGATTTCTGTCCTTAATGTACTGTACATTTTGATTTAATGCTATAACTAGTACTCAAACAGTATGTTTCACTTTGTGTTTCTATGTGGGTGCAAACTGTTGAAATCTTTATACTAAATTGATCTTCTGTATATAAATAGAATTGAAAATGAATCTTAATGTGAATGGAAGGGGAGAGGGAGCGGGAGAGGGGAGGGTTGCGGGTGGGAGGGAAATTATGGGAAGGGGAAGCCATTGTAATCCATAAGCTGTATACTGGAAATTTATATTCATTAAATAAAAGTTAAAAAAAATTAAAAAAAATAAAAAAAAATAAAAAAAAATGGTTTTGGAGAAAAGCAAAGTCTTTTCATTAGGCAAGTGCATAAAATGTCATCTATACAAACAGAAATATCATGTTTGTTTGCCGCAGTTCCTCTAGCTTTCTCCCTAGAAAATACGAATGTGTAGAGCTGGTGTCTCCGTGTGCACCAAATACAGTTTCCAAGGACAAAGTTAAATGATCCCTGATAAAAAAAAACAAAACAATAAAGTCCGTGGATAATATCAGGAATACACAAACACAGATGCTGTAGCAATATTTCGGTTTGAGTTAGCCAAAACAAAACCGGATATTTCCGGTTTCATCCAGTCATATCCGGACAAAGTGGTGTGGAATTGGTATGCAATGGACCGAGAAAATCACAGTAAAATTGGTTTTGGAGAAAAGCAAAGTCTTTTCGTTAGGCAAGTGCATAAAATGTCATCTAGACAAACAGAAATATCATGTTTGTTTGCCGCAGTTCCTCTAGCTTTCCCCCTAGAAAATACGAATGTGTAGAGCTGGTCTCTCCATGTGGAACCAATTAGTGTTTCCAAGCATAAAATTTAATGTTCCCTGAAAAAAAAACATTCAAAAAAATAAAGTCCGTGGATAATATCAGGAATACACAAACAAAGAGGCTGTAGCAATATCTGGGATTGAATTAGCAAAAACGAAACCGGATATTTCCGGTTTCATCCAGTCATATCCGGACAAAGTGGTGTGGAATTGGTATGCAATGGACCGACAAAATCACAGTAAAATTGGTTTTGGAGAAAAGCAAAGTCTTTTCGTTAGGCAAGTGCATAAAATGTCATCTAGACAAACAGAAATATCATGTTTGTTTGCCGCAGTTCCTCTAGCTTTCCCCCTAGAAAATACGAATGTGTAGAGCTGGTCTCTCCATGTGGAACCAATTAGTGTTTCCAAGCATAAAATTTAATGTTCCCTGAAAAAAAAACATTCAAAAAAATAAAGTCCGTGGATAATATCAGGAATACACAAACAAAGAGGCTGTAGCAATATCTGGGATTGAATTAGCAAAAACGAAACCGGATATTTCCGGTTTCATCCAGTCATATCCGGACAAAGTGGTGTGGAATTGGTATGCAATGGACCGACAAAATCACAGGAAAAATGGTTTTGGAGAAAAGCAAATTCTTTTCGTTAGGCAAGTGCATCAAATGTCATCTATACAAACAGAAATAGCATGTTTGTTTGCCGCAGTTCCTCTAGCTTTCCCCCTAGAAAATACGAATGTGTAGAGCTGGTCTCTCCATGTGGAACCAATTAGTGTTTCCAAGCATAAAATTTAATGTTCCCTGAAAAAAAAAACATTCAAAAAAATAAAGTCCGTGGATAATATCAGGAATACACAAACAAAGAGGCTGTAGCAATATCTGGGATTGAATTAGCCAAAACGAAACCGGATATTTCCGGTTTCATCCAGTCATATTCGGACCAACTGGTGTGGAATTCGTATGCAATGGACCGAGAAAATCACAGGAAAAATGGTTTTGGAGAAAAGCAAAGTCTTTTCGTTAGGCAAGTGCATAAAATGTCATCTATACAAACAGAAATAGCATGTTTGTTTGCTGCAGTTCCTCTAGATTTCTCCGTAAAACATAAAAATGTGTAGAACTGGTGTCTCCATGTGGAACCAATTAGTGTTTCCAAGCCTAAAATTAAATGTTCCCTGAAAAAAAAAACATTCAAAAAAATAAAGTCCGTGGATAATATCAGGAATACACTAACAAAGAGGCTGTAGCAATATCTGGGATTGAGTTAGCCAAAACAAAACCGGATATTTCCGGTTTCATCCAGTCATATTCGGACCAACTGGTGTGGAATTCGTATGCAATGGACCGAGAAAATCACAGTAAAAATGGTTTTGGAGAAAAGCAAAGTATTTTCGTTAGGCAAGTGCATCAAATATCATCTATAAAAACAGAAATATCATTTGTGTTTGCCGCAGTTCCTCTAGCTTTCTCCATAGAACAAACGAATGTGCAGAGCTGGTGTCTCCATGTGGAACCAATTAGTGTTTCCAAGCATAAAATGAAATGTTCCCTGAAAAAAAAAACATGCAAAAAAATAAAGTCCGTGGATAATATCAGGAATACACAAACACAGAGGCTGTAGCAATATTTCGGTTTGAGTTAGCCAAAACAAAACCGCAGATTTCCGGTTTCATCCAGTCATATCCAGACAACGTGGTGTGGAATTTGTATGCAATGGACCGAGTAAATCACAGGAAAAATGGTTTTGGAGAAAAGCAAAGTCTTTTCGTTAGGCAAGTGCATAAATTGTCATCTAGACAAACAGAAATATCATGTTTGTTTGCCGCAGTTCCTCTAGATTTCTCCCTAGAAAATACGAATGTGTAGAGCTGGTGTGTCCATGTGGGACCAATTAGTGTTTCCAATCATAAAATTAAATGTTCCCTGAAAAAAAAACATTCAAAAAAATAAAATCCGTGGATAATATCAGGAATACACAAACACAGATGCTGTACAAATATTTCGGTTTGAGTTAGCCAAAACAAAACCGGATATTTCCGGTTTCATCCAGTCATATCCGGACAAAGTGGTGTGGAATTGGTATGCAATGGACCGACAAAATCACAGTAAGAATGGTTCTGGAGAAAAGCAAAGTCTTTTCGTTAGGCAAGTGCATAAAATGTCATCTATACAAACAGAAATAGCATGTTTGTTTGCTACAGTTCCTCTAGCTTTCTCCCTAGAACAAACAAATGTGTAGAGCTGGTGTCTCCATGTGGAACCAATTAGTGTTTCCAAGCATAAAATTAAATGTTCCCTGAAAAAAAAAAACATTCAAAAAATAAAATCCGTGGATCATATCAGGAATACACAAACACAGATGCTGTACAAATATTTAGGTTTGAGTTAGCCAAAACAAAACCGGATATTTCCGGTTTCATCCAGTCATATCCGGACAAAGTGGTGTGGAATTGGTATGCAATGGACCGAGAAAATCACAGGAAAAATGGTTTTGGAGAAAAGCAAAGTCTTTTCGTTAGGCAAGTGCATAAAATGTCATCTATACAAACAGAAATATCATGTTTGTTTGCCGCCGTTCCTCTAGATTTCTCCCTAGAAAATACGAATGTGTAGAGCTGGTGTGTCCATGTGGAACCAATTAGTGTTTCCAAGCATAAAATTAAATGTTCCCTGAAAAAAAAAACATTCAAAAAAATAAAATCCGTGGATAATATCAGGAATACACAAACACAGAGGCTGTAGCAATATTTCGGTTTGAGTTAGCCAAAACAAAACTGCAGATTTCCGGTTTCATCCAGTCATATCCGGACAAAGTGGTGTGGAATTTGTATGCAATGGACCGAGAAAATCACAGGAAAAATGGTTTTGGAGAAAAGCAAAGTCTTTTCGTTAGGCAAGTGCATAAAATGTCATCTATACAAACAGAAATATCATGTTTGTTTGCCGCAGTTCCTCTAGCTTTCTCCCTAGAAAATACGAATGTGTAGAGCTGGTGTCTCCGTGTGCACCAATTAGAGTTTCCAAGGACAAAGTTAAATGATCCCTGATAAAAAAAAAAAAAACAAAACAATAAAGTCCGTGGATCATATCAGGAATACACAAACACAGATGCTGTACAAATATTTCGGTTTGAGTTAGCCAAAACAAAACCGCAGATTTCCGGTTTCATCCAGTCATATCCGGACAAAGTGGTGTGGAATTGGTATGCAATGGACCGAGAAAATCACAGGAAAAATGGTTTTGGAGAAAAGCAAAGTCTTTTCGTTAGGCAAGTGAATAAAATGTCATCTATACAAACAGAAATATCCTGTTTGTTTGCCGCTGTTCCTCTAGATTTCTCCCTAGAAAATACGAATGTGTAGAGCTGGTGTCCCCATGTGGAACCAATTAGTGTTTCCAAGCATAAAATTAAATGTTGCCATAAAAAAAACATTCAAATAAATAAAGTCCGTGGATAGTATCAGGAATACACAAACACAGATGCTGTAGCAATATTTCGGTTTGAGTTAGCCAAAACAAAACCGGATATTTCCGGTTTCATCCAGTCATATCCGGACAAAGTGGTGTGGAATTGGTATGCAATGAACCGAGAAAATCACAGGAAAAATGGTTTTGGAGAAAAGCAAAGTCTTTTCGTGAGGCAAGTGCATAAAATGTCATCTATACACACAGAAATATCATGTTTGTTTGCCGCAGTTCCTCTAGCTTTCTCCATAGAACAAACGAATGTGTAGAGCTGGTGTCTCCATGTGGAACCAATTAGTATTTCCAAGCATAAAATGAAATGTTCCCTGAAAAAAAAACATGCAAAAAAATAAAGTCCGTGGATCATATCAGGAATACACAAACAAAGAGGCTGTAGCAATATCTGGGATTGAATTAGCCAAAACGAAACCGGACATTTCCGGTTTCATCCAGTCATATTCGGAAAAACTGGTGTGGAATTCGTATGCAATGGACCAAGAAAATCACAGGAAAAATGGTTTTGGAGAAAAGCAAAGTCTTTTCGTTAGGTAAGTGCATAAAATGTCATCTATACAAACAGAAATAGCATGTTTGTTTGCTGCAGTTCCTCTAGCTTTCTCCCTAGAACAAACAAATGTGTAGAGCTGGTGTCTCCATGTGGAACCAATTAGTGTTCCCAAGCATAAAATTAAATGTTCCCAGAAAAAAAAACATTCAAAAAAATACAGTCCGTGGATAATATCAGGAATACACAAACACAGAGGCTGTACAAATATTTCGGTTAGAGTGCCAAAACAAAACCGGATATTTCCGGTTTCATCCAGTCATATCCGGACAAAGTGGTGTGGAATTGGTATGCAATGGACCGAAAAAATCACAGTAAAAATGGTTTTGGAGAAAAGCAAAGTCTTTTCGTTAGGCAAGTGCATAAAATGTCATCTATACAAACTTAAATATCATGTATGTTTGTCGCAGTTCCTCTAGCTTTCTCCCTAGAACATAAAAATGTGTAGAGCTGGTGTCTCCATGTGGAACCAATTAGTGTTTCCAAGCATAAAATTAAATGTTCCCTGAAAAAAAAAACATTCAAAAAAATAAAATCCGTGGATAATATCAGGAATACACAAACACAGAGGCTGTAGCAATATCTGGATTGAATTAGCCAAAATGAAACCGGATATTTCCAGTTTCATCCAGTCATATCCGGACAAAGTGGTGTGGAATTCGTATGCAATGGACCGAGAAAAATCACAGTAAAAATGGTTTTGGATTGCAGGCAGAACTGTAAATTTCTTGTTAGAGATGCCCCCTGCCTTTACCTTGCCAGCTCTCCTCCCAGGCCAGCCAAGTAATGAAAGTCAACAGAGTGCCTTCCCCTAGGAGGTTCACACCTCCCTTAGGATATACCCCATGTGAAGAGATAGATAGGTCTGGGCCTCTTAACTTACAAGGCCTAAAGCCCAACAGATTATTATCAAGCCCCTTCTATCAGGTTCTATTTGCCTCTCAATCAGAAAACTTAATTGTAGCTTAGACAGCACCTTTCTTAGCTCCTCTAATAATGACTCTGTCCTTTGTTCTAGGCCCTGTCTAGTGCACTTGGGCCTCATTCCTTTGTAATCATAACCTCTACTCTACCACCAATGGCTCTACTCCCAACCTGTGTGTACTGATGGTCCTCTTCCCCACTTAATGCTGTATAATTGTTCAGACCTGGTTAAGGCCACTCTTAGGATCATTGGTTACTATCCTCACCCTGTCTTTTATGACCTTGTCTAAATATGATCAGAGTTGGCAAACTTGGAAGGCTTCCATAGCCTTGGCAACTCATGACGACAGCCTAGGGTGGTTACTGGTGCCATAAACTAGAGTGTCAATTTGTTGGGTCAACAACAGGAGCCACTGTGCGCTTGCTCCTGATGTGGGATTTCTGTCCTTAATGTACTGTACATTTTGATTTAATGCTATAACTAGTACTCAAACAGTATGTTTCACTTTGTGTTTCTATGTGGGTGCAAACTGTTGAAATCTTTATACTAAATTGATCTTCTGTATATAAATAGAATTGAAAATGAATCTTAATGTGAATGGAAGGGGAGAGGGAGCGGGAGAGGGGAGGGTTGCGGGTGGGAGGGAAATTATGGGAAGGGGAAGCCATTGTAATCCATAAGCTGTATACTGGAAATTTATATTCATTAAATAAAAGTTAAAAAAAATTAAAAAAAATAAAAAAAATTAAAAAAAATGGTTTTGGAGAAAAGCAAAGTCTTTTCATTAGGCAAGTGCATAAAATGTCATCTATACAAACAGAAATATCATGTTTGTTTGCCGCAGTTCCTCTAGCTTTCTCCCTAGAAAATACGAATGTGTAGAGCTGGTGTCTCCGTGTGCACCAATTACAGTTTCCAAGGACAAAGTTAAATGATCCCTGATAAAAAAAAACAAAACAATAAAGTCCGTGGATAATATCAGGAATACACAAACACAGATGCTGTAGCAATATTTCGGTTTGAGTTAGCCAAAACAAAACCGGATATTTCCGGTTTCATCCAGTCATATCCGGACAAAGTGGTGTGGAATTGGTATGCAATGGACCGAGAAAATCACAGTAAAATTGGTTTTGGAGAAAAGCAAAGTCTTTTCGTTAGGCAAGTGCATAAAATGTCATCTAGACAAACAGAAATATCATGTTTGTTTGCCGCAGTTCCTCTAGCTTTCCCCCTAGAAAATACGAATGTGTAGAGCTGGTCTCTCCATGTGGAACCAATTAGTGTTTCCAAGCATAAAATTTAATGTTCCCTGAAAAAAAAACATTCAAAAAAATAAAGTCCGTGGATAATATCAGGAATACACAAACAAAGAGGCTGTAGCAATATCTGGGATTGAATTAGCAAAAACGAAACCGGATATTTCCGGTTTCATCCAGTCATATCCGGACAAAGTGGTGTGGAATTGGTATGCAATGGACCGTCAAAATCACAGGAAAAATGGTTTTGGAGAAAAGCAAAGTCTTTTCGTTAGGCAAGTGCATAAAATGTCATCTATACAAACAGAAATAGCATGTTTGTTTGCTGCAGTTCCTCTAGATTTCTCCCTAAAACATAAAAATGTGTAGAACTGGTGTCTCCATGTGGAACCAATTAGTGTTTCCAAGCCTAAAATTAAATGTTCCCTGAAAAAAAAACATTCAAAAAAATAAAGTCCGTGGATAATATCACGAATACACTAACAAAGAGGCTGTAGCAATATCTGGGATTGAATTAGGCAAAACGAATCCGGATATTTCCGGTTTAATCCAGTCATATTCGGACCAACTGGTGTGGAATTCGTATGCAATGGACCGAGAAAATCACAGTAAAAATGGTTTTGGAGAAAAGCAAAGTATTTTCGTTAGGCAAGTGCATCAAATATCATCTATAAAAATAGAAATATCATGTGTGTTTGCCGCAGTTCCTCTAGCTCTCTCCATAGAACAAACGAATGTGCAGAGCTGGTGTCTCCATGTGGAACCAATTAGTGTTTCCAAGCATAAAATGAAATGTTCCCTGAAAAAAAAAACATGCAAAAAAATAAAGTCCGTGGATAATATCAGGAATACACAAACACAGAGGCTGTAGCAATATTTCGGTTTGAGTTAGCCAAAACAAAACCGCAGATTTCCGGTTTCATCCAGTCATATCCAGACAACGTGGTGTGGAATTTGTATGCAATGGACCGAGAAAATCACAGGAAAAATGGTTTTGGAGAAAAGCAAAGTCTTTTCGTTAGGCAAGTGCATAAAATGTCATCTATACAAACAGAAATATCATGTTTGTTTGCCGCAGTTCCTCTAGCTTTCTCTCTAGAACATAAAAATGTGTAGAGCTGGTGTCTCCATGTGGAACCAATTAGTGTTTCCAAGCCTAAAATTAAATGTTCCCTGAAAAAAAAACATTCAAAAAAATAAAGTCCGCGGATAATATCAGGAATACACAAAGAGGCTGTAGCAATACCTGGGATTGAATTAGCCAAAATGTAACCGGATATTTCCGGTTTCATCCTGTCATATCCGGACAAACTGGTTTGGAATTCGTATGCAATGGACCGAGAAAATCACAGTAAAAATGGTTGTGGAGAAAAGCAAAGTCTTTTCGTTAGGCAAGTGCATAAAATGTCATCTATACAAACAGAAATATCATGTTTGTTTGCCGCAGTTCCTCTAGCTTTCTCCCTAGAACAAACAAATGTGTAGAGCTGGTGTCTCCATGTGGAACCAATTAGTGTTTCCAAGCATAAAATTAAATGTTCCCAGAAAAAAAAATTCAAAAAATACAGTCCGTGGATAATATCAGGAATACACAAACACAGAGGCTGTAGCAATATTTCGGTTTGAGTTAGCCAAAACAAAACCGCAGATTTCCGGTTTCATCCAGTCATATCCGGACAAAGTGGTGTGGAATTTGTATGCAATGGACCGAGAAAATCACAGGAAAAATGGTTTTGGAGAAAAGCAAAGTCTTTTCGTTAGGCAAGTGCATCAAATGTCATCTATACAAACAGAAATAGCATGTTTGTTTGCCGCAGTTCCTCTAGCTTTCTCCCTAGAAAATACGAATGTGTAGAGCTGGTGTCTCCGTGTGCACCAATTAGAGTTTCCAAGGACAAAGTTAAATGATCCCTGATAAAAAAAAAACAAAACAATAAAGTCCGTGGATAATATCAGGAATACACAAACACAGATGCTGTAGCAATATTTCGGTTTGAGTTAGCCAAAACAAAACCGGATATTTCCGGTTTCATCCAGTCATATCCGGACCAAGTGGTGTGGAATTGGTATGCAATGGACCGAGAAAATCACAGTAAAAATGGTTTTGGAGAAAAGCAAAGTCTTTTTGTTAGGCAAGTGCATAAAATGTCATCTATACAAACAGAAATATCATGTTTGTTTGCCGCCGTTCCTCTAGGTTTCTCCCTAGAAAATACGAATGTGTAGAGCTGGTGTCTCCATGTGGAACCAATTAGTGTTTCCAAGCATAAAATTTAATGTTCCCTGAAAAAAAAAACATTCAAAAAAATAAAGTCCGTGGATAATATCAGGAATACACAAACAAAGAGGCTGTAGAAATATCTGGGATTGAATTAGCCAAAACGAAACCGGATATTTCCGGTTTCATCCAGTCATATTTCGACCAACTGGTGTGGAATTCGTATGCAATGGACCGAGAAAATCACAGTAAAAATGGTTTTGGAGAAAAGCAAAGTCTTTTCGTTAGGCAAGTGCATAAAATGTCATCTATACAAACAGAAATAGCATGTTTGTTTGCTGCAGTTCCTCTAGATTTCTCCATAAAACATAAAAATGTGTAGAGCTGGTGTGTCCATGTGGAACCAATTAGTGTTTCCAAGCATAAAATTAAATGTTCCCTGAAAAAAAAAAAAACATTCAAAAAAATAAAATCCGTGGATCCTATCAGGAATACACAAACACAGAGGCTGTAGCAATATTTCGGTTTGAGTTAGCCAAAACAAATCCGCATATTTCCGGTTTCATCCAGTCATATCCGGACAAAGTGGTGTGGAATTTGTATGCAATGGACTGAGATAATCACAGTAAAAATGGTTTTGGAGAAAAGCAAAGTCTTTTCGTTAGGCAAGTGCATCAAATGTCATCTATACAAACAGAAATATCATGTTTGTTTGCCGCTGTTCCTCTAGATTTCTCCCTAGAAAATACGAATGTGTAGAGCTGGTGTCCCCATGTGGAACCAATTAGTGTTTCCAAGCATAAAATTAAATGTTGCCTGAAAAAAAAAAACATTCAAAAAAATAAAGTCCGTGGATAATATCAGGAATACACAAACACAGATGCTGTAGCAATATTTCGGTTTGAGTTAGCCAAAACAAAACCGGATATTTCCGGTTTCATCCAGTCATATCCGGACAAAGTGGTGTGGAATTCGTATGCAATGGACCGAGAAAATCACAGTAAAAATGGTTTTGGAGAAAAGCAAAGTCTTTTCGTTAGGCAAGTGCATAAAATGTCATCTATACACACAGAAATATCATGTTTGTTTGCCGCAGTTCCTCTAGCTTTCTCCATAGAACAAACGAATGTGTAGAAATGGTGTCTCCATGTGGAACCAATTAGTATTTCCAAGCATAAAATGAAATGTTCCCTGAGAAAAAAACATGCAAAAAAAATAAAGTCCGTGGATAATATCAGGAATACACAAACACAGAGTCTGTAGCAATATTTCGGTTTGAGTTAGCCAAAACAAAACCGCAGATTTCCGGTTTCATCCAGTCATATCCAGACAAAGTGGTGTGGAATTTGTATGCAATGGACCGAGAAAATCACAGGAAAAATGGTTTTGGAGAAAAGCAAAGTCTTTTCGTTAGGCAAGTGCATAAATTGTCATCTAGACAAACAGAAATATCATGTTTGTTTGGCGCAGTTCCTCTGGATTTCTCCCTAGAAAATACGAATGTGTAGAGCTGGTGTGTCCATGTGGGACCAATTAGTGTTTCCAATTATAAAATTAAATGTTCCCTGAAAAAAAAACATTCAAAAAAATAAAATCCGTGGATAATATCAGGAATACACAAACACAGAGGCTGTAGCAATATTTCGGTTTGAGTTAGCCAAAACAAAACCGCAGATTTCCGGTTTCATCCAGTCATATCCGGACAAAGTGGTGTGGAATTTGTATGCAATGGACCGAGAAAATCACAGGAAAAATGGTTTTGGAGAAAAGCAAAGTCTTTTCGTGAGGCAAGTGCATCAAATGTCATCTATACAAACAGAAATAGCATGTTTGTTTGCCGCAGTTCCTCTAGCTTTCTCCCTAGAAAATACGAATGTGTAGAGCTGATGTCTCCGTGTGCACCAATTAGAGTTTACAAGGACAAAGTTAAATGATCCCTGATTAAAAAAAAAAAAAAACAAAACAATAAAGTCCGTGGATAATATCAGGAATACACAAACACAGATGCTGTAGCAATATTTCGGTTTGAGTAAGCCAAAACAAAACCGGATATTTCCGGTTTCATCCAGTCATATCCGGACAAAGTGGTGTGGAATTGGTATGCAATGGACCGAGAAAATCACAGTAAAAATGGTTTTGGAGAAAAGCAAAGTCTTTTCGTGAGGCAAATGCATAAAATGTCATCTAGACAAACAGAAATATCATGTTTGTTTGCCGCAGTTCCTCTAGCTTTCTCCCTAGAAAATACGAATGTGTAGAGCTGGTGTCTCCATGTGGAACCAATTAGTGTTTCCAAGCATAAAATTAAATGTTCCCTGAAAAAAAAACATTCAAAAAAATAAAGTCCGTGGATAATATCAGGAATACACAAACAAAGAGGCTGTAGCAATATCTGGGATTGAATTAGCCACAACGAAACCGGATATTTCCGGTTTCATCCAGTCATATCCGGACAAAGTGGTGTGGAATTGGTATGCAATGGACCGAGAAAATCACAGGAAAAATGGTTTTGGAGAGAAGCAAAGTCTTTTCGTTAGGCAAGTGCATAAAATGTCATCTCTACAAACAGAAATATCATGTTTGTTTGCCGCCGTTCCTCTAGATTTCTCCATAGAAAATACGAATGTGTAGAGCTGGTGTCCCCATGTGGAACCAATTAGTGTTTCCAAGCATAAAATTAAATGTTCCCTGAAAAAAAACATTCAAAAAAATAAAATCCGTGGATAATATCAGGAATACACAAACACAGAGGCTGTAGCAATATTTCGGTTTGAGTTAGCCAAAACAAAACCGCAGATTTCCGGTTTCATCCAGTCATATCCGGACAAAGTGGTGTGGAATTTGTATGCAATGGACCGAGAAAATCACAGGAAAAATGGTTTTGGAGAAAAGCAAAGTCTTTTCGTTAGGCAAGTGCATAAAATGTCATCTATACAAACAGAAATATCATGTTTGTTTGCCGCAGTTCCTCTAGCTTTCTCCCTAGAAAATACGAATGTGTAGAGCTGGTGTCTCTGTGTGCACCAATTAGAGTTTCCAAGGACAAAGTTAAATGATCCCTGAAAAAAAAAAAAAACAAAACAATTAAGTCCGTGGATAATATCAGGAATACACAAACACAGATGCTGTAGCAATATTTCGGTTTGAGTTAGCCAAAACAAAACCGGATATTTCCGGTTTCATCCAGTCATATTCTGACCAACTGGTGTGGAATTGGTATGCAATGGACCGAGAAAATCACAGGAAAAATGGTTTTGGAGAAAAGCAAAGTCTTTTCGTTAGGCAAGTGCATAAAATGTCATCTATGCAAACAGAAATAGCATGTTTGTTTGCTGCAGTTCCTCTAGATTTCTCCATAAAACATAAAAATGTGTAGAGCTGGTGTCTCCATGTGGAACCAATTAGTGTTTCCAAGCATAAAATTAAATGTTCCCTGAAAAAAAAAAAACATTCAAAAAAATAAAGTCCGTGGATCATATCAGGAATACACAAACAAAGAGGCTGTAGCAATATCTGGGATTGAATTAGCCAAAACGAAACCGGATATTTCCGGTTTCATCCAGTCATATTTGGACCAACTGGTGTGGAATTCGTATGCAATGGACCAAGAAAATCACAGTAAAAATGGTTTTGGAGAAAAGCAAAGTCTTTTCGTTAGGCAAGTGCATAAAATGTCATCTATACAAACAGAAATAGCATGTTTGTTTGCTGCAGTTCCTCTAGCTTTCTCCCTAGAACAAACAAATGTGTAGAGCTGGTGTCTCCATGTGGAACCAATTAGTGTTTCCAAGCATAAAATTAAATTTTCCCAGAAAAAAAAAACATTCAAAAAAATACAGTCCGTGGATAATATCAGGAATACACAAACACAGAGGCTGTAGCAATATTTCGGTTTGAGTTAGCCAAAACAAAACCGGATATTTCCGGTTTCATCCAGTCATATCCGGAAAAAGTGGTGTGGAATTTCTATGCAATGAACCGAGAAAATCACAGGAAAAATGGTTTTGGAGCAAAGCAAAGTCTTTTCATTAGGCAAGTGCATAAAATGTCATCTATACAAACAGAAATATCATGTTTGTTTGCCGCAGTTCCTCTAGCTTTCTCCATAGAACAAACGAATGTGTAGAGCTCATGTCTCCATGTGGAACCAATTAGTGTTTCCAAGCATAAAATGAAATGTTCCCTGAAAAAAAAAAACATGCAAAAAAATAAAGTCCGTGGATAATATCAGGAATACACAAACACAGAGGCTGTAGCAATATTTCAGTTTGAGTTAGCCAAAAAAAAAAACCGCATATTTCCGGTTTCATCCAGTCATATCCGGAAAAAGTGGTGTGGAATTTCTATGCAATGGACCGAGAAAATCACAGGAAAAATGGTTTTGGAGAAAAGCAAAGTCTTTTCGTTAGGCAAGTGCATCAAATGTCATCTATACAAACAGAAATAGCATATTTGTTTGCCGCAGTTCCTCTAGCTTTCTCCCTAGAAAATACGAATGTGTAGAGCTGGTGTCTCCATGTGGAACCAATTAGTATTTCCAAGCATAAAATTAAATGTTCCCTGAAAAAAAAACATTCAAAAAAATAAAATCCGTGGATCATATCAGGAATACACAAACACAGATGCTGTAGCAATATTTCGGTTTGAGTTAGGCAAAACAAAACCGGATATTTCCGGTTTCATCCAGTCATATCCGGACAAAGTGGTGTGGAATTGGTATGCAATGGACCGAGAAAATCACAGTAAAAATGGTTTTGGAGAAAAGCAAAGTCTTTTCGTTAGGCAAGTGCATAAAATGTCATCTATACAAACAGAAATAGCATGTTTGTTAGCTGCAGTTCCTCTAGCTTTCTCCCTAGAACAAACAAATGTGTAGAGCTGGTGTCTCCATGTGGAACCAATTAGTGTTTCCAAGCATAAAATTAAATGTTCCCAGAAAAAAAAAAAACATTCAAAAAAATACAGTCCGTGGATAATATCAGGAATACACAAACACAGAGGCTGTAGCAATATTTCGGTTTGAGTTAGCCAAAACAAAACCGCATATTTCCGGTTTCATCCAGTCATATCCGGACAAAGTGGTGTGGAATTTCTATGCAATGGACCGAGAAAATCACAGGAAAAATGGTTTTGGAGAAAAGCAAAGTCTTTTCGTTAGGCAAGTGCATCAAATGTCATCTATACAAACAGAAATAGCATGTTTGTTTGCCGCAGTTCCTCTAGCTTTCTCCCTAGAAAATACGAATGTGTAGAGCTGGTGTCTCTGTGTGCACCAATTAGAGTTTCCAAGGACAAAGTTAAATGATCCCTGAAAAAAAAAAAAAACAAAACAATTAAGTCCGTGGATAATATCAGGAATACACAAACACAGATGCTGTAGCAATATTTCGGTTTGAGTTAGCCAAAACAAAACCGGATATTTCCGGTTTCATCCAGTCATATTCTGACCAACTGGTGTGGAATTGGTATGCAATGGACCGAGAAAATCACAGGAAAAATGGTTTTGGAGAAAAGCAAAGTCTTTTCGTTAGGCAAGTGCATAAAATGTCATCTATGCAAACAGAAATAGCATGTTTGTTTGCTGCAGTTCCTCTAGATTTCTCCATAAAACATAAAAATGTGTAGAGCTGGTGTCTCCATGTGGAACCAATTAGTGTTTCCAAGCATAAAATTAAATGTTCCCTGAAAAAAAAAAAACATTCAAAAAAATAAAGTCCGTGGATCATATCAGGAATACACAAACAAAGAGGCTGTAGCAATATCTGGGATTGAATTAGCCAAAACGAAACCGGATATTTCCGGTTTCATCCAGTCATATTTGGACCAACTGGTGTGGAATTCGTATGCAATGGACCAAGAAAATCACAGTAAAAATGGTTTTGGAGAAAAGCAAAGTCTTTTCGTTAGGCAAGTGCATAAAATGTCATCTATACAAACAGAAATAGCATGTTTGTTTGCTGCAGTTCCTCTAGCTTTCTCCCTAGAACAAACAAATGTGTAGAGCTGGTGTCTCCATGTGGAACCAATTAGTGTTTCCAAGCATAAAATTAAATTTTCCCAGAAAAAAAAAACATTCAAAAAAATACAGTCCGTGGATAATATCAGGAATACACAAACACAGAGGCTGTAGCAATATTTCGGTTTGAGTTAGCCAAAACAAAACCGGATATTTCCGGTTTCATCCAGTCATATCCGGACAAAGTGGTGTGGAATTGGTATGCAATGAACCGAGAAAATCACAGGAAAAATGGTTTTGGAGCAAAGCAAAGTCTTTTCATTAGGCAAGTGCATAAAATGTCATCTATACAAACAGAAATATCATGTTTGTTTGCCGCAGTTCCTCTAGCTTTCTCCATAGAACAAACGAATGTGTAGAGCTCATGTCTCCATGTGGAACCAATTAGTGTTTCCAAGCATAAAATGAAATGTTCCCTGAAAAAAAAAACATGCAAAAAAATAAAGTCCGTGGATAATATCAGGAATACACAAACACAGAGGCTGTAGCAATATTTCAGTTTGAGTTAGCCAAAAAAAAAAACCGCATATTTCCGGTTTCATCCAGTCATATCCGGACAAAGTGGTGTGGAATTGGTATGCAATGGACCGAGAAAATCACAGGAAAAATGGTTTTGGAGAAAAGCAAAGTCTTTTCGTGAGGCAAGTGCATAAAATGTCATCTATACAAACAGAAATATCATGTTTGTTTGCCGCAGTTACTCTAGCTTTCTCCCTAGAAAATACGAATGTGTAGAGCTGGTGTCTCCATGTGGAACCAGTTAGTGTTTCCAAGCATAAAATTAAATGTTCCCTGAAAAAAAAAACATTCAAAAAAATAAAGTCTGTGGATAATATCAGGAATACACAAACAAAGAGGCTGTAGCAATATCTGGGATTGAATTAGCCAAAACGACACCGGATATTTCCGGTTTCATCCAGTCATATTCGGACCAACTGGTGTGGAATTCGTATGCAATGGACCGAGAAAATCACAGGAAAAATGGTTTTGGAGAAAAGCAAAGTCTTTTCGTTAGGCAAGTGCATAAAATGTCATCTATACAAACAGAAATATCAATTTTGTTTGCCGCAGTTCCTCTAGCTTTCTCCCTAGAAAATACGAATGTGTAGAGCTGGTGTCTCCATGTGGAACCAATTAGTGTTTCCAAGCATAAAATTAAATGTTCCCTGAAAAAAAAACATTCAAAAAAATAAAATCCGTGGATCATATCAGGAATACACAAACACAGATTCTGTACAAATATTTCGGTTTGAGTTAGCCAAAACAAAACCGCATATTTCCGGTTTCATCCAGTCATATCCGGACAAAGTGGTGTGGAATTGGTATGCAATGGACCGAGAAAATCACAGGAAAAATGGTTTTGGAGAAAAGCAAAGTCTTTTCGTTAGGCAAGTGCATAAAATGTCATCTATACAAACAGAAATATCATGTTTGTTTGCTGCAGTTCCTCTAGCTTTCTCCCTAGAAAATACGAATGTGTAGAGCTGGTGTCCCCATGTGGAACCAATTAGTGTTTCCAAGCATAAAATTAAATGTTGCCTGAAAAAAAAACATTCAAAAAAATAAAGTCCGTGGATAATATCAGGAATACACAAACACAGATGCTGTAGCAATATTTCGGTTTGAGTTAGCCAAAACAAAACCGGATATTTCCGGTTTCATCCAGTCATATCCGGACAAAGTGGTGTGGAATTGGTATGCAATGAACCGAGAAAATCACAGGAAAAATGGTTTTGGAGAAAAGCAAAGTCTTTTCGTTAGGCAAGTGCATAAAATGTCATCTATACACACAGAAATATTATGTTTGTTTGCCGCAGTTCCTCTAGCTTTCTCCATAGAACAAACGAATGTGTAGAGCTGGTGTCTCCATGTGGAACCAATTAGTGTTTCCAAGCATAAAATGAAATGTTCCCTGAAAAAAAAACATGCAAAAAAATAAAGTCCGTGTATAATATCAGGAATACACAAACACAGAGGCTGTAGCAATATTTCGGTTTGAGTTAGCCAAAACAAAACCGGATATTTCCGGTTTCATCCAGTCATATCCAGACAAAGTGGTGTGGAATTTGTATGCAATGAACCGAGAAAATCACAGGAAAAATGGTTTTGGAGAAAAGCAAAGTCTTTTCGTTAGGCAAGTGCATAAAATGTCATCTATACAAACAGAAATATCATGTTTGTTTGCCGCAGTTCCTCTAGATTTCTCCCTAGAAAATACGAATGTGTAGAGCTGGTGTGTCCATGTGGGACCAATTAGTGTTTCCAATCATAAAATTAAATGTTCCCAGAAAAAAAAATTCAAAAAATACAGTCCGTGGATAATATCAGGAATACACAAACACAGAGGCTGTAGCAATATTTCGGTTTGAGTTAGCCAAAACAAAACCGCATATTTCCGGTTTCATCCAGTCATATCCGGACAAAGTGGTGTGGAATTTGTATGCAATGGACCGAGAAAATCACAGGAAAAATGGTTTTGGAGAAAAGCAAAGTCTTTTCGTTAGGCAAGTGCATAAAATGTCATCTATACAAACAGAAATATCATGTTTGTTTGCCGCAGTTCCTCTAGCTTTCTCCCTAGAAAATACGAATGTGTAGAGCTGGTGTCTCCGTGTGGAACCAATTAGTTTTTCCAAGGATAAAATTTAATGTTCCCTGAAAAAAAAATATTCAAAAAAATAAAGTCCGTGGATAATATCAGGAATACACAAACAAAGAGGCTGTAGAAATATCTGGGATTGAATTAGCCAAAACGAAACCGGATATTTCCGGTTTCATCCAGTCATATTCGGACCAACTGGTGTGGAATTCGTATGCAATGGACCGAGAAAATCACAGGAAAAATGGTTTTGGAGAAAAGCAAAGTCTTTTCGTTAGGCAAGTGCATAAAATGTCATCTATACAAACAGAAATAGCATGTTTGTTTGCTGCAGTTCCTCTAGATTTCTCCATAAAACATAAAAATGTGTAGAGCTGGTGTGTCCATGTGGAACCAATTAGTGTTTCCAAGCATAAAATTAAATGTTCCCTGAAAAAAAAAAAACATTCAAAAAAATAAAATCCGTGGATCCTATCAGGAATACACAAACACAGAGGCTGTAGCAATATTTCGGTTTCAGTTAGCCAAAACAAATCCGCATATTTCCGGTTTCATCCAGTCATATCCGGACAAAGTGGTGTGGAATTCGTATGCAATGGACCGAGAAAATCACAGGAAAAATGGTTTTGGAGAAAAGCAAAGTCTTTTCGTTAGGCAAGTGCATAAAATGTCATCTATACAAACAGAAATATCATGTTTGTTTGCCGCAGTTCCTCTAGCTTTCTCCCTAGAACATAAAAATGTGTAGAGCTGGTGTCTCCATGTGGAACCAATTAGTGTTTCCAAGCATAAAATTAAATGTTCCCAGAAAAAAAAAAACATTCAAAAAAATACAGTCCGTGGATAATATCAGGAATACACAAACACAGAGGCTGTAGCAATATTTCGGTTTGAGTTAGCCAAAACAAAACCGCATATTTCCGGTTTCATCCAGTCATATCCGGACAAAGTGGTGTGGAATTTGTATGCAATGGACCGAGAAAATCACAGGAAAAATGGTTTTGGAGCAAAGCAAAGTCTTTTCGTTAGGCAAGTGCATCAAATGTCATCTATACAAACAGAAATAGCATGTTTGTTTGCCGCAGTTCCTCTAGCTTTCTCCCTAGAAAATACGAATGTGTAGAGCTGGTGTCTCCATGTGGAACCAATTAGTGTTTCCAAGCATAAAATTAAATGTTCCCAGAAAAAAAAACATTCAAAAAAATACAGTCCGTGGATAATATCAGGAATACACAAACACAGAGGCTGTAGCAATATTTCGGTTTGAGTTAGCCAAAACAAAACCGCAGATTTCCGGTTTCATCCAGTCATATCCGGACAAAGTGGTGTGGAATTTGTATGCAATGGACCGAGAAAATCACAGGAAAAATGGTTTTGGAGCAAAGCAAAGTCTTTTCGTTAGGCAAGTGCATAAAATGTCATGTATACAAACAGAAATAGCATGTTTGTTTGCTGCAGTTCCTCTAGATTTCTCCATAAAACATAAAAATGTGTAGAGCTGGTGTGTCCATGTGGAACCAATTAGTGTTTCCAAGCATAAAATTAAATGTTCCCTGAAAAAAAAAAAAACATTCAAAAAAATAAAATCCGTGGATCCTATCAGGAATACACAAACACAGAGGCTGTAGCAATATTTCGGTTTCAGTTAGCCAAAACAAATCCGCATATTTCCGGTTTCATCCAGTCATATCCGGACAAAGTGGTGTGGAATTCGTATGCAATGGACCGAGAAAATCACAGGAAAAATGGTTTTGGAGAAAAGCAAAGTCTTTTCGTTAGGCAAGTGCATAAAATGTCATCTATACAAACAGAAATATCATGTTTGTTTGCCGCAGTTCCTCTAGCTTTCTCCCTAGAACATAAAAATGTGTAGAGCTGGTGTCTCCATGTGGAACCAATTAGTGTTTCCAAGCATAAAATTAAATGTTCCCAGAAAAAAAAAAACATTCAAAAAAATACAGTCCGTGGATAATATCAGGAATACACAAACACAGAGGCTGTAGCAATATTTCGGTTTGAGTTAGCCAAAAAAAAACAGCATATTTCCGGTTTCATCCAGTCATATCCGGACAAAGTGGTGTGGAATTTGTATGCAATGGACCGAGAAAATCACAGGAAAAATGGTTTTGGAGCAAAGCAAAGTCTTTTCGTTAGGCAAGTGCATCAAATGTCATCTATACAAACAGAAATAGCATGTTTGTTTGCCGCAGTTCCTCTAGCTTTCTCCCTAGAAAATACGAATGTGTAGAGCTGGTGTCTCCATGTGGAACCAATTAGTGTTTCCAAGCATAAAATTAAATGTTCCCAGAAAAAAAAAACATTCAAAAAAATACAGTCCGTGGATAATATCAGGAATACACAAACACAGAGGCTGTAGCAATATTTCGGTTTGAGTTAGCCAAAACAAAACCGCAGATTTCCGGTTTCATCCAGTCATATCCGGACAAAGTGGTGTGGAATTTGTATGCAATGGACCGAGAAAATCACAGTAAAAATGGTTTTGGAGCAAAGCAAAGTCTTTTCGTTAGGCAAGTGCATCAAATGTCATCTATACAAACAGAAATAGCATGTTTGTTTGCCGCAGTTCCTCTAGCTTTCTCCCTAGAAAATACGAATGTGTAGAGCTGGTGTCTCCATGTGGAACCAATTAGTGTTTCCAAGCATAAAATTAAATAATCCCTGAAAAAAAAACATTCAAAAAAATAAAATCCGTGGATCATATCAGGAATACACAAACACAGAGGCTGTAGCAATATTTCGGTTTGAGTTAGCCAAAACAAAACCGCATATTTCCGGTTTCATCCAGTCATATCCGGACAAAGTGGTGTGGAATTTCTATGCAATGGACCGAGAAAATCACAGGAAAAATGGTTTTGGAGAAAAGCAAAGTCTTTTCGTTAGGCAAGTGCATAAAATGTCATCTATACAAACAGAAATATCATGTTTGTTTGCCGCAGTTCCTCTAGATTTCTACCTAGAAAATACGAATGTGTAGAGCTGGTGTCTCCATGTGGAACCAATTAGTGTTTCCAAGCATAAAATTAAATGTTCCCTGAAAAAAAAAACATTCAAAAAAATAAAGTCCGTGGATAATATCAGGAATACACAAACACAGATGCTGTAGCAATATTTCGGTTTGAGTTAGCCAAAAAAAAAACCGGATATTTCCGGTTTCATCCAGTCATATCCGGACAAAGTGGTGTGGAATTCGTATGCAATGGACCGAGAAAATCACAGGAAAAATGGTTTTGGAGAAAAGCAAAGTCTTTTCGTTAGGCAAGTGCATAAAATGTCATCTATACACACAGAAATATCATGTTTGTTTGCCGCAGTTCCTCTAGCTTTCTCCATAGAACAAACGAATGTGTAGAGCTAGTGTCTCCATGTGGAACCAATTAGTGTTTCCAAGCATAAAATGAAATGTTCCCTGAAAAAAAAACATGCAAAAAAATAAAGTCCGTGGATAATATCAGGAATACACAAACACAGAGGCTGTAGCAATATTTCGGTTTGAGTTAGCCAAAACAAAACCGGATATTTCCGGTTTCATCCAGTCATACCCAGACAAAGTGGTGTGGAATTTGTATGCAATGGACCGAGAAAATCACAGGAAAAATGGTTTTGGAGAAAAGCAAAGTCTTTTCGTTAGGCAAGTGCATAAATTGTCATCTAGACAAACAGAAATATCATGTTTGTTTGCCGCAGTTCCTCTAGATTTCTCCCTAGAAAATACGAATGTGTAGAGCTGGTGTGTCCATGTGGGACCAATTAGTGTTTCCAATCATAAAATTAAATGTTCCCTGAAAAAAAAAAACATTCAAAAAAATAAAATCCGTGGATAATATCAGGAATACACAAACACAGAGGCTGTAGCAATATTTCGGTTTGAGTTAGCCAAAACAAAACCGCAGATTTCCGGTTTCATCCAGTCATATCCTGACAAAGTGGTGTGGAATTGGTATGCAATGGACCGAGAAAATCACAGGAAAAATGGTTTTGGAGAAAAGCAAAGTCTTTTCGTGAGGCAAGTGCATCAAATGTCATCTATACAAACAGAAATATCATGTTTGTTTGCCGCAGTTCCTCTAGCTTTCTCCCTAGAAAATACGAATGTGTAGAGCTGGTGTCTCCATGTGGAACCAATTAGTGTTTCCAAGCATAAAATTAAATGTTCCCTGAAAAAAAAACATTCAAAAAAATAAAGTCCGTGGATAATATCAGGAATACACAAACAAAGAGGCTGTAGCAATATCTGGGATTGAATTAGCCAAAGCGAAACCGGATTTTTCCGGTTTCATCCAGTCATATTCGGACCAACTGGTGTGGAATTCGTATGCAATGGACCGAGAAAATCACAGGAAAAATGGTTTTGGAGAAAAGCAAAGTCTTTTCGTTAGGCAAGTGCATAAAATGTCATGTATACAAACAGAAATATCATGTTTGTTTGCTGCAGTTCCTCTAGATTTCTCCATAAAACATAAAAATGTGTAGAGCTGGTGTGTCCATGTGGAACCAATTAGTGTTTCCAAGCATAAAATTAAATGTTCCCTGAAAAAAAAAACATTCAAAAAAATAAAGTCCGTGGATCATATCAGGAATACACAAACAAAGAGGCTGTAGCAATATCTGGGATTGATTTGCCAAAACGAAACCGGATATTTCCGGTTTCATCCAGTCATATTCGGACAAACTGGTGTGGAATTCGTATGCAATGGACCAAGAAAATCACAGTAAAAATGGTTTTGGAGAAAAGCAAAGTCTTTTCGTTAGGCAAGTGCATAAAATGTCATCTCTACAAACAGAAATAGCATGTTTGTTTGCCGCAGTTCCTCTAGCTTTCTCCCTAGAAAATACGAATGTGTAGAGCTGGTGTCTCCATGTGGAACCAATTAGTGTTTCCAAGCATAAAATTAAATGTTCCCAGAAAAAAAAACATTCAAAAAAATACAGTCCGTGGATAATATCAGGAATACACAAACACAGAGGCTGTAGCAATATTTCGGTTTGAGTTAGCCAAAACAAAACCGCAGATTTCCGGTTTCATCCAGTCATATCCGGACAAAGTGGTGTGGAATTTGTATGCAATGGACCGAGAAAATCACAGGAAAAATGGTTTTGGAGCAAAGCAAAGTCTTTTCGTTAGGCAAGTGCATCAAATGTCATCTATACAAACAGAAATAGCATGTTTGTTTGCCGCAGTTCCTCTAGCTTTCTCCCTAGAAAATACGAATGTGTAGAGCTGGTGTCTCCATGTGGAACCAATTAGTGTTTCCAAGCATAAAATTAAATAATCCCTGAAAAAAAAACATTCAAAAAAATAAAATCCGTGGATCATATCAGGAATACACAAACACAGATGCTCTACAAATATTTCGGTTTGAGTTAGCCAAAACAAAACCGGATATTTCCGGTTTCATCCAGTCATATCCGGACAAAGTGGTGTGGAATTGTTATGCAATGGACCGAGAAAATCACAGGAAAAATGGTTTTGGAGAAAAGCAAAGTCTTTTCGTTAGGCAAGTGCATAAAATGTCATCTATACAAACAGAAATATCATGTTTGTTTGCCGCAGTTCCTCTAGATTTCTCCCTAGAAAATACGAATGTGTAGAGCTGGTGTCTCCATGTGGAACCAATTAGTGTTTCCAAGCATAAAATTAAATGTTCCCTGAAAAAAAAAACATTCAAAAAAATAAAGTCCGTGGATAATATCAGGAATACACAAACACAGATGCTGTAGCAATATTTCGGTTTGAGTTAGCCAAAAAAAAAACCGCATATTTCCGGTTTCATCCAGTCATATCCGGACAAAGTGGTGTGGAATTCGTATGCAATGGACCGAGAAAATCACAGGAAAAATGGTTTTGGAGAAAAGCAAAGTCTTTTCGTTAGGCAAGTGCATAAAATGTCATCTATACACACAGAAATATCATGTTTGTTTGCCGCAGTTCCTCTAGCTTTCTCCATAGAACAAACGAATGTGTAGAGCTAGTGTCTCCATGTGGAACCAATTAGTATTTCCAAGCATAAAATGAAATGTTCCCTGAAAAAAAAACATGCAAAAAAATAAAGTCCGTGGATAATATCAGGAATACACAAACACAGAGGCTGTAGCAATATTTCGGTTTGAGTTAGCCAAAACAAAACCGGATATTTCCGGTTTCATCCAGTCATACCCAGACAAAGTGGTGTGGAATTTGTATGCAATGGACCGAGAAAATCACAGGAAAAATGGTTTTGGAGAAAAGCAAAGTCTTTTCGTTAGGCAAGTGCATAAATTGTCATCTAGACAAACAGAAATATCATGTTTGTTTGCCGCAGTTCCTCTAGATTTCTCCCTAGAAAATACGAATGTGTAGAGCTGGTGTGTCCATGTGGGACCAATTAGTGTTTCCAATCATAAAATTAAATGTTCCCTGAAAAAAAAAAACATTCAAAAAAACAAAATCCGTGGATAATATCAGGAATACACAAACAAAGAGGCTGTAGCAATATCTGGGATTGAATTAGCCAAAGCGAAACCGGATTTTTCCGGTTTCATCCAGTCATATTCGGACCAACTGGTGTGGAATTCGTATGCAATGGACCGAGAAAATCACAGGAAAAATGGTTTTGGAGAAAAGCAAAGTCTTTTCGTTAGGCAAGTGCATAAAATGTCATGTATACAAACAGAAATAGCATGTTTGTTTGCTGCAGTTCCTCTAGATTTCTCCATAAAACATAAAAATGTGTAGAGCTGGTGTGTCCATGTGGAACCAATTAGTGTTTCCAAGCATAAAATTAAATGTTCCCTGAAAAAAAAAAACATTCAAAAAAATAAAGTCCGTGGATCATATCAGGAATACACAAACAAAGAGGCTGTAGCAATATCTGGGATTGATTTGCCAAAACGAAACCGGATATTTCCGGTTTCATCCAGTCATATTCGGACAAACTGGTGTGGAATTCGTATGCAATGGACCAAGAAAATCACAGTAAAAATGGTTTTGGAGAAAAGCAAAGTCTTTTCGTTAGGCAAGTGCATAAAATGTCATCTCTACAAACAGAAATAGCATGTTTGTTTGCTACAGTTCCTCTAGCTTTCTCCGTAGAACAAACAAATGTGTAGAGCTGGTGTCTCCATGTGGAACCAATTAGTGTTTCCAAGCATAAAATTAAATGTTCCCAGAAAAAAAAAACATTCAAAAAAATACAGTCCGTGGATAATATCAGGAATACACAAACACAGAGGCTGTAGCAATATTTCGGTTTGAGTTAGCCAAAACAAAACCGCATATTTCCGGTTTCATCCAGTCATATCCGGACAAAGTGGTGTGGAATTTCTATGCAATGGACCGAGAAAATCACAGGAAAAATGGTTTTGGAGAAAAGCAAAGTCTTTTCGTTAGGCAAGTGCATCAAATGTCATCTATACAAACAGAAATAGCATGTTTGTTTGCCGCAGTTCCTCTAGCTTTCTCCCTAGAAAATACGAATGTGTAGAGCTGGTGTCTCCATGTGGAACCAATTAGTGTTTCCAAGCATAAAATTAAATGTTCCCTGAAAAAAAAAACATTCAAAAAATAAAGTCCGTGGATCATATCAGGAATACACAAACACAGATGCTGTACAAATATTTCGGTTTGAGTTAGCCAAAACAAAACCGCATATTTCCGGTTTCATCCAGTCATATCCGGACAAAGTGGTGTGGAATTGGTATGCAATGGACCGAGAAAATCACAGGAAAAATGGTTTTGGAGAAAAGCAAAGTCTTTTCGTTAGGCAAGTGCATCAAATGTCATCTATACAAACAGAAATATCAATTTTGTTTGCCGCAGTTCCTCTAGCTTTCTCCCTAGAAAATACGAATGTGTAGAGCTGGTGTCTCCATGTGGAACCAATTAGTGTTTCCAAGCATAAAATTAAATGTTCCCTGAAAAAAAAAACATTCAAAAAAATAAAATCCGTGGATCATATCAGGAATACACAAACACAGATGCTGTACAAATATTTCGGTTTGAGTTAGCCAAAACAAAACCGGATATTTCCGGTTTCATCCAGTCATATCCGGACAAAGTGGTGTGGAATTGGTATGCAATGGACCGAGAAAATCACAGGAAAAATGGTTTTGGAGAAAAGCAAAGTCTTTTCGTTAGGCAAGTGCATCAAATGTCATCTATACAAACAGAAATATCATGTTTGTTTGCTGCAGTTCCTCTAGCTTTCTCCCTAGAAAATACGAATGTGTAGAGCTGGTGTCCCCATGTGGAACCAATTAGTGTTTCCAAGCATCAAATTAAATGTTCACAGAAAAAAAAAACATTCAAAAAAATAAAGTCCGTGGATAATATCAGGAATACACAAACACAGATGCTGTAGCAATATTTCGGTTTGAGTTAGCCAAAACAAAACCGGATATTTGCGGTTTCATCCAGTCATATCCGGACAAAGTGGTGTGGAATTGGTATGCAATGAACCGAGAAAATCACAAGAAAAATGGTTTTGGAGAAAAGCAAAGTCTTTTCGTTAGGCAAGTGCATAAAATGTCATCTATACACACAGAAATATCATGTTTGTTTGCCGCAGTTCCTCTAGCTTTCTCCATAGAACAAACGAATGTGTAGAGCTGGTGTCTCCATGTGGAACCAATTAGTGTTTCCAAGCATAAAATGAAATGATCCCTGAAAAAAAAACATGCAAAAAAATAAAGTCCGTGGATAATATCAGGAATACACAAACACAGAGGCTGTAGCAATATTTCGGTTTGAGTTAGCCAAAACAAAACCGGATATTTCCGGTTTCATCCAGTCATATCCAGACAAAGTGGTGTGGAATTTGTATGCAATGGACCGAGAAAATCACAGGAAAAATGGTTTTGGAGAAAAGCAAAGTCTTTTCGTTAGGCAAGTGCATAAAATGTCATCTATACAAACAGAAATATCATGTTTGTTTGCCGCAGTTCCTCTAGATTTCTCCCTAGAAAATACGAATGTGTAGAGCTGGTGTGTCCATGTGGGACCAATTAGTGTTTCCAATCATAAAATTAAATGTTCACAGAAAAAAAAATTCAAAAAATACAGTCCGTGGATAATATCAGGAATACACAAACACAGAGGCTGTAGCAATATTTCGGTTTGAGTTAGCCAAAACAAAACCGCATATTTCCGGTTTCATCCAGTCATATCCGGACAAAGTGGTGTGGAATTGGTATGCAATGGACCGAGAAAATCACAGGAAAAATGGTTTTGGAGAAAAGCAAAGTCTTTTCGTTAGGCAAGTGCATAAAATGTCATCTATACAAACAGAAATATCATGTTTGTTTGCCGCAGTTCCTCTAGCTTTCTCCTTGGAAAATACGAATGTGTAGAGCTGGTGTCTCCGTGTGGAACCAATTAGTGTTTCCAAGGATAAAATTTAATGTTCCCTGAAAAAAAAATATTCAAAAAAATAAAGTCCGTGGATAATATCAGGAATACACAAACAAAGAGGCTGTAGAAATATCTGGGATTGAATTAGCCAAAACGAAACCGGATATTTCCGGTTTCATCCAGTCATATTCGGACCAACTGGTGTGGAATTCGTATGCAATGGACCGAGAAAATCACAGGAAAAATGGTTTTGGAGAAAAGCAAAGTCTTTTCGTTAGGCAAGTGCATAAAATGTCATCTATACAAACAGAAATAGCATGTTTGTTTGCTGCAGTTCCTCTAGATTTCTCCATAAAACATAAAAATGTGTTGAGCTGGTGTGTCCATGTGGAACCAATTAGTGTTTCCAAGCATAAAATTAAATGTTCCCTGAAAAAAAAAAAACATTCAAAAAAATAAAATCCGTGGATCCTATCAGGAATACACAAACACAGAGGCTGTAGCAATATTTCGGTTTCAGTTAGCCAAAACAAATCCGCATATTTCCGGTTTCATCCAGTCATATCCGGACAAAGTGGTGTGGAATTGGTATGCAATGGACCGAGAAAATCACAGTAAAAATGGTTTTGGAGAAAAGCAAAGTCTTTTCGTTAGGCAAGTGCATAAAATGTCATCTATACAAACAGAAATATCATGTTTGTTTGCCGCAGTTCCTCTAGCTTTCTCCCTAGAACATAAAAATGTGTAGAGCTGGTGTCTCCATGTGGAACCAATTAGTGTTTCCAAGCATAAAATTAAATGTTCCCAGAAAAAAAAAAACATTCAAAAAAATACAGTCCGTGGATAATATCAGGAATACACAAACACAGAGGCTGTAGCAATATTTCGGTTTGAGTTATCCAAAACAAAACCGCAGATTTCCGGTTTCATCCAGTCATATCCGGACAAAGTGGTGTGGAATTTGTATGCAATGGACCGAGAAAATCACAGGAAAAATGGTTTTGGAGCAAAGCAAAGTCTTTTCGTTAGGCAAGTGCATCAAATGTCATCTATACAAACAGAAATAGCATGTTTGTTTGCCGCAGTTCCTCTAGCTTTCTCCCTAGAAAATACGAATGTGTAGAGCTGGTGTCTCCATGTGGAACCAATTAGTGTTTCCAAGCATAAAATTAAATAATCCCTGAAAAAAAAACATTCAAAAAAATAAAATCCGTGGATCATATCAGGAATACACAAACACAGATGCTCTACAAATATTTCGGTTTGAGTTAGCCAAAACAAAACCGGATATTTCCGGTTTCATCCAGTCATATCCGGACAAAGTGGTGTGGAATTGGTATGCAATGGACCGAGAAAATCACAGGAAAAATGGTTTTGGAGAAAAGCAAAGTCTTTTCGTTAGGCAAGTGCATAAAATGTCATCTATACAAACAGAAATATCATGTTTGTTTGCCGCAGTTCCTCTAGATTTCTCCCTAGAAAATACGAATGTGTAGAGCTGGTGTCTCCATGTGGAACCAATTAGTGTTTCCAAGCATAAAATTAAATGTTGCCTGAAAAAAAAAAACATTCAAAAAAATAAAGTCCGTGGATAATATCAGGAATACACAAACACAGATGCTGTAGCAATATTTCGGTTTGAGTTAGCCAAAAAAAAAACCGGATATTTCCGGTTTCATCCAGTCATATCCGGACAAAGTGGTGTGGAATTTGTATGCAATGGACCGAGAAAATCACAGGAAAAATGGTTTTGGAGAAAAGCAAAGTCTTTTCGTTAGGCAAGTGCATCAAATGTCATCTATACAAACAGAAATATCATGTTTGTTTGCCGCAGTTCCTCTAGCTTTCTCCCTAGAACATAAAAATGTGTAGAGCTGGTGTCTCCATGTGGAACCAATTAGTGTTTCCAAGCATAAAATTTAATGTTCTCTGAAAAAAAAACATTCAAAAAAATAAAATCCGTGGATAATATCAGGAATACACAAACAAATAGGCTGTAGCAATATCTGAGATTGAATTAGCCAAAACGAAACCGGATATTTCCGGTTTCATCCAGTCATATCCGGACAAACTGGTGTGGAATTCGTATGCAATGGAGCGAGAAAATCACAGTAAAAATGGTTTTGGAGAAAAGCAAAGTCTTTTCGTTAGGCAAGTGCATAAAATGTCATCTATACAAACAGAAATATCATGTTTGTTTGCCGCAGTTCCTCTAGCTTTCTCCCTAGAAAATATGAATGTGTAGAGCTGGTGTCTCCGTGTGCACCAATTAGAGTTTCCAAGGACAAAGTTAAATGATCCCTGATAAAAAAAAAAAAAACAAAACAATAAAGTCCGTGGATAATATCAGGAATACACAAACACAGATGCTGTAGCAATATTTCGGTTTGAGTTAGCCAAAACAAAACCGGATATTTCCGGTTTCATCCAGTCATATCCGGACAAAGTGGTGTGGAATTCGTATGCAATGGACCGAGTAAATCACAGGAAAAATGGTTTTGGAGAAAAGCAAAGTCTTTTCGTTAGGCAAGTGCATAAAATGTCATCTATACAAACAGAAATATCATGTTTGTTTGCCGCAGTTCCTCTAGCTTTCTCCCTAGAACAAACAAATGTGTAGAGCTGGTGTCTCCATGTGGAACCAGTTAGTGTTTCCAAGCATAAAATTTAATGTTCTCTGAAAAAAAAACATTCAAAAAAAAATAAAATCCGTGGATAATATCAGGAATACACAAACAAAGAGGCTGTAGCAATATTTGGGATTTAATTAGCCAAAACGAAACCGGATATTTCCAGTTTCATCCAGTCATATTCGGACCAACTGGTGTGGAATTCGTATGCAATGGACCGAGAAAATCACAGGAAAAATGGTTTTGGAGAAAAGCAAAGTCTTTTCGTTAGGCAAGTGCATAAAATGTCATCTATACAAACAGAAATATCATGTTTGTTTGCCGCAGTTCCTCCAGCTTTCTCCCTAGAACATAAAAATGTGTAGAGCTGGTTTCTCCATGTGGAACCAATTAGTGTTTCCAAGCATAAAATTTAATGTTCCCTGAAAAAAAAACCTTCAAAAAATAAAATCTGTGGATAATATCAGGAATACACAAACAAAGAGGCTGTAGCAATATCTGGGATTGAATTAGCCAAAATGAAACCGGATATTTCCGGTTTCATCCAGTCATATCCGGACAAAGTGGTGTGGAATTCGTATGCAATGGACCGAGAAAATCACAGGAAAAATGGTTTTGGAGAAAAGCAAAGTCTTTTCGTTAGGCAAGTGCATCAAATGTCATCTAGACAAACAGAAATATCATTTTTGTTTGCCGCAGTTCCTCTAGCTTTCTCCCTAGAAAATACGAATGTGTAGAGCTGGTGTCTCCATGTGGAACCAATTAGTGTTTCCAAGCATAAAATTAAATTTTCCCTGAAAAAAAAAAACCTTCAAAAAAATAAAGTCCGTGGATAATATCAGGAATACACAAACAAAGAGGCTGTAGCAATATCTTGGATTGAATTAGGCAAAACGAATCCGGATATTTCCGGTTTAATCCACTCATATCCGGACACAGTGGTGTGGAATTCGTATGCAATGGACCGAGAAAATCACAGTAAAAATGGTTTCGGAGAAAAGCAAAGTATTTTCGTTAGGCAAGTGCATAAAATGTCATCTATACAAACAGAAATATCATGTTTGTTTGCCGCAGTTCCTCTAGCTTTCTACATAGAACAAACGAATGTGTAGAGCTGGTGTCTCCATGTGGAACCAATTAGTGTTTCCAAGCATAAAATGAAATGTTCCCTGAAAAAAAAAAACATTCAAAAAAATAAAGTCCGTGGATAATATCAGGAATACACAAACACTGATGCTGGAGCAATATTTCAGTTTGAGTTAGCCAAAACAAAACCGCAGATTTCCGGTTTCATCCAGTCATATCCAGACAAACTGGTGTGGAATTTGTATGCAATGGACTGAGAAAATCACAGGAAAAATGGTTTTGGAGAAAAGCAAAGTCTTTTCGTTAGGCAAGTGCATCAAATGTCATCTAGACAAACAGAAATATCATTTTTGTTTGCCGCAGTTCCTCTAGCTTTCTCCCTAGAAAATACGAATGTGTAGAGCTGGTGTCTCCATGTGGAACCAATTAGTGTTTCCAAGCATAAAATTAAATTTTCCCTGAAAAAAAAAAACCTTCAAAAAAATAAAGTCCGTGGATAATATCAGGAATACACAAACAAAGAGGCTGTAGCAATATCTTGGATTGAATTAGGCAAAACGAATCCGGATATTTCCGGTTTAATCCACTCATATCCGGACACAGTGGTGTGGAATTCGTATGCAATGGACCGAGAAAATCACAGTAAAAATGGTTTCGGAGAAAAGCAAAGTATTTTCGTTAGGCAAGTGCATAAAATGTCATCTATACAAACAGAAATATCATGTTTGTTTGCCGCAGTTCCTCTAGCTTTCTACATAGAACAAACGAATGTGTAGAGCTGGTGTCTCCATGTGGAACCAATTAGTGTTTCCAAGCATAAAATGAAATGTTCCCTGAAAAAAAAAAAACATTCAAAAAAATAAAGTCCGTGGATAATATCAGGAATACACAAACACTGATGCTGGAGCAATATTTCGGTTTGAGTTAGCCAAAACAAAACCGCAGATTTCCGGTTTCATCCAGTCATATCCAGACAAACTGGTGTGGAATTTGTATGCAATGGACTGAGAAAATCACAGGAAAAATGGTTTTGGAGAAAAGCAAAGTCTTTTCGTTAGGCAAGTGCATCAAATGTCATCTATACAAACAGAAATAGCATGTTTGTTAGCCGCAGTTCCTCTAGCTTTCTCCCTAGAACAAAAAAGTGTAGAGCTGGTGTCTGCATGTGGAACCAATTAGTGTTTCCAAGCATAAAATTAAATGTTCCCAGAAAAAAAAAATTCAAAAAAATACAGTCCGTGGATAATATCAGGAATACACAAACACAGAGGCTGTAGCAATATTTCGGTTTGAGTTAGCCAAAACAAAACCGGATATTTCCGGTTTCATCCAGTCATATCCGGACAAAGCGGTGTGGAATTGGTATGCAGTGGACCGAGAAAATCACAGTAAAAATGGTTTTGGAGAAAAGCAAAGTCTTTTCGTTAGGCAAGTGCATAAAATGTCATCTATACAAACAGAAATATCATGTTTGTTTGCCGCAGTTCCTCTAGCTTTCTCCCTAGATAATACGAATGTGTAGAGCTGGTGTCTCCGTGTGCACCAATTAGAGTATCCAAGGACAAAGTTAAATGTTCCCAGAAAAAAAACATTCAAAAAAATACAGTCCGTGGATAATATCAGGAATACACAAACACAGAGGCTGTAGCAATATTTCGGTTTGAGTTAGCCAAAACAAAACCGCATATTTCCGGTTTCATCCAGTCATATCTGGACAAACTGGTGTGGAATTCGTATGCAAAGGACCGAGAAAATCACAGGAAAATGGTTTTGGAGAAAAGCAAAGTCTTTTCGTTAGGCAAGTGCATAAAATGTCATCAATACAAACAGAAATATCATGTTTGTTTGCCGCAGTTCCTCTAGCTTTCTCCCTAGAAAATACGAATGTGTAGAGCTGGTGTCTCCATGTGGAACCAATTAGTGTTTCCAAGCATAAAATTTAATGTTCTCTGAAAAAAAACATTCAAAAAAATAAAGTCCGTGGATCATATCAGGAATACACAAACAAAGAGGCTGTAGCAATATCTGGGATTGAATTAGCCAAAACGAAACCGGATATTTCCGGTTACATCCAGTCATATTCGGACCAACTGGTGTGGAATTGGTATGCAATGGACCGAGAAAATCACAGTAAAAATGGTTTTGGAGAGAAGCAAAGTATTTTCGTTAGGCAAGTGCATAAAATGTCATCTAGACAAACAGAAATATCATGTTTGTTTGCCGCAGTTCCTCTAGCTTTCTCCCTAGAACATAAAAATGTGTAGAGCTGGTGTCTCCATGTGGAACCAATTAGTGTTTCCAAGCATAAAATTAAATGTTCCCTGAAAAAAAAAACATTCAAAAAAATAAAGTCCTTGGATAATATCAGGGATACACAAACAAAGAGGCTGTAGCAATATCTGGGATTGAATTAGCCAAAATGAAACCGGATATTTCCGGTTTCATCCAGTCATATCCGGACAAACTGGTGTGGAATTCGTATGCAATGGACCGAGAAAATCACAGTAAAATGGTTTTGGAGAAAAGCAAAGTCTTTTCGTTAGGCAAGTGCATCAAATGTCATCTAGACAAACAGAAATATCATGTTTGTTTGCCGCAGTTCCTCTAGCTTTCTCCCTAGAACAAACAAATGTGTAGAGCTGGTGTCTCCATGTGGAACCAATTAGTGTTTCCAAGCATAAAATTAAATGTTCCCAGAAAAAAAAAACATTCAAAAAAATACAGTCCGTGGATAATATCAGGAATACACAAACACAGAGGCTGTAGCAATATTTCGGTTTGAGTTAGCCAAAACAAAACCGCATATTTCCGGTTTCATCCAGTCATATCCGGACAAAGTGGTGTGGAATTGGTATGCAATGGACCGAGAAAATCACAGGAAAAATGGTTTTGGAGAAAAGCAAAGTCTTTTCGTTAGGCAAGTGCATCAAATGTCATCTATACAAACACAAATATCATGTTTGTTTGCCGCAGTTCCTCTAGCTTTCTCCCTAGAAAATTGAATGTTTAGAGCTGATGTCTCCGTGTGCACCAATTAGAGTATCCAAGGACAAAGTTAAATGTTCCCAGAAAAAAAAAAAACATTCAAAAAAATACAGTCCGTGGATAATATCAGGAATACACAAACACAGAGGCTGTAGCAATATTTCGGTTTGAGTTAGCCAAAACAAAACCGCATATTTCCGGTTTCATCCAGTCATATCTGGACAAACTGGTGTGGAATTCGTATGCAAAGGACCGAGAAAAAAACAGGAAAATGGTTTTGGAGAAAAGCAAAGTCTTTTCGTTAGGCAAGTGCATAAAATGTCATCTAGACAAACAGAAATATCATGTTTGTTTGCCGCAGTTCCTCTAGCTTTCTCCCTAGAAAATACGAATGTGTAGAGCTGGTGTGTCCATGTGGAACCAATTAGTGTTTCCAAGCATAAAATTAAATGTTCCCTGAAAAAAAAAACATTCAAAAAATAAAATCCGTTGATAACACCAGGAATACACAAACACAGATGCTGTACAAATATTTCGGTTTGAGTTAGCCAAAACAAAACCGGATATTTCCGGGTTCATCCAGTCATATCCGGACATTTGGTGTGGAATTGGTATGCAATGGACCGAGAAAATCACAGGAAAAATGGTTTTGGAGAAAAGCAAAGTCTTTTCGTTAGGCAAGTGCATAAAATATCATCTAGACAAACAGAAATAGCATGTTTGTTTGCCGCAGTTCCTCTAGCTTTCTCCCTAGAAAATACGAATGTGTAGAGCTGGTGTCTCCATGTGGAACCAATTAGTGTTTCCAAGCATAAAATTAAATGTTCCCAGAAAAAAAAACATTCAAAAAAATACAGTCCGTGGATAATATCAGGGATACACAAACACAGAGGCTGTAGCAATATTTCGGTTTGAGTTAGCCAAAACAAAACCGCAGATTTCCGGTTTCATCCAGTCATATCTGGACAAACTGGTGTGGAATTCGTATGCAAAGGACCGAGAAAATCACAGGAAAATGGTTTTGGAGAAAAGCAAAGTCTTTTCGTTAGGCAAGTGCATCAAATGTCATCTATACAAACAGAAATATCATGTTTGTTTGCCGCAGTTCCTCTAGCTTTCTCCCTAGAACATAAAAATGTGTAGAGCTGGTGTCTCCATGTGGAACCAATTAGTGTTTCCAAGCATAAAATTTAATGTTCTCTGAAAAAAAAAAAACATTCAAAAAAATAAAATCCGTGGATAATATCAGGAATACACAAACAAATAGGCTGTAGCAATATCTGAGATTGAATTAGCCAAAATGAAACGGGATATTTCCGGGTTCATCCAGTCATATCCGGACAAACTGGTGTGGAATTCGTATGCAATGGACCGAGAAAATCACAGGAAAAATGGTTTTGGAGAAAAGCAAAGTCTTTTCGTTAGGCAAGTGCATAAAATGTCATCTATACAAACAGAAATATCATGTTTGTTTGCCGCAGTTCCTCTAGCTTTCTCCCTAGAACATAAAAATGTGTAGAGCTGGTGTCTCCATGTGGAACCAATTAGTGTTTCCCAGCATAAAATTAAATGTTCCCTGAAAAAAAAAACATTCAAAAAAATAAAGTCCGTGGATCATATCAGGAATACACAAACAAAGAGGCTGTAGCAATATCTGGGATTGAATTAGCCACAACGAAACCGGATATTTCCGGTTTCATCCAGTCATATCCGGACAAACTGGTGTGGAATTGGTATGCAATGGACCGAGAAAATCACAGTAAAAATGGTTTTGGAGAAAAGCAAAGTCTTTTCGTTAGGCAAGTGCATAAAATGTCATCTATACAAACAGAAATATCATGTTTGTTTGCCGCAGTTCCTCTAGCTTTCTCCCTAGAACATAAAAATGTGTAGAGCTGGTGTCTCCATGTGGAACCAATTAGTGTTTCCAAGCATAAAATTAAATGTTCCCTGAAAAAAAAAAACATTCAAAAAAATAAAATCCGTGGATAATATCAGGGATACACAAACAAAGAGGCTGTAGCAATATCTGGGATTGAATTAGCCAAAATGAAACCGGATATTTCCGGTTTCATCCAGTCATATCCGGACAAAGTGGTGTGGAATTCGTATGCAATGGACCGAGAAAATCACAGGAAAAATGGTTTTGGAGAAAAGCAAAGTCTTTTCGTTAGGCAAGTGCATCAAATGTCATCTATACAAACACAAATATCATGTTTGTTTGCCGCAGTTCCTCTAGCTTTCTCCCTAGAAAATATGAATGTTTAGAGCTGATGTCTCCGTGTGCACCAATTAGAGTATCCAAGGACAAAGTTAAATGTTCCCAGAAAAAAAACATTCAAAAAAATACAGTCCGTGGATAATATCAGGAATACACAAACACAGAGGCTGTAGCAATATTTTGGTTTGAGTTAGCCAAAACAATACCGCATATTTCCGGTTTCATCCAGTCATATCTGGACAAACTGGTGTGGAATTCGTATGCAAAGGACCGAGAAAATCACAGGAAAATGGTTTTGGAGAAAAGCAAAGTCTTTTCGTTAGGCAAGTGCATCAAATGTCATCTATACAAACAGAAATATCATGTTTGTTTGCCGCAGTTCCTCTAGCTTTCTCCCTAGAAAATACGAATGTGTAGAGCTGGTGTCTCCATGTGGAACCAATTAGTGTTTCCAAGCATAAAATTTAATGTTCTCTGAAAAAAAAAACATTCAAAAAAATAAAGTCCGTGGATCATATCAGGAATACACAAACAAAGAGGCTGTAGCAATATCTGGGATTGAATTAGCCAAAACGAAACCGGATATTTCCGGTTTCATCCAGTCATATCCGGACAAACTGGTGTGGAATTGGTATGCAATGGACCGAGAAAATCACAGTAAAAATGGTTTTGGAGAAAAGCAAAGTCTTTTCGTTAGGCAAGTGCATAAAAAGTCATCTAGACAAACAGAAATATCATGTTTGTTTGCCGCAGTTCCTCCAGCTTTCTCCCTAGAAAATATGAATGTTTAGAGCTGATGTCTCCGTGTGCACCAATTAGAGTATCCAAGGACACAGTTAAATGTTCCCAGAAAAAAAAAAAACATTCAGAAAAATACAGTCCGTGGATAATATCAGGAATACACAAACACAGAGGCTGTAGCAATATTTCGGTTTGAGTTAGCCAAAACAAAACCGGATATTTCCGGTTTCATCCAGTCATATCTGGACAAACTGGTGTGGAATTCGTATGCAAAGGACCGGGAAAATCACAGGAAAATGGTTTTGGAGAAAAGCAAAGTCTTTTCGTTAGGCAAGTGCATAAAATGTCATCTATACAAACAGAAATATCATGTTTGTTTGCCGCAGTTCCTCTAGCTTTCTCCCTAGAAAATACGAATGTGTAGAGCTGGTGTCTCCATGTGGAACCAATTAGTGTTTCCAAGCATAAAATTTAATGTTCTCTGAAAAAAAAAAAACATTCAAAAAATAAAATCCGTGGATAATATCAGGAATACACAAACAAATAGGCTGTAGCAATATCTGAGATTGAATTAGCCAAAACGAAACCGGATATTTCCGGTTTCATCCAGTCATATCCGGACAAACTGGTGTGGAATTCGTATGCAATGGACCGAGAAAATCACAGTAAAAATGGTTTTGGAGAAAAGCAAAGTCTTTTCGTTAGGCAAGTGCATAAAATGTCATCTATACAAACAGAAATATCATGTTTGTTTGCCGCAGTTCCTCTAGCTTTCTCCCTAGAACATAAAAATGTGTAGAGCTGGTGTCTCCATGTGGAACCAATTAGTGTTTCCCAGCATAAAATTAAATGTTCCCTGAAAAAAAAAACATTCAAAAAAATAAAGTCCGTGGATCATATCAGGAATACACAAACAAAGAGGCTGTAGCAATATCTGGGATTGAATTAGCCAAAACGAAACCGGATATTTCCGGTTTCATCCAGTCATATCCGGACAAAGTGGTGTGGAATTCGTATGCAATGGACCGAGAAAATCACAGTAAAAATGGTTTTGGAGAAAAGCAAAGTCTTTTCGTTAGGCAAGTGCATAAAAAGTCATCTATAGAAACAGAAATATCATGTTTGTTTGCTGCAGTTCCTCTAGCTTTCTCCCTAGAACAAACAAATGTGTAGAGCTGGTGTCTCCATGTGGAACCAATTAGTGTTTCCAAGCATAAAATTAAATGTTCCCAGAAAAAAAAAACATTCAAAAAAATACAGTCCGTGGATAATATCAGGAATACACAAACACAGATGCTGTAGCAATATTTCGGTTTGAGTTAGCCAAAACAAAACCGGATATTTCCGGTTTCATCCAGTCATATCCGGACAAAGTGGTGTGGAATTCGTATGCAATGGACCGAGTAAATCACAGGAAAAATGGTTTTGGAGAAAAGCAAAGTCTTTTCGTTACGCAAGTGCATAAAATGTCATCTATACAAACAGAAATATCATGTTTGTTTGCCGCAGTTCCTCTAGCTTTCTCCCTAGAACAAACAAATGTGTAGAGCTGGTGTCTCCATGTGGAACCAGTTAGTGTTTCCAAGCATAAAATTTAATGTTCTCTGAAAAAAAAACATTCAAAAAAAAAATAAAATCCGTGGATAATATCAGGAATACACAAACAAAGAGGCTGTAGCAATATTTGGGATTTAATTAGCCAAAACGAAACCGGATATTTCCAGTTTCATCCAGTCATATTCGGACCAACTGGTGTGGAATTCGTATGCAATGGACCGAGAAAATCACAGGAAAAATGGTTTTGGAGAAAAGCAAAGTCTTTTCGTTAGGCAAGTGCATAAAATGTCATCTATACAAACAGAAATATCATGTTTGTTTGCCACAGTTCCTCCAGCTTTCTCCCTAGAACATAAAAATGTGTAGAGCTGGTTTCTCCATGTGGAACCAATTAGTGTTTCCAAGCATAAAATTTAATGTTCCCTGAAAAAAAAACCTTCAAAAAAATAAAATCTGTGGATAATATCAGGAATACACAAACAAAGAGGCTGTAGCAATATCTGGGATTGAATTAGCCAAAATGAAACCGGATATTTCCGGTTTCATCCAGTCATATCCGGACAAAGTGGTGTGGAATTCGTATGCAATGGACCGAGAAAATCACAGGAAAAATGGTTTTGGAGAAAAGCAAAGTCTTTTCGTTAGGCAAGTGCATCAAATGTCATCTAGACAAACAGAAATATCATGTTTGTTTGCCGCAGTTCCTCTAGCTTTCTCCCTAGAAAATACGAATGTGTAGAGCTGGTGTCTCCATGTGGAACCAATTAGTGTTTCCAAGCATAAAATTAAATTTTCCCTGAAAAAAAAAACCTTCAAAAAAATAAAGTCCGTGGATAATATCAGGAATACACAAACAAAGAGGCTGTAGCAATATCTTGGATTGAATTAGGCAAAACGAATCCGGATATTTCCGGTTTAATCCACTCATATCCGGACACAGTGGTGTGGAATTCGTATGCAATGGACCGAGAAAATCACAGTAAAAATGGTTTCGGAGAAAAGCAAAGTATTTTCGTTAGGCAAGTGCATAAAATGTCATCTATACAAACAGAAATATCATGTTTGTTTGCCGCAGTTCCTCTAGCTTTCTACATAGAACAAACGAATGTGTAGAGCTGGTGTCTCCATGTGGAACCAATTAGTGTTTCCAAGCATAAAATGAAATGTTCCCTGAAAAAAAAAAACATTCAAAAAAATAAAGTCCGTGGATAATATCAGGAATACACAAACACTGATGCTGGAGCAATATTTCGGTTTGAGTTAGCCAAAACAAAACCGCAGATTTCCGGTTTCATCCAGTCATATCCAGACAAACTGGTGTGGAATTTGTATGCAATGGACTGAGAAAATCACAGGAAAAATGGTTTTGGAGAAAAGCAAAGTCTTTTCGTTAGGCAAGTGCATCAAATGTCATCTATACAAACAGAAATAGCATGTTTGTTAGCCGCAGTTCCTCTAGCTTTCTCCCTAGAACAAAAAAGTGTAGAGCTGGTGTCTGCATGTGGAACCAATTAGTGTTTCCAAGCATAAAATTAAATGTTCCCAGAAAAAAAAAATTCAAAAAAATACAGTCCGTGGATAATATCAGGAATACACAAACACAGAGGCTGTAGCAATATTTCGGTTTGAGTTAGCCAAAACAAAACCGGATATTTCCGGTTTCATCCAGTCATATCCGGACAAAGCGGTGTGGAATTGGTATGCAGTGGACCGAGAAAATCACAGTAAAAATGGTTTTGGAGAAAAGCAAAGTCTTTTCGTTAGGCAAGTGCATAAAATGTCATCTATACAAACAGAAATATCATGTTTGTTTGCCGCAGTTCCTCTAGCTTTCTCCCTAGAAAATACGAATGTGTAGAGCTGGTGTCTCCGTGTGCACCAATTAGAGTATCCAAGGACAAAGTTAAATGTTCCCAGAAAAAAAACATTCAAAAAAATACAGTCCGTGGATAATATCAGGAATACACAAACACAGAGGCTGTAGCAATATTTCGGTTTGAGTTAGCCAAAACAAAACCGCATATTTCCGGTTTCATCCAGTCATATCTGGACAAACTGGTGTGGAATTCGTATGCAAAGGACCGAGAAAATCACAGGAAAATGGTTTTGGAGAAAAGCAAAGTCTTTTCGTTAGGCAAGTGCATAAAATGTCATCAATACAAACAGAAATATCATGTTTGTTTGCCGCAGTTCCTCTAGCTTTCTCCCTAGAAAATACGAATGTGTAGAGCTGGTGTCTCCATGTGGAACCAATTAGTGTTTCCAAGCATAAAATTTAATGTTCTCTGAAAAAAAACATTCAAAAAAATAAAGTCCGTGGATCATATCAGGAATACACAAACAAAGAGGCTGTAGCAATATCTGGGATTGAATTAGCCAAAACGAAACCGGATATTTCCGGTTACATCCAGTCATATTCGGACCAACTGGTGTGGAATTTGTATGCAATGGACCGAGAAAATCACAGTAAAAATGGTTTTGGAGAGAAGCAAAGTATTTTCGTTAGGCAAGTGCATAAAATGTCATCTAGACAAACAGAAATATCATGTTTGTTTGCCGCAGTTCCTCTAGCTTTCTCCCTAGAACCAACAAATGTGTAGAGCTGGTGTCTCCATGTGGAACCAATTAGTGTTTCCAAGCATAAAATTAAATGTTCCCTGAAAAAAAAAACATTCAAAAAAATAAAGTCCTTGGATAATATCAGGGATACACAAACAAAGAGGCTGTAGCAATATCTGGGATTGAATTAGCCAAAATGAAACCGGATATTTCCGGTTTCATCCAGTCATATCCGGACAAACTGGTGTGGAATTCGTATGCAATGGACCGAGAAAATCACAGTAAAATGGTTTTGGAGAAAAGCAAAGTCTTTTCGTTAGGCAAGTGCATCAAATGTCATCTAGACAAACAGAAATATCATGTTTGTTTGCCGCAGTTCCTCTAGCTTTCTCCCTAGAACAAACAAATGTGTAGAGCTGGTGTCTCCATGTGGAACCAATTAGTGTTTCCAAGCATAAAATTAAATGTTCCCAGAAAAAAAAAACATTCAAAAAAATACAGTCCGTGGATAATATCAGGAATACACAAACACAGAGGCTGTAGCAATATTTCGGTTTGAGTTAGCCAAAACAAAACCGCATATTTCCGGTTTCATCCAGTCATATCTGGACAAACTGCTGTGGAATTGGTATGCAATGGACCGAGAAAATCACAGGAAAAATGGTTTTGGAGAAAAGCAAAGTCTTTTCGTTAGGCAAGTGCATCAAATGTCATCTATACAAACAGAAATATCATGTTTGTTTGCCGCAGTTCCTCTAGCTTTCTCCCTAGAAAATTGAATGTTTAGAGCTGATGTCTCCGTGTGCACCAATTAGAGTATCCAAGGACAAAGTTAAATGTTCCCAGAAAAAAAAAAAACATTCAAAAAAATACAGTCCGTGGATAATATCAGGAATACACAAACACAGAGGCTGTAGCAATATTTCGGTTTGAGTTAGCCAAAACAAAACCGCATATTTCCGGTTTCATCCAGTCATATCTGGACAAACTGGTGTGGAATTCGTATGCAAAGGACCGAGAAAAAAACAGGAAAATGGTTTTGGAGAAAAGCAAAGTCTTTTCGTTAGGCAAGTGCATAAAATGTCATCTAGACAAACAGAAATATCATGTTTGTTTGCCGCAGTTCCTCTAGCTTTCTCCCTAGAAAATACGAATGTGTAGAGCTGGTGTCTCCATGTGGAACCAATTAGTGTTTCCAAGCATAAAATTTAATGTTCTCTGAAAAAAAAAAAACATTCAAAAAAATAAAGTCCGTGGATCATATCAGGAATACACAAACAAAGAGGCTGTAGCAATATCTGGGATTGAATTAGCCAAAACGAAACCGGATATTTCCGGTTTCATCCAGTCATATCCGGACAAACTGGTGTGGAATTGGTATGCAATGGACCGAGAAAATCACAGTAAAAATGGTTTTGGAGAAAAGCAAAGTCTTTTCGTTAGGCAAGTGCATAAAAAGTCATCTAGACAAACAGAAATATCATGTTTGTTTGCCGCAGTTCCTCCAGCTTTCTCCCTAGAAAATATGAATGTTTAGAGCTGATGTCTCCGTGTGCACCAATTAGAGTATCCAAGGACACAGTTAAATGTTCCCAGAAAAAAAAAAAAACATTCAGAAAAATACAGTCCGTGGATAATATCAGGAATACACAAACACAGAGGCTGTAGCAATATTTCGGTTTGAGTTAGCCAAAACAAAACCGGATATTTCCGGTTTCATCCAGTCATATCTGGACAAACTGCTGTGGAATTCGTATGCAAAGGACCGGGAAAATCACAGGAAAATGGTTTTGGAGAAAAGCAAAGTCTTTTCGTTAGGCAAGTGCATAAAATGTCATCTATACAAACAGAAATATCATGTTTGTTTGCCGCAGTTCCTCTAGCTTTCTCCCTAGAAAATACGAATGTGTAGAGCTGGTGTCTCCATGTGGAACCAATTAGTGTTTCCAAGCATAAAATTTAATGTTCTCTGAAAAAAAAAAACATTCAAAAAATAAAATCCGTGGATAATATCAGGAATACACAAACAAATAGGCTGTAGCAATATCTGAGATTGAATTAGCCAAAACGAAACCGGATATTTCCGGTTTCATCCAGTCATATCCGGACAAACTGGTGTGGAATTCGTATGCAATGGACCGAGAAAATCACAGTAAAAATGGTTTTGGAGAAAAGCAAAGTCTTTTCGTTAGGCAAGTGCATAAAATGTCATCTATACAAACAGAAATATCATGTTTGTTTGCCGCAGTTCCTCTAGCTTTCTCCCTAGAACATAAAAATGTGTAGAGCTGGTGTCTCCATGTGGAACCAATTAGTGTTTCCCAGCATAAAATTAAATGTTCCCTGAAAAAAAAAACATTCAAAAAAATAAAGTCCGTGGATCATATCAGGAATACACAAACAAAGAGGCTGTAGCAATATCTGGGATTGAATTAGCCAAAACGAAACCGGATATTTCCGGTTTCATCCAGTCATATCCGGACAAAGTGGTGTGGAATTCGTATGCAATGGACCGAGAAAATCACAGTAAAAATGGTTTTGGAGAAAAGCAAAGTCTTTTCGTTAGGCAAGTGCATAAAAAGTCATCTATAGAAACAGAAATATCATGTTTGTTTGCTGCAGTTCCTCTAGCTTTCTCCCTAGAACAAACAAATGTGTAGAGCTGGTGTCTCCATGTGGAACCAATTAGTGTTTCCAAGCATAAAATTAAATGTTCCCAGAAAAAAAAAACATTCAAAAAAATACAGTCCGTGGATAATATCAGGAATACACAAACACAGATGCTGTAGCAATATCTGGCATTGAGTTAGCCAAAACAAAACCGGATATTTCCGGTTTCATCCAGTCATATCCGGACAAAGTGGTGTGGAATTGGTATGCAATGGACCGAGAAAATCACAGTAAAAATGGTTTTGGGGAAAAGCCAAGTCTTTTCGTTAGGCAAGTGCATCAAATGTCATCTATACAAACAGAAATATCATGTTTGTTTGCCGCAGTTCCTCTAGCTTTCTCCCTAGAAAATACGAATGTGTAGAGCTGGTGTCTCCATGTGGAACCAATTAGTGTTTCCAAGCATAAAATTTAATGTTCTCTGAAAAAAAAAAACATTCAAAAAAATAAAGTCCGTGGATCATATCAGGAATACACAAACAAAGAGGCTGTAGCAATATCTGGGATTGAATTAGCCAAAACGAAACCGGATATTTCGGGTTTCATCCAGTCATATCCGGACAAACTGGTGTGGAATTGGTATGCAATGGACCGAGAAAATCACAGTAAAAATGGTTTTGGAGAAAAGCAAAGTCTTTTCGTTAGGCAAGTGCATAAAAAGTCATCTAGACAAACAGAAATATCATGTTTGTTTGCCGCAGTTCCTCCAGCTTTCTCCCTAGAAAATATGAATGTTTAGAGCTGATGTCTCCGTGTGCACCAATTAGAGTATCCAAGGACACAGTTAAATGTTCCCAGAAAAAAAAAAAAACATTCAGAAAAATACAGTCCGTGGATAATATCAGGAATACACAAACACAGAGGCTGTAGCAATATTTCGGTTTGAGTTAGCCAAAACAAAACCGGATATTTCCGGTTTCATCCAGTCATATCCGGACAAACTGCTGTGGAATTCGTATGCAAAGGACCGGGAAAATCACAGGAAAATGGTTTTGGAGAAAAGCAAAGTCTTTTCGTTAGGCAAGTGCATAAAATGTCATCTATACAAACAGAAATATCATGTTTGTTTGCCGCAGTTCCTCTAGCTTTCTCCCTAGAAAATACGAATGTGTAGAGCTGGTGTCTCCATGTGGAACCAATTAGTGTTTCCAAGCATAAAATTTAATGTTCTCTGAAAAAAAAAACATTCAAAAAATAAAATCCGTGGATAATATCAGGAATACACAAACAAATAGGCTGTAGCAATATCTGAGATTGAATTAGCCAAAACGAAACCGGATATTTCCGGTTTCATCCAGTCATATCCGGACAAACTGGTGTGGAATTCGTATGCAATGGACCGAGAAAATCACAGTAAAAATGGTTTTGGAGAAAAGCAAAGTCTTTTCGTTAGGCAAGTGCATAAAATGTCATCTATACAAACAGAAATATCATGTTTGTTTGCCGCAGTTCCTCTAGCTTTCTCCCTAGAACATAAAAATGTGTAGAGCTGGTGTCTCCATGTGGAACCAATTAGTGTTTCCCAGCATAAAATTAAATGTTCCTTGAAAAAAAAAAACATTCAAAAAAATAAAGTCCGTGGATCATATCAGGAATACACAAACAAAGAGGCTGTAGCAATATCTGGGATTGAATTAGCCAAAACGAAACCGGATATTTCCGGTTTCATCCAGTCATATCCGGACAAAGTGGTGTGGAATTCGTATGCAATGGACCGAGAAAATCACAGTAAAAATGGTTTTGGAGAAAAGCAAAGTCTTTTCGTTAGGCAAGTGCATAAAAAGTCATCTATAGAAACAGAAATATCATGTTTGTTTGCTGCAGTTCCTCTAGCTTTCTCCCTAGAACAAACAAATGTGTAGAGCTGGTGTCTCCATGTGGAACCAATTAGTGTTTCCAAGCATAAAATTAAATGTTCCCAGAAAAAAAAAACATTCAAAAAAATACAGTCCGTGGATAATATCAGGAATACACAAACACAGATTCTGTAGCAATATTTCGGTTTGAGTTAGCCAAAACAAAACCGGATATTTCCGGTTTCATCCAGTCATATCCGGACAAACTGGTGTGGAATTCGTATGCAATGGACCGAGAAAATCAAAGTAAAAATGGTTTTGGAGAAAAGCAAAGTCTTTTCGTTAGGCAAGTGCATAAAATGTCATCTATACAAACAGAAATAGCATGTTTGTTTGCCGCAGTTCCTCAAGCTTTCTCCCTAGAAAATACGAATGTGTAGAGCTGGTGTGTCCATTGGAACCAATTAGTGTTTCCAAGCATAAAATTAAGTGTTCCCTGAAAAAAAAAACATTCAAAAAAATAAAATCCGTGGATCATATCAGGTATACACAAACAAAGAGGCTGTACAAATATTTCGGTTTGAGTTAGCCAAAACAAAACCGGATATTTCCGGTTTCATCCAGTCATATCCGGACAAAGTGGTGTGGAATTGATATGCAATGGACCGAGAAAATCACAGGAAAAATGGTTTTGGAGAAAAGCAAAGTCTTTTCGTTAGGCAAGTGCATAAAATGTCATCTATACAAACAGAAATATCATGTTTGTTTGCCGCAGTTCCTCTAGCTTTCTCCCTAGAAAATACGAATGTGTAGAGCTGGTGTCTCCATGTGGAACCAATTAGTGTTTCCAAGCATAAAATTTAATGTTCTCTGAAAAAAAAACACTCAAAAAAATAAAATCCGTGGATAATATCAAGAATACACAAACAAATAGGCTGTAGCAATATCTGAGATTGAATTAGCCATAACAAAACCGGATATTTCCGGTTTCATCCAGTCATATCCGGACAAACTGGTGTGGAATTCGTATGCAATGGACCGAGAAAATCACAGTAAAAATGGTTTTGGAGAAAAGCAAAGTCTTTTCGTTAGGCAAGTGCATAAAATGTCATCTAGACAAACAGAAATATCATGTTTGTTTGCCGCAGTTCCTCTAGCTTTCTCCCTAGAACATAAAAATGTGTAGAGCTGGTGTCTCCATGTGGAACCAATTAGTGTTTCCCAGCAGAAAATTAAATGTTCCCTGAAAAAAAAAAACATTCAAAAAAATAAAGTCCGTGGATCATATCAGGAATACACAAACAAAGAGGCTGTAGCAATATCTGGGATTGAATTAGCCAAAACGAAACCGGATATTTCCGGTTTCATCCAGTCATATCCGGACAAAGTGGTGTGGAATTCGTATGCAATGGACCGAGAAAATCACAGGAAAAATGGTTTTGGAGAAAAGCAAAGTCTTTTCGTTAGGCAAGTGCATAAAAAGTCATCTATAGAAACAGAAATATCATGTTTGTTTCCTGCAGTTCCTCTAGCTTTCTCCCTAGAACAAACAAATGTGTAGAGCTGGTGTCTCCATGTGGAACCAATTAGTGTTTCCAAGCATAAAATTAAATGTTCCCAGAAAAAAAAAACGTTCAAAAAAATACAGTCCGTGGATAATATCAGGAATACACAAACACAGATGCTGTAGAAATATTTCGGTTTGAGTTAGCCAAAACAAAACCGGATATTTCCGGTTTCATCCAGTCATATCCGGACAAACTGGTGTGGAATTCGTATGCAATGGACCGAGAAAATCAAAGTAAAAATGGTTTTGGAGAAAAGCAAAGTCTTTTCGTTAGGCAAGTGCATAAAATGTCATCTATACAAACAGAAATATCATGTTTGTTTGCCGCAGTTCCTCTAGCTTTCTCCGTAGAAAATACGAATGTGTAGAGCTGGTGTGTCCATGTGGAACCAATTAGTGTTTCCAAGCATAAAATTAAATGTTCCCTGAAAAAAAAAACATTCAAAAAAATAAAATCCGTGGATAATACCAGGAATACACAAACACAGATGCTGTACAAATATTTCGGTTTGAGTTAGCCAAAACAAAACCGGATATTTCCGGTTTCATCCAGTCATATCCGGACAAAGTGGTGTGGAATTGGTATGCAATGGACCGAGAAAATCACAGTAAAAATGGTTTTGGAGAAAAGCAAAGTCTTTTCGTTAAGCAAGTGCATAAAATATCATCTAGACAAACAGAAATATCATGTTTGTTTGCCGCAGTTCCTCTAGCTTTCTCCCTAGAAAATACGAATGTGTAGAGCTGGTGTCTCCGTGTGGAACCAATTAGTGTTTCCAAGCATAAAATTAAATGTTCCCAGAAAAAAAAAACATTCAAAAAAATACAGTCCGTGGATAATATCAGGATTACACAAACACAGAGGCTGTAGCAATATTTCGGTTTGAGTTAGCCAAAACAAAACCGCTTATTTCCGGTTTCATCCAGTCATATCCGGACAAAGTGGTGTGGAATTCGTATGCAATGGACCGAGAAAATCACAGGAAGAATGGTTTTGGAGAAAAGCAAAGTCTTTTCGTTAGGCAAGTGCATCAAATGTCATCTATACAAACAGAAATATCATGTTTGTTTGCCGCAGTTCCTCTAGCTTTCTCCCTAGAAAATATGAATGTTTAGAGCTGATGTCTCCGTGTGCACCAATTAGAGTATCCAAGGACAAAGTTAAATGTTCCCTGAAAAAAAAAAACATTCAAAAAAATAAAGTCCGTGGATCATATCAGGAATACACAAACAAAGAGGCTGTAGCAATATCTGGGATTGAATTAGCCAAAACGAAACCGGATATTTCCGGTTTCATCCAGTCATATCCGGACAAAGTGGTGTGGAATTCGTATGCAATGGACCGAGAAAATCACAGTAAAAATGGTTTTGGAGAAAAGCAAAGTCTTTTCGTTAGGCAAGTGCATAAAAAGTCATCTATAGAAACAGAAATATCATGTTTGTTTGCTGCAGTTCCTCTAGCTTTCTCCCTAGAACAAACAAATGTGTAGAGCTGGTGTCTCCATGTGGAACCAATTAGTGTTTCCAAGCATAAAATTAAATGTTCCCTGAAAAAAAAAACATTCAAAAAAATACAGTCCGTGGATAATATCAGGAATACACAAACACAGATGCTGTAGCAATATCTGGCATTGAGTTAGCCAAAACAAAACCGGATATTTCCGGTTTCATCCAGTCATATCCGGACAAACTGTTGTGGAATTCGTATGCAATGGACCGAGAAAATCAAAGTAAAAATGGTTTTGGAGAAAAGCAAAGTCTTTTCGTTAGGCAAGTGCATAAAATGTCATCTATACAAACAGAAATAGCATGTTTGTTTGCCGCAGTTCCTCAAGCTTTCTCCCTAGAAAATACGAATGTGTAGAGCTGGTGTGTCCATGTGGAACCAATTAGTGTTTCCAAGCATAAAATTAAGTGTTCCCTGAAAAAAAAAAACATTCAAAAAAATAAAATCCGTGGATAATACCAGGAATACACAAACACAGATGCTGTACAAATATTTCGGTTTGAGTTAGCCAAAACAAAACCGGATATTTCCGGTTTCATCCAGTCATATCCGGACAAAGTGGTGTGGAATTGGTATGCAATGGACCGAGAAAATCACAGGAAAAATGGTTTTGGAGAAAAGCAAAGTCTTTTCGTTAGGCAAGTGCATAAAATGTCATCTAGACAAACAGAAATATCATGTTTGTTTGCCGCAGTTCCTCTAGCTTTCTCCCTAGAACCAACAAATGTGTAGAGCTGGTGTCTCCATGTGGAACCAATTAGTGTTTCCAAGCATAAAATTAAATGTTCCCTGAAAAAAAAAACATTCAAAAAAATAAAGTCCGTGGATAATATCAGGGATACACAAACAAAGAGGCTGTAGCAATATCTGGGATTGAATTAGCCAAAATGAAACCGGATATTTCCGGTTTCATCCAGTCATATCCGGACAAAGTGGTGTGGAATTGGTATGCAATGGACCGAGAAAATCACAGGAAAAATGGTTTTGGAGAAAAGCAAAGTCTTTTCGTTAGGCAAGTGCATAAAATATCATCTAGACAAACAGAAATATCATGTTTGTTTGCCACAGTTCCTCTAGCTTTCTCCCTAGAAAATTCGAATGTGTAGAGCTGGTGTCTCCATGTGGAACCAATTAGTGTTTCCAAGCATAAAATTAAATGTTCCCAGAAAAAAAAAACATTCAAAAAAATACAGTCCGTGGATAATATCAGGAATACACAAACACAGAGGCTGTAGCAATATTTCGGTTTGAGTTAGCCAAAACAAAACCGCATATTTCCGGTTTCATCCAGTCATATCCGGACAAAGTGGTGTGGAATTTGTATGCAATGGACCGAGAAAATCACAGGAAGAATGGTTTTGGAGAAAAGCAAAGTCTTTTCGTTAGGCAAGTGCATAAAATGTCATCTATACAAACAGAAATATCATGTTTGTTTGCCGCAGTTCCTCTAGCTTTCTCCCTAGAACATAAAAATGTGTAGAGCTGATGTCTCCGTGTGCACCAATTAGAGTTTCCAAGGACAAAGTTAAATGTTCCCAGAAAAAAAAAACATTCAAAAAAATACAGTCCGTGGATAATATCAGGAATACACAAACACAGAGGCTGTAGCAATATTTCGGTTTGAGTTAGCCAAAACAAAACCGCATATTTCCGGTTTCATCCAGTCATATCTGGACAAACTGCTGTGGAATTCGTATGCAAAGGACCGGGAAAATCACAGGAAAATGGTTTTGGAGAAAAGCAAAGTCTTTTGGTTAGGCAAGTGCATAAAATGTCATCTATACAAAGAGAAATAGCATGTTTGTTTGCCGCAGTTCCTCTAGCTTTCTCCCTAGAAAATACGAATGTGTAGAGCTGGTGTCTCCATGTGGAACCAATTAGTGTTTCCAAGCATAAAATTTAATGTTCCCTGAAAAAAAAAACACTCAAAAAAATAAAATCCGTGGATAATATCAGGAATACACAAACAAATAGGCTGTAGCAATATCTGAGATTGAATTAGCCAAAACGAAACCGGATATTTCCGGTTTCATCCAGTCATATCCGGACAAACTGGTGTGGAATTCGTATGCAATGGACCGAGAAAATCACAGTAAAAATGGTTTTGGAGAAAAGCAAAGTCTTTTCGTTAGGCAAGTGCATAAAATGTCATCTATACAAACAGAAATATCATGTTTGTTTGCCGCAGTTCCTCTAGCTTTCTCCCTAGAACATAAAAATGTGTAGAGCTGGTGTCTCCATGTGGAACCAATTAGTGTTTCCAAGCATAAAATTAAATGTTCCCTGAAAAAAAAAACATTCAAAAAAATAAAGTCCGTGGATCATATCAGGAATACACAAACAAAGAGGCTGTAGCAATATCTGGGATTGAATTAGCCAAAACGAAACCGGATATTTCCGGTTTCACCCAGTCATATCCGGACAAACTGGTGTGGAATTCGTATGCAATGGACCGAGAAAATCACAGTAAAAATGGTTTTGGAGAAAAGCAAAGTCTTTTCGTTAGGCAAGTGCATAAAAAGTCATCTATAGAAACAGAAATATCATGTTTGTTTCCTGCAGTTCCTCTAGCTTTCTCCCTAGAACAAACAAATGTGTAGAGCTGGTGTCTCCATGTGGAACCAATTAGTGTTTCCAAGCATAAAATTAAATGTTCCCAGAAAAAAAAACATTCAAAAAAATACAGTCCGTGGATAATATCAGGAATACACAAACACAGATGCTGTAGCAATATTTCGGTTTGAGTTAGCCAAAACAAAACCGGATATTTCCGGTTTCATCCAGTCATATCCGGACAAACTGGTGTGGAATTCATATGCAATGGACCGAGAAAATCAAAGTAAAAATGGTTTTGGAGAAAAGCAAAGTCTTTTCGTTAGGCAAGTGCATAAAATGTCATCTATACAAACAGAAATAGCATGTTTGTTTGCCGCAGTTCCTCTAGCTTTCTCCCTAGAAAATACGAATGTGTAGAGCTGGTGTGTCCATGTGGAACCAATTAGTGTTTCCAAGCATAAAATTAAATGTTCCCTGAAAAAAAAAACATTCAAAAAAATAAAATCCATGGATAATACCAGGAATACACAAACACAGATGCTGTACAAATATTTCGGTTTGAGTTAGCCAAAACAAAACCGGATATTTCCGGTTTCATCCAGTCATATCCGGACAAAGTGGTATGGAATTGGTATGCAATGGACCGAGAAAATCACAGTAAAAATGGTTTTGGAGAAAAGCAAAGTCTTTTCGTTAGGCAAGTGCATCAAATGTCATCTATACAAACAGAAATATCATGTTTGTTTGCCGCAGTTCCTCTAGCTTTCTCCCTAGAAAATATGAATGTTTAGAGCTGATGTCTCCGTGTGCACCAAATAGAGTATCCAAGGACAAAGTTAAATGTTCCCAGAAAAAAAAACATTCAAAAAAATACAGTCCGTGGATAATATCAGGAATACACAAACACAGAGGCTGTAGCAATATTTCGGTTTGAGTTAGCCAAAACAAAACCGCATATTTCCGGTTTCATCCAGTCATATCCGGACAAAGTGGTGTGGAATTTGTATGCAATGGACCGAGAAAATCACAGGAAGAATGGTTTTGGAGAAAAGCAAAGTCTTTTCGTTAGGCAAGTGCATAAAATGTCATCTATACAAACAGAAATATCATGTTTGTTTGCCGCAGTTCCTCTAGCTTTCTCCCTAGAAAATATGAATGTTTAGAGCTGATGTCTCCGTGTGCACCAATTAGAGTATCCAAGGACAAAGTTAAATGTTCCCAGAAAAAAAAAAACATTCAAAAAAATACAGTCCGTGGATAATATCAGGAATACACAAACACAGAGGCTGTAGCAATATTTCGGTTTGAGTTAGCCAAAACAAAACCGCATATTTCCGGTTTCATCCAGTCATATCTGGACAAACTGGTGTGGAATTCGTATGCAAAGGACCGAGAAAATCACAGGAAAATGGTTTTGGAGAAAAGCAAAGTCTTTTCGTTAGGCAAGTGCATAAAATGTCATCTATACAAACAGAAATAGCATGTTTGTTTGCTGCAGTTCCTCTAAATTTCTCCATAAAACATAAAAATGTGTAGAGCTGGTGTGTCCATGTGGAACCAATTAGTGTTTCCAAGCATAAAATTAAATGTTCCCTGAAAAAAAAAACATTCAAAAAAATAAAGTCCGTGGATCATATCAGGAATACACAAACAAAGAGGCTGTAGCAATATCTGAGATTGAATTAGCCAAAACGAAACCGGATATTTCCGGTTTCATCCAGTCATATCCGGACAAACTGGTGTGGAATTCGTATGCAATGGACCGAGAAAATCACAGGAAAAATGGTTTTGGAGAAAAGCAAAGTCTTTTCGTTAGGCAAGTGCATAAAATGTCATCTATACAAACAGAAATATCATGTTTGTTTGCCGCAGTTCCTCTAGCTTTCTCCCTAGAACATAAAAATGTGTAGAGCTGGTGTCTCCATGTGGAACCAATTAGTGTTTCCCAGCATAAAATTAAATGTTCCCTGAAAAAAAACATTCAAAAAAATAAAGTCTGTGGATCATATCAGGAATACACAAACAAAGAGGCTGTAGCAATATCTGGGATTGAATTAGCCAAAACGAAACCGGATATTTCCGGTTTCATGCAGTCATATCCGGACAAACTGTTGTGGAATTGGTATGCAATGGACCGAGAAAATCACAGTAAAAATGGTTTTGGAGAAAAGCAAAGTCTTTTCGTTAGGCAAGTGCATAAAATGTCATCTATACAAACAGAAATATCATGTTTGTTTGCCGCAGTTCCTCTAGCTTTCTCCCTAGAACATAAAAATGTGTAGAGCTGGTGTCTCCATGTGGAACCAATTAGTGTTTCCAAGCATAAAATTAAATGTTCCCTGAAAAAAAAAAAAACATTCAAAAAAATAAAATCCGTGGATAATATCAGGGATACACAAACAAAGAGGCTGTAGCAATATCTGGGATTGAATTAGCCAAAATGAAACCGGATATTTCCGGTTTCATCCAGTCATATCCGGACAAAGTGGTGTGGAATTCGTATGCAATGGACCGAGAAAATCACAGGAAAAATGGTTTTGGAGAAAAGCAAAGTCTTTTCGTTAGGCAAGTGCATAAAATGTCATCTATACAAACACAAATATCATGTTTGTTTGCCGCAGTTCCTCTAGCTTTATCCCTAGAAAATATGAATGTTTAGAGCTGATGTCTCCGTGTGCACCAATTAGAGTATCCAAGGACAAAGTTAAATGTTCCCAGAAAAAAAACATTCAAAAAAATACAGTCCGTGGATAATATCAGGAATACACAAACACAGAGGCTGTAGCAATATTTCGGTTTGAGTTAGCCAAAACAAAACCGGATATTTCCGGTTTCATCCAGTCATATCTGGACAAACTGCTGTGGAATTCGTATGCAAAGGACCGGGAAAATCACAGGAAAATGGTTTTGGAGAAAAGCAAAGTCTTTTCGTTAGGCAAGTGCATAAAATGTCATCTATACAAACAGAAATAGCATGTTTGTTTGCCGCAGTTCCTCTAGCTTTCTCCCTAGAAAATACGAATGTGTAGAGCTGGTGTCTCCATGTGGAACCAATTAGTGTTTCCAAGCATAAAATTTAATGTTCTCTGAAAAAAAAACACTCAAAAAAATAAAATCCGTGGATAATATCAGGAATACACAAACAAATAGGCTGTAGCAATATCTGAGATTGAATTAGCCAAAACGAAACCGGATATTTCCGGTTTCATCCAGTCATATCCGGACAAACTGGTGTGGAATTCGTATGCAATGGACCGAGAAAATCACAGTAAAAATGGTTTTGGAGAAAAGCAAAGTCTTTTCGTTAGGCAAGTGCATAAAATGTCATCTATACAAACAGAAATATCATGTTTGTTTGCCGCAGTTCCTCTAGCTTTCTCCCTAGAACATAAAAATGTGTGGAGCTGGTGTCTCCATGTGGAACCAATTAGTGTTTCCAAGCATAAAATTAAATGTTCCCTGAAAAAAAAAAACATTCAAAAAAATAAAGTCCGTGGATCATATCAGGAATACACAAACAAAGAGGCTGTAGCAATATCTGGGATTGAATTAGCCAAAACGAAACCGGATATTTCCGGTTTCACCCAGTCATATCCGGACAAACTGGTGTGGAATTCGTATGCAATGGACCGAGAAAATCACAGTAAAAATGGTTTTGGAGAAAAGCAAAGTCTTTTCGTTAGGCAAGTGCATAAAAAGTCATCTATAGAAACAGAAATATCATGTTTGTTTCCTGCAGTTCCTCTAGCTTTCTCCCTAGAACAAACAAATGTGTAGAGCTGGTGTCTCCATGTGGAACCAATTAGTGTTTCCAAGCATAAAATTAAATGTTCCCAGAAAAAAAAACATTCAAAAAAATACAGTCCGTGGATAATATCAGGAATACACAAACACAGATGCTGTAGCAATATTTCGGTTTGAGTTAGCCAAAACAAAACCGGATATTTCCGGTTTCATCCAGTCATATCCGGACAAACTGGTGTGGAATTCGTATGCAATGGACCGAGAAAATCAAAGTAAAAATGGTTTTGGAGAAAAGCAAAGTCTTTTCGTTAGGCAAGTGCATAAAATGTCATCTATACAAACAGAAATAGCATGTTTGTTTGCCGCAGTTCCTCTAGCTTTCTCCCTAGAAAATACGAATGTGTAGAGCTGGTGTGTCCATGTGGAACCAATTAGTGTTTCCAAGCATAAAATTAAATGTTCCCTGAAAAAAAAAAACATTCAAAAAAATAAAATCCGTGTATAATACCAGGAATACACAAACACAGATGCTGTACAAATATTTCGGTTTGAGTTAGCCAAAACAAAACCGGATATTTCCGGTTTCATCCAGTCATATCCGGACAAAGTGGTATGGAATTGGTATGCAATGGACCGAGAAAATCACAGGAAAAATGGTTTTGGAGAATAGCAAAGTCTTTTCGTTAGGCAAGTGCATAAAATGTCATCTATACAAACAGAAATATCATGTTTGTTTGCCGCAGTTCCTCTAGCTTTCTCCCTAGAAAATATGAATGTTTAGAGCTGATGTCTCCGTGTGCACCAATTAGAGTATCCAAGGACAAAGTTAAATGTTCCCAGAAAAAAAACATTCAAAAAAATACAGTCCGTGGATAATATCAGGAATACACAAACACAGAGGCTGTAGCAATATTTCGGTTTGAGTTAGCCAAAACAAAACCGCATATTTCCGGTTTCATCCAGTCATATCTGGACAAACTGCTGTGGAATTCGTATGCAAAGGACCGGGAAAATCACAGGAAAATGGTTTTGGAGAAAAGCAAAGTCTTTTCGTTAGGCAAGTGCATAAAATGTCATCTATACAAACAGAAATAGCATGTTTGTTTGCCGCAGTTCCTCTAGCTTTCTCCCTAGAAAATACGAATGTGTAGAGCTGGTGTCTCCATGTGGAACCAATTAGTGTTTCCAAGCATAAAATTTAATGTTCTCTGAAAAAAAAAACACTCAAAAAAATAAAATCCGTGGATAATATCAGGAATACACAAACAAATAGGCTGTAGCAATATCTGAGATTGAATTAGCCAAAACGAAACCGGATATTTCCGGTTTCATCCAGTCATATCCGGACAAACTGGTGTGGAATTCGTATGCAATGGACCGAGAAAATCACAGTAAAAATGGTTTTGGAGAAAAGCAAAGTCTTTTCGTTAGGCAAGTGCATAAAATGTCATCTATACAAACAGAAATATCATGTTTGTTTGCCGCAGTTCCTCTAGCTTTCTCCCTAGAACATAAAAATGTGTGGAGCTGGTGTCTCCATGTGGAACCAATTAGTGTTTCCAAGCATAAAATTAAATGTTCCCTGAAAAAAAAAAAACATTCAAAAAAATAAAGTCCGTGGATCATATCAGGAATACACAAACAAAGAGGCTGTAGCAATATCTGGGATTGAATTAGCCAAAACGAAACCGGATATTTCCGGTTTCACCCAGTCATATCCGGACAAACTGGTGTGGAATTCGTATGCAATGGACCGAGAAAATCACAGTAAAAATGGTTTTGGAGAAAAGCAAAGTCTTTTCGTTAGGCAAGTGCATAAAAAGTCATCTATAGAAACAGAAATATCATGTTTGTTTCCTGCAGTTCCTCTAGCTTTCTCCCTAGAACAAACAAATGTGTAGAGCTGGTGTCTCCATGTGGAACCAATTAGTGTTTCCAAGCATAAAATTAAATGTTCCCAGAAAAAAAAACATTCAAAAAAATACAGTCCGTGGATAATATCAGGAATACACAAACACAGATGCTGTAGCAATATTTCGGTTTGAGTTAGCCAAAACAAAACCGGATATTTCCGGTTTCATCCAGTCATATCCGGACAAACTGGTGTGGAATTCGTATGCAATGGACCGAGAAAATCAAAGTAAAAATGGTTTTGGAGAAAAGCAAAGTCTTTTCGTTAGGCAAGTGCATAAAATGTCATCTATACAAACAGAAATAGCATGTTTGTTTGCCGCAGTTCCTCTAGCTTTCTCCCTAGAAAATACGAATGTGTAGAGCTGGTGTGTCCATGTGGAACCAATTAGTGTTTCCAAGCACAAAATTAAATGTTCCCTGAAAAAAAAAAAACATTCAAAAAAATAAAATCCGTGGATAATACCAGGAATACACAAACACAGATGCTGTACAAATATTTCGGTTTGAGTTAGCCAAAACAAAACCGGATATTTCCGGTTTCATCCAGTCATATCCGGACAAAGTGGTATGGAATTGGTATGCAATGGACCGAGAAAATCACAGGAAAAATGGTTTTGGAGAAAAGCAAAGTCTTTTCGTTAGGCAAGTGCATAAAATGTCATCTATACAAACAGAAATATCATGTTTGTTTGCCGCAGTTCCTCTAGCTTTCTCCCTAGAAAATATGAATGTTTAGAGCTGATGTCTCCGTTTGCACCAATTAGAGTATCCAAGGACAAAGTTAAATGTTCCCAGAAAAAAAAAATTCAAAAAAATTCAGTCCGTGGATAATATCAGGACTACACAAACACAGAGGCTGTAGCAATATTTCGGTTTGAGTTAGCCAAAACAAAACCGCATATTTCCGGTTTCATCCAGTCATATCTGGACAAACTGGTGTGGAATTCGTATGCAAAGGACCGAGAAAATCACAGGAAAATGGTTTTGGAGAAAAGCAAAGTCTTTTCGTTAGGCAAGTGCATAAAATGTCATCTATACAAAGAGAAATAGCATGTTTGTTTGCCGCAGTTCCTCTAGCTTTCTCCCTAGAAAATACGAATGTGTAGAGCTGGTGTGTCCATGTGGAACCAATTAGTGTTTCCAAGCATAAAATTAAATGTTCCCTGAAAAAAAAACATTCAAAAAAATAAAATCCGTGGATAATACCAGGAATACACAAACACAGAGGCTGTAGCAATATTTCGGTTTGAGTTAGCCAAAACAAAACCGCATATTTCCGGTTTCATCCAGTCATATCCGGACAAAGTGGTGTGGAATTGGTATGCAATGGACCGAGAAAATCACAGTAAAAATGGTTTTGGGGAAAAGCCAAGTCTTTTCGTTAGGCAAGTGCATAAAATGTCATCTATACAAACAGAAATATCATGTTTGTTTGCCGCAGTTCCTCTAGCTTTCTCCCTAGAACAAACAAATGTGTAGAGCTGGTGTGTCCATGTGGAACCAATTAGTGTTTCCAAGCATAAAATTAAATGTTCCCAGAAAAAAAAAACATTCAAAAAAATACAGTCCGTGGATAATATCAGGAATACACAAACACAGAGGCTGTAGCAATATTTCGGTTTGAGTTAGCCAAAACAAAACCGCATATTTCCGGTTTCATCCAGTCATATCCGGACAAAGTGGTGTGGAATTGGTATGCAAAGGACCGAGAAAATCACAGGAAAAATGGTTTTGGAGAAAAGCAAAGTCTTTTCGTTAGGCAAGTGCATAAAATGTCATCTATACAAACAGAAATATCATGTTTGTTTGCCGCAGTTCCTCTAGCTTTATCCCTAGAAAATATGAATGTGTAGAGCTGATGTCTCCGTGTGCACCAATTAGAGTATCCAAGGACAAAGTTAAATGTTCCCAGAAAAAAAAAAAACATTCAAAAAAATACAGTCCGTGGATAATATCAGGAATACACAAACACAGAGGCTGTAGCAATATTTCGGTTTGAGTTAGCCAAAATAAAACCGCATATTTCCGGTTTCATCCAGTCATATCTGGACAAACTGGTGTGGAATTCGTATGCAAAGGACCGAGAAAATCACAGGAAAATGGTTTTGGAGAAAAGCAAAGTCTTTTCGTTAGGCAAGTGCATCAAATGTCATCTATACAAACAGAAATATCATGTTTGTTTGCCGCAGTTCCTCTAGCTTTCTCCCTAGAAAATACGAATGTGTAGAGCTGGTCTCTCCATGTGGAACCAATTAGTGTTTCCAAGCATAAAATTTAATGTTCTCTGAAAAAAAAAACATTCAAAAAAATAAAGTCCGTGGATCATATCAGGAATACACAAACAAAGAGGCTGTAGCAATATCTGGGATTGAATTAGCCAAAACGAAACCGGATATTTCCGTTTTCATCCAGTCATATCCGGACAAACTGGTGTGGAATTGGTATGCAATGGACCGAGAAAATCACAGGAAAAATGGTTTTGGAGAAAAGCAAAGTCTTTTCGTTAGGCAAGTGCATAAAATTTCATCTATACAAACAGAAATATCATGTTTGTTTGCCGCAGTTCCTCTAGCTTTCTCCCTAGAACATAAAAATGTGTAGAGCTGGTGTCTCCATGTGGAACCAATTAGTGTTTCCAAGCATAAAATTAAATGTTCCCTGAAAAAAAAAATCAAAACCATAAAGTCCGTGGATAATATCAGGAATACACAAACAAAGAGGCTGTAGCAATATCTGGGATTGAATAAGCCAAAAGGAAACCGGATATTTCCGGTTTCATCCAGTCATATCCGGACAAAGTGGTGTGGAATTGGTATGCAATGGACCGAGAAAATCACAGGAAAAATGGTTTTGGAGAAAAGCAAAGTCTTTTCGTTAGGCAAGTGCATAAAATGTCATCTATACAAAGAGAAATAGCATGTGTGTTTGCCGCAGTTCCTCTAGCTTTCTCCCTAGAAAATACGAATGTGTAGAGCTGGTGTGTCCATGTGGAACCAATTAGTGTTTCCAAGCATAAAATTAAATGTTCCCTGAAAAAAAAAAACATTCAAAAAAATAAAATCCGTGGATAATACCAGGAATACACAAACACAGATGCTGTAGAAATATTTCGGTTTGAGTTAGCCAAAACAAAACCGGATATTTCCGGTTTCATCCAGTCATATCCGGACAAACTGGTGTGGAATTGGTATGCAATGGAACGAGAAAATCACAGGAAAAATGGTTTTGGAGAAAAGCAAAGTCTTTTCGTTAGGCAAGTGCATAAAATATTATCTAGACAAACAGAAATATCATGTTTGTTTGCCGCAGTTCCTCTAGCTTTCTCCCTAGAACATACGAATGTGTAGAGCTGGTGTCTCCATGTGGAACCAATTAGTGTTTCCAAGCATAAAATTTAATGTTCCCTGAAAAAAAAACATTCAAAAAAATACAGTCCGTGGATAATATCAGGATTATACAAACACAGAGGCTGTAGCAATATTTCGGTTTGAGTTAGCCAAAACAAAACCGCATATTTCCGGTTTCCTCCAGTCATATCCGGACAAAGTGGTGTGGAATTCGTATGCAATGGACCGAGAAAATCACAGGAAAAATGGTTTTGGAGAAAAGCAAAGTCTTTTCGTTAGGCAAGTGCATAAAATGTCATCTATACAAACAGAAATAGCATGTTTGTTTGCCGCAGTTCCTCTAGCTTTCTCCCTAGAAAATACGAATGTGTAGAGCTGGTGTGTCCATGTGGAACCAATTAGTGTTTCCAAGCATAAAATTAAATGTTCCCTGAAAAAAAAAAACATTCAAAAAAATAAAATCCGTGGATAATACCAGGAATACACAAACACAGATGCTGTACAAATATTTCGGTTTGAGTTAGCCAAAACAAAACCGGATATTTCCGGTTTCATCCAGTCATATCCGGACAAAGTGGTATGGAATTGGTATGCAATGGACCGAGAAAATCACAGGAAAAATGGTTTTGGAGAATAGCAAAGTCTTTTCGTTAGGCAAGTGCATAAAATGTCATCTATACAAACAGAAATATCATGTTTGTTTGCCGCAGTTCCTCTAGCTTTCTCCCTAGAAAATATGAATGTTTAGAGCTGATGTCTCCGTGTGCACCAATTAGAGTATCCAAGGACAAAGTTAAATGTTCCCAGAAAAAAAAATTCAAAAAAATACAGTCCGTGGATAATATCAGGAATACACAAACACAGAGGCTGTAGCAATATTTCGGTTTGAGTTAGCCAAAACAAAACCGCATATTTCCGGTTTCATCCAGTCATATCTGGACAAACTGCTGTGGAATTCGTATGCAAAGGACCGGGAAAATCACAGGAAAATGGTTTTGGAGAAAAGCAAAGTCTTTTCGTTAGGCAAGTGCATAAAATGTCATCTATACAAACAGAAATAGCATGTTTGTTTGCCGCAGTTCCTCTAGCTTTCTCCCTAGAAAATACGAATGTGTAGAGCTGGTGTCTCCATGTGGAACCAATTAGTGTTTCCAAGCATAAAATTTAATGTTCTCTGAAAAAAAAAACACTCAAAAAAATAAAATCCGTGGATAATGTCAGGAATACACAAACAAATAGGCTGTAGCAATATCTGAGATTGAATTAGCCAAAACGAAACCGGATATTTCCGGTTTCATCCAGTCATATCCGGACAAACTGGTGTGGAATTCGTATGCAATGGACCGAGAAAATCACAGTAAAAATGGTTTTGGAGAAAAGCAAAGTCTTTTCGTTAGGCAAGTGCATAAAATGTCATCTATACAAACAGAAATATCATGTTTGTTTGCCGCAGTTCCTCTAGCTTTCTCCCTAGAACATAAAAATGTGTGGAGCTGGTGTCTCCATGTGGAACCAATTAGTGTTTCCAAGCATAAAATTAAATGTTCCCTGAAAAAAAAAAAACATTCAAAAAAATAAAGTCCGTGGATCATATCAGGAATACACAAACAAAGAGGCTGTAGCAATATCTGGGATTGAATTAGCCAAAACGAAACCGGATATTTCCGGTTTCACCCAGTCATATCCGGACAAACTGGTGTGGAATTCGTATGCAATGGACCGAGAAAATCACAGTAAAAATGGTTTTGGAGAAAAGCAAAGTCTTTTCGTTAGGCAAGTGCATAAAAAGTCATCTATAGAAACAGAAATATCATGTTTGTTTCCTGCAGTTCCTCTAGCTTTCTCCCTAGAACAAACAAATGTGTAGAGCTGGTGTCTCCATGTGGAACCAATTAGTGTTTCCAAGCATAAAATTAAATGTTCCCAGAAAAAAAAACATTCAAAAAAATACAGTCCGTGGATAATATCAGGAATACACAAACACAGATGCTGTAGCAATATTTCGGTTTGAGTTAGCCAAAACAAAACCGGATATTTCCGGTTTCATCCAGTCATATCCGGACAAACTGGTGTGGAATTCGTATGCAATGGACCGAGAAAATCAAAGTAAAAATGGTTTTGGAGAAAAGCAAAGTCTTTTCGTTAGGCAAGTGCATAAAATGTCATCTATACAAACAGAAATAGCATGTTTGTTTGCCGCAGTTCCTCTAGCTTTCTCCCTAGAAAATACGAATGTGTAGAGCTGGTGTGTCCATGTGGAACCAATTAGTGTTTCCAAGCACAAAATTAAATGTTCCCTGAAAAAAAAAAACATTCAAAAAAATAAAATCCGTGGATAATACCAGGAATACACAAACACAGATGCTGTACAAATATTTCGGTTTGAGTTAGCCAAAACAAAACCGGATATTTCCGGTTTCATCCAGTCATATCCGGACAAAGTGGTATGGAATTGGTATGCAATGGACCGAGAAAATCACAGGAAAAATGGTTTTGGAGAAAAGCAAAGTCTTTTCGTTAGGCAAGTGCATAAAATGTCATCTATACAAACAGAAATATCATGTTTGTTTGCCGCAGTTCCTCTAGCTTTCTCCCTAGAAAATATGAATGTTTAGAGCTGATGTCTCCGTGTGCACCAATTAGAGTATCCAAGGACAAAGTTAAATGTTCCCAGAAAAAAAAAAATTCAAAAAAATTCAGTCCGTGGATAATATCAGGACTACACAAACACAGAGGCTGTAGCAATATTTCGGTTTGAGTTAGCCAAAACAAAACCGCATATTTCCGGTTTCATCCAGTCATATCTGGACAAACTGGTGTGGAATTCGTATGCAAAGGACCGAGAAAATCACAGGAAAATGGTTTTGGAGAAAAGCAAAGTCTTTTCGTTAGGCAAGTGCATAAAATGTCATCTATACAAAGAGAAATAGCATGTTTGTTTGCCGCAGTTCCTCTAGCTTTCTCCCTAGAAAATACGAATGTGTAGAGCTGGTGTGTCCATGTGGAACCAATTAGTGTTTCCAAGCATAAAATTAAATGTTCCCTGAAAAAAAAACATTCAAAAAAATAAAATCCGTGGATAATACCAGGAATACACAAACACAGAGGCTGTAGCAATATTTCGGTTTGAGTTAGCCAAAACAAAACCGCATATTTCCGGTTTCATCCAGTCATATCCGGACAAAGTGGTGTGGAATTGGTATGCAATGGACCGAGAAAATCACAGTAAAAATGGTTTTGGGGAAAAGCCAAGTCTTTTCGTTAGGCAAGTGCATAAAATGTCATCTATACAAACAGAAATATCATGTTTGTTTGCCGCAGTTCCTCTAGCTTTCTCCCTAGAAAATATGAATGTTTAGAGCTGATGTCTCCGTGTGCACCAATTAGAGTATCCAAGGACAAAGTTAAATGTTCCCAGAAAAAAAACATTCAAAAAAATACAGTCCGTGGATAATATCAGGAATACACAAACACAGAGGCTGTAGCAATATTTCGGTTTGAGTTAGCCAAAACAAAACCGCATATTTCCGGTTTCATCCAGTCATATCTGGACAAACTGCTGTGGAATTCGTATGCAAAGGACCGGGAAAATCACAGGAAAATGGTTTTGGAGAAAAGCAAAGTCTTTTCGTTAGGCAAGTGCATAAAATGTCATCTATACAAACAGAAATAGCATGTTTGTTTGCCGCAGTTCCTCTAGCTTTCTCCCTAGAAAATACGAATGTGTAGAGCTGGTGTCTCCATGTGGAACCAATTAGTGTTTCCAAGCATAAAATTTAATGTTCTCTGAAAAAAAAAACACTCAAAAAAATAAAATCCGTGGATAATATCAGGAATACACAAACAAATAGGCTGTAGCAATATCTGAGATTGAATTAGCCAAAACGAAACCGGATATTTCCGGTTTCATCCAGTCATATCCGGACAAACTGGTGTGGAATTCGTATGCAATGGACCGAGAAAATCACAGTAAAAATGGTTTTGGAGAAAAGCAAAGTCTTTTCGTTAGGCAAGTGCATAAAATGTCATCTATACAAACAGAAATATCATGTTTGTTTGCCGCAGTTCCTCTAGCTTTCTCCCTAGAACATAAAAATGTGTGGAGCTGGTGTCTCCATGTGGAACCAATTAGTGTTTCCAAGCATAAAATTAAATGTTCCCTGAAAAAAAAAAACATTCAAAAAAATAAAGTCCGTGGATCATATCAGGAATACACAAACAAAGAGGCTGTAGCAATATCTGGGATTGAATTAGCCAAAACGAAACCGGATATTTCCGGTTTCACCCAGTCATATCCGGACAAACTGGTGTGGAATTCGTATGCAATGGACCGAGAAAATCACAGTAAAAATGGTTTTGGAGAAAAGCAAAGTCTTTTCGTTAGGCAAGTGCATAAAAAGTCATCTATAGAAACAGAAATATCATGTTTGTTTCCTGCAGTTCCTCTAGCTTTCTCCCTAGAAAATACGAATGTGTAGAGCTGGTGTCTCCATGTGGAACCAATTAGTGTTTCCAAGCATAAAATTAAATGTTCCCAGAAAAAAAAACATTCAAAAAAATACAGTCCGTGGATAATATCAGGAATACACAAACACAGATGCTGTAGCAATATTTCGGTTTGAGTTAGCCAAAACAAAACCGGATATTTCCGGTTTCATCCAGTCATATCCGGACAAACTGGTGTGGAATTCGTATGCAATGGACCGAGAAAATCAAAGTAAAAATGGTTTTGGAGAAAAGCAAAGTCTTTTCGTTAGGCAAGTGCATAAAATGTCATCTATACAAACAGAAATAGCATGTTTGTTTGCCGCAGTTCCTCTAGCTTTCTCCCTAGAAAATACGAATGTGTAGAGCTGGTGTGTCCATGTGGAACCAATTAGTGTTTCCAAGCACAAAATTAAATGTTCCCTGAAAAAAAAAAACATTCAAAAAAATAAAATCCGTGGATAATACCAGGAATACACAAACACAGATGCTGTACAAATATTTCGGTTTGAGTTAGCCAAAACAAAACCGGATATTTCCGGTTTCATCCAGTCATATCCGGACAAAGTGGTATGGAATTGGTATGCAATGGACCGAGAAAATCACAGGAAAAATGGTTTTGGAGAAAAGCAAAGTCTTTTCGTTAGGCAAGTGCATAAAATGTCATCTATACAAACAGAAATATCATGTTTGTTTGCCGCAGTTCCTCTAGCTTTCTCCCTAGAAAATATGAATGTTTAGAGCTGATGTCTCCGTTTGCACCAATTAGAGTATCCAAGGACAAAGTTAAATGTTCCCAGAAAAAAAAAATTCAAAAAAATTCAGTCCGTGGATAATATCAGGACTACACAAACACAGAGGCTGTAGCAATATTTCGGTTTGAGTTAGCCAAAACAAAACCGCATATTTCCGGTTTCATCCAGTCATATCTGGACAAACTGGTGTGGAATTCGTATGCAAAGGACCGAGAAAATCACAGGAAAATGGTTTTGGAGAAAAGCAAAGTCTTTTCGTTAGGCAAGTGCATAAAATGTCATCTATACAAAGAGAAATAGCATGTTTGTTTGCCGCAGTTCCTCTAGCTTTCTCCCTAGAAAATACGAATGTGTAGAGCTGGTGTGTCCATGTGGAACCAATTAGTGTTTCCAAGCATAAAATTAAATGTTCCCTGAAAAAAAAACATTCAAAAAAATAAAATCCGTGGATAATACCAGGAATACACAAACACAGAGGCTGTAGCAATATTTCGGTTTGAGTTAGCCAAAACAAAACCGCATATTTCCGGTTTCATCCAGTCATATCCGGACAAAGTGGTGTGGAATTGGTATGCAATGGACCGAGAAAATCACAGTAAAAATGGTTTTGGGGAAAAGCCAAGTCTTTTCGTTAGGCAAGTGCATAAAATGTCATCTATACAAACAGAAATATCATGTTTGTTTGCCGCAGTTCCTCTAGCTTTCTCCCTAGAACAAACAAATGTGTAGAGCTGGTGTGTCCATGTGGAACCAATTAGTGTTTCCAAGCATAAAATTAAATGTTCCCAGAAAAAAAAAACATTCAAAAAAATACAGTCCGTGGATAATATCAGGAATACACAAACACAGAGGCTGTAGCAATATTTCGGTTTGAGTTAGCCAAAACAAAACCGCATATTTCCGGTTTCATCCAGTCATATCCGGACAAAGTGGTGTGGAATTGGTATGCAAAGGACCGAGAAAATCACAGGAAAAATGGTTTTGGAGAAAAGCAAAGTCTTTTCGTTAGGCAAGTGCATAAAATGTCATCTATACAAACAGAAATATCATGTTTGTTTGCCGCAGTTCCTCTAGCTTTATCCCTAGAAAATATGAATGTGTAGAGCTGATGTCTCCGTGTGCACCAATTAGAGTATCCAAGGACAAAGTTAAATGTTCCCAGAAAAAAAAAAACATTCAAAAAAATACAGTCCGTGGATAATATCAGGAATACACAAACACAGAGGCTGTAGCAATATTTCGGTTTGAGTTAGCCAAAATAAAACCGCATATTTCCGGTTTCATCCAGTCATATCTGGACAAACTGGTGTGGAATTCGTATGCAAAGGACCGAGAAAATCACAGGAAAATGGTTTTGGAGAAAAGCAAAGTCTTTTCGTTAGGCAAGTGCATCAAATGTCATCTATACAAACAGAAATATCATGTTTGTTTGCCGCAGTTCCTCTAGCTTTCTCCCTAGAAAATACGAATGTGTAGAGCTGGTCTCTCCATGTGGAACCAATTAGTGTTTCCAAGCATAAAATTTAATGTTCTCTGAAAAAAAAAAAACATTCAAAAAAATAAAGTCCGTGGATCATATCAGGAATACACAAACAAAGAGGCTGTAGCAATATCTGGGATTGAATTAGCCAAAACGAAACCGGATATTTCCGTTTTCATCCAGTCATATCCGGACAAACTGGTGTGGAATTGGTATGCAATGGACCGAGAAAATCACAGTAAAAATGGTTTTGGAGAAAAGCAAAGTCTTTTCGTTAGGCAAGTGCATAAAATTTCATCTATACAAACAGAAATATCATGTTTGTTTGCCGCAGTTCCTCTAGCTTTCTCCCTAGAACATAAAAATGTGTAGAGCTGGTGTCTCCATGTGGAACCAATTAGTGTTTCCAAGCATAAAATTAAATGTTCCCTGAAAAAAAAATCAAAACCATAAAGTCCGTGGATAATATCAGGAATACACAAACAAAGAGGCTGTAGCAATATCTGGGATTGAATAAGCCAAAAGGAAACCGGATATTTCCGGTTTCATCCAGTCATATCCGGACAAAGTGGTGTGGAATTGGTATGCAATGGACCGAGAAAATCACAGGAAAAATGGTTTTGGAGAAAAGCAAAGTCTTTTCGTTAGGCAAGTGCATAAAATGTCATCTATACAAAGAGAAATAGCATGTGTGTTTGCCGCAGTTCCTCTAGCTTTCTCCCTAGAAAATACGAATGTGTAGAGCTGGTGTGTCCATGTGGAACCAATTAGTGTTTCCAAGCATAAAATTAAATGTTCCCTGAAAAAAAAAAACATTCAAAAAAATAAAATCCGTGGATAATACCAGGAATACACAAACACAGATGCTGTAGAAATATTTCGGTTTGAGTTAGCCAAAACAAAACCGGATATTTCCGGTTTCATCCAGTCATATCCGGACAAACTGGTGTGGAATTGGTATGCAATGGAACGAGAAAATCACAGGAAAAATGGTTTTGGAGAAAAGCAAAGTCTTTTCGTTAGGCAAGTGCATAAAATATTATCTAGACAAACAGAAATATCATGTTTGTTTGCCGCAGTTCCTCTAGCTTTCTCCCTAGAACATACGAATGTGTAGAGCTGGTGTCTCCATGTGGAACCAATTAGTGTTTCCAAGCATAAAATTTAATGTTCCCTGAAAAAAAAACATTCAAAAAAATACAGTCCGTGGATAATATCAGGATTATACAAACACAGAGGCTGTAGCAATATTTCGGTTTGAGTTAGCCAAAACAAAACCGCATATTTCCGGTTTCCTCCAGTCATATCCGGACAAAGTGGTGTGGAATTCGTATGCAATGGACCGAGAAAATCACAGGAAAAATGGTTTTGGAGAAAAGCAAAGTCTTTTCGTTAGGCAAGTGCATAAAATGTCATCTATACAAACAGAAATAGCATGTTTGTTTGCCGCAGTTCCTCTAGCTTTCTCCCTAGAAAATACGAATGTGTAGAGCTGGTGTGTCCATGTGGAACCAATTAGTGTTTCCAAGCATAAAATTAAATGTTCCCTGAAAAAAAAAAACATTCAAAAAAATAAAATCCGTGGATAATACCAGGAATACACAAACACAGATGCTGTACAAATATTTCGGTTTGAGTTAGCCAAAACAAAACCGGATATTTCCGGTTTCATCCAGTCATATCCGGACAAAGTGGTATGGAATTGGTATGCAATGGACCGAGAAAATCACAGGAAAAATGGTTTTGGAGAATAGCAAAGTCTTTTCGTTAGGCAAGTGCATAAAATGTCATCTATACAAACAGAAATATCATGTTTGTTTGCCGCAGTTCCTCTAGCTTTCTCCCTAGAAAATATGAATGTTTAGAGCTGATGTCTCCGTGTGCACCAATTAGAGTATCCAAGGACAAAGTTAAATGTTCCCAGAAAAAAAACATTCAAAAAAATACAGTCCGTGGATAATATCAGGAATACACAAACACAGAGGCTGTAGCAATATTTCGGTTTGAGTTAGCCAAAACAAAACCGCATATTTCCGGTTTCATCCAGTCATATCTGGACAAACTGCTGTGGAATTCGTATGCAAAGGACCGGGAAAATCACAGGAAAATGGTTTTGGAGAAAAGCAAAGTCTTTTCGTTAGGCAAGTGCATAAAATGTCATCTATACAAACAGAAATAGCATGTTTGTTTGCCGCAGTTCCTCTAGCTTTCTCCCTAGAAAATACGAATGTGTAGAGCTGGTGTCTCCATGTGGAACCAATTAGTGTTTCCAAGCATAAAATTTAATGTTCTCTGAAAAAAAAAACACTCAAAAAAATAAAATCCGTGGATAATATCAGGAATACACAAACAAATAGGCTGTAGCAATATCTGAGATTGAATTAGCCAAAACGAAACCGGATATTTCCGGTTTCATCCAGTCATATCCGGACAAACTGGTGTGGAATTCGTATGCAATGGACCGAGAAAATCACAGTAAAAATGGTTTTGGAGAAAAGCAAAGTCTTTTCGTTAGGCAAGTGCATAAAATGTCATCTATACAAACAGAAATATCATGTTTGTTTGCCGCAGTTCCTCTAGCTTTCTCCCTAGAACATAAAAATGTGTGGAGCTGGTGTCTCCATGTGGAACCAATTAGTGTTTCCAAGCATAAAATTAAATGTTCCCTGAAAAAAAAAAAACATTCAAAAAAATAAAGTCCGTGGATCATATCAGGAATACACAAACAAAGAGGCTGTAGCAATATCTGGGATTGAATTAGCCAAAACGAAACCGGATATTTCCGGTTTCACCCAGTCATATCCGGACAAACTGGTGTGGAATTCGTATGCAATGGACCGAGAAAATCACAGTAAAAATGGTTTTGGAGAAAAGCAAAGTCTTTTCGTTAGGCAAGTGCATAAAAAGTCATCTATAGAAACAGAAATATCATGTTTGTTTCCTGCAGTTCCTCTAGCTTTCTCCCTAGAACAAACAAATGTGTAGAGCTGGTGTCTCCATGTGGAACCAATTAGTGTTTCCAAGCATAAAATTAAATGTTCCCAGAAAAAAAAACATTCAAAAAAATACAGTCCGTGGATAATATCAGGAATACACAAACACAGATGCTGTAGCAATATTTCGGTTTGAGTTAGCCAAAACAAAACCGGATATTTCCGGTTTCATCCAGTCATATCCGGACAAACTGGTGTGGAATTCGTATGCAATGGACCGAGAAAATCAAAGTAAAAATGGTTTTGGAGAAAAGCAAAGTCTTTTCGTTAGGCAAGTGCATAAAATGTCATCTATACAAACAGAAATAGCATGTTTGTTTGCCGCAGTTCCTCTAGCTTTCTCCCTAGAAAATACGAATGTGTAGAGCTGGTGTGTCCATGTGGAACCAATTAGTGTTTCCAAGCATAAAATTAAATGTTCCCTGAAAAAAAAAAACATTCAAAAAAATAAAATCCGTGGATAATACCAGGAATACACAAACACAGATGCTGTACAAATATTTCGGTTTGAGTTAGCCAAAACAAAACCGGATATTTCCGGTTTCATCCAGTCATATCCGGACAAAGTGGTATGGAATTGGTATGCAATGGACCGAGAAAATCACAGGAAAAATGGTTTTGGAGAAAAGCAAAGTCTTTTCGTTAGGCAAGTGCATAAAATGTCATCTATACAAACAGAAATATCATGTTTGTTTGCCGCAGTTCCTCTAGCTTTCTCCCTAGAAAATATGAATGTTTAGAGCTGATGTCTCCGTTTGCACCAATTAGAGTATCCAAGGACAAAGTTAAATGTTCCCAGAAAAAAAAAATTCAAAAAAATTCAGTCCGTGGATAATATCAGGACTACACAAACACAGAGGCTGTAGCAATATTTCGGTTTGAGTTAGCCAAAACAAAACCGCATATTTCCGGTTTCATCCAGTCATATCTGGACAAACTGGTGTAGAATTCGTATGCAAAGGACCGAGAAAATCACAGGAAAATGGTTTTGGAGAAAAGCAAAGTCTTTTCGTTAGGCAAGTGCATAAAATGTCATCTATACAAAGAGAAATAGCATGTTTGTTTGCCGCAGTTCCTCTAGCTTTCTCCCTAGAAAATACGAATGTGTAGAGCTGGTGTGTCCATGTGGAACCAATTAGTGTTTCCAAGCATAAAATTAAATGTTCCCTGAAAAAAAAACATTCAAAAAAATAAAATCCGTGGATAATACCAGGAATACACAAACACAGAGGCTGTAGCAATATTTCGGTTTGAGTTAGCCAAAACAAAACCGCATATTTCCGGTTTCATCCAGTCATATCCGGACAAAGTGGTGTGGAATTGGTATGCAATGGACCGAGAAAATCACAGTAAAAATGGTTTTGGGGAAAAGCCAAGTCTTTTCGTTAGGCAAGTGCATAAAATGTCATCTATACAAACAGAAATATCATGTTTGTTTGCCGCAGTTCCTCTAGCTTTCTCCCTAGAACAAACAAATGTGTAGAGCTGGTGTGTCCATGTGGAACCAATTAGTGTTTCCAAGCATAAAATTAAATGTTCCCAGAAAAAAAAAACATTCAAAAAAATACAGTCCGTGGATAATATCAGGAATACACAAACAAAGAGGTTGCAGCAATATCTGTGATTGAATTAGCCAAAATGAAACCGGATATTTCCGGTTTCATCCAGTCATATCCGGACAAAGTGGTGTGGAATTGGTATGCAATGGACCGAGAAAATCACAGGAAAAATGGTTTTGGAGAAAAGCAAAGTCTTTTCGTTAGGCAAGTGCATAAAATGTCATCTATACAAACAGAAATATCATGTTTGTTTGCCGCAGTTCCTCTAGCTTTATCCCTAGAAAATATGAATGTGTAGAGCTGGTGTCTCCGTGTGCACCAATTAGAGTTTCCAAGGACAAAGTTAAATGTTCCCTAATAAAAAAAAACAAAACAATAAAGTCCGTGGATAATATCAGGAATACACAAACACAGATGCTGTGCAAATATTTCGGTTTGAGTTAGCCAAAACAAAACCGGATATTTCTGGTTTCATCCAGTCATATCCGGACAAAGTGGTGTGGAATTGGTATGCAATGGACCGAGTAAATCACAGGAAAAATGGTTTTGGAGAAAAGCAAAGTCTTTTCGTTAGGCAAGTGCATAAAATGTCATCTATACAAACAGAAATATCATGTTTGTTTGCCGCAGTTCCTCTAGCTTTCTCCCTAGAACATAAAAATGTGTAGAGCTGGTGTCTCCATGTGGAACCAATTAGTGTTTCCAAGCATAAAATTAAATGTTCCCGGAAAAAAAAAGCATTCAAAAAAATAAAGTCCGTGGATAATATCAGGAATACACAAACAAAGAGGCTGTAGCAATATCTGGGATTGAATTAGCCAAAACGAAACCGGATATTTCCAGTTTCATCCAGTCATATCCGGACAAACTGGTGTGGAATTGGTATGCAATGGACCGAGAAAATCACAGTAAAAATGGTTTTGGAGAAAAGCAAAGTCTTTTCGTTAGGCAAGTGCATAAAAAGTCATCTATAGAAACAGAAATATCATGTTTGTTTCCTGCAGTTCCTCTAGCTTTCTCCCTAGAACAAACAAATGTGTAGAGCTGGTGTCTCCATGTGGAACCAATTAGTGTTTCCAAGCATAAAATTAAATGTTCCCAGAAAAAAAAACATTCAAAAAAATACAGTCCGTGGATAATATCAGGAATACACAAACAGAGGCTGTAGCAATATTTCGGTTTGAGTTAGCCAAAACAAAACCGCATATTTCCGGTTTCATCCAGTCATATCCGGACAAAGTGGTGTGGAATTTGTATGCAATGGACCGAGAAAATCACAGGAAAAATGGTTTTGGAGAAAAGCAAAGTCTTTTCGTTAGGCAAGTGCATAAAATGTCATCTATACAAACAGAAATAGCATGTTTGTTTGCCGCAGTTCCTCTAGCTTTCTCCCTAGAAAATACGAATGTGTAGAGCTGGTGTCTCCATGTGGAACCAATTAGTGTTTCCAAGCATAAAATTAAATGTTCCCTGAAAAAAAAACATTCAAAAAAATAAAATCCGTGGATAATACCAGGAATACACAAACACAGATGCTGTACAAATATTTCAGTTTGAGTTAGCCAAAACAAAACTGGATATTTCCGGTTTCATCCAGTCATATCCGGACAAAGTGGTGTGGAATTGGTATGCAATGGACTGAGAAAATCACAGGAAAAATGGTTTTGGAGAAAAGCAAAGTCTTTTCGTTAGGCAAGTGCATAAAAAGTCATCTATACAAACAGAAATATCATGTTTGTTTGCCGCAGTTCCTCTATCTTTCTCCCTAGAAAATACGAATGTGTAGAGCTGGTGTCTCCGTGTGCACCAATTAGAGTTTCCAAGGACAAAGTTAAATGTTCCCTAATAAAAAAAAACAAAACAATAAAGTCCGTGGATTATATCAGGAATACACAAACACAGATGCTGTACAAATATTTCGGTTTGAGTTAGCCAAAACAAAACCGGATATTTCTGGTTTCATCCAGTCATATCCGGACAAAGTGGTGTGAAATTGGTATGCAATGGACCGAGTAAATCACAGGAAAAATGGTTTTGGAGAAAAGCAAAGTCTTTTCGTTAGGCAAGTGCATAAAATGTCATCTATACAAACAGAAATATCATGTTTGTTTGCCGCAGTTCCTCTAGCTTTCTCCCTAGAACATAAAAATGTGTAGAGCTGGTGTCTCCATGTGGAACCAATTAGTGTTTCCAAGCATAAAATTAAATGTTCCCGGAAAAAAAAAAACATTCAAAAAAATAAAGTCCGTGGATAATATCAGGAATACACAAACAAAGAGGCTGTAGCAATATCTGGGATTGAATTAGCCAAAACGAAACCGGATATTTCCAGTTTCATCCAGTCATATCCGGACAAACTGGTGTGGAATTGGTATGCAATGGACCGAGAAAATCACAGGAAAAATGGTTTTGGAGAAAAGCAAAGTCTTTTCGTTAGGCAAGTGCATAAAAAGTCATCTATAGAAACAGAAATATCATGTTTGTTTCCTGCAGTTCCTCTAGCTTTCTCCCTAGAACAAACAAATGTGTAGAGCTGGTGTCTCCATGTGGAACCAATTAGTGTTTCCAAGCATAAAATTAAATGTTCCCAGAAAAAAAAAACATTCAAAAAAATAAAATCCGTGGATAATACCAGGAATACACAAACACAGATGCTGTACAAATATTTCGGTTTGAGTTAGCCAAAACAAAACTGGATATTTCCGGTTTCATCCAGTCATATCCGGACAAAGTGGTGTGGAATTGGTATGCAATGGACTGAGAAAATCACAGGAAAAATGGTTTTGGAGAAAAGCAAAGTCTTTTCGTTAGGCAAGTGCATAAAATGTCATCTATACAAACAGAAATATCATGTTTGTTTGCCGCAGTTCCTCTATCTTTCTCCCTAGAAAATACGAATGTGTAGAGCTGGTGTCTCCGTGTGCACCAATTGGAGTTTCCAAGGACAAAGTTAAATGTTCCCTAATAAAAAAAAAACAAAACAATAAAGTCCGTGGATAATATCAGGAATACACAAACACAGATGCTGTACAAATATTTCGGTTTGAGTTAGCCAAAACAAAACCGGATATTTCTGGTTTCATCCAGTCATATCCGGACAAAGTGGTGTGGAATTGGTATGCAATGGACCGAGTAAATCACAGGAAAAATGGTTTTGGAGAAAAGCAAAGTCTTTTCGTTAGGCAAGTGCATAAAATGTCATCTATACAAACAGAAATATCATGTTTGTTTGCCGCAGTTCCTCTAGCTTTCTCCCTAGAACATAAAAATGTGTAGAGCTGGTGTCTCCATGTGGAACCAATTAGTGTTTCCAAGCATAAAATTAAATGTTCCCGGAAAAAAAAAACATTCAAAAAAATAAAGTCCGTGGATAATATCAGGAATACACAAACAAAGAGGCTGTAGCAATATCTGGGATTGAATTAGCCAAAACGAAACCGGATATTTCCAGTTTCATCCAGTCATATCCGGACAAACTGGTGTGGAATTGGTATGCAATGGACCGAGAAAATCACAGTAAAAATGGTTTTGGAGAAAAGCAAAGTCTTTTCGTTAGGCAAGTGCATAAAAAGTCATCTATAGAAACAGAAATATCATGTTTGTTTCCTGCAGTTCCTCTAGCTTTCTCCCTAGAACAAACAAATGTGTAGAGCTGGTGTCTCCATGTGGAACCAATTAGTGTTTCCAAGCATAAAATTAAATGTTCCCAGAAAAAAAAAAATTCAAAAAAATAAAATCCGTGGATAATACCAGGAATACACAAACACAGATGCTGTACAAATATTTCGGTTTGAGTTAGCCAAAACAAAACTGGATATTTCCGGTTTCATCCAGTCATATCCGGACAAAGTGGTGTGGAATTGGTATGCAATGGACTGAGAAAATCACAGGAAAAATGGTTTTGGAGAAAAGCAAAGTCTTTTCGTTAGGCAAGTGCATAAAATGTCATCTATACAAACAGAAATATCATGTTTGTTTGCCGCAGTTCCTCTATCTTTCTCCCTAGAAAATACGAATGTGTAGAGCTGGTGTCTCCGTGTGCACCAATTAGAGTTTCCAAGGACAAAGTTAAATGTTCCCTAATAAAAAAAAAACAAAACAATAAAGTCCGTGGATAATATCAGGAATACACAAACACAGATGCTGTACAAATATTTCGGTTTGAGTTAGCCAAAACAAAACCGGATATTTCTGGTTTCATCCAGTCATATCCGGACAAAGTGGTGTGGAATTGGTATGCAATGGACCGAGTAAATCACAGGAAAAATGGTTTTGGAGAAAAGCAAATTCTTTTCGTTAGGCAAGTGCATAAAATGTCATCTATACAAACAGAAATATCATGTTTGTTTGCCGCAGTTCCTCTAGCTTTCTCCCTAGAACAAACAAATGTGTAGAGCTGGTGTCTCCATGTGGAACCAATTAGTGTTTCCAAGCATAAAATTAAATGTTCCCGGAAAAAAAAAACATTCAAAAAAATAAAGTCCGTGGATAATATCAGGAATACACAAACAAAGAGGCTGTAGCAATATCTGGGATTGAATTAGCCAAAACGAAACCGGATATTTCCGGTTTCATCCAGTCATATCCGGACAAACTGGTGTGGAATTGGTATGCAATGGACCGAGAAAATCACAGTAAAAATGGTTTTGGAGAAAAGCAAAGTCTTTTCGTTAGGCAAGTGCATAAAAAGTCATCTATAGAAACAGAAATATCATGTTTGTTTCCTGCAGTTCCTCTAGCTTTCTCCCTAGAACAAACAAATGTGTAGAGCTGGTGTCTCCATGTGGAACCAATTAGTGTTTCCAAGCATAAAATTAAATGTTCCCAGAAAAAAAAACATTCAAAAAAATAAAATCCGTGGATAATACCAGGAATACACAAACACAGATGCTGTACAAATATTTTGGTTTGAGTTAGCCAAAACAAAACTGGATATTTCCGGTTTCATCCAGTCATATCCGGACAAAGTGGTGTGGAATTGGTATGCAATGGACTGAGAAAATCACAGGAAAAATGGTTTTGGAGAAAAGCAAAGTCTTTTCGTTAGGCAAGTGCATAAAATGTCATCTATACAAACAGAAATAGCATGTTTGTTTGCCGCAGTTCCTCTAGCTTTCTCCCTAGAAAATACGAATGTGTAGAGCTGGTGTCTCCGTGTGCACCAATTAGAGTTTCCAAGGACAAAGTTAAATGTTCCCTAATAAAAAAAAACAAAACAATAAAGTCCGTGGATAATATCAAGAATACACAAACACAGATGCTGTACAAATATTTCGGTTTGAGTTAGCCAAAACAAAACCGGATATTTCTGGTTTCATCCAGTCATATCCGGACAAAGTGGTGTGGAATTGGTATGCAATGGACCGAGTAAATCACAGGAAAAATGGTTTTGGAGAAAAGCAAAGTCTTTTCGTTAGGCAAGTGCATAAAATGTCATCTATACAAACAGAAATATCATGTTTGTTTGCCGCAGTTCCTCTAGCTTTCTCCCTAGAACAAACAAATGTGTAGAGCTGGTGTCTCCATGTGGAACCAATTAGTGTTTCCAAGCATAAAATTAAATGTTCCCGGAAAAAAAAAAACATTCAAAAAAATAAAGTCCGTGGATAATATCAGGAATACACAAACAAAGAGGCTGTAGCAATATCTGGGATTGAATTAGCCAAAACGAAACCGGATATTTCCAGTTCCATCCAGTCATATCCGGACAAACTGGTGTGGAATTGGTATGCAATGGACCGAGAAAATCACAGTAAAAATGGTTTTGGAGAAAAGCAAAGTCTTTTCGTTAGGCAAGTGCATAAAAAGTCATCTATAGAAACAGAAATATCATGTTTGTTTCCTGCAGTTCCTCTAGCTTTCTCCCTAGAACAAACAAATGTGTAGAGCTGGTGTCTCCATGTGGAACCAATTAGTGTTTCCAAGCATAAAATTAAATGTTCCCAGAAAAAAAAACATTCAAAAAAATAAAATCCGTGGATAATACCAGGAATACACAAACACAGATGCTGTACAAATATTTCGGTTTGAGTTAGCCAAAACAAAACTGGATATTTCCGGTTTCATCCAGTCATATCCGGACAAAGTGGTGTGGAAGTGGTATGCAATGGACTGAGAAAATCACAGGAAAAATGGTTTTGGAGAAAAGCAAAGTCTTTTCGTTAGGCAAGTGCATAAAATGTCATCTATACAAACAGAAATATCATGTTTGTTTGCCGCAGTTCCTCTATCTTTCTCCCTAGAAAATACGAATGTGTAGAGCTGGTGTCTCCGTGTGCACCAATTAGAGTTTCCAAGGACAAAGTTAAATGTTCCCTAATAAAAAAAAACAAAACAATAAAGTCCGTGGATAATATCAGGAATACACAAACACAGATGCTGTACAAATATTTCGGTTTGAGTTAGCCAAAACAAAACCGGATATTTCTGGTTTCATCCAGTCATATCCGGACAAAGTGGTGTGGAATTGGTATGCAATGGACCGAGTAAATCACAGGAAAAATGGTTTTGGAGAAAAGCAAAGTCTTTTCGTTAGGCAAGTGCATAAAATGTCATCTATACAAACAGAAATATCATGTTTGTTTGCCGCAGTTCCTCTAGCTTTCTCCCTAGAACATAAAAATGTGTAGAGCTGGTGTCTCCATGTGGAACCAATTAGTGTTTCCAAGCATAAAATTAAATGTTCCCGGAAAAAAAAAACATTCAAAAAAATAAAGTCCGTGGATAATATCAGGAATACACAAACAAAGAGGCTGTAGCAATATCTGGGATTGAATTAGCCAAAACGAAACCGGATATTTCCAGTTTCATCCAGTCATATCCGGACAAACTGGTGTGGAATTGGTATGCAATGGACCGAGAAAATCACAGTATAAATGGTTTTGGAGAAAAGCAAAGTCTTTTCGTTAGGCAAGTGCATAAAAAGTCATCTATAGAAACAGAAATATCATGTTTGTTTCCTGCAGTTCCTCTAGCTTTCTCCCTAGAACAAACAAATGTGTAGAGCTGGTGTCTCCATGTGGAACCAATTAGTGTTTCCAAGCATAAAATTAAATGTTCCCAGAAAAAAAAACATTCAAAAAAATAAAATCCGTGGATAATACCAGGAATACACAAACACAGATGCTGTACAAATATTTCAGTTTGAGTTAGCCAAAACAAAACTGGATATTTCCGGTTTCATCCAGTCATATCCGGACAAAGTGGTGTGGAATTGGTATGCAATGGACTGAGAAAATCACAGGAAAAATGGTTTTGGAGAAAAGCAAAGTCTTTTCGTTAGGCAAGTGCATAAAAAGTCATCTATACAAACAGAAATATCATGTTTGTTTGCCGCAGTTCCTCTATCTTTCTCCCTAGAAAATACGAATGTGTAGAGCTGGTGTCTCCGTGTGCACCAATTAGAGTTTCCAAGGACAAAGTTAAATGTTCCCTAATAAAAAAAAACAAAACAATAAAGTCCGTGGATAATATCAGGAATACACAAACACAGATGCTGTACAAATATTTCGGTTTGAGTTAGCCAAAACAAAACCGGATATTTCTGGTTTCATCCAGTCATATCCGGACAAAGTGGTGTGGAATTGGTATGCAATGGACCGAGTAAATCACAGGAAAAATGGTTTTGGAGAAAAGCAAAGTCTTTTCCTTAGGCAAGTGCATAAAATGTCATCTATACAAACAGAAATATCATGTTTGTTTGCCGCAGTTCCTCTAGCTTTCTCCCTAGAACATAAAAATGTGTAGAGCTGGTGTCTCCATGTGGAACCAATTAGTGTTTCCAAGCATAAAATTAAATGTTCCCGGAAAAAAAAAAAAACATTCAAAAAAATAAAGTCCGTGGATAATATCAGGAATACACAAAGAGGCTGTAGCAATATCTGGGATTGAATTAGCCAAAACGAAACCGGATATTTCCAGTTTCATCCAGTCATATCCGGACAAACTGGTGTGGAATTGGTATGCAATGGACCGAGAAAATCACAGTAAAAATGGTTTCGGAGAAAAGCAAAGTCTTTTCGTTAGGCAAGTGCATAAAAAGTCATCTATAGAAACGGAAATATCATGTTTGTTTCCTGCAGTTCCTCTAGCTTTCTCCCTAGAAAATACGAATGTGTAGAGCTGGTGTCTCCATGTGGAACCAATTAGTGTTTCCAAGCATAAAATTAAATGTTCCCTGAAAAAAAAACATTCAAAAAAATAAAATCCGTGGATAATATCAGGAATACACAAACACAGAGGCTGTAGCAATATCTGGGATTGAATTAGCCAAAATGAAACCGGATATTTCCAGTTTCATCCAGTCATATCCGGACAAAGTGGTGTGGAATTCGTATGCAATGGACCGAGAAAATCACAGGAAAAATGGTTTTGGAGAAAAGCAAAGTCTTTTCGTTAGGCAAGTGCATAAAATGTCATCTATACAAACAGAAATATCATGTTTGTTTGCCGCAGTTCCTCTAGCTTTCTCCCTAGAAAATACGAATGTGTAGAGCTGGTGTCTCCGTGTGCACCAATTAGAGTTTCCAAGGACAAAGTTAAATGATCCCTGATAAAAAAAAAAAAAAGTCCGTGGATAATATCAGGAATACACAAACACAGATGCTGTAGCAATATTTCGGTTTGAGTTAGCCAAAACAAAACCGGATATTTCCGGTTTCATCCAGTCATATCCGGACAAAGTGGTGTGGAATTCGTATGCAATGGACCGAGAAAATCACAGGAAAAATGGTTTTGGAGAAAAGCCAAGTCTTTTCGTTAGGCAAGTGCATAAAATGTCATCTATACAAACAGAAATACCATGTTTGTTTGCCGCAGTTCCTCTAGCTTTCTCCCTAGAAAATACGAATGTGTAGAGCTGGTGTCTCCATGTGGAACCAATTAGTGTTTCCAAGCATAAAATTTAATGTTCCCTGAAAAAAAAACATTCAAAAAAATAAAGTCCGTGGATAATATCAGGAATACAAAAACAAAGAGGCTGTAGCAATATCTGAGATTGAATTAGCCAAAACGAAACCGGATATTTCCGGTTTCATCCAGTCATATCAGGACAAACTGGTGTGGAATTCGTATGCAATGGACCGAGAAAATCACAGGAAAAATGGTTTTGGAGAAAAGCAAAGTCTTTTCGTTAGGCAAGTGCATAAAATGTCATCTATACAAACAGAAATATCATGTTTGTTTGCCGCAGTTCCTCTAGCTTTCTCCCTAGAAAATACGAATGTGTAGAGCTGGTGTCTCCGTGTGCACCAATTAGAGTTTCCAAGGACAAAGTTAAATGTTCCCTAATAAAAAAAAACAAAACAAAACAATAAAGTCCGTGGATAATATCAGGAATACACAAACACAGATGCTGTACAAATATTTCGGTTTGAGTTAGCCAAAACAAAACCGGATATTTCTGGTTTCATCCAGTCATATCCGGACAAAGTGGTGTGGAATTGGTATGCAATGGACCGAGTAAATCACAGGAAAAATGGTTTTGGAGAAAAGCAAAGTCTTTTCGTTAGGCAAGTGCATAAAATGTCATCTATACAAACAGAAATATCATGTTTGTTTGCCGCAGTTCCTCTAGCTTTCTCCCTAGAACATAAAAATGTGTAGAGCTGGTGTCTCCATGTGGAACCAATTAGTGTTTCCAAGCATAAAATTAAATGTTCCCGGAAAAAAAAAACATTCAAAAAAATAAAGTCCGTGGATAATATCAGGAATACACAAACAAAGAGGCTGTAGCAATATCTGGGATTGAATTAGCCAAAACGAAACCGGATATTTCCAGTTTCATCCAGTCATATCCGGACAAACTGGTGTGGAATTGGTATGCAATGGACCGAGAAAATCACAGTAAAAATGGTTTTGGAGAAAAGCAAAGTCTTTTCGTTAGGCAAGTGCATAAAAAGTCATCTATAGAAACAGAAATATCATGTTTGTTTCCTGCAGTTCCTCTAGCTTTCTCCCTAGAACAAACAAATGTGTAGAGCTGGTGTCTCCATGTGGAACCAATTAGTGTTTCCAAGCATAAAATTAAATGTTCCCAGAAAAAAAAAACATTCAAAAAAATAAAATCCGTGGATAATACCAGGAATACACAAACCCAGATGCTGTACAAATATTTCGGTTTGAGTTAGCCAAAACAAAACTGGATATTTCCGGTTTCATCCAGTCATATCCGGACAAAGTGGTGTGGAATTGGTATGCAATGGACTGAGAAAATCACAGGAAAAATGGTTTTGGAGAAAAGCAAAGTCTTTTCGTTAGGCAAGTGCATAAAATGTCATCTATACAAACAGAAATATCATGTTTGTTTGCCGCAGTTCCTCTAGCTTTCTCCCTAGAACATAAAAATGTGTAGAGCTGGTGTCTCCATGTGGAACCAATTAGTGTTTCCAAGCATAAAATTAAATGTTCCCGGAAAAAAAAAAACATACAAAAAAATAAAGTCCGTGGATAATATCAGGAATACACAAAGAGGCTGTAGCAATATCTGGGATTGAATTAGCCAAAACGAAACCGGATATTTCCAGTTTCATCCAGTCATATCCGGACAAACTGGTGTGGAATTGGTATGCAATGGACCGAGAAAATCACAGTAAAAATGGTTTTGGAGAAAAGCAAAGTCTTTTCGTTAGGCAAGTGCATAAAAAGTCATCTATAGAAACGGAAATATCATGTTTGTTTCCTGCAGTTCCTCTAGCTTTCTCCCTAGAAAATACGAATGTGTAGAGCTGGTGTCTCCATGTGGAACCAATTAGTGTTTCCAAGCATAAAATTAAATGTTCCCTGAAAAAAAAACATTCAAAAAAATAAAATCCGTGGATAATATCAGGAATACACAAACACAGAGGCTGTAGCAATATCTGGGATTGAATTAGCCAAAATGAAACCGGATATTTCCAGTTTCATCCAGTCATATCCGGACAAAGTGGTGTGGAATTCGTATGCAATGGACCGAGAAAATCACAGGAAAAATGGTTTTGGAGAAAAGCAAAGTCTTTTCGTTAGGCAAGTGCATAAAATGTCATCTATACAAACAGAAATATCATGTTTGTTTGCCGCAGTTCCTCTAGCTTTCTCCCTAGAAAATACGAATGTGTAGAGCTGGTGTCTCCGTGTGCACCAATTAGAGTTTCCAAGGACAAAGTTAAATGATCCCTGATAAAAAAAAAAAAAAGTCCGTGGATAATATCAGGAATACACAAACACAGATGCTGTAGCAATATTTCGGTTTGAGTTAGCCAAAACAAAACCGGATATTTCCGGTTTCATCCAGTCATATCCGGACAAAGTGGTGTGGAATTCGTATGCAATGGACCGAGAAAATCACAGGAAAAATGGTTTTGGAGAAAAGCCAAGTCTTTTCGTTAGGCAAGTGCATAAAATGTCATCTATACAAACAGAAATACCATGTTTGTTTGCCGCAGTTCCTCTAGCTTTCTCCCTAGAAAATACGAATGTGTAGAGCTGGTGTCTCCATGTGGAACCAATTAGTGTTTCCAAGCATAAAATTTAATGTTCCCTGAAAAAAAAACATTCAAAAAAATAAAGTCCGTGGATAATATCAGGAATACAAAAACAAAGAGGCTGTAGCAATATCTGAGATTGAATTAGCCAAAATGAAACCGGATATTTCCGGTTTCATCCAGTCATATCAGGACAAACTGGTGTGGAATTCGTATGCAATGGACCGAGAAAATCACAGGAAAAATGGTTTTGGAGAAAAGCAAAGTCTTTTCGTTAGGCAAGTGCATAAAATGTCATCTATACAAACAGAAATATCATGTTTGTTTGCCGCAGTTCCTCTAGCTTTCTCCCTAGAAAATACGAATGTGTAGAGCTGGTGTCTCCGTGTGCACCAATTAGAGTTTCCAAGGACAAAGTTAAATGTTCCCTAATAAAAAAAAACAAAACAAAACAATAAAGTCCGTGGATAATATCAGGAATACACAAACACAGATGCTGTACAAATATTTCGGTTTGAGTTAGCCAAAACAAAACCGGATATTTCTGGTTTCATCCAGTCATATCCGGACAAAGTGGTGTGGAATTGGTATGCAATGGACCGAGTAAATCACAGGAAAAATGGTTTTGGAGAAAAGCAAAGTCTTTTCGTTAGGCAAGTGCATAAAATGTCATCTATACAAACAGAAATATCATGTTTGTTTGCCGCAGTTCCTCTAGCTTTCTCCCTAGAACATAAAAATGTGTAGAGCTGGTGTCTCCATGTGGAACCAATTAGTGTTTCCAAGCATAAAATTAAATGTTCCCGGAAAAAAAAAAACATTCAAAAAAATAAAGTCCGTGGATAATATCAGGAATACACAAACAAAGAGGCTGTAGCAATATCTGGGATTGAATTAGCCAAAACGAAACCGGATATTTCCAGTTTCATCCAGTCATATCCGGACAAACTGGTGTGGAATTGGTATGCAATGGACCGAGAAAATCACAGTAAAAATGGTTTTGGAGAAAAGCAAAGTCTTTTCGTTACGCAAGTGCATAAAAAGTCATCTATAGAAACAGAAATATCATGTTTGTTTCCTGCAGTTCCTCTAGCTTTCTCCCTAGAACAAACAAATGTGTAGAGCTGGTGTCTCCATGTGGAACCAATTAGTGTTTCCAAGCATAAAATTAAATGTTCCCAGAAAAAAAAAACATTCAAAAAAATAAAATCCGTGGATAATACCAGGAATACACAAACACAGATGCTGTACAAATATTTCGGTTTGAGTTAGCCAAAACAAAACCGGATATTTCTGGTTTCATCCAGTCATATCCGGACAAAGTGGTGTGGAATTGGTATGCAATGGACCGAGAAAATCACAGGAAAAATGGTTTTGGAGAAAAGCAAAGTCTTTTCGTTAGGCAAGTGCATAAAATGTCATCTAGACAAACAGAAATATCATGTTTGTTTGCCGCAGTTCCTCTAGCTTTCTCCCTAGAAAATACGAATGTGTAGAGCTGGTGTCTCCATGTGGAACCAATTAGTGTTTCCAAGCATAAAATTAAATGTTCCCTGAAAAAAAAACATTCAAAAAAATAAAATCCGTGGATAATATCAGGAATACACAAACACAGAGGCTGTAGCAATATCTGGGATTGAATTAGCCAAAATGAAACCGGATATTTCCAGTTTCATCCAGTCATATCCGGACAAAGTGGTGTGGAATTCGTATGCAATGGACCGAGAAAATCACAGGAAAAATGGTTTTGGAGAAAAGCAAAGTCTTTTCGTTAGGCAAGTGCATAAAATGTCATCTATACAAACAGAAATATCATGTTTGTTTGCCGCAGTTCCTCTAGCTTTCTCCCTAGAAAATACGAATGTGTAGAGCTGGTGTCTCCGTGTGCACCAATTAGAGTTTCCAAGGACAAAGTTAAATGATCCCTGATAAAAAAAAAAAAAAGTCCGTGGATAATATCAGGAATACACAAACACAGATGCTGTAGCAATATTTCGATTTGAGTTAGCCAAAACAAAACCGGATATTTCCGGTTTCATCCAGTCATATCCGGACAAAGTGGTGTGGAATTCGTATGCAATGGACCGAGAAAATCACAGTAAAAATGGTTTTGGAGAAAAGCAAAGTCTTTTCGTTAGGCAAGTGCATCAAATGTCATCTATACAAACAGAAATAGCATGTTTGTTTGCTGCAGTTCCTCTAGATTTCTCCATAAAACATAAAAATGTGTAGAGCTGGTGTGTCCATGTGGAACCAATTAGTGTTTCCAAGCATAAAATTAAATGTTCCCTGAAAAAAAAAAAAACATTCAAAAAAATAAAGTCCGTGGATTATATCAGGAATACACAAACACAGATGCTGTAGCAATATTTCGGTTTGAGTTAGCCAAAACAAAACCGGATATTTCCGGTTTCATCCAGTCATATCCGGACAAAGTGGTGTGGAATTCGTATGCAATGGACCGAGAAAATCACAGTAAAAATGGTTTTGGAGAAAAGCCAAGTCTTTTAGTTAGGCAAGTGCATAAAATGTCATCTATACAAACAGAAATACCATGTTTGTTTGCCGCAGTTCCTCTAGCTTTCTCCCTAGAAAATACGAATGTGTAGAGCTGGTGTCTCCGTGTGCACCAATTAGAGTTTCCAAGGACAAAGTTAAATGATCCCTGATAAAAAAAAAACAAAACAATAAAGTCCGTGGATAATATCAGGAATACACAAACACAGATGCTGTAGCAATATTTCGGTTTGAGTTAGCCAAAACAAAACCGGATATTTCCGGTTTCATCCAGTCATATCCGGACAAAGTGGTGTGGAATTGGTATGCAATGGACCGAGAAAATCACAGGAAAAATGGTTTTGGAGAAAAGCAAAGTCTTTTCGTTAGGCAAGTGCATAAAATGTCATCTAGACAAACAGAAATAGCATGTTTGTTTGCCGCAGTTCCTCTAGCTTTCTCCCTAGAAAATACGAATGTGTAGAGCTGGTGTCTCCATGTGGAACCAATTAGTGTTTCCAAGCATAAAATTTAATGTTCCCTGAAAAAAAAACATTCAAAAAAATAAAGTCCGTGGATAATATCAGGAATACACAAACAAAGAGGCTGTAGCAATATCTGAGATTGAATTAGCCAAAACGAAACCGGATATTTCCGGTTTCATCCAGTCATATCCGGACAAACTGGTGTGGAATTCGTATGCAATGGACCGAGAAAATCACAGGAAAAATGGTTTTGGAGAAAAGCAAAGTCTTTTCGTTAGGCAAGTGCATAAAATGTCATCTATACAAACAGAAATATCATGTTTGTTTGCCGCAGTTCCTCTAGCTTTCTCCCTAGAAAATACGAATGTGTAGAGCTGGTGTCTCCGTGTGCACCAATTAGAGTTTCCAAGGACAAAGTTAAATGTTCCCTAATAAAAAAAAAAAAACAAAACAATAAAGTCCGTGGATAATATCAGGAATACACAAACACAGATGCTGTACAAATATTTCGGTTTGAGTTAGCCAAAACAAAACCGGATATTTCTGGTTTCATCCAGTCATATCCGGACAAAGTGGTGTGGAATTGGTATGCAATGGACCGAGTAAATCACAGTAAAAATGGTTTTGGAGAAAAGCAAAGTCTTTTCGTTAGGCAAGTGCATAAAATGTCATCTATACAAACAGAAATATCATGTTTGTTTGCCGCAGTTCCTCTAGCTTTCTCCCTAGAACATAAAAATGTGTAGAGCTGGTGTCTCCATGTGGAACCAATTAGTGTTTCCAAGCATAAAATTAAATGTTCCCGGAAAAAAAAACATTCAAATAAATAAAGTCCGTGGATAATATCAGGAATACACAAACAAAGAGGCTGTAGCAATATCTGGGATTGAATTAGCCAAAACGAAACCGGATATTTCCAGTTTCATCCAGTCATATCCGGACAAACTGGTGTGGAATTGGTATGCAATGGACCGAGAAAATCACAGTAAAAATGGTTTTGGAGAAAAGCAAAGTCTTTTCGTTAGGCAAGTGCATAAAAAGTCATCTATAGAAACAGAAATATCATGTTTGTTTCCTGCAGTTCCTCTAGCTTTCTCCCTAGAACAAACAAATGTGTAGAGCTGGTGTCTCCATGTGGAACCAATTAGTGTTTCCAAGCATAAAATTAAATGTTCCCAGAAAAAAAAACATTCAAAAAAATAAAATCCGTGGATAATACCAGGAATACACAAACACAGATGCTGTACAAATATTTCGGTTTGAGTTAGCCAAAACAAAACTGGATATTTCCGGTTTCATCCAGTCATATCCGGACAAAGTGGTGTGGAATTGGTATGCAATGGACTGAGAAAATCACAGGAAAAATGGTTTTGGAGAAAAGCAAAGTCTTTTCGTTAGGCAAGTGCATCAAATGTCATCTATACAAACAGAAATAACATGTTTGTTTGCCGCAGTTCCTCTATCTTTCTCCCTAGAAAATACGAATGTGTAGAGCTGGTGTCTCCGTGTGCACCAATTAGAGTTTCCAAGGACAAAGTTAAATGTTCCCTAATAAAAAAAAACAAAACAATAAAGTCCGTGGATAATATCAGGAATACACAAACACAGATGCTGTACAAATATTTCGGTTTCAGTTAGCCAAAACAAAACCGGATATTTCTGGTTTCATCCAGTCATATCCGGACAAACTGGTGTGGAATTGGTATGCAATGGACCGAGTAAATCACAGGAAAAATGGTTTTGGAGAAAAGCAAAGTCTTTTCGTTAGGCAAGTGCATAAAATGTCATCTATACAAACAGAAATATCATGTTTGTTTGCCGCAGTTCCTCTAGCTTTCTCCCTAGAACATAAAAATGTGTAGAGCTGGTGTCTCCATGTGGAACCAATTAGTGTTTCCAAGCATAAAATTAAATGTTCCCGGAAAAAAAAAACATTCAAAAAAATAAAGTCCATGGATAATATCAGGAATACACAAACAAAGAGGCTGTAGCAATATCTGGGATTGAATTAGCCAAAACGAAACCGGATATTTCCAGTTCCATCCAGTCATATCCGGACAAACTGGTGTGGAATTGGTATGCAATGGACCGAGAAAATCACAGTAAAAATGGTTTTGGAGAAAAGCAAAGTCTTTTCGTTAGGCAAGTGCATAAAAAGTCATCTATAGAAACAGAAATATCATGTTTGTTTCCTGCAGTTCCTCTAGCTTTCTCCCTAGAACAAACAAATGTGTAGAGCTGGTGTCTCCATGTGGAACCAATTAGTGTTTCCAAGCATAAAATTAAATGTTCCCAGAAAAAAAAACATTCAAAAAAATACAGTCCGTGGATAATATCAGGAATACACAAACAGAGGCTGTAGCAATATTTCGGTTTGAGTTAGCCAAAACAAAACCGCATATTTCCGGTTTCATCCAGTCATATCCGGACAAAGTGGTGTGGAATTTGTATGCAATGGACCGAGAAAATCACAGGAAAAATGGTTTTGGAGAAAAGCAAAGTCTTTTCGTTAGGCAAGTGCATAAAATGTCATCTATACAAACAGAAATAGCATGTTTGTTTGCCGCAGTTCCTCTAGCTTTCTCCCTAGAAAATACGAATGTGTAGAGCTGGTGTCTCCATGTGGAACCAATTAGTGTTTCCAAGCATAAAATTAAATGTTCCCTGAAAAAAAAAACATTCAAAAAAATAAAATCCGTGGATAATACCAGGAATACACAAACACAGATGCTGTAAAATATTTCGGTTTGAGTTAGCCAAAAAAAAACTGGATATTTCCGGTTTCATCCAGTCATATCCGGACAAAGTGGTGTGGAATTGGTATGCAATGGACTGAGAAAATCACAGGAAAAATGGTTTTGGAGAAAAGCAAAGTCTTTTCGTTAGGCAAGTGCATAAAATGTCATCTATACAAACAGAAATATCATGTTTGTTTGCCGCAGTTACTCTAGCTTTCTCCCTAGAAAATACGAATGTGTAGAGCTGGTGTCTCCGTGTGCACCAATTAGAGTTTCCAAGGACAGAGTTAAATGTTCCCTAATAAAAAAAAACAAAACAATAAAGTCCGTGGATAATATCAGGAATACACAAACACAGATGCTGTACAAATATTTCGGTTTGAGTTAGCCAAAACAAAACCGCATATTTCCGGTTTCATCCAGTCATATCTGGACAAAGTGGTGTGGAATTGGTATGCAATGGACCGAGAAAATCACAGGAAAAATGGTTTTGGAGAAAAGCAAAGTCTTTTCGTTAGGCAAGTGCATAAAATGTCATCTAGACAAACAGAAATATCATGTTTGTTTGCCGCAGTTCCTCTAGCTTTCTCCCTAGAAAATACGAATGTGTAGAGCTGGTGTCTCCATGTGGAACCAATTAGTGTTTCCAAGCATAAAATTAAATGTTCCCTGAAAAAAAAACATTCAAAAAAATAAAATCCGTGGATAATATCAGGAATACACAAACACAGAGGCTGTAGCAATATCTGGGATTGAATTAGCCAAAATGAAACCGGATATTTCTGGTTTCATCCAGTCATATCCGGACAAAGTGGTGTGGAATTGGTATGCAATGGACCGAGTAAATCACAGGAAAAATGGTTTTGGAGAAAAGCAAAGTCTTTTCGTTAGGCAAGTGCATAAAATGTCATCTATACAAACAGAAATATCACGTTTGTTTGCCGCAGTTCCTATAGCTTTCTCCCTAGAACATAAAAATGTGTAGAGCTGGTGTCTCCATGTGGAACCAATTAGTGTTTCCAAGCATAAAATTAAATGTTCCCGGAAAAAAAAAACATTCAAAAAAATAAAGTCCGTGGATAATATCAGGAATACACAAACAAAGAGGCTGTAGCAATATCTGGGATTGAATTAGCCAAAACGAAACCGGATATTTCCAGTTTCATCCAGTCATATCCGGACAAACTGGTGTGGAATTGGTATGCAATGGACCGAGAAAATCACAGTAAAAATGGTTTTGGAGAAAAGCAAAGTCTTTTCGTTAGGCAAGTGCATAAAAAGTCATCTATAGAAACAGAAATATCATGTTTGTTTCCTGCAGTTCCTCTAGCTTTCTCCCTAGAACAAACAAATGTGTAGAGCTGGTGTCTCCATGTGGAACCAATTAGTGTTTCCAAGCATAAAATTAAATGTTCCCAGAAAGAAAAAACATTCAAAAAAATAAAATCCGTGGATAATACCAGGAATACACAAACACAGATGCTGTACAAATATTTCGGTTTGAGTTAGCCAAAACAAAACTGGATATTTCCGGTTTCATCCAGTCATATCCGGACAAAGTGGTGTGGAATTGGTATGCAATGGACTGAGAAAATCACAGGAAAAATGGTTTTGGAGAAAAGCAAAGTCTTTTCGTTAGGCAAGTGCACAAAATGTCATCTATACAAACAGAAATATCATGTTTGTTTGCCGCAGTTCCTCTAGCTTTCTCCCTAGAACATAAAAATGTGTAGAGCTGGTGTCTCCATGTGGAACCAATTAGTGTTTCCAAGCATAAAATTAAATGTTCCCGGAAAAAAAAAAACATTCAAAAAAATAAAGTCCGTGGATAATATCAGGAATACACAAACAAAGAGGCTGTAGCAATATCTGGGATTGAATTAGCCAAAACGAAACCGGATATTTCCAGTTTCATCCAGTCATATCCGGACAAACTGGTGTGGAATTGGTATGCAATGGACCGAGAAAATCACAGTAAAAATGGTTTTGGAGAAAAGCAAAGTCTTTTCGTTAGGCAAGTGCATAAAAAGTCATCTATAGAAACAGAAATACCATGTTTGTTTCCTGCAGTTCCTCTAGCTTTCTCCCTAGAACAAACAAATGTGTAGAGCTGGTGTCTCCATGTGGAACCAATTAGTGTTTCCAAGCATAAAATTAAATGTTCCCGGAAAAAAAAAACATTCAAAAAAATAAAATCCGTGGATAATACCAGGAATACACAAACACAGATGCTGTACAAATATTTCGGTTTGAGTTAGCCAAAACAAAACTGGATATTTCCGGTTTCATCCAGTCATATCCGGACAAAGTGGTGTGGAATTCGTATGCAATGGACCGAGTAAATCACAGGAAAAATGGTTTTGGAGAAAAGCAAAGTCTTTTCGTTAGGCAAGTGCATAAAATGTCATCTAGACAAACAGAAATATCATGTTTGTTTGCCGCAGTTCCTCTAGATTTCTCCCTAGAAAATACGAATGTGTAGAGCTGATGTCTCCGTGTGCACCAATTAGAGTTTCCAAGGACAAAGTTAAATGTTCCCTAATAAAAAAAAAAAAAACAAAACAATAAAGTCCGTGGATAATATCAGGAATACACAAACACAGATGCTGTACAAATATTTCGGTTTGAGTTAGCCAAAACAAAACCGGATATTTCCGGTTTCATCCAGTCATATCCGGACAAAGTGGTGTGGAATTCGTATGCAATGGACCGAGAAAATCACAGTAAAAATGGTTTTGGAGAAAAGCAAAGTCTTTTCGTTAGGCAAGTGCATCAAATGTCATCTATACAAACAGAAATAGCATGTTTGTTTGCTGCAGTTCCTCTAGATTTCTCCATAAAACATAAAAATGTGTAGAGCTGGTGTGTCCATGTGGAACCAATTAGTGTTTCCAAGCATAAAATTAAATGTTCCCTGAAAAAAAAAAAACATTCAAAAAAATAAAGTCCGTGGATTATATCAGGAATACACAAACACAGATGCTGTAGCAATATTTCGGTTTGAGTTAGCCAAAACAAAACCGGATATTTCCGGTTTCATCCAGTCATATCCGGACAAAGTGGTGTGGAATTCGTATGCAATGGACCGAGAAAATCACAGTAAAAATGGTTTTGGAGAAAAGCCAAGTCTTTTCGTTAGGCAAGTGCATAAAATGTCATCTATACAAACAGAAATAGCATGTTTGTTTGCCGCAGTTCCTCTATCTTTCTCCCTAGAAAATACGAATGTGTAGAGCTGGTGTCTCCGTGTGCACCAATTAGAGTTTCCAAGGACAAAGTTAAATGATCCCTGATAAAAAAAAAACAAAACAATAAAGTCCGTGGATAATATCAGGAATACACAAACACAGATGCTGTAGCAATATTTCGGTTTGAGTTAGCCAAAACAAAACCGGATATTTCCGGTTTCATCCAGTCATATCCGGACAAAGTGGTGTGGAATTGGTATGCAATGGACCGAGAAAATCACAGGAAAAATGGTTTTGGAGAAAAGCAAAGTCTTTTCGTTAGGCAAGTGCATCAAATGTCATCTAGACAAACAGAAATATCATGTTTGTTTGCCGCAGTTCCTCTAGCTTTCTCCCTAGAAAATACGAATGTGTAGAGCTGGTGTCTCCATGTGGAACCAATTAGTGTTTCCAAGCATAAAATTTAATGTTCTCTGAATAAAAAACATTCAAAAAAATAAATTCCGTGGATAATATCAGGAACATACAAACAAAGAGGCTGTAGCAATATCTGAGATTGAATTAGCCAAAATGAAACCGTATATTTCCGGTTTCATCCAGTCATATCCGGACAAAGCGGTTTGGAATTCGTATGCAATGGACTGAGAAAATCACAGAAAAAATGGTTTTGGAGAAAAGCAAAGTCTTTTCGTTAGGCAAGTGCATAAAATCTCATCTATACAAACAGAAATATCATGTTTGTTTGCCTCAGCTCTTCTACCTTTCTCCCTGGAACATAAAAATGTGTAGAGCTGGTGTCTCCATGTGGAACCAATTAGTGTTTCCAATCATAAAATTAAATGTTCCCTGAAAAAAAAAAACATTCAAAAAAATAAAGTCCGTGGATCATATCAGGAATGCACAAACAAAGAGGCTGTAGGAATATCTGGAATTGAATTAGCCAAAACGAAACCGGATATTTCCGGTTTCATCCAGTCATATCCGGACAAAGTGGTGTGGAATTGGTATGCAATGGACCGAGTAAATCACAGGAAAAATGGTTTTGGAGAAAAACAAAGTCTTTTCGTTAGGCAAGTGCATAAAATGTCATCTATACAAACAGAAATATCATGTTTGTTTGCTGCAGTTCCTCTAGCTTTCTCCCTAGAACAAACAAATGTGTAGAGCTGGTGTCTCCATGTGGAACCAATTAGTGTTTCCAAGCATAAAATTAAATGTTCCCTGAAAAAAAACATTCAAAAAAATAAAGTCCGTGGATAATATCACGAATACACAAACAAAGAGGCTGTAGCAATATCTGGGATTGAATTAGGCAAAACGAATCCGGATATTTCCGGTTTAATCCAGTCATATCCGGACAAAGTGGTGTGGAATTCGTATGCAATGGACCGAGAAAATCACAGGAAAAATGGTTTTGGAGAAAAGCAAAGTCTTTTCGTTAGGCAAGTGCATAAAATGTCATCTATACAAACAGAAATATCATGTTTGTTTGCCGCAGTTCCTCTAGCTTTCTCCATAGAACAAACGAATGTGTAGAGCTCGTGTCTCCATGTGGAACCAATTAGTGTTTCCAAGCATAAAATGAAATGTTCCCTGAAAAAAAAACATGCAAAAAATAAAGTCCGTGGATAATATCAGGAATACACAAACAAAGAGGCTGTAGCAATATTTCGGTTTGAGTTAGCCAAAACAAAACCGCAGATTTCCGGTTTCATCCAGTCATATCCGGACAAAGTGGTGTGGAATTGGTATGCAATGGACCGAGAAAATCACAGTAAAAATGGTTTTGGAGAAAAGCAAAGTCTTTTCGTTAGGCAAGTGCATAAATTGTCATCTAGACAAACCGAAATATCATCTTTGTTTGCCGCAGTTCCTCTAGCTTTCTCCCTAGAACATAAAAATGTGTAGAGCTGGTGTCTCCATGTGGAACCAATTAGTGTTTCCAAGCCTAAAATTAAATGTTCCCTGAAAAAAAAACATTCAAAAAAATAAAGTCCGTGGATAATATCAGGAATACACAAACAAAGAGGCTGTAGCAATATCTGGGATTGAATTAGCCAAAATGAAACCGGATATTTCCGGTTTCATCCAGTCATATCCGGACAAAGTGGTGTGGAATTCGTATGCAATGGACCCAGAAAATCACAGGAAAAATGGTTTTGGAGAAAAGCAGAGTCTTTTCGTTAGGCAAGTGCATAAAATGTCATCTAGACAAACAGAAATATCATGTTTGTTTGCCGCAGTTCCTCTAGCTTTCTCCCTAGAAAATACGAATGTGTAGAGCTGGTGTCTCCATTTGCACCAATTAGAGTTTCCAAGTACAAAGTTAAATGATCCCTGATAAAAAAAAAACAAAACAATAAAGTCCGTGGATAATATCAGGAATACACAAACACAGATGCTGTAGCAATATTTCGGTTTGAGTTAGCCAAAACAAAACCGGATATTTCCTGTTTCATCCAGTCATATCCGGACAAAGTGGTGTGGAATTGGTATGCAATGGACCGAGAAAATCACAGTAAAAATGGTTTTGGAGAAAAGCCAAGTCTTTTCGTTAGGCAAGTGCATAAAATGTCATCTATACAAACAGAAATAGCATGTTTGTTTGCTGCAGTTCCTCTAGATTTCTCCCTAAAACATAAAAATGTGTAGAACTGGTGTCTCCATGTGGAACCAATTAGTGTTTCCAAGCATAAAATTAAATGTTCCCTGAAAAAAAAACATTCAAAAAAATAAAGTCCGTGGATAATATCACGAATACACAACAAAGAGGCTGTAGCAATATCTGTGATTGAATTAGGCAAAATGAATCCGGATATTTCCGGTTTAATCCAGTCATATCCGGACAAAGTGGTTTGGAATTCGGATGCAATGGACCGAGAAAATCACAGTAAAAATGGTTTTGGAGAAAAGCAAAGTCTTTTCGTTAGGCAAGTGCATAAAATGTCATCTATACAAACAGAAATATCATGTTTGTTTGCCGCAGTTCCTCTAGCTTTCTCCATAGAACATACGAATGTGTAGAGCTCGTGTCTCCATGTGGAACCAATTAGTGTTTCCAAGCATAAAATTAAATGTTCCCTGAAAAAAAAAACATGCAAAAAAATAAAGTCCGTGGATAATATCAGGAATACACAAACACAGAGGCTGTAGCAATATTTCGGTTTGAGTTAGCCAAAACAAAACCGGGTATTTCCGGTTTCATCCAGTCATATCCGGACAAAGTGGTGTGGAATTTGTATAAAATGGACCGAGAAAATCACAGGAAAAATGGTTTTGGAGAAAAGCAAAGTCTTTTCGTTAGGCAAGTGCATAAATTTTCATCCAGACAAACAGAAATATCATGTTTGTTTGCCGCAGTTCCTCTAGCTTTCTCCCTAGAAAATACGAATGTGTAGAGCTGGTGTGTCCATGTGGGACCAATTAGTGTTTCCAATCATAAAATTAAATGTTCCCTGAAAAAAAAAACATTCAAAAAAATAAAATCCGTGGATAATATCAGGAATACACAAACACAGATGCTGTAAAATATTTCGGTTTGAGTTAGCCAAAACAAAACCGGATATTTCCGGTTTCATCCAGTCATATCCGGACAAAGTGGTGTGGAATTGGTATGCAATGGACCGAGAAAATCACAGGAAAAATGGTTTTGGAGAAAAGCAAAGTCTTTTCGTTAGGCAAGTGCATAAAATGTCATCTAGACAAACAGAAATATCATGTTTGTTTGCCGCAGTTCCTCTAGCTTTCTCCCTAGAACATAAAAATGTGTAGAGCTGGTGTCTCCATGTGGAACCAATTAGTGTTTCCAAGCATAAAATTAAATGTTCCCTGAAAAAAAAACATTCACAAAAATACAGTCCGTGGATAATATCAGGAATACACAAACACAGAGGCTGTAGCAATATTTCGGTTTGAGTTAACTAAAACAAAACCGGATATTTCCGGTTTCATCCAGTCATATCCGGACAAAGTGGTGTGGAATTGGTATGCAATGGACCGAGAAAATCACAGTAAAAATGGTTTTGGAGAAAAGCAAAGTCTTTTCGTTAGGCAAGTGCATAAAATGTCATCTATACAAACAGAAATATCATGTTTGTTTGCCGCAGTTCCTCTAGATTTCTCCCTAGAAAATACGAATGTGTAGAGCTGGTGTCTCCATGTGGAACCAATTAGTGTTTCCAAGCATAAAATTAAATGTTCCCAGAAAAAAAAAAAACCTTCAAAAAATAAAGTCCGTGGATAATATCAGGAATACACAAACAAAGAGGCTGTAGCAATATCTTGGATTGAATTAGGCAAAACTAATCCGGATATTTCCGGTTTAATCCAGTCATATCCGGACAAAGTGGTGTGGAATTCGTATGCAATGGACCGAGAAAATCACAGTAAAAATGGTTTTGGAGAAAAGCAAAGTCTTTTCGTTAGGCAAGTCCATAAAATGTCATCTATACAAACAGAAATAGCATGTTTGTTTGCTGCAGTTCCTCTAGATTTCTCCATAAAACATAAAAATGTGTAGAGCTGGTGTGACCATGTGGAACCAATTAGTGTTTCCAAGCATAAAATTAAATGTTCCCTGAAAAAAAAAACATTCAAAAAAATAAAGTCCGTGGATAATATCAGGAATACACAAACAAAGAGGCTGTAGCAATATCTGGGATTGAATTAGCCAAAACGAAACTGGATATTTCCGGTTTCATCCAGTCATATTAGGACAAACTGGTGTGGAATTCGTATGCAATGGACCGAGAAAATCACAGGAAAAATGGTTTTGGAGAAAAACAAAGTATTTTCGTTAGGCAAGTGCATCAAATGTCATCTATACAAACAGCAATAGCATGTTTGTTTGCCGCAGTTCCTCTAGCTTTCTCCCTAGAAAATACGAATGTGTAGAGCTGGTGTCTCCATGTGGAACCAATTAGTGTTTCCAAGCATAAAATTAAATGTTCCCTGAAAAAAAAAATTCAAAACAATACAGTCCGTGGATAATATCAGGAATACACAAACAAAGAGGCTGTAGCAATATCTGGGATTGAATTAGCCAAAACAAAACCGGATATTTCCGGTTTCATCCAGTCATATCCGGACAAAGTGGTGTGGAATTGGTATGCAATGGACCGAGAAAATCACAGTAAAAATGGTTTTGGAGAAAAGCAAAGTCTTTTCGTTAGGCAAGTGCATAAAATGTCATCTATACAAACAGAAATAGCATGTTTGTTTGCTGCAGTTCCTCTAGATTTCTCCCTAAAACATAAAAATGTGTAGAACTGGTGTCTCCATGTGGAACCAATTAGTGTTTCCAAGCATAAAATTAAATGTTCCCTGAAAAAAAAAACATTCAAAAAAATAAAGTCCGTGGATAATATCACGAATACACAAACAAAGAGGCTGTAGTAATATCTGTGATTGAATTAGGCAAAACGAATCCGGATATTTCCGGTTTAATCCAGTCATATCCGCACAAAGTGGTTTGGAATTCGGATGCAATGGACCGAGAAAATCACAGTAAAAATGGTTTTGGAGAAAAGCAAAGTCTTTTCGTTAGGCAAGTGCATAAAATGTCATCTATACAAACAGAAATATCATGTTTGTTTGCCGCAGTTCCTCTAGCTTTCTCCATAGAACAAACGAATGTGTAGAGCTCGTGTCTCCATGTGGAACCAATTAGTGTTTCCAAGCATAAAATTAAATGTTCCCTGAAAAAAAAAACATTCAAAAAAATACAGTCCGTGGATAATATCAGGAATACACAAACACAGATGCTGTAAAATATTTCGGTTTGAGTTAGCCAAAACAAAACCGGATATTTCCGGTTTCATCCAGTCATATCCGGACAAAGTGGTGTGGAATTGGTATGCAATGGACCGAGAAAATCACAGGAAAAATGGTTTTGGAGAAAAACAAAGTCTTTTCGTTAGGCAAGTGCATAAAATGTCATCTAGATAAACAGAAATATCATGTTTGTTTGCCGCAGTTCCTCTAGCTTTCTCCCTAGAACATAAAAATGTGTAGAGCTGGTGTCTCCATGTGGAACCAATTAGTGTTTCCAAGCATAAAATTAAATGTTCCCTGAAAAAAAAACATTCAAAAAAATACAGTCCGTGGATAATATCAGGAATACACAAACACAGAGGCTGTAGCAATATTTCGGTTTGAGTTAACTAAAACAAAACCGGATATTTCCGGTTTCATCCAGTCATATCCGGACAAAGTGGTGTGGAATTGGTATGCAATGGACCGAGAAAATCACAGTAAAAATGGTTTTGGAGAAAAGCAAAGTCTTTTCGTTAGGCAAGTGCATGAAATGTCATCTATACAAACAGAAATATCATGTTTGTTTGCCGCAGTTCCTCTAGATTTCTCCCTAGAAAATACGAATGTGTAGAGCTGGTGTCTCCATGTGGAACGAATTAGTGTTTCCAAGCATAAAATTAAATGTTCCCAGAAAAAAAAAACCTTCAAAAAATAAAGTCCGTGGATAATATCAGGAATACACAAACAAAGAGGCTGTAGCAATATCTTGGATTGAATTAGGCAAAACTAATCCGGATATTTCCGGTTTAATCCAGTCATATCCGGACAAAGTGGTGTGGAATTCGTATGCAATGGACCGAGAAAATCACAGTAAAAATGGTTTTGGAGAAAAGCAAAGTCTTTTCGTTAGGCAAGTCCATAAAATGTCATCTATACAAACAGAAATAGCATGTTTGTTTGCTGCAGTTCCTCTAGATTTCTCCATAAAACATAAAAATGTGTAGAGCTGGTGTGACCATGTGGAACCAATTAGTGTTTCCAAGCATAAAATTAAATGTTCCCTGAAAAAAAAAACATTCAAAAAAATAAAGTCCGTGGATAATATCAGGAATACACAAACAAAGAGGCTGTAGCAATATCTGGGATTGAATTAGCCAAAACGAAACTGCATATTTCCGGTTTCATCCAGTCATATTAGGACAAACTGGTGTGGAATTCGTATGCAATGGACCGAGAAAATCACAGGAAAAATGGTTTTGGAGAAAAACAAAGTCTTTTCGTTAGGCAAGTGCATCAAATGTCATCTATACAAACAGCAATAGCATGTTTGTTTGCCGCAGTTCCTCTAGCTTTCTCCCTAGAAAATACGAATGTGTAGAGCTGGTGTCTCCATGTGGAACCAATTAGTGTATCCAAGCATAAAATTTAATGTTCCCTGAAAAAAAAACATTCAAAAAAATGAAATCCGTGGATAATATCAGGAATACACAAACACAGAGGCTGTACAAATATTTCGGTTTGAGTTAGCCAAAACAAAACGGGATATTTCCGGTTTCATCCAGTCATATCCGGACAAAGTGGTGTGGAATTCGTATGCAATGGACCGAGAAAATCACAGTAAAAATGGTTTTGGAGAAAAGCAAAGTCTTTTCGTTAGGCAAGTGCATCAAATGTCATCTAGACAAACAGAAATATCATGTTTGTTTGCCGCAGTTCCTCTAGCTTTCTCCCTAGAAAATACGAATGTGTAGAGCTGGTGTCTCCGTGTGCACCAATTAGAGTTTCCAAGGACAAAGTTAAATGATCCCTGATAAAAATAAACAAAACAATAAAGTCCGTGGATCATATCAGGAATACACAAACAAAGAGGCTGTAGCAATATCTGGGATTGAATTAGCCAAAAAGAAACCGGATATTTCCGGTTTCATGCAGTCATATTCGGACAAACTGGTGTGGAATTCGTATGCAATGGACCGAGAAAATCACAGGAAAATGGTTTTGGAGAAAAGCAAAGTCTTTTCGTTAGGCAAGTGCATCAAATGTCATCTAGACAAACAGAAATATCATGTTTGTTTGCCGCAGTTCCTCTAGCTTTCTCCCTAGAACAAACAAATGTGTAGAGCTGGTGTCTCCATGTGGAACCAATTAGTGTTTCCAAGCATAAAATTTAATGTTCCCTGAAAAAAAAAAAAACATTCAAAAAAATAAAGTCCGTGGATAATATCAGGAATACACAAACACAGAGGCTGTAGCAATATTTCGGTTTGAGTTTGGCAAAACAAAACCGCATATTTCCGGTTTCATCCAGTCATATCCGGACAAAGTGGTGTGGAATTTGTATGCAATGGACCGAGAAAATCACAGGAAAAATGGTTTTGGAGAAAAGCAAAGTCTTTTCGTCAGGCAAGTGCATCAAATGTCATCTGTACAAACAGAAATAGCATGTTTGTTTCCCGCCGTTCCTCTAGATTTCTCCCTAGAAAATACGAATGTGTAGAGCTGGTGTCTCCATGTGGAACCAATTAGTGTTTCCAAGCATAAAATTAAATGTTCCCTGAAAAAAAAACATTCAAAAAAATAAAGTCCGTGGATAATATCAGGAATACACAAACACAGATGCTGTAGCAATATTTCGGTTTGAGTTAGCCAAAAGAAAACCGGATATTTCCGGTTTCATCCAGTCATATCCGGACAAACTGGTGTGGAATTGGTATGCAATGGACCGAGAAAATCACAGGAAAAATGGTTTTGGAGAAAAGCAAAGTCTTTTCGTTAGGCAAGTGCATAAAATATCATCTATACAAACAGAAATATCATGTTTGTTTGCCGCAGTTCCTCTAGCTTTCTCCCTAAAACAAACAAATGTGTAGAGCTGGTGTCTCCATGTGGAACCAATTAGTGATTCCAAGCATAAAATTAAATGTTCCCGGAAAAAAAAAACATTCAAAAAAATACAGTCCGTGGATAATATCAGGAATACACAAACACAGAGGCTGTAGCAATATTTTGGTTTAGTTAGCCAAAACAAAACCGCATATTTCCGGTTTCATCCAGTCATATTCGGACCAACTGGTGTGGAATTTGTATGCAATGGACCGAGAAAATCACAGGAAAAATGGTTTTGGAGAAAAGCAAAGTCTTTTCGTTAGGCAAGTTCATAAAATGCCATCTATACAAACAGAAATATCATGTTTGTTTGCCGCAGTTCCTCTAGCTTTCTCCCTAGAAAATACGAATGTGTAGAGCTGGTGTGTCCATGTGGAACCAATTAGTGTTTCCAAGCATAAAAAGAATGTTCCCTGTAAAAAAAACATTCAAAAAAATAAAATCCGTGGATAATATCAGGAATACACAAACACAGTTGCTGTACAAATATTTCGGTTTGAGTTAGCCAAAACAAAACCGGATATTTCCGGTTTCATCTAGTCATATCCGGACAAAGTGGTGTGGAATTGGTATGCAATGGACCGAGAAAATCACAGGAAAAATGGTTTTGGAGAAAAGCAAAGTCTTTTCGTTAGGCAAGTGCATAAAATGTCATCTATACAAACAGAAATATCATGTTTGTTTCCCGCCGTTCCTCTAGATTTCTCCCTAGAACAAACGAATGTGTAGAGCTGGTGTCTCCATGTGGAACCAAATAGTGTTTCCAAGCATAAAATTAAATGTTCCCTGAAAAAAAAAAGCATTCAAAAAATAAAGTCCGTGGATAATATCAGGAATGCACAAAGAGGCTGCAGCAATATCTGGGATTGAATTAGCCAAAATGAAACCGGATATTTCCGGTTTCATCCAGTCATATCCGGACAAAGTGGTGTGGAATTGGTATGCAATGGACCGAGAAAATCACAGTAAAAATGGTTTTGGAGAAAAGCAAAGTCTTTTCGTTAGGCAAGTGCATAAAATGTCATCTATACAAACAGAAATATCATGTTTGTTTGCCGCAGTTCCTCTAGCTTTCTCCCTAGAACAAACAAATGTGTAGAGCTGGTGTCTCCATGTGGAACCAATTAGTGTTTCCAAGCATAAAATGAAATGTTCCCTGAAAAAAAAAACATTCAAAAAAATAAAGTCCGTGGATAATATCAGGAATACACAAACACAGAGGCTGTAGCAATATTTCGGTTTGAGTTAGCCAAAACAAAACCGCATATTTCCGGTTTCATCCAGTCATATCCGGACAAAGCAGTGTGGAATTGGTATGCAGTGGACCGAGAAAATCACAGGAAAAATGGTTTTGGAGAAAAGCAAAGTCTTTTCGTTAGGCAAGTGCATAAAATGTCATCTAGACAAACAGAAATATCATGTTTGTTTGCCGCAGTTCCTCTAGCTTTCTCCCTAGAAAATACGAATGTGTAGAGCTGGTGTCTCCATGTGGAACCAATTAGTGTTTCTAAGCACAAAATTAAATGTTCCCTGAAAAAAAAAATTCAAAAAAATAAAGTCCGTGGATAATATCAGGAATACACAAACAAAGAGGCTGTAGCAATATCTGGGATTGAATTAGGCAAAACAAAACCGCATATTTCCGGTTTCATCCAGTCATATCCGGACAAAGTGGTGTGGAATTGGTATGCAATGGACCGAGAAAATCACAGGAAAAATGGTTTTGGAGAAAAGCAAAGTCTTTTCGTTAGGCAAGTGCATAAAATGTCATCTATACAAACAGAAATATCACGTTTGTTTGCCGCAGTTCCTATAGCTTTCTCCCTAGAACATAAAAATGTGTAGAGCTGGTGTCTCCATGTGGAACCAATTAGTGTTTCCAAGCATAAAATTAAATGTTCCCGGAAAAAAAAAACATTCAAAAAAATAAAGTCCGTGGATAATATCAGGAATACACAAACAAAGAGGCTGTAGCAATATCTGGGATTGAATTAGCCAAAACGAAACCGGATATTTCCAGTTTCATCCAGTCATATCCGGACAAACTGGTGTGGAATTGGTATGCAATGGACCGAGAAAATCACAGTAAAAATGGTTTTGGAGAAAAGCAAAGTCTTTTCGTTAGGCAAGTGCATAAAAAGTCATCTATAGAAACAGAAATATCATGTTTGTTTCCTGCAGTTCCTCTAGCTTTCTCCCTAGAACAAACAAATGTGTAGAGCTGGTGTCTCCATGTGGAACCAATTAGTGTTTCCAAGCATAAAATTAAATGTTCCCAGAAAGAAAAAACATTCAAAAAAATAAAATCCGTGGATAATACCAGGAATACACAAACACAGATGCTGTACAAATATTTCGGTTTGAGTTAGCCAAAACAAAACTGGATATTTCCGGTTTCATCCAGTCATATCCGGACAAAGTGGTGTGGAATTGGTATGCAATGGACTGAGAAAATCACAGGAAAAATGGTTTTGGAGAAAAGCAAAGTCTTTTCGTTAGGCAAGTGCACAAAATGTCATCTATACAAACAGAAATATCATGTTTGTTTGCCGCAGTTCCTCTAGCTTTCTCCCTAGAACATAAAAATGTGTAGAGCTGGTGTCTCCATGTGGAACCAATTAGTGTTTCCAAGCATAAAATTAAATGTTCCCGGAAAAAAAAAAACATTCAAAAAAATAAAGTCCGTGGATAATATCAGGAATACACAAACAAAGAGGCTGTAGCAATATCTGGGATTGAATTAGCCAAAACGAAACCGGATATTTCCAGTTTCATCCAGTCATATCCGGACAAACTGGTGTGGAATTGGTATGCAATGGACCGAGAAAATCACAGTAAAAATGGTTTTGGAGAAAAGCAAAGTCTTTTCGTTAGGCAAGTGCATAAAAAGTCATCTATAGAAACAGAAATACCATGTTTGTTTCCTGCAGTTCCTCTAGCTTTCTCCCTAGAACAAACAAATGTGTAGAGCTGGTGTCTCCATGTGGAACCAATTAGTGTTTCCAAGCATAAAATTAAATGTTCCCGGAAAAAAAAAACATTCAAAAAAATAAAATCCGTGGATAATACCAGGAATACACAAACACAGATGCTGTACAAATATTTCGGTTTGAGTTAGCCAAAACAAAACTGGATATTTCCGGTTTCATCCAGTCATATCCGGACAAAGTGGTGTGGAATTCGTATGCAATGGACCGAGTAAATCACAGGAAAAATGGTTTTGGAGAAAAGCAAAGTCTTTTCGTTAGGCAAGTGCATAAAATGTCATCTAGACAAACAGAAATATCATGTTTGTTTGCCGCAGTTCCTCTAGATTTCTCCCTAGAAAATACGAATGTGTAGAGCTGGTGTCTCCGTGTGCACCAATTAGAGTTTCCAAGGACAAAGTTAAATGTTCCCTAATAAAAAAAAAAAAAACAAAACAATAAAGTCCGTGGATAATATCAGGAATACACAAACACAGATGCTGTACAAATATTTCGGTTTGAGTTAGCCAAAACAAAACCGGATATTTCCGGTTTCATCCAGTCATATCCGGACAAAGTGGTGTGGAATTCGTATGCAATGGACCGAGAAAATCACAGTAAAAATGGTTTTGGAGAAAAGCAAAGTCTTTTCGTTAGGCAAGTGCATCAAATGTCATCTATACAAACAGAAATAGCATGTTTGTTTGCTGCAGTTCCTCTAGATTTCTCCATAAAACATAAAAATGTGTAGAGCTGGTGTGTCCATGTGGAACCAATTAGTGTTTCCAAGCATAAAATTAAATGTTCCCTGAAAAAAAAAAAACATTCAAAAAAATAAAGTCCGTGGATTATATCAGGAATACACAAACACAGATGCTGTAGCAATATTTCGGTTTGAGTTAGCCAAAACAAAACCGGATATTTCCGGTTTCATCCAGTCATATCCGGACAAAGTGGTGTGGAATTCGTATGCAATGGACCGAGAAAATCACAGTAAAAATGGTTTTGGAGAAAAGCCAAGTCTTTTCGTTAGGCAAGTGCATAAAATGTCATCTATACAAACAGAAATAGCATGTTTGTTTGCCGCAGTTCCTCTATCTTTCTCCCTAGAAAATACGAATGTGTAGAGCTGGTGTCTCCGTGTGCACCAATTAGAGTTTCCAAGGACAAAGTTAAATGATCCCTGATAAAAAAAAAACAAAACAATAAAGTCCGTGGATAATATCAGGAATACACAAACACAGATGCTGTAGCAATATTTCGGTTTGAGTTAGCCAAAACAAAACCGGATATTTCCGGTTTCATCCAGTCATATCCGGACAAAGTGGTGTGGAATTGGTATGCAATGGACCGAGAAAATCACAGGAAAAATGGTTTTGGAGAAAAGCAAAGTCTTTTCGTTAGGCAAGTGCATCAAATGTCATCTAGACAAACAGAAATATCATGTTTGTTTGCCGCAGTTCCTCTAGCTTTCTCCCTAGAAAATACGAATGTGTAGAGCTGGTGTCTCCATGTGGAACCAATTAGTGTTTCCAAGCATAAAATTTAATGTTCTCTGAATAAAAAACATTCAAAAAAATAAATTCCGTGGATAATATCAGGAACATACAAACAAAGAGGCTGTAGCAATATCTGAGATTGAATTAGCCAAAATGAAACCGTATATTTCCGGTTTCATCCAGTCATATCCGGACAAAGCGGTTTGGAATTCGTATGCAATGGACTGAGAAAATCACAGAAAAAATGGTTTTGGAGAAAAGCAAAGTCTTTTCGTTAGGCAAGTGCATAAAATCTCATCTATACAAACAGAAATATCATGTTTGTTTGCCTCAGCTCTTCTACCTTTCTCCCTGGAACATAAAAATGTGTAGAGCTGGTGTCTCCATGTGGAACCAATTAGTGTTTCCAATCATAAAATTAAATGTTCCCTGAAAAAAAAAAACATTCAAAAAAATAAAGTCCGTGGATCATATCAGGAATGCACAAACAAAGAGGCTGTAGGAATATCTGGAATTGAATTAGCCAAAACGAAACCGGATATTTCCGGTTTCATCCAGTCATATCCGGACAAAGTGGTGTGGAATTGGTATGCAATGGACCGAGTAAATCACAGGAAAAATGGTTTTGGAGAAAAACAAAGTCTTTTCGTTAGGCAAGTGCATAAAATGTCATCTATACAAACAGAAATATCATGTTTGTTTGCTGCAGTTCCTCTAGCTTTCTCCCTAGAACAAACAAATGTGTAGAGCTGGTGTCTCCATGTGGAACCAATTAGTGTTTCCAAGCATAAAATTAAATGTTCCCTGAAAAAAAACATTCAAAAAAATAAAGTCCGTGGATAATATCACGAATACACAAACAAAGAGGCTGTAGCAATATCTGGGATTGAATTAGGCAAAACGAATCCGGATATTTCCGGTTTAATCCAGTCATATCCGGACAAAGTGGTGTGGAATTCGTATGCAATGGACCGAGAAAATCACAGGAAAAATGGTTTTGGAGAAAAGCAAAGTCTTTTCGTTAGGCAAGTGCATAAAATGTCATCTATACAAACAGAAATATCATGTTTGTTTGCCGCAGTTCCTCTAGCTTTCTCCATAGAACAAACGAATGTGTAGAGCTCGTGTCTCCATGTGGAACCAATTAGTGTTTCCAAGCATAAAATGAAATGTTCCCTGAAAAAAAAACATGCAAAAAATAAAGTCCGTGGATAATATCAGGAATACACAAACAAAGAGGCTGTAGCAATATTTCGGTTTGAGTTAGCCAAAACAAAACCGCAGATTTCCGGTTTCATCCAGTCATATCCGGACAAAGTGGTGTGGAATTGGTATGCAATGGACCGAGAAAATCACAGTAAAAATGGTTTTGGAGAAAAGCAAAGTCTTTTCGTTAGGCAAGTGCATAAATTGTCATCTAGACAAACCGAAATATCATCTTTGTTTGCCGCAGTTCCTCTAGCTTTCTCCCTAGAACATAAAAATGTGTAGAGCTGGTGTCTCCATGTGGAACCAATTAGTGTTTCCAAGCCTAAAATTAAATGTTCCCTGAAAAAAAAACATTCAAAAAAATAAAGTCCGTGGATAATATCAGGAATACACAAACAAAGAGGCTGTAGCAATATCTGGGATTGAATTAGCCAAAATGAAACCGGATATTTCCGGTTTCATCCAGTCATATCCGGACAAAGTGGTGTGGAATTCGTATGCAATGGACCCAGAAAATCACAGGAAAAATGGTTTTGGAGAAAAGCAGAGTCTTTTCGTTAGGCAAGTGCATAAAATGTCATCTAGACAAACAGAAATATCATGTTTGTTTGCCGCAGTTCCTCTAGCTTTCTCCCTAGAAAATACGAATGTGTAGAGCTGGTGTCTCCATTTGCACCAATTAGAGTTTCCAAGTACAAAGTTAAATGATCCCTGATAAAAAAAAAACAAAACAATAAAGTCCGTGGATAATATCAGGAATACACAAACACAGATGCTGTAGCAATATTTCGGTTTGAGTTAGCCAAAACAAAACCGGATATTTCCTGTTTCATCCAGTCATATCCGGACAAAGTGGTGTGGAATTGGTATGCAATGGACCGAGAAAATCACAGTAAAAATGGTTTTGGAGAAAAGCCAAGTCTTTTCGTTAGGCAAGTGCATAAAATGTCATCTATACAAACAGAAATAGCATGTTTGTTTGCTGCAGTTCCTCTAGATTTCTCCCTAAAACATAAAAATGTGTAGAACTGGTGTCTCCATGTGGAACCAATTAGTGTTTCCAAGCATAAAATTAAATGTTCCCTGAAAAAAAAACATTCAAAAAAATAAAGTCCGTGGATAATATCACGAATACACAACAAAGAGGCTGTAGCAATATCTGTGATTGAATTAGGCAAAATGAATCCGGATATTTCCGGTTTAATCCAGTCATATCCGGACAAAGTGGTTTGGAATTCGGATGCAATGGACCGAGAAAATCACAGTAAAAATGGTTTTGGAGAAAAGCAAAGTCTTTTCGTTAGGCAAGTGCATAAAATGTCATCTATACAAACAGAAATATCATGTTTGTTTGCCGCAGTTCCTCTAGCTTTCTCCATAGAACATACGAATGTGTAGAGCTCGTGTCTCCATGTGGAACCAATTAGTGTTTCCAAGCATAAAATTAAATGTTCCCTGAAAAAAAAAACATGCAAAAAAATAAAGTCCGTGGATAATATCAGGAATACACAAACACAGAGGCTGTAGCAATATTTCGGTTTGAGTTAGCCAAAACAAAACCGGGTATTTCCGGTTTCATCCAGTCATATCCGGACAAAGTGGTGTGGAATTTGTATAAAATGGACCGAGAAAATCACAGGAAAAATGGTTTTGGAGAAAAGCAAAGTCTTTTCGTTAGGCAAGTGCATAAATTTTCATCCAGACAAACAGAAATATCATGTTTGTTTGCCGCAGTTCCTCTAGCTTTCTCCCTAGAAAATACGAATGTGTAGAGCTGGTGTGTCCATGTGGGACCAATTAGTGTTTCCAATCATAAAATTAAATGTTCCCTGAAAAAAAAAACATTCAAAAAAATAAAATCCGTGGATAATATCAGGAATACACAAACACAGATGCTGTAAAATATTTCGGTTTGAGTTAGCCAAAACAAAACCGGATATTTCCGGTTTCATCCAGTCATATCCGGACAAAGTGGTGTGGAATTGGTATGCAATGGACCGAGAAAATCACAGGAAAAATGGTTTTGGAGAAAAGCAAAGTCTTTTCGTTAGGCAAGTGCATAAAATGTCATCTAGACAAACAGAAATATCATGTTTGTTTGCCGCAGTTCCTCTAGCTTTCTCCCTAGAACATAAAAATGTGTAGAGCTGGTGTCTCCATGTGGAACCAATTAGTGTTTCCAAGCATAAAATTAAATGTTCCCTGAAAAAAAAACATTCACAAAAATACAGTCCGTGGATAATATCAGGAATACACAAACACAGAGGCTGTAGCAATATTTCGGTTTGAGTTAACTAAAACAAAACCGGATATTTCCGGTTTCATCCAGTCATATCCGGACAAAGTGGTGTGGAATTGGTATGCAATGGACCGAGAAAATCACAGTAAAAATGGTTTTGGAGAAAAGCAAAGTCTTTTCGTTAGGCAAGTGCATAAAATGTCATCTATACAAACAGAAATATCATGTTTGTTTGCCGCAGTTCCTCTAGATTTCTCCCTAGAAAATACGAATGTGTAGAGCTGGTGTCTCCATGTGGAACCAATTAGTGTTTCCAAGCATAAAATTAAATGTTCCCAGAAAAAAAAAAAACCTTCAAAAAATAAAGTCCGTGGATAATATCAGGAATACACAAACAAAGAGGCTGTAGCAATATCTTGGATTGAATTAGGCAAAACTAATCCGGATATTTCCGGTTTAATCCAGTCATATCCGGACAAAGTGGTGTGGAATTCGTATGCAATGGACCGAGAAAATCACAGTAAAAATGGTTTTGGAGAAAAGCAAAGTCTTTTCGTTAGGCAAGTCCATAAAATGTCATCTATACAAACAGAAATAGCATGTTTGTTTGCTGCAGTTCCTCTAGATTTCTCCATAAAACATAAAAATGTGTAGAGCTGGTGTGACCATGTGGAACCAATTAGTGTTTCCAAGCATAAAATTAAATGTTCCCTGAAAAAAAAAACATTCAAAAAAATAAAGTCCGTGGATAATATCAGGAATACACAAACAAAGAGGCTGTAGCAATATCTGGGATTGAATTAGCCAAAACGAAACTGGATATTTCCGGTTTCATCCAGTCATATTAGGACAAACTGGTGTGGAATTCGTATGCAATGGACCGAGAAAATCACAGGAAAAATGGTTTTGGAGAAAAACAAAGTATTTTCGTTAGGCAAGTGCATCAAATGTCATCTATACAAACAGCAATAGCATGTTTGTTTGCCGCAGTTCCTCTAGCTTTCTCCCTAGAAAATACGAATGTGTAGAGCTGGTGTCTCCATGTGGAACCAATTAGTGTTTCCAAGCATAAAATTAAATGTTCCCTGAAAAAAAAAATTCAAAACAATACAGTCCGTGGATAATATCAGGAATACACAAACAAAGAGGCTGTAGCAATATCTGGGATTGAATTAGCCAAAACAAAACCGGATATTTCCGGTTTCATCCAGTCATATCCGGACAAAGTGGTGTGGAATTGGTATGCAATGGACCGAGAAAATCACAGTAAAAATGGTTTTGGAGAAAAGCAAAGTCTTTTCGTTAGGCAAGTGCATAAAATGTCATCTATACAAACAGAAATAGCATGTTTGTTTGCTGCAGTTCCTCTAGATTTCTCCCTAAAACATAAAAATGTGTAGAACTGGTGTCTCCATGTGGAACCAATTAGTGTTTCCAAGCATAAAATTAAATGTTCCCTGAAAAAAAAAACATTCAAAAAAATAAAGTCCGTGGATAATATCACGAATACACAAACAAAGAGGCTGTAGTAATATCTGTGATTGAATTAGGCAAAACGAATCCGGATATTTCCGGTTTAATCCAGTCATATCCGCACAAAGTGGTTTGGAATTCGGATGCAATGGACCGAGAAAATCACAGTAAAAATGGTTTTGGAGAAAAGCAAAGTCTTTTCGTTAGGCAAGTGCATAAAATGTCATCTATACAAACAGAAATATCATGTTTGTTTGCCGCAGTTCCTCTAGCTTTCTCCATAGAACAAACGAATGTGTAGAGCTCGTGTCTCCATGTGGAACCAATTAGTGTTTCCAAGCATAAAATTAAATGTTCCCTGAAAAAAAAAACATTCAAAAAAATACAGTCCGTGGATAATATCAGGAATACACAAACACAGATGCTGTAAAATATTTCGGTTTGAGTTAGCCAAAACAAAACCGGATATTTCCGGTTTCATCCAGTCATATCCGGACAAAGTGGTGTGGAATTGGTATGCAATGGACCGAGAAAATCACAGGAAAAATGGTTTTGGAGAAAAACAAAGTCTTTTCGTTAGGCAAGTGCATAAAATGTCATCTAGATAAACAGAAATATCATGTTTGTTTGCCGCAGTTCCTCTAGCTTTCTCCCTAGAACATAAAAATGTGTAGAGCTGGTGTCTCCATGTGGAACCAATTAGTGTTTCCAAGCATAAAATTAAATGTTCCCTGAAAAAAAAACATTCAAAAAAATACAGTCCGTGGATAATATCAGGAATACACAAACACAGAGGCTGTAGCAATATTTCGGTTTGAGTTAACTAAAACAAAACCGGATATTTCCGGTTTCATCCAGTCATATCCGGACAAAGTGGTGTGGAATTGGTATGCAATGGACCGAGAAAATCACAGTAAAAATGGTTTTGGAGAAAAGCAAAGTCTTTTCGTTAGGCAAGTGCATGAAATGTCATCTATACAAACAGAAATATCATGTTTGTTTGCCGCAGTTCCTCTAGATTTCTCCCTAGAAAATACGAATGTGTAGAGCTGGTGTCTCCATGTGGAACGAATTAGTGTTTCCAAGCATAAAATTAAATGTTCCCAGAAAAAAAAAACCTTCAAAAAATAAAGTCCGTGGATAATATCAGGAATACACAAACAAAGAGGCTGTAGCAATATCTTGGATTGAATTAGGCAAAACTAATCCGGATATTTCCGGTTTAATCCAGTCATATCCGGACAAAGTGGTGTGGAATTCGTATGCAATGGACCGAGAAAATCACAGTAAAAATGGTTTTGGAGAAAAGCAAAGTCTTTTCGTTAGGCAAGTCCATAAAATGTCATCTATACAAACAGAAATAGCATGTTTGTTTGCTGCAGTTCCTCTAGATTTCTCCATAAAACATAAAAATGTGTAGAGCTGGTGTGACCATGTGGAACCAATTAGTGTTTCCAAGCATAAAATTAAATGTTCCCTGAAAAAAAAAACATTCAAAAAAATAAAGTCCGTGGATAATATCAGGAATACACAAACAAAGAGGCTGTAGCAATATCTGGGATTGAATTAGCCAAAACGAAACTGCATATTTCCGGTTTCATCCAGTCATATTAGGACAAACTGGTGTGGAATTCGTATGCAATGGACCGAGAAAATCACAGGAAAAATGGTTTTGGAGAAAAACAAAGTCTTTTCGTTAGGCAAGTGCATCAAATGTCATCTATACAAACAGCAATAGCATGTTTGTTTGCCGCAGTTCCTCTAGCTTTCTCCCTAGAAAATACGAATGTGTAGAGCTGGTGTCTCCATGTGGAACCAATTAGTGTATCCAAGCATAAAATTTAATGTTCCCTGAAAAAAAAACATTCAAAAAAATGAAATCCGTGGATAATATCAGGAATACACAAACACAGAGGCTGTACAAATATTTCGGTTTGAGTTAGCCAAAACAAAACGGGATATTTCCGGTTTCATCCAGTCATATCCGGACAAAGTGGTGTGGAATTCGTATGCAATGGACCGAGAAAATCACAGTAAAAATGGTTTTGGAGAAAAGCAAAGTCTTTTCGTTAGGCAAGTGCATCAAATGTCATCTAGACAAACAGAAATATCATGTTTGTTTGCCGCAGTTCCTCTAGCTTTCTCCCTAGAAAATACGAATGTGTAGAGCTGGTGTCTCCGTGTGCACCAATTAGAGTTTCCAAGGACAAAGTTAAATGATCCCTGATAAAAATAAACAAAACAATAAAGTCCGTGGATCATATCAGGAATACACAAACAAAGAGGCTGTAGCAATATCTGGGATTGAATTAGCCAAAAAGAAACCGGATATTTCCGGTTTCATGCAGTCATATTCGGACAAACTGGTGTGGAATTCGTATGCAATGGACCGAGAAAATCACAGGAAAATGGTTTTGGAGAAAAGCAAAGTCTTTTCGTTAGGCAAGTGCATCAAATGTCATCTAGACAAACAGAAATATCATGTTTGTTTGCCGCAGTTCCTCTAGCTTTCTCCCTAGAACAAACAAATGTGTAGAGCTGGTGTCTCCATGTGGAACCAATTAGTGTTTCCAAGCATAAAATTTAATGTTCCCTGAAAAAAAAAAAAACATTCAAAAAAATAAAGTCCGTGGATAATATCAGGAATACACAAACACAGAGGCTGTAGCAATATTTCGGTTTGAGTTTGGCAAAACAAAACCGCATATTTCCGGTTTCATCCAGTCATATCCGGACAAAGTGGTGTGGAATTTGTATGCAATGGACCGAGAAAATCACAGGAAAAATGGTTTTGGAGAAAAGCAAAGTCTTTTCGTCAGGCAAGTGCATCAAATGTCATCTGTACAAACAGAAATAGCATGTTTGTTTCCCGCCGTTCCTCTAGATTTCTCCCTAGAAAATACGAATGTGTAGAGCTGGTGTCTCCATGTGGAACCAATTAGTGTTTCCAAGCATAAAATTAAATGTTCCCTGAAAAAAAAACATTCAAAAAAATAAAGTCCGTGGATAATATCAGGAATACACAAACACAGATGCTGTAGCAATATTTCGGTTTGAGTTAGCCAAAAGAAAACCGGATATTTCCGGTTTCATCCAGTCATATCCGGACAAACTGGTGTGGAATTGGTATGCAATGGACCGAGAAAATCACAGGAAAAATGGTTTTGGAGAAAAGCAAAGTCTTTTCGTTAGGCAAGTGCATAAAATATCATCTATACAAACAGAAATATCATGTTTGTTTGCCGCAGTTCCTCTAGCTTTCTCCCTAAAACAAACAAATGTGTAGAGCTGGTGTCTCCATGTGGAACCAATTAGTGATTCCAAGCATAAAATTAAATGTTCCCGGAAAAAAAAAACATTCAAAAAAATACAGTCCGTGGATAATATCAGGAATACACAAACACAGAGGCTGTAGCAATATTTTGGTTTAGTTAGCCAAAACAAAACCGCATATTTCCGGTTTCATCCAGTCATATTCGGACCAACTGGTGTGGAATTTGTATGCAATGGACCGAGAAAATCACAGGAAAAATGGTTTTGGAGAAAAGCAAAGTCTTTTCGTTAGGCAAGTTCATAAAATGCCATCTATACAAACAGAAATATCATGTTTGTTTGCCGCAGTTCCTCTAGCTTTCTCCCTAGAAAATACGAATGTGTAGAGCTGGTGTGTCCATGTGGAACCAATTAGTGTTTCCAAGCATAAAAAGAATGTTCCCTGTAAAAAAAACATTCAAAAAAATAAAATCCGTGGATAATATCAGGAATACACAAACACAGTTGCTGTACAAATATTTCGGTTTGAGTTAGCCAAAACAAAACCGGATATTTCCGGTTTCATCTAGTCATATCCGGACAAAGTGGTGTGGAATTGGTATGCAATGGACCGAGAAAATCACAGGAAAAATGGTTTTGGAGAAAAGCAAAGTCTTTTCGTTAGGCAAGTGCATAAAATGTCATCTATACAAACAGAAATATCATGTTTGTTTCCCGCCGTTCCTCTAGATTTCTCCCTAGAACAAACGAATGTGTAGAGCTGGTGTCTCCATGTGGAACCAAATAGTGTTTCCAAGCATAAAATTAAATGTTCCCTGAAAAAAAAAAGCATTCAAAAAATAAAGTCCGTGGATAATATCAGGAATGCACAAAGAGGCTGCAGCAATATCTGGGATTGAATTAGCCAAAATGAAACCGGATATTTCCGGTTTCATCCAGTCATATCCGGACAAAGTGGTGTGGAATTGGTATGCAATGGACCGAGAAAATCACAGTAAAAATGGTTTTGGAGAAAAGCAAAGTCTTTTCGTTAGGCAAGTGCATAAAATGTCATCTATACAAACAGAAATATCATGTTTGTTTGCCGCAGTTCCTCTAGCTTTCTCCCTAGAACAAACAAATGTGTAGAGCTGGTGTCTCCATGTGGAACCAATTAGTGTTTCCAAGCATAAAATGAAATGTTCCCTGAAAAAAAAAACATTCAAAAAAATAAAGTCCGTGGATAATATCAGGAATACACAAACACAGAGGCTGTAGCAATATTTCGGTTTGAGTTAGCCAAAACAAAACCGCATATTTCCGGTTTCATCCAGTCATATCCGGACAAAGCAGTGTGGAATTGGTATGCAGTGGACCGAGAAAATCACAGGAAAAATGGTTTTGGAGAAAAGCAAAGTCTTTTCGTTAGGCAAGTGCATAAAATGTCATCTAGACAAACAGAAATATCATGTTTGTTTGCCGCAGTTCCTCTAGCTTTCTCCCTAGAAAATACGAATGTGTAGAGCTGGTGTCTCCATGTGGAACCAATTAGTGTTTCTAAGCACAAAATTAAATGTTCCCTGAAAAAAAAAATTCAAAAAAATAAAGTCCGTGGATAATATCAGGAATACACAAACAAAGAGGCTGTAGCAATATCTGGGATTGAATTAGGCAAAACAAAACCGCATATTTCCGGTTTCATCCAGTCATATCCGGACAAAGTGGTGTGGAATTGGTATGCAATGGACCGAGAAAATCACAGGAAAAATGGTTTTGGAGAAAAGCAAAGTCTTTTCGTTAGGCAAGTGCATAAAATGTCATCAATACAAACAGAAATATCATGTTTGTTTGCCGCATTTCCTCTAGCATTCTCCCTAGAAAATACGAATGTGTAGAGCTGATGTCTCCGTGTGCACCAATTAGAGTTTCCAAGGACAAAGTTAAATGATCCCTGATAAAAAAAACCAAAACTATACAGTCCGTGGATAATATCAGGAATACACAAACACAGAGGCTGTAGCAATATTTCGGTTTGAGTTAGCCAAAACAAAACCGCATATTTCCGGTTTCATCCAGTCATATCCGGACAAAGTGGTGTGGAATTTGTATGCAATGGACCGAGAAAATCACAGGAAAAATGGTTTTGGAGAAAAGCAAAGTCTTTTCGTTAGGCAAGTTCATAAAATGCCATCTATACAAACAGAAATATCATGTTTGTTTGCCGCAGTTCCTCTAGCTTTCTCCCTAGAAAATACGAATGTGTAGAGCTGGTGTGTCCATGTGGAACCAATTAGTGATTCCAAGCATAAAATTAAATGTTCCCGGAAAAAAAAAAACATTCAAAAAAATACAGTCCGTGGATAATATCAGGAATACACAAACACAGAGGCTGTAGCAATATTTTGGTTTAGTTAGCCAAAACAAAACCGCATATTTCCGGTTTCATCCAGTCATATTCGGACCAACTGGTGTGGAATTTGTATGCAATGGACCGAGAAAATCACAGGAAAAATGGTTTTGGAGAAAAGCAAAGTCTTTTCGTTAGGCAAGTTCATAAAATGCCATCTATACAAACAGAAATATCATGTTTGTTTGCCGCAGTTCCTCTAGCTTTCTCCCTAGAAAATACGAATGTGTAGAGCTGGTGTGTCCATGTGGAACCAATTAGTGTTTCCAAGCATAAAATTAAATGTTCCCTGTAAAAAAAACATTCAAAAAATAAAGTCCGTGGATAATATCAGGAATACACAAACACAGAGGCTGTAGCAATATCTGGGATTTAATTAGCCAAAATGAAACCGGATATTTCCGGTTTCATCCAGTCATATCCGGACAAAGTGGTGTGGAATTCGTATGCAATGGACCGAGAAAATCACAGTAAAAATGGTTTTGGAGAAAAGCAAAGTCTTTTCGTTAGGCAAGTGCATCAAATGTCATCTAGACAAACAGAAATATCATGTTTGTTTGCCGCAGTTCCTCTAGCTTTCTCCCTAGAAAATACGAATGTGTAGAGCTGGTGTCTCCGTGTGCACCATTTAGAGTTTCCAAGGACAAAGTTAAATGATCCCTGATAAAAATAAACAAAACAATAAAGTCCGTGGATCATATCAGGAATACACAAACAAAGAGGCTGTAGCAATATCTGGGATTGAATTAGCCAAAAAGAAACCGGATATTTCCGGTTTCATGCAGTCATATTCGGACAAACTGGTGTGGAATTCGTATGCAATGGACCGAGAAAATCACAGGAAAATGGTTTTGGAGAAAAGCAAAGTCTTTTCGTTAGGCAAGTGCATCAAATGTCATCTACACAAACAGAAATATCATGTTTGTTTGCCGCAGTTCCTCTAGCTTTCTCCCTAGAACAAACAAATGTGTAGAGCTGGTGTGACCATGTGGAACCAATTAGTGTTTCCAAGCATAAAATTAAATGTTCCCTGAAAAAAAAAAACATTCAAAAAAATAAAGTCCGTGGATAATATCAGGAATACACAAACACAGAGGCTGTAGCAATATTTCGGTTTGAGTTAGCCAAAACAAAACCGGATATTTCCGGTTTCATCCAGTCATATCCGGACAAAGTGGTGTGGAATTCGTATGCAATGGACCGAGAAAATCACAGGAAAAATGGTTGTGGAGAAAAGCAAAGTCTTTTCGTTAGGCAAGTGCATAAAATGTCATCTATACAAACAGAAATATCATGTTTGTTTGCCGCAGTTCCTCTAGCTTTCTCCCTAAAACAAACAAATGTGTAGAGCTGGTGTCTCCATGTGGAACCAATTAGTGATTCCAAGCATAAAATTAAATGTTCCCGGAAAAAAAAAACATTCAAAAAAATACAGTCCGTGGATAATATCAGGAATACACAAACACAGAGGCTGTAGCAATATTTTGGTTTAGTTAGCCAAAACAAAACCGCATATTTCCGGTTTCATCCAGTCATATTCGGACCAACTGGTGTGGAATTTGTATGCAATGGACCGAGAAAATCACAGGAAAAATGGTTTTGGAGAAAAGCAAAGTCTTTTCGTTAGGCAAGTTCATAAAATGCCATCTATACAAACAGAAATATCATGTTTGTTTGCCGCAGTTCCTCTAGCTTTCTCCCTAGAAAATACGAATGTGTAGAGCTGGTGTGTCCATGTGGAACCAATTAGTGTTTCCAAGCATAAAATTAAATGTTCCCTGTTAAAAAAACATTCAAAAAAATAAAATCCGTGGATAATATCAGGAATACACAAACACAGTTGCTGTACAAATATTTCGGTTTGAGTTAGCCAAAACAAAACCGCATATTTCCGGTTTCATCCAGTCATATCCGGACAAAGTGGTGTGGAATTGGTATGCAGTGGACCGAGAAAATCACAGGAAAAATGGTTTTGGAGAAAAGCAAAGTCTTTTCGTTAGGCAAGTGCATAAAATGTCATCTAGACAAACAGAAATATCATGTTTGTTTGCCGCAGTTCCTCTAGCTTTCTCCCTAGAAAATACGAATGTGTAGATCTGGTGTGTCCATGTGGAACCAATTAGTGTTTCCAAGCATAAAATTAAATGTTCCCTGAAAAAAAAAACCTTCAAAAAAATTAAATCCGTGGATAATATCAGGAATACACAAACAAAGAGACTGTAGCAATATCTGGGATTGAATTAGCCAAAATGAAACCGGATATTTCCGGTTTAATCCAGTAATATCCGGACAAAGTGGTGTGGAATTCGTATGCAATGGACCGAGAAAATCACAGTAAAAATGGTTTCAGAGAAAAGCAAAGTCTTTTCGTTAGGCAAGTGCATAAAATGTCATCTACACAAACAGAAATATCATGTTTGTTTGCCGCAGTTCCTCTAGCTTTCTCCCTAGAAAATACGAATGTGTAGAGCTGGTGTCTCCATGTGGAACCAATTAGTGTTTCCAAGCATAAAATTAAATGTTCCCTGAAAAAAAAACATTCAAAAAAATAAAATCCGTGGATAATATCAGGAATACACAAACACAGATGCTGTAGCAATATTTCGGTTTGAGTTAGCCAAAACAAAACCGCATATTTCCGGTTTCATCCAGTCATATCCGGACAAAGTGGTGTGGAATTGGTATGCAATGGACCGAGAAAATCACAGGAAAAATGGTTTTGGAGAAAAGCAAAGTCTTTTCGTTAGGCAAGTGCATAAAATGTCATCAATACAAACAGAAATAACATGTTTGTTTGCCGCATTTCCTCTAGCATTCTCCCTAGAAAATACGAATGTGTAGAGCTGGTGTCTCCGTGTGCACCAATTAGAGTTTCCAAGGACAAAGTTAAATGATCCCTGATAAAAAAAACCAAAACTATACAGTCCGTGGATAATATCAGGAATACACAAACACAGAGGCTGTAGCAATATTTCGGTTTGAGTTAGCCAAAACAAAACCGGATATTTCCGGTTTCATCCAGTCATATCCGGACAAAGCAGTGTGGAATTGGTATGCAGTGGACCGAGAAAATCACAGGAAAAATGGTTTTGGAGAAAAGCAATGTCTTTTCATTAGGCAAGTGCATCAAATGTCATCTAGACAAACAGAAATATCATGTTTGTTTTCTTCCCGCAGTTCCTCTAGCTTTCTCCCTAGAACATAAAAATGTGTAGAGCTGGTGTCTCCATGTGGAACCAATTAGTGTTTCCAAGCATAAAATTAAATGTTCCCAGAAAAAAAACATTCAAAAAAATACAGTCCGTGGATAATATCAGGAATACACAAACACAGAGGCTGTAGCAATATTTCGGTTTGAGTTAGCCAAAACAAAACCGCAGATTTCCGGTTTCATCCAGTCATATCCGGACAAAGTGGTGTGGAATTTGTATGCAATGGACCGAGAAAATCACAGGAAAAATGGTTTTGGAGAAAAGCAAAGTCTTTTCGTTAGGCAAGTGCATAAAATGTCATCTATACAAACAGAAATATCATGTTTGTTTGCCACAGTTCCTCTAGATTTCTCCCTAGAAAATACGAATGTGTAGAGCTGGTGTCTCCGTGTGCACCAATTAGAGTTTCCAAGGACAAAGTTAAATGATCCCTGATAAAAAAAAAAAAAACAAAACAATAAAGTCCGTGGATAATATCAGGAATACACAAACACAGATGCTGTAGCAATATGTCGGTTTGAGTTAGCCAAAACGAAACCGGATATTTCCGGTTTCATCCAGTCATATCCGGACAAAGTGGTGTGGAATTGGTATGCAATGGACCGAGAAAATCACAGGAAAAATGGTTTTGGAGAAAAGCAAAGTCTTTTCGTTAGGCAAGTGCATAAAATGTCATCTATACACACAGAAATATCATGTTTGTTTGCCGCAGTTCCTCTAGATTTCTCCCTAGAACAAACAAATGTGTAGAGCTGGTGTCTCCATGTGGAACCAATTAGTGTTTCCAAGCATAAAATTTAATGTTCCCTGAAAAAAAAACATTCAAAAAAATAAAATCCGTGGATAATATCAGGAATACACAATCACAGAGACTGTAGCAATATCTGGGATTGAATTAGCCAAAACGAAACCGGATATTTCCGGTTTCATCCAGTCATATTCGGACCAACTCGTGTGGAATTCGTATGCAATGGACCGAGAAAATCACAGGAAAAATGGTTTTGGAGAAAAGCAAAGTCTTTTCGTTAGGCAAGTGCATAAAATGTCATCTATACAAACAGAAATATCATGTTTGTTTCCCGCCGTTCCTCTAGATTTCTCCCTAGAAAATTCGAATGTGTAGAGCTGGTGTCTCCATGTGGAACCAATTAGTGTTTCCAAGCATAAAATTTAATGTTCCCTGAAAAAAAAACATTCAAAAAAATAAAATCTGTGGATAATATCAGGAATACACAAACACAGATGCTGTAGCAATATTTCAGTTTGAGTTAGCCAAAACAAAACCGGATATTTCCGGTTTCATCTAGTCATATCCGGACAAAGTGGTGTGGAATTGGTATGCAATGAACCGAGAAAATCACAGTAAAAATGGTTTTGGAGAAAAGCAAAGTCTTTTCGTTAGGCAAGTGCATAAAATGTCATCTATACAAACAGAAATATCATGTTTGTTTGCCATAGTTCCTCTAGCTTTCTCCCTAGAACAAACGAATGTGTAGAGCTTGTGTCTCCATGTGGAACCAATTAGTGTTTCCAAGCATAAAATTAAATGTTCCCTGAAAAAAAAAAGCATTCAAAAAATAAAGTCCGTGGATAATATCAGGAATGCACAAAGAGGCTGCAGCAATATCTGGGATTGAATTAGCCAAAACGAAACCGGATATTTCCGGTTTCATCCAGTCATATCCGGACAAAGTGGTGTGGAATTCGTATGCAATGGACCGAGAAAATCACAGTAAAAATGGTTTTGGAGAAAAGCAAAGTCTTTTCGTTAGGCAAGTGCATAAAATGTCATCTATACAAACAGAAATATCATGTTTGTTTGCCGCAGTTCCTCTAGCTTTCTCCCTAGAACAAACAAATGTGTAGAGCTGGTGTCTCCATGTGGAACCAATTAGTGTTTCCAAGCATAAAATGAAATGTTCCCTGAAAAAAAAAACATTCAAAAAAATAAAATCCGTGGATAATATCAGGAATACACAAACACAGAGGCTGTAGCAATATTTCGGTTTGAGTTAGCCAAAACAAAACCGCATATTTCCGGTTTCATCCAGTCATATCCGGACAAAGTGGTGTGGAATTGGTATGCAGTGGACCGAGAAAATCACAGGAAAAATGGTTTTGGAGAAAAGCAAAGTCTTTTCGTTAGGCAAGTGCATCAAATGTCATCTAGACAAACAGAAATATCATGTTTGTTTGCCGCAGTTCCTCTAGCTTTCTCCCTAGAAAATACGAATGTGTAGATCTGGTGTGTCCATGTGGAACCAATTAGTGTTTCCAAGCATAAAATTAAATGTTCCCTGAAAAAAAAACCTTCAAAAAAATAAAGTCCGTGGATAATATCAGGAATACACAAACAAAGAGACTGTAGCAATATCTGGGATTGAATTAGCCAAAATGAAACCGGATATTTCCGGTTTAATCCAGTAATATCCGGACAAAGTGGTGTGGAATTCGTATGCAATGGACCGAGAAAATCACAGTAAAAATGGTTTCAGAGAAAAGCAAAGTCTTTTCCTTAGGCAAGTGCATAAAATGTCATCTACACAAACAGAAATATCATGTTTGTTTGCCGCAGTTCCTCTAGCTTTCTCCCTAGAAAATACGAATGTGTAGAGCTGGTGTCTCCATGTGGAACCAATTAGTGTTTCCAAGCATAAAATTAAATGTTCCCTGAAAAAAAAACATTCAAAAAAATAAAATCCGTGGATAATATCAGGAATACACAAACACAGATGCTGTACAAATATTTCGGTTTGAGTTAGCCAAAACAAAACCGCATATTTCCGGTTTCATCCAGTCATATCCGGACAAAGTGGTGTGGAATTGGTATGCAATGGACCGAGAAAATCACAGGAAAAATGGTTTTGGAGAAAAGCAAAGTCTTTTCGTTAGGCAAGTGCATAAAATGTCATCAATACAAACAGAAATAACATGTTTGTTTGCCGCATTTCCTCTAGCATTCTCCCTAGAAAATACGAATGTGTAGAGCTGGTGTCTCCGTGTGCACCAATTAGAGTTTCCAAGGACAAAGTTAAATGATCCCTGATAAAAAAAACCAAAACTATACAGTCCGTGGATAATATCAGGAATACACAAACACAGAGGCTGTAGCAATATTTCGGTTTGAGTTAGCCAAAACAAAACCGGATATTTCCGGTTTCATCCAGTCATATCCGGACAAAGCAGTGTGGAATTGGTATGCAGTGGACCGAGAAAATCACAGGAAAAATGGTTTTGGAGAAAAGCAATGTCTTTTCATTAGGCAAGTGCATCAAATGTCATCTATACAAACAGAAATATCATGTTTGTTTTCTTCCCGCAGTTCCTCTAGCTTTCTCCCTAGAACATAAAAATGTGTAGAGCTGGTGTCTCCATGTGGAACCAATTAGTGTTTCCAAGCATAAAATTAAATGTTCCCAGAAAAAAAACATTCAAAAAAATACAGTCCATGGATAATATCAGGAATACACAAACACAGAGGCTGTAGCAATATTTCGGTTTGAGTTAGCCAAAACAAAACCGCATATTTCCGGTTTCATCCAGTCATATCCGGACAAAGTGGTGTGGAATTTGTATGCAATGGACCGAGAAAATCACAGGAAAAATGGTTTTGGAGAAAAGCAAAGTCTTTTCGTTAGGCAAGTGCATAAAATGTCATCTATACAAACAGAAATATCATGTTTGTTTGCCACAGTTACTCTAGATTTCTCCCTAGAAAATACGAATGTGTAGAGCTGGTGTCTCCGTGTGCACCAATTAGAGTTTCCAAGGACAAAGTTAAATGATCCCTGATAAAAAAAAAAAACAAAACAATAAAGTCCGTGGATAATATCAGGAATACACAAACACAGATGCTGTAGCAATATGTCGGTTTGAGTTAGCCAAAACGAAACCGGATATTTCCGGTTTCATCCAGTCATATCCGGACAAACTGGTGTGGAATTGGTATGCAATGGACCGAGAAAATCACAGGAAAAATGGTTTTGGAGAAAAGCAAAGTCTTTTCGTTAGGCAAGTGCATAAAATGTCATCTATACACACAGAAATATCATGTTTGTTTGCCGCAGTTCCTCTAGATTTCTCCCTAGAACAAACAAATGTGTAGAGCTGGTGTCTCCATGTGGAACCAATTAGTGTTTCCAAGCATAAAATTTAATGTTCCCTGAAAAAAAAACATTCAAAAAAATAAAATCCGTGGATAATATCAGGAATACACAAACAAAGAGACTGTAGCAATATCTGGGATTGAATTAGCCAAAACGAAACCGGATATTTCCGGTTTCATCCAGTCATATTCGGACCAACTGGTGTGGAATTCGTATGCAATGGACCGAGAAAATCACAGGAAAAATGGTTTTGGAGAAAAGCAAAGTCTTTTCGTTAGGCAAGTGCATAAAATGTCATCTATACAAACAGAAATATCATGTTTGTTTGCCGCAGTTCCTCTAGCTTTCTCCCTAGAAAATACGAATGTGTAGAGCTTGTGTCTCCATGTGGAACCAATTAGTGTTTCCAAGCATAAAATTAAATGTTCCCAGAAAAAAAAAAAACATTCAAAAAATACAGTCCGTGGATAATATCAGGAATACACAAACACAGAGGCTGTAGCAATATTTCGGTTTGAGTTAGCCAAAAGAAAACCGGATATTTCCGGTTTCATCCAGTCATATCCGGACAAACTGGTGTGGAATTTGTATGCAATGGACCGAGAAAATCACAGGAAAAATGGTTTTGGAGAAAAGCAAAGTCTTTTCGTTAGGCAAGTGCATAAAATGTCATCTATACCAACAGAAATATCATGTTTGTTTGCCACAGTTCCTCTAGCTTTCTCCCTAGAACAAACAAATGTGTAGAGCTGGTGTCTCCATGTGGAACCAATTAGTGTTTCCAAGCATAAAATGAAATGTTCCCTGAAAAAAAAAACATTCAAAAAAATAAAGTCCGTGGATAATATCAGGAATACACAAACACAGAGGCTGTAGCAATATTTCGGTTTGAGTTAGCCAAAACAAAACCGCATATTTCCGGTTTCATCCAGTCATATCCGGACAAAGTGGTGTGGAATTGGTATGCAGTGGACCGAGAAAATCACAGGAAAAATGGTTTTGGAGAAAAGCAAAGTCTTTTCGTTAGGCAAGTGCATAAAATGTCATCTAGACAAACAGAAATATCATGTTTGTTTGCCGCAGTTCCTCTAGCTTTCTCCCTAGAAAATACGAATGTGTAGATCTGGTGTGTCCATGTGGAACCAATTAGTGTTTCCAAGCATAAAATTAAATGTTCCCTGAAAAAAAAACCTTCAAAAAAATAAAGTCCGTGGATAATATCAGGAATACACAAACAAAGAGACTGTAGCAATATCTGGGATTGAATTAGCCAAAATGAAACCGGATATTTCCGGTTTAATCCAGTAATATCCGGACAAAGTGGTGTGGAATTCGTATGCAATGGACCGAGAAAATCACAGTAAAAATGGTTTCAGAGAAAAGCAAAGTCTTTTCCTTAGGCAAGTGCATAAAATGTCATCTACACAAACAGAAATATCATGTTTGTTTGCCGCAGTTCCTCTAGCTTTCTCCCTAGAAAATACGAATGTGTAAAGCTGGTGTCTCCATGTGGAACCAATTAGTGTTTCCAAGCATAAAATTAAATGTTCCCTGAAAAAAAAACATTCAAAAAAATAAAATCCGTGGATAATATCAGGAATACACAAACACAGATGCTGTACAAATATTTCGGTTTGAGTTAGCCAAAACAAAACCGCATATTTCCGGTTTCATCCAGTCATATCCGGACAAAGTGGTGTGGAATTGGTATGCAATGGACCGAGAAAATCACAGGAAAAATGGTTTTGGAGAAAAGCAAAGTCTTTTCGTTAGGCAAGTGCATAAAATGTCATCTATACAAACAGAAATAACATGTTTGTTTGCCGCATTTCCTCTAGCATTCTCCCTAGAAAATACGAATGTGTAGAGCTGGTGTCTCCGTGTGCACCAATTAGAGTTTCCAAGGACAAAGTTAAATGATCCCTGATAAAAAAAACCAAAACTATACAGTCCGTGGATAATATCAGGAATACACAAACACAGAGGCTGTAGCAATATTTCGGTTTGAGTTAGCCAAAACAAAACCGGATATTTCCGGTTTCATCCAGTCATATCCGGACAAAGCAGTGTGGAATTTGTATGCAGTGGACCGAGAAAATCACAGGAAAAATGGTTTTGGAGAAAAGCAATGTCTTTTCATTAGGCAAGTGCATCAAATGTCATCTATACAAACAGAAATATCATGTTTGTTTTCTTCCCGCAGTTCCTCTAGCTTTCTCCCTAGAACATAAAAATGTGTAGAGCTGGTGTCTCCATGTGGAACCAATTAGTGTTTCCAAGCATAAAATTAAATGTTCCCAGAAAAAAAACATTCAAAAAAATACAGTCCGTGGATAATATCAGGAATACACAAACACAGAGGCTGTAGCAATATTTCGGTTTGAGTTAGCCAAAACAAAACCGCAGATTTCCGGTTTCATCCAGTCATATCCAGACAAAGTGGTGTGGAATTTGTATGCAATGGACCGAGAAAATCACAGGAAAAATGGTTTTGGAGAAAAGCAAAGTCTTTTCGTTAGGCAAGTGCATAAAATGTCATCTATACAAACAGAAATATCATGTTTGTTTGCCACAGTTCCTCTAGATTTCTCCCTAGAAAATACAAATGTGTAGAGCTGGTGTCTCCGTGTGCACCAATTAGAGTTTCCAAGGACAAAGTTAAATGATCCCTGATAAAAAAAAAAAAAAAAACAATAAAGTCCGTGGATAATATCAGGAATACACAAACACAGATGCTGTAGCAATATGTCGGTTTGAGTTAGCCAAAACAAAACCGGATATTTCCGGTTTCATCCAGTCATATCCGGACAAAGTGGTGTGGAATTGGTATGCAATGGACCGAGAAAATCACAGGAAAAATGGTTTTGGAGAAAAGCAAAGTCTTTTCGTTAGGCAAGTGCATAAAATGTCATCTATACACACAGAAATATCATGTTTGTTTGCCGCAGTTCCTCTAGATTTCTCCCTAGAACAAACAAATGTGTAGAGCTGGTGTCTCCATGTGGAACCAATTAGTGTTTCCAAGCATAAAATTTAATGTTCCCTGAAAAAAAAACATTCAAAAAAATAAAATCCGTGGATAATATCAGGAATACACAAACAAAGAGACTGTAGCAATATCTGGGATTGAATTAGCCAAAACGAAACCGGATATTTCCGGTTTCATCTAGTCATATTCGGACCAACTGGTGTGGAATTCGTATGCAATGGACCGAGAAAATCACAGGAAAAATGGTTTTGGAGAAAAGCAAAGTCTTTTCGTTAGGCAAGTGCATAAAATGTCATCTATACAAACAGAAATATCATGTTTGTTTGCCGCAGTTCCTCTAGCTTTCTCCCTAGAAAATACGAATGTGTAGAGCTGGTGTCTCCATGTGGAACCAATTAGTGTTTCCAAGCATAAAATTAAATGTTCCCAGAAAAAAAAAACATTCAAAAAATACAGTCCGTGGATAATATCAGGAATACACAAACACAGAGGCTGTAGCAATATTTCGGTTTGAGTTAGCCAAAACAAAACCGGATATTTCCGGTTTCATCCAGTCATATCCGGACAAAGTAGTGTGGAATTGGTATGCAGTGGACCGAGAAAATCACAGGAAAAATGGTTTTGGAGAAAAGCAAAGTCTTTTCGTTAGGCAAGTGCATAAAATGTCATCTATACAAACAGAAATATCATGTTTGTTTGCCGCAGTTCCTCTAGATTTCTCCCTAGAAAATACGAATGTGTAGAGCTGGTGTCTCCATGTGGAACCAATTAGTGTTTCCAAGCATAAAATTTAATGTTCCCTGAAAAAAAAAACATTCAAAAAAATAAAATCCGTGGATAATATCAGGAATACACAAACAAAGAGGCTGTAGCAATATCTGGGATTGAATTAGGCAAAACGAATCCGGATATTTCCGGTTTAATCCAGTCATATCCGGACAAAGTGGTGTGGAATTCGTATGCAATGGACCGAGAAAATCACAGGAAAAATGGTTTCGGAGAAAAGCAAAGTCTTTTCGTTAGGCAAGTGCATAAAATGTCATCTATACAAACAGAAATAGCATGTTTGTTTGCCGCAGTTCCTCTAGCTTTCTCCATAGAACAAACGAATGTGTAGAGCTCGTGTCTCCATGTGGAACCAATTAGTGTTTCCAAGCATAAAATGAAATGTTCCCTGAAAAAAAAAAAGCATTCAAAAAATAAAGTCAGTGGATAATATCAGGAATACACAAACACAGATGCTGTAGCAATATTTCGGTATGAGTTAGCCAAAACAAAACCGGAAATTTCTGGTTTCATCCAGTCATATCCGGACAAAGTGGTGTGGAATTGGTATGCAATGGACCGAGAAAATCACAGGAAAAATGGTTTTGGAGAAAAGCAAAGTATTTTCGTTAGGCAAGTGCATCAAATGTCATCTATACAAACAGAAATATCATGTTTGTTTGCCGCAGTTCCTCTAGCTTTCTCCCTAGAAAATACGAATGTGTAGAGCTGGTGTCTCCATGTGGAACCAATTAGTGTTTCCAAGCATAAAATTAAATGTTCCCTGAAAAAAAAAAACATTCAAAAAAATAAAATCCGTGGATAATATCAGGAATACACAAACACAGATTCTGTAGCAATACTTCGGTTTGAGTTAGCCAAAACAAAACTGGATACTTCCGGTTTCATTCAGTCATATCCGGACAAAGTGGTGTGGAATTCGTATGCAATGGACTGAGAAAATCACAGTATATATGGTTTTGGAGAAAAGCAAAGTATTTTCGTTAGGCAAGTGCATAAAATGTCATCTATACAAACAGAAATATCATGTTTGTTTTTTTCCCGCAGTTCCTCTAGCTTTCTCCCTAGAACATAAAAATGTGTAGAGCTGGTGTCTCCATGTGGAACGAATTAGTGTTTCCAAGCATAAAATTAAATGTTCCCTGAAAAAAAAAACATTCAAAAAAATAAAGTCCGTGGATAATATCAGGAATACACAAACACAGAGGCTATAGCAATATTTCAGTTTGAGTTAGCCAAAACAAAACCGCATATTTCCGGTTTCATCCAGTCATATCCGGACAAAGTGGTGTGGAATTTGTATGCAATGGACCGAGAGAATCACAGGAAAAATGGTTTTGGAGAAAAGCAAAGTCTTTTCGTTAGGCAAGTGCATAAAATGTCATCTATACAAACAGAAATATCATGTTTGTTTGCCGCAGTTCCTCTAGCTTTCTCCCTAGAAAATACGAATGTGTAGAGCTGGTGTCTCCGTGTGCACCAATTAGAGTATCTAAGGACAAAGTTAAATGATCCCTGATAAAAAAAAACAAAACAATAAAGTCCGTGGATAATATCAGGAATACACAAACACAGAGGCTGTACAAATATTTCGGTTTGAGTTAGCCAAAACAAAACCGGATATTTCCGGTTTCATCCAGTCATATCCGGACAAAGTGGTGTGGAATTATTATGCAATGGACCGAGAAGATCACAGGAAAAATGGTTTTGGAGAAAAGCAAAGTCTTTTCGTTAGGCAAGTGCATAAAATGTCATCTATACAAACAGAAATATCATGTTTGTTTGCCGCAGTTCCTCTAGATTTCTCCCTAGAACAAACAAATGTGTAGAGCTCCTGTCTCCATGTGGAACCAATTAGTGTTTCCAAGCATAAAATTTAATGTTCCCTAAAAAAAAAACATTCAAAAAAATAAAGTCCGTGGATAATATCAGGAATACACAAACACAGAGGCTGTAGCTATATCTGGGATTGAATTAGCCAAAACGCAACCGGATATTTCCGGTTTCATCCAGTCATATTCAGACCAACTGGTGTGGAATTCGTATGCAATGGACCGAGAAAATCACAGGAAAAATGGTTTTGGAGAAAAGCAAAGTCTTTTCGTTAGGCAAGTGCATAAAATGTCATCTATACAAACAGAAATAGCATGTTTGTTTGCTGCAGTTCCTCTAGATTTCTCCCTAAAACATAAAAATGTGTACAACTGGTGTCTCCATGTGGAACCAATTAGTGTTTCCAAGCATAAAATTAAATGTTCCCTGAAAAAAAAAACCTTCAAAAAAATAAAGTCCATGGATAATATCAGGAATACACAAACAAAGAGGCTGTAGCAATATCTTGGATTGAATTAGCCAAAACGAAACCGGATATTTCCGGTTTAATCCAGTCATATTCGGACCAACTGGTGTGGAATTCGTATGCAATGGACCGAGAAAATCACAGGAAAAATGGTTTTGGAGAAAAGCAAAGTCTTTTCGTTAGGCAAGTGCATAAATTGTCATCCATACAAACAGAAATATCATGTTTGTTTGCCGCAGTTCCTCTAGCTTTCTCCCTAGAACAAACAAATGTGTAGAGCTGGTGTCTCCATGTGGAACCAATTAGTGTTTCCAAGCATAAAATTAAATATTCCCAGAAAAAAAAAACATTCAAAAAAATAAAGTCCGTGGATAATATCAGGAATACACAAACACAGAGGCTGTACAAATATTTCGGTTTGAGTTAGCCAAAACAAAACCAGATATTTCCGGTTTCATCCAGTCATATCCGGACAAAGTGGTGTGGAATTGGTATGCAATGGACCGAGAAAATCACAGGAAAAATGGTTTTGGAGAAAAGCAAAATCTTTTCGTTAGGCAAGTGCATAAAATGTCATCTATACAAACAGAAATATCATGTTTGTTTGCCGCAGTTCCTCTAGCTTTCTCCCTAGAACAAACAAATGTGTAGAGCTGGTGTCTCCATGTGGAACCAATTAGTGTTTCCAAGCATAAAATTAAATGTTCCCTGAAAAAAAAAACATTCAAAAAAATAAAATCCGTGGATAATATCAGGAATACACCAACCCAGATGCTGTACAAATATTTCGGTTTGAGTTAGCCAAAACAAAACCAGATATTTCCGGTTTCATCCAGTCATATCCGGACAAAGTGGTGTGGAATTGGTATGCAATGGACCGAGAAAATCACAGGAAAAATGGTTTTGGAGAAAAGCAAAGTCTTTTCGTTAGGCAAGTGCATAAATTGTCATTTAGACAAACAGAAATATCATGATTGTTTGCCGCAGTTCCTCTAGATTTCTCCCTAGAAAATAGGAATGTGTAGAGCTGGTGTGTCCATGTGGGACCAATTAGTGTTTCCAAGCATAAAATTAAATGTTCCCTGAAAAAAAAATTCAAAAAAATAAAATCCGTGGATAATATCAGGAATACACAAACACAGATGCTGTAGCAATATTTCGGTTTGAGTTAGCCAAAACAAAACCGGATATTTCCGGTTTCATCCAGTCATATCCGGACAAAGTGGTGTGGAATTCGTATGCAATGGACCGAGAAAATCACAAGAAAAATAGTTTTGCAGAAAAGCAAAGTCTTTTCGTTAGGCAAGTGCATAAAATGTCATCTATACAAACAGAAATATCATGTTTGTTTGCCGCAGTTCCTCTAGCTTTCTTTAGAACATAAAAATGTGTAGAGCTGGTGTCTCCATGTGGAACCAATTAGTGTTTCCAAGCATAAAATTAAATGTTCCCTGAAAAAAAAACATTCAAAAAATAAAGTCCGTGGATAATATCACGAATACACAAACAAAGAGGCTGTAGCAATATCTGGGATTGAATTAGCCAAAATGAAACCGGATATTTCCGGTTTCATCCAGTCATATCCGGACATAGTGGTGTGGAATTCGTATGGAATGGACCGAGAAAATCACAGTAAAAATGGTTTTGGAGAAAAGCAAAGTCTTTTCGTTAGGCAAGTGCATAAAATGTCATTTAGACAAACAGAAATATCAAGTTTGTTTGCCGCAGTTCCTCTAGCTTTCTCCCTAGAACAAACAAATGTGTAGAGCTGGTGTCTCCATGTGGAACCAATTATTGTTTCCAAGCATAAAATTAAATGTTCTCAGAAAAAAAAAACATTCAAAAAAATAAAATCCGTGGATAATATCAGGAATACACAAACACAGATTCTGTAGCAATATTTCGGTTTGAGTTAGCCAAAACAAAACCAGATAGTTCCGGTTTCATCCAGTCATATCCGGACAAAGTGGTGTGGAATTTGTATGCAGTGGACCGAGAAAATCACAGGAAAAATGGTTTTGGAGAAAAGCAAAGTCTTTTCATTAGGCAAGTGCATAAAATGTCATCTAGACAAACAGAAATATCATGTTTGTTTGCCGCAGTTCCTCTAGCTTTCTCCCTAGAACAAACAAATGTGTAGAGCTGGTGTCTCCATGTGGAACCAATTAGTGTTTCCAAGCATAAAATTAAATGTTCCCTGAAAAAAAAACATTCAAAAAAATAAAATCCGTGGATAATATCAGGAATACACCAACACAGATGCTGTACAAATATTTCGGTTTTAGTTAGCCAAAACAAAACCAGATATTTCCGGTTTCATCCAGTCATATCCGGACAAAGTAGTGTGGAATTCGTATGCAATGGACCGAGAAAATCACAGGAAATATGGTTTTGGAGAAAAGCAAAGTCTTTTCGTTAGGCAAGTGCATAAAATGTCATCTATACAAACAGAAATATCATGTTTGTTTGCCGCAGTTCCTCTAGCTTTCTCCCTAGAAAATACGAATGTGTAGAGCTGGTGTCTCCATGTGGAACCAATTAGTGTTTCCAAGCATAAAATTAAATGTTCCCTGAAAAAAAAAACCTTCAAAAAAATAAAGTCCGTGGATAATATCAGGAATACACAAACAAAGAGGCTGTAGCAATATCTGGGATTGAATTAGCCAAAATGAAACCGGATATTTCCGGTTTCATCCAGTCATATCCGGACAAAGTGGTGTGGAATTCGTATGCAAAGGACCGAGAAAATCACAGGAAAAATTGTTTTGGAGAAAAGCACAGTCTTTTCGTTAGGCAAGTGCATAAAATGTCATCTAGACAAACAGAAATATCATGTTTGTTTGCCGCAGTTCCACTAGCTTTCTCCCTAGAACAAACAAATGTGTAGAGCTGGTGTCTCCATGTGGAACCAATTAGTGTTTCCAAGCATAAAATTAAATGTTCCCTGAAAAAAAAAACATTCAAAAAATAAAATCCGTGGATAATATCAGGAATACACAAACACAGATGCTGTAGCAATATGTCGGTTTGAGTTAGCCAAAACAAAACCAGATATTTCCGGTTTCATCCAGTCATATCCGGACAAAGTGGTGTGGAATTGGTATGCAATGGACCGAGAAAATCACAGGAAAAATGGTTTTGGAGAAAAGCAAAGTCTTTTCGTTAGGCAAGTGCATCAAATGTCATCTATACAAACAGAAATATCATGTTTGTTTGCCGCAGTTCCTCTAGCTTTCTCCCTAGAAAATACGAATGTGTAGAGCTGGTGTCTCCGTGTGCACCAATTAGAGTTTCCAAGGACAAAGTTAAATGTTCCCTGATATAAAAAAACAAAACAATAAAGTCCGTGGATAATATCAGGAATACACAAACACAGATGCTGTAGCAATATTTCGGTTTGAGTTAGCCAAAACAAAACCGCATATATCCGGTTTCATCCAGTCATATCCGGACAAAGTGGTGTGGAATTGCTATGCAATGGACCGAGGAAATCACAGTAAAAATGGTTTTGGAGAAAAGCAAAGTCTTTTCGTTAGGCAAGTGCATAAAATGTCATCTATACAAACAGAAATATCATGTTTGTTTGCCGCAGTTCCTCTAGCTTTCTCCCTAGAAAATACGAATGTGTAGAGCTGGTGTCTCCGTGTGCACCAATTAGAGTTTCCAAGGACAAAGTTAAATGTTCCCTGATATAAAAAAACAAAACAATAAAGTCCGTGGATAATATCAGGAATACACAAACACAGATGCTGTAGCAATATTTCGGTTTGAGTTAGCCAAAACAAAACCGCATATATCCGGTTTCATCCAGTCATATCCGGACAAAGTGGTGTGGAATTGCTATGCAATGGACCGAGGAAATCACAGTAAAAATGGTTTTGGAGAAAAGCAAAGTCTTTTCGTTAGGCAAGTGCATAAAATGTCATCTATACAAACAGAAATATCATGTTTGTTTGCCACAGTTCCTCTAGCTTTCTCCCTAGAAAATACGAATGTGTAGAGCTGGTGTCTCCATGTGGAACCAATTAGTGTTTCCAAGCATAAAATTTAATGTTCCCTGAAAAAAAAAAAACATTCAAAAAAATAAAGTCCGTGGATAATAACACGAATACAAAAACAAAGAGGCTGTAGCAATATCTGGGATTGAAATAGCCAAAACGAAACCGGATATTTCCGGTTTCATCCAGTCATATCCGGACAAAGTGGTGTGGAATTCGTATGCAATGGACCGAGAAAATCACAGGAAAAATGGTTTTGGAAAAAGCAAAGTCTTTTCGTTAGGCAAGTGCATAAAATGTCATCTATACAAACAGAAATATCATGTTTGTTTGCCGCAGTTCCTCTAGCTTTCTCCATAGAACAAACGAATGTGTAGAGATCGTGTCTTCATGTGGAACCAATTAGTGTTTCCAAGCATAAAATGAAATGTTCCCTGAAAAAAAAATATTCAAAAAAATAAAGTCCGTGGATCATATCAGGAATACACAAACAAAGAGGCTGTAGCAATATTTCGGTTTGAGTTAGCCAAAACAAAACCGCAGATTTCCGGTTTCATCCAGTCATATCCGGACAAACTGGTGTGGAATTCGTATGCAATGGACCGAGTAAATCACAGTAAAAATGGTTTTGGAGAAAAGCAAAGTCTTTTCGTTAGGCAAGTGCATAAATTGTCATCTAGAAAACAGAAATATCATGATTGTTTGCCGCAGTTCCTCTAGATTTCTCCCTAGAAAATAGGAATGTGTAGAGCTGGTGTGTCCATGTGGGACCAATTAGTGTTTCCAAGCATAAAATTAAATGTTCCCTGATTAAAAAAACATTCAAAAAAATAAAATCCGTGGATAATATCAGGAATACACAAACACAGATGCTGTACAAATATTTCGGTTTGAGTTAGCCAAAACAAAACCGGATATTTCCGGTTTCATCCAGTCATATCCGGACAAAGTGGTGTGGAATTGTTATGCAATGGACCGAGAAAATCACATTAAAAATGGTTTTGGAGAAAAGCAAAGTCTTTTCGTTAGGCAAGTGCATAAAATGTCATCTATACAAACAGAAATATCATGTTTGTTTGCCGCAGTTCCTCTAGCTTTCTCCCTAGAACAAACAAATGTGTAGAGCTGGTGTCTCCATGTGGAACCAATTAGTGTTTCCAAGCATAAAATTAAATGTTCCCTGAAAAAAAAAACATTCAAAAAAATAAAATCCGTGGATAATATCAGGAATACACCAACACAGATGCTGTACAAATATTTCGGTTTGAGTTAGCCAAAACAAAACCAGATATTTCCGGTTTCATCCAGTCATATCCGGACAAAGTGGTGTGGAATTGGTATGCAATGGACCGAGAAAATCACAGGAAAAATGGTTTTGGAGAAAAGCAAAGTATTTTCGTTAGGCAAGTGCATAAAATGTCATCTATACAAACAGAAATATCATGTTTGTTTGCCGCAGTTCCTCTAGCTTTCTCCCTAGAAAATACGAATGTGTAGAGCTGGTGTCTCCGTGTGCACCAATTAGAGTTTCCAAGGACAAAGTTAAATGATCCCTGATAAAAAAAAAACAAAACAATAAAGTCCGTGGATAATATCACGAATACACAAACAAAGAGGCTGTAGCAATATCTGGGATTGAATTAGCCAAAACGAAACCGGATATTTCCGGTTTCATCCAGTCATATTCGGACCAACTGGTGTGGAATTCGTATGCAATGGACCGAGAAAATCACAGGAAAAATGGTTTTGGAGAAAAGCAAAGTCTTTTCGTTAGGCAAGTGCATAAAATGTCATCTAGACAAACAGAAATATCATGTTTGTTTGCCGCAGTTCCTCTAGCTTTCTCCATAGAACAAACGAATGTGTAGAGATCGTGTCTTCATGTGGAACCAATTAGTGTTTCCAAGCATAAAATTAAATATTCCCAGAAAAAAAAAAACATTCAAAAAAATAAAGTCCGTGGATAATATCAGGAATACACAAACACAGAGGCTGTAGCAATATTTCGGTTTGAGTTAGCCAAAACAAAACCGCATATTTCCGGTTTCATCCAGTCATATCCGGACAAAGTGGTGTGGAATTGGTATGCAATGGACCGAGAAAATCACAGGAAAAATGGTTTTGGAGAAAAGCAAAGTCTTTTCGTTAGGCAAGTGCATAAATTGTCATTTAGACAAACAGAAATATCATGATTGTTTGCCGCAGTTCCTCTAGATTTCTCCCTAGAAAATAGGAATGTGTAGAGCTGGTGTGTCCATGTGGGACCAATTAGTGTTTCCAAGCATAAAATTAAATGTTCCCTGAAAAAAAAATTCAAAAAAATAAAATCCGTGGATAATATCAGGAATACACAAACACAGATGCTGTAGCAATATTTCGGTTTGAGTTAGCCAAAACAAAACCGGATATTTCCGGTTTCATCCAGTCATATCCGGACAAAGTGGTGTGGAATTCGTATGCAATGGACCGAGAAAATCACAAGAAAAATAGTTTTGCAGAAAAGCAAAGTCTTTTCGTTAGGCAAGTGCATAAAATGTCATCTATACAAACAGAAATATCATGTTTGTTTGCCGCAGTTCCTCTAGCTTTCTTTAGAACATAAAAATGTGTAGAGCTGGTGTCTCCGTGTGGAACCAATTAGTGTTTCCAAGCATAAAATTAAATGTTCCCTGAAAAAAAAAACATTCAAAAAATAAAGTCCGTGGATAATATCACGAATACACAAACAAAGAGGCTGTAGCAATATCTGGGATTGAATTAGCCAAAATGAAACCGGATATTTCCGGTTTCATCCAGTCATATCCGGACATAGTGGTGTGGAATTCGTATGCAATGGACCGAGAAAATCACAGTAAAAATGGTTTTGGAGAAAAGCAAAGTCTTTTCGTTAGGCAAGTGCATAAAATGTCATTTAGACAAACAGAAATATCAAGTTTGTTTGCCGCAGTTCCTCTAGCTTTCTCCCTAGAACAAACAAATGTGTAGAGCTGGTGTCTCCATGTGGAACCAATTATTGTTTCCAAGCATAAAATTAAATGTTCTCAGAAAAAAAAACATTCAAAAAAATAAAATCCGTGGATAATATCAGGAATACACAAACACAGATTCTGTAGCAATATTTCGGTTTGAGTTAGCCAAAACAAAACCAGATAGTTCCGGTTTCATCCAGTCATATCCGGACAAAGTGGTGTGGAATTTGTATGCAGTGGACCGAGAAAATCACAGGAAAAATGGTTTTGGAGAAAAGCAAAGTCTTTTCATTAGGCAAGTGCATAAAATGTCATCTAGACAAACAGAAATATCATGTTTGTTTGCCGCAGTTCCTCTAGCTTTCTCCCTAGAACAAACAAATGTGTAGAGCTGGTGTCTCCATGTGGAACCAATTAGTGTTTCCAAGCATAAAATTAAATGTTCCCTGAAAAAAAAAAACATTCAAAAAAATAAAATCCGTGGATAATATCAGGAATACACCAACACAGATGCTGTACAAATATTTCGGTTTTAGTTAGCCAAAACAAAACCAGATATTTCCGGTTTCATCCAGTCATATCCGGACAAAGTAGTGTGGAATTTGTATGCAAAGGACCGAGAAAATCACAGGAAAATGGTTTTGGAGAAAAGCAAAGTCTTTTCGTTAGGCAAGTGCATCAAATGTCATCTAGACAAACAGAAATATCATGTTTGTTTGCCGCAGTTCCTCTTGCTTTCTCCCTAGAAAATACGAATGTGTAGAGCTGGTGTCTCCAAGTGGAACCAATTAGTGTTTCTAAGCACAAAATTAAATGTTCCCTGAAATAAAATCATAACCATAAAGTCCGTGGATAATATCAGGAATACACAAACAAAGAGGCTGTAGTAATATTTGGGATTGAATTATCGAAAAATACCCGAATACTTCCGGTTTCATCCAGTCATATGCGGAGAAAGTGGTGTGGAATTCGTATGCAATGGATGCAGTAAATCACAGCAAAAATGGTTTTGGAGGAAAGCAAAGTCTTTTCGTTAGGCAAGTGCATAAAAGTCATCTAGACAAACAGAAATATCATGTTTGTTTGCCGCAGTTCCTCTACTTTCTCCCTAGAAAATACGAATGTGTAGAGCTGGTGTCTCCATGTGGAACCTATTAGTGTTTCCAAGCATAAATTTAAAAGTTCCATGAATAAAAAAAAAACATTCCAAAAAATAAAGTCCGTGGATAATATCAGGAATACACAAACACAGAGGCTGTAGCAATATTTCGGTTTGAGTTAGCTAAAACAAAAATGGATATTTCCGGTTTCATCCAGTCATATCCGGACAAACTGGTGTGGAATTTGTATGCAATGGACCGAGAAAATCACAGTAAAAATGGTTTTGGAGAAAAGCAAAGTCTTTTCGTTAGGGAAGTGCATAAAATGTCATCTATACAAACAGAAATATCATGTTTGTTTGCCGCAGTTCCTCTAGCTTTCTCCCTAGAAAAAACGAATGTGTAGAGCTGGTATCTCCATGTGGAAACAATTAGAGTTTCCAAGCATAAAATTAAATGTTCCATGAAAAAAAAAACATTCCAAAAAATAAAGTCCGTGGATAATATCAGGAATACACAAACACAAAGGCTGTAGCAATATTTCAGTTTGAGTTAGCCAAAACAAAACCGGATATTTTCGGTTTCATCCAGTCATATCCGGACAAACTGCTGTGGAATTCGTATGCAATGGACCGAGCAAATCACTCTAAAAATGGTTTTGGAGAAAAGCAAAGTCTTTTCGTTAGGCAAGTGCATAAAATGTCATCTAGACAAACAGAAATAGCATGTTTATTTGCTGCAGTTCCTCTAGCTTTCTCCCTAGAACATAAAATTGTGTAGAGCTGGTGTCTCCATGTGGAACCAATTAGTGTTTCCAAGCATAAAATTAAATGTTCCCTGAAAAAAAAAACATTCAAAACAATAAATTCCGTGGATAATATTATGAATACACAAACACAGATGCTGTAGCAATATTAGGGTTTGAGTAAGCCAAAACGAAACCGGATATTTCCAGTTTCATCCAGTCATATCCGGACAAACTGGTGTGAAATTCGTATGCAATGGACCGAGAAAATCACAGTAAAAATGGTTTTGGAGAAAAGCAAAGTCTTTTCGTTAGGCAAGTGCATAAAATGTCATCTATACAAACAGAAATATCATATTTGTTTGCCGCAGTTCCTCTAGCTTTCTCCCTAGAAAATACGAATGTGTAGAGCTGGTGTCTCCATGTGGAACCAATTAGTGTTTCCATGCACAAAATTAAATGTTCTCTGATAAAAAAAAATCAAAACAATAAAGTCTGTGGATAATATCCTGAATACACAAACTCAGATGCTGTAGCAATATTTCGGTTTGAGTTAGCCAAAACAAAACCGGATATTTCCGGTTTCATCCAGTCATATCCGTACAAAGTGGTGTGGAATTCGTTTGCAATGGACCGAGCAAATCACTCTAAAAATGGTTTTGGAGAAAAGCCAAGTCTTTTCGTTAGGCAAGTGCATAAAATGTCATCTATACAAACAGAAATATCATGTTTGTGTGCCGCAGTTCCTCTAGCTTTCTCCCTAGAAAATACAAATGTGTAGATCTGGTGTGTCCATGTGGAACCAATTAGTGTTTCCAAGCATAAAATTAAATGTTCCCTGAAAAAAAAAAAGGGTTAAAAAAATAAAGTCCGTGGATAATATCAGGAATACACAAACTGAGATGCTGTAGCAATATTTCGGTTTGAGTTAGCCAAAACAAAACCGGATATTTCCGGTTTCATCCAGTCATATCCGGACAAAGTGGTGTGGAATTGGTATGCAATGGACCGAGAAAATCACAGTAAAAATGGTTTTGGAGGAAAGTCTTTTCGTTAGGCAAGTGCATAAAATGTCATCTATACAAACAGAAATATCATGTTTGTTTGCCACAGTTCCTCTAGCTTTCTCCCTAGAAAATACGAATGTGTAGAGCTGGTGTCTCCATGTGGAACCAATTAGTGTTTCTAAGCACAAAATTAAATGTTCCCTGAAAAAAAACATTCAAAAAAATAAAGTACGTGGATAATATCAGTAATACTCAAACACAGAGGCTGTAGCAATATCTGGGATTGAGTTAGCCAAAACAAAACCGGATATTTCCGGTTTCATCGAGTCATATCCGGACATAGTGGTGTGGAATTCGTATGCAATGGATCCACTAAATCACAGGAAAAATGGTTTTGGAGAAACAAAGTCTTTTCGTTAGGCAAGTGCATAAAATGTCATCTAGAGAAACAGAAATATCATGTTTGTTTGCCGCAGTTCCTCTAGCTTTCTCCCTAGAAAATACGAATGTGTAGAGCTGGTGTCTCCATGTGGAACCAATTAGAGTTTCCAAGCGTAAAAATAAATGTTCCCTGATAAAAAAACAAAACCATAAAGTCCGTGGATAATATCAGGAATACACAAACACAGATGCTGTAACAATATTTGGTTTGAGTTAGCCAAAAAAAGCCGGATATTTCCGGTTTCATCCAGTCATATCTGGACAAACTGGTGTGGAATTCGTATGCAATGGACCTAGCAAATCACTCTAAAAATGGTTTTGGCGAAAAGCAAAGTCTTTTCGTTAGGCAAGTGCATAAAATGTCATCTATACAAACAGAAATATCATGTTTGTTTGCCGCAGTTCATCTAGCTTTCTCCCTAGAAAATACAAATGTGTAGAGCTGGTGTCTCCATGTGGGACCAATTAGAGTTTCCAAGCACAAAATTAAATGTGCTCTGATAAAAAAAATCAAAACAATAAAGTCTGTGGATAATATCCTGAATACACAAACACAGAGGCTGTAGCAATATCTGGGATTGAATTAGCCAAAATGAAACCGGATATTTCCGGTTTCATCCAGTCATATCCGGACAAACTGGTGTGGAATTCGTATGCAATGGACACAGAAAATCACAGTAAAAATGGTTTTGGAGAAAAGCAAAGTCTTTTCGTTAGGCAAGTGCATAAAATGTCATCTATACAAACAGAAATATCATGTTTGTTTTCCGCAGTTCCTCTAGCTTTCTCCCTAGAAAATACGAATGTGTAGAGCTGGTGTCTCCATGTGGAACCAATTAGTGTTTCTAAGCACAAAATTAAATGTTCCCTGAAATAAAATCAAAACCATAAAGTCCGTGGATAATATCAGGAATACACAAACAAAGAGGCTGTAGTAATATTTGGGATTGAATTATCCAAAAAAACCCGGATATTTCCGGTTTCATCCAGTCATAAGCGGAGAAAGTGGTGTGGAATTCGTATGCAATGGATGCAGTAAATCACAGCAAAAATGGTTTTGGAGGAAAGCAAAGTCTTTTCGTTAGGCAAGTGCATAAAATGTCATCTAGACAAACAGAAATATCATGTTTGTTTGCCGCAGTTCCTCTAGCTTTCTCCCTAGAAAATACGAATGTGTAGAGCTGGTGTCTCCATGTGGGACCAATTAGTGTTTCTAAGCACAAAATTAAATGTTCCCTGAAAAAAAAAACATTCAAAAAAATAATTCCGTGGATAATATGAGGAATACTCAAACACAGAGGCTGTAGCAATAACTGGGATTGAGTTAGCCAAAACAAAACCGGATATTTCCGGTTTCATCCAGTCATATCGGGACATAGTGGCGAGGAATTCGTATGCAATGGAACGAGAAAATCAAAGTAAAAATGGTTTTGGAGAAAAGCAAAGTCTTTTCGTTAGGCAAGTGCATAAAATGTCATCTATACAAACAGAAATATCATGTTTGTGTGCCGCAGTTCCTCTAGCTTTCTCCCTAGAAAATACAAATGTGTAGATCTGGTGTGTCCATGTGGAACCAATTAGTGTTTCCAAGCATAAAATTAAATGTTCCCAAAAAAAAAAAAAGGTTAAAAAAATAAAGTCCGTGGATAATATCAGGAATACACAAACTGAGATGCTGTAGCAATATTTCGGTTTGAGTTAGCCAAAACAAAACCGGATATTTCCGGTTTCATCCAGTCATATCCGTACAAAGTGGTGTGGAATTCGTTTGCAATAGACCGAGCAAATCACTCTAAAAATGGTTTTGGAGAAAAGCAAAGTCTTTTCGTTAGGCAAGTGCATAAAATGTCATCTAGACAAACAGAAATATCATGTTTGTTTGCTGCAGTTCCTCTAGCTTTCTCCCTAGAAAATACGAATGTGTAGAGCTGGTGTCTCCATGTGGAACCAATTAGTGTTTCTAAGCACAAAATTAAATGTTCCCTGAAAAAAAACATTCAAAAAAATAAAGTACGTGGATAATATCAGTAATACTCAAACACAGAGGCTGTAGCAATATCTGGGATTGAGTTAGCCAAAACAAAACCGGATATTTCCGGTTTCATCGAGTCATATCCGGACATAGTGGTGTGGAATTCGTATGCAATGGATCCACTAAATCACAGGAAAAATGGTTTTGGAGAAACAAAGTCTTTTCGTTAGGCAAGTGCATAAAATGTCATCTAGAGAAACAGAAATATCATGTTTGTTTGCCGCAGTTCCTCTAGCTTTCTCCCTAGAAAATACGAATGTGTAGAGCTGGTGTCTCCATGTGGAACCAATTAGAGTTTCCAAGCGTAAAAATAAATGTTCCCTGATAAAAAAAATCAAAACCATAAAGTCCGTGGATAATATCAGGAATACACAAACACAGATGCTGTAACAATATTTGGTTTGAGTTAGCCAAAAAAAGCCGGATATTTCCGGTTTCATCCAGTCATATCTGGACAAACTGGTGTGGAATTCGTATGCAATGGACCTAGCAAATCACTCTAAAAATGGTTTTGGCGAAAAGCAAAGTCTTTTCGTTAGGCAAGTGCATAAAATGTCATCTATACAAACAGAAATATCATGTTTGTTTGCCGCAGTTCATCTAGCTTTCTCCCTAGAAAATACAAATGTGTAGAGCTGGTGTCTCCATGTGGGACCAATTAGAGTTTCCAAGCACAAAATTAAATGTTCTCTGATAAAAAAAATCAAAACAATAAAGTCTGTGGATAATATCCTGAATACACAAACACAGAGGCTGTAGCAATATCTGGGATTGAATTAGCCAAAATGAAACCGGATATTTCCGGTTTCATCCAGTCATATCCGGACAAACTGGTGTGGAATTCGTATGCAATGGACACAGAAAATCACAGTAAAAATGGTTTTGGAGAAAAGCAAAGTCTTTTCGTTAGGCAAGTGCATAAAATGTCATCTATACAAACAGAAATATCATGTTTGTTTTCCGCAGTTCCTCTAGCTTTCTCCCTAGAAAATACGAATGTGTAGAGCTGGTGTCTCCATGTGGAACCAATTAGTGTTTCTAAGCACAAAATTAAATGTTCCCTGAAATAAAATCAAAACCATAAAGTCCGTGGATAATATCAGGAATACACAAACAAAGAGGCTGTAGTAATATTTGGGATTGAATTATCCAAAAAAACCCGGATATTTCCGGTTTCATCCAGTCATAAGCGGAGAAAGTGGTGTGGAATTCGTATGCAATGGATGCAGTAAATCACAGCAAAAATGGTTTTGGAGGAAAGCAAAGTCTTTTCGTTAGGCAAGTGCATAAAATGTCATCTATACAAACAGAAATATCATGTTTGTTTGCCGCAGTTCCTCTAGCTTTCTCCCTAGAAAATACAAATGTGTAGAGCTGGTGTGTCCATGTGGAACCAATTAGTGTTTCCAAGCATAAAATTAAATGTTCCCTGAAAAAAAAACATTCAAAAAAATAAAATCCGTGGATAATACCAGGAATACACAAACACAGATGCTGTACAAATATTTCGGTTTGAGTTAGCCAAAAAAAACCCGGATATTTCCGGTTTCATCCAGTCATATCCGGACAAAGTGGTGTGGAATTCGTATGCAATGGACCGAGAAAATCACAGGAAAAATGCTTTTGGAGAAAAGCAAAATGTTTTCGTTAGGCAAGTGCATAAAATGTCATCTATACAAACAGAAATATCATGTTTGTTTGCCGCAGTTCCTCTAGCTTTCTCCCTAGAAAATACGAATGTGTAGAGCTGGTGTCTCCGTGTGCACCAATTAGAGTTTCCAAGGACAAAGTTAAATGTTCCCTGATATAAAAAAACAAAACAATAAAGTCCGTGGATAATATCAGGAATACACAAACACAGATGCTGTAGCAATATTTCGGTTTGAGTTAGCTAAAACAAAACCGGATATTTCCGGTTTCATCCAGTCATATCCGGACAAAGTGGTGTGGAATTCGTATGCAATGGACCGAGGAAATCACAGTAAAAATGGTTTTGGAGAAAAGCAAAGTCTTTTTGTTAGGCAAGTGCATAAAATGTCATCTATACAAACAGAAATATCATGTTTGTTTGCCGCAGTTCCTCTAGCTTTCTCCCTAGAAAATACGAATGTGTAGAGCTGGTGTCTCCGTGTGCACCAATTAGAGTTTCCAAGGACAAAGTTAAATGTTCCCTGATATAAAAAAACAAAACAATAAAGTCCGTGGATAATATCAGGAATACACAAAGACAGATGCTGTAGCAATATTTCGGTTTGAGTTAGCCAAAACAAAACCGGATATTTCCGGTTTCATCCAGTCATATCCGGACAAAGTGGTGTGGAATTGGTATGCAATGGACTGAGGAAATCACAGTAAAAATGGTTTTGGAGAAAAGCAAAGTCTTTTCGTTAGGCAAGTGCATCAAATGTCATCTAGACAAACAGAAACATCATGTTTGTTTGCCGCAGTTCCTCTAGCTTTCTCCCTAGAACATAAAAATGTGTAGAGCTGGTGTCTCCTTGTGGAACCAATTAGTGTTTCCAAGCATAAAATTTAATGTTCTCAGAAAAAAAACATTCAAAAAAATAAAATCCGTGGATAATATCAGGAATACACAAACAAAGAGGTTGTAGCAATATCTGAGATTGAATTACACAAAACGGAACCGGATATTTCTGTTTTCATCCAGTCATATCCGGACAAAGTTGTGTGGAATTCGTAGGCAATGGACAGAGAAAATCACAGGAAAATGGTTTTGGAGAAAAGCAAAGTCTTTTCGTTAGGCAAGTGCATAAAATGTCATCTATACAAACAGAAATATCAAGTTTGTTTGCCGCAGTTCCTCTACCTTTCTCCCTAGAACATAAAAATGTGTAGAGCTGGTGTCTCCATGTGGAACCAATTAGTGTTTCCAAGCATAAAATTGAATGTTCCCTGAAAAAAAAATATTCAAAAAAATAAATTCCGTGGATCATATCAGGAATGCACAAACAAAGAGGCTCTTGCAATATCTGGGATTGAATTAGCCAAAACGAATCCGGATATTTCCGGTTTCATCCAGTCATATCCGGACAAAGTGGTGTGGAATTCGTATGCAATGGACCGAGAAAATCACATGAAAAATGGTTTTGGAGAAAACAAAGTCTTTTCGTTAGGCAAGTGCATCAAATGTCATCTATACAAACAGAAATAGAATGTTTGTTTGCCACAGTACCTCTAGCTTTCTCCCTAGAACAAACAAATGTGTAGAGCTGGTGTCTCCATGTGGAAACAATTAGTGTTTCCAAGCATAAAATTAAATGTTCCCTGAAAAAAAAAACATTCAAAAAAATACAGTCCGTGGATAATATCAGGAATACACAAACACAGAAGCTGTAGCAATATTTCGGTTTGAGTTAGCCAAAAAAAAACCGCATATTTCCGGTTTCATCCAGTCATATCCGGACAAACTGGTGTGGAATTCGTATGCAATGGACCCAGAAAATCACAGTAAAAATGGTTTTGGAGAAAAGCAAAGTCTTTTCGTTAGGCAAGTGCATGAAATGTCATCTATACAAAGAGAAATAGCATGTTTGTTTTCCGCAGTTCCTCTAGCATTCTCCTTAGAAAATACGAATGTGTAGAGCTGGTGTGTCCATGTGGAACCAATTAGTGTTTCCAAGCATAAAATTAAATGTTCCCTGAAAAAAAAAACATTCAAAAAAATAAAATCCGTGGATAATACCAGGAATACACAAACACAGATGCTGTACAAATATTTCGGTTTGAGTTAGCCAAAAAAAACCCGGATATTTCTGGTTTCATCCAGTCATATCCGGACAAAGTGGTGTGGAATTGGTATGCAATGGACCGAGAAAATCACAGGAAAAATGCTTTTGGAGAAAAGCAAAATCTTTTCGTTAGGCAAGTGCATCAAATGTCATCTATACAAACAGAAATATCATGTTTGTTTGCCGCAGTTCCTCTAGCTTTCTCCCTAGAAAATACGAATGTGTAGAGCTGGTGTGTCCATGTGGAACCAATTAGTGTTTCCAAGCATAAAATTAAATGTTCCCTGAAAAAAAAAACATTCAAAAAAATAAAATCCGTGGATAATATCAGGAATACACAAACAAAGAGGCTGTAGCAATATCTGAGATTGAATTAGCCAAAACGAAACCGGATATTTCCGGTTTCATCCAGTCATATCCGGACAAAGTGGTGTGGAATTCGTATGCAATGGACCCAGAAAATCACAGTAAAAATGGTTTTGGAGAAAAGCAAAGTCTTTTCGTTAGGCAAGTGCATAAAATGTCATCTATACAAACAGAAATATCATGTTTGTTTGCCGTAGTTCCTCTAGCTTTCTCCCTAGAACAAACAAATGTGTAGAGCTGGTGTCTCCATGTGGAACCAATTAGTGTTTCCAAGCATAAAATTAAATGTTCCCAGAAAAAAAAAACAGTCAAAAAAATACAGTCCATGGATAATATCAGGAATACACAAACACAGAAGCTGTAGCAATATTTCGGTTTGAGTTAGCCAAAACAAAACCGCATATTTCCGGTTTCATCCAGTCATATCCGGACAAAGTGGTGTGGAATTTGTATGCAATGGACCGAGAAAATCACAGGAAAAATGGTTTTGGAGAAAAGCAAAGTCTTTTCGTTAGGCAAGTGCATAAAATGTCATCTATACAAACAGAAATAGCATGTTTGTTTGCCGCAGTTCCTCTAGCTTTCTCCCTAGAAAATACAAATGTGTAGAGCTGGTGTGTCCATGTGGAACCAATTAGTGTTTCCAAGCATAAAATTAAATGTTCCCTGAAAAAAAAACATTCAAAAAAATAAAATCCGTGGATAATACCAGGAATACACAAACACAGATGCTGTACAAATATTTCGGTTTGAGTTAGCCAAAAAAAACCCGGATATTTCCGGTTTCATCCAGTCATATCCGGACAAAGTGGTGTGGAATTCGTATGCAATGGACCGAGAAAATCACAGGAAAAATGCTTTTGGAGAAAAGCAAAATGTTTTCGTTAGGCAAGTGCATAAAATGTCATCTATAGAAACAGAAATATCATGTTTGTTTGCCGCAGTTCCTCTAGCTTTCTCCCTAGAAAATACGAATGTGTAGAGCTGGTGTCTCCGTGTGCACCAATTAGAGTTTCCAAGGACAAAGTTAAATGTTCCCTGATATAAAAAAACAAAACAATAAAGTCCGTGGATAATATCAGGAATACACAAACACAGATGCTGTAGCAATATTTCGGTTTGAGTTAGCTAAAACAAAACCGGATATTTCCAGTTTCATCCAGTCATATCCGGACAAAGTGGTGTGGAATTCGTATGCAATGGACCGAGGAAATCACAGTAAAAATGGTTTTGGAGAAAAGCAAAGTCTTTTCGTTAGGCAAGTGCATAAAATGTCATCTATACAAACAGAAATAGAATGTTTGTTTGCCGCAGTTCCTCTAGCTTTCTCCCTAGAAAATACGAATGTGTAGAGCTGGTGTCTCCGTGTGCACCAATTAGAGTTTCCAAGGACAAAGTTAAATGTTCCCTGATATAAAAAAACAAAACAATAAAGTCCGTGGATAATATCAGGAATACACAAAGACAGATGCTGTAGCAATATTTCGGTTTGAGTTAGCCAAAACAAAACCGGATATTTCCGGTTTCATCCAGTCATATCCGGACAAAGTGGTGTGGAATTCGTATGCAATGGACCCAGAAAATCACAGTAAAAATGGTTTTGGAGAAAAGCAAAGTCTTTTCGTTAGGCAAGTGCATCAAATGTCATCTAGACAAACAGAAATATCATGTTTGTTTGCCGCAGTTCCTCTAGCTTTCTCCCTATAACATAAAAATGTGTAGAGCTGGTGTCTCCTTGTGGAACCAATTAGTGTTTCCAAGCATAAAATTTAATGTTCTCAGAAAAAAAACATTCAAAAAAATAAAATCCGTGGATAATATCAGGAATACACAAACACAGAAGCTGTAGCAATATTTCGGTTTGAGTTAGCCAAAACAAAACCGCATATTTCCGGTTTCATCCAGTCATATCCGGACAAAGTGGTGTGGAATTTGTATGCAATGGACCGAGAAAATCACAGGAAAAATGGTTTTGGAGAAAAGCAAAGTCTTTTCGTTAGGCAAGTGCATAAAATGTCATCTATACAAACAGAAATAGCATGTTTGTTTGCCGCAGTTCCTCTAGCTTTCTCCCTAGAAAATACAAATGTGTAGAGCTGGTGTGTCCATGTGGAACCAATTAGTGTTTCCAAGCATAAAATTAAATGTTCCCTGAAAAAAAAACATTCAAAAAAATAAAATCCGTGGATAATACCAGGAATACACAAACACAGATGCTGTACAAATATTTCGGTTTGAGTTAGCCAAAAAAAACCCGGATATTTCCGGTTTCATCCAGTCATATCCGGACAAAGTGGTGTGGAATTCGTATGCAATGGACCGAGAAAATCACAGGAAAAATGCTTTTGGAGAAAAGCAAAATGTTTTCGTTAGGCAAGTGCATAAAATGTCATCTATAGAAACAGAAATATCATGTTTGTTTGCCGCAGTTCCTCTAGCTTTCTCCCTAGAAAATACGAATGTGTAGAGCTGGTGTCTCCGTGTGCACCAATTAGAGTTTCCAAGGACAAAGTTAAATGTTCCCTGATATAAAAAAACAAAACAATAAAGTCCGTGGATAATATCAGGAATACACAAACACAGATGCTGTAGCAATATTTCGGTTTGAGTTAGCTGAAACAAAACCGGATATTTCCAGTTTCATCCAGTCATATCCGGACAAAGTGGTGTGGAATTCGTATGCAATGGACCGAGGAAATCACAGTAAAAATGGTTTTGGAGAAAAGCAAAGTCTTTTCGTTAGGCAAGTGCATAAAATGTCATCTATACAAACAGAAATAGAATGTTTGTTTGCCGCAGTTCCTCTAGCTTTCTCCCTAGAAAATACGAATGTGTAGAGCTGGTGTCTCCGTGTGCACCAATTAGAGTTTCCAAGGACAAAGTTAAATGTTCCCTGATATAAAAAAACAAAACAATAAAGTCCGTGGATAATATCAGGAATACACAAAGACAGATGCTGTAGCAATATTTCGGTTTGAGTTAGCCAAAACAAAACCGGATATTTCCGGTTTCATCCAGTCATATCCGGACAAAGTGGTGTGGAATTGGTATGCAATGGACCGAGGAAATCACAGTAAAAATGGTTTTGGAGAAAAGCAAAGTCTTTTCGTTAGGCAAGTGCATCAAATGTCATCTAGACAAACAGAAATATCATGTTTGTTTGCCGCAGTTCCTCTAGCTTTCTCCCTATAACATAAAAATGTGTAGAGCTGGTGTCTCCTTGTGGAACCAATTAGTGTTTCCAAGCATAAAATTTAATGTTCTCAGAAAAAAAACATTCAAAAAAATAAAATCCGTGGATAATATCAGGAATACACAAACAAAGAGGTTGTAGCAATATCTGAGATTGAATTACACAAAACGGAACCGGATATTTCTGTTTTCATCCAGTCATATCCGGACAAAGTTGTGTGGAATTCGTATGCAATGGACAGAGAAAATCACAGGAAAATGGTTTTGGAGAAAAGCAAAGTCTTTTCGTTAGGCAAGTGCATAAAATGTCATCTATACAAACAGAAATATCAAGTTTGTTTGCCGCAGTTCCTCTACCTTTCTCCCTAGAACATAAAAATGTGTAGAGCTGGTGTCTCCATGTGGAACCAATTAGTGTTTCCAAGCATAAAATTGAATGTTCCCTGAAAAAAAAAATATTCAAAAAAATAAATTCCGTGGATCATATCAGGAATGCACAAACAAAGAGGCTCTTGCAATATCTGGGATTGAATTAGCCAAAACGAATCCGGATATTTCCGGTTTCATCCAGTCATATCCGGACAAAGTGGTGTGGAATTCGTATGCAATGGACTGAGAAAATCACAGGAAAAATGGTTTTGGAGAAAAGCAAAGTCTTTTCGTTAGGCAAGTGCATCAAATGTCATCTATACAAACAGAAATAGAATGTTTGTTTGCCACAGTACCTCTAGCTTTCTCCCTAGAACAAACAAATGTGTAGAGCTGGTGTCTCCATGTGGAAACAATTAGTGTTTCCAAGCATAAAATTAAATGTTCCCTGAAAAAAAAAACATTCAAAAAAATACAGTCCGTGGATAATATCAGGAATACACAAACACAGAAGCTGTAGCAATATTTCGGTTTGAGTTAGCCAAAAAAAAACCGCATATTTCCGGTTTCATCCAGTCATATCCGGACAAACTGGTGTGGAATTCGTATGCAATGGACCCAGAAAATCACAGTAAAAATGGTTTTGGAGAAAAGCAAAGTCTTTTCGTTAGGCAAGTGCATCAAATGTCATCTATACAAAGAGAAATATCATGTTTGTTTGCCGCAGTTCCTCTAGCTTTCTCCCTAGAAAATACGAATGTGTAGAGCTGGTGTGTCCATGTGGAACCAATTAGTGTTTCCAAGCATAAAATTAAATGTTCCCTGAAAAAAAAAACATTCAAAAAAATAAAATCCGTGGATAATACCAGGAATACACAAACACAGATGCTGTACAAATATTTCGGTTTGAGTTAGCCAAAAAAAACCCGGATATTTCCGGTTTCATCCAGTCATATCCGGACAAAGTGGTGTGGAATTGGTATGCAATGGACCGAGAAAATCACAGGAAAAATGCTTTTGGAGAAAAGCAAAGTCTTTTCGTTAGGCAAGTGCATCAAATGTCATCTATACAAACAGAAATATCATGTTTGTTTGCCGCAGTTCCTCTAGCTTTCTCCCTAGAAAATACGAATGTGTAGAGCTGGTGTGTCCATGTGGAACCAATTAGTGTTTCCAAGCATAAAATTAAATGTTCCCTGAAAAAAAAAACATTCAAAAAAATAAAATCCGTGGATAATACCAGGAATACACAAACACAGATGCTGTACAAATATTTCGGTTTGAGTTAGCCAAAAAAAACCCGGATATATCCGGTTTCATCCAGTCATATCCGGACAAAGTGGTGTGGAATTGGTATGCAATGGACCGAGAAAATCACAGGAAAAATGCTTTTGGAGAAAAGCAAAATCTTTCCGTTAGGCAAGTGCATCAAATGTCATCTATACAAACAGAATATCATGTTTGTTTGCCGCAGTTCCTCTAGCTTTGTCCCTAGAAAATACGAATGTGTAGAGCTGGTGTCTCCGTGTGCACCAATTAGAGTTTACAAGCATAAAATTAAATGTTCCCAGAAAAAAAAAACATTCAAAAAATACAATCCGTGGATAATATCAGGAATACACAAACACAGAGGCTGTAGCAATATCTGGGATTGAATTAGCCAAAATGAAACCGGATATTTCCGGTTTCATGCAGTCATATCCGGACAAACTGGTGTGGAATTCGTATGCAATGGACCGAGAAAATCACAGTAAAAATGGTTTTGGAGAAAAGCAAAGTCTTTTCGTTAGGCAAGTGCATAAAATGTCATCTATACAAACAGAAATATCATGTTTGTTTGCCGCAGTTCCTCTAGCTTTCTCCCTAGAACAAACAAATGTGTAGAGCTGGTGTCTCCATGTGGAACCAATTAGTGTTTCCAAGCATAAAATTAAATGTTCCCAGAAAAAAAAAACATTCAAAAAAATACAGTCCGTGGATAATATCAGGAATACACAAACACAGAGGCTGTAGCAATATCTGGGATTGAATTAGCCAAAATGAATCCGGATATTTCCGGTTTCATCCAGTCATATCCGGACAAAGTGGTGTGGAATTCGTATGCAATGGACCGAGAAAATCACAGTAAAAATGGTTTTGGAGAAAAGCAAAGTCTTTTCGTTAGGCAAGTGCATAAAATGTCATCTATACAAACAGAAATATCATGTTAGTTTGCCGCAGTTCTTCTAGCTTTCTCCCTAGAACAAACAAATGTGTAGAGCTGGTGTGTCCATGTGGATCCAAATAGTGTTTCCAAGTATAAAATTAAATGTTCCGAGAAAAAAAAAACATTCAAAAAATACAGTCCGTGGATAATATCAGGAATACACAAACACAGAGGCTGTACAAATATTTCGGTTTGAGTTAGCCAACAAAAACCCGGATATTTCCGGTTTCATCCAGTCATATCCGGACAAAGTGGTTTGGAATTGGTATGCAATGGACCGAGAAAATCACAGGAAAAATGGTTTTGGAGAAAAGCAAAGTATTTTCGTTAGGAAGTGCATCAAATGTCATCTATACAAACAGAAATATCATGTTTGTTTGCCGCAGTTCCTCTAGCTTTCTCCCTAGAAAATATGAATGTGTAGAGCTGGTGTCTCCGTGTGCACCAATGAGAGTTTCCAAGGACAAAGTTAAATGTTCCCTGATATAAATAAAACAAAACAATAAAGTCAGTGGATAATATCAGGAATACACAAACACAGATGCTGTAGCAATATTTCGGTTTGAGTTAGCCAAAACAAAACCGGATATTTCCGGTTTCATCCAGTCATATCCGGACAAAGTGATGTGGAATTGGTATGCAATGGACCGAGGAAATCACAGTAAAAATGGTTTTGGAGAAAAGCAAAGTCTTTTCGTTAGGCAAGTGCATCAAATGTCATCTATACAAACAGAAATAGAATGTTTGTTTGCCGCAGTTCCTCTAGCTTTCACCCTAGAAAATACGAATGTGTAGAGCTGGTGTCTCCATGTGGAACCAATTAGTGTTTCCAAGCATAAAATTAAATGTTCCCTGAAAAAAAAAACATTCAAAAAAATAAAATCCGTGGATAATATCAGGAATACACAAACACAGATGCTGTAGCAATATTTCGGTTTGAGTTAGCCAAAACAAAACCGGATATTTCAGGTTTCATCCAGTCATATCCGGACAAAGAGGTGTGGAATTGGTATGCAATGGACCGAGAAAATCACAGTAAAAATGGTTTTGGAGAAAAGCAAAGTCTTTTCGTTAGGCAAGTGCATAAAATGTCATCTATACAAACAGAAATATCATGTTTGTTTGCCGCAGTTCCTCTAGCTTTCTCCCTAGAAAATACAAATGCGTAGAGTTGGTGTCTCCATGTGGAACCAATAAGTGTTTCCAAGCATAAAATTAAATGTTCCCAGAAAAAAAAAACATTCAAAAAAATACAGTCCGTGGATAATATCAGGAATACACAAACACAGAGGCTGTAGCAATATCTGGGATTGAATTAGCCAAAATGAAACCGGATATTTCCGGTTTCATGCAGTCATATCCGGACAAACTGGTGTGGAATTCGTATGCAATGGACCCAGAAAATCACAGTAAAAATGGTTTTGGAGAAAAGCAAAGTCTTTTCGTTAGGCAAGTGCATAAAATGTCATCTATACAAACAGAAATATCATGTTTGTTTGCCGCAGTTCCTCTAGCTTTCTCCCTAGAAAATACAAATGCGTAGAGTTGGTGTCTCCATAAGGAACCAATAAGTGTTTCCAAGCATAAAATTAAATGTTCCCGGAAAAAAAAAACAGTCACAAAAATACAGCCCATGGATAATATCAGGAATACACAAACACAGAGGCTGTAGCAATATTTCGGTTTGAGTTAGCCAAAACAAAACCGCATATTTCCGGTTTCATCCAGTCATATCCGGACAAAGTGGTGTGGAATTTGTATGCAATGGACCGAGAAAATCACAGTAAAAATGGTTTTGGAGAAAAGCAAAGTCTTTTCGTTAGGCAAGTGCATAAAATGTCATCTATAGAAACAGAAATAGAATGTTTGTTTGCCGCAGTTCCTCTAGCTTTCTCCCTAGAAAATACGAATGTGTAGAGCTGGTGTGTCCATGTGGAACCAATTAGTGTTTCCAAGCATAAAATTAAATGTTCCCTGAAAAAAAAAAACATTCAAAAAAATAAAATCCGTGGATAATACCAGGAATACACAAACAGAGATGCTGTACAAATATTTCGGTTTGAGTTAGCCAAATAAACCCGGATATTTCCGGTTTCATCCAGTCATATCCGGACAAAGTGGTGTGGAATTCGTATGCAATGGACCGCGGAAATCACAGGAAAACTGGTTTTGGAGAAAAGCAAAGTCTTTTCGTTAGGCAAGTGCATAAAATGTCATCTATACAAACAGAAATATCATGTTTGTTTGCCGCAGTTCCTCTAGCTTTCTCCCTAGAAAATACGAATGTGTAGAGCTGGTGTCTCCGTGTGCACCAATTAGAGTTTCCAAGGACAAAGTTAAATGTTCCCTGATATAAAAAAACAAAACAATAAAGTCCGTGGATAATATCAGGAATACACAAACAAAGAGGCTGTAGCAATATCTGAGATTGAATTACCCAAAACGAAACCGGATATTTCCGGTTTCATCCAGTCATATCCGGACAAAGTGGTGTGGAATTCGTATGCAATGGACCGAGAAAATCACAGGAAAAATGGTTTTGGAGAAAAGCAAAGTCTTTTCGTTAGGCAAGTGCATAAAATGTCATCTATACAAACAGAAATATCAAGTTTGTTTGCCGCAGTTCCTCACCTTTCTCCCTAGAACATAAAAATGTGTAGAGCTGGTGTCTCCATGTGGAACCAATTAGTGTTTCCAAGCATAAAATTAAATGTTCCCTGAAAAAAAAACATTCAAAAAAATACAGTCCGTGGATAATATCAGGAATACACCAACACAGAGGCTGTAGCAATATTTCGGTTTGAGTTAGCCAAAACAAAACCGCATATTTCCGGTTTCATCCAGTCATATCCGGACAAAGTGGTGTGGAATTCGTATGCAATGGACCGAGAAAATCACAGGAAAAATGGTTTTGGAGAAAAGCAAAGTCTTTTCGTTAGGCAAGTGCATAAAATGTCATCTAGACAAACAGAAATAGCATGTTTGTTTGCCGCAGTTCCTCTAGCTTTCTCCCTAGAACATAAAAATGTGTAGAGCTGGTGTCTCCATGTGGAACCAATTAGTGTTTCCAAGCATAAAATTAAATGTTCTCTGAAAAAAAAAATTCAAAAAAATAAAGTCCGTGGATAATATCAGGAATAAACAAACACAGAGGCTGTAGCAATATCTGGGATTGAATTAGCCAAAATGATACCGGATATTTCCGGTTTCATCCAGTCATATCCGGACAAACTGGTGTGGAATTGGTATGCAATGGACTGAGAAAATCACAGTAAAAATGGTTTTGGAGAAAAGCAAAGTCTTTTCGTTAGGCAAGTGCATCAAATGTCATCTAGACAAACAGAAATAGCATGTTTGTTTGCCGCAGTTCCTCTAGTTTTCTCCCTAGAAAATACGATTGTGTAGAGCTGGTGTGTCCATGTGGAACCAATTAGTGTTTCCAAGCATAAAATTAAATGTTCCAGAAAAAAAAAATTCAAAAAAATAAAATCCGTGGATAATACCAGGAATACACAAACACAGATGCTGTACAAATATTTCGGTTTGAGTTAGCCAAAAAAACCCGGATATTTCCGGTTTCATCCAGTCATATCCGGACAAAGTGGTGTGGAATTGGTATACAATGGACCGAGAAAATCACTGGAAAAATGGTTTTGGAGAAAAGCAAAGTCTTTTCGTTAGGCTAGTGCATCAAATTTCATCTATACAATCAGAAATAGAATGTTTGTTTGCCGCAGTTCCTCTAGGTTTCTCCCTAGAAAATACGAATGTGTAGAGCTGGTGTCTCCATGTGGAACCAATTAGTGTTTCCAAGCATAAAATTAAATGTTCCCTGAAAAAAAAAACATTCAAAAAAATAAAATCCGTGGATAATACCAGGAATACACAAACACAGATGCTGTAGCAATATTTCGGTTTGAGTTAGCCAAAACAAAACCGGATATTTCCGGTTTCATCCAGTCATATCCGGACAAAGTGGTGTGGAATTGGTATGCAATGGACCGAGAAAATCACAGGAAAAATGGTTTTGGAGAAAAGCAAAGTCTTTTCGTTAGGCAAGTATATAAAATGTCATCTATACAAACAGAAATAGCATGTTTGTTTGCCGCAGTTCCTCTAGTTTTCTCCCTAGAAAATACGATTGTGTAGAGCTGGTGTGTCCATGTGGAACCAATTAGTGTTTCCAAGCATAAAATTAAATGTTCCCTGAAAAAAAAAACATTCAAAAAAATAAAATCCGTGGATAATACCAGGAATACACAAACACAGAGGCTGTACAAATATTTCGGTTTGAGTTAGCCAAAAAAACCCGGATATTTCTGGTTTCATCCAGTCATATCCGGACAAAGTGGTGTGGAATTGGTATGCAATGGACCGAGAATATCACAGGAAAAATGGTTTTGAAGAAAAGCAAAGTCTTTTCGTTAGGCAAGTGCATCAAATGTCATCTATACAAACAGAAATATCATGTTTGTTTGCCGCAGTTCCTCTAGCTTTCTCCCTAGAAAATACGAACGTGTAGAGCTGGTGTGTCCATGTGGAACCAATTAGTGTTTCCAAGCATAAAATTAAATGTTCCCAGAAAAAAAAAACATTCAAAAAAATACAGTCCGTGGATAATATCAGGAATACACAAACACAGAGGCTGTAGCAATATTTCGTTTTGAGTTAGCCAAAACAAAACCGCAGATTTCCGCTTTCATCCAGTCATATCCAGACAAAGTGGTGTGGAATTTGTATGCAATGGACCGAGAAAATCACAGGAAAAATGGTTTTGGAGAAAAGCAAAGTCTTTTCGTTAGGCAAGTGCATAAATTGTCATCTAGACAAACAGAAATATCATGTTTGTTTGCCGCAGTTCCTCTAGATTTCTCCCTAGAAAATACGAATGTGTAGAGCTGGTGTGTCCATGTGGGACCAATTAGTGTTTCCAATCATAAAATTAAATGTTCCCTGAAAAAAAACATTCAAAAAAATAAAATCCGTGGATAATATCAGGAATACACAAACACAGAGGCTGTAGCAATATTTCGGTTTGAGTTAGCCAAAACAAAACCGCATATTTCCGGTTTCATCCAGTAATATCCGGACAAAGTGGTGTGGAATTGGTATGCAATGGACCGAGAAAATCACAGGAAAAATGGTTGTGGAGAAAAGCAAAGTCTTTTCGTTAGGCAAGTGCATAAAATGTCATCTATACAAACAGAAATAGCATGTTTGTTTGCCGCAGTTCCTCTAGCTTTCTCCCTAGAAAATACGAATGTGTAGAGCTGGTGTCTCCATGTGGAACCAATTAGTGTTTCCAAGCATAAAATTAAATGTTCCCAGAAAAAAAAATCATTCAAAAAAATACAGTCCGTGGATAATATCAGGAATACACAAACACAGAGGCTGTAGCAATATTTCGGTTTGAGTTAGCCAAAACAAAACCGGATATTTCCGGTTTCATCCAGTCATATCCGGACAAAGTGGTGTGGAATTGGTATGCAATGGACCGAGAAAATCACAGTAAAAATGGTTTTGGAGAAAAGCAAAGTCTTTTCGTTAGGCAAGTGCATCAAATGTCATCTAGACAAACAGAAATATCATGTTTGTTTGCCGCAGTTCCTCTAGCTTTCTCCCTAGAAAATACGAATGTGTAGAGCTGGTGTCTCCATGTGGAACCAATTAGTGTTTCCAAGCATAAAATTAAATGTTCCCTGAAAAAAAACATTCACAAAAATAATGTCCGTGTATTATATCAGGAATACACAAACACAGATGCTGTAGCAAATTTTCGGTTTGAGTTAGCCAAAAAAAAATCCGGATACTTCCGGTTTCATCCAGTCCTATCCGGACAAAGTGGTGTGGAATTCGTATGCAATGGACCGAGAAAATCACAGGAAAAATGGTTTTGGAGAAAAGCAAAGTCTTTTCGTTAGGCAAGTGCATCAAATGTCATCTATACAAACAGAAATATCATGTTTGTTTGCTGCAGTTCCTCTAGCTTTCTCCCTAGAACAAACAAATGTGTAGAGCTGGTGTCTCCATGTGGAACCAATTAGTGTTTCCAAGCATAAAATTAAATGTTCCCAGAAAAAAAAACATTCAAAAAAATACAGTCCGTGGATAATATCAGGGATACACAAACACAGAGGCTGTAGCAATATTTCGGTTTGATTTAGCCAAAAAAAACCGCATATTTCCGGTTTCATCCAGTCATATCCGGACAAAGTGGTGTGGAATTGGTATGCAATGGACTGAGAAAATCACAGGAAAAATGGTTTTGGAGAAAAGCAAAGTCTTTTCGTTAGGCAAGTGCATCAAATGTCATCTAGACAAACAGAAATATCATGTTTGTTTGCCGCAGTTCCTCTAGCTTTCTCCCTAGAAAATACGAATGTGTAGAGCTGGTGTGTCCATGTGGAACCAATTAGTGTTTCCAAGCATAAAATTAAATGTTCCCTGAAAAAAAAACATTCAAAAAAATAAAATCCGTGGATAATACCAGGAATACACAAACACAGATGCTGTAGCAATATCTCGGTTTGAGTTAGCCAAAACAAAACCGGATATTTCCGGTTTCATCCAGTCATATCCGGACAAAGTGGTGTGGAATTGGTATGCAATGAACCGAGAAAATCACAGGAAAAATGGTTTTGGAGAAAAGCAAAGTCTTTTCGTTAGGCAAGTGCATAAAATGTCATCTATACACACAGAAATATCATGTTTGTTTGCCGCAGTTCCTCTAGCTTTCTCCATAGAAAAAACGAATGTGTAGAGCTCGTGTCTCCATGTGGTTCCAATTAGTTTTTCCAAGCATAAAATGAAATGTTCCCTGAAAAAAAAACATGCAAAAAAATAAAGTCCGTGGATAATATCAGGAATACACAAACACAGAGGCTGTAGCAATATTTCGTTTTGAGTTAGCCAAAACAAAACCGCAGATTTCCGCTTTCATCCAGTCATATCCAGACAAAGTGGTGTGGAATTTGTATGCAATGGACCGAGAAAATCACAGGAAAAATGGTTTTGGAGAAAAGCAAAGTCTTTTCGTTAGGCAAGTGCATAAATTGTCATCTAGACAAACAGAAATATCATGTTTGTTTGCTGCAGTTCCTCTAGATTTCTCCCTAGAAAATACGAATGTGTAGAGCTGGTGTGTCCATGTGGGACCAATTAGTGTTTCCAATCATAAAATTAAATGTTCCCTGAAAAAAAAACATTCAAAAAAATAAAATCCGTGGATAATATCAGGAATACACAAACACAGAGGCTGTAGCAATATTTCGGTTTGAGTTAGCCAAAACAAAACCGCATATTTCCGGTTTCATCCAGTCATATCCGGACAAAGTGGTGTGGAATTGGTATGCAATGGACCGAGAAAATCACAGGAAAAATGGTTTTGGAGAAAAGCAAAGTCTTTTCATTAGGCAAGTGCATCAAATGTCATCTAGACAAACAGAAATATCATGTTTGTTTGCCGCAGTTCCTCTAGCTTTCTCCCTAGAAAATACGAATGTGTAGAGCTGGTGTCTCCATGTGGAACCAATTAGTGTTTCAAAGCATAAAATTGAATGTTCCCTGAAAAAAAAAACATTCAAAAAAATAAAGTCCGTGGATAATATCAGGAATACACAAAGAGGCTGTAGCAATATCTGGGATTGAATTAGCCAAAACGAAACCGGATATTTCCGGTTTCATCCAGTCATATCCGGACAAAGTGGTGTGGAATTGGTATGCAATGGACCGAGAAAATCACAGTAAAAATGGTTTTGGAGAAAAGCAAAGTCTTTTCGTTAGGCAAGTGCATCAAATGTCATCTAGACAAACAGAAATATCATGTTTGTTTGCCGCAGTTCCTCTAGCTTTCTCCCTAGAACAAACGAATGTGTAGAGCTGGTGTCTCCATGTGGAACCAATTAGTGTTTCCAAGAATAAAATTAAATGTTCCCTGAAAAAAAAACATTCAAAAAAATAAAGTCCGTGGATAATATCAGGAATACACAAACACAGAGGCTGTAGCAATATTTCGGTTTGAGTTAGCCAAATAAAACCGCATATTTCCGGTTTCATCCAGTCATATCCGGACAAAGTGGTGTGGAATTGGTATGCAATGGACCGAGAAAATCACAGGAAAAATGGTTTTGGAGAAAAGCAAAGTCTTTTCGTTAGGCAAGTGCATAAAATGTCATCTAGACAAACAGAAATATCATGTTTGTTTGCCGCAGTTCCTCTAGCATTCTCCCTAGAAAATACGAATGTGTAGAGCTGATGTCTCCATGTGCACCAATTAGAGTATCCAAGGTCAAAGTTAAATTTTCCCAGAAAAAAAAACATTCAAAAAAATACAGTCCGTGGATAATATCAGGAATACACAAACACAGAGGCTGTAGCAATATTTCGGTTTGAGTTAGCCAAAACAAAACCGCATATTTCCGGTTTCATCCAGTCATATCCAGACAAACTGGTGTGGAATTCGTATGCAATGGACCGAGAAAATCACAGGAAAATGGTTTTGGAGAAAAGCAAAGTCTTTTCGTTAGGCAAGTGCATCAAATGTCATCTATACAAACAGAAATATCATGTTTGTTTGCCGCAGTTCCTCTAGCTTTCTCCCTAGAAAATACGAATGTGTAGAGCTGGTGTCTCCATGTGGAACCAATTAGTGTTTCCAAGCATAAAATTAAATGTTCTCTGAAAAAAAAAAAACATTCAAAAAAACAAAGTCCGTGGATAATATCAGGAATACACAAACAAAGAGGCTGCAGCAATATCTTAGATTGAATTAGCCAAAACAAAACCGGATATTTCCGGTTTCATCCAGTCATATCCGGACAAACTGGTGTGGAATTCGTATGCAATGGACCGAGAAAATCACAGGAAAAATGGTTTTGGAGAAAAGCAAAGTCTTTTCGTTAGGCAAGTGCATAAAATGTCATCTAGACAAACAGAAATATCATGTTTGTTTGCCGCAGTTCCTCTAGCTTTCTCCCTAGAACATAAAAATGTGTAGAGCTGGTGTCTCCATGTGGAACCAATTAGTGTTTCCAAGCATAAAATTAAATGTTCCCTGAAAAAAAAAACATTCAAAAAAATAAAGTCCGAGGATCATGTCAGGAATACACAAACAAAGAGGCTGTAGCAATATCTGGGATTGAATTAGCCAAAACGAAACCGGATATTTCCGGTTTCATCCAGTCATATCCGGACAAAGTGGTGTGGAATTCGTATGCAATGGACCGAGAAAATCACAGGAAAAATGGTTGTGGAGAAAAGCAAAGTCTTTTCGTTAGGCATGTGCATAAAATGTCATCTAGACAAACAGAAATATCATGTTTGTTTGTCGCAGTTCCTCTAGCTTTCTCCCTAGAACATAAAAATGTGTAGAGCTGGTGTCTCCATGTGGAACCAATTAGTGTTTCCAAGCATAAAATTAAATGTTCCCTGAAAAAAAAAACATTCAAAAAAATAAAAACCGTGGATAATACCAGGAATACACAAACACAGATGCTGTAGCAATATCTCGGTTTGAGTTAGCCAAAACAAAACCGGATATTTCCGGTTTCATCCAGTCATATCCGGACAAAGTGGTGTGGAATTGGTATGCAATGAACCGAGAAAATCACAGGAAAAATGGTTTTGGAGAAAAGCAAAGTCTTTTCGTTAGGCAAGTGCATAAAATGTCATCTATACACACAGAAATATCATGTTTGTTTGCCGCAGTTCCTCTAGCTTTCTCCATAGAACAAACGAATGTGTAGAGCTCGTGTCTCCATGTGGAACCAATTAGTGTTTCCAAGCATAAAATGAAATGTTCCCTGAAAAAAAAACATGCAAAAAAATAAAGTCCGTGGATAATGTCAGGAATACACAAACACAGAGGCTGTAGCAATATTTCGTTTTGAGTTAGCCAAAACAAAACCGCAGATTTCCGCTTTCATCCAGTCATATCCAGACAAAGTGGTGTGGAATTTGTATGCAATGGACCGAGAAAATCACAGGAAAAATGGTTTTGGAGAAAAGCAAAGTCTTTTCGTTAGGCAAGTGCATAAATTGTCATCTAGACAAACAGAAATATCATGTTTGTTTGCCGCAGTTCCTCTAGATTTCTCCCTAGAAAATACGAATGTGTAGAGCTGGTGTGTCCATGTGGGACCAATTAGTGTTTCCAATCATAAAATTAAATGTTCCCTGAAAAAAAAACATTCAAAAAAATAAAATCCGTGGATAATATCAGGAATACACAAACACAGAGGCTGTAGCAATATTTCGGTTTGAGTTAGCCAAAACAAAACCGCATATTTCCGGTTTCATCCAGTCATATCCGGACAAAGTGGTGTGGAATTGGTATGCAATGGACCGAGAAAATCACAGGAAAAATGGTTTTGGAGAAAAGCAAAGTCTTTTCATTAGGCAAGTGCATAAAATGTCATCTATACAAACAGAAATAGCATGTTTGTTTGCCGCAGTTCCTCTAGCTTTCTCCCTAGAAAATAAGAATGTGTAGCGCTGGTGTCTCCATGTGGAACCAATTAGTGTTTCCAAGCATAAAATTTAATGTTCCCTGAAAAAAAAAAACATTCAAAAAAATAAAGTCCGTGAATAATATCAGGAATACACAAAAAAAGAGGCTGTAGCAATATCTGGGATTGAATTAGCCAAAACGAAACTGGATATTTCCGGTTTCATCCAGTCATATTCGGACCAACTGGTGTGGAATTCGTATGCAGTGGACCGAGAAAATCACAGGAAAAATGGTTTTGGAGAAAAGCAAAGTCTTTTCGTTAGGCAAGTGCATAAAATGTCATCTAGACAAACAGAAATAGCATGTTTGTTTGCTGCAGTTCCTCTAGCTTTCTCCCTAGAACAAACAAATGTGTAGAGCTGGTGTCTCCATGTGGAACCAATTAGTGTTTCCAAGCATAAAATTAAATGTTCCCAGAAAAAAAAAAACATTCAAAAAAAATACAGTCCGTGGATAATATCAGGAATACACAAACACAGAGGCTGTAGCAATTTTTCGGTTTGAGTTAGCCAAAATAAAACCGCATATTTCCGGTTTCATCCAGTCATATCCGCACAAAGTGGTGTGGAATTTGTATGCAATGGACCGAGAAAATCACAGGAAAAATGGTTTTATAGAAAAGCAAAGTCTTTTCGTTAGGCAAGTGCATCAAATGTCATCTAGACAAACAGAAATAGCATGTTTGTTTGCCGCAGTTCCTCTAGTTTTCTCCCTAGAAAATACGATTGTGTAGAGCTGGTGTGTCCATGTGGAACCAATTAGTGTTTCCAAGCATAAAATTAAATGTTCCCAGAAAAAAAGAATTCAAAAAAGTAAAATCCGTGGATAATACCAGGAATACACAAACACAGATGCTGTACAAATATTTCGGTTTGAGTTAGCCAAAACAAAACCGGATATTTCCAGTTTCATCCAGTCATATCCGGACAAAGTGGTGTGGAATTGGTATGCAATGGACCGAGAAAATCACAGTAAAAATGGTTTTGGAGAAAAGCAAAGTCTTTTCGTTAGGCAAGTGCATAAAATGTCAGCTATACAAACAGAAATAGCATGTTTGTTTCCCGCCGTTCCTCTAGATTTCTCCCTACAAAATACAAATGTGTAGAGCTGGTGTCCCCATGTGGAACCAATTAGTGTTTCCAAGCATAAAATTAAATGTTCCCTGAAAAAAAAACATTCAAAAAAATAAAATCCGTGGATAATATCAGGAATACACAAACACAGAGGCTGTAGCAATATTTCGGTTTGAGTTAGCCAAAACAAAACCGCATATTTCCGGTTTCATCCAGTCATATCCGGACAAAGTGGTGTGGAATTGGTATGCAATGGACCGAGGAAATCACAGTAAAAATGGTTTTGGAGAAAAGCAAAGTCTTTTCGTTAGGCAAGTGCATCAAATGTCATATAGACAAACAGAAATATCATGTTTGTTTGCCGCAGTTCCTCTAGCTTTCTCCCTAGAACATAAAAATGTGTAGAGCTGGTGTCTCCATGTGGAACCAATTAGTGTTTCCAAGCATAAAATTAAATGTTCCCTGAAAAAAAAAACATTCAAAAAAATAAAATCCGTGGATAATATCAGGAATACACAAACAAAGAGGCTGTAGCAATATCTGAGATTGAATTAGCCAAAACGAAACCGGATATTTCCGGTTTCATCCAGTCATATCCAGACAAAGTGGTGTGGAATTGGTATGCAATGGACCGAGAAAATCACAGGAAAAATGGTTTTGGAGAAAAGCAAAGTCTTTTCGTTAGGCAAGTGCATAAAATGTCATCTAGACAAACAGAAATATCATGTTTGTTTGCCGCAGTTCCTCTAGCTTTCTCCCTAGAAAATACGAATGTGTAGAGCTGGTGTCTCCGTGTGCACCAATTAGAGTTTCCAAGGACAAAGTTAAATGTTCCCTAATAAAAAAAAAAACAAAACAATAAAGTCCGTGGATAATATCAGGAATACACAAACAAAGAGGCTGTAGCAATATCTGAGATTGAATTAGCCAAAACGAAACCGAATATTTCCGGTTTCATCCAGTCATATCCGGACAAAGTGGTGTGGAATTCGTATGCAATGGACCGAGAAAATCACAGTAAAAATGGTTTTGGAGAAAAGCAAAGTCTTTTCGTTAGGCAAGTGCATAAAATGTCATCTATACAAACAGAAATATCATGTTTGTTTGCCGCAGTTCCTCTAGCTTTCTCCCTAGAACATAAAAATGTGTAGAGATGGTGTCTCCATGTGGAACCAATTAGTGTTTCCAAGCATAAAATTAAATGTTCCCTGAAAAAAAAACATTCAAAAAAATAAAATCCGTGGATAATATCAGGAATACACAAACACAGAGGCTGTAGCAATATTTCGGTTTGAGTTAGCCGAAACAAAACCGCATATTTCCGGTTTCATCCAGTCATATCCGGACAAACTGGTGTGGAATTCGTATGCAATGGACCGAGAAAATCACAGGAAAAATGGTTTTGGAGAAAAGCAAAGTCTTTTCGTCAGGCAAGTGCATAAAATGTCATCTATACAAACAGAAATATCATGTTTGTTTGCCGCAGTTCCTCTAGCTTTCTCCCTAGAAAATACGAATGTGTAGAGCTGGTGTGTCCCTGTGGAACCAATTAGTGTTTCCAAGCATAAAATTAAATGTTCCCTGAAAAAAAAACATTCAAAAAAATAAAATCCGTGGATAATACCAGGAATACACAAACACAGAGGCTGTAGCAATATTTCGGTTTGAGTTAGCCGAAACAAAACCGCATATTTCCGGTTTCATCCAGTCATATCCGGACAAACTGGTGTGGAATTGGTATGCAATGGACCGAGAAAATAACAGGAAAAATGGTTTTGGAGAAAAGCAAAGTCTTTTCGTTAGGCAAGTGCATAAAATGTCATCTATACAAACAGAAATATCATGTTTGTTTGCCGCAGTTCCTCTAGCTTTCTCCCTAGAAAATACGAATGTGTAGAGCTGGTGTCTCCATGTGCACAAATTAGAGTTTCCAAGCACAAAGTTAAATGTTCCCTAATAAAAAAAACAAAACAATAAAGTCCGTGGATAATATCAGGAATACACAAACACAGATGCTGTAGCAATATTTCGGTTTGAGTTAGCCAAAACAAAACCGGATATTTCCGGTTTCATCCAGTCATATCCGGACAAAGTGGTGTGGAATTGGTATGCAATGAACCGAGAAAATCACAGTAAAAATGGTTTTGGAGAAAAGCAAAGTCTTTTCGTTAGGCAAGTGCATAAAATGTCATCTATACAAACAGAAATAGCATGTTTGTTTGCCGCAGTTCCTCTAGCTTTCTCCCTAGAAAATACGAATGTGTAGAGCTGGTGTCTCCATGTGGAACCAATTAGTGTTTCCAAGCATAACTTTTAATGTTCCCTGAAAAAAAACATTCAAAAAAATAAAATCCGTGGATAATATCAGGAATACACAAACACAGAGGCTGTAGCAATATCTGAGATTGAATTAGCCACAACGAAACCGGATATTTCCGGTTTCATCCAGTCATATTCGGACCAACTGGTGTGGAATTCGTATGCAATGGACCGAGAAAATCACAGTAAAAATGGTTTTGGAGAAAACAAAGTCTTTTCGTTAGGCAAGTGCATAAAATGTCATCTATACAAACTTAAATATCATGTATGTTTGCCGCAGTTCCTCTAGCTTTCTCCCTAGAACATAAAAATGTGCAGAGCTGGTGTCTCCATGTGGAACCAATTAGTGTTTCCAAGCATAAAATTAAATGTTCCCTGAAAAAAAAACATTCAAAAAAATAAATCCGTGGATAATATCAGGAATACACAAACACAGAGGCTGTAGCAATATCTGGGATTGAATTAGCCAAAATGAAACCGGATATTTCCAGTTTCATCCAGTCATATCCGGACAAAGTGGTGTGGAATTCGTATGCAATGGACCGAGAAAATCACAGTAAAAATGGTTTTGGAGACAAGCAAAGCCTTTTCGTTAGGCAAGTGCATAAAATGTCATCTATACAAACAGAAATATCATGTTTGTTTGCCGCAGTTCCTCTAGGTTTCTCCCTAGAAAATACGAATGTGTAGAGCTGGTGTCTCCGTGTGCACCAATTAGAGTTTCCAAGGACAAAGTTAAATGATCCCTGATAAAAAAAACAAAACAATAAATCCGTGGATAATATCAGGAATACACAAACACAGATGCTGTAGCAATATTTCGGTTTGAGTTAGCCAAAACAAAACCGGATATTTCCGGTTTCATCCAGTCATATCCGGACAAAGAGGTGTGGAATTGGTATGCAATGGACCGAGAAAATCACAGTAAAAATGGTTTTGGAGAAAAGCAAAGTCTTTTCGTTAGGCAAGTGCATAAAATGTCATCTAAACAAACAGAAATATCATGTTTGTTTGCCGCAGTTCCTCTAGCTTTCCCCCTAGAAAATACGAATGTGTAGAGCTGGTGTCTCCATGTGGAACCAATTAGTGTTTCCAAGCATAAAATTTAATGTTCCCTGAAAAAAAAAGATTCAAAAAATAAAGTCCGTGGATAATATCAGGAATACACAAACAAAGAGGCTGTAGCAATATCTGGGATTGAATTAGCGAAAACGAAACCGGATATTTCCGGTTTCATCCAGTCATATTCGAACCAACTGGTGTGGAATTCGTATGCAATGGACCGAGAAAATCACAGGAAAAATGGTTTTGGAGAAAAGCAAAGTCTTTTCGTTAGGCAAGTGCATAAAATGCCATCTATACAAACAGAAATAGCATGTTTGTTTGCTGCAGTTCCTCTAGATTTCTCCCTAAAACATAAAAATGTGTAGAACTGGTGTCTCCATGTGGAACCAATTAGTGTTTCCAAGCCTAAAATTAAATGTTCCCTGAAAAAAAACATTCAAAAAAATAAAGTCCGTGGATAATATCACGAATACACTAACAAAGAGGCTGTAGCAATATCTGGGATTGAATTAGGCAAAACGAATCCGGATATTTCCGGTTTAATCCAGTCATATTCGGACCAACTGGTGTGGAATTCGTATGCAATGGACCGAGAAAATCACAGTAAAAATGGTTTTGGAGAAAAGCAAAGTATTTTCGTTAGGCAAGTGCATAAAATGTCATCTATACAAACAGAAATATCATGTTTGTTTGCCACAGTTCCTCTAGGTTTCTCCATAGAACAAACGAATGTGCAGAGCTGGTGTCTCCATGTGGAACCAATTAGTGTTTCCAAGCATAAAATGAAATGTTCCCTGAAAAAAAAAAACATGCAAAAAAATAAAGTCCGTGGATAATATCAGGAATACACAAACGCAGAGGCTGTAGAAATATTTCGGTTTGAGTTAGCCAAAACAAAACCGCAGATTTCCGTTTTCATCCAGTCATATCCAGACAACGTGGTGTGGAATTTGTATGCAATGGACCGAAAAAATCACAGGAAAAATGGTTTTGGAGAAAAGCAAAGTCTTTTCGTTAGGCAAGTGCATAAAATGTCATCTAGACTGCTACGCCCACAGCTGTCCCATCTGCGTAGCAAAACTGCTGCCATGTTGGGACCCTCAGGCTGGAGGGGTGGGGTCAGTGCTCCTCGGAGTGAAGCCCCAGGCGGTTCCCATGCAGTCAGCGGTCGTCATGGCCCCTGGCGGCTAGAAAGGCACGAAACTGCCAGCTTGGCTCAGAGAACTTTCCTTGCTGTTGCTTTTGTTTAATTTTAGCAGTGCTTTTTCATTGTGCTATGTGCAGTCAAGTGGGGTACAGGTGGGACACCAGGATTCAATAAACTTTACCTCTGGGAACATATCCTTGTGGGCGCCGCTATTCATCCAGGCTGCGCACAATGCAGCCTGGGCATTGACCTCAAATAACACTCTGGGAACATTGCTCGATCCCACGGAGCAGCTGGAGCTGCTTAGCTTTGATGAAGGAGATGGCACGGCAGAAGCCCACTTGGAGATGTTATTAGGAAATGTGCACGCCCAAAAAAGATTCCAAAAGAGAGCAAGAATTAGCAAAGATTCCCAAGAGAATTTTGCCAAAAGGATATGAACAATATCTAATTAGTGGGCGGTGGTGGACTCGTCCTCGGTGGGCCCCGCAAGCAGGAAAATATTTACCCCCTCTAGTTATTATTCAGGTAGCGAATTAGTGCGTGTGAGAGAAGGTTGGGATAAAATGCTCAAAAAATTTATAAAAGAAAAATTGTCTTTAAGTTAAGAAATGAACTCTCTGTGACTTTTCATGAAAGTGCAGATATGTTTCTCACGGCACATGTAGATTGAAAAACCGAAACCACTATTGTCTCACATGTGCGTTAGAATGTCCTGCTGATTAATGATTGTAAGCGTAATTTCTTTGCCTGGAAGCCTGTATTTGCTTTGCCAAGTTCCGTGTAAAAGCGGAATAAAAGCTTATGCTTTGCAGCAAATAAACGCAGCAGCATACTCATACAATTTGGGTGTCTGTCTGTCATTCCCCCCGTCGATTCTTGCTCTCCTGAACACCTTCGCCCTCGTTCTCCCTCGGTCTGAGGCCTCTGATAGAGCCGGTCCGTGGCAGGTGGCGCCCGAACAGGGACTCGAAGGACAGGTAATCTTTCTCTTTCTCCTTTTTCTTCAGAGCAAGGACGACTCTTACCAAGGGACTGCAGCCCTGCCAGTAAAGGCTCACTGGTTAAGTGTAAGTAATCTTATAAGGGGAATCATGGGGCATGCTTTAACTAAGAATGAAAAAATGTTGGTGGTCATGTTACAGAAAATGTTGACTAAAACTGGCTTTCCTGTCTCAGTCAAAACGGTAGAAACTTTTACTTCGTTCCTCAGGAGGGTAAGTCCTTGGTTCCTGGAGGGAGGCTCTATGACTTTAGAAGATTGGAAAAAGGTTGGTAAAGAAATGCGTAGGTACGTACAAAGTCAAGGGGAAAATACCCTGCCCCCGCAAGCATATCAATTATGGTATCAAATTCGTGAACTTTTAGCAGAAACTACTCCCTTTGAGGGACTCTGCAGGGAAACAGCCTCAGAGGCTGGTGAGGGACCAGTGTATGAAGAAATGATGGAAAAAGAGAGGCAGAAGGAAGCGACTCCCTTGATGGCTTCGGCCCCAGAATTATTTTATGCCTCTATTAACAGAGATGATGGGGATGAGGTTGATTGGTCAGAATTAGAAAGGAGACAAGCAGAGGAAGATTGGGAGGATGATTTTCGAGACCATCATCCCATGCCTTTAATGTCTCTGCCTGGAGCCTCTAAAACATCACGGCCGATCCCAAAACCCCGGAGGCGTCCTCCTCTGCCCCCTACAGGATTTCAAGGAGCAGTTGCAGAGGCAAGGAGAAATGGGGATTTGTCCTTGGGAACGTTCCCTGTTACAGAGGTATTTGAGAATGATGAAGAACCGACCTGGGAACCAATGCCATTAAAGACTTTAAAGGAATTGCAAAGTGCAGTTAAGACTAATGGGGCTACAGCTCCCTATACTTTGCAAGTGTTAGAGATGGTGGCTAGTCTATGGCTGACACCGTATGATTGGATACAGACAGCTAAGGCCACTTTGACCCCCGGGGATTATATTCTCTGGCGAACAGATTATGAGGACCGAAGCAAAGATACTATAGTACAATCTATAAAAAAGAAGGGACCTAAGCCCACGATGTCTATGCTTATGGGGACAGAAGAATATACCTCACCTCAGGCTCAGACCAAAATTCCTAGAGATATATTGACTTTAATAACTAATAATGCTGTACAGGCATGGCGTACATTGCCACCTCCAGGAACCAAGGGAGGAACGCTAGCTAGTATAAGACAGGGAACTGAAGAACCTTATCAAGATTTTATATCCAGGCTGGAGGAGGCTGTCACGAGAATGCTTCCTCCTTCAGAGGGCACTGACATTCTTCTTAAGCAGTTGGCTTGGGAGAATGCCAATCCCCTTTGTCAAGATTTAATTCGGCCTTTAAGGAAGACAGGGACGCTCCAGGATTATATTAAAGCATGTTTAGATGCCTCACCAGCAATAGTGCAAGGAATGGCCTATGCTGCAGCAATGAAGGGACAGAAGTTTAGCGCCTATGTAAAGAAAACATATGGAGGAGGCTCAAAGTCTCCCCCCATGAATGCTTGCTACAATTGTGGACAACCTGGACACATGCAGAAGGACTGCAAGCATTCAAAAGGAGACCCCCAAAAGAGGGAAGCTCCTGGATTATGTCCCCGCTGTAAAAAAGGGAGACATTGGAGAAATGAATGTAAGTCAAAGTTCCATAAAGATGGAACCCCTCTAACAAAAGAGGCAGAAAAGGAAAGGGAAACAAAAAACTAAGTCAGGGGCAGGCTCCTAGCCCGGCAGCAAAGGGAGAAGCTGAGAGCTGCGAGAACAATGGCGTGAGCAGTTCTCTTAACCCTAAAGCACCCGAGTTTACTGTACATGATTTAATGAGGGCAACTCCAGGAAGTGCTGGCTTAGATCTTGCTAGCTCTAAGGATATAATTGTATCTAAATGGGACGGAGTAACCTTAATTCCTACTAATGTAAAAGGAACCTTATTACCCCAAACTGTAGGATTAATTATAGGCAGGAGTTCAAATTACACAAAAAATTTTGAGGTATTGCCAGGAGTGTTGGATTCCGATACCGAGAATGATATAAAAATCATGATTAGGCCATTAAAAGAAACAATACAAATTCATAAGGGGCAAAGAATTGCACAGCTATTATTATTGCCATATATAAATTTACCTAATAAAATCATGAAAGAATGTAGGGGCCAAGGGCAATTTGGCAGCACAGAAGGGATATATTTTGTTCAAGAGCTTGGTCAACGTCCTTTCAAGACTATTCATTTAAATGGAAGACAGTTCAGAGGGTTACTGGACACAGGGGCCGATAGGACTTGTATTGCTTCTTCAGATTGGCCTTCTGCCTGGCCCGTACATCGGACAGGCTCTTCTTTGATAGGTTTAGGAACAGCAACTGGGGTATTGCAAAGCTCAGCAATGCTGAAATGGACCGATGAAGGAAAGGAAGGCTACATTCAACCTTATGTCCTTCCCTCCTTACCCTTTACTCTTTGGGGTAGAGACCTTTTGAATGCCATGCAGGTGCGTCTTGTTACGACAGATGCCATGGATGAACAGCATTTTACATAGGGGCCACTGCAGAAAATCTTTTTGCAGATAAAATACAATGGCTGACTCAAGAGCCCGTGTGGGTGAGTCAGTGGCCCCTTACAGAAGAAAAAATGCAGGCTCTTGAGCAGCTAGTGCAAGAACAGTTGGATAAAGGACATTTGGTAGAGTCGAATAGTCCATGGAACACTCCTGTGTTTGTCATTAAGAAAAAATCTGGCAAGTGGCGTTTGTTACAGGACTTAAGAGCAGTTAATGCTGTCATGAAAGACATGGGTCCATTGCAGCCTGGTTTGCCATCCCCCGTTGCTGTGCCTCAAGGATGGAAAATCATAGTAATAGATTTACAAGATTGTTTTTATACCATAAAATTGCATCCAGAAGATAGTGAATATTTTGCATTTAGTGTTCCTTCAACAAATTTTAAAAGGCCATATAGGAGATATCAATGGGTAACTTTACCTCAGGGTATGAAAAATTCACCAACATTATGTCAAAAATTTGTAGATAAGGCATTACAAGGAATTAGACAAAAATATGATAAAGCATATATTATTCATTATATGGATGATATATTATTGGCCCATGAAATATCAGAAATGTTAGAAAAAATATTATATGACACTATTGAAGCTCTTACTGCTTGTGGTTTAATTATAGCTCCAGACAAAATACAAAGAGAAAGGCCTTTAAATTATTTAGGACAAACCATTAAAGATGATTGTATAGTCTCCCAGAAAATATCAATTAGGAGGGATAAAATGAGAACATTAAATGATTATCAAAAATTATTAGGAGATATTAATTGGCTTCGACCACATTTAAAGATAACCACTGGAGAGTTAAGCCCATTATATATGCTGTTGCATGGAGATTCAGATCCAAAATCATTAAGAACAATCACTCCAGAAGCTATAAAAGCTCTGCAGTTGGTTGAAGAAGCTCTAAGCAAGGCCCGAGTTCAACAGGTAAATTATGAAAAACCTTGGCTACTATTAATATTTGCTACGGAATATACTCCTACAGCATGTTTGTGGCAAGAAGGTGTTTTAGAATGGCTCCATCTACCACACACACAAACAAAGATAGTGGCAGACTATCCTTATTTATGCTCCCTATTAATTACTAAGGGAAGGATGAGATCTAAGGAACTTTTTGGAAAGGAACCAACTTGCATAGTCACTCCTTATAATAAAATGCAAGTGGATGATTTGTTACAAAATAATGATGATTGGGTATTAGCATTGCAAAATTATGCAGGACAAATAAAATATCATTACCCCAGACACCCCATTGTAGAATTTGCCAGACATGTAGAATTAATATTTCCATTGTGGTTTTCCTCTCAACCTCTAGAAAGGTCAGATAATATTTTTACAGATGGGTCATCCACGGGTCGAGCTGTGGTCTACAGCCCTGGTCATGGGATTTATGTAGAAAATGGTGAAAAAACATCTGCTCAGCAAGCTGAGATAAGGGCTGTAGTCTTAGCTTTTACTAAGTTTCCACAGGCATTTAACCTTTACTCAGATTCTAGATATGTGGTTAACTTATTTCCTGCCCTAGAAACAGCGCTTTTATCAGGAAAATCTCCAATTCTATCATTATTAAAGCAGTTACAAGAGTTAATACAAAGAAGAACAGAAAAATTTTACATTGGGCATATTCGAGGACATACTAAATTACCAGGACCCTTAGCACAGGGGAATGCTATTGCTGATATATTTACTCAACCATTTGTAGGGAATGTGCAGGAGGCACAACAAAGTCATGAATTGCATCATCAAAATGCTTCTTCTTTAAGAAAAATGTTTTCCCTTACTAGAGAGCAGGCAAGGCAAATTGTGAAACAGTGTGTACATTGTCCGGAAGTGTATCATCCTTTAAAAATGGGAATTAATCCCAGAGGCTTGAAAGCTAATGTAATTTGGCAAATGGATGTGATGCATGTAGCTTCTTTTGGGAAATTAGCTTATGTGCATGTTACTGTGGACACCTTTTCGCATTTTGTGCATGCCTCTGCAAGAACAGGAGAGGCAGTAAAGGATGTTGTACAACATCTAGTGCAATGTTTTCAAATCATGGGGGTGCCATCACAAATAAAAACGGACAATGGCCCTGCATATACTTCAAAGGCTTTTGCCACCTTTTGTGCACAATGGCATATTGTGCATGTGACAGGAATTCCTTATAATCCACAAGGGCAAGCCATTATAGAAAGGACTCATCAAACTTTAAAATTACAAATAGAAAGGCTGCAAAAGGCAAATTCATATTTCTCAGCACATCATATACTGTCTCATTGTTTATTTGTGTTAAATCATTTAAATGTTGATGATAAAAATTTAACTGCAGCCTTAAAACATTGGGATCAAGAGGTATATAAAACACCATTACCTAAAGTCCTATGGAAGGATTTATTAACTGGAACATGGAAAGGTCCAGATTTGCTAATAACCTCGGGACGAGGCTATGCTTGTGTTTTTCCACAGAATGCTGACGTCCCGATCTGGATCCCGGATCGCCTTATCCGGCCAGCTCTTGGGACAGCGCCGCGGGAAGCGACGCTGGAAGAAGAACAAGAAGCAGACAGTCAACAAGCTGAAGAAGCTGAAGATAACATCAGCCGAGAAGGAAATCACGTGGACAAAGATCAAGAACCTCATTCGCGCAGCGAAGGCGTTGTTACATGAACAAGGGAGACCCCTTTCTGCCCCCTATTATTTTTTGGCCTTTTTAGCCTTAGTCTCAGCACCGATGGGGGAAGTGGAGGGGATTTCCTATTGGGCCTATGTACCAAATCCTCCAATTATTCAGCCAGTGGGATGGTTAGACAGAGAGCCTATTAAAGTGCTAACTAATGATTCTGTAAGAATGGGAGGAGCTCAAGGTTCTGATGAAAAACACTCCACCTCTTCATTAATGATCTTTAGGGGAAGAGCAGATTCTCTGCCCATTTGCCTGTCACTTAAGGGGGAACCACCATCGGGCTGTCTTCCTACCTCATACAGAACTTTTCTAGCAGATGGACCAGATAAGACGAGCTCAATAGAAAGTGGAATATCTGGTGGTAAGAAACGGGAACAGAAGCGATGGATGTGGGAAAGGCAACTGCAGGTAGTAGGGCAAGCACTTTATAATGATAATTGTACAGTCATTCCTGCTGTGTCTATGCCCACAACACCATGTGAGCTTAAATTTCCTACTTCCAAATCAGATGAATTGTGGGATTCTTCTTTGACAAAAAATCCAACATGGCTGTCATGTGGCTTTAATAATTCGGCTACATTTTATGATCCTGATAATTTAGGACTAAGAATTTGGGATTTTTCTAATTCTATATGTAAACGCAGCTGGTATTTGGAACATTACATTAATGCTGTGGATAGATTTCATGGATATCGATATGAAAGACATGGGGAACCTTTAAGGCGATGGTTTTCTCCAGGATATGTGGAACCTATTTTATATGCCAGAAAAGGGAATAAAATTAGGAAACATTTAGATTTGTTTAGACTGTCTGCGGCTGCTAATATAATTCTTGAGAAGCGTCCCAATCAGACAAAATCAGAACCTATCAGTGTCAAAGCTTGTGTTGCTTATCCAAATGCTCTTTTGTTGGTTCCTCCTACTGGTTCTTTAAATATTAGTGCAGAACGGCAATCATATAGATTATTATGTTATCACTGCGTGTTAACAAATTGTATAGGGTCCACAGTGCAGAAAAAGTATTATGCTATGCTAATAGTGCGCCGACCTCCCTTTATAATGTTGCCAGTAGAATTAGGAAAAAATGCATGGTATGATAATTCTGCTTTGCAAGTACTTGATATGTTATCTGAATTGTTAAGGCCAAAAAGATTTGTTGCTTCATTGATACTAGGAATAACTGCTTTAATTTCTATTGTTACTACATTTGCTGTGGCTACTACTGCATTAACGCATGAAATTCAGACTGCTCATTATGTAAATACATTAAACAGGAATATTACAATGGCTTTATTAAGACAAGAAGCAATTGATCAAAAATTGGAAGCTAAAATCAATGTGTTGGAGGAAGTGGTCCTCGCTTTAGGACAAGATATTGCTAACTTGAAGACAATGTTCTCTGCACGCTGTCATAGTAGTTTTAAATCAATTTGTGTAACACCATTGTTGTATAATACTTCACAACCTTGGGAGAAAGTGAAAGCACATGTGCAGGGCGTGTGGCATGATAATGATATTACACATGACCTACATGCTTTGCAAAAGGAAATAGCGGTAGTAAGCCAGTCTAGATTGCAACTAGGGGATTTGAATGAATTAGCAGAAAGTATAGGATCGGGAATAAAGGCTCTAAATCCTATCAATTGGAAAAACTACTTAATTTATATAGGAGTTTTAGCTGCAATAGTATTGGTGGTGATTTTATTGTTTCCTGGAGTGTTTAAATGTATACTCACTTCATTGCGGGATGTGCAGCAGGAAGTTTTCGAGCTTCGTCTTAAAAACAAAGGGGGAACTGCTACGCCCACAGCTGTCCCATCTGCGTAGCAAAACTGCTGCCATGTTGGGACCCTCAGGCTGGAGGGGTGGGGTCAGTGCTCCTCGGAGTGAAGCCCCAGGCGGTTCCCATGCAGTCAGCGGTCGTCATGGCCCCTGGCGGCTAGAAAGGCACGAAACTGCCAGCTTGGCTCAGAGAACTTTCCTTGCTGTTGCTTTTGTTTAATTTTAGCAGTGCTTTTTCATTGTGCTATGTGCAGTCAAGTGGGGTACAGGTGGGACACCAGGATTCAATAAACTTTACCTCTGGGAACATATCCTTGTGGGCGCCGCTATTCATCCAGGCTGCGCACAATGCAGCCTGGGCATTGACCTCAAATAACACTCTGGGAACATTGCTCGATCCCACGGAGCAGCTGGAGCTGCTTAGCTTTGATGAAGGAGATGGCACGGCAGAAGCCCACTTGGAGATGTTATTAGGAAATGTGCACGCCCAAAAAAGATTCCAAAAGAGAGCAAGAATTAGCAAAGATTCCCAAGAGAATTTTGCCAAAAGGATATGAACAATATCTAATTAGTGGGCGGTGGTGGACTCGTCCTCGGTGGGCCCCGCAAGCAGGAAAATATTTACCCCCTCTAGTTATTATTCAGGTAGCGAATTAGTGCGTGTGAGAGAAGGTTGGGATAAAATGCTCAAAAAATTTATAAAAGAAAAATTGTCTTTAAGTTAAGAAATGAACTCTCTGTGACTTTTCATGAAAGTGCAGATATGTTTCTCACGGCACATGTAGATTGAAAAACCGAAACCACTATTGTCTCACATGTGCGTTAGAATGTCCTGCTGATTAATGATTGTAAGCGTAATTTCTTTGCCTGGAAGCCTGTATTTGCTTTGCCAAGTTACGTGTAAAAGCGGAATAAAAGCTTATGCTTTGCAGCAAATAAACGCAGCAGCATACTCATACAATTTGGGTGTCTGTCTGTCATTCCCCCCGTCGATTCTTGCTCTCCTGAACACCTTCGCCCTCGTTCTCCCTCGGTCTGAGGCCTCTGATAGAGCCGGTCCGTGGCACTAGACAAACAGAAATAGCATGTTTGTTTGCCGCAGTTCCTCTAGCTTTCTCCCTACAAAATACGAATGTGTAGAGCTGCTGTCTCCATGTGGAACCAATTAGTGTTTCCAAGCATAAAATTTAATGTTCCCTGAAAAAAAAAACATTCAAAAATATAAAATCCGTGGATAATATCAGGAATACACAAACAAAGAGTCTGTAGCAATATCTGAGATTGAAGTAGCCAAAACGAAACCGGATATTTCCGGTTTCATCCAGTCATATCCGGACAAAGTGGTGTGGAATTCGTATGCAATGGACCGAGAAAATCACAGTAAAAATGGTTTTGGAGAAAAGCAAAGTCTTTTCGTTAGGCAAGTGCATAAAATGTCATCTATACAAACAGAAATATCATGTTTGTTTGCCGCAGTTCCTCTAGCTTTCTCCCTAGAAAATACAAATGTGTAGAGCTGGTGTCTCCATGTGGAACCAATTAGTGTTTCCAAGCATAAAATTAAATGTTCCCTGAAAAAAAAACATTCAAAAAAAAAATCCGTGGATAACCAGGAATACACAAACACAGATGTTGTAGCAATATTTCGGTTTGAGTTAGCCAAAACAAAACCGGATATTTCCGGTTTCATCAAGTCATATCCGGACAAAGTGGTGTGGAATTCTTATGCAATGGAACGAATAAATCACAGGAAAAATGGTTTTGGAGAAAAGCAAAGTCTTTTCGTTAGGCAAGTGCATAAAATGTCATCTATACAAACTTAAATATCATGTATGTTTGCCGCAGTTCCTCTAGCTTTCTCCCTAGAACATAAAAATGTGTAGAGCAAGTGTCTCCATGTGGAACCAATTAGTGTTTCCAAGCATAAAATTAAATGTTCCCTGAAAAAAAAAAACATTCAAAAAAATAAAGTCCGTGGATAATATCAGGAATACACAAACAAAGAGGCTGCAGCAATATCTGGGATTGAATTAGCCAAAACGAAACCGGATATTTCCGGTTTCATCCAGTCATATCTGGACAAAGTGGTGTGGAATTGGTATGCAATGGAACGAATAAATCACAGGAAAAATGGTTTTGGAGAAAAGCAAAGTCTTTTCGTTAGGCAAGTGCATAAAATATCATCTATAGAAACAGAAATAGCATGTTTGTTTGCTGCAGTTCCTCTAGATTTCTCCCAAAAACATAAAAATGTGTAGAAGTGGTGTCTCCATGTGGAACCAATTAGTGTTTCCAAGCATAAAATTTAATGTTCCCTGAAAAAAAAAACATTCAAAAAAATAAAATCCGTGGATAATATCAGGAATACACAAACACAGAGGCTGTAGCAATATCTGGGATTGAATTAGCCAAAATGAAACCGGATATTTCCAGTTTCATCCAGTCATATCCGGACAAAGTGTTGTGGAATTCCTATGCAATGGACCGAGAAAATCACAGGAAAAATGGTTTTGGAGAAAAGCAAAGTCTTTTCGTTAGGCAAGTGCATCAAATGTCATCTATACAAACAGAAATATCATGTTTGTTTGCTGCAGTTCCTCTAGCTTTCTCCCTAGAACAAACAAATGTGTAGAGCTGGTGTCTCCATGTGGAACCAATTAGTGTTTCCAAGCATAAAATTAAATGTTCCCAGAAAAAAAAAACATTCAAAAAATACAGTCCGTGGATAATATCAGGAATACACAAACACAGAGGCTGTAGCAATATTTCGGTTTGAGTTAGCCAAAACAAAACCGCATATTTCCGGTTTCATCCAGTCATATCCGGACAAAGTGGTGTGGAATTCGTATGCAATGGACCAAGAAAATCACAGGAAAAATGGTTTTGGAGACAAGCAAAGTCTTTTCGTTAGGCAAGTGCATAAAATGTCATCTATACAAACAGAAATATCATGTTTGTTTGCCGCAGTTCCTATAGCTTTCTCCCTAGAAAATACGAATGTGTAGAGCTGGTGTCTCCGTGTGCACCAATTAGAGTTTCCAAGGACAAAGTTAAATGTTCCCTAATAAAAAAAAACAAAACAATAAAGTCCGTGGATAATATCAGGAATACACAAACAAAGAGGCTGTAGCAATATCTGAGATTGAATTAGCCAAAACGAAACCGAATATTTCCGGTTTCATCCAGTCATATCCGGACAAAGTGGTGTGGAATTCGTATGCAATGGACCGAGAAAATCACAGTAAAAATGGTTTTGGAGAAAAGCAAAGTATTTTCGTTAGGCAAGTGCATAAAATGTCATCTAGACAAACAGAAATATCATGTTTGTTTGCCGCAGTTCCTCTAGCTTTCTCCCTAGAACATAAAAATGTGTAGAGCTGGTGTCTCCATGTGGAACCAATTAGTGTTTCCAAGCATAAAATTAAATGTTCCCTGAAAAAAAAAACATTCAAAAAAATAAAATCCGTGGATAATATCAGGAATACACAATCACAGAGGCTGTAGCAATATTTCGGTTTGAGTTAGCCGAAACAAAACCGCATATTTCCGGTTTCATCCAGTCATATCCGGACAAAGTGGTGTGGAATTGGTATGCAATGGACCGAAAAAAATCACAGGAAAAATGGTTTTGGAGAAAAGCAAAGTCTTTTCGTTAGGCAAGTGCATAAAATGTCATCTATACAAACAGAAATATCATGTTTGTTTGCCGCAGTTCCTCTAGCTTTCTCCCTAGAAAATACGAATGTGTAGAGCTGGTGTGTCCCTGTGGAACCAATTAGTGTTTCCAAGCATAAAATTAAATGTTCCCTGAAAAAAAAAACATTCAAAAAAACAAAGTCCGTGGATAATATCAGGAATACACAAACAAAGAGGTTGCAGCAATATCTGTGATTGAATTAGCCAAAATGAAACCGGATATTTCCGGTTTCATCCAGTCATATCCGGAAAAACTGGTGTGGAATTCGTATGCAATGGACCGAGAAAATCACAGTAAAAATGGTTTTGGAGAAAAGCAAAGTCTTTTCGTTAGGCAAGTGTATAAAATGTCATCTAGACAAACAGAAATATCATGTTTGTTTGCCGCAGTTCCTCTAGCTTTCTACCTAGAACAAACAAATGTGTAGAGCTGGTGTCTCCATGTGGAACCAATTAGTGTTTCCAAGCATAAAATTAAATGTTCCCAGAAAAAAAAAAACATTCAAAAATACAGTCCGTGGATAATATCAGGAATACACAAACACAGAGGCTGTAGCAATATTTCGGTTTGAGTTAGCCAAAACAAAACCGGATATTTCCGGTTTCATCCAGTCATATCCGGACAAAGTGGTGTGGAATTCGTATGCAATGGACCGAGAAAATCACAGGAAAAATGGTTTTGGAGAAAAGCAAAGTCTTTTCGCTAGGCAAGTGCATAAAATGTCATCTATACAAACAGAAATATCATGTTTGTTTGCCACAGTTCCTCTAGCTTTCTCCCTAGAAAATACGAATGTGTAGAGCTGGTGTCTCCATGTGCACCAATTAGAGTTTCCAAGCACAAAGTTAAATGTTCCCTAATAAAAAAAAACAAAACAATAAAGTCCGTGGATAATATCAGGAATACACAAACACAGATGCTGTAGCAATATTTCGGTTTGATTTAGCCAAAACAAAACCGGATATTTCTGGTTTCATCCAGTCATATCCGGACAAAGTGGTGTGGAATTGGTATGCAATGGACCGAGAAAATCACAGGAAAAATGGTTTTGGAGAAAAGCAAAGTCTTTTCGTTAGGCAAGTGCATAAAATGTCATCTATACAAACAGAAATAGCATGTTTGTTTGCCGCAGTTCCTCTAGCTTTCTCCCGAGAAAATACGAATGTGTAGAGCTGGTGTTTCCATGTGGAACCAATTAGTGTTTCCAAGCATAAAATTTAATGTTCCCTGAAAAAAAAACATTCAAAAAAATAAAATCCGTGGATAATATCAGGAATACACAAATAAAGAGGCTGTAGCAATATCTGAGATTGAATTAGCCACAACGAAACCGGATATTTCCGGTTTCTTCCAGTCATATCCGGACAAAGTGGTGTGGAATTCGTATGCAATGGACCGAGAAAATCACAGTAAAAATGGTTTTGGAGAAAAGCAAAGTCTTTTCGTTAGGCAAGTGCATAAAATGTCATCTATACAAACAGAAATATCATGTTTGTTTGCCGCAGTTCCTCTAGCTTTCTCCCTAGAACATAAAAATGTGTAGAGCTGGTGTCTCCATGTGGAACCAATTAGTGTATCCAAGCATAAAATTAAATGTTCCCAGAAAAATAAAACAGTCAAAAAAATAAAGTCCGTGGATAATATCAGGAATACACAAACACAGAGGCTGTAGCAATATTTCGGTTTGAGTTAGCCGAAACAAAACCGCATATTTCCGGTTTCATCCAGTCATATCCGGACAAAGTGGTGTGGAATTGGTATGCAATGGACCGAAAAAAATCACAGGAAAAATGGTTTTGGAGAAAAGCAAAGTCTTTTCGTTAGGCAAGTGCATAAAATGTCATCTATACAAACAGAAATATCATGTTTGTTTGCCGCAGTTCCTCTAGCTTTCTCCCTAGAAAATACGAATGTGTAGAGCTGGTGTGTCCCTGTGGAACCAATTAGTGTTTCCAAGCATAAAATTAAATGTTCCCTGAAAAAAAAAACATTCAAAAAAACAAAGTCCGTGGATAATATCAGGAATACACAAACAAAGAGGTTGCAGCAATATCTGTGATTGAATTAGCCAAAATGAAACCGGATATTTCCGGTTTCATCCAGTCATATCCGGAAAAACTGGTGTGGAATTCGTATGCAATGGACCGAGAAAATCACAGTAAAAATGGTTTTGGAGAAAAGCAAAGTCTTTTCGTTAGGCAAGTGTATAAAATGTCATCTAGACAAACAGAAATATCATGTTTGTTTGCCGCAGTTCCTCTAGCTTTCGACCTAGAACAAACAAATGTGTAGAGCTGGTGTCTCCATGTGGAACCAATTAGTGTTTCCAAGCATAAAATTAAATGTTCCCAGAAAAAAAAAAACATTCAAAAATACAGTCCGTGGATAATATCAGGAATACACAAACACAGAGGCTGTAGCAATATTTCGGTTTGAGTTAGCCAAAACAAAACCGGATATTTCCGGTTTCATCCAGTCATATCCGGACAAAGTGGTGTGGAATTCGTATGCAATGGACCGAGAAAATCACAGGAAAAATGGTTTTGGAGAAAAGCAAAGTCTTTTCGCTAGGCAAGTGCATAAAATGTCATCTATACAAACAGAAATATCATGTTTGTTTGCCACAGTTCCTCTAGCTTTCTCCCTAGAAAATACGAATGTGTAGAGCTGGTGTCTCCATGTGCACCAATTAGAGTTTCCAAGCACAAAGTTAAATGTTCCCTAATAAAAAAAAACAAAACAATAAAGTCCGTGGATAATATCAGGAATACACAAACACAGATGCTGTAGCAATATTTCGGTTTGATTTAGCCAAAACAAAACCGGATATTTCTGGTTTCATCCAGTCATATCCGGACAAAGTGGTGTGGAATTGGTATGCAATGGACCGAGAAAATCACAGGAAAAATGGTTTTGGAGAAAAGCAAAGTCTTTTCGTTAGGCAAGTGCATAAAATGTCATCTATACAAACAGAAATAGCATGTTTGTTTGCCGCAGTTCCTCTAGCTTTCTCCCGAGAAAATACGAATGTGTAGAGCTGGTGTTTCCATGTGGAACCAATTAGTGTTTCCAAGCATAAAATTTAATGTTCCCTGAAAAAAAAACATTCAAAAAAATAAAATCCGTGGATAATATCAGGAATACACAAATAAAGAGGCTGTAGCAATATCTGAGATTGAATTAGCCACAACGAAACCGGATATTTCCGGTTTCTTCCAGTCATATCCGGACAAAGTGGTGTGGAATTCGTATGCAATGGACCGAGAAAATCACAGTAAAAATGGTTTTGGAGAAAAGCAAAGTCTTTTCGTTAGGCAAGTGCATAAAATGTCATCTATACAAACAGAAATATCATGTTTGTTTGCCGCAGTTCCTCTAGCTTTCTCCCTAGAACATAAAAATGTGTAGAGCTGGTGTCTCCATGTGGAACCAATTAGTGTATCCAAGCATAAAATTAAATGTTCCCAGAAAAATAAAACAGTCAAAAAAATAAAGTCCGTGGATAATATCAGGAATACACAAACACAGAGGCTGTAGCAATATTTCGGTTTGAGTTAGCCAAAACAAAACCGCATATTTCCAGTTTCATCCAGTCATATCCGGACAAAGTCGTGTGGAATTGGTAGGCAATGGACCGAGAAAATCACAGGAAAAATGGTTTTGGAGAAAAGCAAAGTCTTTTCGTTAGGCAAGTGCATAAAATGTCATCTATACAAACAGAAATAGCATGTTTGTTTGCCGCAGTTCCTCTAGCTTTCTCCCTAGAAAATACAAATGTGTAGAGCTGGTGTGTCCATGTGGAAACAATTAGTGTTTCCAAGCATAAAATTAAATGTTCCCTGAAAAAAAAAACATTCAAAAAAATAAAATCCATGGATAATACCAGGAATACACAAACACAGATGCTGTAGCAATATTTCGGTTTGAGTTAGCCAAAACAAATCCGGATATTTCCGGTTTCATCCAGTCATATCCGGAAAAACTGGTGTGGAATTCGTATGCAATGGACCGAGAAAATCACAGGAAAAATGGTTTTGGAGAAAAGCCAAGTCTTTTCGTTAGGCAAGTGCATAAAATGTCATCTATACAAACAGAAATATCATGTTTGTTTGCCGCAGTTCTTCTACCTTTCTCCCTAGAACATAAAAATGTGTAGAGCTGGTGTCTCCATGTGGAACCAATTAGTGTTTCCAAGCATAAAATTAAATGTTCCCTGAAAAAAAAAAAAAAACATTCAAAAAAATAAAGTCCGTGGATCATATCAGGAATACACAAACAAAGAGGCTGTAGGAATATCTGGGATTGAATTAGCCAAAACGAAACCGGATATTTCCGGTTTCATCCAGTCATATCCGGACAAAGTGGTGTGGAATTGGTATGCAATGGAACGAGTAAATCACAGGAAAAATGGTTTTGGAGAAAAGCAAAGTCTTTTCGTGAGGCAAGTGCATCAAATGTCATCTATACAAACAGAAATAGCATGTTTGTTTGCCGCAGTTCCTCTAGCTTTCTCCCTAGAAAATACGAATGTGTAGAGCTGGTGTCTCCATGTGGAACCAATTAGTGTTTCCAAGCATAAAATTTAATGTTCCCTGAAAAAAAAACATTCAAAAAAAATAAAATCCGTGGATAATATCAGGAATACACAAATAAAGAGGCTGTAGCAATATCTGAGATTGAATTAGCCACAACGAAACCGGATATTTCCGGTTTCATCCAGTCTTATCTGGACAAAGTGGTGTGGAATTCGTATGCAATGGACCGAGAAAATCACAGTAAAAATGGTTTTGGAGAAAAGCAAAGTCTTTTCGTTAGGCAAGTGCATAAAATGTCATCTATACAAACAGAAATATCATGTTTGTTTGCCGCAGTTCCTCTAGCTTTCTCCCTAGAAAATACGAATGTGTAGAGCTGGTGTGTCCATGTGGAACCAATTAGTGTTTCCAAGCATAAAATTAAATGTTCCCTGAAAAAAAAAAACATTCAAAAAAATAAAATCCGTGGATAATACCAGGAATACACAAACACAGATGCTGTACAAATATTTCGGTTTGAGTTAGCCAAATAAACCCGGATATTTCCGGTTTCATCCAGTCATATCCGGACAAAGTGGTGTGGAATTGGTATGCAATGGACCGAGAAAATCACAGTAAAAATGGTTTTGGAGAAAAGCAAAGTCTTTTCGTTAGGCAAGTGCATAAAATGTCATCTATACAAACAGAAATAGCATGTTTGTTTGCCGCAGTTCCTCTAGCTTTCTCCCTAGAAAATACGAATGTGTAGAGAAAGTGTCTCCATGTGGAACCAATTAGTGTTTCCAAGCATAACATTTAATGTTCCCTGAAAAAAAACATTCAAAAAAATAAAATCCGTGGATAATATCAGGAATACACAAACAAAGAGGCTGTAGCAATATCTGAGATTGAATTAGCCACAACGAAACCGGATATTTCCGGTTTCATCCAGTCATATCCGGACAAAGTGGTGTGGAATTCGTATGCAATGGACCGAGAAAATCACAGTAAAAATGGTTTTGGAGAAAACAAAGTCTATTCGTTAGGCAAGTGCATAAAATGTCATCTATACAAACTTAAATATCATGTATGTTTGCCGCAGTTCCTCTAGCTTTCTCCCTAGAACATAAAAATGTGCAGAGCTGGTGTCTCCATGTGGAACCAATTAGTGTTTCCAAGCATAAAATTAAATGTTCCCTGAAAAAAAAACATTCAAAAAAATAAAATCCGTGGATAATATCAGGAATACACAATCACAGAGGCTGTAGCAATATCTGGGATTGAATTAGCCAAAATGAAACCGGATATTTCCAGTTTCATCCAGTCATATCCGGACAAAGTGGTGTGGAATTCGTATGCAATGGACCGAGAAATTCACAGTAAAAATGGTTTTGGAGAAAAGCAAAGTCTTTTCGTTAGGCAAGTGCATAAAATGTCATCTATACAAACAGAAATATCATGTTTGTTTGCCGCAGTTCCTCTAGCTTTCTCCCTAGAAAATACGAATGTGTAGAGCTGGTGTCTCCGTGTGCACCAATTAGAGTTTCCAAGGACAAAGTTAAATGATCCCTGATAAAAAAAAACAAAACAATAAAGTCCGTGGATAATATCAGGAATACACAAACACAGATGCTGTAGCAATATTTCGGTTTGAGTTAGCCAAAACAAAACCGGATATTTCCGGTTTCATCCAGTCATATCCGGACAAAGAGGTGTGGAATTGGTATGCAATGGACCGAGAAAATCACAGGAAAAATGGTTTTGGAGAAAAGCAAAGTCTTTTCGTTAGGCAAGTGCATAAAATGTCATCTAAACAAACAGAAATATCATGTTTGTTTGCCGCAGTTCCTCTAGCTTTCCCCCTAGAAAATACGAATGTGTAGAGCTGGTGTCCCCATGATGAACCAATTAGTGTTTACCAGCATAAAATTAAATGTTCACTGATAAAAAACATTCAAAAAAATAAAGTCCGTGGATAATATCACGAATACACTAACAAAGAGGCTGTAGCAATATCTGGGATTGAATTAGGCAAAACGAATCCGGATATTTCCGGTTTAATCCAGTCATATTCGGACCAACTGGTGTGGAATTCGTATGCAATGGACCGAGAAAATCACAGGAAAAATGGTTTTGGAGAAAAGCAAAGTCTTTTCGTTAGGCAAGTGCATAAAATGTCATCTATACAAACAGAAATATCATGTTTGTTTGCCACAGTTCCTCTAGGTTTCTCCATAGAACAAACGAATGTGCAGAGCTGGTGTCTCCATGTGGAACCAATTAGTGTTTCCAAGCATAAAATGAAATGTTCCCTGAAAAAAAAAACATGCAAAAAAATAAAGTCCGTGGATAATATCAGGAATACACAAACGCAGAGGCTGTAGAAATATTTCGGTTTGAGTTAGCCAAAACAAAACCGCAGATTTCCGTTTTCATCCAGTCATATCCAGACAACGTGGTGTGGAATTTGTATGCAATGGACCGAGAAAATCACAGGAAAAATGGTTTTGGAGAAAAGCAAAGTCTTTTCGTTAGGCAAGTGCATAAAATGTCATCTAGACAAACAGAAATAGCATGTTTGTTTGCCTCAGTTCCTCTATCTTTCTCCCTACAAAATACGAATGTGTAGAGCTGCTGTCTCCATGTGGAACCAATTAGTGTTTCCAAGCAAAAAATTTAATGTTCCCTGAAAAAAAAAACATTCAAAAAAATAAAATCCGTGGATAATATCAGGAATACACAAACAAAGAGTCTGTAGCAATATCTGAGATTGAATTAGCCAAAACGAAACCGGATATTTCCGGTTTCATCCAGTCATATCCGGACAAAGTGGTGTGGAATTCGTATGCAATGGACCGAGAAAATCACAGTAAAAATGGTTTTGGAGAAAAGCAAAGTCTTTTCATTAGGCAAGTGCATAAAATGTCATCTATACAAACAGAAATATCATGTTTGTTTGCCGCAGTTCCTCTAGCTTTCTCCCTAGAAAATACAAATGTGTAGAGCTGGTGTCTCCATGTGGAACCAATTAGTGTTTCCAAGCATAAAATTAAATGTTCCCTGAAAAAAAAACATTCAAAAAAAAAATCCGTGGATAACCAGGAATACACAAACACAGATGTTGTAGCAATATTTCGGTTTGAGTTACCCAAAACAAAACCGGATATTTCCGGTTTCATCCAGTCATATCTGGACAAAGTGGTGTGGAATTGGTATGCAATGGAACGAATAAATCACAGGAAAAATGGTTTTGGAGAAAAGCAAAGTCTTTTCGTTAGGCAAGTGCATAAAATGTCATCTATAGAAACAGAAATAGCATGTTTGTTTGCCGCAGTTCCTCTAGCTTTCTCCCTAGAACATAAAAATGTGTAGAGCAAGTGTCTCCATGTGGAACCAATGAGTGTTTCCAAGCATAAAATTAAATGTTCCCTGAAAAAAAAAACATTCAAAAAAATAAAGTCCGTGGATAATATCAGGAATACACAAACAAAGAGGCTGCAGCAATATCTGGGATTGAATTAGCCAAAACGAAACCGGATATTTCCGGTTTCATCCAGTCATATCTGGACAAAGTGGTGTGGAATTGGTATGCAATGGAACGAATAAATCACAGGAAAAATGGTTTTGGAGAAAAGCAAAGTCTTTTCGTTAGGCAAGTGCATAAAATGTCATCTATAGAAACAGAAATAGCATGTTTGTTTGCTGCAGTTCCTCTAGATTTCTCCCAAAAACATAAAAATGTGTAGAACTGGTGTCTCCATGTGGAACCAATTAGTGTTTCCAAGCATATAATTTAATGTTCCCTGAAAAAAAAACATTCAAAAAAATAAAATCCGTGGATAATATCAGGAATACACAAACACAGATGCTGTAGCAATATTTCGGTTTGAGTTAGACAAAACAAAACCGGATATTTCCGGTTTCATCCAGTCATATTCGGACCAACGGGTGTGGAATTCGTATGCAATGGACCGAGAAAATCACAGGAAAAATGGTTTTGGAGAAAAGCAAAGTCTTTTCGTTAGGCAAGTGCATCAAATGTCATCTATATAAACAGAAATAGCATGTTTGTTTGCCGCAGTTCCTCTAGCTTTCTCCCTAGAACAAACAAATGTGTAGAGCTGGTGTCTCCATGTGGAACCAATTAGTGTTTCCAAGCATAAAATTAAATGTTCCCAGAAAAAAAAAACATTCAAAAAATACAGTCCGTGGATAATATCAGGAATACACAAACACAGAGGCTGTAGCAATATTTCGGTTTGAGTTAGCCAAAACAAAACCGCATATTTCCGGTTTCATCCAGTCATATCCGGACAAAGTGGTGTGGAATTCGTATGCAATGGACCAAGAAAATCACAGGAAAAATGGTTTTGGAGACAAGCAAAGTCTTTTCGTTAGGCAAGTGCATAAAATGTCATCTATACAAACAGAAATATCATGTATGTTTGCCGCAGTTCCTATAGCTTTCTCCCTAGAAAATACGAATGTGTAGAGCTGGTGTCTCCGTGTGCACCAATTAGAGTTTCCAAGGACAAAGTTAAATGTTCCCTAATAAAAAAAACAAAACAATAAAGTCCGTGGATAATATCAGGAATACACAAACAAAGAGGCTGTAGCAATATTTCGGTTTGAGTTAGACAAAACAAAACCGGATATTTCCGGTTTCATCCAGTCATATCCGGACAAAGTGGTGTGGAATTCGTATGCAATGGACCGAGAAAATCACAGGAAAAATGGTTTTGGAGAAAAGCAAAGTCTTTTCGTTAGGCAAGTGCATAAAATGTCATCTATACAAACAGAAATAGCATGTTTGTTTGCCGCAGTTCCTCTAGCTTTCTCCCTAGAACATAAAAATGTGTAGAGCTGGTGTGTCCATGTGGAACCAATTAGTGTTTCCAAGCATAAAATTAAATGTTCCCAGAAAAAAAAAAACATTCAAAAAAATAAAGTCCGTGGATCATATCAGGAATACACAAACAAAGAGGCTGTAGGAATATCTGGGATTGAATTAGCCAAAACGAAACCGGATATTTCCGGTTTCATCCAGTCATATCCGGACAAAGTGGTGTGGAATTGGTATGCAATGGAACGAGTAAATCACAGGAAAAATGGTTTTGGAGAAAAGCAAAGTCTTTTCGTGAGGCAAGTGCATAAAATGTCATCTAGACAAACAGAAATATCATGTTTGTTTGCCGCAGTTCCTCTAGCTTTCTCCCTAGAACATAAAAATGTGTAGAGCTGGTGTCTCCATGTGGAACCAATTAGTGTTTCCAAGCATAAAATTTAATGTTCCCTGAAAAAAAAAACATTCAAAAAAATAAAATCCATGGATAATATCAGGAATACACAAACACAGATGCTGTAGCAATATTTCGGTTTGAGTTAGACAAAAAAAAAAAAAAACGGTTATTTCCGGTTTCATCCAGTCATATTCGGACCAACGGGTGTGGAATTGGTATGCAATGGACGGAGAAAATCACAGTAAAAATGGTTTTGGAGAAAAGCAAAGTCTTTTCGTTAGGCAAGTGCATAAAATGTCATCTATACAAACAGAAATATCATGTATGTTTGCCGCAGTTCCTCTAGCTTTCTCCCTAGAACATAAAAATGTGTAGAGCTGGTGTCTCCATGTGGAACCAATTAGTGTATCCAAGCATAAAATTAAATGTTCCCAGAAAAATAAAACAGTCAAAAAAATAAAGTCCGTGGATAATATCAGGAATACACAAACACAGAGGCTGTAGCAATATTTCGGTTTGAGTTAGCCAAAACAAAACCGCATATTTCCGGTTTCATCCAGTCATATCCGGACAAAGTGGTGTGGAATTGGTAGGCAATGGACCGAGAAAATCACAGGAAAAATGGTTTTGGAGAAAAGCAAAGTCTTTTCGTTAGGCAAGTGCATAAAATGTCATCTATACAAACAGAAATAGCATGTTTGTTTGCCGCAGTTCCTCTAGCTTTCTCCCTAGAAAATACAAATGTGTAGAGCTGGTGTGTCCATGTGGAAACAATTAGTGTTTCCAAGCATAAAATTAAATGTTCCCTGAAAAAAAAAACATTCAAAAAAATAAAGTCCGTGGATCATATCAGGAATACACAAACAAAGAGGCTGTAGGAATATCTGGGATTGAATTAGCCAAAACGAAACCAGATATTTCCGGTTTCATCCAGTCATATCCGGACAAAGTGGTGTGGAATTGGTATGCAATGGAACGAGTAAATCACAGGAAAAATGGTTTTGGAGAAAAGCAAAGTCTTTTCGTGAGGCAAGTGCATAAAATGTCATCTATACAAACAGAAATAGCATGTTTGTTTGCCGCAGTTCCTCTAGCTTTCTCCCTAGAAAATACAAATGTGTAGAGCTGGTGTGTCCATGTGGAAACAATTAGTGTTTCCAAGCATAAAATTTAATGTTCCCTGAAAAAAAAAACATTCAAAAAAATAAAATCCGTGGATAATATCAGGAATACACAAACACAGATGCTGTAGCAATATTTCGGTTTGAGTTAGACAAAAAAAAAAAAAAAAAAACGGTTATTTCCGGTTTCATCCACTCATATTCGGACCAACGGGTGTGGAATTGGTATGCAATGGACGGAGAAAATCACAGTAAAAATGGTTTTGGAGAAAAGCAAAGTCTTTTCGTTAGGCAAGTGCATAAAATGTCATCTATACAAACAGAAATATCATGTATGTTTGCCGCAGTTCCTCTAGCTTTCTCCCTAGAACATAAAAATGTGTAGAGCTGGTGTCTCCATGTGGAACCAATTAGTGTATCCAAGCATAAAATTAAATGTTCCCAGAAAAATAAAACAGTCAAAAAAATAAAGTCCGTGGATAATATCAGGAATACACAAACACAGAGGCTGTAGCAATATTTCGGTTTGAGTTAGCCAAAACAAAACCGCATATTTCCGGTTTCATCCAGTCATATCCGGACAAAGTGGTGTGGAATTGGTAGGCAATGGACCGAGAAAATCACAGGAAAAATGGTTTTGGAGAAAAGCAAAGTCTTTTCGTTAGGCAAGTGCATAAAATGTCATCTATACAAACAGAAATAGCATGTTTGTTTGCCGCAGTTCCTCTAGCTTTCTCCCTAGAAAATACAAATGTGTAGAGCTGGTGTGTCCATGTGGAAACAATTAGTGTTTCCCAGCATAAAATTAAATGTTCCCAGAAAAATAAAACAGTCAAAAAAATAAAGTCCGTGGATCATATCAGGAATACACAAACAAAGAGGCTGTAGGAATATCTGGGATTGAATTAGCCAAAACGAAACCAGATATTTCCGGTTTCATCCAGTCATATCCGGACAAAGTGGTGTGGAATTGGTATGCAATGGAACGAGTAAATCACAGGAAAAATGGTTTTGGAGAAAAGCAAAGTCTTTTCGTGAGGCAAGTGCATAAAATGTCATCTATACAAACAGAAATAGCATGTTTGTTTGCCGCAGTTCCTCTAGCTTTCTCCCTAGAAAATACAAATGTGTAGAGCTGGTGTGTCCATGTGGAAACAATTAGTGTTTCCAAGCATAAAATTTAATGTTCCCTGAAAAAAAAAACATTCAAAAAAATAAAATCCGTGGATAATATCAGGAATACACAAACACAGATGCTGTAGCAATATTTCGGTTTGAGTTAGACAAAAAAAAAAAAAAAAAACGGTTATTTCCGGTTTCATCCACTCATATTCGGACCAACGGGTGTGGAATTGGTATGCAATGGACCGAGAAAATCACAGTAAAAATGGTTTTGGAGAAAAGCAAAGTCTTTTCGTTAGGCAAGTGCATAAAATGTCATCTATACAAACAGAAATATCATGTATGTTTGCCGCAGTTCCTCTAGCTTTCTCCCTAGAACATAAAAATGTGTAGAGCTGGTGTCTCCATGTGGAACCAATTAGTGTTTCCAAGCATAAAATTAAATGTTCCCTGAAAAAAAAAATTCAAAAAAATAAAGTCCGTGGATAATATCAGGAATACACAAACAAAGAGGCTGAAGCAATATTTCGGTTTGAGTTAGCCAAAACAAAACCGGATATTTCCGGTTTCATCCAGTCATATCCGGACAAAGTGGTGTGGAATTCGTATGCAATGGACCGAGAAAATCACAGTAAAAATGGTTTTGGAGAAACAAAGTCTTTTCGTTAGGCAAGTGCATAAAATGTCATCTAGAGAAACAGAAATATCATGTTTGTTTGCCGCAGTTCCTCTAGCTTTCTCCCTAGAACATAAAAATGTGTAGAGCTGGTGTCTCCATGTGGAACCAATTAGTGTATCCAAGCATAATATTAAATGTTCCCAGAAAAAAAAAACAGTCAAAAAAATAAAGTCCGTGGATAATATCAGGAATACACAAACTCAGAGGCTGTAGCAATATTTCGGTTTGAGTTAGCCAAAACAAAACCGCATATTTCCGGTTTCATCCAGTCATATCTGGACAAAGTGGTGTGGAATTGGTATGCAATGGACCGAGAAAATCACAGGAAAAATGGTTTTGGAGAAAAGCAAATTCTTTTCGTTAGGAAAGTGCATCAAATGTCATCTATACAAACAGAAATAGCATGTTTGTTTGCTGCAGTTCCTCTAGCTTTCTCCCTAGAAAATACAAATGTGTAGAGCTGGTGTGTCCATGTGGAACCAATTAGTGTTTCCAAGCATAAAATTAAATGTTCCCTGAAAAAAAAAACATTCAAAAAATAAAATCCGTGGATAACCAGGAATACACAAACACAGATGTTGTAGCAATATTTCGGTTTGAGCTAGCCAAAACAAATCCGGATATTTCCGGTTTCATCCAGTCTTATCCGGACAAAGTGGTGTGGAATTGGTATGCAATGGACCGAGAAAATCACAGTAAAAATGGTTTTGGAGAAAAGCAAAGTCTTTTCGTTAGGCAAGTGCATAAAATGTCATCTATACAAACCTAAATATCATGTATGTTTGCCGCAGTTCCTCTAGCTTTCTCCCTAGAACATAAAAATGTGTAGATCAAGTGTCTCCATGTGGAACCAATTAGTGTTTCCAAGCATAAAATTAAATGTTCCCTGAAAAAAAAAAAACATTCAAAAAAATAAAGTCCGTGGATAATATCAGGAATACACAAACAAAGAGGCTGCAGCAATATCTGGGATTGAATTAGCCAAAACGAAACCGGATATTTCCGGTTTCATCCAGTCATATCTGGACAAAGTGGTGTGGAATTGGTATGCAATGGAACGAATAAATCACAGGAAAAATGGTTTTGGAGAAAAGCAAAGTCTTTTCGTTAGGCAAGTGCATAAAATGTCATCTATAGAAACAGAAATAGCATGTTTGTTTGCTGCAGTTCCTCTAGATTTCTCCCAAAAACATAAAAATGTGTAGAACTGGTGTCTCCATGTGGAACCAATTAGAGTTTCCAAGCATAAAATTTAATGTTCCCTGAAAAAAAAACATGCAAAAAAATAAAATCCGTGGATAATATCAGGAATACACAAACACAGATGCTGTAGCAATATTTCGGTTTGAGTTAGACAAAACAAAACCGGATATTTCCGGTTTCATCCAGTCATATTCGGACCAACGGGTGTGGAATTCGTATGCAATGGACCGAGAAAATCACAGGAAAAATGGTTTTGGAGAAAAGCAAAGTCTTTTCGTTAGGCAAGTGCATCAAATGTCATCTATACAAACAGAAATAGCATGTTTGTTTGCCGCAGTTCCTCTAGCTTTCTCCCTAGAACAAACAAATGTGTGGAGCTGGTGTCTCCATGTGGAACCAATTAGTGTTTCCAAGCATAAAATTAAATATTCCCAGGAAAAAAAAAACATTCAAAAAATACAGTCCGTGGATAATATCAGGAATACACAAACACAGAGGCTGTAGCAATATTTCGGTTTCAGTTAGCCAAAACAAAACCGGATATTTCCGGTTTCATCCAGTCATATCCGGACAAAGTGGTGTGGAAATCGTATGCAATAGACCGAGAAAATCACAGGAAAAATGGTTTTGGAGAAAAGCAAAGTCTTTTCGTTAGGCAAGTGCATAAAATGTCATCTATACAAACAGAAATATCATGTATGTTTCCCGCAGTTCCTCTAGCTTTCTCCCTAGAAAATACGAATGTGTAGAGCTGGTGTCTCCGTGTGCACCAATTAGAGTTTCCAAGGACAAAGTTAAATGTTCCCTAATAAAAAAAAAAAAAAACAAAACAATAAAGTCCGTGGGTAATATCAGGAATACACAAACTCAGAGGCTGTAGCAATATATGAGATTGAATTAGCCAAAACGAAACCGAATATTTCCGGTTTCATCCAGTCATATCCGGACAAAGTGGTGTGGAATTGGTATGCAATGGACCGAGAAAATCACAGGAAAAATGGTTTTGGAGAAAAGCAAAGTCTTTTCGTGAGGCAAGTGCATAAAATGTCATCTAGACAAACAGAAATAGCATGTTTGTTTGCCGCAGTTCCTCTAGCTTTCTCCCTAGAAAATACGAATGTGTAGAGCTGGTGTGTCCCTGTGGAACCAATTAGTGTTTCCAAGCATAAAATTAAATGTTCCCTGAAAAAAAAACATTCAAAAAAACAAAGTCCGTGGATAATATCAGGAATACACAAACAAAGAGGCTGCAGCAATATGTGTGATTGAATTAGCCAAAATGAAACCGGATATTTCCGGTTTCATCCAGTCATATCTGGAAAAACTGGTGTGGAATTCGTATGCAATGGACCGAGAAAATCATAGTAAAAATGGTTTTGGAGAAAAGCAAAGTCTTTTCGTTAGGCAAGTGTATAAAATGTCATCTAGACAAACAGAAATATCATGTTTGTTTGCCGCAGTTCCTCTAGCTTTCTCCCTAGAACAAACAAATGTGTAGAGCTGGTGTCTCCATGTGGAACCAATTAGTGTTTCCAAGCATAAAATTAAATGTTCCCAGAAAAAAAAAACATTCAAAAAATACAGTCCGTGGATAATATCAGGAATACACAAACACAGAGGCTGTAGCAATATTTCGGTTTGAGTTAGCCAAAAAAAACCGGATATTTCCGGTTTCATCCAGTCATATCCGGACAAAGTGGTGTGGAATTGGTATGCAATGGACCGAGAAAATCACAGGAAAAATGGTTATGGAGAAAAGCAAAGTCTTTTCGTTAGGCAAGTGCATAAAATGTCATCTATACAAACAGAAATATCATGTTTGTTTGCCGCAGTTCCTCTAGCTTTCTCCCTAGAAAATACGAATGTGTAGAGCTGGTGTCTCCATGTGCACCAATTAGAGTTTCCAAGCACAAAGTTAAATGTTCCCTAATAAAAAAAAAACAAAACAATAAAGTCCGTGGATAATATCAGGAATACACAAACACAGATGCTGTAGCAATATTTCGGTTTGATTTAGCCAAAACAAAACCGGATATTTCCGGTTTCATCCAGTCATATCCGGACAAAGTGGTGTGGAATTGGTATGCAATGGACCGAGAAAATCACAGTAAAAATGGTTTTGGAGAAAAGCAAATTCTTTTCGTTAGGCAAGTGCATCAAATGTCATCTATACAAACAGAAATATCATGTTTGTTTGCCGCAGTTCCTCTAGCTTTCTCCCTAGAACAAACAAATGTGTAGAGCTGGTGTCTCCATGTGGAACCAATTAGTGTTTCCAAGCATAAAATTAAATGTTCCCAGAAAAAAAAAACATTCAAAAAATACAGTCCGTGGATAATATCAGGAATACACAAACACAGAGGCTGTACAAATATTTCGGTTTGAGTTAGCCAAAACAAAACCGGATATTTCCGGTTTCATCCAGTCATATCCGGACAAAGTGGTGTGGAATTGGTATGCAATGGACCAAGAAAATCACAGGAAAAATGGTTTTGGAGAAAAGCAAAGTCTTTTCGTTAGGCAAGTGCATAAAATGTCATCTATACAAACAGAAATATCATGTATGTTTGCCGCAGTTCCTCTAGCTTTCTCCTTAGAAAATACGAATATGTAGAGCTGGTGTCTCCATGTGGGACCAATTAGAGTTTCCAAGGACAAAGTTAAATGTTCCCTGATAAAAAAAAAAAACAAAACAAAACAATAAAGTCCGTGGATAATATCAGGAATACACAAACACAGATGCTGTACAAATATTTCGGTTTGAGTTAGCCAAAACAAAACCGGATATTTCCGGTTTCATCCAGTCATATCCGGACAAAGTGGTGTGGAATTGGTATGCAATGGACCGAGAAAATCACAGGAAAAATGGTTTTGGAGAAAAGCAAAGTCTTTTCATTAGGCAAGTGCATAAAATGTCATCTATACAAACAGAAATAGCATGTTTGTTTGCCGCAGTTCCTCTAGCTTTCTCCCTAGGAAATACAAATGTGTAGAGCTGGTGTATCCATGTGGAACCAATTAGTGTTTCCAAGCATAAAATTAAATGTTCCCTGAAAAAAAAAACATTCAAAAAAATAAAATCCATGGATAATACCAGGAATACACAAACACAGATGCTGTAGCAATATTTCGGATTGAGTTAGCCAAAACAAATCCGGATATTTCCGGTTTCATCCAGTCATATCCGGAAAAACTGGTGTGGAATTCGTATGCAATGGACCGAGAAAATCACAGGAAAAATGGTTTTGGAGAAAAGCAAAGTCTTTTCGTTAGGCAAGTGCATCAAATGTCATCTATACAAACAGAAATATCATGTTTGTTTGCCGCAGTTCTTCTACCTTTCTCCCTAGAACATAAAAATGTGTAGAGCTGGTGTCTCCATGTGGAACCAATTAGTGTTTCCAAGCATAAAATTAAATGTTCCCTGAAAAAAAAAACATTCAAAAAAATAAAGTCCGTGGATCATATCAGGAATACACAAACAAAGAGGCTGTAGGAATATCTGGGATTGAATTAGCCAAAACGAAACCGGATATTTCCGGTTTCATCCAGTCATATCCGGACAAAGTGGTGTGGAATTCGTATGCAATGGAACGAGTAAATCACAGGAAAAATGGTTTTGGAGAAAAGCAAAGTCTTTTCGTTAGGCAAGTGCATAAAATGTCATCTAGACAAACAGAAATATCATGTTTGTTTGCCCCAGTTCCTCTAGCTTTCTCCCTAGAAAATACGAATGTGTAGAGCTGGTGTCTCCATGTGGAACCAATTAGTGTTTCCAAGCACAAAGTTAAATGTTCCCTGAAAAAAAACATTCAAAAAAATAAAATCCGTGGATAATATCAGGAATACACAAACACAGATGCTGTAGCAATATTTCGGTTTGAGTTAGACAAAAAAAAAACCGGATATTTCCGGTTTCATCCAGTCATATTCGGACCAACGGGTGTGGAATTGGTATGCAATGGACCGAGAAAATCACAGGAAAAATGGTTTTGGAGAAAAGCAAAGTCTTTTCGTTAGGCAAGTGCATAAAATGTCATCTATACAAACAGAAATATCATGTATGTTTGCCGCAGTTCCTCTAGCTTTCTCCTTGAACATAAAAATGTGTAGAGCTGGTGTCTCCATGTGGAACCAATTAGTGTTTCCAAGCATAAAATTAAATGTTCCCTGAAAAAAAAAAAACATTCAATAAAATAAAGTCCGTGGATCATATCAGGAATACACAAACAAAGAGGCTGCAGCAATATCTGGGATTGAATTAGCCAAAACGAAACCGGATATTTCCGGTTTCATCCTGTCACATCCGGACAAAGTGGTGTGGAATTCGTATGCAATGGACCGAGAAAATCACAGTAAAAATGGTTTTGGAGAAAAGCAAAGTCTTTTCGTTAGGCAAGTGCATAAAATGTCATCTATACAAACAGAAATATCATGTTTGTTTGCCGCAGTTCCTCTAGCTTTCTCCCTAGAACAAACAAATGTGTAGAGCTGGTGTCTCCATGTGGAACCAATTAGTGTTTCCAAGCCTAAAATTAAATGTTCCCAGAAAAAAAAAAACATTCAAAAAATACAGTCCGTGGATAATATCAGGAATACACAAACACAGAGGCTGTAGCAATATTTCGGTTTGAGTTAGCCAAAACAAAACCGGATATTTCCGGTTTCATCCAGTCATATCCGGACAAAGTGGTGTGGAATTGGTATGCAATGGACCAAGAAAATCACAGGAAAAATGGTTTTGGAGAAAAGCAAAATCTTTTCGTTAGGCAAGTGCATAAAATGTCATCTATACAAACAGAAATATCATGTATGTTTGCCGCAGTTCCTCTAGCTTTCTCCTTAGAAAATACGAATATGTAGAGCTGGTGTCTCCATGTGGGACCAATTAGAGTTTCCAAGGACAAAGTTAAATGTTCCCTGATAAAAAAAAAAAAAACAAAACAAAACAATAAAGTCCGTGGATAATATCAGGAATACACAAACACAGATGCTGTACAAATATTTCGGTTTGAGTTAGCCAAAACAAAACCGGATATTTCCGGTTTCATCCAGTCATATACGGACAAAGTGGTGTGGAATTGGTATGCAATGGACCGAGAAAATCACAGGAAAAATGGTTTTGGAGAAAAGCAAAGTCTTTTCGTTAGGCAAGTGCATAAAATGTCATCTATACAAACTTAAATATCATGTATGTTTGCCGCAGTTCCTCTAGCTTTCTCCCTAGAACATAAAAATGTGTAGAGCTGGTGTCTCCATGTGGAACCAATTAGTGTTTCCAAGCATAAAATTAAATGTTCCCTGAAAAAAAAACATTCAAAAAAATAAAATCCGTGGATAATATCAGGAATACACAAACACAGAGGCTGTAGCAATATCTGGGATTGAATTAGCCAAAATGAAACCGGATATTTCCAGTTTCATCCAGTCATATCCGGACAAAGTGGTGTGGAATTCGTATGCAATGGACCGAGAAAAATCACAGTAAAAATGGTTTTGGAGAAAAGCAAAGTCTTTTCGTTAGGCAAGTGCATAAAATGTCATCTATACAAACAGAAATATCATGTTTGTTTGCCGCAGTTCCTCTAGGTTTCTCCCTAGAAAATACGAATGTGTAGAGCTGGTGTCTCCGTGTGCACCAATTAGAGTTTCCAAGGACAAAGTTAAATGATCCCTGATAAAAAAAAAAACAAAACAATAAAGTCCGTGGATAATATCAGGAATACACAAACACAGAGGCTGTAGCAATATTTCGGTTTGAGTTAGCCAAAACAAAACCGGATATTTCCGGTTTCATCCAGTCATATCCGGACAAAGTGGTGTGGAATTGGTATGCAATGGACCAAGAAAATCACAGGAAAAATGGTTTTGGAGAAAAGCAAAGTCTTTTCGTTAGGCAAGTGCATAAAATGTCATCTATACAAACAGAAATATCATGTATGTTTGCCGCAGTTCCTCTAGCTTTCTCCTTAGAAAATACGAATATGTAGAGCTGGTGTCTCCATGTGGGACCAATTAGAGTTTCCAAGGACAAAGTTAAATGTTCCCTGATAAAAAAAAAAAACAAAACAAAACAATAAAGTCCGTGGATAATATCAGGAATACACAAACACAGATGCTGTACAAATATTTCGGTTTGAGTTAGCCAAAACAAAACCGGATATTTCCGGTTTCATCCAGTCATATCCGGACAAAGTGGTGTGGAATTGGTATGCAATGGACCGAGAAAATCACAGGAAAAATGGTTTTGGAGAAAAGCAAAGTCTTTTCGTTAGGCAAGTGCATAAAATGTCATCTATACAAACAGAAATAGCATGTTTGTTTGCCGCAGTTCCTCTAGCTTTCTCCCTAGGAAATACAAATGTGTAGAGCTGGTGTATCCATGTGGAACCAATTAGTGTTTCCAAGCATAAAATTAAATGTTCCCTGAAAAAAAAAACATTCAAAAAAATAAAATCCATGGATAATACCAGGAATACACAAACACAGATGCTGTAGCAATATTTCGGTTTGAGTTAGCCAAAACAAATCCGGATATTTCCGGTTTCATCCAGTCATATCCGGAAAAACTGGTGTGGAATTCGTATGCAATGGACCGAGAAAATCACAGGAAAAATGGTTTTGGAGAAAAGCAAAGTCTTTTCGTTAGGCAAGTGCATCAAATGTCATCTATACAAACAGAAATATCATGTTTGTTTGCCGCAGTTCTTCTACCTTTCTCCCTAGAACATAAAAATGTGTAGAGCTGGTGTCTCCATGTGGAACCAATTAGTGTTTCCAAGCATAAAATTAAATGTTCCCTGAAAAAAAAAACATTCAAAAAAATAAAGTCCGTGGATCATATCAGGAATACACAAACAAAGAGGCTGTAGGAATATCTGGGATTGAATTAGCCAAAACGAAACCGGATATTTCCGGTTTCATCCAGTCATATCCGGACAAAGTGGTGTGGAATTCGTATGCAATGGAACGAGTAAATCACAGGAAAAATGGTTTTGGAGAAAAGCAAAGTCTTTTCGTGAGGCAAGTGCATAAAATGTCATCTAGACAAACAGAAATATCATGTTTGTTTGCCGCAGTTCCTCTAGCTTTCTCCCTAGAAAATACGAATGTGTAGAGCTGGTGTCTCCATGTGGAACCAATTAGTGTTTCCAAGCACAAAGTTAAATGTTCCCTGAAAAAAAACATTCAAAAAAATAAAATCCGTGGATAATATCAGGAATACACAAACACAGATGCTGTAGCAATATTTCGGTTTGAGTTAGACAAAAAAAAAACCGGATATTTCCGGTTTCATCCAGTCATATTCGGACCAACGGGTGTGGAATTGGTATGCAATGGACCGAGAAAATCACAGGAAAAATGGTTTTGGAGAAAAGCAAAGTATTTTCGTTAGGCAAGTGCATCAAATGTCATCTATACAAACAGAAATATCATGTATGTTTGCCGCAGTTCCTCTAGCTTTCTCCTTGAACATAAAAATGTGTAGAGCTGGTGTCTCCATGTGGAACCAATTAGTGTTTCCAAGCATAAAATTAAATGTTCCCTGAAAAAAAAACATTCAAAAAAATAAAGTCCGTGGATCATATCAGGAATACACAAACAAAGAGGCTGTAGCAATATCTGGGATTGAATTAGCCAAAACGAAACCGGATATTTCCGGTTTCATCCTGTCACATCCGGACAAAGTGGTGTGGAATTCGTATGCAATGGACCGAGAAAATCACAGTAAAAATGATTTTGGAGAAAAGCAAAGTCTTTTCGTTAGGCAAGTGCATCAAATGTCATCTATACAAACAGAAATATCATGTTTGTTTGCCGCAGTTCCTCTAGCTTTCTCCCTAGAACAAACAAATGTGTAGAGCTGGTGTCTCCATGTGGAACCAATTAGTGTTTCCAAGCCTAAAATTAAATGTTCCCAGAAAAAAAAAAACATTCAAAAAATACAGTCCGTGGATAATATCAGGAATACACAAACACAGAGGCTGTAGCAATATTTCGGTTTGAGTTAGCCAAAACAAAACCGGATATTTCCGGTTTCATCCAGTCATATCCGGACAAAGTGGTGTGGAATTGGTATGCAATGGACCGAGAAAATCACAGAAAAAATGGTTTTGGAGAAAAGCAAAGTCTTTTCATTAGGCAAGTGCATAAAATGTCATCTATACAAACAGAAATAGCATGTTTGTTTGCCGCAGTTCCTCTAGCTTTCTCCCTAGGAAATACAAATGTGTAGAGCTGGTGTATCCATGTGGAACCAATTAGTGTTTCCAAGCATAAAATTAAATGTTCCCTGAAAAAAAAACATTCAAAAAAATAAAATCCATGGATAATACCAGGAATACACAAACACAGATGCTGTAGCAATATTTCGGTTTGAGTTAGCCAAAACAAATCCGGATATTTCCGGTTTCATCCAGTCATATCCGGAAAAACTGGTGTGGAATTCGTATGCAATGGACCGAGAAAATCACAGGAAAAATGGTTTTGGAGAAAAGCAAAGTCTTTTCGTTAGGCAAGTGCATCAAATGTCATCTATACAAACAGAAATATCATGTTTGTTTGCCGCAGTTCTTCTACCTTTCTCCCTAGAACATAAAAATGTGTAGAGCTGGTGTCTCCATGTGGAACCAATTAGTGTTTCCAAGCATAAAATTAAATGTTCCCTGAAAAAAAAAACATTCAAAAAAATAAAGTCCGTGGATCATATCAGGAATACACAAACAAAGAGGCTGTAGGAATATCTGGGATTGAATTAGCCAAAACGAAACCGGATATTTCCGGTTTCATCCAGTCATATCCGGACAAAGTGGTGTGGAATTCGTATGCAATGGAACGAGTAAATCACAGGAAAAATGGTTTTGGAGAAAAGCAAAGTCTTTTCGTGAGGCAAGTGCATAAAATGTCATCTAGACAAACAGAAATATCATGTTTGTTTGCCGCAGTTCCTCTAGCTTTCTCCCTAGAAAATACGAATGTGTAGAGCTGGTGTCTCCATGTGGAACCAATTAGTGTTTCCAAGCACAAAGTTAAATGTTCCCTGAAAAAAAACATTCAAAAAAATAAAATCCGTGGATAATATCAGGAATACACAAACACAGATGCTGTAGCAATATTTCGGTTTGAGTTAGACAAAAAAAAAACCGGATATTTCCGGTTTCATCCAGTCATATTCGGACCAACGGGTGTGGAATTGGTATGCAATGGACCGAGAAAATCACAGGAAAAATGGTTTTGGAGAAAAGCAAAGTCTTTTCGTTAGGCAAGTGCATAAAATGTCATCTATACAAACAGAAATATCATGTATGTTTGCCGCAGTTCCTCTAGCTTTCTCCTTGAACATAAAAATGTGTAGAGCTGGTGTCTCCATGTGGAACCAATTAGTGTTTCCAAGCATAAAATTAAATGTTCCCTGAAAAAAAAACATTCAAAAAAATAAAGTCCGTGGATCATATCAGGAATACACAAACAAAGAGGCTGTAGCAATATCTGGGATTGAATTAGCCAAAACGAAACCGGATATTTCCGGTTTCATCCTGTCACATCCGGACAAAGTGGTGTGGAATTCGTATGCAATGGACCGAGAAAATCACAGTAAAAATGATTTTGGAGAAAAGCAAAGTCTTTTCGTTAGGCAAGTGCATCAAATGTCATCTATACAAACAGAAATATCATGTTTGTTTGCCGCAGTTCCTCTAGCTTTCTCCCTAGAACAAACAAATGTGTAGAGCTGGTGTCTCCATGTGGAACCAATTAGTGTTTCCAAGCCTAAAATTAAATGTTCCCAGAAAAAAAAAAAACATTCAAAAAATACAGTCCGTGGATAATATCAGGAATACACAAACACAGAGGCTGTAGCAATATTTCGGTTTGAGTTAGCCAAAACAAAACCGGATATTTCCGGTTTCATCCAGTCATATCCGGACAAAGTGGTGTGGAATTGGTATGCAATGGACCAAGAAAATCACAGGAAAAATGGTTTTGGAGAAAAGCAAAATCTTTTCGTTAGGCAAGTGCATAAAATGTCATCTATACAAACAGAAATATCATGTATGTTTGCCGCAGTTCCTCTAGCTTTCTCCTTAGAAAATACGAATATGTAGAGCTGGTGTCTCCATGTGGGACCAATTAGAGTTTCCAAGGACAAAGTTAAATGTTCCCTGATAAAAAAAAAAAAACAAAACAAAACAATAAAGTCCGTGGATAATATCAGGAATACACAAACACAGATGCTGTACAAATATTTCGGTTTGAGTTAGCCAAAACAAAACCGGATATTTCCGGTTTCATCCAGTCATATCCGGACAAAGTGGTGTGGAATTGGTATGCAATGGACCGAGAAAATCACAGGAAAAATGGTTTTGGAGAAAAGCAAAGTCTTTTCGTTAGGCAAGTGCATAAAATGTCATCTATACAAACTTAAATATCATGTATGTTTGCCGCAGTTCCTCTAGCTTTCTCCCTAGAACATAAAAATGTGTAGAGCTGGTGTCTCCATGTGGAACCAATTAGTGTTTCCAAGCATAAAATTAAATGTTCCCTGAAAAAAAAACATTCAAAAAAATAAAATCCGTGGATAATATCAGGAATACACAAACACAGAGGCTGTAGCAATATCTGGGATTGAATTAGCCAAAATGAAACCGGATATTTCCAGTTTCATCCAGTCATATCCGGACAAAGTGGTGTGGAATTCGTATGCAATGGACCGAGAAAAATCACAGTAAAAATGGTTTTGGAGAAAAGCAAAGTCTTTTCGTTAGGCAAGTGCATCAAATGTCATCTATACAAACAGAAATATCATGTTTGTTTGCCGCAGTTCCTCTAGGTTTCTCCCTAGAAAATACGAATGTGTAGAGCTGGTGTCTCCGTGTGCACCAATTAGAGTTTCCAAGGACAAAGTTAAATGATCCCTGATAAAAAAAAACAAAACAATAAAGTCCGTGGATAATATCAGGAATACACAAACACAGAGGCTGTAGCAATATTTCGGTTTGAGTTAGCCAAAACAAAACCGGATATTTCCGGTTTCATCCAGTCATATCCGGACAAAGTGGTGTGGAATTGGTATGCAATGGACCGAGAAAATTACAGTAAAATTGGTTTTGGAGAAAAGCAAAGTCTTTTCGTTAGGCAAGTGCATAAAATGTCATCTAGACAAACAGAAATATCATGTTTGTTTGCCGCAGTTCATCTAGCTTTCCCCCTAGAAAATACGAATGTGTAGAGCTGGTCTCTCCATGTGGAACCAATTAGTGTTTCCAAGCATAAAATTTAATGTTCCCTGAAAAAAAAAAACATTCAAAAAAATAAAGTCCGTGGATAATATCAGGAATACACAAACAAAGAGGCTGTAGCAATATCTGGGATTGAATTAGCCAAAACAAAACCGGATATTTCCGGTTTCATCCAGTCATATTCGGACCAACTGGTGTGGAATTCGTATGCAATGGACCGAGAAAATCACAGGAAAAATGGTTTTGGAGAAAAGCAAAGTCTTTTCGTTAGGCAAGTGCATAAAATGTCATCTAGACAAACAGAAATAGCATGTTTGTTTGCTGCAGTTCCTCTAGATTTCTCCCTAAAACATAAAAATGTGTAGAACTGGTGTCTCCATGTGGAACCAATTAGTGTTTCCAAGCCTAAAATTAAATGTTCCCTGAAAAAAAAAACATTCAAAAAAATAAAGTGCGTGGATAATATCACGAATACACTAACAAAGAGGCTGTAGCAATATCTGGGATTGAGTTAGCCAAAACAAAACCGGATATTTCCGGTTTCATCCAGTCATATTCGGACCAACTGGTGTGGAATTCGTATGCAATGGACCGAGAAAATCACAGTAAAAATGGTTTTGGAGAAAAGCATAAGTATTTTCGTTAGGCAAGTGCATCAAATATCATCTATAAAAACAGAAATATCATGTGTGTTTGCCGCAGTTCCTCTAGCTTTCTCCATAGAACAAACGAATGTGCAGAGCTGGTGTCTCCATGTGGAACCAATTAGTGTTTCCAAGCATAAAATGAAATGTTCCCTGAAAAAAAAAACATGCAAAAAAATAAAATCCGTGGATAATATCAGGAATACACAAACACAGAGGCTGTAGCAATATTTCTCTTTGAGTTAGCCAAAACAAAACCGGATATTTCCGGTTTCATCCAGTCATATCCGGACAAACTGGTGTGGAATTGGTATGCAATGGACCGAGAAAATCACAGGAAAAATGGTTCTGGAGAAAAGCAAAGTCTTTTCGTTAGGCAAGTGCATAAAATGTCATCTATACAAACAGAAATATCATGTATGTTTGCCGCAGTTCCTCTAGCTTTCTCCCTAGAACATAAAAATGTGTAGAGCTGGTGTCTCCATGTGGAACCAATTAGTGTTTCCAAGCCTAAAATTAAATGTTCCCTGAAAAAAAAACATTCAAAAAAATAAAGTCCGTGGATAATATCAGGAATACACAAACAAAGAGGCTGTAGCAATACCTGGGATTGAATTAGCCAAAATGAAACCGGATATTTCCGGTTTCATCCTGTCATATCCGGACAAACTGGTGTGGAATTCGTATGCAATGGACCGAGAAAATCACCGTAAAAATGGTTGTGGAGAAAAGCAAAGTCTTTTCGTTAGGCAAGTGCATAAAATGTCATCTATACAAACAGAAATATCATGTTTGTTTGCCGCAGTTCCTCTAGCTTTCTCCCTAGAACAAACAAATGTGTAGAGCTGGTGTCTCCATGTGGAACCAATTAGTGTTTCCAAGCATAAAATTAAATGTTCCCACAAAAAAAAAATTCAAAAAATACAGTCCGTGGATAATATCAGGAATACACAAACACAGAGGCTGTAGCAATATTTCGGTTTGAGTTAGCCAAAACAAAACCGCATATTTCCGGATTCATCCAGTCATATCCGGACAAAGTGGTGTGGAATTTGTATGCAATGGACCGAGAAAATCACAGGAAAATGGTTTTGGAGAAAAGCAAAGTCTTTTCGTTAGGCAAGTGCATAAAATGTCATCTATACAAACAGAAATATCATGTTTGTTTGCCGCAGTTCCTCTAGCTTTCTCCCTAGAAAATACGAATGTGTAGAGCTGGTGTCTCCGTGTGGAACCAATTAGTGTTTCCAAGGATAAAATTTAATGTTCCCTGAAAAAAAAACATTCAAAAAAATAAAGTCCGTGGATAATATCAGGAATACACAAACAAAGAGGCTGTAGAAATATCTGGGATTGAATTAGCCAAAACGAAACCGGATATTTCCGGTTTCATCCAGTCATATTCGGACCAACTGGTGTGGAATTCGTATGCAATGGACCGAGAAAATCACAGGAAAAATGGTTTTGGAGAAAAGCAAAGTCTTTTCGTTAGGCAAGTGCATAAAATGTCATCTATACAAACAGAAATAGCATGTTTGTTTGCTGCAGTTCCTCTAGATTTCTCCATAAAACATAAAAATGTGTAGAGCTGGTGTGTCCATGTGGAACCAATTAGTGTTTCCAAGCATAAAATTAAATGTTCCCTGAAAAAAAAAAACATTCAAAAAAATAAAATCCGTGGATCCTATCAGGAATACACAAACACAGAGGCTGTAGCAATATTTCGGTTTCAGTTAGCCAAAACAAATCCGCATATTTCCGGTTTCATCCAGTCATATCCGGACAAAGTGGTGTGGAATTTGTATGCAATGGACCGAGAAAATCACAGTAAAAATGGTTTTGGAGAAAAGCAAAGTCTTTTCGTTAGGCAAGTGCATAAAATGTCATCTATACAAACAGAAATATCATGTTTGTTTGCCGCAGTTCCTCTAGCTTTCTCCCTAGAACATAAAAATGTGTAGAGCTGGTGTCTCCATGTGGAACCAATTAGTGTTTCCAAGCATAAAATTAAATGTTCCCAGAAAAAAAAAACATTCAAAAAATAAAGTCCGTGGATAATATCAGGAATACACAAACAAAGAGGCTGTAGCAATATTTCGGTTTGAGTTAGCCAAAACAAAACCGCAGATTTCCGGTTTCATCCAGTCATATCCGGACAAAGTGGTGTGGAATTTGTATGCAATGGACCGAGAAAATCACAGGAAAAATGGTTTTGGAGCAAAGCAAAGTCTTTTCGTTAGGCAAGTGCATCAAATGTCATCTATACAAACAGAAATAGCATGTTTGTTGGCCGCAGTTCCTCTAGCTTTCTCCCTAGAAAATACGAATGTGTAGAGCTGGTGTCTCCATGTGGAACCAATTAGTGTTTCCAAGCATAAAATTAAATAATCCCTGAAAAAAAAAACATTCAAAAAAATAAAATCCGTGGATCATATCAGGAATACACAAACACAGATGCTCTACAAATATTTCGGTTTGAGTTAGCCAAAACAAAACCGGATATTTCCGGTTTCATCCAGTCATACCCAGACAAAGTGGTGTGGAATTTGTATGCAATGGACCGAGAAAATCACAGGAAAAATGGTTTTGGAGAAAAGCAAAGTCTTTTCGTTAGGCAAGTGCATAAATTGTCATCTAGACAAACAGAAATATCATGTTTGTTTGCCGCAGTTCCTCTATATTTCTCCCTAGAAAATACGAATGTGTAGAGCTGGTGTGTCCATGTGGGACCAATTAGTGTTTCCAAGCCTAAAATTAAATGTTCCCTGAAAAAAAAAACATTCAAAAAAATAAAATCCGTGGATAATATCAGGAATACACAAACACAGAGGCTGTAGCAATATTTCGGTTTGAGTTAGCCAAAACAAAACCGGATATTTCCGGTTTCATCCAGTCATATCCGGACAAAGTGGTGTGGAATTGGTATGCAATGGACCGAGAAAATCACAGGAAAAATGGTTTTGGAGAAAAGCAAAGTCTTTTCGTGAGGCAAGTGCATAAAATGTCATCTAGACAAACAGAAATAGCATGTTTGTTTGCCGCAGTTCCTCTAGCTTTCTCCATAGAACAAACGAATGTGTAGAGCTGGTGTCTCCATGTGGAACCAATTAGTGTTTCCAAGCATAAAATTAAATGTTCCCTGAAAAAAAACATTCAAAAAAATAAAGTCCGTGGATAATATCAGGAATACACAAACAAAGAGGCTGTAGCAATATCTGGGATTGAATTAGCCAAAGCGAAACCGGATTTTTCCGGTTTCATCCAGTCATATCCGGACAAAGTGGTGTGGAATTTGTATGCAATGGACCGAGAAAATCACAGGAAAAATGGTTTTGGAGAAAAGCAAAGTCTTTTCGTTAGGCAAGTGCATAAAATGTCATCTATACAAACAGAAATATCATGTTTGTTTGCCGCAGTTCCTCTAGCTTTCTCCCTAGAAAATACGAATGTGTAGAGCTGGTGTCTCCGTGTGCACCAATTAGAGTTTCCAAGGACAAAGTTAAATGATCCCTGATAAAAAAAAAAAAACAAAACAATAAAGTCCGTGGATCATATCAGGAATACACAAACAAAGAGGCTGTAGCAATATCTGGGATTGAATTAGCCAAAACGAAACCGGATATTTCCGGTTTCATCCAGTCATATTCGGACAAAAGGTGTGGAATTCGTATGCAATGGACCAAGAAAATCACAGTAAAAATGGTTTTGGAGAAAAGCAAAGTCTTTTCGTTAGGCAAGTGCATAAATTGTCATCTATACAAACAGAAATAGCATGTTTGTTTGCTGCAGTTCCTCTAGCTTTCTCCCTAGAACAAACAAATGTGTAGAGCTGGTGTCTCCATGTGGAACCAATTAGTGTTTCCAAGCATAAAATTAAATGTTCCCTGAACAAAAAAACATTCAAAAAAATAAAATCCGTGGATCATATCAGGAATACACAAACACAGATGCTGTACAAATATTTCGGTTTGAGTTAGCCAAAACAAAACCGCAGATTTCCGTTTTCATCCAGTCATATCCGGACAAAGTGGTGTGGAATTGGTATGCAATGGACCGAGAAAATCACAGGAAAAATGGTTTTGGAGAAAAGCAAAGTCTTTTCGTTAGGCAAGTGCATAAAATGTCATCTATACACACAGAAATATCATGTTTGTTTGCCGCTGTTCCTCTATATTTCTCCCTAGAAAATACGAATGTGTAGAGCTGGTGTCCCCATGTGGAACCAATTAGTGTTTCCAAGCATAAAATTAAATGTTGCCTGAAAAAAAAAACATTCAAAAAAATAAAGTCCGTGGATAGTATCAGGAATACACAAACACAGATGCTGTAGCAATATTTCGGTTTGAGTTAGCCAAAACAAAACCGGATATTTCCGGTTTCATCCAGTCATATCCGGACAAAGTGGTGTGGAATTGGTATGCAATGAACCGAGAAAATCACAGGAAAAATGGTTTTGGAGAAAAGCAAAGTCTTTTCGTTAGGCAAGTGCATAAAATGTCATCTATACACACAGAAATATCATGTTTGTTTGCCGCAGTTCCTCTAGCTTTCTCCATAGAACAAACGAATGTGTAGAGCTGGTGTCTCCATGTGGAACCAATTAGTATTTCCAAGCATAAAATGAAATGTTCCCTGAAAAAAAAAACATGCAAAAAAATAAAGTCCGTGGATCATATCAGGAATACACAAACAAAGAGGCTGTAGCAATATCTGGGATTGAATTAGCCAAAACGAAACCGGATATTTCCGGTTTCATCCAGTCATATTCGGAAAAACTGGTGTGGAATTCGTATGCAATGGACCAAGAAAATCACAGGAAAAATGGTTTTGGAGAAAAGCAAAGTCTTTTCGTTAGGTAAGTGCATAAAATGTCATCTATACAAACAGAAATAGCATGTTTGTTTGCTGCAGTTCCTCTAGCTTTCTCCCTAGAACAAACAAATGTGTAGAGCTGGTGTCTCCATGTGGAACCAATTAGTGTTCCCAAGCATAAAATTAAATGTTCCCAGAAAAAAAAAACATTCAAAAAAATACAGTCCGTGGATAATATCAGGAATACACAAACACAGAGGCTGTACAAATATTTCGGTTAGAGTGCCAAAACAAAACCGGATATTTCCGGTTTCATCCAGTCATATCCGGACAAAGTAGTGTGGAATTGGTATGCAATGGACCGAGAAAATCACAGGAAAAATGGTTTTGGAGAAAAGCAAAGTCTTTTCGTTAGGCAAGTGCATAAAATGTCATCTATACAAACTTAAATATCATGTATGTTTGTCGCAGTTCCTCTAGCTTTCTCCCTAGAACATAAAAATGTGTAGAGCTGGTGTCTCCATGTGGAACCAATTAGTGTTTCCAAGCATAAAATTAAATGTTCCCTGAAAAAAAAAACATTCAAAAAAATAAAATCCGTGGATAATATCAGGAATACACAAACACAGAGGCTGTAGCAATATCTGGGATTGAATTAGCCAAAATGAAACCGGATATTTCCAGTTTCATCCAGTCATATCCGGACAAAGTGGTGTGGAATTCGTATGCAATGGACCGAGAAAAATCACAGTAAAAATGGTATTGGATTGCAGGCAGAACTGTAAATTTCTTGTTAGAGATGCCCCCTGCCTTTACCTTGCCAGCTCTCCTCCCAGGCCAGCCAAGTAATGAAAGTCAACAGAGTGCCTTCCCCTAGGAGGTTCACACCTCCCTTAGGATATACCCCATGTGAAGAGATAGATAGGTCTGGGCCTCTTAACTTACAAGGCCTAAAGCCCAACAGATTATTATCAAGCCCCTTCTATCAGGTTCTATTTGCCTCTCAATCAGAAAACTTAATTGTAGCTTAGACAGCACCTTTCTTAGCTCCTCTAATAATGACTCTGTCCTTTGTTCTAGGCCCTGTCTAGTGCACTTGGGCCTCATTCCTTTGTAATCATAACCTCTACTCTACCACCAATGGCTCTACTCCCAACCTGTGTGTACTGATGGTCCTCTTCCCCACTTAATGCTGTATAATTGTTCAGACCTGGTTAAGGCCACTCTTAGGATCATTGGTTACTATCCTCACCCTGTCTTTTATGACCTTGTCTAAATATGATCAGAGTTGGCAAACTTGGAAGGCTTCCATAGCCTTGGCAACTCATGACGACAGCCTAGGGTGGTTACTGGTGCCATAAACTAGAGTGTCAATTTGTTGGGTCAACAACAGGAGCCACTGTGCGCTTGCTCCTGATGTGGGATTTCTGTCCTTAATGTACTGTACATTTTGATTTAATGCTATAACTAGTACTCAAACAGTATGTTTCACTTTGTGTTTCTATGTGGGTGCAAACTGTTGAAATCTTTATACTAAATTGATCTTCTGTATATAAATAGAATTGAAAATGAATCTTAATGTGAATGGAAGGGGAGAGGGAGCGGGAGAGGGGAGGGTTGCGGGTGGGAGGGAAATTATGGGAAGGGGAAGCCATTGTAATCCATAAGCTGTATACTGGAAATTTATATTCATTAAATAAAAGTTAAAAAAAATTAAAAAAAATAAAAAAAATAAAAAAAAATGGTTTTGGAGAAAAGCAAAGTCTTTTCATTAGGCAAGTGCATAAAATGTCATCTATACAAACAGAAATATCATGTTTGTTTGCCGCAGTTCCTCTAGGTTTCTCCCTAGAAAATACGAATGTGTAGAGCTGGTGTCTCCGTGTGCACCAATTACAGTTTCCAAGGACAAAGTTAAATGATCCCTGATAAAAAAAAACAAAACAATAAAGTCCGTGGATAATATCAGGAATACACAAACACAGATGCTGTAGCAATATTTCGGTTTGAGTTAGCCAAAACAAAACCGGATATTTCCGGTTTCATCCAGTCATATCCGGACAAAGTGGTGTGGAATTGGTATGCAATGGACCGAGAAAATCACAGTAAAATTGGTTTTGGAGAAAAGCAAAGTCTTTTCGTTAGGCAAGTGCATAAAATCTCATCTAGACAAACAGAAATATCATGTTTGTTTGCCGCAGTTCCTCTAGCTTTCCCCCTAGAAAATACGAATGTGTAGAGCTGGTCTCTCCATGTGGAACCAATTAGTGTTTCCAAGCATAAAATTTAATGTTCCCTGAAAAAAAAAACATTCAAAAAAAATAAAGTCCGTGGATAATATCAGGAATACACAAACAAAGAGGCTGTATCAATATCTGGGATTGAATTAGCAAAAACGAAACCGGATATTTCCGGTTTCATCCAGTCATATTCGAACCAACTGGTGTGGAATTCGTATGCAATGGACCGAGAAAATCACAGGAAAAATGGTTTTGGAGAAAAGCAAAGTCTTTTCGTTAGGCAAGTGCATAAAATGTCATCTATACAAACAGAAATAGCATGTTTGTTTGCTGCAGTTCCTCTAGATTTCTCCCTAAAACATAAAAATGTGTAGAACTGGTGTCTCCATGTGGAACCAATTAGTGTTTCCAAGCCTAAAATTAAATGTTCCCTGAAAAAAAAAACATTCAAAAAAATAAAGTCCGTGGATAATATCACGAATACACTAACAAAGAGGCTGTAGCAATATCTGGGATTGAATTAGGCAAAACGAATCCGGATATTTCCGGTTTAATCCAGTCATATTCGGACCAACTGGTGTGGAATTCGTATGCAATGGACCGAGAAAATCACAGTAAAAATGGTTTGGGAGAAAAGCAAAGTATTTTCGTTAGGCAAGTGCATCAAATATCATCTATAAAAACAGAAATATCATGTGTGTTTGCCGCAGTTCCTCTAGCTTTCTCCATAGAACAAATGAATGTGCAGAGCTGGTGTCTCCATGTGGAACCAATTAGTGTTTCCAAGCATAAAATGAAATGTTCCCTGAAAAAAAAAACATGCAAAAAAATAAAGTCCGTGGATAATATCAGGAATACACAAACACAGAGGCTGTAGCAATATTTCGGTTTGAGTTAGCCAAAACAAAACCGCAGATTTCCGGTTTCATCCAGTCATATCCAGACAACGTGGTGTGGAATTTGTATGCAATGGACCGAGAAAATCACAGGAAAAATGGTTTTGGAGAAAAGCAAAGTCTTTTCGTTAGGCAAGTGCATAAATTGTCATCTAGACAAACAGAAATATCATGTTTGTTTGCCGCAGTTCCTCTAGATTTCTCCCTAGAAAATACGAATGTGTAGAGCTGGTGTGTCCATGTGGGACCAATTAGTGTTTCCAAGCATAAAATTAAATGTTCCCTGAAAAAAAAAACATTCAAAAAAATAAAATCCGTGGATAATATCAGGAATACACAAACACAGATGCTGTACAAATATTTCGGTTTGAGTTAGCCAAAACAAAACCGGATATTTCCGGTTTCATCCAGTCATATCCGGACAAAGTGGTGTGGAATTGGTATGGAATGGACCGACAAAATCACAGGAAAAATGGTTTTGGAGAAAAGCAAAGTCTTTTCGTTAGCCAAGTGCATAAAATGTCATCTATACAAACAGAAATATCATGTTTGTTTGCCGCAGTTCCTCTAGCTTTCTCCCTAGAACATAAAAATGTGTAGAGCTGGTGTCTCCATGTGGAACCAATTAGTGTTTCCAAGCCTAAAATTAAATGTTCCCTGAAAAAAAAACATTCAAAAAAATAAAGTCCGCGGATAATATCAGGAATACACAAACAAAGAGGCTGTAGCAATACCTGGGATTGAATTAGCCAAAATGAAACCGGATATTTCCGGTTTCATCCTGTCATATCCGGACAAACTGGTGTGGAATTCGTATGCAATGGACCGAGAAAATCACAGTAAAAATGGTTGTGGAGAAAAGCAAAGTCTTTTCGTTAGGCAAGTGCATAAAATGTCATCTATACAAACAGAAATATCATGTTTGTTTGCCGCAGTTCCTCTAGCTTTCTCCCTAGAACAAACAAATGTGTAGAGCTGGTGTCTCCATGTGGAACCAATTAGTGTTTCCAAGCATAAAATTAAATGTTCCCAGAAAAAAAAATTAAAAAATACAGTCCGTGGATAATATCAGGAATACACAAACACAGAGGCTGTAGCAATATTTCGGTTTGAGTTAGCCAAACAAAACCGCATATTTCCGGTTTCATCCAGTCATATCCGGACAAAGTGGTGTGGAATTTGTATGCAATGGACCGAGAAAATCACAGGAAAAATGGTTTTGGAGAAAAGCAAAGTCTTTTCGTTAGGCAAGTGCATAAAATGTCATCTATACAAACAGAAATAGCATGTTTGTTTGCCGCAGTTCCTCTAGCTTTCTCCCTAGAAAATACGAATGTGTAGAGCTGGTGTCTCCGTGTGCACCAATTACAGTTTCCAAGGACAAAGTTAAATGATCCCTGATAAAAAAAAAAACAAAACAATAAAGTCCGTGGATAATATCAGGAATACACAAACACAGATGCTGTAGCAATATTTCGGTTTGAGTTAGCCAAAACAAAACCGGATATTTCCGGTTTCATCCAGTCATATCCGGACCAAGTGGTGTGGAATTGGTATGCAATGGACCGAGAAAATCACAGTAAAAATGGTTTTGGAGAAAAGCAAAGTCTTTTTGTTAGGCAAGTGCATAAAATGTCATCTATACAAACAGAAATAGCATGTTTGTTTGCCGCCGTTCCTCTAGGTTTCTCCCTAGAAAATACGAATGTGTAGAGCTGGTGTCTCCATGTGGAACCAATTAGTGTTTCCAAGCATAAAATTTAATGTTCCCTGAAAAAAAAAACATTCAAAAAAATAAAGTCCTTGGATAATATCAGGAATACACAAACAAAGAGGCTGTAGAAATATCTGGGATTGAATTAGCCAAAACGAAACCGGATATTTCCGGTTTCATCCAGTCATATTTGGACCAACAGGTGTGGAATTCGTATGCAATGGACCGAGAAAATCACAGGAAAAATGGTTTTGGAGAAAAGCAAAGTCTTTTCGTTAGGCAAGTGCATAAAATGTCATCTATACAAACAGAAATAGCATGTTTGTTTGCTGCAGTTCCTCTAGATTTCTCCATAAAACATAAAAATGTGTAGAGCTGGTGTGTCCATGTGGAACCAATTAGTGTTTCCAAGCATAAAATTAAATGTTCCCTGAAAAAAAAAACATTCAAAAAAATAAAATCCGTGGATCCTATCAGGAATACACAAACACAGAGGCTGTAGCAATATTTCGGTTTCAGTTAGCCAAAACAAATCCGCATATTTCCGGTTTCATCCAGTCATATCCGGACAAAGTGGTGTGGAATTTGTATGCAATGGACTGAGATAATCACAGTAAAAATGGTTTTGGAGAAAAGCAAAGTCTTTTCGTTAGGCAAGTGCATCAAATGTCATCTATACAAACAGAAATATCATGTTTGTTTGCCGCAGTTCCTCTAGCTTTCTCCCTAGAACATAAAAATGTGTAGAGCTGGTGTCTCCATGTGGAACCAATTAGTGTTTCCAAGCATAAAATTAAATGTTCTCAGAAAAAAAAAACATTCAAAAAAATACAGTCCGTGGATAATATCAGGAATACACAAACACAGAGGCTGTAGCAATATTTCGGTTTGAGTTAGCCAAAACAAAACCGCAGATTTCCGGTTTCATCCAGTCATATCCGGACAAAGTGGTGTGGAATTTGTATGCAATGGACCGAGAAAATCACAGGAAAAATGGTTTTGGAGAAAAGCAAAGTCTTTTCGTTAGGCAAGTGCATCAAATGTCATCTATACAAACAGAAATAGCATGTTTGCTTGCCGCAGTTCCTCTAGCTTTCTCCCTAGAAAATACGAATGTGTAGAGCTGATGTCTCTGTGTGCACCAATTAGAGTTTCCAAGGACAAAGTTAAATGATCCCTGATAAAAAAAAAACAAAACAATAAAGTCCGTGGATAATATCAGGAATACACAAACACAGATGCTGTAGCAATATTTCGGTTTGAGTTAGCCAAAACAAAACCGGATATTTCCGGTTTCATCCAGTCATATCCGGACAAAGTGGTGTGGAATTGGTATGCAATGGACCGAGAAAATCACAGTAAAAATGGTTTTGGAGAAAAGCAAAGTCTTTTCGTGAGGCAAGTGCATAAAATGTCATCTAGACAAACAGAAATATCATGTTTGTTTGCCGCAGTTCCTCTAGCTTTCTCCCTAGAAAATACGAATGTGTAGAGCTGGTGTCTCCATGTGTAACCAATTAGTGTTTCCAAGCATAAAATTAAATGTTCCCTGAAAAAAAAACATTCAAAAAAATAAAGTCCGTGGATAATATCAGGAATACACAAACAAAGAGGCTGTAGCAATATCTGGGATTGAATTAGCCAAAACGAAACCGGATATTTCCGGTTTCATCCAGTCATATTCGGACCAACTGGTGTGGAATTCGTATGCAATGGACCGAGAAAATCACAGGAAAAATGGTTTTGGAGAAAAGCAAAGTCTTTTCGTTAGGCAAGTGCATAAAATATCATCTATACAAACAGAAATAGCATGTTTGTTTGCTGCAGTTCCTCTAGATTTCTCCATAAAACATAAAAATGTGTAGAGCTGGTGTGTCCATGTGGAACCAATTAGTGTTTCCAAGCATAAAATTAAATGTTCCCTGAAAAAAAAAACATTCAAAAAAATAAAGTCCGTGGATCATATCAGGAATACACAAACAAAGAGGCTGTAGCAATATCTGGGATTGAATTAGCCAAAACGAAACCGGATATTTCCGGTTTCATCCAGTCATATTCGGACAAACTGGTGTGGAATTCGTATGCAATGGACCAAGAAAATCACAGTAAAAATGGTTTTGGAGAAAAGCAAAGTCTTTTCGTTAGGCAAGTGCATTAAATGTCATCTATACAAACAGAAATAGCATGTTTGTTTGCTACAGTTCCTCTAGCTTTCTCCCTAGAACAAACAAATGTGTAGAGCTGGTGTCCCCATGTGGAACCAATTAGTGTTTCCAAGCATAAAATTAAATGTTCCCAGAAAAAAAAAAACATTCAAAAAAATACAGTCCGTGGATAATATCAGGAATACACAAACACAGAGGCTGTAGCAATATTTCGGTTTGAGTTAGCCAAAACAAAACCGCATATTTCCGGTTTCATCCAGTCATATCCGGACAAAGTGGTGTGGAATTTGTATGCAATGGACCGAGAAAATCACAGGAAAAATGGTTTTGGAGAAAAGCAAAGTCTTTTCGTTAGGCAAGTGCATCAAATGTCATCTATACAAACAGAAATAGCATGTTTGTTTGCCGCAGTTCCTCTAGCTTTCTCCCTAGAAAATACGAATGTGTAGAGCTGGTGTCTCCATGTGGAACCAATTAGTGTTTCCAAGCATAAAATTAAATGTTCCCTGAAAAAAAAAACATTCAAAAAAATAAAATCCGTGGATCATATCAGGAATACACAAACACAGATGCTGTACAAATATTTCGGTTTGAGTTAGCCAAAACAAAACCGGATATTTCCGGTTTCATCCAGTCATATCCGGACAAAGTGGTGTGGAATTGGTATGCAATGAACCGAGAAAATCACAGGAAAAATGGTTTTGGAGAAAAGCAAAGTCTTTTCGTTAGGCAAGTGCATAAAATGTCATCTATACACACAGAAATATCATGTTTGTTTGCCGCAGTTCCTCTAGATTTCTCCATAGAACATAAAAATGTGTAGAGCTGGTGTCTCCATGTGGAACCAATTAGTATTTCCAAGCATAAAATGAAATGTTCCCTGAAAAAAAAACATGCAAAAAAATAAAGTCCGTGGATCATATCAGGAATACACAAACAAAGAGGCTGTAGCAATATCTGGGATTGAATTAGCCAAAACGAAACCGGATATTTCCGGTTTCATCCAGTCATATTCGGAAAAACTGGTGTGGAATTCGTATGCAATGGACCAAGAAAATCACAGGAAAAATGGTTTTGGAGAAAAGCAAAGTCTTTTCGTTAGGTAAGTGCATAAAATGTCATCTATACAAACAGAAATAGCATGTTTGTTTGCTGCAGTTCCTCTAGCTTTCTCCCTAGAACAAACAAATGTGTAGAGCTGGTGTCTCCATGTGGAACCAATTAGTGTTCCCAAGCATAAAATTAAATGTTCCCAGAAAAAAAAAACATTCAAAAAAATACAGTCCGTGGATAATATCAGGAATACACAAACACAGAGGCTGTACAAATATTTCGGTTAGAGTGCCAAAACAAAACCGGATATTTCCGGTTTCATCCAGTCATATCCGGACAAAGTGGTGTGGAATTGGTATGCAATGGACCGAGAAAATCACAGGAAAAATGGTTTTGGAGAAAAGCAAAGTCTTTTCGTTAGGCAAGTGCATAAAATGTCATCTATACAAACTTAAATATCATGTATGTTTGTCGCAGTTCCTCTAGCTTTCTCCCTAGAACATAAAAATGTGTAGAGCTGGTGTCTCCATGTGGAACCAATTAGTGTTTCCAAGCATAAAATTAAATGTTCCCTGAAAAAAAAAACATTCAAAAAAATAAAATCCGTGGATAATATCAGGAATACACAAACACAGAGGCTGTAGCAATATCTGGGATTGAATTAGCCAAAATGAAACCGGATATTTCCAGTTTCATCCAGTCATATCCGGACAAAGTGGTGTGGAATTCGTATGCAATGGACCGAGAAAAATCACAGTAAAAATGGTTTTGGATTGCAGGCAGAACTGTAAATTTCTTGTTAGAGATGCCCCCTGCCTTTACCTTGCCAGCTCTCCTCCCAGGCCAGCCAAGTAATGAAAGTCAACAGAGTGCCTTCCCCTAGGAGGTTCACACCTCCCTTAGGATATACCCCATGTGAAGAGATAGATAGGTCTGGGCCTCTTAACTTACAAGGCCTAAAGCCCAACAGATTATTATCAAGCCCCTTCTATCAGGTTCTATTTGCCTCTCAATCAGAAAACTTAATTGTAGCTTAGACAGCACCTTTCTTAGCTCCTCTAATAATGACTCTGTCCTTTGTTCTAGGCCCTGTCTAGTGCACTTGGGCCTCATTCCTTTGTAATCATAACCTCTACTCTACCACCAATGGCTCTACTCCCAACCTGTGTGTACTGATGGTCCTCTTCCCCACTTAATGCTGTATAATTGTTCAGACCTGGTTAAGGCCACTCTTAGGATCATTGGTTACTATCCTCACCCTGTCTTTTATGACCTTGTCTAAATATGATCAGAGTTGGCAAACTTGGAAGGCTTCCATAGCCTTGGCAACTCATGACGACAGCCTAGGGTGGTTACTGGTGCCATAAACTAGAGTGTCAATTTGTTGGGTCAACAACAGGAGCCACTGTGCGCTTGCTCCTGATGTGGGATTTCTGTCCTTAATGTACTGTACATTTTGATTTAATGCTATAACTAGTACTCAAACAGTATGTTTCACTTTGTGTTTCTATGTGGGTGCAAACTGTTGAAATCTTTATACTAAATTGATCTTCTGTATATAAATAGAATTGAAAATGAATCTTAATGTGAATGGAAGGGGAGAGGGAGCGGGAGAGGGGAGGGTTGCGGGTGGGAGGGAAATTATGGGAAGGGGAAGCCATTGTAATCCATAAGCTGTATACTGGAAATTTATATTCATTAAATAAAAGTTAAAAAAAATTAAAAAAAATAAAAAAAATAAAAAAAAAATGGTTTTGGAGAAAAGCAAAGTCTTTTCATTAGGCAAGTGCATAAAATGTCATCTATACAAACAGAAATATCATGTTTGTTTGCCGCAGTTCCTGTAGGTTTCTCCCTAGAAAATACGAATGTGTAGAGCTGGTGTCTCCGTGTGCACCAATTACAGTTTCCAAGGACAAAGTTAAATGATCCCTGATAAAAAAAAACAAAACAATAAAGTCCGTGGATAATATCAGGAATACACAAACACAGATGCTGTAGCAATATTTCGGTTTGAGTTAGCCAAAACAAAACCGGATATTTCCGGTTTCATCCAGTCATATCCGGACAAAGTGGTGTGGAATTGGTATGCAATGGACCGAGAAAATCACAGTAAAATTGGTTTTGGAGAAAAGCAAAGTCTTTTCGTTAGGCAAGTGCATAAAATCTCATCTAGACAAACAGAAATATCATGTTTGTTTGCCGCAGTTCCTCTAGCTTTCCCCCTAGAAAATACGAATGTGTAGAGCTGGTCTCTCCATGTGGAACCAATTAGTGTTTCCAAGCATAAAATTTAATGTTCCCTGAAAAAAAAAACATTCAAAAAAATAAAGTCCGTGGATAATATCAGGAATACACAAACAAAGAGGCTGTAGCAATATCTGGGATTGAATTAGCAAAAACGAAACCGGATATTTCCGGTTTCATCCAGTCATATTCGAACCAACTGGTGTGGAATTCGTATGCAATGGACCGAGAAAATCACAGGAAAAATGGTTTTGGAGAAAAGCAAAGTCTTTTCGTTAGGCAAGTGCATAAAATGTCATCTATACAAACAGAAATAGCATGTTTGTTTGCTGCAGTTCCTCTAGATTTCTCCCTAAAACATAAAAATGTGTAGAACTGGTGTCTCCATGTGGAACCAATTAGTGTTTCCAAGCCTAAAATTAAATGTTCCCTGAAAAAAAAAACATTCAAAAAAATAAAGTCCGTGGATAATATCACGAATACACTAACAAAGAGGCTGTAGCAATATCTGGGATTGAATTAGGCAAAACGAATCCGGATATTTCCGGTTTAATCCAGTCATATTCGGACCAACTGGTGTGGAATTCGTATGCAATGGACCGAGAAAATCACAGTAAAAATGGTTTTGGAGAAAAGCAAAGTATTTTCGTTAGGCAAGTGCATCAAATATCATCTATAAAAACAGAAATATCATGTGTGTTTGCGCAGTTCCTCTAGCTTTCTCCATAGAACAAACGAATGTGCAGAGCTGGTGTCTCCATGTGGAACCAATTAGTGTTTCCAAGCATAAAATGAAATGTTCCCTGAAAAAAAAAACATGCAAAAAAATAAAGTCCGTGGATAATATCAGGAATACACAAACACAGAGGCTGTAGCAATATTTCGGTTTGAGTTAGCCAAAACAAAACCGCAGATTTCCGGTTTCATCCAGTCATATCCAGACAACGTGGTGTGGAATTTGTATGCAATGGACCGAGAAAATCACAGGAAAAATGGTTTTGGAGAAAAGCAAAGTCTTTTCGTTAGGCAAGTGCATAAATTGTCATCTAGACAAACAGAAATATCATGTTTGTTTGCCGCAGTTCCTCTAGATTTCTCCCTAGAAAATACGAATGTGTAGAGCTGGTGTGTCCATGTGGGACCAATTAGTGTTTCCAAGCATAAAATTAAATGTTCCCTGAAAAAAAAAACATTCAAAAAAATAAAATCCGTGGATAATATCAGGAATACACAAACACAGATGCTGTACAAATATTTCGGTTTGAGTTAGCCAAAACAAAACCGGATATTTCCGGTTTCATCCAGTCATATCCGGACAAAGTGGTGTGGAATTGGTATGGAATGGACCGACAAAATCACAGGAAAAATGGTTTTGGAGAAAAGCAAAGTCTTTTCGTTAGCCAAGTGCATAAAATGTCATCTATACAAACAGAAATATCATGTTTGTTTGCCGCAGTTCCTCTAGCTTTCTCCCTAGAACATAAAAATGTGTAGAGCTGGTGTCTCCATGTGGAACCAATTAGTGTTTCCAAGCCTAAAATTAAATGTTCCCTGAAAAAAAAACATTCAAAAAAATAAAGTCCGCGGATAATATCAGGAATACACAAACAAAGAGGCTGTAGCAATACCTGGGATTGAATTAGCCAAAATGAAACCGGATATTTCCGGTTTCATCCTGTCATATCCGGACAAACTGGTGTGGAATTCGTATGCAATGGACCGAGAAAATCACAGTAAAAATGGTTGTGGAGAAAAGCAAAGTCTTTTCGTTAGGCAAGTGCATAAAATGTCATCTATACAAACAGAAATATCATGTTTGTTTGCCGCAGTTCCTCTAGCTTTCTCCCTAGAACAAACAAATGTGTAGAGCTGGTGTCTCCATGTGGAACCAATTAGTGTTTCCAAGCATAAAATTAAATGTTCCCAGAAAAAAAAATTAAAAAATACAGTCCGTGGATAATATCAGGAATACACAAACACAGAGGCTGTAGCAATATTTCGGTTTGAGTTAGCCAAACAAAACCGCATATTTCCGGTTTCATCCAGTCATATCCGGACAAAGTCGTGTGGAATTTGTATGCAATGGACCGAGAAAATCACAGGAAAAATGGTTTTGGAGAAAAGCAAAGTCTTTTCGTTAGGCAAGTGCATAAAATGTCATCTATACAAACAGAAATAACATGTTTGTTTGCCGCAGTTCCTCTAGCTTTCTCCCTAGAAAATACGAATGTGTAGAGCTGGTGTCTCCGTGTGCACCAATTACAGTTTCCAAGGACAAAGTTAAATGATCCCTGATAAAAAAAAAACAAAACAATAAAGTCCGTGGATAATATCAGGAATACACAAACACAGATGCTGTAGCAATATTTCGGTTTGAGTTAGCCAAAACAAAACCGGATATTTCCGGTTTCATCCAGTCATATCCGGACCAAGTGGTGTGGAATTGGTATGCAATGGACCGAGAAAATCACAGTAAAAATGGTTTTGGAGAAAAGCAAAGTCTTTTTGTTAGGCAAGTGCATAAAATGTCATCTATACAAACAGAAATAGCATGTTTGTTTGCCGCCGTTCCTCTAGGTTTCTCCCTAGAAAATACGAATGTGTAGAGCTGGTGTCTCCATGTGGAACCAATTAGTGTTTCCAAGCATAAAATTTAATGTTCCCTGAAAAAAAAAACATTCAAAAAAATAAAGTCCTTGGATAATATCAGGAATACACAAACAAAGAGGCTGTAGAAATATCTGGGATTGAATTAGCCAAAACGAAACCGGATATTTCCGGTTTCATCCAGTCATATTTGGACCAACTGGTGTGGAATTCGTATGCAATGGACCGAGAAGATCACAGGAAAAATGGTTTTGGAGAAAAGCAAAGTCTTTTCGTTAGGCAAGTGCATAAAATGTCATCTATACAAACAGAAATAGCATGTTTGTTTGCTGCAGTTCCTCTAGATTTCTCCATAAAACATAAAAATGTGTAGAGCTGGTGTGTCCATGTGGAACCAATTAGTGTTTCCAAGCATAAAATTAAATGTTCCCTGAAAAAAAAAAACATTCAAAAAAATAAAATCCGTGGATCCTATCAGGAATACACAAACACAGAGGCTGTAGCAATATTTCGGTTTCAGTTAGCCAAAACAAATCCGCATATTTCCGGTTTCATCCAGTCATATCCGGACAAAGTGGTGTGGAATTTGTATGCAATGGACTGAGATAATCACAGTAAAAATGGTTTTGGAGAAAAGCAAAGTCTTTTCGTTAGGCAAGTGCATCAAATGTCATCTATACAAACAGAAATATCATGTTTGTTTGCCGCAGTTCCTCTAGCTTTCTCCCTAGAACATAAAAATGTGTAGAGCTGGTGTCTCCATGTGGAACCAATTAGTGTTTCCAAGCATAAAATTAAATGTTCTCAGAAAAAAAAAACATTCAAAAAAATACAGTCCGTGGATAATATCAGGAATACACAAACACAGAGGCTGTAGCAATATTTCGGTTTGAGTTAGCCAAAACAAAACCGCAGATTTCCGGTTTCATCCAGTCATATTCGGACAAAGTGGTGTGGAATTTGTATGCAATGGACCGAGAAAATCACAGTAAAATTGGTTTTGGAGAAAAGCAAAGTCTTTTCGTTAGGCAAGTGCATAAAATGTCATCTAGACAAACAGAAATATCATGTTTGTTTGCCGCAGTTCCTCTAGCTTTCCCCCTAGAAAATACGAATGTGTAGAGCTGGTCTCTCCATGTGGAACCAATTAGTGTTTCCAAGCATAAAATTTAATGTTCCCTGAAAAAAAAAACATTCAAAAAAATAAAGTCCGTGGATAATATCAGGAATACACAAACAAAGAGGCTGTAGCAATATCTGGGATTGAATTAGCAAAAACGAAACCGGATATTTCCGGTTTCATCCAGTCATGTTCGAACCAACTGGTGTGGAATTGGTATGCAATGGACCGAGAAAATCACAGGAAAAATGGTTTTGGAGAAAAGCAAAGTCTTTTCGTTAGGCAAGTGCATAAAATGTCATCTCTACAAACAGAAATATCATGTTTGTTTGCCGCTGTTCCTCTAGATTTCTCCCTAGAAAATACGAATGTGTAGAGCTGGTGTCCCCATGTGGAACCAATTAGTGTTTCCAAGCATAAAATTAAATGTTGCCTGAAAAAAAAAACATTCAAAAAAATAAAGTCCGTGGATAATATCAGGAATACACAAACACAGATGCTGTAGCAATATTTCGGTTTGAGTTAGCCAAAACAAAACCGGATATTTCCGGTTTCATCCAGTCATATCCGGACAAAGTGGTGTGGAATTGGTATGCAATGGACCGAGAAAATCACAGGAAAAATGGTTTTGGAGAAAAGCAAAGTCTTTTCGTTAGGCAAGTGCATAAAATGTCATCTATACACACAGAAATATCATGTTTGTTTGCCGCAGTTCCTCTAGATTTCTCCATAGAACATAAAAATGTGTAGAGCTGGTGTCTCCATGTGGAACCAATTAGTATTTCCAAGCATAAAATGAAATATTCCCTGAAAAAAAAACATGCAAAAAAATAAAGTCCGTGGATCATATCAGGAATACACAAACAAAGAGGCTGTAGCAATATCTGGGATTGAATTAGCCAAAACGAAACCGGATATTTCCGGTTTAATCCAGTCATATTCGGACCAACTGGTGTGGAATTCGTATGCAATGGACCGAGAAAATCACAGTAAAAATGGTTTTGGAGAAAAGCAAAGTATTTTCGTTAGGCAAGTGCATCAAATATCATCTATAAAAACAGAAATATCATGTGTGTTTGCCGCAGTTCCTCTAGCTTTCTCCATAGAACAAACGAATGTGCAGAGCTGGTGTCTCCATGTGGAACCAATTAGTGTTTCCAAGCATAAAATGAAATGTTCCCTGAAAAAAAAAAACATGCAAAAAAATAAAGTCCGTGGATAATATCAGGAATACACAAACACAGATGCTGTAGCAATATTTCGGTTTGAGTTAGCCAAAACAAAACCGGATATTTCCGGTTTCATCCAGTCATATCCGGGCAAAGTGGTGTGGAATTGGTATGCAATGGACCGAGAAAATCACAGTAAAATTGGTTTTGGAGAAAAGCAAAGTCTTTTCGTTAGGCAAGTGCATAAAATCTCATCTAGCCAAACAGAAATATCATGTTTGTTTGCCGCAGTTCCTCTAGCTTTCCCCCTAGAAAATACGAATGTGTAGAGCTGGTCTCTCCATGTGGAACCAATTAGTGTTTCCAAGCATAAAATTTAATGTTCCCTGAAAAAAAAAACATTCAAAAAAATAAAGTCCGTGGATAATATCAGGAATACACAAACAAAGAGGCTGTAGCAATATCTGGGATTGAATTAGCAAAAACGAAACCGGATATTTCCGGTTTCATCCAGTCATATTCGAACCAACTGGTGTGGAATTCGTATGCAATGGACCGAGAAAATCACAGGAAAAATGGTTTTGGAGAAAAGCAAAGTCTTTTCGTTAGGCAAGTGCATAAAATGTCATCTATACAAACAGAAATAGCATGTTTGTTTGCTGCAGTTCCTCTAGATTTCTCCCTAAAACATAAAAATGTGTAGAACTGGTGTCTCCATGTGGAACCAATTAGTGTTTCCAAGCCTAAAATTAAATGTTCCCTGAAAAAAAAACATTCAAAAAAATAAAGTCCGTGGATAATATCACGAATACACTAACAAAGAGGCTGTAGCAATATCTGGGATTGAATTAGGCAAAACGAATCCGGATATTTCCGGTTTAATCCAGTCATATTCGGACCAACTGGTGTGGAATTCGTATGCAATGGACCGAGAAAATCACAGTAAAAATGGTTTTGGAGAAAAGCAAAGTATTTTCGTTAGGCAAGTGCATCAAATATCATCTATAAAAACAGAAATATCATGTGTGTTTGCCGCAGTTCCTCTAGCTTTCTCCATAGAACAAACGAATGTGCAGAGCTGGTGTCTCCATGTGGAACCAATTAGTGTTTCCAAGCATAAAATGAAATGTTCCCTGAAAAAAAAAACATGCAAAAAAATAAAGTCCGTGGATAATATCAGGAATACACAAACACAGAGGCTGTAGCAATATTTCGGTTTGAGTTAGCCAAAACAAAACCGCAGATTTCCGGTTTCATCCAGTCATATCCAGACAACGTGGTGTGGAATTTGTATGCAATGGACCGAGAAAATCACAGGAAAAATGGTTTTGGAGAAAAGCAAAGTCTTTTCGTTAGGCAAGTGCATAAATTGTCATCTAGACAAACAGAAATATCATGTTTGTTTGCCGCAGTTCCTCTAGATTTCTCCCTAGAAAATACGAATGTGTAGAGCTGGTGTGTCCATGTGGGACCAATTAGTGTTTCCAAGCATAAAATTAAATGTTCCCTGAAAAAAAAAACATTCAAAAAAATAAAATCCGTGGATAATATCAGGAATACACAAACACAGATGCTGTACAAATATTTCGGTTTGAGTTAGCCAAAACAAAACCGGATATTTCCGGTTTCATCCAGTCATATCCGGACAAAGTGGTGTGGAATTGGTATGGAATGGACCGACAAAATCACAGGAAAAATGGTTTTGGAGAAAAGCAAAGTCTTTTCGTTAGCCAAGTGCATAAAATGTCATCTATACAAACAGAAATATCATGTTTGTTTGCCGCAGTTCCTCTAGCTTTCTCCCTAGAACATAAAAATGTGTAGAGCTGGTGTCTCCATGTGGAACCAATTAGTGTTTCCAAGCCTAAAATTAAATGTTCCCTGAAAAAAAAACATTCAAAAAAATAAAGTCCGCGGATAATATCAGGAATACACAAACAAAGAGGCTGTAGCAATACCTGGGATTGAATTAGCCAAAATGAAACAGGATATTTCCGGTTTCATCCTGTCATATCCGGACAAACTGGTGTGGAATTCGTATGCAATGGACCGAGAAAATCACAGTAAAAATGGTTGTGGAGAAAAGCAAAGTCTTTTCGTTAGGCAAGTGCATAAAATGTCATTATACAAACAGAAATATCATGTTTGTTTGCCGCAGTTCCTCTAGCTTTCTCCCTAGAACAAACAAATGTGTAGAGCTGGTGTCTCCATGTGGAACCAATTAGTGTTTCCAAGCATAAAATTAAATGTTCCCAGAAAAAAAAATTAAAAAATACAGTCCGTGGATAATATCAGGAATACACAAACACAGAGGCTGTAGCAATATTTCGGTTTGAGTTAGCCAAACAAAACCGCATATTTCCGGTTTCATCCAGTCATATCCGGACAAAGTGGTGTGGAATTTGTATGCAATGGACCGAGAAAATCACAGGAAAAATGGTTTTGGAGAAAAGCAAAGTCTTTTCGTTAGGCAAGTGCATAAAATGTCATCTATACAAACAGAAATAGCATGTTTGTTTGCCGCAGTTCCTCTAGCTTTCTCCCTAGAAAATACGAATGTGTAGAGCTGGTGTCTCCGTGTGCACCAATTACAGTTTCCAAGGACAAAGTTAAATGATCCCTGATAAAAAAAAAACAAAACAATAAAGTCCGTGGATAATATCAGGAATACACAAACACAGATGCTGTAGCAATATTTCGGTTTGAGTTAGCCAAAACAAAACCGGATATTTCCGGTTTCATCCAGTCATATCCGGACCAAGTGGTGTGGAATTGGTATGCAATGGACCGAGAAAATCACAGTAAAAATGGTTTTGGAGAAAAGCAAAGTCTTTTTGTTAGGCAAGTGCATCAAATGTCATCTATACAAACAGAAATATCATGTTTGTTTGCCGCAGTTCCTCTAGCTTTCTCCCTAGAACATAAAAATGTGTAGAGCTGGTGTCTCCATGTGGAACCAATTAGTGTTTCCAAGCATAAAATTAAATGTTCTCAGAAAAAAAAAAACATTCAAAAAAATACAGTCCGTGGATAATATCAGGAATACACAAACACAGAGGCTGTAGCAATATTTCGGTTTGAGTTAGCCAAAACAAAACCGCAGATTTCCGGTTTCATCCAGTCATATTCGGACAAAGTGGTGTGGAATTTGTATGCAATGGACCGAGAAAATCACAGTAAAATTGGTTTTGGAGAAAAGCAAAGTCTTTTCGTTAGGCAAGTGCATAAAATGTCATCTAGACAAACAGAAATATCATGTTTGTTTGCCGCAGTTCCTCTAGCTTTCCCCCTAGAAAATACGAATGTGTAGAGCTGGTCTCTCCATGTGGAACCAATTAGTGTTTCCAAGCATAAAATTTAATGTTCCCTGAAAAAAAAAACATTCAAAAAAATAAAGTCCGTGGATAATATCAGGAATACACAAACAAAGAGGCTGTAGCAATATCTGGGATTGAATTAGCAAAAACGAAACCGGATATTTCCGGTTTCATCCAGTCATGTTCGAACCAACTGGTGTGGAATTGGTATGCAATGGACCGAGAAAATCACAGGAAAAATGGTTTTGCAGAAAAGCAAAGTCTTTTCGTTAGGCAAGTGCATAAAATGTCATCTATACAAACAGAAATATCATGTTTCTTTGCCGCTGTTCCTCTAGATTTCTCCCTAGAAAATACGAATGTGTAGAGCTGGTGTCCCCATGTGGAACCAATTAGTGTTTCCAAGCATAAAATTAAATGTTGCCTGAAAAAAAAAACATTCAAAAAAATAAAGTCCGTGGATAATATCAGGAATACACAAACACAGATGCTGTAGCAATATTTCGGTTTGAGTTAGCCAAAACAAAACCGGATATTTCCGGTTTCATCCAGTCATATCCGGACAAGGTGGTGTGGAATTGGTATGCAATGGACCGAGAAAATCACAGGAAAAATGGTTTTGGAGAAAAGCAAAGTCTTTTCGTTAGGCAAGTGCATAAAATGTCATCTATACACACAGAAATATCATGTTTGTTTGCCGCAGTTCCTCTAGATTTCTCCATAGAACAAACGAATGTGTAGAGCTGGTGTCTCCATGTGGAACCAATTAGTATTTCCAAGCATAAAATGAAATGTTCCCTGAAAAAAAAAACATGCAAAAAAAATAAAGTCCGTGGATAATATCAGGAATACACAAACACAGAGGCTGTAGCAATATTTCGGTTTGAGTTAGCCAAAACAAAACCGGATATTTCCGGTTTCATCCAGTCATATCCAGACGAAGTGGTGTGGAATTTGTATGCAATGGACCGAGAAAATCACAGGAAAAATGGTTTTGGAGAAAAGCAAAGTCTTTTCGTTAGGCAAGTGCATAAATTGTCATCTAGACAAACAGAAATATCATGTTTGTTTGGCGCAGTTCCTCTAGATTTCTCCCTAGAAAATACGAATGTGTAGAGCTGGTGTGTCCATGTGGGACCAATTAGTGTTTCCAAGCATAAAATTAAATGTTCCCTGAAAAAAAAAACATTCAAAAAAATAAAATCCGTGGATAATATCAGGAATACACAAACACAGAGGCTGTAGCAATATTTCGGTTTGAGTTAGCCAAAAGAAAACCGCAGATTTCCGGTTTCATCCAGTCATATCCGGACAAAGTGGTGTGGAATTTGTATGCAATGGACCGAGAAAATCACAGGAAAAATGGTTTTGGAGAAAAGCAAAGTCTTTTCGTTAGGCAAGTGCATCAAATGTCATCTATACAAACAGAAATAGCATGTTTGTTTGCCGCAGTTCCTCTAGCTTTCTCCCTAGAAAATACGAATGTGTAGAGCTGGTGTCTCCGTGTGCACCAATTAGAGTTTCCAAGGACAAAGTTAAATGATCCCTGATAAAAAAAAAACAAAACAATAAAGTCCGTGGATAATATCAGGAATACACAAACACAGATGCTGTAGCAATATTTCGGTTTGAGTTAGCCAAAACAAAACCGGATATTTCCGGTTTCATCCAGTCATATCCGGACAAAGTGGTGTGGAATTGGTATGCAATGGACCGAGAAAATCACAGTAAAAATGGTTTTGGAGAAAAGCAAAGTCTTTTCGTGAGGCAAGTGCATAAAATGTCATCTAGACAAACAGAAATATCATGTTTGTTTGCCGCAGTTCCTCTAGCTTTCTCCCTAGAAAATACGAATGTGTAGAGCTGGTGTCTCCATGTGTAACCAATTAGTGTTTCCAAGCATAAAATTAAATGTTCCCTGAAAAAAAATACATTCAAAAAAATAAAGTCCGTGGATAATATCAGGAATACACAAACAAAGAGGCTGTAGCAATATCTGGGATTGAATTAGCCAAAACGAAACCGGATATTTCCGGTTTCATCCAGTCATATTCGGACCAACTGGTGTGGAATTCGTATGCAATGGACCGAGAAAATCACAGGAAAAATGGTTTTGGAGAAAAGCAAAGTCTTTTCGTTAGGCAAGTGCATAAAATATCATCTATACAAACAGAAATAGCATGTTTGTTTGCTGCAGTTCCTCTAGATTTCTCCATAAAACATAAAAATGTGTAGAGCTGGTGTGTCCATGTGGAACCAATTAGTGTTTCCAAGCATAAAATTAAATGTTCCCTGAAAAAAAAACATTCAAAAAAATAAAGTCCGTGGATCATATCAGGAATACACAAACAAAGAGGCTGTAGCAGTATCTGGGATTGAATTAGCCAAAACGAAACCGGATATTTCCGGTTTCATCCAGTCATATTCGGACAAACTGGTGTGGAATTCGTATGCAATGGACCAAGAAAATCACAGTAAAAATGGTTTTGGAGAAAAGCAAAGTCTTTTCGTTAGGCAAGTGCATTAAATGTCATCTATACAAACAGAAATAGCATGTTTGTTTGCTACAGTTCCTCTAGCTTTCTCCCTAGAACAAACAAATGTGTAGAGCTGGTGTCCCCATGTGGAACCAATTAGTGTTTCCAAGCATAAAATTAAATGTTCCCAGAAAAAAAAAACATTCAAAAAAATACAGTCCGTGGATAATATCAGGAATACACAAACACAGAGGCTGTAGCAATATTTCGGTTTGAGTTAGCCAAAACAAAACCGCATATTTCCGGTTTCATCCAGTCATATCCGGACAAAGTGGTGTGGAATTTGTATGCAATGGACCGAGAAAATCACAGGAAAAATGGTTTTGGAGAAAAGCAAAGTCTTTTCGTTAGGCAAGTGCATCAAATGTCATCTATACAAACAGAAATAGCATGTTTGTTTGCCGCAGTTCCTCTAGCTTTCTCCCTAGAAAATACGAATGTGTAGAGCTGGTGTCTCCATGTGGAACCAATTAGTGTTTCCAAGCATAAAATTAAATGTTCCCTGAAAAAAAAAACATTCAAAAAAATAAAATCCGTGGATCATATCAGGAATACAAAAACACAGATGCTGTACAAATATTTCGGTTTGAGTTAGCCAAAACAAAACCGGATATTTCCGGTTTCATCCAGTCATATCCGGACAAAGTGGTGTGGAATTGGTATGCAATGGACCGAGAAAATCACAGGAAAAATGGTTTTGGAGAAAAGCAAAGTCTTTTCGTTAGGCAAGTGCATAAAATGTCATCTCTACAAACAGAAATATCATGTTTGTTTGCCGCCGTTCCTCTAGATTTCTCCATAGAAAATACGAATGTGTAGAGCTGGTGTCCCCATGTGGAACCAATTAGTGTTTCCAAGCCTAAAATTAAATGTTCCCTGAAAAAAAAAACATTCAAAAAAATAAAATCCGTGGATAATATCAGGAATACACAAACACAGAGGCTGTAGCAATATTTCGGTTTGAGTTAGCCAAAACAAAACCGCAGATTTCCGGTTTCATCCAGTCATATCCGGACAAAGTGGTGTGGAATTTGTATGCAATGGACCGAGAAAATCACAGGAAAAATGGTTTTGGAGAAAAGCAAAGTCTTTTAGTTAGGCAAGTGCATAAAATGTCATCTAGACAAACAGAAATATCATGTTTGTTTGCCGCAGTTCCTCTAGCTTTCTCCCTAGAAAATACGAATGTGTAGAGCTGGTGTCTCCGTGTGCACCAATTAGAGTTTCCAAGGACAAAGTTAAATGATCCCTGAAAAAAAAAAAAAAACAAAACAATTAAGTCCGTGGATAATATCAGGAATACACAAACACAGATGCTGTAGCAATATTTCGGTTTGAGTTAGCCAAAACAAAACCGGATATTTCCGGTTTCATCCAGTCATTTTCGGACCAACTGGTGTGGAATTCGTATGCAATGGACCGAGAAAATCACAGGAAAAATGGTTTTGGAGAAAAGCAAAGTCTTTTCGTTAGGCAAGTGCATAAAATGTCATCTATGCAAACAGAAATAGCATGTTTGTTTGCTGCAGTTCCTCTAGATTTCTCCATAAAACATAAAAATGTGTAGAGCTGGTGTGTCCATGTGGAACCAATTAGTGTTTCCAAGCATAAAATTAAATGTTCCCTGAAAAAAAAAACATTCAAAAAAATAAAGTCCGTGGATCATATCAGGAATACACAAACAAAGAGGCTGTAGCAATATCTGGGATTGAATTAGCCAAAACGAAACCGGATATTTCCGGTTTCATCCAGTCATATTTGGACCAACTGGTGTGGTATTCGTATGCAATGGACCAAGAAAATCACAGTAAAAATGGTTTTGGAGAAAAGCAAAGTCTTTTCGTTAGGCAAGTGCATAAAATGTCATCTATACAAACAGAAATAGCATGTTTGTTTGCTGCAGTTCCTCTAGCTTTCTCCCTAGAACAAACAAATGTGTAGAGCTGGTGTCTCCATGTGGAACCAATTAGTGTTTCCAAGCATAAAATTAAATGTTCCCAGAAAAAAAAAACATTCAAAAAAATACAGTCCGTGGATAATATCAGGAATACACAAACACAGAGGCTGTAGCAATATTTCGGTTTGAGTTAGCCAAAACAAAACCGGATATTTCCGGTTTCATCCAGTCATATCCGGACAAAGTGGTGTGGAATTGGTATGCAATGAACCGAGAAAATCACAGGAAAAATGGTTTTGGAGCAAAGCAAAGTCTTTTCATTAGGCAAGTGCATAAAATGTCATCTATACAAACAGAAATATCATGTTTGTTTGCCGCAGTTCCTCTAGCTTTCTCCATAGAACAAACGAATGTGTAGAGCTCGTGTCTCCATGTGGAACCAATTAGTGTTTCCAAGCATAAAATGAAATGTTCCCTGAAAAAAAAACATGCAAAAAATAAAGTCCGTGGATAATATCAGGAATACACAAACACAGAGGCTGTAGCAATATTTCAGTTTGAGTTAGCAAAAAAAAAAACCGCATATTTCCGGTTTCATCCAGTCATATCCGGAAAAAGTGGTGTGGAATTTCTATGCAATGGACCGAGAAAATCACAGGAAAAATGGTTTTGGAGAAAAGCAAAGTCTTTTCGTTAGGCAAGTGCATCAAATGTCATCTATACAAACAGAAATAGCATGTTTGTTTGCCGCAGTTCCTCTAGCTTTCTCCCTAGAAAATACGAATGTGTAGAGCTGGTGTCTCCATGTGGAACCAATTAGTGTTTCCAAGCATAAAATTAAATGTTCCCTGAAAAAAAAACATTCAAAAAAATAAAATCCGTGGATCATATCAGGAATACACAAACACAGATGCTGTAGCAATATTTCGGTTTGAGTTAGCCAAAACAAAACCGGATATTTCCGGTTTCATCCAGTCATATCCGGACAAAGTGGTGTGGAATTGGTATGCAATGGACCGAGAAAATCACAGTAAAAATGGTTTTGGAGAAAAGCAAAGTCTTTTCGTTAGGCAAGTGCATAAAATGTCATCTATACAAACAGAAATAGCATGTTTGTTTGCTGCAGTTCCTCTAGCTTTCTCCCTAGAACAAACAAATGTGTAGAGCTGGTGTCTCCATGTGGAACCAATTAGTGTTTCCAAGCATAAAATTAAATGTTCCCTGAAAAAAAAAACATTCAAAAAAATACAGTCCATGGATAATATCAGGAATACACAAACACAGAGGCTGTAGCAATATTTCGGTTTGAGTTAGCCAAAACAAAACCGCATATTTCCGGTTTCATCCAGTCATATCCGGACAAACTGGTGTGGAATTTCTATGCAATGGACCGAGAAAATCACAGGAAAAATGGTTTTGGAGAAAAGCAAAGTCTTTTCGTTAGGCAAGTGCATCAAATGTCATCTATACAAACAGAAATAGCATGTTTGTTTGCCGCAGTTCCTCTAGCTTTCTCCCTAGAAAATACGAATGTGTAGAGCTGGTGTCTCCGTGTGCACCAATTAGAGTTTCCAAGGACAAAGTTAAATGATCCCTGATAAAAAAAAAAAAAAACAAAACAATAAAGTCCGTGGATAATATCAGGAATACACAAACACAGATGCTGTAGCAATATTTCGGTTTGAGTTACCTAAAACAAAACCGGATATTTCCGGTTTCATCCAGTCATATCCGGACAAACTGGTGTGGAATTCGTATGCAATGGACCGAGAAAATCACAGGAAAAATGGTTTTGGAGAAAAGCAAAGTCTTTTCGTGAGGCAAGTGCATAAAATGTCATCTAGACAAACAGAAATATCATGTTTGTTTGCCGCAGTTCCTCTAGCTTTCTCCCTAGAAAATACGAATGTGTAGAGCTGGTGTCTCCATGTGGAACCAGTTAGTGTTTCCAAGCATAAAATTAAATGTTCCCTGAAAAAAAAACATTCAAAAAAATAAAGTCTGTGGATAATATCAGGAATACACAAACAAAGAGGCTGTAGCAATATCTGGGATTGAATTAGCCAAAACGAAACCGGATATTTCCGGTTTCATCCAGTCATATTCGGACCAACTGGTGTGGAATTCGTATGCAATGGACCGAGAAAATCACAGGAAAAATGGTTTTGGAGAAAAGCAAAGTCTTTTCGTTAGGCAAGTGCATCAAATGTCATCTATACAAACAGAAATATCAATTTTGTTAGCCGCAGTTCCTCTAGCTTTCTCCCTAGAAAATACGAATGTGTAGAGCTGGTGTCTCCATGTGGAACCAATTAGTGTTTCCAAGCATAAAATTTAATGTTCCCTGAAAAAAAAAAACATTCAAAAAAATAAAATCCGTGGATAATATCAGGAATACACAAACACAGAGGCTGTAGCAATATTTCGGTTTGAGTTAGCCAAAACAAAACCGGATATTTCCGGTTTCATCCAGTCATATCCAGACAAAGTGGTGTGGAATTTGTATGCAATGGACCGAGAAAATCACAGGAAAAATGGTTTTGGAGAAAAGCAAAGTCTTTTCGTTAGGCAAGTGCATAAAATGTCATCTATACAAACAGAAATATCATGTTTGTTTGCCCCAGTTCCTCTAGATTTCTCCCTAGAAAATACGAATGTGTAGAGCTGGTGTGTCCATGTGGGACCAATTAGTGTTTCCAATCATGAAATTAAATGTTCCCTGAAAAAAAAAAAACATTCAAAAAAATAAAGTCCGTGGATAATATCAGGAATACACAAACAAAGAGGCTGTAGCAATATCTGGGATTGAATTAGACAAAACGAAACCGGATATTTCCGGTTTCATCCAGTCATATTCGGACAAACTGGTGTGGAATTCGTATGCAATGGACCGAGAAAATCACAGGAAAAATGGTTTTGGAGAAAAGCAAAGTCTTTTCGTTAGGCAAGTGCATAAAATGTCATCTATACAAACAGAAATAGCATGTTTGTTTGCTGCAGTTCCTCCAGATTTCTCCATAAAACATAAAAATGTGTAGAGCTGGTGTGTCCATGTGGAACCAATTAGTGTTTCCAAGCATAAAATTAAATGTTTCCTGAAAAAAAAAACATTCAAAAAAATAAAGTCCGTGGATCATATCAGGAATACACAAAAAAAGAGGCTGTAGCAATATCTGGGATTGAATTAGCTAAAATGAAATCGGATATTTCCGGTTTCATCCAGTCATATTCGGACAAACTGGTGTGGAATTCGTATGCAATGGACCAAGAAAATCGAAGTAAAAATGGTTTTGGAGAAAAGCAAAGTCTTTTCGTTAGGCAAGTGCATAAAATGTCATCTATACAAACAGAAATAGCATGTTTGCTTGCCGCCGTTCCTCTAGATTTGTCCCTAGAAAATACGAATGTGTAGAGCTGGTGTCCCCATGTGGAACCAATTAGTGTTTCCAAGCATAAAATTAAATGTTCCCTGAAAAAAAAACATTCAAAAAATAAAATCCGTGGATAATATCAGGAATACACAAACAAAGAGGCTGTACCAATATTTCGGTTTGAGTTAGCCAAAACAAAACCGGATATTTCCGGTTTCATCCAGTCATATCCGGACAAAGTGGTGTGGAATTGGTATGCAATGAACCGAGAAAATCACAGGAAAAATTGTTTTGGAGAAAAGCAAAGTCTTTTCGTTAGGCAAGTGCATAAAATGTCATCTATACACACAGAAATATCATGTTTGTTTGCCGCAGTTCCTCTAGCTTTCTCCCTAGAAAATACGAATGTGTAGAGAAAGTGTCTCCATGTGGAACCAATTAGTGTTTCCAAGCATAAAATTAAATGTTCCCTGAAAAAAAAACATTCAAAAAAATAAAATCCGTGGATAATATCAGGAATACACAAACAAAGAGGCTGTAGCAATATCTGAGATTGAATTAGCCAAAACGAAACCGGATATTTCCGGTTTCATCCAGTCATATCCGGACAAAGTGGTGTGGAATTGGTATGCAATGGACCGAGAAAATCAGAGGAAAAATGGTTTTGGAGAAAAGCAAAGTCTTTTCGTTAGGCAAGTGCATAAAATGTCATCTAGACAAACAGAAATATCATGTTTGTTTGCCGCAGTTCCTCTAGCTTTCTCCCTAGAAAATACGAATGTGTAGAGCTGGTGTGTCCATGTGGGACCAATTAGTGTTTCCAATCATAAAATTAAATGTTCCCTGAAAAAAAAAAACATTCAAAAAAATAAAATCCGTGGATAATATCAGGAATACACAAACGCAGAGGCTGTAGCAATATTTCGGTTTGAGTTAGCCAAAACAAAACCGCATATTTCCGGTTTCATCCAGTCATATCCGGACAAAGTGGTGTGGAATTTGTATGCAATGGACCGAGAAAATCACAGGAAAAATGGTTTTGGAGAAAAGCAAAGTCTTTTCGTTAGGCAAGTGCATAAAATGTCATCTATACAAACAGAAATATCATGTTTGTTTGCCGCAGTTCCTCTAGCTTTCTCCCTAGAAAATACAAATGTGTAGAGATGGTGTCTCCGTGTGCACCAATTAGAGTTTCCAAGGACAAAGTTAAATGATCCCTGATAAAAAAAAAAACAAAACAAAACAATAAAGTCCGTGGATAATATCAGGAATACACAAACACAGATGCTGTAGCAATATTTCGGTTTGAGTTAGCCAAAACAAAACCGGATATTTCCGGTTTCATCCAGTCATATCCGGACAAAGTGGTGTGGAATTGGTATGCAATGGACCGAGAAAATCACAGTAAAAATGGTTTTGGAGAAAAGCAAAGTCTTTTCGTTAGGCAAGTGCATAAAATGTCATCTAGACAAACAGAAATATCATGTTTGTTTGCCGCAGTTCCTCTAGATTTCTCCCTAGAAAATACCAATGTGTAGCGCTGGTGTCTCCATGTGGAACCAATTAGTGTTTCCAAGCATAAAATTTAATGTTCCCTGAAAAAAAAAACATTCAAAAAAATAAAGTCCGTGAATAATATCAGGAATACACAAACAAAGAGGCTGTAGCAATATCTGGGATTGAATTAGACAAAACGAAACCGGATATTTCCGGTTTCATCCAGTCATATTCGGACCAACTGGTGTGGAATTCGTATGCAATGGACCGAGAAAATCACAGGAAAATGGTTTTGGAGAAAAGCAAAGTCTTTTCGTTAGGCAAGTGCATAAAATGTCATCTATACAAACAGAAATAGCATGTTTGTTTGCTGCAGTTCCTCCAGATTTCTCCATAAAACATAAAAATGTGTAGAGCTGGTGTGTCCATGTGGAACCAATTAGTGTTTCCAAGCATAAAATTAAATGTTTCCTGAAAAAAAAAACATTCAAAAAAATAAAGTCCGTGGATCATATCAGGAATACACAAAAAAAGAGGCTGTAGCAATATCTGGGATTGAATTAGCTAAAATGAAACCGGATATTTCCGGTTTCATCCAGTCATATTCGGACAAACTGGTGTGGAATTCGTATGCAATGGACCAAGAAAATCGAAGTAAAAATGGTTTTGGAGAAAAGCAAAATCTTTTCGTTAGGCAAGTGCATAAAATGTCATCTATACAAACAGAAATAGCATGTTTGCTTGCCGCCGTTCCTCTAGATTTGTCCCTAGAAAATACGAATGTGTAGAGCTGGTGTCCCCATGTGGAACCAATTAGTGTTTCCAAGCATAAAATTAAATGTTCCCTGAAAAAAAAACATTCAAAAAATAAAATCCGTGGATAATATCAGGAATACACAAACAAAGAGGCTGTACCAATATTTCGGTTTGAGTTAGCCAAAACAAAACCGGATATTTCCGGTTTCATCCAGTCATATCCGGACAAAGTGGTGTGGAATTGGTATGCAATGAACCGAGAAAATCACAGGAAAAATTGTTTTGGAGAAAAGCAAAGTCTTTTCGTTAGGCAAGTGCATAAAATGTCATCTATACACACAGAAATATCATGTTTGTTTGCCGCAGTTCCTCTAGCTTTCTCCCTAGAACATAAAAATGTGTAGAGCTGATGTCTCCATGTGGAACCAATTAGTGTTTCCAAGCATAAAATTAAATGTTCCCTGAAAAAAAAACATTCAAAAAAATAAAATCCGTGGATAATATCAGGAATACACAAACAAAGAGGCTGTAGCAATATCTGAGATTGAATTAGCCAAAACGAAACCGGATATTTCCGGTTTCATCCAGTCATATCCGGACAAAGTGGTGTGGAATTGGTATGCAATGGACCGAGAAAATCAGAGGAAAAATGGTTTTGGAGAAAAGCAAAGTCTTTTCGTTAGGCAAGTGCATAAAATGTCATCTAGACAAACAGAAATATCATGTTTGTTTGCCGCAGTTCCTCTAGCTTTCTCCCTAGAAAATACGAATGTGTAGAGCTGGTGTGTCCATGTGGGACCAATTAGTGTTTCCAATCATAAAATTAAATGTTCCCTGAAAAAAAAAAACATTCAAAAAAATAAAATCCGTGGATAATATCAGGAATACACAAACGCAGAGGCTGTAGCAATATTTCGGTTTGAGTTAGCCAAAACAAAACCGCATATTTCCGGTTTCATCCAGTCATATCCGGACAAAGTGGTGTGGAATTTGTATGCAATGGACCGAGAAAATCACAGGAAAAATGGTTTTGGAGAAAAGCAAAGTCTTTTCGTTAGGCAAGTGCATAAAATGTCATCTATACAAACAGAAATATCATGTTTGTTTGCCGCAGTTCCTCTAGCTTTCTCCCTAGAAAATACAAATGTGTAGAGATGGTGTCTCCGTGTGCACCAATTAGAGTTTCCAAGGACAAAGTTAAATGATCCCTGATAAAAAAAAAAAACAAAACAAAACAATAAAGTCCGTGGATAATATCAGGAATACACAAACACAGATGCTGTAGCAATATTTCGGTTTGAGTTAGCCAAAACAAAACCGGATATTTCCGGTTTCATCCAGTCATATCCGGACAAACTGGTGTGGAATTCGTATGCAATGGACCGAGAAAATCACAGGAAAAATGGTTTTGGAGAAAAGCAAAGTCTTTTCGTTAGGCAAGTGCATAAAATGTCATCTAGACAAACAGAAATATCATGTTTGTTTGCCGCAGTTCCTCTAGATTTCTCCCTAGAAAATACCAATGTGTAGCGCTGGTGTCTCCATGTGGAACCAATTAGTGTTTCCAAGCATAAAATTTAATGTTCCCTGAAAAAAAAAACATTCAAAAAAATAAAGTCCGTGAATAATATCAGGAATACACAAACAAAGAGGCTGTAGCAATATCTGGGATTGAATTAGACAAAACGAAACCGGATATTTCCGGTTTCATCCAGTCATATTCGGACCAACTGGTGTGGAATTCGTATGCAATGGACCGAGAAAATCACAGGAAAAATGGTTTTGGAGAAAAGCAAAGTCTTTTCGTTAGGCAAGTGCATAAAATGTCATCTATACAAACAGAAATAGCATGTTTGTTTGCTGCAGTTCCTCCAGATTTCTCCATAAAACATAAAAATGTGTAGAGCTGGTGTGTCCATGTGGAACCAATTAGTGTTTCCAAGCATAAAATTAAATGTTTCCTGAAAAAAAAAACATTCAAAAAAATAAAGTCCGTGGATCATATCAGGAATACACAAAAAAAGAGGCTGTAGCAATATCTGGGATTGAATTAGCTAAAATGAAACCGGATATTTCCGGTTTCATCCAGTCATATTCGGACAAACTGGTGTGGAATTCGTATGCAATGGACCAAGAAAATCGAAGTAAAAATGGTTTTGGAGAAAAGCAAAGTCTTTTCGTTAGGCAAGTGCATAAAATGTCATCTATACAAACAGAAATAGCATGTTTGTTTGCCGCCGTTACTCTAGATTTGTCCCTAGAAAATACGAATGTGTAGAGCTGGTGTCCCCATGTGGAACCAATTAGTGTTTCCAAGCATAAAATTAAATGTTCCCTGAAAAAAAAAACATTCAAAAAAATAAAATCCGTGGATAATATCAGGAATACACAAACACAGAGGCTGTAGCAATATTTCGGTTTGAGTTAGCCAAAACAAAACCGGATATTTCCGGTTTCATCCAGTCATATCCGGACAAAGTGGTGTGGAATTGGTATGCAATGAACCGAGAAAATCACAGGAAAAATTGTTTTGGAGAAAAGCAAAGTCTTTTCGTTAGGCAAGTGCATAAAATGTCATCTATACACACAGAAATATCATGTTTGTTTGCTGCAGTTCCTCTAGCTTTCTCCCTAGAACATAAAAATGTGTAGAGCTGATGTCTCCATGTGAAACCAATTAGTGTTTCCAAGCATAAAATTAAATGTTCCCTGAAAAAAAAAACATTCAAAAAAATAAAATCCGTGGATAATATCAGGAATACACAAACAAAGAGGCTGTAGCAATATCTGAGATTGAATTACCAAAACGAAACCGGATATTTCCGGTTTCATCCAGTCATATCCGGACAAAGTGGTGTGGAATTGGTATGCAATGGACCGAGAAAATCAGAGGAAAAATGGTTTTGGAGAAAAGCAAAGTCTTTTCGTTAGGCAAGTGCATAAAATGTCATCTAGACAAACAGAAATATCATGTTTGTTTGCCGCAGTTCCTCTAGCTTACTCCCTAGAAAATACGAATGTGTAGAGCTGGTGTCTCCGTGTGCACCAATTAGAGTTTCCAAGGACAAAGTTAAATGTTCCCTGATAAAAAAAAACAATAAAGTCCGTGGATAATATCAGGAATACACAAACAAAGAGGCTGTAGCAATATTTCGGTTTAGTTAGCCAAAAAAAAAAACCGCATATTTCCGGTTTCATCCAGTCTTATTCGGACCAACTGGTGTGGAATTTGTATGCAATGGACCGAGAAAATCACAGGAAAAATGGTTTTGGAGAAAAGAAAAATCTTTTCGTTAGGCAAGGGCATAAAATGTCATCTATACAAACAGAAATATCAATTTTGTTTGCCGCAGTTCCTCTAGCTTTCTCCCTAGAAAATACGAATGTGTAGAGCTGGTGTCTCCGTGTGCACCAATAAGAGTTTCCAAGGACAAAGTTAAATGTTCCCTGATAAAAAAAAACAAAACAATAAAGTCCGTGGATAATATCAGGAATACACAAACACAGAGGCTGTAGCAATATTTCGGTTTGAGTTAGCCAAAACAAAACCGGATATTTCCGGTTTCATCCAGTCATATCCGGACAAACTGGTGTGGAATTGGTATGCAATGGACCGAGGAAATCACATTAAAAATGGTTTTGGAGAAAAGCAAAATCTTTTCGTTAGGCAAGTGCATAAAATGTCTTCTATACAAACAGAAATATCATGTTTGTTTGCCGCAGTTCCTCTAGCTTTCTCCATAGAACAAACAAATGTGTAGAGCTGGTGTCTCCATGTGGAACCAATTAGTGTTTCCAAGCATAAAATTAAATGTTCCCAGAAAAAAAAAACTTTCAAAAAAATACAGTCCGTGGATAATATCAGGAATACACAAACACAGAGGCTGTAGCAATATTTCGGTTTGAGTTAGCCAAAACAAAACCGGATATTTCCGGTTTCATCCAGTCATATCCGGACAAAGTGGTGTGGAATTGGTATGCAATGGACCGAGAAAATCACAGGAAAAATGGTTTTGGAGAAAAGCAAAGTCTTTTCGTTAGGCAAGTGTATCAAATGTCATCTAGACAAACAGAAATATCATGTTTGTTTGCCGCAGTTCCTCTAGATTTCTCCTTAGAAAATACGAATGTGTAGAGCTGGTGTGTCCATGTGGAACGAATTAGTGTTTCCAAGCATAAAATTAAATGTTCCCTGAAAAAAAAAACATTCAAAAAAATACAGTCCGTGGATAATATCAGGAATACACAAACACAGATGCTGTACAAATATTTCGGTTTGAGTTAGCCAAAACAATACCGGATATTTCCGGTTTCATCTAGTCATATCCGGACAAAGTGGTGTGGAATTGGTATGCAATGGACCGAGAAAATCACAGGAAAAATGGTTTTGGAGAAAAGCAAAGTCTTTTCGTTAGGCAAGTGCATCAAATGTCATCTAGACAAACAGAAATATCATGTTTGTTTGCCACCGTTACTCTAGATTTCTCCCTAGAAAATACGAATGTGTAGAGCTGGTGTCTCCATGTGGAACCAATTAGTGTTTCCAAGCATAAAATTAAATGTTCCCTGAAAAAAAAAACATTCAAAAAATAAAATCCGTGGATAATATCAGGTATACACAAACACAGATGCTGTACAAATATTTCGGTTTGAGTTAGCCAAAACAAAACCGGATATTTCCGGTTTCATCCAGTCATATCCGGACAAAGTGGTGTGGAATTGGTATGCAATGGAACGAGAAAATCACAGGAAAAATGGTTTTGCAGAAAAGCAAAGTCTTTTCATTAGGCAAGTGCATAAAATGTCATCCCTACAAACAGAAATATCATGTTTGTTTGCCGCAGTTCCTCTACCTTTCTCCCTAGAACATAAAAATGTGTAGAGCTGGTGTCTCCATGTGGAACCAATTAGTGTTTCCAAGAATAAAATTAAATGTTCCCTGAAAAAAAAAAAACATTCAAAAAAATAAAGCCCGTGGATCATATCAGGAATACACAAACAAAGAGGCTGTAGCAATATCTGGGATTGAATTAGCCAAAACGAAACCGGATATTTCCGGTTTCATCCAGTCATATCCGGACAAACTGGTGTGGAATTCGTACGCAATGGACCGAGAAAATCACAGGAAAAATGCTTTTGGAGAAAAGCAAAGTCTTTTCGTTAGGCAAGTGCATAAAATGTAATCTAGACAAACAGAAATAGCATGTTTGTTTGCCGCAGTTCCTCTAGCTTTCTCCATAGAACAAACAAATGTGTAGAGCTGGTGTCTCCATGTGGAACCAATTAGTGTTTCCAAGCATAAAATTAAATGTTCCCAGAAAAAAAAAACTTTCAAAAAAATACAGTCCGTGGATAATATCAGGAATACACAAACACAGAGGCTGTAGCAATATTTCGGTTTGAGTTAACCAAAACAAAACCGGATATTTCCGGTTTCATCCAGTCATATCCGGACAAAGTGGTGTGGAATTGGTATGCAATGGACCGAGAAAATCACAGGAAAAATGGTTTTGGAGAAAAGCAAAGTCTTTTCGTTAGGCAAGTGTATCAAATGTCATCTAGACAAACAGAAATATCATGTTTGTTTGCCGCAGTTCCTCTAGATTTCTCCTTAGAAAATACGAATGTGTAGAGCTGGTGTGTCCATGTGGAACGAATTAGTGTTTCCAAGCATAAAATTAAATGTTCCCTGAAAAAAAAAACATTCAAAAAAATACAGTCCGTGGATAATATCAGGAATACACAAACACAGATGCTGTACAAATATTTCGGTTTGAGTTAGCCAAAACAATACCGGATATTTCCGGTTTCATCTAGTCATATCCGGACAAAGTGGTGTGGAATTGGTATGCAATGGACCGAGAAAATCACAGGAAAAATGGTTTTGGAGAAAAGCAAAGTCTTTTCGTTAGGCAAGTGCATCAAATGTCATCTAGACAAACAGAAATATCATGTTTGTTTGCCACCGTTACTCTAGATTTCTCCCTAGAAAATACGAATGTGTAGAGCTGGTGTCTCCATGTGGAACCAATTAGTGTTTCCAAGCATAAAATTAAATGTTCCCTGAAAAAAAAAAACATTCAAAAAATAAAATCCGTGGATAATATCAGGTATACACAAACACAGATGCTGTACAAATATTTCGGTTTGAGTTAGCCAAAACAAAACCGGATATTTCCGGTTTCATCCAGTCATATCCGGACAAAGTGGTGTGGAATTGGTATGCAATGGAACGAGAAAATCACAGGAAAAATGGTTTTGCAGAAAAGCAAAGTCTTTTCATTAGGCAAGTGCATAAAATGTCATCCCTACAAACAGAAATATCATGTTTGTTTGCCGCAGTTCCTCTACCTTTCTCCCTAGAACATAAAAATGTGTAGAGCTGGTGTCTCCATGTGGAACCAATTAGTGTTTCCAAGCATAAAATTAAATGTTCCCTGAAAAAAAAAACATTCAAAAAAATAAAGCCCGTGGATCATATCAGGAATACACAAACAAAGAGGCTGTAGCAATATCTGGGATTGAATTAGCCAAAACGAAACCGGATATTTCCGGTTTCATCCAGTCATATCCGGACAAACTGGTGTGGAATTCGTACGCAATGGACCGAGAAAATCACAGGAAAAATGCTTTTGGAGAAAAGCAAAGTCTTTTCGTTAGGCAAGTGCATAAAATGTAATCTAGACAAACAGAAATAGCATGTTTGTTTGCATGCAGTTCCTCTAGCTTTCTCCCTAGAACAAACAAATGTGTAGAGCTGGTGTCTCCATGTGTAACCAATTAGTGTTTCCAAGCATAAAATTAAATGTTCCCAGAAAAAAAAAAAAACATTCAAAAAAATACAGTCCATGGATAATATCAGGAATACACAAACACAGAGTCTGTAGCAATATTTGGGTTTGAGTTAGCCAAAAGAAAACCGGATATTTCCGGTTTCATCCAGTCATATCCGGACAAAGTGGTGTGGAATTTGTATGCAATGGACCGAGAAAATCACAGGAAAAATGGTTTTGGAGAAAAGCAAAGTCTTTTCGTTAGGCAAGTGCATCAAATGTCATCTATACAAACAGAAATATCATGTTTGTTTGCCGCAGTTCCTCTAGATTTCTCCCTAGAAAATACGAATGTGTAGAGCTGGTGTGTCCATGTGTAACTAATTAGTGTTTCCAAGCATAAAATTAAATGTTCCCTGAAAAAAAAAACATTCAAAAAAATAAAATCCGTGGATAATATCAGGAATACACAAACACAGATGCTGTACAAATATTACGGTTTGAGTTAGCCAAAACAAAACCGGATATTTCCGGTTTCATCTAGTCATATCCGGACAAAGTGGTGTGGAATTGGTATGCAATGGACCGAGAAAATCACAGGAAAAATGGTTTTGGAGAAAAGCAAAGTCTTTTCGTTAGGCAAGTGCATCAAATATCATCTAGACAAACAGAAATATCATGTTTGTTTGTCGCCGTTCCTCTAGATTTCTCCTTAGAAAATACGAATGTGTAGAGCTGGTGTCTCCATGTGGAACCAATTAGTGTTTCCAAGCATAAAATTAAATGTTCCCTGAAAAAAAAAAAACAATTCAAAAAAATAAAGTCCGTGGATAATATCAGGAATGCACAAACAAAGAGGCTGCAGCAATATCTGGGATTGAATTAGCCAATTCAATGAAATATCCGGTTTCATCCAGTCATATCCGGACAAAGTGGTGTGGAATTCTTATGCGATGGACCTAGAAAATCACAGTAAAAATGGTTTTGGAGAAAAGCAAAGTTTTTTGGTTTGGCAAGTGCATAAAATGTCATCTAGACAAACAGAAATATCATGTTTGTTTGCCGCAGTTCCTCTAGCTTTCTCCCTAGAACATAAAAATGTGTAGAGCTGGTGTCTCCATGTGGAACCAATTAGTGTTTCCCAGCATAAAATTAAATGTTCCCTGAAAAAAAAAAACATTCAAAAAAATAAAGTCCGTGGATCATATCAGGAATACACAAACAAAGAGGCTGTAGCAATATCTGGGATTGAATTAGCCAAAACGAAACCGGATATTTCCAGTTTCATCCAGTCATATTCGGACCAACTGGTGTGGAATTCGTATGCAATGGACCGAGAAAATCACAGGAAAAATGGTTTTGGAGAAAAGCAAAGTCTTTTCGTTAGGCAAGTGCATCAAATGTCATCTAGACAAACAGAAATATCATTTTTGTTTGCCGCAGTTCCTCTAGCTTTCTCCCTAGAAAATACGAATGTGTAGAGCTGGTGTCTCCATGTGGAACCAATTAGTGTTTCCAAGCATAAAATTAAATTTTCCCTGAAAAAAAAAAACCTTCAAAAAATAAAGTCCGTGGATAATATCAGGAATACACAAACAAAGAGGCTGTAGCAATATCTTGGATTGAATTAGGCAAAACGAATCCGGATATTTCCGGTTTAATCCACTCATATCCGGACACAGTGGTGTGGAATTCGTATGCAATGGACCGAGAAAATCACAGTAAAAATGGTTTCGGAGAAAAGCAAAGTATTTTCGTTAGGCAAGTGCATAAAATGTCATCTATACAAACAGAAATATCATGTTTGTTTGCCGCAGTTCCTCTAGCTTTCTACATAGAACAAACGAATGTGTAGAGCTGGTGTCTCCATGTGGAACCAATTAGTGTTTCCAAGCATAAAATGAAATGTTCCCTGAAAAAAAAAACATTCAAAAAAATAAAGTCCGTGGATAATATCAGGAATACACAAACACCGATGCTGGAGCAATATTTCGGTTTGAGTTAGCCAAAACAAAACCGCAGATTTCCGGTTTCATCCAGTCATATCCAGACAAACTGGTGTGGAATTTGTATGCAATGGACCGAGAAAATCACAGGAAAAATGGTTTTGGAGAAAAGCAAAGTCTTTTCGTTAGGCAAGTGCATCAAATGTCATCTATACAAACAGAAATAGCATGTTTGTTTGCCGCAGTTCCTCTAGCTTTCTCCCTAGAAAATACGAATGTGTAGAGCTGGTGTCTCCATGTGGAACCAATTAGTGTTTCCAAGTATAAAATTAAATGTTCCCCGAAAAAAAAACATTCAAAAAAATACAGTCCGTGGATAATATCAGGAATACACAAACACAGAGGCTGTAGCAATATTTTGGTTTGAGTTAGCCAAAACAAAACCGCATATTTCCGGTTTCATCCAGTCATATCCGGACAAAGTGGTGTGGAATTTGTATGCAATGGACCGAGAAAATCACAGGAAAAATGGTTTTGGAGAAAATCAAAGTCTTTTCGTTAGGCAAGTGCATAAAATATCATCAATACAAACAGAAATATCATGTTTGTTTGCCGCAGTTCCTCTAGATTTCTCCCTAGAAAATACGAATGTGTAGAGCTGGTGTCTCCGTGTGCACCAATTAGAGTTTCCAAGGATAAAGTTAAATGATCCCTGATAAAAAAAAAACAAAACAATAAAGTCCGTGGATAATATCAGGAATACACAAACACAGAGGCTGTAGCAATATTTCGGTTTGAGTTAGCTAAAACAAAACCGGATATTTCCGGTTTCATCCAGTCATATCCGGACAAACTGGTGTGGAATTGGTATGCAATGAACCGAGAAAATCACAGTAAAAATGGTTTTGGAGAAAAGCAAAGTCTTTTCGTTAGGCAAGTGCATAAAGTGTCATCTATACAAACAGAAATATTATGTTTGTTTGCCGCAGTTCCTCTAGCTTTCTCCCTAGAAAATACGAATGTGTAGAGCTGGTGTCTCCATGTGGAACCAATTAGTGTTTCCAAGCATAAAATTTAATGTTCCCTGAAAAAAAACATTCAAAAAAATAAAGTCCGTGGATAATATCAGGAATACACAAACAAAGAGGCTGTAGCAATATCTGGGATTGAATTAGCCAAAATGAAACCGGATATTTCCGGTTTCATCCAGTCATATCCGGACAAAGTGGTGTGGAATTCGTATGCAATGGACCAAGAAAATCACAGGAAAAATGGTTTTGGAGAAAAGCAAAGTCTTTTCGTTAGGCAAGTGCATAAAATATCATCTAGACAAACAGAAATATCATGTTTGTTTGCCGCAGTTCCTCTAGCTTTCTCCCTAGAACGAACAAATGTGTAGAGCTGGTGTTTCCATGTGGAACCAATTAGTGTTTCCAAGCATAAAATTAAATGTTCCCAGAAAAAAAAAAAACATTCAAAAAAATACAGTCCGTGGATAATATCAGGAATACACAAACACAGAGGCTATAGCAATATTTCGGTTTGAGTTAGCCAAAACAAAACCGCATATTTCCGGTTTCATCCAGTCATATCCGGACAAAGTGGTGTGGAATTGCTATGCAATGGACCGAGAAAATCACAGGAAAAATGGTTTTGGAGAAAAGCAAAGTCTTTTCGTTAGGCAAGTGAATAAAATGTCATCTATACAAACAGAAATATCATGTTTGTTTGCCGCAGTTCCTCTAGCTTTCTCCCTAGAAAATATGAATGTGTAGAGCTGGTGTCTCCGTGTGAACCAATTAGAGTTTCCAAGGACAAAGTTAAATGATCCCTGATAAAAAAAAAACAAAACAATAAAGTCCGTGGATAATATCAGGAATACACAAACACAGATGCTGTAGCAATATTTCGGTTTGAGTTAGCCAAAACAAAACCGGATATTTCCGGTTTCATCCAGTCATATCCGGACAAAGTGGTGTGGAATTCGTATGCAATGGACCGAGTAAATCACAGGAAAACTGGTTTTGGAGAAAAGCAAAGTCTTTTCGTTAGGCAAGTGCATAAAATGTCATCTATACAAACAGAAATATCATGTTTGTTTGCCGCAGTTCCTCTAGCTTTCTCCCTAGAACAAACAAATGTGTAGAGCTGGTGTCTCCATGTGGAACCAGTTAGTGTTTCCAAGCATAAAATTTAATGTTCTCTGAAAAAAAAAACATTCAAAAAAAAATAAAATCCGTGGATAATATCAGGAATACACAAACAAAGAGGCTGTAGCAATATTTGGGATTTAATTAGCCAAAACGAAACCCGATATTTCCAGTTTCATCCAGTCATATTCGGACCAACTGGTGTGGAATTCGTATGCAATGGACCGAGAAAATCACAGGAAAAATGGTTTTGGAGAAAAGCAAAGTCTTTTCGTTAGGCAAGTGCATAAAATGTCATCTATACAAACAGAAATATCATGTTTGTTTGCCGCAGTTCCTCCAGCTTTCTCCCTAGAACATAAAAATGTGTAGAGCTGGTTTCTCCATGTGGAACCAATTAGTGTTTCCAAGCATAAAATTTAATGTTCCCTGAAAAAAAAACCTTCAAAAAAATAAAATCTGTGGATAATATCAGGAATACACAAACAAAGAGGCTGTAGCAATATCTGGGATTGAATTAGCCAAAATGAAACCGGATATTTCCGGTTTCATCCAGTCATATCCGGACAAAGTGGTGTGGAATTCGTATGCAATGGACCGAGAAAATCACAGGAAAAATGGTTTTGGAGAAAAGCAAAGTCTTTTCGTTAGGCAAGTGCATCAAATGTCATCTAGACAAACAGAAATATCATTTTTGTTTGCCGCAGTTCCTCTAGCTTTCTCCCTAGAAAATACGAATGTGTAGAGCTGGTGTCTCCATGTGGAACCAATTAGTGTTTCCAAGCATAAAATTAAATTTTCCCTGAAAAAAAAAAACCTTCAAAAAAATAAAGTCCGTGGATAATATCAGGAATACACAAACAAAGAGGCTGTAGCAATATCTTGGATTGAATTAGGGAAAACGAATCCGGATATTTCCGGTTTAATCCACTCATATCCGGACACAGTGGTGTGGAATTCGTATGCAATGGACCGAGAAAATCACAGTAAAAATGGTTTCGGAGAAAAGCAAAGTATTTTCGTTAGGCAAGTGCATAAAATGTCATCTATACAAACAGAAATATCATGTTTGTTTGCCGCAGTTCCTCTAGCTTTCTACATAGAACAAACGAATGTGTAGAGCTGGTGTCTCCATGTGGAACCAATTAGTGTTTCCAAGCATAAAATGAAATGTTCCCTGAAAAAAAAAACATTCAAAAAAATAAAGTCCGTGGATAATATCAGGAATACACAAACACCGATGCTGGAGCAATATTTCGGTTTGAGTTAGCCAAAACAAAACCGCAGATTTCCGGTTTCATCCAGTCATATCCAGACAAACTGGTGTGGAATTTGTATGCAATGGACCGAGAAAATCACAGGAAAAATGGTTTTGGAGAAAAGCAAAGTCTTTTCGTTAGGCAAGTGCATCAAATGTCATCTATACAAACAGAAATAGCATGTTTGTTAGCCGCAGTTCCTCTAGCTTTCTCCCTAGAACAAAAAAGTGTAGAGCTGGTGTCTGCATGTGGAACCAATTAGTGTTTCCAAGCATAAAATTAAATGTTCCCAGAAAAAAAAACATTCAAAAAAATACAGTCCGTGGATAATATCAGGAATACACAAACAAAGAGGCTGTAGCAATAACTGGGATTGAATTAGCCAAAAAGAAACCGCAGATTTCCGGTTTCATCCAGTCATATCCAGACAAACTGGTGTGCAATTTGTATGCAATGGGCCGAGAAAATCACAGGAAAAATGGTTTTGGAGAAAAGCAAAGTCTTTTCGTGAGGCTAGAGCATAAAATGTAATCTATACAAACAGAAATATCATGTTTGTTTGCCGCAGTTCCTCTAGCTTTCTCCCTAGAAAATACGAATGTGTAGAGCTGGTGTCTCCATGTGGAACCAATTAGTGTTTCCAAGCATAAAATTAAATGTTCCCCGAAAAAAAAACATTCAAAAAAATACAGTCCGTGGATAATATCAGGAATACACAAACACAGAGGCTGTAGCAATATTTTGGTTTGAGTTAGCCAAAACAAAACCGCATATTTCCGGTTTCATCCAGTCATATCCGGACAAAGTGGTGTGGAATTTGTATGCAATGGACCGAGAAAATCACAGGAAAAATGGTTTTGGAGAAAATCAAAGTCTTTTCGTTAGGCAAGTGCATAAAATGTCATCAATACAAACAGAAATATCATGTTTGTTTGCCGCAGTTCCTCTAGATTTCTCCCTAGAAAATACGAATGTGTAGAGCTGGTGTCTCCGTGTGCACCAATTAGAGTTTCCAAGGATAAAGTTAAATGATCCCTGATAAAAAAAAAACAAAACAATAAAGTCCGTGGATAATATCAGGAATACACAAACACAGAGGCTGTAGCAATATTTCGGTTTGAGTTAGCTAAAACAAAACCGGATATTTCCGGTTTCATCCAGTCATATCCGGACAAACTGGTGTGGAATTGGTATGCAATGAACCGAGAAAATCACAGTAAAAATGGTTTTGGAGAAAAGCAAAGTCTTTTCGTTAGGCAAGTGCATAAAGTGTCATCTATACAAACAGAAATATTATGTTTGTTTGCCGCAGTTCCTCTAGCTTTCTCCCTAGAAAATACGAATGTGTAGAGCTGGTGTCTCCATGTGGAACCAATTAGTGTTTCCAAGTATAAAATTTAATGTTCCCTGAAAAAAAACATTCAAAAAAATAAAGTCCGTGGATAATATCAGGAATACACAAACAAAGAGGCTGTAGCAATATCTGGGATTGAATTAGCCAAAATGAAACCGGATATTTCCGGTTTCATCCAGTCATATCCGGACAAACTGTTGTGGAATTCGTATGCAATGGACCGAGAAAATCACAGGAAAAATGGTTTTGGAGAAAAGCAAAGTCTTTTCGTTAGGCAAGTGAATAAAATATCATCTAGACAAACAGAAATATCATGTTTGTTTGCCGCAGTTCATCTAGCTTTCTCCCTAGAACGAACAAATGTGTAGAGCTGGTGTTTCCATGTGGAACCAATTAGTGTTTCCAAGCATAAAATTAAATGTTCCCAGAAAAAAAAAAACATTCAAAAAAATACAGTCCGTGGATAATATCAGGAATACACAAACACAGAGGCTATAGCAATATTTCGGTTTGAGTTAGCCAAAACAAAACCGCATATTTCCGGTTTCATCCAGTCATATCCGGACAAAGTGGTGTGGAATTGCTATGCAATGGACCGAGAAAATCACAGGAAAAATGGTTTTGGAGAAAAGCAAAGTCTTTTCGTTAGGCAAGTGAATAAAATGTCATCTATACAAACAGAAATATCATGTTTGTTTGCCGCAGTTCCTCTAGCTTTCTACATAGAACAAACGAATGTGTAGAGCTGGTGTCACCATGTGGAACCAATTAGTGTTTCCAAGCATAAAATGAAATGTTCCATGAAAAAAAAAACATTCAAAAAAATAAAGTCCGTGGATAATATCAGGAATACACAAACACCGATGCTGGAGCAATATTTCGGTTTGAGTTAGCCAAAACAAAACCGCAGATTTCCGGTTTCATCCAGTCATATCCAGACAAACTGGTGTGGAATTTGTATGCAATGGACCGAGAAAATCACAGGAAAAATGGTTTTGGAGAAAAGCAAAGTCTTTTCGTTAGGCAAGTGCATCAAATGTCATCTATACAAACAGAAATAGCATGTTTGTTAGCCGCAGTTCCTCTAGCTTTCTCCCTAGAACAAAAAAGTGTAGAGCTGGTGTCTGCATGTGGAACCAATTAGTGTTTCCAAGCATAAAATTAAATGTTCCCAGAAAAAAAAACATTCAAAAAAATACAGTCCGTGGATAATATCAGGAATACACAAACAAAGAGGCTGTAGCAATATCTGGGATTGAATTAGCCAAAACGAAACCGCAGATTTCCGGTTTCATCCAGTCATATCCAGACAAACTGGTGTGGAATTTGTATGCAATGGACCGAGAAAATCACAGGAAAAATGGTTTTGGAGAAAAGCAAAGTCTTTTCGTGAGGCTAGAGCATAAAATGTAATCTATACAAACAGAAATATCATGTTTGTTTGCCGCAGTTCCTCTAGCTTTCTCCCTAGAAAATACGAATGTGTAGAGCTGGTGTCTCCATGTGGAACCAATTAGTGTTTCCAAGCATAAAATTTAATGTTCTCTGAAAAAAAACATTCAAAAAAATAAAGTCCGTGGATCATATCAGGAATACACAAACAAAGAGGCTGTAGCAATATCTGGGATTGAATTAGCCAAAACGAAACCGGATATTTCCAGTTTCATCCAGTCATATTCGGACCAACTGGTGTGGAATTGGTATGCAATGGACCGAGAAAATCACAGTAAAAATGGTTTTGAAGAGAAGCAAAGTATTTTCGTTAGGCAAGTGCATAAAATGTCATCTAGACAAACAGAAATATCATGTTTGTTTGCCGCAGTTCCTCTAGCTTTCTCCCTAGAACCAACAAATGTGTAGAGCTGGTGTCTCCATGTGGAACCAATTAGTGTTTCCAAGCATAAAATGAAATGTTCCCTGAAAAAAAAAAAACATTCAAAAAAATAAAGTCCGTGGATAATATCAGGGATACACAAACAAAGAGGCTGTAGCAATATCTGGGATTGAATTAGCCAAAATGAAACCGGATATTTCCGGTTTCATCCAGTCATATCCGGACAAACTGGTGTGGAATTCGTATGCAATGGACCGAGAAAATCACAGTAAAATGGTTTTGGAGAAAAGCAAAGTCTTTTCGTTAGGCAAGTGCATCAAATGTCATCTAGACAAACAGAAATATCATGTTTGTTTGCCGCAGTTCCTCTAGCTTTCTCCCTAGAACAAACAAATGTGTAGAGCTGGTGTCTCCATGTGGAACCAATTAGTGTTTCCAAGCATAAAATTAAATGTTCCCAGAAAATAAAACATTCAAAAAAATACAGTCCGTGGATAATATCAGGAATACACAAACACAGAGGCTGTAGCAATATTTCGGTTTGAGTTAGCCAAAACAAAACCGCATATTTCCGGTTTCATCCAGTCATATCCGGACAAAGTGGTGTGGAATTGGTATGCAATGGACCGAGAAAATCACAGGAAAAATGGTTTTGGAGAAAAGCAAAGTCTTTTCGTTAGGCAAGTGCATCAAATGTCATCTATACAAACAGAAATATCATGTTTGTTTGCCGCAGTTCCTCTAGCTTTCTCCCTAGAAAATATGAATGTTTAGAGCTGATGTCTCCGTGTGCACCAATTAGAGTATCCAAGCACAAAGTTAAATGTTCCCAGAAAAAAAAAAAACATTCAAAAAAATACAGTCCGTGGATAATATCAGGAATACACAAACACAGAGGCTGTAGCAATATTTCGGTTTGAGTTAGCCAAAATAAAACCGCATATTTCCGGTTTCATCCAGTCATATCTGGACAAACTGGTGTGGAATTCGTATGCAAAGGACCGAGAAAAAAACAGGAAAATGGTTTTGGAGAAAAGCAAAGTCTTTTCGTTAGGCAAGTGCATAAAATGTCATCTATACAAACAGAAATATCATGTTTGTTTGCCGCAGTTCCTCTAGCTTTCTCCCTAGAAAATACGAATGTGTAGAGCTGGTGTGTCCATGTGGAACCAATTAGTGTTTCCAAGCATAAAATTAAATGTTCCCTGAAAAAAAAAACATTCAAAAAATAAAATCCGTTGATAATACCAGGAATACACAAACACAGATGCTGTACAAATATTTCGGTTTGAGTTAGCCAAAACAAAACCGGATATTTCCGGGTTCATCCAGTCATATCCGGACAAAGTGGTGTGGAATTGGTATGCAATGGACCGAGAAAATCACAGGAAAAATGGTTTTGGAGAAAAGCAAAGTCTTTTCGTTAGGCAAGTGCATAAAATATCATCTAGACAAACAGAAATATCATGTTTGTTTGCCGCAGTTCCTCTAGCTTTCTCCCTAGAAAATACGAATGTGTAGAGCTGGTGTCTCCATGTGGAACCAATTAGTGTTTCCAAGCATAAAATTAAATGTTCCCAGAAAAAAAAAAACATTCAAAAAAATACAGTCCGTGGATAATATCAGGGATACACAAACACAGAGGCTGTAGCAATATTTCGGTTTGAGTTAGCCAAAACAAAACCGCATATTTCCGGTTTCATCCAGTCATATCTGGACAAACTGGTGTGGAATTCGTATGCAAAGGACCGAGAAAATCACAGGAAAATGGTTTTGGAGAAAAGCAAAGTCTTTTCGTTAGGCAAGTGCATCAAATGTCATCTATACAAACAGAAATATCATGTTTGTTTGCCGCAGTTCCTCTAGCTTTCTCCCTAGAAAATACGAATGTGTAGAGCTGGTGTCTCCATGTGGAACCAATTAGTGTTTCCAAGCATAAAATTTAATGTTCTCTGAAAAAAAAAACATTCAAAAAAATAAAATCCGTGGATAATATCAGGAATACACAAACAAATAGGCTGTAGCAATATCTGAGATTGAATTAGCCAAAACGAAACCGGATATTTCCGGTTTCATCCAGTCATATCCGGACAAACTAGTGTGGAATTCGTATGCAATGGACCGAGAAAATCACAGGAAAAATGGTTTTGGAGAAAAGCAAAGTCTTTTCGTTAGGCAAGTGCATAAAATGTCATCTATACAAACAGAAATATCAAGTTTGTTTGCCGCAGTTCCTCTAGCTTTCTCCCTAGAACATAAAAATGTGTAGAGCTGGTGTCTCCATGTGGAACCAATTAGTGTTTCCCAGCATAAAATTAAATGTTCCCTGAAAAAAAAAAACATTCAAAAAAATAAAGTCCGTGGATCATATCAGGAATACACAAACAAAGAGGCTGTAGCAATATCTGGGATTGAATTAGCCAAAATGAAACCAGATATTTCCGGTTTCATCCAGTCATATCCGGACAAAGTGGTGTGGAATTCGTATGCAATGGACCGAGAAAATCACAGTAAAAATGGTTTTGGAGAAAAGCAAAGTCTTTTCGTTAGGCAAGTGCATCAAATGTCATCTAGACAAACAGAAATATCATGTTTGTTTGCCGCAGTTCCTCTAGCTTTCTCCCTAGAACATAAAAATGTGTAGAGCTGGTGTCTCCATGTGGAACCAATTAGTGTTTCCAAGCATAAAATTAAATGTTCCCTGAAAAAAAAAACATTCAAAAAAATAAAATCCGTGGATAATATCAGGGATACACAAACAAAGAGGCTGTAGCAATATCTGGTATTGAATTAGCCAAAATGAAACCAGATATTTCCGGTTTCATCCAGTCATATCCGGACAAAGTGGTGTGGAATTCGTATGCAATGGACCGAGAAAATCACAGTAAAAATGGTTTTGGAGAAAAGCAAAGTCTTTTCGTTAGGCAAGTGCATCAAATGTCATCTAGACAAACAGAAATATCATGTATGTTTGCCGCAGTTCCTCTAGCTTTCTCCCTAGAACAAACAAATGTGTAGAGCTGGTGTCTCCATGTGGAACCAATTAGTGTTTCCAAGCATAAAATTAAATGTTCCCAGAAAAAAAACTTTCAAAAAAATACAGTCCGTGGATAATATCAGGAATACACAAACACAGAGGCTGTAGCAATATTTCAGTTTGAGTTAGCCAAAATAAAACCGCATATTTCCGGTTTCATCCAGTCATATCCGGACAAACTGGTGTGGAATTGGTATGCAATGGACCGAGAAAATCACAGTAAAAATGGTTTTGGAGAAAAGCAAAGTCTTTTCGTTAGGCAAGTGCATAAAAAGTCATCTATACAAACAGAAATATCATGTTTGTTTGCCGCAGTTCCTCCAGCTTTCTCCCTAGAAAATATGAATGTTTAGAGCTGATGTCTCCGTGTGCACCAATTAGAGTATCCAAGGACACAGTTAAATGTTCCCAGAAAAAAAAAACATTCAGAAAAATACAGTCCGTGGATAATATCAGGAATACACAAACACAGAGGCTGTAGCAATATTTCGGTTTGAGTTAGCCAAAACAAAACCGGATATTTCCGGTTTCATCCAGTCATATCTGGACAAACTGCTGTGGAATTCGTATGCAAAGGACCGGGAAAATCACAGGGAAATGGTTTTGGAGAAAAGCAAAGTCTTTTCGTTAGGCAAGTGCATAAAATGTCATCTATACAAACAGAAATATCATGTTTGTTTGCCGCAGTTCCTCTAGCTTTCTCCCTAGAAAATACGAATGTGTAGAGCTGGTGTCTCCATGTGGAACCAATTCGTGTTTCCAAGCATAAAATTTAATGTTCTCTGAAAAAAAAAAACACTCAAAAAAATAAAATCCGTGGATCATATCCGGAATACACAAACAAATAGGCTGTAGCAATATCTGAGATTGAATTAGCCAAAACGAAACCGGATATTTCCGGTTTCATCCAGTCATATCCGGACAAACTGGTGTGGAATTCGTATGCAATGGACCGAGAAAATCACAGTAAAAATGGTTTTGGAGAAAAGCAAAGTCTTTTCGTTAGGCAAGTGCATAAAATGTCATCTATACAAACAGAAATATCATGTTTGTTTGCCGCAGTTCCTCTAGCTTTCACCCTAGAACATAAAAATGTGTAGAGCTGGTGTCTCCATGTGGAACCAATTAGTGTTTCCCAGCATAAAATTAAATGTTCCCTGAAAAAAAAAACATTCAAAAAAATAAAGTCCGTGGATCATATCAGGAATACACAAACAAAGAGGCTGTAGCAATATCTGGGATTGAATTAGCCAAAACGAAACCGGATATTTCCGGTTTCATCCAGTCATATCCGGACAAAGTGGTGTGGAATTCGTATGCAATGGACCGAGAAAATCACAGGAAAAATGGTTTTGGAGAAAAGCAAAGTCTTTTCGTTAGGCAAGTGCATAAAAAGTCACCTATAGAAACAGAAATATCATGTTTGTTTGCTGCAGTTCCTCTAGCTTTCTCCCTAGAACAAACAAATGTGTAGAGCTGGTGTCTCCATGTGGAACCAATTAGTGTTTCCAAGCATAAAATTAAATGTTCCCAGAAAAAAAAAACATTCAAAAAAATACAGTCCGTGGATAATATCAGGAATACACAAACACAGATGCTGTAGCAATATCTGGGATTGAGTTAGCCAAAAAAAACCGGATATTTCCGGTTTCATCCAGTCATATCCGGACAAACTGGTGTGGAATTCGTATGCAATGGACCGAGAAAATCAAAGTAAAAATGGTTTTGGAGAAAAGCAAAGTCTTTTCGTTAGGCAAGTGCATAAAATGTCATCTATACAAACAGAAATAGCATGTTTGTTTGCCGCAGTTCCTCTAGCTTTCTCCCTAGAAAATACGAATGTGTAGAGCTGGTGTGTCCATGTGGAACCAATTAGTGTTTCCAAGCATAAAATTAAATGTTCCCTGAAAAAAAAAACATTCAAAAAAATAAAATCCGTGGATAATACCAGGAATACACAAACACAGATGCTGTACAAATATTTCGGTTTGAGTTAGCCAAAACAAAACCGGATATTTCCGGTTTCATCCAGTCATATCCGGACAAAGTGGTGTGGAATTCGTATGCAATGGACCGAGAAAATCACAGGAAAAATGGTTTTGGAGAAAAGCAAAGTCTTTTCGTTAGGCAAGTGCATCAAATGTCATCTATACAAACAGAAATATCATGTTTGTTTGCCGCAGTTCCTCTAGCTTTCTCCCTAGAAAATACGAATGTGTAGAGCTGGTGTCTCCATGTGGAACCAATTAGTGTTTCCAAGCATAAAATTTAATGTTCTCTGAAAAAAAAAACACTCAAAAAAATAAAATCCGTGGATAATATCAGGAATACACAAACAAATAGGCTGTAGCAATATCTGAGATTGAATTAGCCAAAACGAAACCGGATATTTCCGGTTTCATCCAGTCATATCCGGACAAACTGGTGTGGAATTCGTATGCAATGGACCGAGAAAATCACAGTAAAAATGGTTTTGGAGAAAAGCAAAGTCTTTTCGTTAGGCAAGTGCATAAAATGTCATCTATACAAACAGAAATATCATGTTTGTTTGCCGCAGTTCCTCTAGCTTTCTCCCTAGAACATAAAAATGTGTAGAGCTGGTGTCTCCATGTGGAACCAATTAGTGTTTCCCAGCATAAAATTAAATGTTCCCTGAAAAAAAAAAACATTCAAAAAAATAAAGTCCGTGGATCCTATCAGGAATACACAAACAAAGAGGCTGTAGCAATATCTGGGATTGAATTAGCCAAAACGAAACCGGATATTTCCGGTTTCATCCAGTCATATCCGGACAAAGTGGTGTGGAATTCGTATGCAATGGACCGAGAAAATCACAGGAAAAATGGTTTTGGAGAAAAGCAAAGTCTTTTCGTTAGGCAAGTGCATAAAAAGTCATCTATAGAAACAGAAATATCATGTTTGTTTGCTGCAGTTCCTCTAGCTTTCTCCCTAGAACAAACAAATGTGTAGAGCTGGTGTCTCCATGTGGAACCAATTAGTGTTTCCAAGCATAAAATTAAATGTTCCCAGAAAAAAAAAACATTCAAAAAAATACAGTCCGTGGATATTATCAGGAATACACAAACACAGATGCTGTAGCAATATCTGGGATTGAGTTAGCCAAAACAAAACCGGATATTTCCGGTTTCATCCAGTCATATCCGGACAAACTGGTGTGGAATTCGTATGCAATGGACCGAGAAAATCAAAGTAAAAATGGTTTTGGAGAAAAGCAAAGTCTTTTCGTTAGGCAAGTGCATAAAATGTCATCTATACAACAGAAATAGCATGTTTGTTTGCCGCAGTTCCTCTAGCTTTCTCCCTAGAAAATACGAATGTGTAGAGCTGGTGTGTCCATGTGGAACCAATTAGTGTTTCCAAGCATAAAATTAAATGTTCCCTGAAAAAAAAAAACATTCAAAAAAATAAAATCCGTGGATAATACCAGGAATACACAAACACAGATGCTGTACAAATATTTCGGTTTGAGTTAGCCAAAACAAAACCGGATATTTCCGGTTTCATCCAGTCATATCCGGACAAAGTGGTGTGGAATTGGTATGCAATGGACCGAGAAAATCACAGGAAAAATGGTTTTGGAGAAAAGCAAAGTCTTTTCGTTAGGCAAGTGCATCAAATGTCATCTAGACAAACAGAAATATCATGTTTGTTTGCCGCAGTTCCTCTAGCTTTCTCCCTAGAACATAAAAATGTGTAGAGCTGGTGTCTCCATGTGGAACCAATTAGTGTTTCCAAGCATAAAATTAAATGTTCCCTGAAAAAAAAAACATTCAAAAAAATAAAATCCGTGGATAATATCAGGGATACACAAACAAAGAGGCTGTAGCAATATCTGGTATTGAATTAGCCAAAATGAAACCAGATATTTCCGGTTTCATCCAGTCATATCCGGACAAAGTGGTGTGGAATTCGTATGCAATGGACCGAGAAAATCACAGTAAAAATGGTTTTGGAGAAAAGCAAAGTCTTTTCGTTAGGCAAGTGCATCAAATGTCATCTAGACAAACAGAAATATCATGTATGTTTGCCGCAGTTCCTCTAGCTTTCTCCCTAGAACAAACAAATGTGTAGAGCTGGTGTCTCCATGTGGAACCAATTAGTGTTTCCAAGCATAAAATTAAATGTTCCCAGAAAAAAAACTTTCAAAAAAATACAGTCCGTGGATAATATCAGGAATACACAAACACAGAGGCTGTAGCAATATTTCAGTTTGAGTTAGCCAAAATAAAACCGCATATTTCCGGTTTCATCCAGTCATATCCGGACAAACTGGTGTGGAATTGGTATGCAATGGACCGAGAAAATCACAGTAAAAATGGTTTTGGAGAAAAGCAAAGTCTTTTCGTTAGGCAAGTGCATAAAAAGTCATCTATACAAACAGAAATATCATGTTTGTTTGCCGCAGTTCCTCCAGCTTTCTCCCTAGAAAATATGAATGTTTAGAGCTGATGTCTCCGTGTGCACCAATTAGAGTATCCAAGGACACAGTTAAATGTTCCCAGAAAAAAAAAACATTCAGAAAAATACAGTCCGTGGATAATATCAGGAATACACAAACACAGAGGCTGTAGCAATATTTCGGTTTGAGTTAGCCAAAACAAAACCGGATATTTCCGGTTTCATCCAGTCATATCTGGACAAACTGCTGTGGAATTCGTATGCAAAGGACCGGGAAAATCACAGGGAAATGGTTTTGGAGAAAAGCAAAGTCTTTTCGTTAGGCAAGTGCATAAAATGTCATCTATACAAACAGAAATATCATGTTTGTTTGCCGCAGTTCCTCTAGCTTTCTCCCTAGAAAATACGAATGTGTAGAGCTGGTGTCTCCATGTGGAACCAATTCGTGTTTCCAAGCATAAAATTTAATGTTCTCTGAAAAAAAAAAACACTCAAAAAAATAAAATCCGTGGATCATATCCGGAATACACAAACAAATAGGCTGTAGCAATATCTGAGATTGAATTAGCCAAAACGAAACCGGATATTTCCGGTTTCATCCAGTCATATCCGGACAAACTGGTGTGGAATTCGTATGCAATGGACCGAGAAAATCACAGTAAAAATGGTTTTGGAGAAAAGCAAAGTCTTTTCGTTAGGCAAGTGCATAAAATGTCATCTATACAAACAGAAATATCATGTTTGTTTGCCGCAGTTCCTCTAGCTTTCACCCTAGAACATAAAAATGTGTAGAGCTGGTGTCTCCATGTGGAACCAATTAGTGTTTCCCAGCATAAAATTAAATGTTCCCTGAAAAAAAAAACATTCAAAAAAATAAAGTCCGTGGATCATATCAGGAATACACAAACAAAGAGGCTGTAGCAATATCTGGGATTGAATTAGCCAAAACGAAACCGGATATTTCCGGTTTCATCCAGTCATATCCGGACAAAGTGGTGTGGAATTCGTATGCAATGGACCGAGAAAATCACAGGAAAAATGGTTTTGGAGAAAAGCAAAGTCTTTTCGTTAGGCAAGTGCATAAAAAGTCACCTATAGAAACAGAAATATCATGTTTGTTTGCTGCAGTTCCTCTAGCTTTCTCCCTAGAACAAACAAATGTGTAGAGCTGGTGTCTCCATGTGGAACCAATTAGTGTTTCCAAGCATAAAATTAAATGTTCCCAGAAAAAAAAAACATTCAAAAAAATACAGTCCGTGGATAATATCAGGAATACACAAACACAGATGCTGTAGCAATATCTGGGATTGAGTTAGCCAAAAAAAACCGGATATTTCCGGTTTCATCCAGTCATATCCGGACAAACTGGTGTGGAATTCGTATGCAATGGACCGAGAAAATCAAAGTAAAAATGGTTTTGGAGAAAAGCAAAGTCTTTTCGTTAGGCAAGTGCATAAAATGTCATCTATACAAACAGAAATAGCATGTTTGTTTGCCGCAGTTCCTCTAGCTTTCTCCCTAGAAAATACGAATGTGTAGAGCTGGTGTGTCCATGTGGAACCAATTAGTGTTTCCAAGCATAAAATTAAATGTTCCCTGAAAAAAAAAACATTCAAAAAAATAAAATCCGTGGATAATACCAGGAATACACAAACACAGATGCTGTACAAATATTTCGGTTTGAGTTAGCCAAAACAAAACCGGATATTTCCGGTTTCATCCAGTCATATCCGGACAAAGTGGTGTGGAATTCGTATGCAATGGACCGAGAAAATCACAGGAAAAATGGTTTTGGAGAAAAGCAAAGTCTTTTCGTTAGGCAAGTGCATCAAATGTCATCTATACAAACAGAAATATCATGTTTGTTTGCCGCAGTTCCTCTAGCTTTCTCCCTAGAAAATACGAATGTGTAGAGCTGGTGTCTCCATGTGGAACCAATTAGTGTTTCCAAGCATAAAATTTAATGTTCTCTGAAAAAAAAAACACTCAAAAAAATAAAATCCGTGGATAATATCAGGAATACACAAACAAATAGGCTGTAGCAATATCTGAGATTGAATTAGCCAAAACGAAACCGGATATTTCCGGTTTCATCCAGTCATATCCGGACAAACTGGTGTGGAATTCGTATGCAATGGACCGAGAAAATCACAGTAAAAATGGTTTTGGAGAAAAGCAAAGTCTTTTCGTTAGGCAAGTGCATAAAATGTCATCTATACAAACAGAAATATCATGTTTGTTTGCCGCAGTTCCTCTAGCTTTCTCCCTAGAACATAAAAATGTGTAGAGCTGGTGTCTCCATGTGGAACCAATTAGTGTTTCCCAGCATAAAATTAAATGTTCCCTGAAAAAAAAAAACATTCAAAAAAATAAAGTCCGTGGATCCTATCAGGAATACACAAACAAAGAGGCTGTAGCAATATCTGGGATTGAATTAGCCAAAACGAAACCGGATATTTCCGGTTTCATCCAGTCATATCCGGACAAAGTGGTGTGGAATTCGTATGCAATGGACCGAGAAAATCACAGGAAAAATGGTTTTGGAGAAAAGCAAAGTCTTTTCGTTAGGCAAGTGCATAAAAAGTCATCTATAGAAACAGAAATATCATGTTTGTTTGCTGCAGTTCCTCTAGCTTTCTCCCTAGAACAAACAAATGTGTAGAGCTGGTGTCTCCATGTGGAACCAATTAGTGTTTCCAAGCATAAAATTAAATGTTCCCAGAAAAAAAAAACATTCAAAAAAATACAGTCCGTGGATATTATCAGGAATACACAAACACAGATGCTGTAGCAATATCTGGGATTGAGTTAGCCAAAACAAAACCGGATATTTCCGGTTTCATCCAGTCATATCCGGACAAACTGGTGTGGAATTCGTATGCAATGGACCGAGAAAATCAAAGTAAAAATGGTTTTGGAGAAAAGCAAAGTCTTTTCGTTAGGCAAGTGCATAAAATGTCATCTATACAACAGAAATAGCATGTTTGTTTGCCGCAGTTCCTCTAGCTTTCTCCCTAGAAAATACGAATGTGTAGAGCTGGTGTGTCCATGTGGAACCAATTAGTGTTTCCAAGCATAAAATTAAATGTTCCCTGAAAAAAAAAAACATTCAAAAAAATAAAATCCGTGGATAATACCAGGAATACACAAACACAGATGCTGTACAAATATTTCGGTTTGAGTTAGCCAAAACAAAACCGGATATTTCCGGTTTCATCCAGTCATATCCGGACAAAGTGGTGTGGAATTGGTATGCAATGGACCGAGAAAATCACAGGAAAAATGGTTTTGGAGAAAAGCAAAGTCTTTTCGTTAGGCAAGTGCATAAAATATCATCTAGACAAACAGAAATATCATGTTTGTTTGCCGCAGTTCCTCTAGCTTTCTCCCTAGAAAATACGAATGTGTAGAGCTGGTGTCTCCATGTGGAACCAATTAGTGTTTCCAAGCATAAAATTAAATGTTCCCAGAAAAAAAAAACATTCAAAAAAATACAGTCCGTGGATAATATCAGGATTAAACAAACACAGAGGCTGTAGCAATATTTCGGTTTGAGTTAGCCAAAACAAAACCGCATATTTCCGGTTTCATCCAGTCATATCCGGACAAAGTGGTGTGGAATTGGTATGCAATGGACCGAGAAAATCACAGGAAGAATGGTTTTGGAGAAAAGCAAAGTCTTTTCGTTAGGCAAGTGCATAAAATGTCATCTATACAAACAGAAATATCATGTTTGTTTGCCGCAGTTCCTCTAGCTTTCTCCCTAGAACATAAAAATGTGTAGAGCTGGTGTCTCCATGTGGAACCAATTAGTGTTTCCCAGCATAAAATTAAATGTTCCCTGAAAAAAAAAAACATTCAAAAAAATAAAGTCCGTGGATCATAAGGAATACACAAACAAAGAGGCTGTAGCAATATCTGGGATTGAATTAGCCAAAATGAAACCGGATATTTCCGGTTTCATCCAGGCATATCCGGACAAAGTGGTGTGGAATTGGTATGCAATGGACCGAGAAAATCACAGGAAAAATGGTTTTGGAGAAAAGCAAAGTCTTTTCGTTAGGCAAGTGCATAAAATATCATCTAGACAAACAGAAATATCATGTTTGTTTGCCGCAGTTCCTCTAGCTTTCTCCCTAGAAAATTCGAATGTGTAGAGCTGGTGTCTCCATGTGGAACCAATTAGTGTTTCCAAGCATAAAATTAAATGTTCCCAGAAAAAAAAAACATTCAAAAAAATACAGTCCGTGGATAATATCAGGATTAAACAAACACAGAGGCTGTAGCAATATTTCGGTTTGAGTTAGCCAAAACAAAACCGCATATTTCCGGTTTCATCCAGTCATATCCGGACAAAGTGGTGTGGAATTGGTATGCAATGGACCGAGAAAATCACAGGAAGAATGGTTTTGGAGAAAAGCAAAGTCTTTTCGTTAGGCAAGTGCATAAAATGTCATCTATACAAACAGAAATATCATGTTTGTTTGCCGCAGTTCCTCTAGCTTTCTCCCTAGAACATAAAAATGTGTAGAGCTGGTGTCTCCATGTGGAACCAATTAGTGTTTCCCAGCATAAAATTAAATGTTCCCTGAAAAAAAAAAACATTCAAAAAAATAAAGTCCGTGGATCCTATCAGGAATACACAAACAAAGAGGCTGTAGCAATATCTGGGATTGAATTAGCCAAAACGAAACCGGATATTTCCGGTTTCATCCAGTCATATCCGGACAAAGTGGTGTGGAATTCGTATGCAATGGACCGAGAAAATCACAGGAAAAATGGTTTTGGAGAAAATCAAAGTCTTTTCGTTAGGCAAGTGCATAAAAAGTCATCTATAGAAACAGAAATATCATGTTTGTTTGCTGCAGTTCCTCTAGCTTTCTCCCTAGAACAAACAAATGTGTAGAGCTGGTGTCTCCATGTGGAACCAATTAGTGTTTCCAAGCATAAAATTAAATGTTCCCAGAAAAAAAAAACATTCAAAAAAATACAGTCCGTGGATATTATCAGGAATACACAAACACAGATGCTGTAGCAATATCTGGGATTGAGTTAGCCAAAACAAAACCGGATATTTCCGGTTTCATCCAGTCATATCCGGACAAACTGGTGTGGAATTCGTATGCAATGGACCGAGAAAATCAAAGTAAAAATGGTTTTGGAGAAAAGCAAAGTCTTTTCGTTAGGCAAGTGCATAAAATGTCATCTATACAACAGAAATAGCATGTTTGTTTGCCGCAGTTCCTCTAGCTTTCTCCCTAGAAAATACGAATGTGTAGAGCTGGTGTGTCCATGTGGAACCAATTAGTGTTTCCAAGCATAAAATTAAATGTTCCCTGAAAAAAAAAAACATTCAAAAAAATAAAATCCGTGGATAATACCAGGAATACACAAACACAGATGCTGTACAAATATTTCGGTTTGAGTTAGCCAAAACAAAACCGGATATTTCCGGTTTCATCCAGTCATATCCGGACAAAGTGGTGTGGAATTGGTATGCAATGGACCGAGAAAATCACAGGAAAAATGGTTTTGGAGAAAAGCAAAGTCTTTTCGTTAGGCAAGTGCATAAAATATCATCTAGACAAACAGAAATATCATGTTTGTTTGCCGCAGTTCCTCTAGCTTTCTCCCTAGAAAATACGAATGTGTAGAGCTGGTGTCTCCATGTGGAACCAATTAGTGTTTCCAAGCATAAAATTAAATGTTCCCAGAAAAAAAAAAACATTCAAAAAAATACAGTCCGTGGATAATATCAGGATTAAACAAACACAGAGGCTGTAGCAATATTTCGGTTTGAGTTAGCCAAAACAAAACCGCATATTTCCGGTTTCATCCAGTCATATCCGGACAAAGTGGTGTGGAATTGGTATGCAATGGACCGAGAAAATCACAGGAAGAATGGTTTTGGAGAAAAGCAAAGTCTTTTCGTTAGGCAAGTGCATAAAATGTCATCTATACAAACAGAAATATCATGTTTGTTTGCCGCAGTTCCTCTAGCTTTCTCCCTAGAACATAAAAATGTGTAGAGCTGGTGTCTCCATGTGGAACCAATTAGTGTTTCCCAGCATAAAATTAAATGTTCCCTGAAAAAAAAAAACATTCAAAAAAATAAAGTCCGTGGATCATAAGGAATACACAAACAAAGAGGCTGTAGCAATATCTGGGATTGAATTAGCCAAAATGAAACCGGATATTTCCGGTTTCATCCAGGCATATCCGGACAAAGTGGTGTGGAATTGGTATGCAATGGACCGAGAAAATCACAGGAAAAATGGTTTTGGAGAAAAGCAAAGTCTTTTCGTTAGGCAAGTGCATAAAATATCATCTAGACAAACAGAAATATCATGTTTGTTTGCCGCAGTTCCTCTAGCTTTCTCCCTAGAAAATTCGAATGTGTAGAGCTGGTGTCTCCATGTGGAACCAATTAGTGTTTCCAAGCATAAAATTAAATGTTCCCAGAAAAAAAAAACATTCAAAAAAATACAATCCGTGGATAATATCAGGAATACACAAACACAGAGGCTGTAGCAATATTTCGGTTTGAGTTAGCCAAAACAAAACCGCATATTTCCGGTTTCATCCAGTCATATCCGGACAAAGTGGTGTGGAATTGGTATGCAATGGACCGAGAAAATCACAGGAAAAATGGTTTTGGAGAAAAGCAAAGTCTTTTCGTTAGGCAAGTGCATAAAATGTCATCTATATAAACAGAAATATCATGTTTGTTTGCCGCAGTTCCTCTAGCTTTCTCCCTAGAAAATATGAATGTTTAGAGCTGATGTCTCTGTGTGCACCAATTAGAGTATCCAAGGACAAAGTTAAATGTTCCCAGAAAAAAAACATTCAAAAAAATACAGTCCGTGGATAATATCAGGAATACACAAACACAGAGGCTGTAGCAATATTTCGGTTTGAGTTAGCCAAAACAAAACCGGATATTTCCGGTTTCATCCAGTCATATCTGGACAAACTGCTGTGGAATTCGTATGCAAAGGACCGGGAAAATCACAGGAAAATGGTTTTGGAGAAAAGCAAAGTCTTTTCGTTAGGCAAGTGCATAAAATGTCATCTATACAAACAGAAATAGCATGTTTGTTTGCCGCAGTTCCTCTAGCTTTCTCCCTAGAAAATACGAATGTGTAGAGCTGGTGTCTCCATGTGGAACCAATTAGTGTTTCCAAGCATAAAATTTAATGTTCTCTGAAAAAAAAAAACACTCAAAAAAATAAAATCCGTGGATAATATCAGGAATACACAAACAAATAGGCTGTAGCAATATCTGAGATTGAATTAGCCAAAACGAAACCGGATATTTCCGGTTTCATCCAGTCATATCCGGACAAAGTGGTGTGGAATTCGTATGCAATGGACCGAGAAAATCACAGCAAAAATGGTTTTGGAGAAAAGCAAAGTCTTTTCGTTAGGCAAGTGCATAAAATGTCATCTATACAAACAGAAATATCATGTTTGTTTGCCGCAGTTCCTCTAGCTTTCTCCCTAGAACATAAAAATGTGTAGAGCTGGTGTCTCCATGTGGAACCAATTAGTGTTTCCAAGCATAAAATTAAATGTTCCCTGAAAAAAAAAAAACATTCAAAAAATACAGTCCGTGGATAATATCAGGAATACACAAACACAGAGGCTGTAGCAATATTTCGGTTTGAGTTAGCCAAAACAAAACCGGATATTTCCGGTTTCATCCAGTCATATCCGGACAAACTGGTGTGGAATTCGTATGCAATGGACCGAGAAAATCACAGGAAAAATGGTTTTGGAGAAAAGCAAAGTCTTTTCGTTAGGCAAGTGCATAAAATGTCATCTATACAAACAGAAATAGCATGTTTGTTTGCCGCAGTTCCTCTAGCTTTCTCCCTAGAAAATACGAATGTGTAGAGCTGGTGTGTCCATGTGGAACCAATTAGTGTTTCCAAGCATAAAATTAAATGTTCCCTGAAAAAAAACATTCAAAAAAATAAAATCCGTGGATAATACCAGGAATACACAAACACAGATGCTGTAGCAATATTTCGGTTTGAGTTAGCCAAAACAAAACCGCATATTTCCGGTTTCATCCAGTCATATCCGGACAAAGTGGTGTGGAATTGGTATGCAATGGACCGAGAAAATCACAGTAAAAATGGTTTTGGGGAAAAGCAAAGTCTTTTCGTTAGGCAAGTGCATAAAATGTCCTCTATACAAACAGAAATATGATGTTTGTTTGCCGCAGTTCCTCTAGCTTTCTCCCTAGAACATAAAAATGTGTAGAGCTGGTGTCTCCATGTGGAACCAATTAGAGTTTCCAAGCACAAAATTAAATGTTCCCTGAAAAAAAAACATTCAAAAAAATAAAGTCCGTGGATAATATCAGGGATACACAAACAAAGAGGCTGTAGCAATATCTGGGATTGAATTAGCCAAAACAAAACCGGATATTTCCAGTTTCATCCAGTCATATCCGGACAAACTGGTGTGGAATTTGTATGCAATGGACCGAGAAAATCACAGTAAAAATGGTTTTGGCGAAAAGCAAAGTCTTTTCGTTAGGCAAGTGCATCAAATGTCATCTAGACAAACAGAAATATCATGTTTGTTTGCCGCAGTTCCTCTAGCTTTCTCCCTAGAACAAACAAATGTGTAGAGCTGGTGTGTCCATGTGGAACCAATTAGTGTTTCCAAGCATAAAATTAAATGTTCCCAGAAAAAAAAAACATTCAAAAAAATACAGTCCGTGGATAATATCAGGAATACACAAACACAGAGGCTGTAGCAATATTTCGGTATGAGTTAGCCAAAAAAAAACCGCATATTTCCGGTTTCATCCAGTCATATCCGGACAAAGTGGTGTGGAATTGGTATGCAAAGGACCGAGAAAATCACAGGAAAAATGGTTTTGGAGAAAAGCAAAGTCTTTTCGTTAGGCAAGTGCATAAAATGTCATCTATACAAACAGAAATATCATGTTTGTTTGCCGCAGTTCCTCTAGCTTTCTCCCTAGAAAATATGAATGTTTAGAGCTGATGTCTCCGTGTGCACCAATTAGAGTATCCAAGGACAAAGTTAAATGTTCCCTGAAAAAAAAAAACATTCAAAAAAATTCAGTCCGTGGATAATATCAGGAATACACAAACACAGATGCTGTAGCAATATTTCGGTTTGAGTTAGCCAAAATAAAACCGCATATTTCCGGTTTCATCCAGTCATATCTGGACAAACTGGTGTCGAATTCGTATGCAAAGGACCGAGAAAATCACAGGAAAATGGTTTTGGAGAAAAGCAAAGTCTTTTCGTTAGGCAAGTGCATCAAATGTCATCTATACAAACAGAAATATCAGGTTTGTTTGCCGCAGTTCCTCTAGCTTTCTCCCTAGAAAATACGAATGTGTAGAGCTGGTCTCTCCATGTGGAACCAATTAGTGTTTCCAAGCATAAAATTAAATGTTCCCTGAAAAAAAAAATCAAAACCATAAAGTCCGTGGATAATATCAGGAATACACAATCACAGAGGCTGTAGCAATATCTGGGATTGAATAAGCCAAAACAAAACCGGATATTTCCGGTTTCATCCAGTCATATCCGGACAAAGTGGTGTGGAATTGGTATGCAATGGACCGAGAAAATCACAGGAAAAATGGTTTTGGAGAAAAGCAAAGTCTTTTCGTTAGGCAAGTGCATAAAATGTCATCTATACAAAGAGAAATAGCATGTTTGTTTGCCGCAGTTCCTCTAGCTTTCTCCCTAGAAAATACGAATGTGTAGAGCTGGTGTGTCCATGTGGAACCAATTAGTGTTTCCAAGCATAAAATTAAATGTTCCCTGAAAAAAAAAAAACATTCAAAAAAATAAAATCCGTGGATAATACCAGGAATACACAAACACAGATGCTGTAGAAATATTTCGGTTTGAGTTAGCCAAAACAAAACCGGATATTTCCGGTTTCATCCAGTCATATCGGGACAAAGTGGTGTGGAATTGGTATGCAATGGAACGAGAAAATCACAGGAAAAATGGTTTTGGAGAAAAGCAAAGTCTTTTCGTTAGGCAAGTGCATAAAATATTATCTAGACAAACAGAAATATCATGTTTGTTTGCCGCAGTTCCTCTAGCTTTCTCCCTAGAAAATATGAATGTGTAGAGCTGGTGTGTCCATGTGGAACCAATTAGTGTTTCCAAGCATAAAATTTAATGTTCCCTGAAAAAAAAAACATTCAAAAAATACAGTCCGTGGATAATATCAGGATTACACAAACACAGAGGCTGTAGCAATATTTCGGTTTGAGTTAGCCAAAACAAAACCGCATATTTCCGGTTTCCTCCAGTCATATCCGGACAAAGTGGTGTGGAATTCGTATGCAATGGACCGAGAAAATCACAGGAAAAATGGTTTTGGAGAAAAGCAAAGTCTTTTCGTTAGGCAAGTGCATAAAAAGTCATCTATAGAAACAGAAATATCATGTTTGTTTGCTGCAGTTCCTCTAGCTTTCTCCCTAGAACAAACAAATGTGTAGAGCTGGTGTCTCCATGTGGAACCAATTAGTGTTTCCAAGCATAAAATTAAATGTTCCCAGAAAAAAAAAAACATTCAAAAAAATACAGTCCGTGGATAATATCAGGAATACACAAACACAGATGCTGTAGCAATATCTGGGATTGAGTTAGCCAAAACAAAACCGCATATTTCCGGTTTCATCCAGTCATATCCGGACAAACTGGTGTGGAATTGGTATGCAATGGACCGAGAAAATCACAGTAAAAATGGTTTTGGAGAAAAGCAAAGTCTTTTCGTTAGGCAAGTGCATAAAAAGTCATCTATAGAAACAGAAATATCATGTTTGTTTCCTGCAGTTCCTCTAGCTTTCTCCCTAGAACAAACAAATGTGTAGAGCTGGTGTCTCCATGTGGAACCAATTAGTGTTTCCAAGCATAAAATTAAATGTTCCCAGAAAAAAAAAACATTCAAAAAAATACAGTCCGTGGATAATATCAGGAATACACAAACAGAGGCTGTAGCAATATTTCGGTTTGAGTTAGCCAAAACAAAACCGCATATTTCCGGTTTCATCCAGTCATATCCGGACAAAGTGGTGTGGAATTCGTATGCAATGGACCGAGAAAATCACAGTAAAAATGGTTTTGGAGAAAAGCAAAGTCTTTTCGTTAGGCAAGTGCATAAAATGTCATCTATACAAACAGAAATAGCATGTTTGTTTGCCGCAGTTCCTCTAGCTTTCTCCCTAGAAAATACGAATGTGTAGAGCTGGTGTGTCCATGTGCAACCAATTAGTGTTTCCAAGCATAAAATTAAATGTTCCCTGAAAAAAAAAAACATTCAAAAAAATAAAATCCGTGGATAATATCAGGAATACACAAACAAATAGGCTGTAGCAATATCTGAGATTGAATTAGCCAAAACGAAACCGGATATTTCCGGTTTCATTCAGTCATATCCGGACAAACTGGTGTGGAATTCGTATGCAATGGACCGAGAAAATCACAGGAAAAATGGTTTTGGAGAAAAGCAAAGTCTTTTCGTTGGGCAAGTGCATAAAATGTCATCTATACAAACAGAAATATCATGTTTGTTTGCCGCAGTTCCTCTAGCTTTCTCCCTAGAACATAAAAATGTGTAGAGCTGGTGTCTCCATGTGGAACCAATTAGTGTTTCCAAGCATAAAATTAAATGTTCCCGGAAAAAAAAAACATTCAAAAAAATAAAGTCCGTGGATAATATCAGGAATACACAAACAAAGAGGCTGTAGCAATATCTGGGATTGAATTAGCCAAAACGAAACCGGATATTTCCAGTTTCATCCAGTCATATCCGGACAAACTGGTGTGGAATTGGTATGCAATGGACTGAGAAAATCACAGTAAAAATGGTTTTGGAGAAAAGCAAAGTCTTTTCGTTAGGCAAGTGCATAAAAAGTCATCTATAGAAACAGAAATATCATGTTTGTTTCCTGCAGTTCCTCTAGCTTTCTCCCTAGAACAAACAAATGTGTAGAGCTGGTGTCTCCATGTGGAACCAATTAGTGTTTCCAAGCATAAAATTAAATGTTCCCAGAAAAAAAAAACATTCAAAAAAATACAGTCCGTGGATAATATCAGGAATACACAAACAGAGGCTGTAGCAATATTTCGGTTTGAGTTAGCCAAAACAAAACCGCATATTTCCGGTTTCATCCAGTCATATCCGGACAAAGTGGTGTGTAATTTGTATGCAATGGACCGAGAAAATCACAGGAAAAATGGTTTTGGAGAAAAGCAAAGTCTTTTCGTTAGGCAAGTGCATAAAATGTCATCTATACAAACAGAAATAGCATGCTTGTTTGCCGCAGTTCCTCTAGCTTTCTCCCTAGAAAATACGAATGTGTAGAGCTGGTGTCTCCATGTGGAACCAATTAGTGTTTCCAAGCATAAAATTAAATGTTCCCTGAAAAAAAAACATTCAAAAAAATAAAATCCGTGGATAATACCAGGAATACACAAACACAGATGCTGTACAAATATTTCGGTTTGAGTTAGCCAAAGCAAAACTGGATATTTCCGGTTTCATCCAGTCATATCCGGACAAAGTGGTGTGGAATTGGTATGCAATGGACTGAGAAAATCACAGGAAAAATGGTTTTGGAGAAAAGCAAAGTCTTTTCGTTAGGCAAGTGCATAAAATGTCATCTATACAAACAGAAATATCATGTTTGTTTGCCGCAGTTCCTCTAGCTTTCTCCCTAGAACATAAAAATGTGTAGAGCTGGTGTCTCCGTGTGCACCAATTAGAGTTTCCAAGGACAAAGTTAAATGTTCCCTAATAAAAAAAAAACAAAACAATAAAGTCCGTGGATAATATCAGGAATACACAAACACAGATGCTGTACAAATATTTCGGTTTGAGTTAGCCAAAACAAAACCGGATATTTCTGGTTTCATCCAGTCATTCCGGACAAAGTGGTGTGGAATTGGTATGCAATGGACCGAGAAAATCACAGGAAAAATGGTTTTGGAGAAAAGCAAAGTCCTTTCGTTAGGCAATTGCATCAAATGTCATCTATACAAACAGAAATAGCATGTTTGTTTGCCGCAGTTCCTCTAGCTTTCTCCATAAAACATAAAAATGTGTAGAGCTGGTGTGTCCATGTGGAACCAATTAGTGTTTCCAAGCATAAAATTAAATGTTCCCTGAAAAAAAAAACATTCAAAAAAATAAAGTCCGTGGATTATATCAGGAATACACAAACACAGATGCTGTAGCAATATTTCGGTTTGAGTTAGCCAAAACAAAACCGGATATTTCCGGTTTCATCCAGTCATATCCGGACAAAGTGGTGTGGAATTCGTATGCAATGGACCGAGAAAATCACAGTAAAAATGGTTTTGGAGAAAAGCAAAGTCTTTTCGTTAGGCAAGTGCATAAAATGTCATCTATACAAACAGAAATACCATGTTTGTTTGCCGCAGTTCCTCTAGCTTTCTCCCTAGAAAATACGAATGTGTAGAGCTGGTGTCTCCGTGTGCACCAATTAGAGTTTCCAAGGACAAAGTTAAATGATCCCTGATAAAAAAAAAACAAAACAATAAAGTCCGTGGATAATATCAGGAATACACAAACACAGATGCTGTAGCAATATTTCGGTTTGAGTTAGCCAAAACAAAACCGGATATTTCCGGTTTCATCCAGTCATATCCGGACAAAGTGGTGTGGAATTGGTATGCAATGGACCGAGAAAATCACAGGAAAAATGGTTTTGGAGAAAAGCAAAGTCTTTTCGTTAGGCAAGTGCATAAAAAGTCATCTATAAAAACAGAAATATCATGTTTGTTTCCTGCAGTTCATCTAGCTTTCTCCCTAGAACAAACAAATGTGTAGAGCTGGTGTCTCCATGTGGAACCAATTAGTGTTTCCAAGCATAAAATTAAATGTTCCCAGAAAAAAAAAACATTCAAAAAATACAGTCCGTGGATAATATCAGGAATACACAAACAGAGGCTGTAGCAATATTTCGGTTTGAGTTAGCCAAAACAAAACCGCATATTTCCGGTTTCATCCAGTCATATCCGGACAACGTGGTGTGGAATTTGTATGCAATGGACCGAAAAAATCACAGGAAAAATGGTTTTGGAGAAAAGCAAAGTCTTTTCGTTAGGCAAGTGCATAAAATGTCATCTATACAAACAGAAATAGCATGTTTGTTTGCCGCAGTTCCTCTAGCTTTCTCCCTAGAACAAACAAATGTGTAGAGCTGGTGTCTCCATGTGGAACCAATTAGTGTTTCCAAGCATAAAATTAAATGTTCCCTGAAAAAAAAAACATTCAAAAAAATAAAATCCGTGGATAATACCAGGAATACACAAACACAGATGCTGTACAAATATTTCGGTTTGAGTTAGCCAAAACAAAACTGGATATTTCCGGTTTCATCCAGTCATATCCGGACAAAGTGGTGTGGAATTGGTATGCAATGGACTGAGAAAATCACAGGAAAAATGGTTTTGGAGAAAAGCAAAATCTTTTCGTTAGGCAAGTGCATAAAATGTCATCTATACAAACAGAAATATCATGTTTGTTTGCCGCAGTTCCTCTAGCTTTCTCCCTAGAAAATACGAATGTGTAGAGCTGGTGTCTCCGTGTGCACCAATTAGAGTTTCCAAGGACAAAGTTAAATGTTCCCTAATAAAAAAAAAAAACAAAACAATAAAGTCCGTGGATAATATCAGGAATACACAAACACAGATGCTGTACAAATATTTCGGTTTGAGTTAGCCAAAACAAAACCGGATATTTCTGGTTTCATCCAGTCATATCCGGACAAAGTGGTGTGGAATTGGTATGCAATGGACCGAGAAAATCACAGGAAAAATGGTTTTGGAGAAAAGCAAAGTCTTTTCGTGAGGCAAGTGCATAAAATGTCATCTAGACAAACAGAAATATCATGTTTGTTTGCCGCAGTTCCTCTAGCTTTCTCCCTAGAAAATACGAATGTGTAGAGCTGGTGTCTCCATGTGGAACCAATTAGTGTTTCCAAGCATAAAATTAAATGTTCCCTGAAAAAAAAACATTCAAAAAAATAAAATCCGTGGATAATATCAGGAATACACAAACACAGAGGCTGTAGCAATATCTGGGATTGAATTAGCCAAAATGAAACCGGATATTTCCAGTTTCATCCAGTCATATCCGGACAAAGTGGTGTGGAATTCGTATGCAATGGACCGAGCAAATCACAGGAAAAATGGTTTTGGAGAAAAGCAAAGTCTTTTCGTTAGGCAAGTGCATAAAATGTCATCTATACAAACAGAAATATCATGTTTGTTTGCCGCAGTTCCTCTAGCTTTCTCCCTAGAAAATACGAATGTGTAGAGCTGGTGTCTCCGTGTGCACCAATTAGAGTTTCCAAGGACAAAGTTAAATGATCCCTGATAAAAAAAAAAAAGTCCGTGGATAATATCAGGAATACACAAACAAAGAGGCTGTAGCAATATTTCGGTTTGAGTTAGCCAAAACAAAACCGCATATTTCCGGTTTCATCCAGTCATATCCGGACAAAGTGGTGTGGAATTTGTATGCAATGGACCGAGAAAATCACAGGAAAAATGGTTTTGGAGAAAAGCAAAGTCTTTTCGTTAGGCAAGTGCATAAAATGTCATCTAGACAAACAGAAATAGCATGTTTGTTTGCCGCAGTTCCTCTAGCTTTCTCCCTAGAAAATACGAATGTGTAGAGCTGGTGTCTCCATGTGGAACCAATTAGTGTTTCCAAGCATAAAATTTAATGTTCCCTGAAAAAAAAACATTCAAAAAAATAAAGTCCGTGGATAATATCAGGAATACACAAACAAAGAGGCTGTAGCAATATCTGAGATTGAATTAGCCAAAACGAAACCGGATATTTCCGGTTTCATCCAGTCATATCCGGACAAACTGGTGTGGAATTCGTATGCAATGGATTAGAAAATCACAGGAAAAATGGTTTTGGAGAAAAGCAAAGTCTTTTCGTTAGGCAAGTGCATAAAATGTCATCTATACAAACAGAAATATCATGTTTGTTTGCCGCAGTTCCTCTAGCTTTCTCCCTAGAACATAAAAATGTGTAGAGCTGGTGTCTCCATGTGGAACCAATCAGTGTTTCCAAGCATAAAATTTAATGTTCCCTGAAAAAAAAAACATTCAAAAAAATAAATCCGTGGATCATATCAGGAATACACAAATAAAGAGGCTGTAGCAATATCTTGGATTGAATTAGCCAAAACAAAACCGGATATTTCCGGTTTCATCCAGTCATATTCGGACAAACTGGTGTGGAATTGGTATGCAATGGACCGAGAAAATCACAGGAAAGATGGTTTTGGAGAAAAGCCAAGTCTTTTCGTTAGGCAAGTGCATAAAATGTCATCTAGACAAACAGAAATAGCATGTTTGTTTGCCGCAGTTCCTCTAGATTTCTCCCTAGAAAATACGAATGTGTAGAGCTGGTGTCTCCATGTGGAACCAATTAGTGTTTCCAAGCATAAAATTTAATGTTCTCTGAATAAAAAACATTCAAAAAAATAAATTCCGTGGATAATATCCGGAACATACAAACAAAGAGGCTGTAGCAATATCTGAGATTGAATTAGCCAAAATGAAACCGTATATTTCCGGTTTCATCCAGTCATATCCGGACAAAGCGGTTTGGAATTCGTATGCAATGGACTGAGAAAATCACAGAAAAAATGGTTTTGGAGAAAAGCAAAGTCTTTTCGTTAGGCAAGTGCATAAAATGTCATCTATACAAACAGAAATATCATGTTTGTTTGCCTCAGCTCTTCTACCTTTCTCCCTAGAACATAAAAATGTGTAGAGCTGGTGTCTCCATGTGGAACCAATTAGTGTTTCCAATCATAAAATTAAATGTTCCCTGAAAAAAAAAACATTCAAAAAAATAAAGTCCGTGGATCATATCAGGAATGCACAAACAAAGAGGCTGTAGGAATATCTGGGATTGAATTAGCCAAAACAAAACTGGATATTTCCGGTTTCATCCAGTCATATCCGGACAAAGTGGTGTGGAATTGGTATGCAATGGACCGAGTAAATCACAGGAAAAATGGTTTTGGAGAAAAGCAAAGTCTTTTCGTTAGGCAAGTGCATAAAATGTCATCTATACAAACAGAAATATCATGTTTGTTTGCTGCAGTTCATCTAGCTTTCTCCCTAGAACAAACAAATGTGTAGAGCTGGTGTCTCCATGTGGAACCAATTAGTGTTTCCAAGCATAAAATTAAATGTTCCCAGAAAAAAAAAACATTCAAAAAATACAGTCCGTGGATTAAATCAGGAATACACAAACACAGAGGCTGTAGCAATATTTCGGTTTGAGTTAGCCAAAACAAAACCGGATATTTCCGGTTTCATCCAGTCATATCCGGACAAAGTGGTGTGGAATTGTTATGCAATGGACCGAGAAAATCACAGGAAAAATGGTTTTGGAGAAAAGCAAAGTCTTTTCGTTAGGCAAGTGCATAAAATGTCATCTAGACAAACAGAAATAGCATGTTTGTTTGCCGCAGTTCCTCTAGCTTTCTCCCTAGAAAATACGAATGTGTAGAGCTGGTGTCTCCATGTGGAACCAATTAGTGTTTCCAAGCATAAAATTTAATGTTCCCTGAAAAAAAAACATTCAAAAAAATAAAGTCCGTGGATAATATCAGGAATACACAAAGAAAGAGGCTGTAGCAATATCTGAGATTGAATTAGCCAAAACGAAACCGGATATTTCCGGTTTCATCCAGTCATATCCGGACAAACTGGTGTGGAATTCGTATGCAATGGACCGAGAAAATCACAGGAAAAATGGTTTTGGAGAAAAGCAAAGTCTTTTCGTTAGGCAAGTGCATAAAATGTCATCTATACAAACAGAAATATCATGTTTGTTTGCCGCAGTTCCTCTAGCTTTCTCCCTAGAACATAAAAATGTGTAGAGCTGGTGTCTCCATGTGGAACCAATTAGTGTTTCCAAGCATAAAATTAAATGTTCCCTGAAAAAAAAAAACATTCAAAAAAATAAAGTCCGTGGATCATATCAGGAATACACAAATAAAGAGGCTGTAGCAATATCTTGGATTGAATTAGCCAAAACAAAACCGGATATTTCCGGTTTCATCCAGTCATATTCGGACAAACTGGTGTGGAATTGGTATGCAATGGACCGAGAAAATCACAGGAAAAATGGTTTTGGAGAAAAGCCAAGTCTTTTCGTTAGGCAAGTGCATAAAATGTCATCTAGACAAACAGAAATAGCATGTTTGTTTGCCGCAGTTCCTCTAGATTTCTCCCTAGAAAATACGAATGTGTAGAGCTGGTGTCTCCATGTGGAACCAATTAGTGTTTCCAAGCATAAAATTTAATGTTCTCTGAATAAAAAACATTCAAAAAAATAAATTCCGTGGATAATATCAGGAACATACAAACAAAGAGGCTGTAGCAATATCTGAGATTGAATTAGCCAAAATGAAACCGTATATTTCCGGTTTCATCCAGTCATATCCGGACAAAGCGGTTTGGAATTCGTATTCAATGGACTGAGAAAATCACAGAAAAAATGGTTTTGGAGAAAAGCAAAGTCTTTTCGTTAGGCAAGTGCATAAAATGTCATCTATACAAACAGAAATATCATGTTTGTTTGCCTCAGCTCTTCTACCTTACTCCCTAGAACGTAAAAATGTGTAGAGCTGGTGTCTCCATGTGGAACCAATTAGTGTTTCCAAGCATAAAATTAAATGTTCCCTGAAAAAAAAAAACATTCAAAAAAATAAAGTCCGTGGATCATATCAGGAATGCACAAACAAAGAGGCTGTAGGAATATCTGGGATTGAATTAGCCAAAACAAAACTGGATATTTCCGGTTTCATCCAGTCATATCCGGACAAAGTGGTGTGGAATTGGTATGCAATGGACCGAGTAAATCACAGGAAAAATGGTTTTGGAGAAAAGCCAAGTCTTTTCGTTAGGCAAGTGCATAAAATGTCATCTAGACAAACAGAAATATCATGTTTGTTTGCTGCAGTTCCTCTAGCTTTCTCCCTAGAACAAACAAATGTGTAGAGCTGGTGTCTCCATGTGGAACCAATTAGTGTTTCCAAGCATAAAATTAAATGTTCCCAGAAAAAAAAAACATTCAAAAACTACAGTCCGTGGATTAAATCAGGAATACACAAACACAGAGGCTGTAGCAATATTTCGGTTTGAGTTAGCCAAAACAAAACCGCATATTTCCGGTTTCATCCAGTCATATCCGGACAAAGTGGTTTGGAATTGGTATGCAATGGACCGAGAAAATCACAGTAAAAATGGTTTTGGAGAAAAGCAAAGTCTTTTCGTTAGGCAAGTGCATAAAATGTCATCTATACAAACAGAAATAGCATGCTTGTTTGCCGCAGTTCCTCTAGCTTTCTCCCTAGAAAATACGAATGTGTAGAGCTGGTGTCTCCATGTGGAACCAATTAGTGTTTCCAAGCATAAAATTTAATGTTTCCTGAAAAAACAAAAACATTCAAAAAAATAATGTCCGTGGATAATATCAGGAATACACAAACAAAGAGGCTGTAGCAATATCTGGGATTGAATTAGCAAAAACGAAACCGGATATTTCCGGTTTCATCCAGTCATATTCGGACCAACTGGTGTGGAATTCGTATGCAATGGACCGAGTAAATCACAGGAAAAATGGTTTTGGAGAAAAGCAAAGTCTTTTCGTTAGGCAAGTGCATAAAATGTCATCTATACAAACAGAAATAGCATGTTTGTTTGCTGCAGTTCCTCTAGATTTCTCCATAAAACATAAAAATGTGTAGAACTGGTGTATCCATGTGGAACCAATTAGTGTTTCCAAGCATAAAATTAAATGTTCCCTGAAAAAAAAAACATTCAAAAAAATACAGTCCGTGGATAATATCAGGAATACACAAACAAAGAGGCTGTAGCAATATCTGGGATTGAATTAGGCAAAACGAATCCGGATATTTCCGGTTTAATCCAGTCATATCCGGACAAAGTTGTGTGGAATTCGTATGCAATGGACCGAGAAAATCACAGGAAAAATGGTTTTGGAGAAAAGCAAAGTCTTTTCGTTAGGCAAGTGCATAAAATGTCATCTATACAAACAGAAATATCATGTTTGTTTGCCGCAGTTCCTCTAGCTTTCTCCATAGAACAAACGAATGTGTAGAGCTCGTGTCTCCATGTGGAACCAATTAGTGTTTCCAAGCATAAAATGAAATGTTCCCTGAAAAAAAAACATGCAAAAAATAAAGTCCGTGGATAATATCAGGAATACACAAACAAAGAGGCTGTAGCAATATTTCGGTTTGAGTTAGCCAAAACAAAACCGCAGATTTCCGATTTCATCCAGTCATATCCGGACAAAGTGGTGTGGAATTTGTATGCAATGGACCGAGGAAATCACAGTAAAAATGGTTTTGGAGAAAAGCAAAGTCTTTTCGTTAGGCAAGTGCATAAATTGTCATCTAGACAAACCGAAATATCATCTTTGTTTGCCGCAGTTCCTCTAGATTTCTCCCTAGAAAATACGAATGTGTAGAGCTGGTGTGTCCATGTGGGACCAATTAGTTTTTCCAATCATAAAATTAAATGTTCCCAGAAAAAAAAAACCTTCAAAAAATAAAGTCCGTGGATAATATCAGGAATACACAAACAAAGAGGCTGTAGCAATATCTTGGATTGAATTAGGCAAAACGAATCCGGATATTTCCGGTTTAATCCAGTCATATCCGGACAAAGTGGTGTGGAATTCGTATGCAATGGACCGAGAAAATCACAGGAAAAATGGTTTTGGAGAAAAGCAAAGTCTTTTCGTTAGGCAAGTGCATAAAATGTCATCTATACAAACAGAAATATCATGTTTGTTTGCTGCAGTTCCTCTAGATTTCTCCATAAAACATAAAAATGTGTAGAGCTGGTGTGACCATGTGGAACCAATTAGTGTTTCCAAGCATAAAATTAAATGTTCCCTGAAAAAAAAAACATTCAAAAAAATAATTCCGTGGATCATATCAGGAATACACAAACAAAGAAGCTGTAGCAATACCTGGGATTGAATTAGCCAAAACGAAACTGGATATTTCCGGTTTCATCCAGTCATATTAGGACAAACTGGTGTGGAATTCGTATGCAATGGACCGAGAAAATCACAGGAAAAATGGTTTTGGAGAAAAACAAAGTCTTTTCGTTAGGCAAGTGCATCAAATGTCATCTATACAAACAGCAATAGCATGTTTGTTTGCCGCAGTTCCTCTAGCTTTCTCCCTAGAAAATACGAATGTGTAGAGCTGGTGTCTCCATGTGGAACCAATTAGTGTTTCCAAGCATAAAATTTAATGTTCCCTGAAAAAAAAAAACATTCAAAAAAATAAAATCCGTGGATAATATCAGGAATACACAAACACAGAGGCTGTACAAATATTTCGGTTTGAGTTAGCCAAAACAAAACCGGATATTTCCGGTTTCATCCAGTCATATCCGGACAAAGTGGTGTGGAATTCGTATGCAATGGACCAAGAAAATCACAGGAAAAATGGTTTTGGAGAAAAGCAAAGTCTTTTCGTTAGGCAAGTGCATCAAATGTCATCTAGACAAGCAGAAATAGCATGTTTGTTTGCCGCAGTTCCTCTAGCTTTCTCCCTAGAAAATATGAATGTGTAGAGCTGGTGTCTCCATGTGGAACCAATTAGTGTTTCCAAGCATAAAATTTAATGTTCCCTGAAAAAAAAAACATTCAAAAAAATAAAGTCCGTGGATAATATCAGGAATACACAAACAAAGAGGCTGTAGCAATATCTGGGATTGAATTAGGCAAAACGAATCCGGATATTTCCGGTTTAATCCAGTCATATCTGGACAAACTGGTGTGGAATTTGTATGCAATGGACCGAGAAAATCACAGGAAAAATGGTTTTGGAGAAAAGCAAAGTCTTTTCGTTAGGCAAGTGCATAAAATGTCATCTAGACAAACAGAAATATCATGTTTGTTTGCCGCAGTTCCTCTAGCTTTCTCCCTAGAACAAAGAAATGTGTAGAGCTGGTGTCTCCATGTGGAACCAATTAGTGTTTCCAAGCATAAAATTAAATGTTCCCAGAAAAAAAAACATTCAAAAAAATAAAGTCCGTGGATAATATCAGGAATACACAAACAAAGAGGCTGTAGCAATATTTCGGTTTGAGTTAGCCAAAACAAAACCGCATATTTCCGGTTTCATCCAGTCATATCCGGACAAAGTGGTGTGGAATTTGTATGCAATGGACCGAGAAAATCACAGGAAAAATGGTTTTGGAGAAAAGCAAAGTCTTTTCGTTAGGCAAGTGCATCAAATGTCATCTATACAAACAGCAATAGCATGTTTGTTTGCCGACGTTCCTCTAGATTTCTCCCTAGAAAATACGAATGTGTAGAGCTGGTGTCTCCATGTGGAACCAATTAGTGTTTCCAAGCATAAAATTAAATGTTCCCTGAAAAAAAAACATTCAAAAAAATAAAATCCGTGGATAATATCAGGAATACACAAACACAGAGGGTATACAAATATTTCGGTTTGAGTTAGCCAAAACAAAACCGGATATTTCCGGTTTCATCCAGTCATATCCGGACAAAGTGGTGTGTAATTTGTATGCAATGGACCGAGAAAATCACAGGAAAAATGGTTTTGGAGAAAAGCAAAGTCTTTTCGTTAGGCAAGTGCATAAATTGTCATCTAGACAAACAGAAATAGCATGTTTGTTTGCCGCAGTTCCTCTAGATTTCTCCCTAGAAAATACGAATGTGTAGAGCTGGTGTGTCCATGTGGGACCAATTAGTGTTTCCAAGCATAAAATTAAATGTTCCCTGAAAAAAAAAAACATTCAAAAAAATAAAGTCCGTGGATCATATCAGGAATGCACAAACAAAGAGGCTGTAGGAATATCTGGGATTGAATTAGCCAAAACAAAACTGGATATTTCCGGTTTCATCCAGTCATATCCGGACAAAGTGGTGTGGAATTGGTATGCAATGGACCGAGTAAATCACAGGAAAAATGGTTTTGGAGAAAAGCAAAGTCTTTTCGTTAGGCAAGTGCATAAAATGTCATCTATACAAACAGAAATATCATGTTTGTTTGCTGCAGTTCCTCTAGCTTTCTCCCTAGAACAAACAAATGTGTAGAGCTGGTGTCTCCATGTGGAACCAATTAGTGTTTCCAAGCATAAAATTAAATGTTCCCAGAAAAAAAAAAACATTCAAAAAATACAGTCCGTGGATTAAATCAGGAATACACAAACACAGAGGCTGTAGCAATATTTCGGTTTGAGTTAGCCAAAACAAAACCGCATATTTCCGGTTTCATCCAGTCATATCCGGACAAAGTGGTGTGGAATTGGTATGCAATGGACCGAGAAAATCACAGTAAAAATGGTTTTGGAGAAAAGCAAAGTCTTTTCCTTAGGCAAGTGCATAAAATGTCATCTATACAAACAGAAATAGCATGCTTGTTTGCCGCAGTTCCTCTAGCTTTCTCCCTAGAAAATACGAATGTGTAGAGCTGGTGTCTCCATGTGGAACCAATTAGTGTTTCCAAGCATAAAATTTAATGTTTCCTGAAAAAACAAAAACATTCAAAAAAATAATGTCCGTGGATAATATCAGGAATACACAAACAAAGAGGCTGTAGCAATATCTGGGATTGAATTAGCAAAAACGAAACCGGATATTTCCGGTTTCATCCAGTCATATTCGGACCAACTGGTGTGGAATTCGTATGCAATGGACCGAGTAAATCACAGGAAAAATGGTTTTGGAGAAAAGCAAAGTCTTTTCGTTAGGCAAGTGCATAAAATGTCATCTATACAAACAGAAATAGCATGTTTGTTTGCTGCAGTTCCTCTAGATTTCTCCATAAAACATAAAAATGTGTAGAACTGGTGTATCCATGTGGAACCAATTAGTGTTTCCAAGCATAAAATTAAATGTTCCCTGAAAAAAAAAAACATTCAAAAAAATACAGTCCGTGGATAATATCAGGAATACACAAACAAAGAGGCTGTAGCAATATCTGGGATTGAATTAGGCAAAACGAATCCGGATATTTCCGGTTTAATCCAGTCATATCCGGACAAAGTTGTGTGGAATTCGTATGCAATGGACCGAGAAAATCACAGGAAAAATGGTTTTGGAGAAAAGCAAAGTCTTTTCGTTAGGCAAGTGCATAAAATGTCATCTATACAAACAGAAATATCATGTTTGTTTGCCGCAGTTCCTCTAGCTTTCTCCATAGAACAAACGAATGTGTAGAGCTCGTGTCTCCATGTGGAACCAATTAGTGTTTCCAAGCATAAAATGAAATGTTCCCTGAAAAAAAAAACATGCAAAAAATAAAGTCCGTGGATAATATCAGGAATACACAAACAAAGAGGCTGTAGCAATATTTCGGTTTGAGTTAGCCAAAACAAAACCGCAGATTTCCGGTTTCATCCAGTCATATCCGGACAAAGTGGTGTGGAATTTGTATGCAATGGACCGAGAAAATCACAGTAAAAATGGTTTTGGAGAAAAGCAAAGTCTTTTCGTTAGGCAAGTGCATAAATTGTCATCTAGACAAACCGAAATATCATCTTTGTTTGCCGCAGTTCCTCTAGATTTCTCCCTAGAAAATACGAATGTGTAGAGCTGGTGTGTCCATGTGGGACCAATTAGTTTTTCCAATCATAAAATTAAATGTTCCCAGAAAAAAAAAACCTTCAAAAAATAAAGTCCGTGGATAATATCAGGAATACACAAACAAAGAGGCTGTAGCAATATCTTGGATTGAATTAGGCAAAACGAATCCGGATATTTCCGGTTTAATCCAGTCATATCCGGACAAAGTGGTGTGGAATTCGTATGCAATGGACCGAGAAAATCACAGGAAAAATGGTTTTGGAGAAAAGCAAAGTCTTTTCGTTAGGCAAGTGCATAAAATGTCATCTATACAAACAGAAATATCATGTTTGTTTGCTGCAGTTCCTCTAGATTTCTCCATAAAACATAAAAATGTGTAGAGCTGGTGTGACCATGTGGAACCAATTAGTGTTTCCAAGCATAAAATTAAATGTTCCCTGAAAAAAAAAACATTCAAAAAAATAATTCCGTGGATCATATCAGGAATACACAAACAAAGAAGCTGTAGCAATATCTGGGATTGAATTAGCCAAAACGAAACTGGATATTTCCGGTTTCATCCAGTCATATTAGGAAAAACTGGTGTGGAATTCGTATGCAATGGACCGAGAAAATCACAGGAAAAATGGTTTTGGAGAAAAACAAAGTCTTTTCGTTAGGCAAGTGCATCAAATGTCATCTATACAAACAGCAATAGCATGTTTGTTTGCCGCAGTTCCTCTAGCTTTCTCCCTAGAAAATACGAATGTGTAGAGCTGGTGTCTCCATGTGGAACCAATTAGTGTTTCCAAGCATAAAATTTAATGTTCCCTGAAAAAAAAAACATTCAAAAAATAAAATCCGTGGATAATATCAGGAATACACAAACACAGAGGCTGTACAAATATTTCGGTTTGAGTTAGCCAAAACAAAACCGGATATTTCCGGTTTCATCCAGTCATATCCGGACAAAGTGGTGTGGAATTCGTATGCAATGGACCAAGAAAATCACAGGAAAAATGGTTTTGGAGAAAAGCAAAGTCTTTTCGTTAGGCAAGTGCATCAAATGTCATCTAGACAAGCAGAAATAGCATGTTTGTTTGCCGCAGTTCCTCTAGCTTTCTCCCTAGAAAATATGAATGTGTAGAGCTGGTGTCTCCATGTGGAACCAATTAGTGTTTCCAAGCATAAAATTTAATGTTCCCTGAAAAAAAAACATTCAAAAAAATAAAGTCCGTGGATAATATCAGGAATACACAAACAAAGAGGCTGTAGCAATATCTGGGATTGAATTAGGCAAAACGAATCCGGATATTTCCGGTTTAATCCAGTCATATCTGGACAAACTGGTGTGGAATTTGTATGCAATGGACCGAGAAAATCACAGGAAAAATGGTTTTGGAGAAAAGCAAAGTCTTTTCGTTAGGCAAGTGCATAAAATGTCATCTAGACAAACAGAAATATCATGTTTGTTTGCCGCAGTTCCTCTAGCTTTCTCCCTAGAACAAAGAAATGTGTAGAGCTGGTGTCTCCATGTGGAACCAATTAGTGTTTCCAAGCATAAAATTAAATGTTCCCAGAAAAAAAAACATTCAAAAAAATAAAGTCCGTGGATAATATCAGGAATACACAAACAAAGAGGCTGTAGCAATATTTCGGTTTGAGTTAGCCAAAACAAAACCGCATATTTCCGGTTTCATCCAGTCATATCCGGACAAAGTGGTGTGGAATTTGTATGCAATGGACCGAGAAAATCACAGGAAAAATGGTTTTGGAGAAAAGCAAAGTCTTTTCGTTAGGCAAGTGCATCAAATGTCATCTATACAAACAGCAATAGCATGTTTGTTTGCCGACGTTCCTCTAGATTTCTCCCTAGAAAATACGAATGTGTAGAGCTGGTGTCTCCATGTGGAACCAATTAGTGTTTCCAAGCATAAAATTAAATGTTCCCTGAAAAAAAAAACATTCAAAAAAATAAAATCCGTGGATAATATCAGGAATACACAAACACAGAGGGTGTACAAATATTTCGGTTTGAGTTAGCCAAAACAAAACCGGATATTTCCGGTTTCATCCAGTCATATCCGGACAAAGTGGTGTGTAATTTGTATGCAATGGACCGAGAAAATCACAGGAAAAATGGTTTTGGAGAAAAGCAAAGTCTTTTCGTTAGGCAAGTGCATAAATTGTCATCTAGACAAACAGAAATAGCATGTTTGTTTGCCGCAGTTCCTCTAGATTTCTCCCTAGAAAATACGAATGTGTAGAGCTGGTGTGTCCATGTGGGACCAATTAGTGTTTCCAAGCATAAAATTAAATGTTCCCTGAAAAAAAAAACATTCAAAAAAAATAAAATCCGTGGATAATATCAGGAATACACAAACACAGATGCTGTACAAATATTTCGGTTTGAGTTAGCCAAAACAAAACCGGATATTTCCGGTTTCATCCAGTCATATCTGGACAAACTGCTGTGGAATTGGTATGCAATGGACCGAGAAAATCACAGGAAAAATGGTTTTGGAGAAAAGCAAAGTCTTTTCGTTAGGCAAGTGCATCAAATGTCATCTATACAAACAGAAATATCATGTTTGTTTGCCGCAGATCCTCTAGCTTTCTCACTAGACCATAAAAAGGTGTAGAGCTGGTGTCTCCATGTGGAACCAATTAGTGTTTCCAAGCATAAAATTAAATGTTCCCTGAAAAAAAAAACATTCAAAAAATAAAGTCCGTGGATAATATCAGGAATACACAAACACAGAGGCTGTAGCAATATCTGGGATTTAATTAGCCAAAATGAAACCGGATATTTCCGGTTTCATCCAGTCATATCCGGACAAAGTGGTGTGGAATTCGTATGCAATGGACCGAGAAAATCACAGTAAAAATGGTTTTGGAGAAAAGCAAAGTCTTTTCGTTAGGCAAGTGCATAAAATGTCATCTAGACAAACAGAAATATCATCTTTGTTTGCCGCAGTTCCTCTAGCTTTCTCCCTAGAAAATACGAATGTGTAGAGCTAGTGTCTCCATGTGGAACCAATTAGTGTTTCCAAGCATAAAATTTAATGTTCCCTGAAAAAAAAACATTCAAAAAAATAAAGTCCGTGGATAATATCAGGAATACACAAACAAAGAGGCTGTAGCAATATCTGAGATTGAATTAGCCAAAACGAAACCGGATATTTCCGGTTTCATCCAGTCATATCCGGACAAACTGGTGTGGAATTCGTATGCAATGGATCGAGAAAATCACAGGAAAAATGGTTTTGGAGAAAAGCAAAGTCTTTTCGTTAGGCAAGTGCATAAAATCTCATCTATACAAACAGAAATATCATGTTTGTTTGCCGCAGTTCCTCTAGCTTTCTCCCTAGAACATAAAAATGTGTAGAGCTGGTGTCTCCATGTGGAACCAATTAGTGTTTCCAAGCATAAAATTAAATGTTCCCTGAAAAAAAAAACATTCAAAAAAATAAAGTCCGTGGATCATATCAGGAATACACAAATAAAGAGGCTGTAGGAATATCTTGGATTGAATTAGCCAAAACAAAACCGGATATTTCCGGTTTCATCCAGTCATATTCGGACAAACTGGTGTGGAATTGGTATACAATGGACCGAGAAAATCACAGGAAAAATGGTTTTGGAGAAAAGCCAAGTCTTTTCGTTAGGCAAGTGCATAAAATGTCATCTAGACAAACAGAAATAGCATGTTTGTTTGCCGCAGTTCCTCTAGATTTCTCCCTAGAAAATACGAATGTGTAGAGCTGGTGTCTCCATGTGGAACCAATTAGTGTTTCCAAGCATAAAATTTAATGTTCTCTGAATAAAAAACATTCAAAAAAATAAATTCCGTGGATAATATCAGGAACATACAAACAAAGAGGCTGTAGCAATATCTGAGATTGAATTAGCCAAAATGAAACCGTATATTTCCGGTTTCATCCAGTCATATCCGGACAAAGCGGTTTGGAATTCGTATTCAATGGACTGAGAAAATCACAGAAAAAATGGTTTTGGAGAAAAGCAAAGTCTTTTCGTTAGGCAAGTGCATAAAATGTCATCTATACAAACAGAAATATCATGTTTGTTTGCCTCAGCTCTTCTACCTTACTCCCTAGAACGTAAAAATGTGTAGAGCTGGTGTCTCCATGTGGAACCAATTAGTGTTTCCAAGCATAAAATTAAATGTTCCCTGAAAAAAAAAAACATTCAAAAAAATAAAGTCCGTGGATCATATCAGGAATGCACAAACAAAGAGGCTGTAGGAATATCTGGGATTGAATTAGCCAAAACAAAACTGGATATTTCCGGTTTCATCCAGTCATATCCGGACAAAGTGGTGTGGAATTGGTATGCAATGGACCGAGTAAATCACAGGAAAAATGGTTTTGGAGAAAAGCAAAGTCTTTTCGTTAGGCAAGTGCATAAAATGTCATCTATACAAACAGAAATAGCATGTTTGTTTGCTGCAGTTCCTCTAGCTTTCTCCCTAGAACAAACAAATGTGTAGAGCTGGTGTCTCCATGTGGAACCAATTAGTGTTTCCAAGCATAAAATTAAATGTTCCCAGAAAAAAAAAACATTCAAAAACTACAGTCCGTGGATTAAATCAGGAATACACAAACACAGAGGCTGTAGCAATATTTCGGTTTGAGTTAGCCAAAACAAAACCGCATATTTCCGGTTTCATCCAGTCATATCCGGACAAAGTGGTGTGGAATTGGTATGCAATGGACCGAGAAAATCACAGTAAAAATGGTTTTGGAGAAAAGCAAAGTCTTTTCGTTAGGCAAGTGCATAAAATGTCATCTATACAAACAGAAATAGCATGCTTGTTTGCCGCAGTTCCTCTAGCTTTCTCCCTAGAAAATACGAATGTGTAGAGCTGGTGTCTCCATGTGGAACCAATTAGTGTTTCCAAGCATAAAATTTAATGTTTCCTGAAAAAACAAAAACATTCAAAAAAATAATGTCCGTGGATAATATCAGGAATACACAAACAAAGAGGCTGTAGCAATATCTGGGATTGAATTAGCAAAAACGAAACCGGATATTTCCGGTTTCATCCAGTCATATTCGGACCAACTGGTGTGGAATTCGTATGCAATGGACCGAGTAAATCACAGGAAAAATGGTTTTGGAGAAAAGCAAAGTCTTTTCGTTAGGCAAGTGCATAAAATGTCATCTATACAAACAGAAATAGCATGTTTGTTTGCTGCAGTTCCTCTAGATTTCTCCATAAAACATAAAAATGTGTAGAACTGGTGTATCCATGTGGAACCAATTAGTGTTTCCAAGCATAAAATTAAATGTTCCCTGAAAAAAAAAACATTCAAAAAAATACAGTCCGTGGATAATATCAGGAATACACAAACAAAGAGGCTGTAGCAATATCTGGGATTGAATTAGGCAAAACGAATCCGGATATTTCCGGTTTAATCCAGTCATATCCGGACAAAGTTGTGTGGAATTCGTATGCAATGGACCGAGAAAATCACAGGAAAAATGGTTTTGGAGAAAAGCAAAGTCTTTTCGTTAGGCAAGTGCATAAAATGTCATCTATACAAACAGAAATATCATGTTTGTTTGCCGCAGTTCCTCTAGCTTTCTCCATAGAACAAACGAATGTGTAGAGCTCGTGTCTCCATGTGGAACCAATTAGTGTTTCCAAGCATAAAATGAAATGTTCCCTGAAAAAAAAACATGCAAAAAATAAAGTCCGTGGATAATATCAGGAATACACAAACAAAGAGGCTGTAGCAATATTTCGGTTTGAGTTAGCCAAAACAAAACCGCAGATTTCCGATTTCATCCAGTCATATCCGGACAAAGTGGTGTGGAATTTGTATGCAATGGACCGAGGAAATCACAGTAAAAATGGTTTTGGAGAAAAGCAAAGTCTTTTCGTTAGGCAAGTGCATAAATTGTCATCTAGACAAACCGAAATATCATCTTTGTTTGCCGCAGTTCCTCTAGATTTCTCCCTAGAAAATACGAATGTGTAGAGCTGGTGTGTCCATGTGGGACCAATTAGTTTTTCCAATCATAAAATTAAATGTTCCCAGAAAAAAAAAACCTTCAAAAAATAAAGTCCGTGGATAATATCAGGAATACACAAACAAAGAGGCTGTAGCAATATCTTGGATTGAATTAGGCAAAACGAATCCGGATATTTCCGGTTTAATCCAGTCATATCCGGACAAAGTGGTGTGGAATTCGTATGCAATGGACCGAGAAAATCACAGGAAAAATGGTTTTGGAGAAAAGCAAAGTCTTTTCGTTAGGCAAGTGCATAAAATGTCATCTATACAAACAGAAATATCATGTTTGTTTGCTGCAGTTCCTCTAGATTTCTCCATAAAACATAAAAATGTGTAGAGCTGGTGTGACCATGTGGAACCAATTAGTGTTTCCAAGCATAAAATTAAATGTTCCCTGAAAAAAAAAACATTCAAAAAAATAATTCCGTGGATCATATCAGGAATACACAAACAAAGAAGCTGTAGCAATACCTGGGATTGAATTAGCCAAAACGAAACTGGATATTTCCGGTTTCATCCAGTCATATTAGGACAAACTGGTGTGGAATTCGTATGCAATGGACCGAGAAAATCACAGGAAAAATGGTTTTGGAGAAAAACAAAGTCTTTTCGTTAGGCAAGTGCATCAAATGTCATCTATACAAACAGCAATAGCATGTTTGTTTGCCGCAGTTCCTCTAGCTTTCTCCCTAGAAAATACGAATGTGTAGAGCTGGTGTCTCCATGTGGAACCAATTAGTGTTTCCAAGCATAAAATTTAATGTTCCCTGAAAAAAAAAAACATTCAAAAAAATAAAATCCGTGGATAATATCAGGAATACACAAACACAGAGGCTGTACAAATATTTCGGTTTGAGTTAGCCAAAACAAAACCGGATATTTCCGGTTTCATCCAGTCATATCCGGACAAAGTGGTGTGGAATTCGTATGCAATGGACCAAGAAAATCACAGGAAAAATGGTTTTGGAGAAAAGCAAAGTCTTTTCGTTAGGCAAGTGCATCAAATGTCATCTAGACAAGCAGAAATAGCATGTTTGTTTGCCGCAGTTCCTCTAGCTTTCTCCCTAGAAAATATGAATGTGTAGAGCTGGTGTCTCCATGTGGAACCAATTAGTGTTTCCAAGCATAAAATTTAATGTTCCCTGAAAAAAAAAACATTCAAAAAAATAAAGTCCGTGGATAATATCAGGAATACACAAACAAAGAGGCTGTAGCAATATCTGGGATTGAATTAGGCAAAACGAATCCGGATATTTCCGGTTTAATCCAGTCATATCTGGACAAACTGGTGTGGAATTTGTATGCAATGGACCGAGAAAATCACAGGAAAAATGGTTTTGGAGAAAAGCAAAGTCTTTTCGTTAGGCAAGTGCATAAAATGTCATCTAGACAAACAGAAATATCATGTTTGTTTGCCGCAGTTCCTCTAGCTTTCTCCCTAGAACAAAGAAATGTGTAGAGCTGGTGTCTCCATGTGGAACCAATTAGTGTTTCCAAGCATAAAATTAAATGTTCCCAGAAAAAAAAACATTCAAAAAAATAAAGTCCGTGGATAATATCAGGAATACACAAACAAAGAGGCTGTAGCAATATTTCGGTTTGAGTTAGCCAAAACAAAACCGCATATTTCCGGTTTCATCCAGTCATATCCGGACAAAGTGGTGTGGAATTTGTATGCAATGGACCGAGAAAATCACAGGAAAAATGGTTTTGGAGAAAAGCAAAGTCTTTTCGTTAGGCAAGTGCATCAAATGTCATCTATACAAACAGCAATAGCATGTTTGTTTGCCGACGTTCCTCTAGATTTCTCCCTAGAAAATACGAATGTGTAGAGCTGGTGTCTCCATGTGGAACCAATTAGTGTTTCCAAGCATAAAATTAAATGTTCCCTGAAAAAAAAACATTCAAAAAAATAAAATCCGTGGATAATATCAGGAATACACAAACACAGAGGGTATACAAATATTTCGGTTTGAGTTAGCCAAAACAAAACCGGATATTTCCGGTTTCATCCAGTCATATCCGGACAAAGTGGTGTGTAATTTGTATGCAATGGACCGAGAAAATCACAGGAAAAATGGTTTTGGAGAAAAGCAAAGTCTTTTCGTTAGGCAAGTGCATAAATTGTCATCTAGACAAACAGAAATAGCATGTTTGTTTGCCGCAGTTCCTCTAGATTTCTCCCTAGAAAATACGAATGTGTAGAGCTGGTGTGTCCATGTGGGACCAATTAGTGTTTCCAAGCATAAAATTAAATGTTCCCTGAAAAAAAAAAACATTCAAAAAAATAAAGTCCGTGGATCATATCAGGAATGCACAAACAAAGAGGCTGTAGGAATATCTGGGATTGAATTAGCCAAAACAAAACTGGATATTTCCGGTTTCATCCAGTCATATCCGGACAAAGTGGTGTGGAATTGGTATGCAATGGACCGAGTAAATCACAGGAAAAATGGTTTTGGAGAAAAGCAAAGTCTTTTCGTTAGGCAAGTGCATAAAATGTCATCTATACAAACAGAAATATCATGTTTGTTTGCTGCAGTTCCTCTAGCTTTCTCCCTAGAACAAACAAATGTGTAGAGCTGGTGTCTCCATGTGGAACCAATTAGTGTTTCCAAGCATAAAATTAAATGTTCCCAGAAAAAAAAAAAACATTCAAAAAATACAGTCCGTGGATTAAATCAGGAATACACAAACACAGAGGCTGTAGCAATATTTCGGTTTGAGTTAGCCAAAACAAAACCGCATATTTCCGGTTTCATCCAGTCATATCCGGACAAAGTGGTGTGGAATTGGTATGCAATGGACCGAGAAAATCACAGTAAAAATGGTTTTGGAGAAAAGCAAAGTCTTTTCCTTAGGCAAGTGCATAAAATGTCATCTATACAAACAGAAATAGCATGCTTGTTTGCCGCAGTTCCTCTAGCTTTCTCCCTAGAAAATACGAATGTGTAGAGCTGGTGTCTCCATGTGGAACCAATTAGTGTTTCCAAGCATAAAATTTAATGTTTCCTGAAAAAACAAAAACATTCAAAAAAATAATGTCCGTGGATAATATCAGGAATACACAAACAAAGAGGCTGTAGCAATATCTGGGATTGAATTAGCAAAAACGAAACCGGATATTTCCGGTTTCATCCAGTCATATTCGGACCAACTGGTGTGGAATTCGTATGCAATGGACCGAGTAAATCACAGGAAAAATGGTTTTGGAGAAAAGCAAAGTCTTTTCGTTAGGCAAGTGCATAAAATGTCATCTATACAAACAGAAATAGCATGTTTGTTTGCTGCAGTTCCTCTAGATTTCTCCATAAAACATAAAAATGTGTAGAACTGGTGTATCCATGTGGAACCAATTAGTGTTTCCAAGCATAAAATTAAATGTTCCCTGAAAAAAAAAAACATTCAAAAAAATACAGTCCGTGGATAATATCAGGAATACACAAACAAAGAGGCTGTAGCAATATCTGGGATTGAATTAGGCAAAACGAATCCGGATATTTCCGGTTTAATCCAGTCATATCCGGACAAAGTTGTGTGGAATTCGTATGCAATGGACCGAGAAAATCACAGGAAAAATGGTTTTGGAGAAAAGCAAAGTCTTTTCGTTAGGCAAGTGCATAAAATGTCATCTATACAAACAGAAATATCATGTTTGTTTGCCGCAGTTCCTCTAGCTTTCTCCATAGAACAAACGAATGTGTAGAGCTCGTGTCTCCATGTGGAACCAATTAGTGTTTCCAAGCATAAAATGAAATGTTCCCTGAAAAAAAAAACATGCAAAAAATAAAGTCCGTGGATAATATCAGGAATACACAAACAAAGAGGCTGTAGCAATATTTCGGTTTGAGTTAGCCAAAACAAAACCGCAGATTTCCGGTTTCATCCAGTCATATCCGGACAAAGTGGTGTGGAATTTGTATGCAATGGACCGAGAAAATCACAGTAAAAATGGTTTTGGAGAAAAGCAAAGTCTTTTCGTTAGGCAAGTGCATAAATTGTCATCTAGACAAACCGAAATATCATCTTTGTTTGCCGCAGTTCCTCTAGATTTCTCCCTAGAAAATACGAATGTGTAGAGCTGGTGTGTCCATGTGGGACCAATTAGTTTTTCCAATCATAAAATTAAATGTTCCCAGAAAAAAAAAACCTTCAAAAAATAAAGTCCGTGGATAATATCAGGAATACACAAACAAAGAGGCTGTAGCAATATCTTGGATTGAATTAGGCAAAACGAATCCGGATATTTCCGGTTTAATCCAGTCATATCCGGACAAAGTGGTGTGGAATTCGTATGCAATGGACCGAGAAAATCACAGGAAAAATGGTTTTGGAGAAAAGCAAAGTCTTTTCGTTAGGCAAGTGCATAAAATGTCATCTATACAAACAGAAATATCATGTTTGTTTGCTGCAGTTCCTCTAGATTTCTCCATAAAACATAAAAATGTGTAGAGCTGGTGTGACCATGTGGAACCAATTAGTGTTTCCAAGCATAAAATTAAATGTTCCCTGAAAAAAAAAACATTCAAAAAAATAATTCCGTGGATCATATCAGGAATACACAAACAAAGAAGCTGTAGCAATATCTGGGATTGAATTAGCCAAAACGAAACTGGATATTTCCGGTTTCATCCAGTCATATTAGGACAAACTGGTGTGGAATTCGTATGCAATGGACCGAGAAAATCACAGGAAAAATGGTTTTGGAGAAAAACAAAGTCTTTTCGTTAGGCAAGTGCATCAAATGTCATCTATACAAACAGCAATAGCATGTTTGTTTGCCGCAGTTCCTCTAGCTTTCTCCCTAGAAAATACGAATGTGTAGAGCTGGTGTCTCCATGTGGAACCAATTAGTGTTTCCAAGCATAAAATTTAATGTTCCCTGAAAAAAAAAACATTCAAAAAATAAAATCCGTGGATAATATCAGGAATACACAAACACAGAGGCTGTACAAATATTTCGGTTTGAGTTAGCCAAAACAAAACCGGATATTTCCGGTTTCATCCAGTCATATCCGGACAAAGTGGTGTGGAATTCGTATGCAATGGACCAAGAAAATCACAGGAAAAATGGTTTTGGAGAAAAGCAAAGTCTTTTCGTTAGGCAAGTGCATCAAATGTCATCTAGACAAGCAGAAATAGCATGTTTGTTTGCCGCAGTTCCTCTAGCTTTCTCCCTAGAAAATATGAATGTGTAGAGCTGGTGTCTCCATGTGGAACCAATTAGTGTTTCCAAGCATAAAATTTAATGTTCCCTGAAAAAAAAACATTCAAAAAAATAAAGTCCGTGGATAATATCAGGAATACACAAACAAAGAGGCTGTAGCAATATCTGGGATTGAATTAGGCAAAACGAATCCGGATATTTCCGGTTTAATCCAGTCATATCTGGACAAACTGGTGTGGAATTTGTATGCAATGGACCGAGAAAATCACAGGAAAAATGGTTTTGGAGAAAAGCAAAGTCTTTTCGTTAGGCAAGTGCATAAAATGTCATCTAGACAAACAGAAATATCATGTTTGTTTGCCGCAGTTCCTCTAGCTTTCTCCCTAGAACAAAGAAATGTGTAGAGCTGGTGTCTCCATGTGGAACCAATTAGTGTTTCCAAGCATAAAATTAAATGTTCCCAGAAAAAAAAACATTCAAAAAAATAAAGTCCGTGGATAATATCAGGAATACACAAACAAAGAGGCTGTAGCAATATTTCGGTTTGAGTTAGCCAAAACAAAACCGCATATTTCCGGTTTCATCCAGTCATATCCGGACAAAGTGGTGTGGAATTTGTATGCAATGGACCGAGAAAATCACAGGAAAAATGGTTTTGGAGAAAAGCAAAGTCTTTTCGTTAGGCAAGTGCATCAAATGTCATCTATACAAACAGCAATAGCATGTTTGTTTGCCGACGTTCCTCTAGATTTCTCCCTAGAAAATACGAATGTGTAGAGCTGGTGTCTCCATGTGGAACCAATTAGTGTTTCCAAGCATAAAATTAAATGTTCCCTGAAAAAAAAAACATTCAAAAAAATAAAATCCGTGGATAATATCAGGAATACACAAACACAGAGGGTGTACAAATATTTCGGTTTGAGTTAGCCAAAACAAAACCGGATATTTCCGGTTTCATCCAGTCATATCCGGACAAAGTGGTGTGTAATTTGTATGCAATGGACCGAGAAAATCACAGGAAAAATGGTTTTGGAGAAAAGCAAAGTCTTTTCGTTAGGCAAGTGCATAAATTGTCATCTAGACAAACAGAAATAGCATGTTTGTTTGCCGCAGTTCCTCTAGATTTCTCCCTAGAAAATACGAATGTGTAGAGCTGGTGTGTCCATGTGGGACCAATTAGTGTTTCCAAGCATAAAATTAAATGTTCCCTGAAAAAAAAAACATTCAAAAAAAATAAAATCCGTGGATAATATCAGGAATACACAAACACAGATGCTGTACAAATATTTCGGTTTGAGTTAGCCAAAACAAAACCGGATATTTCCGGTTTCATCCAGTCATATCTGGACAAACTGCTGTGGAATTGGTATGCAATGGACCGAGAAAATCACAGGAAAAATGGTTTTGGAGAAAAGCAAAGTCTTTTCGTTAGGCAAGTGCATCAAATGTCATCTATACAAACAGAAATATCATGTTTGTTTGCCGCAGATCCTCTAGCTTTCTCACTAGACCATAAAAAGGTGTAGAGCTGGTGTCTCCATGTGGAACCAATTAGTGTTTCCAAGCATAAAATTAAATGTTCCCTGAAAAAAAAAACATTCAAAAAATAAAGTCCGTGGATAATATCAGGAATACACAAACACAGAGGCTGTAGCAATATCTGGGATTTAATTAGCCAAAATGAAACCGGATATTTCCGGTTTCATCCAGTCATATCCGGACAAAGTGGTGTGGAATTCGTATGCAATGGACCGAGAAAATCACAGTAAAAATGGTTTTGGAGAAAAGCAAAGTCTTTTCGTTAGGCAAGTGCATAAAATGTCATCTAGACAAACAGAAATATCATGTTTGTTTGCCGCAGTTCCTCTAGCTTTCTCCCTAGAAAATACGAATGTGTAGAGCTAGTGTCTCCATGTGGAACCAATTAGTGTTTCCAAGCATAAAATTTAATGTTCCCTGAAAAAAAAACATTCAAAAAAATAAAGTCCGTGGATAATATCAGGAATACACAAACAAAGAGGCTGTAGCAATATCTGAGATTGAATTAGCCAAAACGAAACCGGATATTTCCGGTTTCATCCAGTCATATCCGGACAAACTGGTGTGGAATTCGTATGCAATGGATCGAGAAAATCACAGGAAAAATGGTTTTGGAGAAAAGCAAAGTCTTTTCGTTAGGCAAGTGCATAAAATCTCATCTATACAAACAGAAATATCATGTTTGTTTGCCGCAGTTCCTCTAGCTTTCTCCCTAGAACATAAAAATGTGTAGAGCTGGTGTCTCCATGTGGAACCAATTAGTGTTTCCAAGCATAAAATTAAATGTTCCCTGAAAAAAAAAACATTCAAAAAAATAAAGTCCGTGGATCATATCAGGAATACACAAATAAAGAGGCTGTAGCAATATCTTGGATTGAATTAGCCAAAACAAAACCGGATATTTCCGGTTTCATCCAGTCATATTCGGACAAACTGGTGTGGAATTGGTATGCAATGGACCGAGAAAATCACAGGAAAAATGGTTTTGGAGAAAAGCCAAGTCTTTTCGTTAGGCAAGTGCATAAAATGTCATCTAGACAAACAGAAATAGCATGTTTGTTTGCCACAGTTCCTCTAGATTTCTCCCTAGAAAATACGAATGTGTAGAGCTGGTGTCTCCATGTGGAACCAATTAGTGTTTCCAAGCATAAAATTTAATGTTCTCTGAATAAAAAACATTCAAAAAAATAAATTCCGTGGATAATATCAGGAACATACAAACAAAGAGGCTGTAGCAATATCTGAGATTGAATTAGCCAAAATGAAACCGTATATTTCCGGTTTCATCCAGTCATATCCGGACAAAGCGGTTTGGAATTCGTATGCAATGGACTGAGAAAATCACAGAAAAAATGGTTTTGGAGAAAAGCAAAGTCTTTTCGTTAGGCAAGTGCATAAAATCTCATCTATACAAACAGAAATATCATGTTTGTTTGCCTCAGCTCTTCTACCTTACTCCCTAGAACGTAAAAATGTGTAGAGCTGGTGTCTCCATGTGGAACCAATTAGTGTTTCCAATCATAAAATTAAATGTTCCCTGAAAAAAAAAACATTCAAAAAAATAAAGTCCGTGGATCATATCAGGAATGCACAAACAAAGAGGCTGTAGGAATATCTGGGATTGAATTAGCCAAAACAAAACTGGATATTTCCGGTTTCATCCAGTCATATCCGGACAAAGTGGTGTGGAATTGGTATGCAATGGACCGAGTAAATCACAGGAAAAATGGTTTTGGAGAAAAGCAAAGTCTTTTCTTTAGGCAAGTGCATAAAATGTCATCTATACAAACAGAAATATCATGTTTGTTTGCTGCAGTTCCTCTAGCTTTCTCCCTAGAACAAACAAATGTGTAGAGCTGGTGTCTCCATGTGGAACCAATTAGTGTTTCCAAGCATAAAATTAAATGTTCCTAGAAAAAAAAAACATTCAAAAAATACAGTCCGTGGATTAAATCAGGAATACACAAACACAGAGGCTGTAGCAATATTTCGGTTTGAGTTAGCCAAAACAAAACCGCATATTTCCGGTTTCATCCAGTCATATCCGGACAAAGTGGTGTGGAATTGGTATGCAATGGACCGAGAAAATCACAGGAAAAATGGTTTTGGAGAAAAGCAAAGTCTTTTCGTTAGGCAAGTGCATAAAATGTCATCTATACAAACAGAAATATCATGTTTGTTTGCCGCAGTTCCTCTAGCTTTCTCCCTAGAAAATACGAATGTGTAGAGCTGGTGTCTCCATGTGGAACCAATTAGTGTTTCCAAGCATAAAATTTAATGTTTCCTGAAAAAACAAAAACATTCAAAAAAATAATGTCCGTGGATAATATCAGGAATACACAAACAAAGAGGCTGTAGCAATATCTGGGATTGAATTAGCAAAAACGAAACCGGATATTTCCGGTTTCATCCAGTCATATTCGGACCAACTGGTGTGGAATTCGTATGCAATGGACCGAGTAAATCACAGGAAAAATGGTTTTGGAGAAAAGCAAAGTCTTTTCGTTAGGCAAGTGCATAAAATGTCATCTATACAAACAGAAATAGCATGTTTGTTTGCTGCAGTTCCTCTAGATTTCTCCATAAAACATAAAAATGTGTAGAACTGGTGTCTCCATGTGGAACCAATTAGTGTTTCCAAGCATAAAATTAAATGTTCCCTGAAAAAAAACATTCAAAAAAATAAAGTCCGTGGATAATATCACGAATACACAAACAAAGAGGCTGTAGCAATATCTGGGATTGAATTAGGCAAAACAAATCCGGATATTTCCGGTTTAATCCAGTCATATCCGGACAAAGTGGTGTGGAATTCGTATGCAATGGACCGAGAAAATCACAGGAAAAATGGTTTTGGAGAAAAGCAAAGTCTTTTCGTTAGGCAAGTGCATAAAATATCATCTATACAAACAGAAATATCATGTTTGTTTGCCGCAGTTCCTCTAGCTTTCTCCATAGAACAAACGAATGTGTAGAGCTCGTGTCTCCATGTGGAACCAATTAGTGTTTCCAAGCATAAAATGAAATGTTCCCTGAAAAAAAAAAACATGCAAAAAATAAAGTCCGTGGATAATATCAGGAATACACAAACAAAGAGGCTGTAGCAATATTTCGGTTTGAGTTAGCCAAAACAAAACCGCAGATTTCCGGTTTCATCCAGTCATATCCGGACAAAGTGGTGTGGAATTTGTATGCAATGGACCGAGAAAATCACAGTAAAAATGGTTTTGGAGAAAAGCAAAGTCTTTTCGTTAGGCAAGTGCATAAATTGTCATCTAGACAAACCGAAATATCATCTTTGTTTGCCGCAGTTCCTCTAGATTTCTCCCTAGAAAATACGAATGTGTAGAGCTGGTGTGTCCATGTGGGACCAATTAGTTTTTCCAATCATAAAATTAAATGTTCCCAGAAAAAAAAAAACCTTCAAAAAATAAAGTCCGTGGATAATATCAGGAATACACAAACAAAGAGGCTGTAGCAATATCTTGGATTGAATTAGGCAAAACGAATCCGGATATTTCCGGTTTAATCCAGTCATATCCGGACAAAGTGGTGTGGAATTCGTATGCAATGGAACGAGAAAATCACAGGAAAAATGGTTTTGGAGAAAAGCAAAGTCTTTTCGTTAGGCAAGTGCATAAAATGTCATCTATACAAACAGAAATAGCATGTTTGTTTGCTGCAGTTCCTCTAGATTTCTCCATAAAACATAAAAATGTGTAGAGCTGGTGTGACCCTGTGGAACCAATTAGTGTTTCCAAGCATAAAATTAAATGTTCCCTGAAAAAAAAAAACATTCAAAAAAATAAAGTCCGTGGATCATATCAGGAATACACAAACAAAGAAGCTGTAGCAATATCTGGGATTGAATTAGCCAAAACGAAACTGGATATTTCCGGTTTCATCCAGTCATATTAGGACAAACTGGTGTGGAATTCGTATGCAATGGACCGAGAAAATCACAGGAAAAATGGTTTTGGAGAAAAACAAAGTCTTTTCGTTAGGCAAGTGCATCAAATGTCATCTATACAAACAGCAATAGCATGTTTGTTTGCCGCAGTTCCTCTAGCTTTCTCCCTAGAAAATACGAATGTGTAGAGCTGGTGTCTCCATGTGGAACCAATTAGTGTTTCCAAGCATAAAATTAAATGTTCCCTGAAAAAAAAACATTCAAAAAAATAAAATCCGTGGATAATATCAGGAATACACAAACACAGAGGCTGTACAAATATTTCGGTTTGAGTTAGCCAAAACAAAACGGGATATTTCCGGTTTCATCCAGTCATATCCGGACAAAGTGGTGTGGAATTCATATGCAATGGACCAAGAAAATCACAGGAAAAATGGTTTTGGAGAAAAGCAAAGTCTTTTCGTTAGGCAAGTGCATCAAATGTCATCTAGACAAGCAGAAATAGCATGTTTGTTTGCCGCAGTTCCTCTAGCTTTCTCCCTAGAAAATACGAATGTGTAGAGCTGGTGTCTCCATGTGGAACCAATTAGTGTTTCCAAGCATAAAATTTAATGTTCCCTGAAAAAAAAACATTCAAAAAAATAAAGTCCGTGGATAATATCAGGAATACACAAACAAAGAGGCTGTAGCAATATCTGGGATTGAATTAGGCAAAACGAATCCGGATATTTCCGGTTTAATCCAGTCATATCTGGACAAACTGGTGTGGAATTGGTATGCAATGGACCGAGAAAATCACAGGAAAAATGGTTTTGGAGAAAAGCAAAGTCTTTTCGTTAGGCAAGTGCATAAAATGTCATCTAGACAAACAGAAATATCATGTTTTTTTGCCGCAGTTCCTCTAGCTTTCTCCCTAGAACAAACAAATGTGTAGAGCTGGTGTCTCCATGTGGAACCAATTAGTGTTTCCAAGCATAAAATTAAATGTTCCCAGAAAAAAAAACATTCAAAAAAATAAAGTCCGTGGATAATATCAGGAATACACAAACAAAGAGGCTGTAGCAATATTTCGGTTTGAGTTAGCCAAAACAAAACCGCATATTTCCGGTTTCATCCAGTCATATCCGGACAAAGTGGTGTGGAATTTGTATGCAATGGACCGAGAAAATCACAGGAAAAATGGTTTTGGAGAAAAGCAAAGTCTTTTCGTTAGGCAAGTGCATCAAATGTCATCTATACAAACAGCAATAGCATGTTTGTTTGCCGACGTTCCTCTAGATTTCTCCCTAGAAAATACGAATGTGTAGAGCTGGTGTCTCCATGTGGAACCAATTAGTGTTTCCAAGCATAAAATTAAATGTTCCCTGAAAAAAAAAACATTCAAAAAAATAAAATCCGTGGATAATATCAGGAATACACAAACACAGAGGGTGTACAAATATTTCGGTTTGAGTTAGCCTAAACAAAACCGGATATTTCCGGTTTCATCCAGTCATATCCGGACAAAGTGGTGTGTAATTTGTATGCAATGGACCGAGAAAATCACAGGAAAAATGGTTTTGGAGAAAAGCAAAGTCTTTTCGTTAGGCAAGTGCATAAATTGTCATCTAGACAAACAGAAATAGCATGTTTGTTTGCCGCAGTTCCTCTAGATTTCTCCCTAGAAAATACGAATGTGTAGAGCTGGTGTGTCCATGTGGGACCAATTAGTGTTTCCAAGCATAAAATTAAATGTTCCCTGAAAAAAAAAACATTCAAAAAAAATAAAATCCGTGGATAATATCAGGAATACACAAACACAGATGCTGTACAAATATTTCGGTTTGAGTTAGCCAAAACAAAACCGGATATTTCCGGTTTCATCCAGTCATATCTGGACAAACTGCTGTGGAATTGGTATGCAATGGACCGAGAAAATCACAGGAAAAATGGTTTTGGAGAAAAGCAAAGTCTTTTCGTTAGGCAAGTGCATCAAATGTCATCTATACAAACAGAAATATCATGTTTGTTTGCCGCAGTTCCTCTAGCTTTCTCCCTAGACCATAAAAAGGTGTAGAATTGGTGTCTCCATGTGGAACCAATTAGTGTTTCCAAGCATAAAATTAAATGTTCCCTGAAAAAAAAAAAACATTCAAAAAATAAAGTCCGTGGATAATATCAGGAATACACAAACACAGAGGCTGTAGCAATATCTGGGATTTAATTAGCCAAAATGAAACCGGATATTTCCGGTTTCATCCAGTCATATCCGGACAAAGTGGTGTGGAATTCGTATGCAATGGACCGAGAAAATCACAGTAAAAATGGTTTTGGAGAAAAGCAAAGTCTTTTCGTTAGGCAAGTGCATCAAATGTCATCTAGAGAAACAGAAATATCATGTTTGTTTGCCGCAGTTCCTCTAGCTTTCTCCCTAGAAAATACGAATGTGTAGAGCTGGTGTCTCCGTGTGCACCAATTAGAGTTTCCAAGGACAAAGTTAAATGATCCCTGATAAAAAAAAACAAAACAATAAAGTCCGTGGATCATATCAGGAATACACAAACAAAGAGGCTGTAGCAATATCTGGGATTGAATTAGCCAAAAAGAAACCGGATATTTCCGGTTTCATGCAGTCATATTCGGACAAACTGGTGTGGAATTCGTATGCAATGGACCGAGAAAATCACAGGAAAATGGTTTTGGAGAAAAGCAAAGTCTTTTCGTTAGGCAAGTGCATAAAATGTCATCTAGACAAACAGAAATATCATGTTTGTTTGCCGCAGTTCCTCTGGCTTTCTACCTAGAACAAACAAATGTGTAGAGCTGGTGTCTCCATGTGGAACCAATTAGTGTTTCCAAGCATAAAATTTAATGTTCCCTGAAAAAAAAACATTCAAAAAAATAAAGTCCGTGGATAATATCAGGAATACACAAACACAGAGGCTGTAGCAATATTTCGGTTTGAGTTAGCCAAAACAAAACCGCATATTTCCGGTTTCATCCAGTCATATCCGGACAAAGTGGTGTGGAATTTGTATGCAATGGACCGAGAAAATCACAGGAAAAATGGTTTTGGAGAAAAGCAAAGTCTTTTCGTTAGGCAAGTGCATCAAATGTCATCTATACAAACAGAAATAGCATGTTTGTTTCCCGCCGTTCCTCTAGATTTCTCCCTAGAAAATACGAATGTGTAGAGCTGGTGTCTCCATGTGGAACCAATTAGTGTTTCCAAGCATAAAATTAAATGTTCCCTGAAAAAAAAACATTCAAAAAAATAAAGTCCGTGGATAATATCAGGAATACACAAACACAGATGCTGTAGCAATATTTCGGTTTGAGTTAGCCAAAAGAAAACCGGATATTTCCGGTTTCATCCAGTCATATCCGGAAAAACTGGTGTGGAATTTGTATGCAATGGACCGAGAAAATCACAGGAAAAATGGTTTTGGAGAAAAGCAAAGTCTTTTCGTTAGGCAAGTGCATAAAATGTCATCTATACAAACAGAAATATCATGTTTGTTTGCCGCAGTTCCTCTAGCTTTCTCCCTAAAACAAACAAATGTGTAGAGCTGGTGTCTCCATGTGGAACCAATTAGTGATTCCAAGCATAAAATTAAATGTTCCCGGAAAAAAAAAAACATTCAAAAAAATACAGTCCGTGGATAATATCAGGAATACACAATCACAGAGGCTGTAGCAATATTTTGGTTTAGTTAGCCAAAACAAAACCGCATATTTCCGGTTTCATCCAGTCATATTCGGACCAACTGGTGTGGAATTTGTATGCAATGGACCGAGAAAATCACAGGAAAAATGGTTTTGGAGAAAAGCAAAGTCTTTTCGTTAGGCAAGTTCATAAAATGCCATCTATACAAACAGAAATATCATGTTTGTTTGCCGCAGTTCCTCTAGCTTTCTTCCTAGAAAATACGAATGTGTAGAGCTGGTGTGTCCATGTGGAACCAATTAGTGTTTCCAAGCATAAAATTAAATGTTCCCTGTAAAAAAAACATTCAAAAAATAAAGTCCGTGGATAATATCAGGAATACACAAACACGGAGGCTGTAGCAATATCTGGGATTTAATTAGCCAAAATGAAACCGGATATTTCCGGTTTCATCCAGTCATATCCGGACAAAGTGGTGTGGAATTCGTATGCAATGGACCGAGAAAATCACAGTAAAAATGGTTTTGGAGAAAAGCAAAGTCTTTTCGTTAGGCAAGTGCATCAAATGTCATCTAGAGAAACAGAAATATCATGTTTGTTTGCCGCAATTCCTCTAGCTTTCTCCCTAGAAAATACGAATGTGTAGAGCTGGTGTCTCCGTGTGCACCAATTAGAGTTTCCAAGGACAAAGTTAAATGATCCCTGATAAAAAAAAACAAAACAATAAAGTCCGTGGATCATATCAGGAATACACAAACAAAGAGGCTGTAGCAATATCTGGGATTGAATTAGCCAAAAAGAAACCGGATATTTCCGGTTTCATGCAGTCATATTCGGACAAACTGGTGTGGAATTCGTATGCAATGGACCGAGAAAATCACAGGAAAATGGTTTTGGAGAAAAGCAAAGTCTTTTCGTTAGGCAAGTGCATAAAATGTCATCTAGACAAACAGAAATATCATGTTTGTTTGCCGCAGTTCCTCTAGCTTTCTCCCTAGAAAATACGAATGTGTAGAGCTGGTGTCTCCATGTGGAACCAATTAGTGTTTCCAAGCATAAAATTTAATGTTCCCTGAAAAAAAAAACATTCAAAAAAATAAAGTCCGTGGATAATATCAGGAATACACAAACACAGAGGCTGTAGCAATATTTCGGTTTGAGTTAGGCAAAACAAAACCGCATATTTCCGGTTTCATCCAGTCATATCCGGACAAAGTGGTGTGGAATTTGTATGCAATGGACCGAGAAAATCACAGGAAAAATGGTTTTGGAGAAAAGCAAAGTCTTTTCGTTAGGCAAGTGCATCAAATGTCATCTATACAAACAGAAATAGCATGTTTGTTTCCCGCCGTTCCTCTAGATTTCTCCCTAGAAAATACGAATGTGTAGAGCTGGTGTCTCCATGTGGAACCAATTAGTGTTTCCAAGCATAAAATTAAATGTTCCCTGAAAAAAAAACATTCAAAAAAATAAAGTCCGTGGATAATATCAGGAATACACAAACACAGATGCTGTAGCAATATTTCGGTTTGAGTTAGCCAAAACAAAACCGCATATTTCCGGTTTCATCCAGTCATATCCGGACAAACTGGTGTGGAATTTGTATGCAATGGACCGAGAAAATCACAGGAAAAATGGTTTTGGAGAAAAGCAAAGTCTTTTCGTTAGGCAAGTTCATAAAATGCCATCTATACAAACAGCAATATCATGTTTGTTTGCCGCAGTTCCTCTAGCTTTCTCCCTAGAAAATACGAATGTGTAGAGCTGGTGTGTCCATGTGGAACCAATTAGTGTTTCCAAGCATAAAATTAAATGTTCCCTGTAAAAAAAACATTCAAAAAAATAAAATCCGTGGATAATATCAGGAATACACAAACACAGTTGCTGTACAAATATTTCGGTTTGAGATAGCCAAAACAAAACCGGATATTTCCGGTTTCATCTAGTCATATCCGGACAAAGTGGTGTGGAATTGGTATGCAATGGACCGAGAAAATCACAGGAAAAATGGTTTTGGAGAAAAGCAAAGTCTTTTCGTTAGGCAAGTGCATAAAATGTCATCTATACAAACAGAAATATCATGTTTGTTTCCCGCCGTTCCTCTAGATTTCTCCCTAGAAAATTCGAATGTGTAGAGCTGGTGTCTCCATGTGGAACCAATTAGTGTTTCCAAGCATAAAATTAAATGTTCCCTGAAAAAAAACATTCAAAAAAATAAAATCTGTGGATAATATCAGGAATACACAAACACAGATGCTGTAGCAATATTTCGGTTTGAGTTAGCCAAAACAAAACCGGATTTTTCCGGTTTCATCTAGTCATATCCGGACAAAGTGGTGTGGAATTGGTATGCAATGAACCGAGAAAATCACAGGAAAAATGGTTTTGGAGAAAAGCAAAGTCTTTTCGTTAGGCAAGTGCATAAAATTTCATCTATACAAACAGAAATATCATGTTTGTTTGCCATAGTTCCTCTAGCTTTCTCCCTAGAACAAACGAATGTGTAGAGCTGGTGTCTCCATGTGGAACCAATTAGTGTTTCCAAGCATAAAATTAAATGTTCCCTGAAAAAAAAAAGCATTCAAAAAATAAAGTCCGTGGATAATATCAGGAATGCACAAAGAGGCTGCAGCAATATCTGGGATTGAATTAGCCAAAACGAAACCGGATATTTCCGGTTTCATCCAGTCATATCCGGACAAAGTGGTGTGGAATTCGTATGCAATGGACCGAGAAAATCACAGTAAAAATGGTTTTGGAGAAAAGCAAAGTCTTTTCGTTAGGCAAGTGCATAAAATGTCATCTATACAAACAGAAATATCATGTTTGTTTGCCGCAGTTCCTCTAGCTTTCTCCCTAGAACAAACAAATGTGTAGAGCTGGTGTCTCCATGTGGAACCAATTAGTGTTTCCAAGCATAAAATGAAATGTTCCCTGAAAAAAAAAAACATTCAAAAAAATACAGTCCGTGGATAATATCAGGAATACACAAACACAGAGGATGTAGCAATATTTCGGTTTGAGTTAGCCAAAACAAAACCGCATATTTCCGGTTTCATCCAGTCATATCCGGACAAAGCAGTGTGGAATTGGTATGCAGTGGACCGAGAAAATCACAGGAAAAATGGTTTTGGAGAAAAGCAAAGTCTTTTCGTTAGGCAAGTGCATAAAATGTCATCTATACAAACAGAAATAGCATGTTTGTTTGCCGCAGTTCCTCTAGATTTCTCCCTAGAAAATACGAATGTGTAGAGCTGGTGTCTCTGTGTGCACTAATTAGAGTTTCCAAGGACAAAGTTAAATGATCCCTGATAAAAAAAAAAACAAAACAATAAAGTCCGTGGATAATATCAGGAATACACAAACACAGATGCTGTAGCAATATTTCGCTTTGAGTTAGCCAAAACAAAACCGGATATTTCCGGTTTCATCCAGTCATATCCGGACAAAGTGGTGTGGAATTGGTATGCAATGGACCGAGAAAATCACAGTAAAAATGGTTTTGGAGAAAAGCAAAGTCTTTTCGTTAGGCAAGTGCATAAAATGTCATCTATACAAACAGAAATGTCATGTTTGTTTGCCGCAGTTCCTCTAGATTTCTCCCTAGAACAAACAAATGTGTAGAACTGGTGTCTCCATGTGGAACCAATTAGTGTTTCCAAGCATAAAATTAAATGTTCCCAGAAAAAAAAAACATTCAAAAAAATACAGTCCGTGGATAATATAAGGAATACACAAACACAGAGGCTGTAGCAATATTTCGGTTTGAGTTAGCCAAAACAAAACCGGATATTTCCTGTTTCATCCAGTCATATCCGGACAAAGCAGTGTGGAATTGGTATGCAGTGGACCGAGAAAATCACAGGAAAAATGGTTTTGGAGAAAAGCAAAGTCTTTTCGTTAGGCAAGTGCATAAAATGTCATCTAGACAAACAGAAATATCATGTTTGTTTGCCGCAGTTCCTCTAGCTTTCTCCCTAGAAAATACGAATGTGTAGAGCTGGTGTCTCCATGTGGAACCAATTAGTGTTTCTAAGCACAAAATTAAATGTTCCCTGAAAAAAAAAACATTCAAAAAAATAAAGTCCGTGGATAATATCAGGAATACACAAACACAGAGGCTGTAGCAATATTTCGGTTTGAGTTAGCCAAAACAAAACCGGATATTTCCGGTTTCATCCAGTCATATCCGGACAAAGTGCTGTGGAATTGGTATGCAATGGACCGAGAAAATCACAGGAAAAATGGTTTTGGAGAAAAGCAAAGTCTTTTCGTTAGGCAAGTGCATAAAATGTCATCTATACAAACAGAAATAGCATGTTTGTTTGCCGCAGTTCCTCTAGCTTTCTCCCTAGAAAATACGAATGTGTAGAGCTCGTGTCTCCATGTGGAACCAATTAGTGTTTCCAAGCATAAAATTTAATGTTCCCTGAAAAAAAAAAACATTCAACAAAATAAAGTCCGTGGATAATATCAGGAATACACAAACAAAGAGGCTGTAGCAATATCTGGGATTGAATTAGCCAAAACGAAACCGGATATTTCCGGTTTCATCCAGTCATATTGAGACCAACTGGTGTGGAATTGGTATGCAATGGACCGAGAAAATCACAGGAAAAATGGTTTTGGAGAAAAGCAAAGTCTTTTTGTTAGGCAAGTGCATAAAATGTCATCTAGACAAACAAATAGCATGTTTGTTTGCTGCAGTTCCTCTCGATTTCTCCCTAAAACATAAAATGTGTAGAAATGGTGTCTCCATGTGGAACCAATTAGTGTGTCCAAGCATAAAATTAAATGTTCCCTGAAAAAAAAAAGCATTCAAAAAAATAAAGTCCGTGGATAATATCAGGAATACACAAACAAAGAGGCTGTAGCAATATCTTGGATTGAATTAGGCAAAACGAATCCGGATATTTCCGGTTTAATCCAGTCATATCCGGACAAAGTGATGTGGAATTGGTATGCAATGGACCGAAAAAATCACAGTAAAAATGGTTTCGGAGAAAAGCAAAGTATTTTCGTTAGGCAAGTGCATAAAATGTCATCTATACAAACAGAAATATCATGTTTGTTTGCCGAAGATCCTCTCCTTTCTCCATAGAACAAACGAATGTGTAGAGCTGGTGTCTCCATGTGGAACCAATTAGTGTTTCCAAGCATAAAATGAAATGTTCCCTGAAAAAAAAAACATTCAAAAAATAAAGTCAGCGGATAATATCAGGAATACACAAACACAGATGCTGTAGCAATATTTCGGTATGAGTTAGCCAAAACAAAACCGGAAATTTCCGGTTTCATCCAGTCATATCCGGACAAAGTGGTGTGGAATTGGTATGCAATGGACAGAGAAAATCACAGGAAAAATGGTTTTGGAGAAAAGCAAAGTCTTTTCGTTAGGCAAGTGCATAAAATGTCATCTATACAAACAGAAATATCATGTTTGTTTGCCGCAGTTCCTCTAGCTTTCTCCCTAGAAAATACGAATTTCTAGAGCTGGTGTCTCCATGTGGAACCAATTAGTGTTTCCAAGCATAAAATTAAATGTTCCCTGAAAAAAAAAACATTCAAAAAAATAAAATCCGTGGATAATATCAGGAATACACAAACACAGATTCTCTAGCAATATTTCGGTTTGAGTTAGCCAAAACAAAACCGCATATTTCCGGTTTCATCCAGTCATATCCGGACAAAGTGGTGTGGAATTGGTATGCAATGGACCGAGAAAATCACAGGAAAAATGGTTTTGGAGAAAAGCAAAGTCTTTTCGTTAGGCAAGTGCATAAAATGTCATCTAGACAAACAGAAATATCATGTTTGTTTGCCGCATTTCCTCTAGCATTCTCCCTAGAAAATACGAATGTGTAGAGCTGGTGTCTCCGTGTGCACCAATTAGAGTTTCCAAGGACAAAGTTAAATGATCCCTGATAAAAAAAACCAAAACTATACAGTCCGTGGATAATATCAGGAATAAACAAACACAGATGCTGTAGCAATATTTCGGTTTGAGTTAGCCAAAACAAAACCGGACATTTCCGGTTTCATCCAGTCATATCCGGACAAAGCAGTGTGGAATTGGTATGCAGTGGACCGAGAAAATCACAGGAAAAATGGTTTTGGAGAAAAGCAAAGTCTTTTCATTAGGCAAGTGCATCAAATGTCATCTATACAAACAGAAATATCATGTTTGTTTTCTTCCCGCAGTTCCTCTAGCATTCTCCCTAGAACAAACAAATGTGTAGAGCTGGTGTCTCCATGTGGAACCAATTAGTGTTTCCAAGCATAAAATTAAATGTTCCCAGAAAAAAAACATTCAAAAAAATACAGTCGTGGATAATATCAGGAATACAAAAACACAGAGGCTATAGCAATATTTCGGTTTGAGTTAGCCAAAACAAAACCGCAGATTTCCGGTTTCATCCAGTGATATCCGGACAAAGTGGTGTGGAATTTGTATGCAATGGACCGAGAAAATCACAGGAAAAATGGTTTTGGAGAAAAGCAAAGTCTTTTCTTTAGGCAAGTGCATAAAATGTCATCTATACAAACAGAAATAGCATGTTTGTTTGCCGCAGTTCCTCTAGATTTCTCCCTAGAAAATACGAATGTGTAGAGCTGGTGTCTCTGTGTGCACTAATTAGAGTTTCCAAGGACAAAGTTAAATGATCCCTGATAAAAAAAAACAAAACAATAAAGTCCGTGGATAATATCAGGAATACACAAACACAGATGCTGTAGCAATATTTCGCTTTGAGTTAGCCAAAACAAAACCGGATATTTCCGGTTTCATCCAGTCATATCCGGACAAAGTGGTGTGGAATTGGTATGCAATGGACCGAGAAAATCACAGGAAAAATGGTTTTGGAGAAAAGCAAAGTCTTTTCGTTAGGCAAGTGCATAAAATGTCATCTAGACAAACAGAAATGTCATGTTTGTTTGCCGCAGTTCCTCTAGATTTCTCCCTAGAACAAACAAATGTGTAGAACTGGTGTCTCCATGTGGAACCAATTAGTGTTTCCAAGCATAAAATTAAATGTTCCCAGAAAAAAAAAACATTCAATAAAATACAGTCCGTGGATAATATAAGGAATACACAAACACAGAGGCTGTAGCAATATTTCGGTTTGAGTTAGCCAAAACAAAACCGGATATTTCCTGTTTCATCCAGTCATATCCGGACAAAGCAGTGTGGAATTGGTATGCAGTGGACCGAGAAAATCACAGGAAAAATGGTTTTGGAGAAAAGCAAAGTCTTTTCGTTAGGCAAGTGCATAAAATGTCATCTATACAAACAGAAATAGCATGTTTGTTTGCCGCAGTTCCTCTAGCTTTCTCCCTAGAAAATACGAATGTGTAGAGCTGGTGTCTCCATGTGGAACCAATTAGTGTTTCTAAGCACAAAATTAAATGTTCCCTGAAAAAAAAAAACATTCAAAAAAATAAAGTCCGTGGATAATATCAGGAATACACAAACACAGAGGCTGTAGCAATATTTCGGTTTGAGTTAGCCAAAACAAAACCGGATATTTCCGGTTTCATCCAGTCATATCCGGACAAAGTGGTGTGGAATTGGTATGCAATGGACCGAGAAAATCACAGGAAAAATGGTTTTGGAGAAAAGCAAAGTCTTTTCGTTAGGCAAGTGCATAAAATGTCATCTATACAAACAGAAATAGCATGTTTGTTTGCCGCAGTTCCTCTAGCTTTCTCCCTAGAAAATACGAATGTGTAGAGCTGGTGTGTCCATGTGGAACCAATTAGTGTTTCCAAGCATAAAATTTAATGTTCCCTGAAAAAAAAAAACATTCAACAAAATAAAGTCCGTGGATAATATCAGGAATACACAAACAAAGAGGCTGTAGCAATATCTGGGATTGAATTAGCCAAAACGAAACCGGATATTTCCGGTTTCATCCAGACATATTCAGACCAACTGGTGTGGAATTCGTATGCAATGGACCGAGAAAATCACAGGAAAAATGGTATTGGAGAAAAGCAAAGTCTTTTCGTTAGGCAAGTGCATAAAATGTCATCTATACAAACAGAAATAGCATGTTTGTTTGCCGCAGTTCCTCTAGCTTTCTCCCTAGAAAATACGAATGTGTAGAGCTGGTGTCTCCATGTGGAACCAATTAGTGTTTCCAAGCATAAAATTAAATGTTCCCTGAAAAAAAAACCTTCAAAAAAATAAAGTCCGTGGATAATATCAGGAATACACAAACAAAGAGGCTGTAGCAATATCTTGGATTGAATTAGGCAAAACGAATCCGGATATTTCCGGTTTAATCCAGTCATATCCGGACAAAGTGGTGTGGAATTCGTATGCAATGGACCGAGAAAATCACAGTAAAAATGGTTTCGCAGAAAAGCAAAGTATTTTCGTTAGGCAAGTGCATAAAATGTCATCTAGACATACAGAAATAGCATGTTTGTTTGCTGCAGTTCCTCTAGATTTCTCCCTAAAACATAAAATGTGTAGAAATGGTGTCTCCATGTGGAACCAATTAGTGTTTCCAAGCATAAAATTAAATGTTCCCAGAAAAAAACCATTCAAAAAAATAAAGTCCGTGGATAATATCAGGAATACACAAACACAGAGGCTATAGCAATATTTCGGTTTGAGTTAGCCAAAACAAAACCGCATATTTCCGGTTTCATCCAGTCATATCCGGACAAAGTGGTGTGGAATTTGTATGCAATGGACCGAGAGAATCACAGGAAAAATGGTTTTGGAGAAAAGCAAAGTCTTTTCGTTAGGCAAGTGCATAAAATGTCATCTAGACAAACAGAAATATCATGTGTGTTTGCCGCAGTTCCTCTAGCTTTCTCCCTAGAAAATACGAATGTGTAGAGCTGGTGTCTCCGTGTGCACCAATTAGAGTATCCAAGGACAAAGTTAAATGATCCCTGATAAAAAAAAACAAAACAATAAAGTCCGTGGATAATATCAGGAATACACAAACACAGAGGCTGTACAAATATTTCGGTTTGAGTTAGCCAAAACAAAACCGGATATTTCCGGTTTCATCCAGTCATATCCGGACAAAGTGGTGTGGAATTGGTATGCAATGGACCGAGAAAATCACAGGAAAAATGGTTTTGGAGAAAAGCAAAGTCTTTTCGTTAGGCAAGTGCATATAATGTCATCTAGACAAACAGAAATAGCATGTTTGTTTGCCGCAGTTCCTCTAGATTTCTCCCTAGAACAAACAAATGTGTAGAGCTCGTGTCTCCATGTGGAACCAATTAGTGTTTCCAAGCATAAAATTTAATGTTCCCTAAAAAAAAACATTCAAAAAAATAAAGTCCGTGGATAATATCAGGAATACACAAACACAGAGGCTGTAGCAATATCTGGGATTGAATTAGCAAAAACGAAACCGGATATTTCCGGTTTCATCCAGTCATATTCAGACCAACTGGTGTGGAATTCGTATGCAATGGACCGAGAAAATCACAGGAAAAATGGTTTTGGAGAAAAGCAAAGTCTTTTCGTTAGGCAAGTGCATAAAATGTCATCTATACAAACAGAAATAGCATGTTTGTTTGCTGCAGTTCCTCTAGATTTCTCCCTAAAACATAAAAATGTGTAGAGCTGGTGTCTCCATGTGGAACCAATTAGTGTTTCCAAGCATAAAATTAAATGTTCCCTGAAAAAAAAAAAACCTTCAAAAAAATAAAGTCCGTGGATAATATCAGGAATACACAAACACAGAGGCTGTAGCAATATCTTGGATTGAATTAGCCAAAACGAAACCGGATATTTCCGGTTTAATCCAGTCATATTCGGACCAACTGGTGTGGAATTCGTATGCAATGGACCGAGAAAATCACAGGAAAAATGGTTTTGGAGAAAAGCAAAGTCTTTTCGTTAGGCAAGTGCATAAATTGTCATCTATACAAACAGAAATATCATGTTTGTTTGCCGCAGTTCCTCTAGCTTTCTCCCTAGAACAAACAAATGTGTAGAGCTGGTGTCTCCATGTGGAACCAATTAGTGTTTCCAAGCATAAAATTAAATATTCCCAGAAAAAAAAAACATTCAAAAAAATAAAGTCCGTGGATAATATCAGGAATACACAAACACAGAGGCTGTAGCAATATTTCGGTTTGAGTTAGCCAAAACAAAACCGCAGATTTCCGGTTTCATCCAGTCATATCCGGACAAAGTGGTGTGGAATTTGTATGCAATGGACCGAGAGAATCACAGGAAAAATGGTTTTGGAGAAAAGCAAAGTCTTTTCGTTAGGCAAGTGCATAAAATGTCATCTAGACAAACAGAAATATCATGTGTGTTTGCCGCAGTTCCTCTAGCTTTCTCCCTAGAAAATACGAATGTGTAGAGCTGGTGTCTCCGTGTGCACCAATTAGAGTATCCAAGGACAAAGTTAAATGATCCCTGATAAAAAAAAACAAAACAATAAAGTCCGTGGATAATATCAGGAATACACAAACACAGAGGCTGTACAAATATTTCGGTTTGAGTTAGCCAAAACAAAACCGGATATTTCCGGTTTCATCCAGTCATATCCGGACAAAGTGGTGTGGAATTGGTATGCAATGGACCGAGAAAATCACAGGAAAAATGGTTTTGGAGAAAAGCAAAGTCTTTTCGTTAGGCAAGTGCATATAATGTCATCTAGACAAACAGAAATAGCATGTTTGTTTGCCGCAGTTCCTCTAGATTTCTCCCTAGAACAAACAAATGTGTAGAGCTCGTGTCTCCATGTGGAACCAATTAGTGTTTCCAAGCATAAAATTTAATGTTCCCTAAAAAAAAACATTCAAAAAAATAAAGTCCGTGGATAATATCAGGAATACACAAACACAGAGGCTGTAGCAATATCTGGGATTGAATTAGCAAAAACGAAACCGGATATTTCCGGTTTCATCCAGTCATATTCAGACCAACTGGTGTGGAATTCGTATGCAATGGACCGAGAAAATCACAGGAAAAATGGTTTTGGAGAAAAGCAAAGTCTTTTCGTTAGGCAAGTGCATAAAATGTCATCTATACAAACAGAAATAGCATGTTTGTTTGCTGCAGTTCCTCTAGATTTCTCCCTAAAACATAAAAATGTGTAGAGCTGGTGTCTCCATGTGGAACCAATTAGTGTTTCCAAGCATAAAATTAAATGTTCCCTGAAAAAAAAAAAACCTTCAAAAAAATAAAGTCCGTGGATAATATCAGGAATACACAAACACAGAGGCTGTAGCAATATCTTGGATTGAATTAGCCAAAACGAAACCGGATATTTCCGGTTTAATCCAGTCATATTCGGACCAACTGGTGTGGAATTCGTATGCAATGGACCGAGAAAATCACAGGAAAAATGGTTTTGGAGAAAAGCAAAGTCTTTTCGTTAGGCAAGTGCATAAATTGTCATCTATACAAACAGAAATATCATGTTTGTTTGCCGCAGTTCCTCTAGCTTTCTCCCTAGAACAAACAAATGTGTAGAGCTGGTGTCTCCATGTGGAACCAATTAGTGTTTCCAAGCATAAAATTAAATATTCCCAGAAAAAAAAAACATTCAAAAAAATAAAGTCCGTGGATAATATCAGGAATACACAAACACAGAGGCTGTAGCAATATTTCGGTTTGAGTTAGCCAAAACAAAACCGCAGATTTCCGGTTTCATCCAGTCATATCCGGACAAAGTGGTGTGGAATTGGTATGCAATGGACCGAGAAAATCACAGGAAAAATGGTTTTGGAGAAAAGCAAACTCTTTTCGTTAGGCAAGTGCATAAATTGTCATTTAGACAAACAGAAATATCATGATTGTTTGCCGCAGTTCCTCTAGATTTCTCCCTAGAAAATAGGAATGTGTAGAGCTGGTGTGTCCATGTGGGACCAATTAGTGTTTCCAAGCATAAAATTAAATGTTCCCTGAAAAAAAAAATTCAAAAAAATAAAATCCGTGGATAATATCAGGAATACACAAACACAGATGCTGTAGCAATATGTCGGTTTGAGTTAGCCAAAACAAACCCGGATATTTCCGGTTTCATCCAGTCATATCCGGACAAAGTGGTGTGGAATTCGTATGCAATGGACCGAGAAAATCACAAGAAAAATGGTTTTGGAGAAAAGCAAAGTCTTTTCGTTAGGCAAGTGCATAAAATGTCATCTATACAAACAGAAATATCATGTTTGTTTGCCGCAGTTCCTCTAGCTTTCTTTAGAACATAAAAATGTGTAGAGCTGGTGTCTCCATGTGGAACCAATTAGTGTTTCCAAGCATAAAATTAAATGTTCCCTGAAAAAAAAAAACATTCAAAAAAATAAAGTCCGTGGATAATATCACGAATACACAAACAAAGAGGCTGTAGCAATATCTGGGATTGAATTAGCCAAAATGAAACCGGATATTTCCGGTTTCATCCAGTCATATCCGGACATAGTGGTGTGGAATTCGTATGCAATGGACCGAGAAAATCACAGTAAAAATGGTTTTGGAGAAAAGCAAAGTCTTTTCGTTAGGCAAGTGCATAAAATGTCATTTAGACAAACAGAAATATCATGTTTGTTTGCCGCAGTTCCTCTAGCTTTCTCCCTAGAACAAACAAATGTGTAGAGCTGGTGTCTCCATGTGGAACCAATTATTGTTTCCAAGCATAAAATTAAATGTTCTCAGAAAAAAAAAAAAACATTCAAAAAAATAAAGTCCGTGGATAATATCAGGAATACACAAACACAGAGGCTGTAGCAATATTTCGGTTTGAATTAGCCAAAACAAAACCAGATAGTTCCGGTTTCATCCAGTCATATCCGGACAAAGTGGTGTGGAATTTGTATGCAGTGGACCGAGAAAATCACAGGAAAAATGGTTTTGGAGAAAAGCAAAGTCTTTTCATTAGGCAAGTGCATAAAATGTCATCTAGACAAACAGAAATATCATGTTTGTTTGCCGCAGTTCCTCTAGCTTTCTCCCTAGAACAAACAAATGTGTAGAGCTGGTGTCTCCATGTGGAACCAATTAGTGTTTCCAAGCATAAAATTAAATGTTCCCTGAAAAAAAAAAACATTCAAAAAAATAAAATCCGTGGATAATATCAGGAATACACCAACACAGATGCTGTACAAATATTTCGGTTTTAGTTAGCCAAAACAAAACCAGATATTTCCGGTTTCATCCAGTCATATCCGGACAAAGTGGTGTGGAATTCGTATGCAATGGACCGAGAAAATCACAGGAAATATGGTTTTGGAGAAAAGCAAAGTCTTTTCGTTAGGCAAGTGCATAAAATGTCATCTATACAAACAGAAATATCATGTTTGTTTGCCGCAGTTCCTCTAGCTTTCTCCCTACAACAAACAAATGTGTAGAGCTGGTGTCTCCATGTGGAACCAATTAGTGTTTCCAAGCATAAAATTAAATGTTCCTTGAAAAAAAAACCTTCAAAAAAATAAAGTCCGTGGATAATATCAGGAATACACAAACAAAGAGGCTGTAGCAATATCTGGGATTGAATTAGCCAAAATGAAACCGGATATTTCCGGTTTCATCCAGTCATATCCGGACAAAGTGGTGTGGAATTCGTATGCAATGGACCGAGAAAATCACAGGAAAAATTGTTTTGGAGAAAAGCACAGTCTTTTCGTTAGGCAAGTGCATAAAATGTCATCTAGACAAACAGAAATATCATGTTTGTTTGCCGCAGTTCCACTATCTTTCTCCCTAGAACAAACAAATGTGTAGAGCTGGTGTCTCCATGTGGAACCAATTAGTGTTTCCAAGCATAAAATTAAAAGTTCCCTGAAAAAAAAACATTCAAAAAAATAAAATCCGTGGATAATATCAGGAATACACAAACACAGATGCTGTACAAATATTTCGGTTTGAGTTAGCCAAAACAAAACCAGATATTTCCGGTTTCATCCAGTCATATCCGGACAAAGTGCTGTGTAATTGGTATGCAATGTACCGAGAAAATCACAGGAAAAATTGTTTTGGAGAAAAGCAAAGTCTTTTCGTTAGGCAAGTGCATCAAATGTCATCTATACAAACAGAAATATCATGTTTGTTTGCCGCAGTTCCTCTAGCTTTCTCCCTAGAAAATACGAATGTGTAGAGCTGGTGTCTCCGTGTGCACCAATTAGAGTTTCCAAGGACAAAGTTAAATGATCCCTGATAAAATAAAAAACAAAACAATAAAGTCCGTGGATAATATCACGAATACACAAACACAGATGCTGTAGCAATATTTCGGTTTGAGTTAGCCAAAACAAAACCGGATATTTCCGGTTTCATCCAGTCATATCCGGACAAAGTGGTGTGGAATTGGTATGCAATGGACCGAGAAAATCACAGGAAAAATGGCTTTGGAGAAAAGCAAAGTCTTTTCGTTAGGCAAGTGCATAAAATGTCATCTATACAAACAGAAATATCATGTTTGTTTGCCAAAGTTCCTCTAGCTTTCTCCCTAGAAAATACGAATGTGTAGAGCTGGTGTCTCCATGTGGAACCAATTAGTGTTTCCAAGCATAAAATTTAATGTTCCCTGAAAAAAAAAACATTCAAAAAAATAAAGTCCGTGGATAATAACACGAATACACAAACAAAGAGGCTGTAGCAATATCTGGGATTGAAATAGCCAAAACGAAACCGGATATTTCCGGTTTCATCCAGTCATATTCGGACCAACTGGTGTGGAATTCGTATGCAATGGACCGAGAAAATCACAGGAAAAATGGTTTTGGAAAAAGCAAAGTCTTTTCGTTAGGCAAGTGCATAAAATGTCATCTATACAAACAGAAATATCATGTTTGTTTGCCGCAGTTCCTCTAGCTTTCTCCATAGAACAAACGAAGGTGTAGAGATCGTGTCTACATGTGGAACCAATTAGTGTTTCCAAGCATAAAATGAAATGTTCCCTGAAAAAAAAAACATTCAAAAAAATAAAGTCCGTGGATCATATCAGGAATACACAAACAAAGAGGCTGTCGCAATATTTCGGTTTGAGTTAGCCAAAACAAAACGGCAGATTTCCGGTTTCATCCAGTCATATCCGGACAAAGTGGTGTGGAATTCATATGCAATGGACCGAGTAAATCACAGTAAAAATGGTTTTGGAGAAAAGCAAAGTCTTTTCGTTAGGCAAGTGCATAAATTGTCATCTAGACAAACAGAAATATCATGATTGTTTGCCGCAGTTCCTCTAGATTTCTCCCTAGAAAATAGGAATGTGTAGAGCTGGTGTGTCCATGTGGGACCAATTAGTGTTTCCAAGCATAAAATTAAATGTTCCCTGAAAAAAAAACATTCAAAAAAATAAAATCCGTGGTTAATATCAGGAATACACAAACACAGATGCTGTACAAATATTTCGGTTTGAGTTAGCCAAAACAAAACCGGATATTTCCGGTTTCATCCAGTCATATCCGGAGAAAGTGGTGTGGAATTGGTATGCAATGGACCGAGAAAATCACAGAAAAAATGGTTTTGGAGAAAAGCAAAGTCTTTTCGTTAGGCAAGTGCATAAAATGTCATCTAGACAAACAGATATATCATATTTGTTTGCCGCATTTCCTCTAGCTTTCTCCCTAGAACAAACAAATGTGTAGAGCTGGTGTCTCCATGTGGAACCAATTAGTGTTTCCAAGCATAAAATTAAATGTTCCCTGAAAAAAAAACATTCAAAAAAATAAAGTCCGTGGATAATATCACGAATACACAAACAAAGAGGCTGTAGCAATATCTGGGATTGAATTAGTCAAAATGAAACCGGATATTTCTGGTTTCATCCAGTCATATCCGGACAAAGTGTTGTGGAATTCGTATGCAATGGACCGAGAAAATCACAGGAAAAATGGTTTTGGAGAAAAGCAAAGTCTTTTCGATAGGCAAGTGCATAAAATGTCATCTAGACAAACAGAAATATCATGTTTGTTTGCCGCAGTTCCTCTAGCTTTCTCCCTAGAACAAACAAATGTGTAGAGCTGGTGTCTCCATGTGGAACCAATTAGTGTTTCCAAGCATAAAATTAAATGTTCCCAGAAATTAAAACATTCAGAAAAATACAGTCCATGGATAATATCAGGAATACACAAACACAGAGGCTATAGCAATATTTCGGTTTGAGTTAGCCAAAACAAAACCGCATATTTCCGGTTTCATCCAGTCATATCCGGACAAAGTGGTGTGGAATTTGTATGCAATGGACCGAGAAAATCACAGGAAAAATGGTTTTGGAGAAAAGCAAAGTCTTTTCGTTAGGCAAGTGCATAAAATGTCATCTAGACAAACAGAAATATCATGTTTGTTTGCCGCAGTTCCTCTAGCTTTCTCCCTAGAAAATACGAATGTGTAGAGCTGGTGTCTCCGTGTGCACCAATTAGAGTTTCCAAGGACAAAGTTAAATGATCCCTGATAAAATAAAAAACAAAACAATAAAGTCCGTGGATAATATCACGAATACACAAACACAGATGCTGTAGCAATATTTCGGTTTGAGTTAGCCAAAACAAAACCGGATATTTCCGGTTTCATCCAGTCATATCCGGACAAAGTGGTGTGGAATTGGTATGCAATGGACCGAGAAAATCACAGGAAAAATGGTTTTGGAGAAAAGCAAAGTCTTTTCGTTAGGCAAGTGCATAAAATGTCATCTATACAAACAGAAATATCATGTTTGTTTGCCAAAGTTCCTCTAGCTTTCTCCCTAGAAAATACGAATGTGTAGAGCTGGTGTCTCCATGTGGTTCCAATTAGTGTTTCCAAGCATAAAATTTAATGTTCCCTGAAAAAAAAAACATTCAAAAAAATAAAGTCCGTGGATAATAACACGAATACACAAACAAAGAGGCTGTAGCAATATCTGGGATTGAAATAGCCAAAACGAAACCGGATATTTCCGGTTTCATCCAGTCATATTCGGACCAACTGGTGTGGAATTCGTATGCAATGGACCGAGAAAATCACAGGAAAAATGATTTTGGAAAAAGCAAAGTCTTTTCGTTAGGCAAGTGCATAAAATGTCATCTATACAAACAGAAATATCATGTTTGTTTGCCGCAGTTCCTCTAGCTTTCTCCATAGAACAAACGAAGGTGTAGAGATCGTGTCTACATGTGGAACCAATTAGTGTTTCCAAGCATAAAATGAAATGTTCCCTGAAAAAAAAAAAACATTCAAAAAAATAAAGTCCGTGGATCATATCAGGAATACACAAACAAAGAGGCTGTCGCAATATTTCGGTTTGAGTTAGCCAAAACAAAACGGCAGATTTCCGGTTTCATCCAGTCATATCCGGACAAAGTGGTGTGGAATTCATATGCAATGGACCGAGTAAATCACAGTAAAAATGGTTTTGGAGAAAAGCAAAGTCTTTTCGTTAGGCAAGTGCATAAATTGTCATCTAGACAAACAGAAATATCATGATTGTTTGCCGCAGTTCCTCTAGATTTCTCCCTAGAAAATAGGAATGTGTAGAGCTGGTGTGTCCATGTGGGACCAATTAGTGTTTCCAAGCATAAAATTAAATGTTCCCTGAAAAAAAAACATTCAAAAAAATAAAATCCGTGGATAATATCAGGAATACACAAACACAGATGCTGTACAAATATTTCGGTTTGAGTTAGCCAAAACAAAACCGGATATTTCCGGTTTCATCCAGTCATATCCGGAGAAAGTGGTGTGGAATTGGTATGCAATGGACCGAGAAAATCACAGAAAAAATGGTTTTGGAGAAAAGCAAAGTCTTTTCGTTAGGCAAGTGCATAAAATGTCATCTAGACAAACAGATATATCATATTTGTTTGCCGCATTTCCTCTAGCTTTCTCCCTAGAACAAACAAATGTGTAGAGCTGGTGTCTCCATGTGGAACCAATTAGTGTTTCCAAGCATAAAATTAAATGTTCCCTGAAAAAAAAACATTCAAAAAAATAAAGTCCGTGGATAATATCACGAATACACAAACAAAGAGGCTGTAGCAATATCTGGGATTGAATTAGCCAAAATGAAACCGGATATTTCTGGTTTCATCCAGTCATATCCGGACAAAGTGTTGTGGAATTCGTATGCAATGGACCGAGAAAATCACAGGAAAAATGGTTTTGGAGAAAAGCAAAGTCTTTTCGATAGGCAAGTGCATAAAATGTCATCTAGACAAACAGAAATATCATGTTTGTTTGCCGCAGTTCCTCTAGCTTTCTCCCTAGAACAAACAAATGTGTAGAGCTGGTGTCTCCATGTGGAACCAATTAGTGTTTCCAAGCATAAAATTAAATGTTCCCAGAAATTAAAACATTCAGAAAAATACAGTCCATGGATAATATCAGGAATACACAAACACAGAGGCTATAGCAATATTTCGGTTTGAGTTAGCCAAAACAAAACCGCATATTTCCGGTTTCATCCAGTCATATCCGGACAAAGTGGTGTGGAATTTGTATGCAATGGACCGAGAAAATCACAGGAAAAATGGTTTTGGAGAAAAGCAAAGTCTTTTCGTTAGGCAAGTGCATAAAATGTCATCTAGACAAACAGAAATATCATGTTTGTTTGCCGCAGTTCCTCTAGCTTTCTCCCTAGAAAATACGAATGTGTAGAGCTGGTGTCTCCGTGTGCACCAATTAGAGTTTCCAAGGACAAAGTTAAATGATCCCTGATAAAATAAAAAACAAAACAATAAAGTCCGTGGATAATATCACGAATACACAAACACAGATGCTGTAGCAATATTTCGGTTTGAGTTAGCCAAAACAAAACCGGATATTTCCGGTTTCATACAGTCATATCCGGACAAAGTGGTGTGGAATTGGTATGCAATGGACCGAGAAAATCACAGTAAAAATGGCTTTGGAGAAAAGCAAAGTCTTTTCGTTAGGCAAGTGCATAAAATGTCATCTATACAAACAGAAATATCATGTTTGTTTGCCACAGTTCCTCTAGCTTTTTCCCTAGAAAATACGAATGTGTAGAGCTGGTGTCTCCATGTGGAACCAATTAGTGTTTCCAAGCATAAAATTTAATGTTCCCTGAAAAAAAAAACATTCAAAAAAATAAAGTCCGTGGATAATAACACGAATACACAAACAAAGAGGCTGTAGCAATATCTGGGATTGAAATAGCCAAAACGAAACCGGATATTTCCGGTTTCATCCAGTCATATTCGGACCAACTGGTGTGGAATTCGTATGCAATGGACCGAGAAAATCACAGGAAAAATGGTTTTGGAAAAAGCAAAGTCTTTTCGTTAGGCAAGTGCATAAAATGTCATCTATACAAACAGAAATATCATGTTTGTTTGCCGCAGTTCCTCTAGCTTTCTCCCTAGAAAATAAGAATGTGTAGAGATCGTGTCTTCATGTGGAACCAATTAGTGTTTCCAAGCATAAAATGAAATGTTCCCTGAAAAAAAAACATTCAAAAAAATAAAGTCCGTGGATCATATCAGGAATACACAAACAAAGAGGCTGTAGCAATATTTCGGTTTGAGTTAGCCAAAACAAAACCGCAGATTTCCGGTTTCATCCAGTCATATCCGGACAAAGTGGTGTGGAATTCGTATGCAATGGACCAAGTAAATCACAGTAAAAATGGTTTTGGAGAAAAGCAAAGTCTTTTCGTTAGGCAAGTGCATAAATTGTCATCTAGACAAACAGAAATATCATGATTGTTTGCCGCAGTTCCTCTAGATTTCTCCCTAGAAAATAGGAATGTTTAGAGCTGGTGTGTCCATGTGGGACCAATTAGTGTTTCCAAGCATAAAATTAAATGTTCCCTGAAAAAAAAACATTCAAAAAAATAAAATCCGTGGATAATATCAGGAATACACAAACACAGATGCTGTACAAATATTTCGGTTTGAGTTAGCCAAAACAAAACCGGATATTTCCGGTTTCATCCAGTCATATCCGGAGAAAGTGGTGTGGAATTGGTATGCAATGGACCGAGAAAATCACATTAAAAATGAAATGGTTTTGGAGAAAAGCAAAGTCTTTTCGTTAGGCAAGTGCATAAAATGTCATCTATACAAACAGAAATATCATGTTTGTTTGCAGCAGTTCCTCTAGCTTTCTCCCTAGAACAAACAAATGTGTAGAGCTGGTGTCTCCATGTGGAACCAATTAGTGTTTCCAAGCATAAAATTAAATGTTCCCAGAAATTAAAACATTCAGAAAAATACAGTCCGTGGATAATATCAGGAATACACAAACACAGAGGCTATAGCAATATTTCGGTTTGAGTTAGCCAAAACAAAACCGCATATTTCCGGTTTCATCCAGTCATATCCGGACAAAGTGGTGTGGAATTGGTATGCAATGGACCGAGAAAATCACAGGAAAAATGGTTTTGGAGAAAAGCAAAGTCTTTTCGTTAGGCAAGTGCATCAAATGTCATCTATACAAACAGAAATATCATGTTTGTTTGCCGCAGTTCCTCTAGCTTTCTCCCTAGAACATAAAAATGTGTAGAGCTGGTGTCTCCGTGTGCACCAATTAGAGTTTCCAAGGACAAAGTTAAATGATCCCTGATAAAAAAAAACAAAACCATAAAGTCCGTGGATAATATCAGGAATACACAAACACAGATGCTGTAGCAATATTTTGGTTTGAGTTAGCCAAAACAAAACCGGATATTTCCGGTTTCATCCAGTCATATCCGGACAAAGTGGTGTGGAATTGGTATGCAATGGACCGAGAAAATCACAGTAAAAATGGTTTTGGAGAAAAGCAAAGTCTTTTCGTTAGGCAAGTGCATAAAATGTCATCTATACAAACAGAAATATCATGTTTGTTTGCCGCAGTACCTCTAGCTTTTTCCCTAGAACAAACAAATGTGTAGAGCTGGTGTGTCCATGTGGAACCAATTCGTGTTTCCAAGCATAAAATTTAATGTTCCCTGAAAAAAAAAACATTCAAAAAAATAAAGTCCGTGGATAATATCAGGAATACACAAACAAAGAGGCTTTGCAATATCTGGGATTGAATTAGCCAAAACAAAACCGAATATTTCCGGTTTCATCCAGTCATATCCGGACAAAGTGGTGTGGAATTCGTATGCAATGGACCGAGAAAATCACAGTAAAAATGGTTTTGGAGAAAAGCAAAGTCTTTTCGTTAGGCAAGTGCATAAAATGTCATCTAGACAAACAGAAATATCATGTTTGTTTGCCGCAGTTCCTCTAGCTTTCTCCCTAGAACAAACAAATGTGTAGAGCTGGTGTGTCCATTGGGACCAATTAGCGTTTCCAAGCATAAAATTAAATGTTCCCTGAAAAAAAAAACATTCAAAAAAATACAGTCCGGGAAAATATCAGGAATACACAAACACAGATGCTGTAGCAATATTTCGGTTTGAGTTAGCCAAAACAAAACCGCATATTTCCGGTTTCATCCAGTCATATCCGGACAAAGTGGTGTGGAATTGGTATGCAATGGACCGAGAAAATCACAGGAAAAATGGTTTTGGAGAAAAGCAAAGTCTTTTCGTTAGGCAAGTGCATAAAATGTCATCTATACAAACAGAAATATCATGTTTGTTTGCCGCAGTTCCTCTAGCTTTCTCCCTAGAAAATACGAATGTGTAGAGCTGGTGTCTCCGTGTGCACCAATTAGAGTTTCCAAGGACAAAGTTAAATGATCCCTGATAAAAAAAAAACAAAACAATAAAGTCCGTGGATAATATCAGTAATACACAAACACAGATGCTGTAGCAATATTTCGGTTTGAGTTAGCCAAAACAAAACCGGATATTTCCGGTTTCATCCAGTCATATCCGGACAAAGTGGTGTGAAATTGGTATGCAATGGACCGAGAAAATCACAGGAAAAATGGTTTTGGAGAAAAGCAAAGTCTTTTCGTTAGGCAAGTGCATCAAATGTCATCTATACAAACAGAAATATCATGTTTGTTTGCCGCAGTTCCTCTAGCTTTCTCCCTAAAAAATACGAATGTGTAGAGCTGGTGTCTCCGTGTGCACCAATTACAGTTTCCAAGGACAAAGTTAAATGATCCCAGATAAAATAAAAAACAAAACAATAAAGTCCGTGGATAATATCACGAATACACAAACACAGATGCTGTAGCAATATTTCGGTTTGAGTTAGCCAAAACAAAACCGGATATTTCCGGTTTCATACTGTCATATCCGGACAAAGTGGTGTGGAATTGGTATGCAATGGACCGATAAAATCACAGTAAAAATGGTTTTGGAGAAAAGCAAAGTCTTTTCGTTAGGCAAGTGCATAAAATGTCATCTATACAAACAGAAATATCATGTTTGTTTGCCACCGTTCCTCTAGCTTTCTCCCTAGAAAATACGAATGTGTAGAGCTGGTGTCTCCATGTGGAACCAATTAGTGTTTCCAAGCATAAAATTTAAGGTTCCCTGAAAAAAAAACATTCAAAAAAATAAAGTCCGTGGATAATATCAGGAATACACAAACAAAGAGGCTGTAGCAATATCTGGGATTGAATTAGCCAAAATGAAACCGGATATTTCCGGTTTCATCCAGTCATATCCGGACAAAGTGGTTTGGAATTCGTATGCAATGGACCGAGAAAATCACAGGAAAAATTGTTTTGGAGAAAAGCACAGTCTTTTCGTTAGGCAAGTGCATAAAATGTCATCTATACAAACAGAAATATCATGTTTGTTTGCCACAGTTCCTCTAGCTTTTTCCCTAGAAAATACGAATGTGTAGAGCTGGTGTCTCCATGTGGAACCAATTAGTGTTTCCAAGCATAAAATTTAATGTTCCCTGAAAAAAAAAACATTCAAAAAAATAAAGTCCGTGGATCATAACACGAATACACAAACAAAGAGGCTGTAGCAATATCTGGGATTGAAATAGCCAAAACGAAACCGGATATTTCCGGTTTCATCCAGTCATATTCGGACCAACTGGTGTGGAATTCGTATGCAATGGACCGAGAAAATCACAGGAAAAATGGTTTTGGAAAAAGCAAAGTCTTTTCGTTAGGCAAGTGCATAAAATGTCATCTATACAAACAGAAATATCATGTTTGTTTGCCGCAGTTCCTCTAGCTTTCTCCATAGAACAAACGAATGTGTAGAGATCGTGTCTTCATGTGGAACCAATTAGTGTTTCCAAGCATAAAATGAAATGTTCCCTGAAAAAAAAACATTCAAAAAAATAAAGTCCGTGGATCATATCAGGAATACACAAACAAAGAGGCTGTAGCAATATTTCGGTTTGAGTTAGCCAAAACAAAACCGCAGATTTCCGGTTTCATCCAGTCATATCCGGACAAAGTGGTGTGGAATTGGTATGCAATGGACCAAGTAAATCACAGTAAAAATGGTTTTGGAGAAAAGCAAAGTCTTTTCGTTAGGCAAGTGCATAAATTGTCATCTAGACAAACAGAAATATCATGTTTGTTTGCCGCAGTTCCTCTAGATTTCTCCCTAGAAAATAGGAATGTTTAGAGCTGGTGTCTCCATGTGGGACCAATTAGTGTTTCCAAGCATAAAATTAAATGTTCCCTGAAAAAAAAACATTCAAAAAAATACAGTCCGTGGATAATATCAGGAATACACAAACACAGAGGCTATAGCAATATTTCGGTTTGAGTTAGCCAAAACAAAACCGCATATTTCCGGTTTCATCCAGTCATATCCGGACAAAGTGGTGTGGAATTGGTATGCAATGGACCGAGAAAATCACAGGAAAAATGGTTTTGGAGAAAAGCAAAGTCTTTTCGTTAGGCAAGTGTATCAAATGTCATCTATACAAACAGAAATATCATGTTTGTTTGCCGCAGTTCCTCTAGCTTTCTCCCTAGAACATAAAAATGTGTAGAGCTGGTGTCTCCGTGTGCACCAATTACAGTTTCCAAGGACAAAGTTAAATGATCCCTGATAAAAAAAAACAAAACCATAAAGTCCGTGGATAATATCAGGAATACACAAACACAGATGCTGTAGCAATATTTCGGTTTGAGTTAGCCAAAACAAAACCGGATATTTCCGGTTTCATCCAGTCATATCCGGACAAAGTGGTGTGGAATTGGTATGCAATGGACCGAGAAAATCACAGTAAAAATGGTTTTGGAGAAAAGCAAAGTCTTTTCGTTAGGCAAGTGCATAAAATGTCATCTATACAAACAGAAATATCATGTTTGTTTGCCGCAGTACCTCTAGCTTTTTCCCTAGAACAAACAAATGTGTAGAGCTGGTGTGTCCATGTGGAACCAATTCGTGTTTCCAAGCATAAAATTTAATGTTCCCTGAAAAAAAAACATTCAAAAAAATAAAGTCCGTGGATAATATCAGGAATACACAAACAAAGAGGCTTTGCAATATCTGGGATTGAATTAGCCAAAACAAAACCGAATATTTCCGGTTTCATCCAGTCATATCCGGACAAAGTGGTGTGGAATTCGTATGCAATGGACCGAGAAAATCACAGTAAAAATGGTTTTGGAGAAAAGCACAGTCTTTTCGTTAGGCAAGTGCATAAAATGTCATCTAGACAAACAGAAATATCATGTTTGTTTGCCGCAGTTCCTCTAGCTTTCTCCCTAGAACAAACAAATGTGTAGAGCTGGTGTGTCCATTGGGACCAATTAGCGTTTCCAAGCATAAAATTAAATGTTCCCTGAAAAAAAAAACATTCAAAAAAATACAGTCCGGGAAAATATCAGGAATACACAAACACAGATGCTGTAGCAATATTTCGGTTTGAGTTAGCCAAAACAAAACCGCATATTTCCGGTTTCATCCAGTCATATCCGGACAAAGTGGTGTGGAATTGGTATGCAATGGACCGAGAAAATCACAGGAAAAATGGTTTTGGAGAAAAGCAAAGTCTTTTCGTTAGGCAAGTGCATAAAATGTCATCTATACAAACAGAAATATCATGTTTGTTTGCCGCAGTTCCTCTAGCTTTCTCCCTAGAAAATACGAATGTGTAGAGCTGGTGTCTCCGTGTGCACGAATTAGAGTTTCCAAGGACAAAGTTAAATGATCCCTGATAAAAAAAAAACAAAACAATAAAGTCCGTGGATAATATCAGTAATACACAAACACAGATGCTGTAGCAATATTTCGGTTTGAGTTAGCCAAAACAAAACCGGATATTTCCGGTTTCATCCAGTCATATCCGGACAAAGTGGTGTGAAATTGGTATGCAATGGACCGAGAAAATCACAGGAAAAATGGTTTTGGAGAAAAGCAAAGTCTTTTCGTTAGGCAAGTGCATCAAATGTCATCTATACAAACAGAAATATCATGTTTGTTTGCCGCAGTTCCTCTAGCTTTCTCCCTAAAAAATACGAATGTGTAGAGCTGGTGTCTCCGTGTGCACCAATTACAGTTTCCAAGGACAAAGTTAAATGATCCCAGATAAAATAAAAAACAAAACAATAAAGTCCGTGGATAATATCAGGAATACACAAACACAGATGCTGTAGCAATATTTCGGTTTGAGTTAGCCAAAACAAAACCGGATATTTCCGGTTTCATACTTTCATATCCGGACAAAGTGGTGTGGAATTGGTATGCAATGGACCGATAAAATCACAGTAAAAATGGTTTTGGAGAAAAGCAAAGTCTTTTCGTTAGGCAAGTGCATAAAATGTCATCTATACAAACAGAAATATCATGTTTGTTTGCCACCGTTCCTCTAGCTTTCTCCCTAGAAAATACGAATGTGTAGAGCTGGTGTCTCCATGTGGAACCAATTAGTGTTTCCAAGCATAAAATTTAAGGTTCCCTGAAAAAAAAACATTCAAAAAAATAAAGTCCGTGGATAATATCAGGAATACACAAACAAAGAGGCTGTAGCAATATCTGGGATTGAATTAGCCAAAATGAAACCGGATATTTCCGGTTTCATCCAGTCATATCCGGACAAAGTGGTTTGGAATTCGTATGCAATGGACCGAGAAAATCACAGGAAAAATTGTTTTGGAGAAAAGCACAGTCTTTTCGTTAGGCAAGTGCATAAAATGTCATCTAGACAAACAGAAATATCATGTTTGTTTGCCGCAGTTCCACTAGCTTTCTCCCTAGAACAAACAAATGTGTAGAGCTGGTGTGTCCATGTGGAACCAATTAGTGTTTCCAAGCATAAAATTAAATGTTCCCTGAAAAAAAAACATTCAAAAAAATAAAATCCGTGGATAATATCAGGAATACACAAACACAGATGCTGTACAAATATTTCGGTTTGAGTTAGCCAAAACAAAACCAGATATTTCCGGTTTCATCCAGTCATATCCGGACAAAGTGCTGTGGAATTGGTATGCAATGGACCGAGAAAATCACAGGAAAAATTGTTTTGGAGAAAAGCAAAGTCTTTTCGTTAGGCAAGTGCATCAAATGTCATCTAGACAAACAGAAATATCATGTTTGTTTGCCGCAGTTCCTCTAGCTTTCTCCCTAGAAAATACGAATGTGTAGAGCTGGTGTCTCCGTGTGCACCAATTAGAGTTTCCAAGGACAAAGTTAAATGATCCCTGATAAAATAAAAAACAAAACAATAAAGTCCGTGGATAATATCACGAATACACAAACACAGATGCTGTAGCAATATTTCGGTTTGAGTTAGCCAAAACAAAACCGGATATTTCCGGTTTCATACAGTCATATCCGGACAAAGTGGTGTGGAATTGGTATGCAATGGACCGAGAAAATCACAGTAAAAATGGTTTTGGAGAAAAGCAAAGTCTTTTCGTTAGGCAAGTGCATAAAATGTCATCTAGACAAACAGAAATATCATGTTTGTTTGCCACAGTTCCTCTAGCTTTCTCCCTAGAAAATACGAATGTGTAGAGCTGGTGTCTCCATGTGGAACCAATTAGTGTTTCCAAGCATAAAATTTAATGTTCCCTGAAAAAAAAAACATTCAAAAAAATAAAGTCCGTGGATAATAACACGAATACACAAACAAAGAGGCTGTAGCAATATCTGGGATTGAAATAGCCAAAACGAAACCAGATATTTCCGGTTTCATCCAGTCATATTCGGACCAACTGGTGTGGAATTCGTATGCAATGGACCGAGTAAATCACAGGAAAAATGGTTTTGGAGAAAAGCAAAGTCTTTTCGTTAGGCAAGTGCATAAAATGTCATCTATACAAACAGAAATATCATGTTTGTTTGCCGCAGTTCCTCTAGCTTTCTCCATAGAACAAACGAATGTGTAGAGATCGTGTCTTCATGTGGAACCAATTAGTGTTTCCAAGCATAAAATGAAATGTTCCCTGAAAAAAAAACATTCAAAAAAATAAAGTCCGTGGATCATATCAGGAATACACAAACAAAGAGGCTGTAGCAATATTTCGGTTTGATTTAGCCAAAACAAAACCGCAGATTTCCGGTTTCATCCAGTCATATCCGGACAAAGTGGTGTGGAATTCGTATGCAATGGACCGAGTAAATCACAGTAAAAATGGTTTTGGAGAAAAGCAAAGTCTTTTCGTTAGGCAAGTGCATAAATTGTCATCTAGACAAACAGAAATATCATGATTGTTTGCCGCAGTTCCTCTAGATTTCTCCCTAGAAAATAGGAATGTGTAGAGCTGGTGTGTCCATGTGGGACCAATTAGTGTTTCCAAGCATAAAATTAAATGTTCCCTGAAAAAAAAACATTCAAAAAAATAAAATCCGTGGATAATATCAGGAATACACAAACACAGATGCTGTACAAATATTTCGGTTTGAGTTAGCCAAAACAAAACCGGATATTTCCGGTTTCATCCAGTCATATCCGGACAAAGTGGTGTGGAATTGGTATGCAATGGACCGAGAAAATCACATTAAAAATGGTTTTGGAGAAAAGCAAAGTCTTTTCGTTAGGCAAGTGCATAAAATGTCATCTAGACAAACAGAAATATCATGTTTGTTTGCCGCAGTTCCTCTAGCTTTCTCCCTAGAACAAACAAATGTGTAGAGCTGGTGTCTCCATGTGGAACCAATTAGTGTTTCCAAGCATAAAATTAAATGTTCCCAGAAATTAAAACATTCAGAAAAATACAGTCCGTGGATAATATCAGGAATACACAAACACAGAGGCTATAGCAATATTTCGGTTTGAGTTAGCCAAAACAAAACCGCATATTTCCGGTTTCATCCAGTCATATCCGGACAAAGTGGTGTGGAATTTGTATGCAATGGACCGAGAAAATCACAGGAAAAATGGTTTTGGAGAAAAGCAAAGTCTTTTCGTTAGGCAAGTGCATAAAATGTCATCTAGACAAACAGAAATATCATGTTTGTTTGCCGCAGTTCCTCTAGCTTTCTCCCTAGAACATAAAAATGTGTAGAGCTGGTGTCTCCGTGTGCACCAATTAGAGTTTCCAAGGACAAAGTTAAATGATCCCTGATAAAAAAAAACAAAACAATAAAGTCCGTGGATAATATCAGGAATACACAAACACAGATGCTGTAGCAATATTTCGGTTTGAGTTAGCCAAAACAAAACCGGATATTTCCGGTTTCATCCAGTCATATCCGGACAAAGTGGTGTGGAATTGGTATGCAATGGACCGAGAAAATCACAGTAAAAATGGTTTTGGAGAAAAGCAAAGTCTTTTCGTTAGGCAAGTGCATAAAATGTCATCTATACAAACAGAAATATCATGTTTGTTTGCCGCAGTACCTCTAGCTTTTTCCCTAGAACAAACAAATGTGTAGAGCTGGTGTCTCCATGTGGAACCAATTAGTGTTTCCAAGCATAAAATTTAATGTTCCCTGAAAAAAAAAACATTCAAAAAAATAAAGTCCGTGGATAATATCAGGAATACACAAACAAAGAGGCTTTGCAATATCTGGGATTGAATTAGCCAAAACAAAACCGAATATTTCCGGTTTCATCCAGTCATATCCGGACAAAGTGGTGTGGAATTCGTATGCAATGGACCGAGAAAATCACAGTAAAAATGGTTTTGGAGAAAAGCAAAGTCTTTTCGTTAGGCAAGTGCATAAAATGTCATCTAGACAAACAGAAATATCATGTTTGTTTGCCGCAGTTCCTCTAGCTTTCTCCCTAGAACAAACAAATGTGTAGAGCTGGTGTGTCCATTGGGACCAATTAGCGTTTCCAAGCATAAAATTAAATGTTCCCTGAAAAAAAAAAAACATTCAAAAAAATACAGTCCGGGAAAATATCAGGAATACACAAACACAGATGCTGTAGCAATATTTCGGTTTGAGTTAGCCAAAACAAAACCGCATATTTCCGGTTTCATCCAGTCATATCCGGACAAAGTGGTGTGGAATTGGTATGCAATGGACCGAGAAAATCACAGTAAAAATGGTTTTGGAGAAAAGCAAAGTCTTTTCGTTAGGCAAGTGCATAAAATGTCATCTATACAAACAGAAATATCATGTTTGTTTGCCGCAGTACCTCTAGCTTTTTCCCTAGAACAAACAAATGTGTAGAGCTGGTGTCTCCATGTGGAACCAATTAGTGTTTCCAAGCATAAAATTTAATGTTCCCTGAAAAAAAAAACATTCAAAAAAATAAAGTCCGTGGATAATATCAGGAATACACAAACAAAGAGGCTTTGCAATATCTGGGATTGAATTAGCCAAAACAAAACCGAATATTTCCGGTTTCATCCAGTCATATCCGGACAAAGTGGTGTGGAATTCGTATGCAATGGACCGAGAAAATCACAGTAAAAATGGTTTTGGAGAAAAGCAAAGTCTTTTCGTTAGGCAAGTGCATAAAATGTCATCTAGACAAACAGAAATATCATGTTTGTTTGCCGCACTTCCTCTAGCTTTCTCCCTAGAACAAACAAATGTGTAGAGCTGGTGTGTCCATTGGGACCAATTAGCGTTTCCAAGCATAAAATTAAATGTTCCCTGAAAAAAAAAAACATTCAAAAAAATACAGTCCGGGAAAATATCAGGAATACACAAACACAGATGCTGTAGCAATATTTCGGTTTGAGTTAGCCAAAACAAAACCGCATATTTCCGGTTTCATCCAGTCATATCCGGACAAAGTGGTGTGTAATTGGTATGCAATGGACCGAGAAAATCACAGGAAAAATGGTTTTGGAGAAAAGCAAAGTCTTTTCGTTAGGCAAGTGCATAAAATGTCATCTATACAAACAGAAATATCATGTTTGTTTGCCGCAGTTCCTCTAGCTTTCTCCCTAGAAAATACGAATGTGTAGAGCTGGTGTCTCCGTGTGCACCAATTAGAGTTTCCAAGGACAAAGTTAAATGATCCCAGATAAAAAAAAACAAAACAATAAAGTCCGTGGATAATATCAGTAATACACAAACACAGATGCTGTAGCAATATCTGGGATTGAGTTAGCCAAAACAAAACCGGATATTTCCGGTTTCATCCAGTCATATCCGGACAAAGTGGTGTGAAATTGGTATGCAATGGACCGAGAAAATCACAGGAAAAATGGTTTTGGAGAAAAGCAAAGTCTTTTCGTTAGGCAAGTGCATCAAATGTCATCTATACAAACAGAAATATCATGTTTGTTTGCCGCAGTTCCTCTAGCTTTCTCCCTAAAAAATACGAATGTGTAGAGCTGGTGTCTCCGTGTGCACCAATTAGAGTTTCCAAGGACAAAGTTAAATGATCCCAGATAAAATAAAAAACAAAACAATAAAGTCCGTGGATAATATCACGAATACACAAACACAGATGCTGTAGCAATATTTCGGTTTGAGTTAGCCAAAACAAAACCGGATATTTCCGGTTTCATACTGTCATATCCGGACAAAGTGGTGTGGAATTGGTATGCAATGGACCGAGAAAATCACAGGAAAAATGGTTTTGGAGAAAAGCAAAGTCTTTTCGTTAGGCAAGTGCATCAAATGTCATCTATACAAACAGAAATATCATGTTTGTTTGCCGCAGTTCCTCTAGCTTTCTCCCTAGAACATAAAAATGTGTAGAGCTGGTGTCTCCGTGTGGAACCAATTAGTGTTTCCAAGCATAAAATTTAATGTTCCCTGAAAAAAAAAACATTCAAAAAAATAAAGTCCGTGGATAATATCAGGAATACACAAACAAAGAGGCTTTGCAATATCTGGGATTGAATTAGGCAAAACGAATCCGGATATTTCCGGTTTAATCCAGTCATATCCGGACAAAGTGGTGTGGAATTCGTATGCAATGGAACGAGAAAATCACAGGAAAAATGGTTTTGGAGAAAAGCAAAGTCTTTTCGTTAGGCAAGTGCATCAAATGTCATCTATACAAACAGAAATATCATGTTTGTTTGCCGCAGTTCCTCTAGCTTTCTCCCTAGAAAATACGAATGTGTAGAGCTGGTGTCTCCATGTGGAACCAATTAGTGTTTCCAAGCATAAAATTAAATATTCCCTGAAAAAAAAACATTCAAAAAAATAAAATCCGTGGATAATATCAGGAATACACAAACAAAGAGGCTGTACCAATATCTGGGATTGAATTAGCCAAAATGAAACTGGATATTTCTGGTTTCATCCAGTCATATCCGGACAAAGTGGTGTGGAATTGGTATGCAATGGACCGAGAAAATCACAGTAAAAATGGTTTTGGAGAAAAGCAAAGTCTTTTCGTTAGGCAAGTGCATAAAATGTCATCTATACAAACAGAAATATCATGTTTGTTTGCCGCAGTTCCTCTAGCTTTCTCCCTAGAAAATACGAATGTGTAGAGCTGGTGTGTCCATGAGGAACCAATTAGTGTTTCCAAGCATAAAATTAAATGTTCCCTGAAAAAAAAAAACATTCAAAAAAATAAAATCTGTGGATAATACCAGGAATGCACAAAGAGAGATGCTGTAGAAATATTTCGGTTTGAGTTAGCCAAAACAAAACCGGATATTTCCGGTTTCATCCAGTCATATCCGGACAAACTGGTGTGGAATTCGTATGCAATGGACCGAGAAAATCACAGTAAAAATGGTTTTGGAGAAAAGCAAAGTCTTTTCGTTAGGCAAGTGCATAAAATGTCATCTATACAAACAAAAATAACATGTTTGTTTGCCGCAGTTCCTCTAGATTTCTCCCTAAAACATAAAAATGTGTAGAACTGGTGTCTCCATGTGGAACCAATTAGTGTTTCCAAGCATAAAATGAAAAGTTCCCTGAAAAAAAAAACCTTCAAAAAAATAAAGTCCTTGGATAATATCAGGAATACACAAACAAAGAGGCTGTAGCAATATCTTGGATTGAATTAGGCAAAACGAATCCGGATATTTCCGGTTTAATCCAGTCATATCCGGACAAAGTGGTGTGGAATTGGTATGCAATGGACCGAGAAAATCACAGGAAAAATGGTTTTGGAGAAAAGCAAAGTCTTTTCGTTAGGCAAGTGCATCAAATGTCATCTATACAAACAGAAATATCATGTTTGTTTGCCACTGTTCCTCTAGATTTCTCCCTAGAACAAACAAATGTTTAGAGCTGGTGTCTCCATGTGCACCAATTAGTGTTTCCAAGCATAAAATTAAATGTTCCCTGAAAAAAAAAACATTCAAAAAAATAAAGTCCATGGATCATATCAGGAATACACAAACAAAGAGGCTGTAGCATATCTGGGATTGAATTAGCCAAAACGAAACCGGATATTTCCGGTTTCATCCAGTCATAGTCGGACAAACTGGTGTGGAATTCGTATGCAATGGACCGAGAAAATCACAGGAAAAATGGTTTTGGAGAAAAGCAAAGTCTTTTCGTTAGGCAAGTGCATAAAATGTCATCTAGACAAACAGAAATATCATGTTTGTTTGCCGCAGTTCTTCTAGCTTTCTCCCTAGAACAAACAAATGTGTAGAGCTGGTGTCTCCATGTGGAACCAATTAGTGTTTCCAAGCATAAAATTAAATGTTCCCTGAAAAAAAAAACATTCAAAAAAATACAGTCCGTGGATAATATCAGGAATACACAAACACAGATGCTGTAGCAATATTTCGGTTTGAGTTAGCCAAAACAAAACCGCATATTTCCGGTTTCATCCAGTCATATCCGGACAAAGTGGTGTGGAATTCGTATGCAATGGACCGAGAAAATCACAGGAAAAATGGTTTTGGAGAAAAGCAAAGTCTTTTCGTTAGGCAAGTGCATCAAATGTCATCTATACAAACAGAAATATCATGTTTGTTTGCCGCTGTTCCTCTAGATTTCTCCCTAGAAAATACGAATGTGTAGAGCTGGTGTGTCCATGTGGAACTAATTAGAGTTTCCAAGCATAAAATTAAATGTTCCGTGAAAAAAAAACATTCAAAAAAATAAAATCCGTGGATAATATCAGGAATACACAAACACAGATGCTGTACAAATATTTCGGTTTGAGTTAGCCAAAACAAAACCGGATATTTCCGGTTTCATCCAGTCATATCCGGACAAAGTGGTGTGGAATTGGTATGCAATGGACCGAGAAAATCACAGGAAAAATGGTTTTGGAGAAAAGCAAAGTCTTTTCGTTAGGCAAGTGCATAAAATGTCATATATACAAACAGAAATATCATGTTTGTTTGCCGCTGTTCCTCTAGATTTCTCCCTAGAAAATACGAATGTGTAGAGCTGGTGTCTCCATGTGGAACCAATTAGTGTTTCCAAGCATAAAATTAAATGTTCCCTGAAAAAAAAAACATTCAAAAAAATAAAATCCGTGGATAATATCAGGAATACACAATCACAGATGCTGTAGCAATATTTCGGTTTGAGTTAGCCAAAACAAAACCGGATATTTCCGGTTTCATCCAGTCATATCCGGACAAAGTGGTGTGGAATTGGTATGCAATGGACCAAGAAAATCACAGTAAAAATGGTTTTGGAGAAAAGCAAAGTCTTTTCGTTAGGCAAGTGCATAAAATGTCATCTATACAAACAGAAATATCATGTTTGTTTGCCGCAGTTCCTCTAGATTTCTCCCTAGAAAATACGAATGTGTAGAGCTGGTGTCTCTGTGTGCACCAATTAGTGTTTCCAAGCATAAAATTAAATGTTCCCTGATAAAAAAAAAACAAAACAATAAAGTCCGTGGATCATATAAGGAATACACAAACAAAGAGACTGTAGCAATATCTGGGATTGAATTAGCCAAAACGAAACCGGATATTTCCGGTTTCATCCAGTTATATTCGGACAACTGGTGTGGAATTCTTATGCAATGGACCGAGAAAATCACAGTAAAAATGGTTTTGGAGAAAAGCAAAGTCTTTTCGTTAGGAAAGTGCATAAAATGTCATCTAGACAAACAGAAATATCATGTTTGTTTGCCGCCGTTCCTCTAGCTTTCTCCCTAGAACATACGAATGTGTAGAGCTGGTGTCTCCATGTGGAACTAATTAGAGTTTCCAAGCATAAAATTAAATGTTCCCTGAAAAAAAAAACATTCAAAAAAAAATAAAATTCGTGGATAATATCAGGAATACACAAACACAGAGGCTGTAGCAATATTTCGGTTTGAATTAGCCAAAACAAAACCGGATATTTCCGGTTTCATCCAGTCATATCCGGACAAAGTGGTGTGGAATTGGTATGCAATGGACCGAGAAAATCACAGGAAAAATGGTTTTGAAGAAAAGCAACGTCTTTTCGTTAGGCAAGTTCATAAAATGTCATCTATACAAACAGAAATATCATGTTTGTTTGCCGCAGTTCCTCTAGCTTTCTCCCTAGAACAAACAAATGTGTAGAGCTGGTGTCTCCATGTGGAACCAATTAGTGTTTCCAAGCATAAAATTAAATGTTCCCAGAAAAAAAAAACATTCAAAAAAATACAGTCCGTGGATAATATCAGGAATACACAAACAACGAGGCTGTAGCAATATCTGGGATTGAATTAGCCAAAACGAAACCGGATATTTCCGGTTTCATCCAGTCATATTCGGACAAACTGGTGTGGAATTCGTATGCAATGGACCGAGAAAATCACAGGAAAAATGGTTTTGGGGAAAAGCAAAGTCTTTTCGTTAGGCAAGTGCATAAAATGTCATCTAGACAAACAGAAATAGCATGTTTGTTTGCTGCAGTTCCTCTAGCTTTCTCCCTAGAACAAACAAATGTGTAGAGCTGGTGTCTCCATGTGGAACCAATTAGTGTTTCCAAGCATAAAATTAAATGTTCCCAGAAAAAAAAAACATTCAAATCAATAAAATCCGTGGATAATATCAGGAATACACAAACACAGATGCTGTACAAATATTACGGTTTGAGTTAGCCAAAACAAAACCGCATATTTCCGGTTTCATCCAGTCATATCCGGACAAACTGGTGTGGAATTGGTATGCAATGGACCGAGAAAATCACAGGAAAAATGGTTTTATAGAAAAGCAATGTCTTTTCGTTAGGCAAGTGCATAAAATATCATCTATACAAACAGAAATATCATGTTTGTTTGCTGCCGTTCCTCTAGATTTCTCCCTAGAAAATACGAATGTGTAGAGCTGGTGTCTCCATGTGGAACCAGTTAGTGTTTCCAAGCATAAAATTAAATGTTCCCTGAAAAAAAAACCTTCAAAAAAGTAAAGTCCGTGGATAATATCAGGAATACACAAACACAGATGCTGTAGCAATATTTCGGTTTGAGTTAGCCAAAACAAAACCGGATATTTCCGGTTTCATCCAGTCATATCCGGAAAAAGTGGTGTGGAATTGGTATGCAATGTACTGAGAAAATCACAGGAAAAATGGTTTTGGAGAAAAGCAAAGTCTTTTCGTTAGGCAAGTGCATCAAATGTCATCTATACAAACAGAAATAGCATGTTTGTTTGCCACAGTTCCTCTAGCTTTCTCCCTAGAACATAAAAATGTGTAGAGCTGGTGTCACCATGTGGAACCAATTAGTGTTTCCAAGCATAAAATTAAATGTTCCCTGAAAAAAAAAACCTTCAAAAAAATAAAGTCCGTGGATAATATCAGGAATACACAAACAAAGAGGCAGTAGCAATATCTTGAATTGAATTAGGCAAAACGAATCCGGATATTTCCGGTTTCATCCAGTCATATCCGGACAAAGTGGTGTGGAATTCGTATGCAATGGACCGAGAAAATCACAGTAAAAATGGTTTTGGAGAAAAGCAAAGTCTTTTCGTTAGGCAAGTGCATTAAATGTCATCTAGACAAACAGAAATATCATGTTTGTTTGCCGCAGTTCCTCTAGCTTTCTCCATAGAACAAACAAATGTGTAGAGCTGGTGTCTCCATGTGGAACCAATTAGTGTTCCAAGAATAAAATTTAATGATCCCTGAAAAAAAAAACATTCAAAAAAATAAAGTCCGTGGATAATATCAGGAATACACAAACACAGATGCTGTAGCAATATCTGGGATTGAATTAGCCAAAACGAAACCGGATATTTCCGGTTTCATCCAGTCATGTTTGGACAAACTGTTGTGGAATTCGTATGCAATGGACCGAGAAAATCACAGGAAAAATGGTTTTGGAGAAAAGCAAAGTCTTTTCGTTAGGCAAGTGCATAAAATGTCATCCATAAAAACAGAAATATCATGTTTGTTTGCCGGAGTTCCTCTAGCTTTCTCCCTAGAAAATACGAATGTGTAGATCTTGTGTCTCCATGTGGGACCAATTAGAGTTACCAAGGACAAAATTAAATGTTCCCGGATTAAAAAAAAAACAAAACAATAAAGTCCGTGGATAATATCAGGAATACACAAACACAGATGCTGTAGCAATATTTCGGTTTCAGTTAGCCAAAAGAAAACCGGATATTTCCGGTTTCATGCAGTCATATCCGGATAAAGTGGTGTGGAATTGGTATGCAATGGACCGAGAAAATCACAGTAAAAATGGTTTTAGAGAAAAGCAAAGTCTTTTCATTAGGCAAGTGCATAAAATGTCATCTAGACAAACAGAAATATCATGTTTGTTTGCCGCAGTTCCTCTAGCTTTCTCCCTAGAAAATACGAATGTGTAGAGCTGGTGTCTCCATGTGGAACCAATTAGTGTTTCCAAACATAAAATTAAATGTTCCCTGATAAAAAACATTCAAAAAAATAAAGTCCGTGGATAATATCAGGAATACACAAACACAGATGCTGTACAAATATTTCGGTTTGAGTTAGCCAAAAGAAAACCGGATATTTCCGGTTTCATCCAGTCATATCCGGACAAAGTGGTGTGGAATTCGTATGCAATGGACCGAGAAAATCACAGTAAAAATGGTTTTGGAGAAAAGCAAAGTCTTTTCGTTAGGCAAGTGCATAAAATGTCATCTATACAAACAAAAATATCATGTTTGTTTCCCGCAGTTCCTCTAGCTTTCTCCCTAGAAAATACGAATGTGTAGAGCTGGTGTCTCCATGTGGAACCAATTAGTGCTTCCAAGCATAAAATTTAATGTTCCCTGAAAAAAAAAAACATTCAAAAAAATAAAGTCCGTGGATAATATCAGGAATACACAAACACAGAGGCTGTAGCAATATTTCGGTTTGAGTTAGCCAAAACAAAACCGCAGATTTCCGGTTTCATCCTGTCATATCCGGAAAAAGTGGTGTGCAATTCGTATGCAATGGACCAAGAAAATCACAGGAAAAATTGTTTTGGAGAAAAGCAAAGTCTTTTCGTTAGGCAAGTGCATAAAATGTCATCTATACAAACAGAAATATCATGTTTGTTTGCCGCAGTTCCTCTAGCTTTCTCCATAGAACAAACAAATGTGTAGAGCTGGTGTCTCCATGTGGAAATAATTAGTGTTCCAAGCATAAAATGAAACGTTCCCTGAAAAAAAAAAAACCTTCAAAAAAATAAAGTCCGTGGATAATATCAGGAATACACAAACAAAGAGGCTGTAGCAATATCTGGGATTGAATTAGCCAAAAAAAAAACCGGATATTTCCGGTTTCATCCAGTCATTTCCGGACAAAGTGGTGTGGAATTCGTATGCAGTGGACCGAGAAAATCACAGGAAAAATGGTTTTGGAGAAAAGCAAGTCTTTTCGTTAGGCAAGTGCATAAAATGTCATCTAGACAAACAGAAATAGCATGTTTGTTTGCCGCAGTTCCTCTAGCTTTCTCCCTAGAAAATACGAATGTGTAGAGCTGGTGTCTCCATGTGGAACCAATTAGTGTTTCCAAGCATAAAATCAAATTTTCCCTAAAAAAAAACATTCAAAAAAATAAAAGCCGTGGATAATATCAGGAATACACAAACAAAGATGCTGTAGCAATATTTCGGTTTGAGTTAGCCAAAACAAAACCGGATATTTCTGGTTTCATCCAGTCATATCCGGACAAAGTGGTGTGGCATTCGTATGCAATGGACCGAGAAAATCACAGGAAATATGGTTTTGGAGAAAAGCAAAGTCTTTTCGTTAGGCAAGTGCATAAAATGTCATCTATACCAACAGAAATATCATGTTTGTTTGCCGCAGTTCCTCTAGCTTTCTCCTTAGAAAATACGAATGTGTAGAGCTGGTGTGTCCATGTGGAACCAATTAGTGTTTCAAAGCATAAAATTTAATGTTCCCTGAAAAAAAAACATTCAAAAAAATAAAGTCCGTGCATAATATCACGAATACAAAAACAAAGAGGCTGTAGCAATATCTGTGATTTAATTAGCGAAAACGAAACTGGATATTTCCGGTTTCATCCAGTCATATTCAGACCAACTGGTGTGGAATTCGTATGCAATGGACCGAGAAAATCACAGGAAAAATGGTTTTGGAGAAAAGCAAAGTCTTTTCGTTAGGCAAGTGCATGAAATGTCATCTATACAAACAGAAATATCATGTTTGTTTGGCGCAGTTCCTCTAGCTTTCTCCCTAGAAAATACGAATGTGTAGAGCTGGTGTCTCCATGTGGAACCAATTAGTGCTTCCAAGCATAAAATTTAATGTTCCCTGAAAAAAAAAACATTCAAAAAAATAAACTCCGTGGATAATATCAGGAATACACAAACACAGATGCTGTACAAATATTTCGGTTTGAGTTAGCCAAAACAAAACCGCAGATTTCCGGTTTCATCCAGTCATATCCGGACAAAGTGGTGTGGAATTCGTATGCAATGGACCGAGAAAATCACAGTAAAAATGGTTTTGGAGAAAAGCAAAGTCTTTTCGTTAGGCAAGTGCATAAAATGTCATCTAGACAAACAGAAATAGCATGTTTGTTTGCCGCAGTTCCTCTAGCTTTCTCCCTAGAACATAAAAATGTGTAGAGCTGGTGTATCCGTGTCGAACCAATTAGTGTTTCCAAGCATAAAATTAAATGTTCCCTGAAAAAAAAAACATTCAAAAAAATAAAATCCGTGGATAATATCAGGAATACACAAACACAGATGCTGTACAAATATTTCGGTTTGAGTTAGCCAAAACAAAACCGGATATTTCCGGTTTCATCCAGTCATATCCGGATAAAGTGGTGTGGAATTGGTATGCAATGGACCGAGAAAATCACAGGAAAAATGGTTTTGGAGAAAAGCAAAGTCTTTTCGTTAGGCAAGTGCATAAAATATCATCTATACAAACAGAAATAGCATGTTTGTTTGCTGCCATTCCTCTAGATTTCTCCCTAGAACATACGAATGTGTAGAGCTGGTGTCTCCATGTGGAACCAGTTAGTGTTTCCAAGCATAAAATTAAATGTTCCCTGATAAAAAAACCTTCAAAAAAATACAGTCCGTGGATAATATCAGGAATACACAAACAAAGAGGCTGTAGCAATATCTTGGATTGAATTAGGCAAAACGAATCCGGATATTTCCGGTTTAATCCAGTCATATCCGGACAAAGTGGTGTGGAATTCGTATGCAATGGACCGAGAAAATCACAGGAAAAATGGTTTTGGAGAAAAGCAAAGTCTTTTCGTTAGGCAAGTGCATAAAATGTCATCTAGACAAACAGAAATATCATGTTTGTTTGCCGCAGTTCCTCGAGCTTTCTCCATAGAACAAACAAATGTGTAGAGCTGGTGTCTCCATGTGGAACCAATTAGTGTTCCAAGCATAAAATGAAATGTTCCCTGAAAAAAAAAACATTCAAAAAAATAAAGTCCGTGGATAATATCAGGAATACACAAACACAGAGGCTGTAGCAATATTTAGGTTTGAGTTAGCCAAAACAAAACCGCAGATTTCCGGTTTCATCCAGTCATATCCGGAAAAAGTGGTGTGGAATTCGTATGCAATGGACCGAGAAAATCACAGGAAAAATGGTTTTGGAGAAAAGCAAAGTCTTTTCGTTAGGCAAGTGCATAAAATGTCATCTATACCAACAGAAATATCATGTTTGTTTGCCGCAGTTCCTCTAGCTTTCTCCCTAGAAAATACGAATTTGTAGAGCTGGTATCTCCATGTGGAACCAATTAGTGTTTCCAAGCATAAAATTTAATGTTCCCTGAAAAAAAAAACATTCAAAAAAATAAAGTCCGTGGATAATATCAGGAATACAATTAGTGTTTCCAAGCATGAAATTAAATGTTCCCTGAAAAAAAAAAAAACATTCAAATAAATAAAATCCGTAGATAATATCAGGAATACACAAACAAATAGGCTGGAGCAATATCTGGGATTGAATTAGCCAATACGAAACCGGATATTTCCGGTTTCATCCAGTCATATCCGGACAAAGTGGTGTGGAATTCGGATGCAATGGACCGAGAAAATCACAGGAAAAATGGTTTTGGCGAAAAGCAAAGTCTTTTCGTTAGGCAAGTGCATAAAATGTCATCTAGACAAACAGAAATAGCATGTTTGTTTGCTGCAGTTCCTCTAGATTTCTCCCTAAAACATAAAAAAGTGTAGAACTGGTGTCTCCATGTGGAACCAATTAGTGTTTCCAAGCATAAAATTAAATGTTCCCTGAAAAAAAAAACATTCAAAAAAATACACTCCATGGATAATATCAGGAATACACAAACACAGAGGCTGTAGCAATATCTTGGATTGAATTAGGCAAAACGAATCCGGATATTTCCGGTTTAATCCAGTCATATCCGGACAAAGTGGTGTGGAATTCGTATGCAATGGACCAAGAAAATCACAGGAAAAATGGTTTTGGAGAAAAGCAAAGTCTTTTCGTTAGGCAAGTGCATAAAATGTCATCTATACCAACAGAAATATCATGTTTGTTTGCTGCAGTTCCTCTAGCTTTCTCCATAGAACAAACAAATGTGTAGAGCTGGTGTCTCCATGTGGAACCAATTAGTGTTCCAAGCATAAAATGAAAAGTTCCCTGAAAAAAAAACCTTCAAAAAATAAAGTCCGTGGTTAATATCAGGAATACACAAACAAAGAGGCTGTAGCAATATCTGGGATTGAATTAGCCAAAAGGAAACCGGATATTTCCGGTTTCATCCAGTTATATCCAGGCAAAGTGGTGTGGAATTCGTATGCAGTGGACCGAGAAAATCACAGGAAAAATGGTTTTGGAGAAAAGCAAGTCTTTTCGTTAGGCAAGTGCATAAAATGTCATCTAGACAAACAGAAATAGCATGTTTGTTTGCCGCAGTTCCTCTAGCTTTCTCCCTAGAACAAACAAGTGTGTAGAGCTGGTGTCTCCATGTGGAACCAATTAGTGTTTCCAAGCATAAAATTAAATGTTCCCAGAAAAAAAAAACATTCAAAAAAATACAGTCCGTGGATAATATCAGGAATACACAAACACAGAGGCTGTAGCAATATTTCGGTTTAAGTTAGCCAAAACAAAACCACATATTTCCGGTTTCATCCAGTCATATCCGGAAAAAGTGGTGTGCAATTCGTATGCAATGGACCGAGAAAATCACAGGAAAAATGGTTTTGGAGAAAAGCAAAGTCTTTTCGTTAGGCAAGTGCATCAAATGTCATCTATACAAACAGAAATATCATGTTTGTTTGCCGCAGTTCCTCTAGCTTTCTCCCTAGAAAATACGAATGTGTAGAGCTGGTGTGTCCATGTGGAACTAATTAGAGTTTCCAAGCATAAAATTAAATGTTCCCTGAAAAAAAAAACATTCAAAAAAATAAAATCCGTGGATAATATCAGGAATACACAAACACAGATGCTTTACAAATATTTCGGTTTGAGTTATCCAAAACAAAACCGCAGATTTCCGGTTTCATCCAGTCATATCCGGACAAAGTGGTGTGGAATTGGTATGCAATGGACCGAGAAAATCACAGGAAAAATGGTTTTGGAGAAAAGCAAAGTCTTTTCGTTAGGCAAGTGCATAAAATGTCATCTATACAAACAGAAATATCATGTTTGTTTGCCGCCGTTCCTCTAGATTTCTCCCTAGAAAATACGAATGTGTAGAGCTGGTGTCTCCATGTGGGACCAATTAATGTTTCCATGGACAAAGTTAAACGTTCCCTGATAAAAAAAAAACAAAACAATAAAGTCCGTGGATAATATCAGGAATACACAAACACAGATGCTGTAGCAATATTTCGGTTTGAGTTTGCCAAAAGAAAACCGGATATTTCCGGTTTCATCCAGTCATATCCGGACAAAGTTGTGTGGAATTCGTATGCAATGGACCGAGAAAATCACAGGAAAAATATTTTTGGAGAAAAGCAAAGTCTTTTCGTTAGAAAAGTGCATAAAATGTCATCTATACAAGCGGAAATATCATGTTTGTTTGCCGCAGTTCCTCTAGCTTTCTCCCTAGAACAAACAAATGTGTAGAGCTGGTGTCTCCATGTGGAAACAATTAGTGTTTCCAAGCATAAAATTAAATGTTCCCTAAAAAAAAAAACATTCAAAAAAATAAAATCCATGGATAATATCAGGAATACACAAACACAGAGGCTGTAGCAATATTTCGGTTTGAATTAGCCGAAACAAAACCGGATATTTCCGGTTTCATCCAGTCATATCCGGACAAAGTGGTGTGGAATTGGTATGCAATGGACCGAGAAAATCACAGGAAAAATGGTTTTGAAGAAAAGCAACGTCTTTTCGTTAGGCAAGTTCATAAAATGTCATCTATACAAACAGAAATATCATGTTTGTTTGCCATAGTTCCTCTAGCTTTCTCCCTAGAACATAAAAATGTGTAGAGCTGGTGTCTCCATGTGGAACCAATTAGTGTTTCCAAGCATAAAATTAAATGTTCCCTGAAAAAAAAAATTCAAAAAAATAAAGTCCGTGGATCATATCAGGAATACACAAACAAAGAGGCTGTAGCAATATCTGGGATTGAATTAGCCAAAACGAAACCGGATATTTCCGGTTTCATCCAGTCATATTCGGACCAACTGGTGTGGAATTCGTATGCAATGGACCGAGAAAATCACAGGAAAAATGGTTTTGGAGAAAAGCAAAGTCTTTTCGTTAGGCAAGTGCATAAAATGTCATCTAGACAAACAGAAATAGCATGTTTGTTTGCTGCAGTTCCTCTAGCTTTCTCCCTAGAACAAACAAATGTGTAGAGCTGGTGTCTCCATGTGGAACCAATTAGTGTTTCCAAGCATAAAATTAAATGTTCCCAGAAAAAAAAAACATTCAAAAAAATACAGTCCGTGGATAATATCAGGAATACACAAACACAGAGGCTGTAGCAATATTTCGGTTTGAGTTAGCCAAAACAAAACCGCATATTTCCGGTTTCATCCAGTCATATCCGGAAAAAGTGGTGTGGAATTGGTATGCAATGTACTGAGAAAATCACAGGAAAAATGGTTTTGGAGAAAAGCAAAGTCTTTTCGTTAGGCAAGTGCATCAAATGTCATCCATACAAACAGAAATAGCATGTTTGTTTGCCGCAGTTCCTCTAGCTTTCTCCCTAGAACATAAAAATGTGTAGAGCTGGTGTCACCATGTGGAACCAATTAGTGTTTCCAAGCATAAAATTAAATGTTCCCTGAAAAAAAAAACATCCAAAAAAATAGAGTCTGTGGATAATATCAGGAATACACAAACAAAGATGCTGTAGCAATATCTGGGATTGAATTAGCCAAAACGAAAACGGATATTTCCGGTTTCATCCAGTCATATTCGGACCAACTGGTGTGGAATTCGTATGCAATGGACCGAGAAAATCACAGGAAAATGGTTTTGGACAAAAGCAAAGTCTTTTCGTTAGGCAAGTGCATAAAATGTCATCTATACAAACAGAAATAGCATGTTTGTTTGCTGCAGTTCCTCTAGATTTCTCCCTAAAACATAAAAATGTGTAGAACTGGTGTCTCTATGTGGAACCAATTAGTGTTTCCAAGCATAAAATTAAATGTTCCCTGAAAAAAAAACCTTCAAAAAAATAAAGTCCGTGGATAATATCAGGAATACACAAACACAGATGCTGTAGCAATATTTCGGTTTCAGTTAGCCAAAAGAAAACCGGATATTTCCGGTTCATGCAGTCATATCCGGACAAAGTGGTGTGGAATTGGTATGCAATGGAACGAGTAAATCACAGGAAAAATGGTTTTGGAGAAAAGCAAAGTCTTTTCGTTAGGCAAGTGCATAAAATGTCATCTAGACAAACAGAAATATCATGTTTGTTTGCCGCAGTTCCTCTAGCTTTCTCCATAGAACAAACAAATGTGTAGAGCTGGTGTCTCCATGTGGAACCAATTAGTGTTCCAAGAATAAAATTTAATGATCCCTGAAAAAAAAAACATTCAAAAAAATAAAGTCCGTGGATAATATCAGGAATACACAAACACAGATGCTGTACAAATATTTCGGTTTGAGTTAGCCAAAACAAAACCGCAGATTTCCGGTTTCATCCAGTCATATCCGGACAAAGTGGTGTGGAATTCGTATGCAATGGACCGAGAAAATCACAGGAAAAATGGTTTTGGAGAAAAGCAAAGTCTTTTCGTTAGGCAAGTGCATAAAATGTCATCCATAAAAACAGAAATATCATGTTTGTTTGCCGCAGTTCCTCTAGCTTTCTCCCTAGAAAATACGAATGTGTAGATCTTGTGTCTCCATGTGGGACCAATTAGAGTTTCCAAGGACAAAATGAAATGTTCCCGTATTAAAAGAAAAACAAAACAATAAAGTCCGTGGATAATATCAGGAATACACAAACACAGATGCTGTAGCAATATTTCGGTTTCAGTTAGCCAAAAGAAAACCGGATATTTCCGGTTTCATGCAGTCATATCCGGATAAAGTGGTGTGGAATTCGTATGCAATGGACCGAGAAAATCACAGTAAAAATGGTTTTGGAGAAAAGCAAAGTCTTTTCATTAGGCAAGTGCATAAAATGTCATCTAGACAAACAGAAATATCATGTTTGTTTGCCGCAGTTCCTCTAGCTTTCTCCCTAGAAAATACGAATGTGTAGAGCTTGTGTCTCCATGTGGAACCAATTAGTGTTTCCAAGCATAAAATTAAATGTTCCCTGAAAAAAAAAACATTCAAAAAAATAAAGTCCGTGGATAATATCAGGAATACACAAACACAGATGCTGTACAAATATTTTGGTTTGAGTTAGCCAAAAGAAAACCGGATATTTCCGGTTTCATCCAGTCATATCCGGACAAAGTGGTGTGGAATTCGTATGCAATGGACCGAGAAAATCACAGTAAAAATGGTTTTGGAGAAAAGCAAAGTCTTTTCGTTAGGCAAGTGCATAAAATGTCATCCATAAAAACAGAAATATCATGTTTGTTTGCCGCAGTTCCTCTAGCTTTCTCCCTAGAACATAAAAATGTGTAGAGCTGGTGTCTCCATGTGGAACCAATTAGTGCTTCCAAGCATAAAATTTAATGTTCCCTGAAAAAAAAAACATTCAAAAAAATAAAGTCCGTGGATAATATCAGGAATACACAAACACAGAGGCTGTAGCAATATTTCGGTTTGAGTTAGCCAAAACAAAACCGCAGATTTCCGGTTTCATCCAGTCATATCCGGAAAAAGTGGTGTGCAATTCGTATGCAATGGACCAAGAAAATCACAGGAAAAATGGTTTTGGAGAAAAGCAAAGTCTTTTCGTTAGGAAAGTGCATAAAATGTCATCTATACCAACAGAAATATCATGTTTGTTTGCCGCAGTTCCTCTAGCTTTCTCCCTAGAAAATACGAATGTGTAGAGCTGGTGTCTCCATGTGGAAATAATTAGTGTTCCAAGCATAAAATGAAACGTTCCCTGAAAAAAAAAAACCTTCAAAAAAATAAAGTCCGTGGATAATATCAGGAATACACAAACAAAGAGGCTGTAGCAATATCTGGGATTGAATTAGCCAAAAAAAAACCGGATATTTCCGGTTTCATCCAGTCATATCCGGACAAAGTGGTGTGGAATTCGTATGCAGTGGACCGAGAAAATCACAGGAAAAATGGTTTTGGAGAAAAGCAAGTCTTTTCGTTAGGCAAGTGCATAAAATGTCATCTAGACAAACAGAAATAGCATGTTTGTTTGCCGCAGTTCCTCTAGCTTTCTCCCTAGAAAATAAGAATGTGTAGAGCTGGTGTCTCCATGTGGAACCAATTAGTGTTTCCAAGCATAAAATCAAATTTTCCCTAAAAAAAAACATTCAAAAAAATAAAATCCGTGGATAATATCAGGAATACACAAACAAAGATGCTGTAGCAATATTTCGGTTTGAGTTAGCCAAAACAAAACCGGATATTTCTGGTTTCATCCAGTCATATCCGGACAAAGTGGTGTGGCATTCGTATGCAATGGACCGAGAAAATCACAGGAAATATGGTTTTGGAGAAAAGCAAAGTCTTTTCGTTAGGCAAGTGCATAAAATGTCATCTATACAAACAGAAATATCATGTTTGTTTGCCGCAGTTCCTCTAGCTTTCTCCTTAGAAAATACGAATGTGTAGAGCTGGTGTGTCCATGTGGAACCAATTAGTGTTTCAAAGCATAAAATTTAATGTTCCCTGAAAAAAAAACATTCAAAAAAATAAAGTCCGTGGATAATATCACGAATACAAAAACAAAGAGGCTGTAGCAATATCTGTGATTTAATTAGCGAAAACGAAACTGGATATTTCCGGTTTCATCCAGTCATATTCAGACCAACTGGTGTGGAATTCGTATGCAATGGACCGAGAAAATCACAGGAAAAATGGTTTTGGAGAAAAGCAAAGTCTTTTCGTTAGGCAAGTGCATAAAATGTCATCTATACAAACAGAAATATCATGTTTGTTTGGCGCAGTTCCTCTAGCTTTCTCCCTAGAAAATACGAATGTGTAGAGCTGGTGTCTCCATGTGGAACCAATTAGTGCTTCCAAGCATAAAATTTAATGTTCCCTGAAAAAAAAAACATTCAAAAAAATAAAGTCCGTGGATAATATCAGGAATACACAAACACAGAGGCTGTAGCAATATTTCGGTTTGAATTAGCCAAAACGAAACCAGATATTTCCGGTTTCATCCAGTCATATCCGGACAAAGTGGTGTGGAATTCGTATGCAATGGACCGAGAAAATCACAGTAAAAATGGTTTTGGAGAAAAGCAAAGTCTTTTCGTTAGGCAAGTGCATCAAATGTCATCTATACAAACAGAAATATCATGTTTGTTTGCCGCAGTTCCTCTAGCTTTCTCCCTAGAAAATACGAATGTGTAGAGCTGGTGTCTCCATGTGGGACCAATTAGAGTTTCCAAGGACAAAATTAAATGTTCCCTGATAAAAAAAAAAAACAAAACAATAAAGTCCGTGGATAATATCAGGAATACACAAACACAGAGGCTGTAGCAATATTTCAGTTTGAGTTAGCCAAAACAAATCCGGATATTTCCGGTTTCATGCAGTCATATCCGGATAAAGTGGTGTGGAATTCGTATGCAATGGACCGAGAAAATCACAGTAAAAATGGTTTTGGAGAAAAGCAAAGTCTTTTCGTTAGGAAAGTGCATAAAATGTCATCTATACAAACAGAAATATCATGTGTGTTTGCCGCAGTTCCTCCAGCTTTCTCCCTAGAAAATACGAATGTGTAGAGCTGGTGTCTCCATGTGGAACCAATCAGTGTTTCCAAACATAAAATTAAATGTTCCCTGATAAAAAATTCAAAAAAATAAAGTCCGTGAATAATATCAGGTATACACAAACACAGATGCTGTAGCAATATTTCGGTTTGAGTTAGCCAAAACAAAACCGGATATTTCTGGTTTCATCCAGTCATATCGGGACAAAGTGGTGTGGAATTCGTATGCAATGTACTGAGAAAATCACAGTAAAAATGGTTTTGGAGAAAAGCAAAGTCTTTTCGTTAGGCAAGTGCATCAAATATCATCTATACAAACAGAAATAGCATGTTTGTTTGCCGCAGTTCCTCTAGCTTTCTCCCTAGAAAATACGAATGTATAGAGCTGGTGTGTCCATGTTGAACCAATTAGTGTTTCCAAGCATAAAATTAAATGTTCCCTGAAAAAAAAAAACATTCAAAAAAATAAAGTCCGTGGATAATATCAGGAATACACAAACACAGATGCTGTACAAATATTTCGGTTTGAGTTAGCCAAAACAAAACCGGATATTTCCGGTTTCATCCAGTCATATCCGGACAAAGTGGTGTGGAATTCGTATGCAATGGACCGAGAAAATCACAGTAAAAATGGTTTTGGAGAAAAGCAAAGTCTTTTCGTTAGGCAAGTGCATACAATATCATCTATACAAACAGAAATATCATGTTTGTTTGCTGCCGTTCCTCTAGATTTCTCCCTAGAAAATACAAATGTGTAGAGCTGGTGTCTCCATGTGGAACCAATTAGTGTTTCCAAGCATAAAATTAAATGTTCCCTGAAAAAAAAACATTCAAAAAAATAAAGTCCGTGGATAATATCAGGAATACACAAACACAGATGCTGTAGCAATATTTCGGTTTGAGTTAGCCAAAACAAAACCGGATATTTCCGGTTTCATCCAGTCATATCCGGAAAAAGTGGTGTGGAATTGGTATGCAATGTACTGAGAAAATCACAGGAAAAATGGTTTTGGAGAAAAGCAAAGTCTTTTCGTTAGGCAAGTACATAAAATGTCATCTATACAAACAGAAATATCATGTTTGTTTGCCGCAGTTCCTCTAGCTTTCTCCCTAGAACATAAAAATGTGTAGAGCTGGTGTCTCCATGTGGAACCAATTAGTGTTTCCAAGCATAAAATTAAATGTTCCCTGAAAAAAAAATTCAAAAAAATAAAGTCCATGGATCATATCAGGAATACACAAACAAAGAGGCTGTAGCAATATCTGGGATTGAATTAGCCAAAATGAAACCGGATATTTCCGGTTTCACCCAGTCAGATTCGGACAAACTGGTGTGGAATTCGTATGCAATGGACCGAGAAAATCACAGGAAAAATGGTTTTGGAGAAAAGCAAAGTCTTTTCGTTAGGCAAGTGCATAAAATATCATCTATACAAACAGAAATATCATGTTTGTTTGCTGCCATTCCTCTAGATTTCTCCCTAGAAAATACGAATGTGTAGAGCTGGTGTCTCCATGTGGAATCAGTTAGTGTTTCCAAGCATAAAATTAAATGTTCCCTGAAAAAAAAACCTTCAAAAAAATACAGTCCGTGGATAATATCAGGAATACACAAACAAAGAGACTGTAGCAATATCTTGGATTGAATTAGGCAAAACGAATCCGGATATTTCCGGTTTAATCCAGTCATATCCGGACAAAGTGGTGTGGAATTCGTATGCAATGGACCAAGAAAATCACAGGAAAAATGGTTTTGGAGAAAAGCAAAGTCTTTTCGTTAGGCAAGTGCATAAAATGTCATCTAGACAAACAGAAATATCATGTTTGTTTGCCGCAGTTCCTCTAGCTTTCTCCATAGAACAAACAAATGTGTAGAGCTGGTGTCTCCATGTGGAACCAGTTAGTGTTCCAAGCATAAAATGAAATGTTCCCTGAAAAAAAAAACATTCAAAAAAATAAAGTCCGTGGATCATATCAGGAATACACAAACACAGAGGCTGTAGCAATATTTCGGTTTGAGTTAGCCAAAACAAAACCGCAGATTTCCGGTTTCATCCAGTCATATCCGGAAAAAGTGGTGTGGAATTCGTATGCAATGGACCGAGAAAATCACAGGAAAAATGGTTTTGGAGAAAAGCAAAGTCTTTTCGTTAGGCAAGTGCATCAAATGTCATCTAAACCAACAGAAATATCATGTTTGTTTGCCGCAGTTCCTCTAGCTTTCTCCCTAGAAAATACGAATTTGTAGAGCTGGTGTCTCCATGTGGAACCAATTAGTGTTTCCAAGCATAAAATTTAATGTTCCCTGAAAAAAAAAACATTCAAAAAAATAAAGTCCGTGGATAATATCAGGAATTCAATTAGTGTTTCCAAGCATAAAATTAAATGTTCCCTGAAAAAAAAAAAACATTCAAATAAATAAAATCCGTGGATAATATCAGGAATACACAAACAAAGAGGCTGGAGCAATATCTGGGATTGAATTAGCCAATACGAAACCGGATATTTCCGGTTTCATCCAGTCATATCCGGACAAAGTGTTGTGGAATTCGGATGCAATGGACCGAGAAAATCACAGGAAAAATGGTTTTGGCGAAAAGCAAAGTCTTTTCGTTAGGCAAGTGCATAAAATGTCATCTAGACAAACAGAAATAGCATGTTTGTTTGCTGCAGTTCCTCTAGATTTCTCCCTAAAACATAAAAATGTGTAGAACTGGTGTCTCCATGTGGAACCAATTAGTGTTTCCAAGCATAAAATTAAATGTTCCCTGAAAAAAAAAAACATTCAAAAAAATACACTCCGTGGATAATATCAGGAATACACAAACACAGAGGCTGTAGCAATATCTTGGATTGAATTAGGCAAAACGAATCCGGATATTTCCGGTTTAATCCAGTCATATCCGGACAAAGTGGTGTGGAATTCGTATGCAATGGACCAAGAAAATCACAGGAAAAATGGTTTTGGAGAAAAGCAAAGACTTTTCGTTAGGCAAGTGCATAAAATGTCATCTATACCAACAGAAATAACATGTTTGTTTGCTGCAGTTCCTCTAGCTTTCTCCCTAGAACAAACAAATGTGTAGAGCTGGTGTCTCCATGTGGAACCAATTAGTGTTCCAAGCATAAAATGAAAAGTTCCCTGAAAAAAAAAACCTTCAAAAAATAAAGTCCATGGTTAATATCAGGAACACACAAACAAAGAGGCTGTAGCAATATCTGGGATTGAATTAGCCAAAAGGAAACCGGATATTTCCGGTTTCATCCAGTCATATCCGGGCAAAGTGGTGTGGAATTCGTATGCAGTGGACGGAGAAAATCACAGGAAAATGGTTTTGGAGAAAAGCAAAGTCTTTTCGTTAGGCAAGTGCATAAAATGTCATCTATACAAACAGAAATATCATGTTTGTTTGCCGCAGTTCCTCTAGCTTTCTCCTTAGAAAATACGAATGTGTAGAGCTGGTGTCTCCATGTGGAAACAATTAGTGTTTCAAAGCATAAAATTTAATGTTCCCTGAAAAAAAAAACATTCAGAAAAATAAAGTCCGTGGATCATATCAGGAATACACAAACACAGAGGCTGTAGCAATATTTCAGTTTGAGTTAGCCAAAACAAACCCGGATATTTCCGGTTTCATGCAGTCATATCCAGATAAAGTGGTGTGGAATTCGTATGCAATGGACCGAGAAAATCACAGTAAAAATGGTTTTGGAGAAAAGCAAAGTCTTTTCGTTAGGAAAGTGCATAAAATGTCATCTATACAAACAGAAATATCATGTGTGTTTGCCGCAGTTCCTCTAGCTTTCTCCCTAGAAAATACGAATGTGTAGAGCTGGTGTCTCCATGTGGAACCAATCAGTGTTTCCAAACATAAAATTAAATGTTCCCTGATAAAAAATTCAAAAAAATAAAGTCCGTGAATAATATCAGGAATACACAAACACAGATGCTGTAGCAATATTTCGGTTTGAGTTAGCCAAAACAAAACCGGATATTTCCGGTTTCATCCAGTCATATCGGGACAAAGTGGTGTGGAATTCGTATGCAATGTACTGAGAAAATCACAGTAAAAATGGTTTTGGAGAAAAGCAAAGTCTTTTCGTTAGGCAAGTGCATCAAATATCATCTATACAAAAAGAAATAGCATGTTTGTTTGCCGCAGTTCCTCTAGCTTTCTCCCTAGAAAATACGAATGTATAGAGCTGGTGTGTCCATGTTGAACCAATTAGTGTTTCCAAGCATAAAATTAAATGTTCCCTGAAAAAAAAAACATTCAAAAAAATAAAGTCCGTGGATAATATCAGGAATACACAAACACAGATGCTGTACAAATATTTCGGTTTGAGTTAGCCAAAACAAAACCGGATATTTCCGGTTTCATCCAGTCATATCCGGACAAAGTGGTGTGGAATTCGTATGCAATGGACCGAGAAAATCACAGTAAAAATGGTTTTGGAGAAAAGCAAAGTCTTTTCGTTAGGCAAGTGCATACAATATCATCTATACAAACAGAAATATCATGTTTGTTTGCTGCCGTTCCTCTAGATTTCTCCCTAGAAAATACAAATGTGTAGAGCTGGTGTCTCTATGTGGAACCAATTAGTGTTTCCAAGCATAAAATTAAATGTTCCCTGAAAAAAAAACATTCAAAAAAATAAAGTCCGTGGATAATATCAGGAATACACAAACACAGATGCTGTAGCAATATTTCGGTTTGAGTTAGCCAAAACAAAACCGGATATTTCCGGTTTCATCCAGTCATATCCGGAAAAAGTGGTGTGGAATTGGTATGCAATGTACTGAGAAAATCACAGGAAAAATGGTTTTGGAGAAAAGCAAAGTCTTTTCGTTAGGCAAGTACATAAAATGTCATCTATACAAACAGAAATATCATGTTTGTTTGCCGCAGTTCCTCTAGCTTTCTCCCTAGAACATAAAAATGTGTAGAGCTGGTGTCTCCATGTGGAACCAATTAGTGTTTCCAAGCATAAAATTAAATGTTCCCTGAAAAAAAAAATTCAAAAAAATAAAGTCCATGGATCATATCAGGAATACACAAACAAAGAGGCTGTAGCAATATCTGGGATTGAATTAGCCAAAATGAAACCGGATATTTCCGGTTTCACCCAGTCAGATTCGGACAAAGTGGTGTGGAATTCGTATGCAATGGACCAAGAAAATCACAGGAAAAATGGTTTTGGAGAAAAGCAAAGTCTTTTCGTTAGGCAAGTGCATAAAATGTCATCTAGACAAACAGAAATATCATGTTTGTTTGCCGCAGTTCCTCTAGCTTTCTCCATAGAACAAACAAATGTGTAGAGCTGGTGTCTCCATGTGGAACCAGTTAGTGTTCCAAGCATAAAATGAAATGTTCCCTGAAAAAAAAAAACATTCAAAAAAATAAAGTCTGTGGATCATATCAGGAATACACAAACACAGAGGCTGTAGCAATATTTCGGTTTGAGTTAGCCAAAACAAAACCGCAGATTTCCGGTTTCATCCAGTCATATCCGGAAAAAGTGGTGTGGAATTCGTATGCAATGGACCGAGAAAATCACAGGAAAAATGGTTTTGGAGAAAAGCAAAGTCTTTTCGTTAGGCAAGTGCATCAAATGTCATCTAAACCAACAGAAATATCATGTTTGTTTGCCGCAGTTCCTCTAGCTTTCTCCCTAGAAAATACGAATTTGTAGAGCTGGTGTCTCCATGTGGAACCAATTAGTGTTTCCAAGCATAAAATTTAATGTTCCCTGAAAAAAAAAAACATTCAAAAAAATAAAGTCCGTGGATAATATCAGGAATTCAATTAGTGTTTCCAAGCATAAAATTAAATGTTCCCTGAAAAAAAAAACATTCAAATAAATAAAATCCGTGGATAATATCAGGAATACACAAACAAAGAGGCTGGAGCAATATCTGTGATTGAATTAGCCAATACGAAACCGGATATTTCCGGTTTCATCCAGTCATATCCGGACAAAGTGGTGTGGAATTCGGATGCAATGGACCGAGAAAATCACAGGAAAAATGGTTTTGGCGAAAAGCAAAGTCTTTTCGTTAGGCAAGTGCATAAAATGTCATCTAGACAAACAGAAATAGCATGTTTGTTTGCTGCAGTTCCTCTAGATTTCTCCCTAAAACATAAAAATGTGTAGAACTGGTGTCTCCATGTGGAACCAATTAGTGTTTCCAAGCAAAAAATTAAATGTTCCCTGAAAAAAAAAACATTCAAAAAAAATACACTCCGTGGATAATATCAGGAATACACAAACACAGAGGCTGTAGCAATATCTTGGATTGAATTAGGCAAAACGAATCCGGATATTTCCGGTTTAATCCAGTCATATCCGGACAAAGTGGTGTGGAATTCGTATGCAATGGACCAAGAAAATCACAGGAAAAATGGTTTTGGAGAAAAGCAAAGACTTTTCGTTAGGCAAGTGCATAAAATGTCATCTATACCAACAGAAATAACATGTTTGTTTGCTGCAGTTCCTCTAGCTTTCTCCCTAGAACAAACAAATGTGTAGAGCTGGTGTCTCCATGTGGAACCAATTAGTGTTCCAAGCATAAAATGAAAAGTTCCCTGAAAAAAAAAAACCTTCAAAAAATAAAGTCCATGGTTAATATCAGGAACACACAAACAAAGAGGCTGTAGCAATATCTGGGATTGAATTAGCCAAAAGGAAACCGGATATTTCCAGTTTCATCCAGTCATATCCGGGCAAAGTGGTGTGGAATTCGTATGCAGTGGACCGAGAAAATCACAGGAAAATGGTTTTGGAGAAAAGCAAAGTCTTTTCGTTAGGCAAGTGCATAAAATGTCATCTATACAAACAGAAATATCATGTTTGTTTGCCGCAGTTCCTCTAGCTTTCTCCTTAGAAAATACGAATGTGTAGAGCTGGTGTCTCCATGTGGAAACAATTAGTGTTTCAAAGCATAAAATTTAATGTTCCCTGAAAAAAAAAACATTCAGAAAAATAAAGTCCGTGGATCATATCAGGAATACACAAACAAAGAGGCTGTAGCAATATCTGTGATTTAATTAGTGAAAACGAAACTGGATATTTCCGGTTTCATCCAGTCATATCCGGGCAAAGTGGTGTGGAATTCGTATGCAATGGGCCGAGAAAATCACAGGAAAAATGGTTTTGGAGAAAAGCAAAGTCTTTTCGTTAGGCAAGTGCATAAAATGTCATCTATACAATCAGAAATATCATGTTTGTTTGGCGCAGTTCCTCTAGCTTTCTCCCTAGAACAAACAAATGTGTAGAGCTGGTGTCTCCATGTGGAACCAATTAGTGTTCCAAGAAAAAAATTTAATGATCCCTGAAAAAAAAACATTCAAAAAAATAAAGTCCGTGGATAATATCAGGAATACACAAACACAGATGCTGTACAAATATTTCGGTTTGAGTTAGCCAAAACAAAACCGGATATTTCTGGTTTCATCCAGTCACATCCGGACAAAGTGGTGTGGAATTCGTATGCAATGGACCGAGAAAATCACAGGAAAAATGGTTTTGGAGAAAAGCAAAGTCTTTTCGTTAGGCAAGTGCATAAAATGTCATCCATAAAAACAGAAATATCATGTTTGTTTGCCGCAGTTCCCCTAGCTTTCTCCCTAGAAAATACGAATGTGTAGAGCTGGTGTCTCCATGTGGAACCAATTAGTGTTTCCAAACATAAAATTAAATGTTCCCTGATAAAAAACATTCAAAAAAATAAAGTCCGTGGATAATATCAGGAATACACAAACACAGATGCTGTAGCAATATTTCGGTTTGAGTTAGCCAAAACAAAACCGGATATTTCCGGTTTCATCCAGTCATATCCGGACAAAGTGGTGTGGAATTCGTATGCAATGGACCGAGAAAATCACAGGAAAAATGGTTTTGGAGAAAAGCAAAGTCTTTTCGTTAGGCAAGTGCATAAAATGTCATCTATACAAACAGAAATATCATGTTTGTTTGCCGCAGTTCCTCTAGCTTTCTCCCTAGAAAATACGAATGTGTAGAGCTGGTGTCTCCATGTGGGACCAATTAGAGTTTCCAAGGACAAAATTAAATGTTCCCTGATAAAAAAAAAAAAAAAAACAATAAAGTCCGTGGATAATATCAGGAATACACAAACACAGAGGCTGTAGCAATATTTCGGTTTGAGTTAGCCAAAAGAAAACCGGATATTTCCGGTTTCATGCAGTCATATCCGGATAAAGTGGTGTGGAATTCGTATGCAATGGACCGAGAAAATCACAGTAAAAATGGTTTTGGAGAAAAGCAAAGTCTTTTCGTTAGGAAAGTGCATAAAATGTCATCGATACAAACAGAAATATCATGATTGTTTGCCACAGTTGCTCTAACTTTCTCTGCAGAAAATACGAATGTGTAGAGCTGGTGTCTCCATGTGGAACCAATTAGTGTTTCCAAACATAAAATTAAATGTTCCCTGATAAAAAATTCAAAAAAATAAAGTCCGTGAATAATATCAGGAATACACAAACACAGATGCTGTAGCAATATTTCGGTTTGAGTTAGCCAAAACAAAACTGGATATTTCCGGTTTCATCCAGTCATATCGGGACAAAGTGGTGTGGAATTCGTATGCAATGTACTGAGAAAATCACAGTAAAAATGGTTTTGGAGAAAAGCAAAGTCTTTTCGTTAGGCAAGTGCATAAAATGTCATCTATACAAACAGAAATAGCATGTTTGTTTGCCGCAGTTCCTCTAGCTTTCTCCCTAGAAAATACGAATGTATAGAGCTGGTGTGTCCATGTTGAACCAATTAGTGTTTCCAAGCATAAAATTAAATGTTCCCTGAAAAAAAAACATTCAAAAAAATAAAGTCCGTGGATAATATCAGGAATACAATTAGTGTTTCCAAGCATAAAATTAAATGTTCCCTGAAAAAAAAACATTCAAATAAATAAAATCCGTGGATAATATCAGGAATACACAAACACAGAGGCTGTAGCAATATCTTGGATTGAATTAGGCAAAACGAATCCGGATATTTCCGGTTTAATCCAGTCATATCCGGACAAAGTGGTGTGGAATTCGTATGCAATGGACCAAGAAAATCACAGGAAAAATGGTTTTGGAGAAAAGCAAAGACTTTTCGTTAGGCAAGTGCATAAAATGTCATCTATACCAACAGAAATAACATGTTTGTTTGCTGCAGTTCCTCTAGCTTTCTCCCTAGAACAAACAAATGTGTAGAGCTGGTGTCTCCATGTGGAACCAATTAGTGTTCCAAGCATAAAATGAAAAGTTCCCTGAAAAAAAAAACCTTCAAAAAATAAAGTCCATGGTTAATATCAGGAATACACAAACAAAGAGGCTGTAGCAATATCTGGGATTGAATTAGATAAAAGGAAACCGGATATTTCCGGTTTCATCCAGTCATATCCGGGCAAAGTGGTGTGGAATTCGTATGCAATGGACCGAGAAAATCACAGTAAAAATGGTTTTGGAGAAAAGCAAAGTCTTTTCGTTAGGCAAGTGCATAAAATGTCATCTAAACAAACAGAAATATCATGTTTGTTTGCCGCAGTTCCTCTAGCTTTCTCCCTAGAAAATACGAATGTGTAGAGCTGGTGTCTCCATGTTGGTCCAATTAGAGTTTCCAAGGACAAAATTAAATGTTCCCTGATAAAAAAAAAAAACAAAACAATAAAGTCCGTGGATAATATCAGGAATACACAAACACAGATGCTGTAGCAATATTTCGGTTTGAGTTAGCCAAAAGAAAACCGGATATTTCCGGTTTCAAGCAGTCATATCAGGATAAAGTGGTGTGGAATTCGGATGCAATGGACCGAGAAAATCACAGGAAAAATGGTTTTGGCGAAAAGCAAAGTCTTTTCGTTAGGCAAGTGCATAAAATGTCATCTAGACAAACAGAAATAGCATGTTTGTTTGCTGCAGTTCCTCTAGATTTCTCCCTAAAACATAAAAATGTGTAGAACTGGTGTCTCCATGTGGAACCAATTAGTGTTTCCAAGCATAAAATTAAATGTTCCCTGAAAAAAAAAACATTCAAAAAAATACACTCCGTGGATAATATCAGGAATACACAAACACAGAGGCTGTAGCAATATCTTGGATTGAATTAGGCAAAACGAATCCGGATATTTCCGGTTTAATCCAGTCATATCCGGACAAAGTGGTGTGGAATTCGTATGCAATGGACCAAGAAAATCACAGTAAAAATGGTTTTGGAGAAAAGCAAAGTCTTTTCGTTAGGCAAGTGCATAAAATGTCATCTATACCAACAGAAATAACATGTTTGTTTGCTGCAGTTCCTCTAGCTTTCTCCATAGAACAAACAAATGTGTAGAGCTGGTGTCTCCATGTGGAACCAATTAGTGTTCCAAGCATAAAATGAAAAGTTCCCTGAAAAAAAAAAAACCTTCAAAAAATAAAGTCCATGGTTAATATCAGGAATACACAAACAAAGAGGCTGTAGCAATATCTGGGATTGAATTAGCCAAAAGGAAACCGGATATTTCCGGTTTCATCCAGTCATATCCGGACAAAGTGGTGTGGAATTCGTATGCAGTGGACCGAGAAAATCACAGGAAAAATGGTTTTGGAGAAAAGCAAAGTCTTTTCGTTAGGCAAGTGCATAAAATGTCATCTATACAAACAGAAATATCATGTTTGTTTGCCGGAGTTCCTCTAGCTTTCTCCTTAGAAAATACGAATGTGTAGAGCTGGTGTCTCCATGTGGAACCAATTAGTGTTTCAAAGCATAAAATTTAATGTTCCCTGAAAAAAAAAACATTCAGAAAAATAAAGTCCGTGGATCATATCAGGAATACACAAACAAAGAGGCTGTAGCAATATCTGTGATTTAATTAGCGAAAACGAAACTGGATATTTCCGGTTTCATCCAGTCATATTCAGACCAACTGGTGTGGAATTCGTATGCAATGGACCGAGAAAATCACAGGAAAAATGGTTTTGGAGAAAAGCAAAGTCTTTTCGTTAGGCAAGTGCATAAAATGTCATCTAGACAAACAGAAATATCATGTTTGTTTGGCGCAGTTCCTCTAGCTTTCTCCCTAGAACAAACAAATGTGTAGAGCTGGTGTCTCCATGTGGAACCAATTAGTGTTCCAAGAAAAAAATTTAATGATCCCTGAAAAAAAAAACATTCAAAAAAATACAGTCCGTGGATAATATCAGGAATACACAAACACAGAAGCTGTACAAATATTGCGGTTTGAGTTAGCCAAAACAAAACCGGATATTTCTGGTTTCATCCAGTCATATCCGGACAAAGTGGTGTGGAATTCGTATGCAATGGACCGAGAAAATCACAGGAAAAATGGTTTTGGAGAAAAGCAAAGTCTTTTCGTTAGGCAAGTGCATAAAATGTCATCCATAAAAACAGAAATATCATGTTTGTTTGCCGCAGTTCCTCTAGCTTTCTCCCTAGAAAATACGAATGTGTAGAGCTGGTGTCTCCATGTGGGACCAATTAGAGTTTCCAAGGACAAAATTAAATGTTCCCTGATAAAAAAAAAAAAAAAAACAAAACAATAAAGTCCGTGGATAATATCAGGAATACACAAACACAGATGCTGTAGCAATATTTCGGTTTCAGTTAGCCAAAAGAAAACCGGATATTTCCGGTTTCATCCAGTCATATCCGGATAAAGTGGTGTGGAATTCGTATGCAATGGACCGAGAAAATCACAGTAAAAATGGTTTTGGAGAAAAGCAAAGTCTTTTCGTTAGGCAAGTGCATAAAATGTCATCTAGACAAACAGAAATATCATGTTTGTTTGCCGCCATTCCTCTAGCTTTCTCCCTAGAAAATACGAATGTGTAGAGCTGGTGTCTCCATGTGGAACCAATTAGTGTTTCCAAACATAAAATTAAATGTTCCCTGATAAAAAACATTCAAAAAAATAAAGTCCGTGGATAATATCAGGAATACACAAACACAGATGCTGTAGCAATATTTCGGTTTGAGTTAGCCAAAACAAAACCGGATATTTCCGGTTTCATCCAGTCATATCCGGACAAAGTGGTGTGGAATTCGTATGCAATGGACCGAGAAAATCACAGTAAAAATGGTTTTGGAGAAAAGCAAAGTCTTTTCGTTAGGCAAGTGCATAAAATGTCATCTATACAAACAGAAATATCATGTTTGTTTGCCGCAGTTCCTCTAGCTTTCTCCCTAGAAAATACGAATGTGTAGAGCTGGTGTCTCCATGTGGAACCCATTAGTGCTTCCAAGCATAAAATTTAATGTTCCCTGAAAAAAAAAACATTCAAAAAAATAAACTCCATGGATAATATCAGGAATACACAAACACAGAGGCTGTAGCAATATTTCGGTTTGAATTAGCCAAAACGAAACCAGATATTTCCGGTTTCATCCAGACATATCCGGACAAAGTGGTGTGGAATTCGTATGCAATGGACCGAGAAAATCACAGTAAAAATGGTTTTGGAGAAAAGCAAAGTCTTTTCGTTAGGTAAGTGCATCAAATGTCATCTATACAAACAGAAATATCATGTTTGTTTGCCGCAGTTCCTCAAGCTTTCTCCCTAGAAAATACGAATGTGTAGAGCTGGTGTCTCCATGTGGGTCCAATTAGAGTTTCCAAGGACAAAATTAAATGTTCCCTGATAAAAAAAAAACAAAACAATAAAGTCCGTGGATAATATCAGGAATACACAAACACAGATGCTGTAGCAATATTTCGGTTTGAGTTAGCCAAAAGAAAACCGGATATTTCCGGTTTCAAGCAGTCATATCCGGATAAAGTGGTGTGAAATTCGTATGCAATGGACCGAGAAAATCACAGTAAAAATGGTTTTGGAGAAAAGCAAAGTCTTTTCGTTAGGAAAGTGCATAAAATGTCATCTATACAAACAGAAATATCATGTGTGTTTGCCGCAGTTCCTCTAGCTTTCTCCCTAGAAAATACGAATGTGTAGAGCTGGTGTCTCCATGTGGAACCAATTAGTGTTTCCAAACATAAAATTAAATGTACCCTGAAAAAAAATTCAAAAAAATAAAGTCCGTGAATAATATCAGGAATACACAAACACAGATGCTGTAGCAATATTTCGGTTTGAGTTAGCCAAAACAATACCGGATATTTCCGGTTTCATCCAGTCATATCGGGACAAAGTGGTGTGGAATTCGTATGCAATGGACCGAGAAAATCACAGTAAAAATGGTTTTGGAGAAAAGCAAAGTCTTTTCGTTAGGCAAGTGCATAAAATGTCATCTATACAAACAGAAATAGCATGTTTGTTTGCCGCAGTTCCTCTAGCTTTCTCCCTAGAACATAAAAATGTGTAGAGCTGGTGTCTCCATGTGGAACCAATTAGTGTTTCCAAGCATAAAATTAAATGTTCCCTGAAAAAAAAAACATTCAAAAAAATAAAGTCCGTGGATCATATCAGGAATACACAAACACAGAGGCTGTAGCAATATCTGGGATTGAATTAGCCAAAATGAAACCGGATATTTCCGGTTTCATCCAGTCATATTCGGACAAACTGGTGTGGAATTCGTATGCAATGGACTGAGAAAATCACAGGAAAAATGGTTTTGGAGAAAAGCAAAGTCTTTTCGTTAGGCAAGTGCATCAAATGTCATCTATACAAACAGAAATAGCATGTTTGTTTGCCGCAGTTCCTCTAGCTTTCTCCCTAGAAAATACGAATGTGTAGAGCTGGTGTGTCCATGTCGAACCAATTAGTGTTTCCAAGCATAAAATGAAATGTTCCCTGAAAAAAAAAACATTCAAAAAAATAAAGTCCGTGGATAATATCAGGAATACACAAACACAGATGCTGTACAAATATTTCGGTTTGAGTTAGCCAAAACAGAACCGGATATTTCCGATTTCATCCAGTCATATCCGGACAAAGTGGTGTGGAATTGGTATGCAATGGACCGAGAAAATCACAGGGAAAATGGTTTTGGAGAAAAGCAAAGTCTTTTCGTTAGGCAAGTGCATAAAATATCATCTATACAAACAGAAATATCATGTTTGTTTGCTGCCGTTCCTCTAGATTTCTCCCTAGAAAATACAAATGTGTAGAGCTGGTGTCTCCATGTGGAACCAATTAGTGTTTCCAAGCATAAAATTAAATGTTCCCTGACAAAAAAAAAACATTCAAAAAAATAAAGTCCGTGGATAATATCAGGAATACACAAACACAGAGGCTGTAGCAATATTTCGGTTTGAGTTAGCCAAAACAAAACCGGATATTTCCGGTTTCATCCAGTCATATCCGGAAAAAGTGGTGTGTAATTGGTATGCAATGTACTGAGAAAATCACAGGAAAAATGGTTTTGGAGAAAAGCAAAGTCTTTTCGTTAGGCAAGTGCATAAAATGTCATCTATACAAACAGAAATATCATGTTTGTTTGCCGCAGTTCCTCTAGCTTTCTCCCTAGAACATAAAAATGTGTAGAGCTGGTGTCTCCATGTGGAACCAATTAGTGTTTCCAAGCATAAAATTAAATGTTCCCTGAAAAAAAAAATCAAAAAAATAAAGTCCGTGGATCATATCAGGAATACACAAACAAAGAGGCTGTAGCAATATCTGGGATTGAATTAGCCAAAACGAAACCCGATATTTCCGGTTTCACCCAGTCAGATTCGGACAAACTGGTGTGGAATTCGTATGCAATGGACCGAGAAAATCACAGTAAAAATGGTTTTGGAGAAAAGCAAAGTCTTTTCGTTAGGCAAGTGCATAAAATGTCATCTAGACAAACAGAAATAGCATGTTTGTTTGCTGCAGTTCCTCTAGCTTTCTCCCTAGAACAAACAAATGTGTAGAGCTGGTGTCTCCATGTGGAACCAATTAGTGTTTCCAAGCATAAAATTAAATGTTCCCAGAAAAAAAAAAACATTCAAAAAAATACAGTCCGTGGATAATATCAGGAATACACAAACACAGAGGCTGTAGCAATATTTCGGTTTGAGTTAGCCAAAACAAAACCGCAGATTTCCGGTTTCATCCAGTCATATCCGGACAAAGTGGTGTGGAATTTGTATGCAATGGACCGAGAAAATCACAGGAAAAATGGTTTTGGAGAAAAGCAAAGTCTTTTCGTTAGGCAAGTGCATCAAATGTCATCTAGACAAACAGAAATAGCATATTTGTTTGCCGCAGTTCCTCTAGCTTTCTCCCTAGAAAATACGAATGTGTAGAGCTGGTGTCTCCATGTGGAACCAATTAGTGTTTCTAAGCATAAAATTTAATGTTCCCTGAAAAAAAAACATTCAAAAAAATAAAGTCCGTGGATAATATCAGGAATACAATTAGTGTTTCCAAGCATAAAATTAAATGTTCCCTGAAAAAAAAAAATCAAAAAAATAAAGTCCGTGGATCATATCAGGAATACACAAACAAAGAGGCTGTAGCAATATCTGGGATTGAATTAGCCAAAACGAAACTGGATATTTCCGGTTTCACCCAGTCAGATTCGGACAAACTGGTGTGGAATTCGTATGCAATGGACCGAGAAAATCACAGTAAAAATGGTTTTGGAGAAAAGCAAAGTCTTTTCGTTAGGCAAGTGCATAAAATGTCATCTAGACAAACAGAAATAGCATGTTTGTTTGCTGCAGTTCCTCTAGCTTTCTCCCTAGAACAAACAAATGTGTAGAGCTGGTGTCTCCATGTGGAACCAATTAGTGTTTCAAAGCATAAAATTAAATGTTCCCAGAAAAAAAAAACATTCAAAAAAATACAGTCCGTGGATAATATCAGGAATACACAAACACAGAGGCTGTAGCAATATTTCGGTTTGAGTTAGCCAAAACAAAACCGCATATTTCCGGTTTCATCCAGTCATATCCGGACAAAGTGGTGTGGAATTTGTATGCAATGGACCGAGAAAATCACAGGAAAAATGGTTTTGGAGAAAAGCAAAGTCTTTTCGTTAGGCAAGTGCATCAAATGTCATCTATACAAACAGAAATAGCATGTTTGTTTGCCGCAGTTCCTCTAGCTTTCTCCCTAGAAAATACGAATGTGTAGAGCTGGTGTATCCATGTCGAACCAATTAGTGTTTCCAAGCATAAAATTAAATGTTCCCTGAAAAAAAAAAACATTCAAAAAAATAAAATCCGTGGATAATATCAGGAATACACAAACACAGATGCTGTACAAATATTACGGTTTGAGTTAGCCAAAACAACACCGGATATTACCGGTTTCATCCAGTCATATCCGGACAAAGTGGTGTGGAATTGGTATGCAATGGACCGAGAAAATCACAGGAAAAATGGTTTTGGAGAAAAGCAAAGTCTTTTCGTTAGGCAAGTGCATAAAATATCATCGATACAAACAGAAATATCATGTTTGTTTGCTGCCATTCCTCTAGATTTCTCCCTAGAAAATACGAATGTGTAGAGCTGGTGTCTCCATGTGGAACCAGTTAGTGTTTCCAAGCATAAAATTAAATGTTCCCTGAAAAAAAAACCTTCAAAAAAATAAAGTCCATGGATAATATCAGGAATACACAAACACAGATGCTGTAGCAATATCTTGGATTGAATTAGGCAAAACGAATCCGGATATTTCCGGTTTAATCCAGTCATATCCGGACAAAGTGGTGTGGAATTGGTATGCAATGGACCGAGAAAATCACAGTAAAAATGGTTTTGGAGAAAAGCAAAGTCTTTTCGTTAGGCAAGTGCATAAAATGTCATCTAGACAAACAGAAATATCATGTTTGTTTGCCGCAGTTCCTCTAGCTTTCTCCCTAGAACAAACAAATGTGTAGAGCTGGTGTCTCCATGTAGAACCAATTAGTGTTTCCAAGCATAAAATTAAATGTTCCCTGAAAAAAAAAACATTCAAAAAAATACAGTCCGTGGATAATATCAGGAATACACAAACACAGAGGCTGTAGCAATATTTCGGTTTGAGTTAGCCAAAACAAAACCGCAGATTTCCGGTTTCATCCAGTCATATCCGGAAAAAGTGGTGTGGAATTCGTATGCAATGGACCGAGAAAATCACAGGAAAAATGGTTTTGGAGAAAAGCAAAGTCTTTTCGTTAGGCAAGTGCATAAAATGTCATCTATACCAACAGAAATATCATGTTTGTTTGCCGCAGTTCCTCTAGCTTTCTCCCTAGAAAATACGAATGTGTAGAGCTGGTGTCTCCATGTGGAACCAATTAGTGTTTCTAAGCATAAAATTTATGTTCCCTGAAAAAAAAACATTCAAAAAAATAAAGTCCGTGGATAATATCAGGAATACAATTAGTGTTTCCAAGCATAAAATTAAATGTTCCCTTAAAAAAAAACATTCAAAAAAATAAAATCCGTGGATAATATCAGGAATACACAAACAAAGAGGCTGTAGCAATATCTGGGATTGAATTAGCCAATACGAAACCGGATATTTCCGGTTTCATCCAGTCATATCCGGACAAAGTGGTGTGGAATTCGGATGCAATGGACCGAGAAAATCACAGGAAAAATGGTTTTGGAGAAAAGCAAAGTCTTTTCGTTAGGCAAGTGCATAAAATGTCATCTATACAAACAGAAATAGCATGTTTGTTTGCTGCAGTTCCTCTAGATTTCTCCCTAAAACATAAAAATGTGTACAACTGGTGTCTGCATGTGGAACCAATTAGTGTTTCCAAGCATAAAATTAAATGTTCCCTGAAAAAAAAAACATTCAAAAAAATAAAGTCCGTGGATAATATCAGGAATACACAAACACAGAGGCTGTAGCAATATCTTGGATTGAATTAGACAAAAGGAAACCGGATATTTCCGGTTTAATCCAGTCATATCCGGACAAAGTGGTGTGGAATTCGTATGCAATGGACCGAGAAAATCACAGGAAAAATGGTTTTGGAGAAAAGCAAAGTCTTTTCGTTAGGCAAGTGCATCAAATGTCATCTATACAAACAGAAATATCATGTTTGTTTGCCGCAGTTCCTCTAGCTTTCTCCATAGAACAAACAAATGTGTAGAGCTGGTGTCTCCATGTGGAACCAATTAGTGTTCCAAGCATAAAATGAAATGTTCCCTGAAAAAAAAAAACATTCAATAAAATAAAGTCCGTGGATAATATCAGGAATACACAAACACAGAGGCTGTAGCAATATTTCGGTTTGAGTTAGCCAAAACAAAACCGCAGATTTCCGGTTTCATCCAGTCATATCCGGAAAAAGTGGTGTGGAATTCGTATGCAATGGACCAAGAAAATCACAGGAAAAATGGTTTTGGAGAAAAGCAAAGTATTTTCGTTAGGCAAGTGCATAAAATGTCATCTATACCAACAGAAATATCATGTTTGTTTGCTGCAGTTCCTCTAGCTTTCTCCATAGAACAAACAAATGTGTAGAGCTGGTGTCTCCATGTGGAACCAACTAGTTTTCCAAGCATAAAATGAAAAGTTCCCTGAAAAAAAAAAAACCTTCAAAAAAATAAAGTCCGTGGATAATATCAGGAATACACAAACAAAGAGGCTGTAGCAATATCTGGGATTGAATTAGCCAAAAGGAAACCGGATATTTCCGGTTTCATCCAGTCATATCCGGACAAAGTGGTGTGGAATTCGTATGCAGTGGACTGAGAAAATCACAGGAAAAATGGTTTTGGAGAAAAGCAAAGTCTTTTCGTTAGGCAAGTGCATAAAATGTCATCTAGACAAACAGAAATAGCATGTTTGTTTGCCGCAGTTCCTCTAGCTTTCTCCCTAGAAAATACGAATGTGTAGAGCTGGTGTGTCCATGTCGAACCAATTAGTGTTTCCAAGCATAAAATGAAATGTTCCCTGAAAAAAAAAACATTCAAAAAAATAAAGTCCGTGGATAATATCAGGAATACACAAACACAGATGCTGTACAAATATTTCGGTTTGAGTTAGCCAAAACAGAACCGGATATTTCCGATTTCATCCAGTCATATCCGGACAAAGTGGTGTGGAATTGGTATGCAATGGACCGAGAAAATCACAGGGAAAATGGTTTTGGAGAAAAGCAAAGTCTTTTCGTTAGGCAAGTGCATAAAATATCATCTATACAAACAGAAATATCATGTTTGTTTGCTGCCGTTCCTCTAGATTTCTCCCTAGAAAATACAAATGTGTAGAGCTGGTGTCTCCATGTGGAACCAATTAGTGTTTCCAAGCATAAAATTAAATGTTCCCTGACAAAAAAAAAAAACATTCAAAAAAATAAAGTCCGTGGATAATATCAGGAATACACAAACACAGAGGCTGTAGCAATATTTCGGTTTGAGTTAGCCAAAACAAAACCGGATATTTCCGGTTTCATCCAGTCATATCCGGAAAAAGTGGTGTGTAATTGGTATGCAATGTACTGAGAAAATCACAGGAAAAATGGTTTTGGAGAAAAGCAAAGTCTTTTCGTTAGGCAAGTGCATAAAATGTCATCTATACAAACAGAAATATCATGTTTGTTTGCCGCAGTTCCTCTAGCTTTCTCCCTAGAAAATACGAATGTGTAGAGCTGGTGTCTCCATGTGGAACCAATTAGTGTTTCCAAGCATAAAATTAAATGTTCCCTGAAAAAAAAAATCAAAAAAATAAAGTCCGTGGATCATATCAGGAATACACAAACAAAGAGGCTGTAGCAATATCTGGGATTGAATTAGCCAAAACGAAACCCGATATTTCCGGTTTCACCCAGTCAGATTCGGACAAACTGGTGTGGAATTCGTATGCAATGGACCGAGAAAATCACAGTAAAAATGGTTTTGGAGAAAAGCAAAGTCTTTTCGTTAGGCAAGTGCATAAAATGTCATCTAGACAAACAGAAATAGCATGTTTGTTTGCTGCAGTTCCTCTAGCTTTCTCCCTAGAACAAACAAATGTGTAGAGCTGGTGTCTCCATGTGGAACCAATTAGTGTTTCCAAGCATAAAATTAAATGTTCCCAGAAAAAAAAAAAACATTCAAAAAAATACAGTCCGTGGATAATATCAGGAATACACAAACACAGAGGCTGTAGCAATATTTCGGTTTGAGTTAGCCAAAACAAAACCGCAGATTTCCGGTTTCATCCAGTCATATCCGGACAAAGTGGTGTGGAATTTGTATGCAATGGACCGAGAAAATCACAGGAAAAATGGTTTTGGAGAAAAGCAAAGTCTTTTCGTTAGGCAAGTGCATCAAATGTCATCTATACAAACAGAAATAGCATATTTGTTTGCCGCAGTTCCTCTAGCTTTCTCCCTAGAAAATACGAATGTGTAGAGCTGGTGTATCCATGTCGAACCAATTAGTGTTTCCAAGCATAAAATTAAATGTTCCCTGAAAAAAAAAACATTCAAAAAAATAAAATCCGTGGATAATATCAGGAATACACAAACACAGATGCTGTACAAATATTACGGTTTGAGTTAGCCAAAACAACACCGGATATTTCCGGTTTCATCCAGTCATATCCGGACAAAGTGGTGTGGAATTGGTATGCAATGGACCGAGAAAATCACAGGAAAAATGGTTTTGGAGAAAAGCAAAGTCTTTTCGTTAGGCAAGTGCATAAAATATCATCGATACAAACAGAAATATCATGTTTGTTTGCTGCCATTCCTCTAGATTTCTCCCTAGAAAATACGAATGTGTAGAGCTGGTGTCTCCATGTGGAACCAGTTAGTGTTTCCAAGCATAAAATTAAATGTTCCCTGAAAAAAAAACCTTCAAAAAAATAAAGTCCATGGATAATATCAGGAATACACAAACACAGATGCTGTAGCAATATCTTGGATTGAATTAGGCAAAACGAATCCGGATATTTCCGGTTTAATCCAGTCATATCCGGACAAAGTGGTGTGGAATTGGTATGCAATGGACCGAGAAAATCACAGTAAAAATGGTTTTGGAGAAAAGCAAAGTCTTTTCGTTAGGCAAGTGCATAAAATGTCATCTAGACAAACAGAAATAGCATGTTTGTTTGCCGCAGTTCCTCTAGCTTTCTCCCTAGAAAATACGAATGTGTAGAGCTGGTGTCTCCATGTGGAACCAATTAGTGTTTCCAAGCATAAAATTAAATGTTCCCTGAAAAAAAAAACATTCAAAAAAATACAGTCCGTGGATAATATCAGGAATACACAAACACAGAGGCTGTAGCAATATTTCGGTTTGAGTTAGCCAAAACAAAACCGCAGATTTCCGGTTTCATCCAGTCATATCCGCACAAAGTGGTGTGGAATTCGTATGCAATGGACCGAGAAAATCACAGGAAAAATGGTTTTGGAGAAAAGCAAAGTCTTTTCGTTAGGCAAGTGCATAAAATGTCATCTATACCAACAGAAATATCATGTTTGTTTGCCGCAGTTCCTCTAGCTTTCTCCCTAGAAAATACGAATGTGTAGAGCTGGTGTCTCCATGTGGAACCAATTAGTGTTTCTAAGCATAAAATTTAATGTTCCCTGAAAAAAAAACATTCAAAAAAATAAAGTCCGTGGATAATATCAGGAATACAATTAGTGTTTCCAAGCATAAAATTAAATGTTCCCTGAAAAAAAAATCAAAAAAATAAAGTCCGTGGATCATATCAGGAATACACAAACAAAGAGGCTGTAGCAATATCTGGGATTGAATTAGCCAAAACGAAACTGGATATTTCCGGTTTCACCCAGTCAGATTCGGACAAACTGGTGTGGAATTCGTATGCAATGGACCGAGAAAATCACAGTAAAAATGGTTTTGGAGAAAAGCAAAGTCTTTTCGTTAGGCAAGTGCATAAAATGTCATCTAGACAAACAGAAATAGCATGTTTGTTTGCTGCAGTTCCTCTAGCTTTCTCCCTAGAACAAACAAATGTGTAGAGCTGGTGTCTCCATGTGGAACCAATTAGTGTTTCCAAGCATAAAATTAAATGTTCCCTGATAAAAAACATTCAAAAAAATAAAGTCCGTGGATAATATCAGGAATACACAAACACAGATGCTGTAGCAATATTTCGGTTTGAGTTAGCCAAAACAAAACCGCATATTTCCGGTTTCATCCAGTCATATCCGGACAAAGTGGTGTGGAATTTGTATGCAATGGACCGAGAAAATCACAGGAAAAATGGTTTTGGAGAAAAGCAAAGTCTTTTCGTTAGGCAAGTGCATCAAATGTCATCTATACAAACAGAAATAGCATGTTTGTTTGCCGCAGTTCCTCTAGCTTTCTCCCTAGAAAATACGAATGTGTAGAGCTGGTGTATCCATGTGGAACCAATTAGTGTTTCCAAGCATAAAATTAAATGTTCCTTGAAAAAAAAACATTCAAAAAAATAAAATCCGTGGATAATATCAGGAATACACAAACACAGATGCTGTACAAATATTACGGTTTGAGTTAGCCAAAACAACACCGGATATTTCCGGTTTCATCCAGTCATATCCGGACAAAGTGGTGTGGAATTGGTATGCAATGGACTGAGAAAATCACAGGAAAAATGGTTTTATAGAAAAGCAAAGTCTTTTCGTTAGGCAAGTGCATAAAATATCATCGATACAAACAGAAATATCATGTTTGTTTGCTGCCATTCCTCTAGATTTCTCCCTAGAAAATACGAATGTGTAGAGCTGGTTTCTCCATGTGGAACCAGTTAGTGTTTCCAAGCATAAAATTAAATGTTCCCTGAAAAAAAAACATTCAAAAAAATACAGTCCGTGGATAATATCAGGAATACACAAACACAGAGGCTGTAGCAATATTTCGGTTTGAGTTAGCCAAAACAAAACCGCAGATTTCCGGTTTCATCCAGTCATATCCGGAAAAAGTGGTGTGGAATTCGTATGCAATGGACCGAGAAAATCACAGGAAAAATGGTTTTGGAGAAAAGCAAAGTCTTTTCGTTAGGCAAGTGCATAAAATGTCATCTATACCAACAGAAATATCATGTTTGTTTGCCGCAGTTCCTCTAGCTTTCTCCCTAGAAAATACGAATGTGTAGAGCTGGTGTCTCCATGTGGAACCAATTAGTGTTTCTAAGCATAAAATTTAATGTTCCCTGAAAAAAAAACATTCAAAAAAATAAAGTCCGTGGATAATATCAGGAATACAATTAGTGTTTCCAAGCATAAAATTAAATGTTCCCTGAAAAAAAAAATCAAAAAAATAAAGTCCGTGGATCATATCAGGAATACACAAACAAAGAGGCTGTAGCAATATCTGGGATTGAATTAGCCAAAACGAAACTGGATATTTCCGGTTTCACCCAGTCAGATTCGGACAAACTGGTGTGGAATTCGTATGCAATGGACCGAGAAAATCACAGTAAAAATGGTTTTGGAGAAAAGCAAAGTCTTTTCGTTAGGCAAGTGCATAAAATGTCATCTAGATAAACAGAAATAGCATGTTTGTTTGCTGCAGTTCCTCTAGCTTTCTCCCTAGAACAAACAAATGTGTAGAGCTGGTGTCTCCATGTGGAACCAATTAGTGTTTCCAAGCATAAAATTAAATGTTCCCAGAAAAAAAAAAACATTCAAAAAAATACAGTCCGTGGATAATATCAGGAATACACAAACACAGAGGCTGTAGCAATATTTCGGTTTGAGTTAGCCAAAACAAAACCGCATATTTCCGGTTTCATCCAGTCATATCCGGACAAAGTGGTGTGGAATTTGTATGCAATGGACCGAGAAAATCACAGGAAAAATGGTTTTGGAGAAAAGCAAAGTCTTTTCGTTAGGCAAGTGCATCAAATGTCATCTATACAAACAGAAATAGCATGTTTGTTTGCCGCAGTTCCTCTAGCTTTCTCCCTAGAAAATACGAATGTGTAGAGCTGGTGTATCCATGTCGAACCAATTAGTGTTTCCAAGCATAAAATTAAATGTTCCCTGAAAAAAAAAACATTCAAAAAAATAAAATCCGTGGATAATATCAGGAATACACAAACACAGATGCTGTACAAATATTACGGTTTGAGTTAGCCAAAACAACACCGGATATTACCGGTTTCATCCAGTCATATCCGGACAAAGTGGTGTGGAATTGGTATGCAATGGACCGAGAAAATCACAGGAAAAATGGTTTTGGAGAAAAGCAAAGTCTTTTCGTTAGGCAAGTGCATAAAATATCATCGATACAAACAGAAATATCATGTTTGTTTGCTGCCATTCCTCTAGATTTCTCCCTAGAAAATACGAATGTGTAGAGCTGGTGTCTCCATGTGGAACCAGTTAGTGTTTCCAAGCATAAAATTAAATGTTCCCTGAAAAAAAAACCTTCAAAAAAATAAAGTCCATGGATAATATCAGGAATACACAAACACAGATGCTGTAGCAATATCTTGGATTGAATTAGGCAAAACGAATCCGGATATTTCCGGTTTAATCCAGTCATATCCGGACAAAGTGGTGTGGAATTGGTATGCAATGGACCGAGAAAATCACAGTAAAAATGGTTTTGGAGAAAAGCAAAGTCTTTTCGTTAGGCAAGTGCATAAAATGTCATCTAGACAAACAGAAATATCATGTTTGTTTGCCGCAGTTCCTCTAGCTTTCTCCCTAGAACAAACAAATGTGTAGAGCTGGTGTCTCCATGTGGAACCAATTAGTGTTTCCAAGCATAAAATTAAATGTTCCCTGAAAAAAAAAACATTCAAAAAAATACAGTCCGTGGATAATATCAGGAATACACAAACACAGAGGCTGTAGCAATATTTCGGTTTGAGTTAGCCAAAACAAAACCGGAGATTTCCGGTTTCATCCAGTCATATCCGGAAAAAGTGGTGTGGAATTCGTATGCAATGGACCGAGAAAATCACAGGAAAAATGGTTTTGGAGAAAAGCAAAGTCTTTTCGTTAGGCAAGTGCATAAAATGTCATCTATACCAACAGAAATATCATGTTTGTTTGCCGCAGTTCCTCTAGCTTTCTCCCTAGAAAATACGAATGTGTAGAGCTGGTGTCTCCATGTGGAACCAATTAGTGTTTCTAAGCATAAAATTTATGTTCCCTGAAAAAAAAACATTCAAAAAAATAAAGTCCGTGGATAATATCAGGAATACAATTAGTGTTTCCAAGCATAAAATTAAATGTTCCCTTAAAAAAAAACATTCAAAAAAATAAAATCCATGGATAATATCAGGAATACACAAACAAAGAGGCTGTAGCAATATCTGGGATTGAATTAGCCAATACGAAACCGGATATTTCCGGTTTCATCCAGTCATATCCGGACAAAGTGGTGTGGAATTCAGATGCAATGGACCGAGAAAATCACAGGAAAAATGGTTTTGGAGAAAAGCAAAGTCTTTTCGTTAGGCAAGTGCATAAAATGTCATCTATACAAACAGAAATAGCATGTTTGTTTGCTGCAGTTCCTCTAGATTTCTCCCTAAAACATAAAAATGTGTACAACTGGTGTCTGCATGTGGAACCAATCAGTGTTTCCAAGCATAAAATTAAATGTTCCCTGAAAAAAAAAACATTCAAAAAAATAAAGTCCGTGGATAATATCAGGAATACACAAACACAGAGGCTGTAGCAATATCTTGGATTGAATTAGACAAAAGGAAACCGGATATTTCCGGTTTAATCCAGTCATATCCGGACAAAGTGGTGTGGAATTCGTATGCAATGGACCGAGAAAATCACAGGAAAAATGGTTTTGGAGAAAAGCAAAGTCTTTTCGTTAGGCAAGTGCATCAAATGTCATCTATACAAACAGAAATAGCATGTTTGTTTGCCGCAGTTCCTCTAGCTTTCTCCATAGAACAAACAAATGTGTAGAGCTGGTGTCTCCATGTGGAACCAATTAGTGTTCCAAGCATAAAATGAAATGTTCCCTGAAAAAAAAAAAACATTCAATAAAATAATGTCCGTGGATAATATCAGGAATACACAAACACAGAGGCTGTAGCAATATTTCGGTTTGAGTTAGCCAAAACAAAACCGCAGATTTCCGGTTTCATCCAGTCATATCCGGAAAAAGTGGTGTGGAATTCGTATGCAATGGACCAAGAAAATCACAGGAAAAATGGTTTTGGAGAAAAGCAAAGTATTTTCGTTAGGCAAGTGCATAAAATGTCATCTATACCAACAGAAATATCATGTTTGTTTGCTGCAGTTCCTCTAGCTTTCTCCATAGAACAAACAAATGTGTAGAGCTGGTGTCTCCATGTGGAACCAACTAGTTTTCCAAGCATAAAATGAAAAGTTCCCTGAAAAAAAAAAAACCTTCAAAAAAATAAAGTCCGTGGATAATATCAGGAATACACAAACAAAGAGGCTGTAGCAATATCTGGGATTGAATTAGCCAAAAGGAAACCGGATATTTCCGGTTACATCCAGTCATATCCGGACAAAGTGGTGTGGAATTCGTATGCAGTGGACTGAGAAAATCACAGGAAAAATGGTTTTGGAGAAAAGCAAAGTCTTTTCGTTAGGCAAGTGCATAAAATGTCATCTAGACAAACAGAAATAGCATGTTTGTTTGCCGCAGTTCCTCTAGCTTTCTCCCTAGAAAATACGAATGTGTAGAGCTGGTGTCTCCATGTGGAACCAATTAGTGTTTCCAAGCATAAAATTTAATGTTCCCTGAAAAAAAAATTCAAAAAAATAAAGTCCGTGGATAATATCAGGAATACACAAACAAAGAGGCTGTAGCAATATCTGGGATTGAATTAGCCAAAATGAAACCGGATATTTCCGGTTTCATCCAGTCATGTTTGGACAAACTGGTGTGGAATTTGTATGCAATGGACCGAGAAAATCACAGGAAAAATGGTTTTGGAGAAAAGCAAAGTCTTTTCGTTAGGCAAGTGCATAAAATGTCATCCAGAAAAACAGAAATATCATGTTTGTTTGCCGCAGTTCCTCTAGCTTTCTCCCTAGAAAATATGAATGTGTAGAGCTGGTGTCTCCACGTGGGACCAATTAGAGTTTCCAAGGACAAAATTAAATGTTCCCTAATAAAAAAAAAAAAAACAAAACAATAAAGTCCGTGGATAATATCAGGAATACACAAACACAGAGGCTGTAGCAATATTTCGGTTTGAGTTAGCCAAAAGAAAACCGGATATTTCCAGTTTCATCCAGTCATATCCAGATAAAGTGGTGTGGAATTCGTATGCAATGGACCGAGAAAATCACAGGAAAAATGGTTTTGGAGAAAAGCAAAGTCTTTTCGTTAGGCAAGTGCATAAAATGTCATCTATACAAACAGAAATATCATGTTTGTTTGCCGCCGTTCCTCTAGCTTTCTCCCTAGAAAATACGAATGTGTAGAGCTGGTGTCTCCATGTGGAACCAATTAGTGTTTCCAAACATAAAATTAAATGTTCCCTGATAAAAAACATTCAAAATAATAAAGTCCGTGGATAATATCAGGAATACACAAACACAGAGGCTGTAGCAATATTTCGGTTTGAATTAGCCAAAACGAAACCAGATATTTCCGGTTTCATCCAGTCATATCCGGACAAAGTGGTGTGGAATTCGTATGCAATGGACCGAGAAAATCACAGGAAAAATGGTTTTGGAGAAAAGCAAAGTCTTTTCGTTAGGCAAGTGCATAAAATGTCATCTAGACAAACAGAAATAGCATGTTTGTTTGCCGCAGTTCCTCTAGCTTTCTCCCTAGAAAATACGAATGTGTAGAGCTGGTGTCTCCATGTGGAACCAATTAGTGTTTCCAAGCATAAAATTAAATTTTCCCTAAAAAAAACATTCAAAAATAAAATCCGTGGATAATATCAGGAATACACAAACACAGATGCTGTAGCAATATTTCGGTTTGAGTTAGCCAAAACAAAACCGGATATTTCTGGTTTCATCCAGTCATATCCGGACAAAGTGGTGTGGCACTCGTATGCAATGGACCAAGAAAATCAAAGGAAATATGGTTTTGGAGAAAAGCAAAGTCTTTTCATTAGGCAAGTGCATAAAATGTCATCTAGACAAACAGAAATATCATGTTTGTTTGCCGCAGTTCCTCTAGCTTTCTCCCTGGAACATACGAATGTGTAGAGCTGGTGTCTCCATGTGGAACCAATTAGTGTTTCAAAGCATAAAATTTAATGTTCCCTGAAAAAAAAAACATTCAAAACATAAAGTCCGTGGATAATATCACGAATACACAAACAGAGAGGCTGTAGCAATATCTGTGATTTAATTAGCGAAAACGAAACTGGATATTTCCGGTTTCATCCAGTCATATCCGGAAAAAGTGGTGTGCAATTCGTATGCAATGGACCAAGAAAATCACAGGAAAAATGGTTTTGGAGAAAAGCAAAGTCTTTTCGTTAGGCAAGTGCATAAAATGTCATCTAGACAAACAGAAATATCATGTTTGTTTGCCGCAGTTCCTCTAGCTTTCTCCCTAGAAAATACGAATGTGTAGAGCTGGTGTCTCCATGTGGGACCAATTAGAGTTTCCAAGGACAAAATTAAATGTTCCCTGATAAAAAAAAAAAAAACAAACAATAAAGTCCGTGGATAATATCAGGAATACACAAACACAGATGCTGTAGCAATATTTCGGTTTCAGTTACCAAAAGAAAACCGGATATTTCCGGTTTCATCCAGTCATATCCGGATAAAGTGGTGTGGAATTCGTATGCAATGGACTGAGAAAATCACAGTAAAAATGGTTTTGGAGAAAAGCAAAGTCTTTTCGTTAGGCAAGTGCATAAAATGTCATCTATACAAACAGAAATATCATGTTTGTTTCCCGCCGTTCCTCTAGCTTTCTCCCTAGAAAATACGAATGTGTAGAGCTGGTGTGTCCATGTGGAACCAATTAGTGTTCCAAGCATAAAATTAACTGTTCCCTGAAAAAAAAAACCTTCAAAAAAATAAAGTCCGTGGATAATATCAGGAATACACAAACACAGAGGCTGTAGCAATATCTGGGATTGAATTAGGCAAAACGAATCCGGATATTTCCGGTTTAATCCAGTCATATCCGGACAAAGTGGTGTGGAATTCGTATGCAATGGACCGAGAAAATCACAGTAAAAATGGTTTTGGAGAAAAGCAAAGTATTTTCGTTAGGCAAGTGCATAAAATGTCATCTATAAAAACAGAAATATCATGTTTGTTTGCCGCAGTTCCTCTAGCTTTCTCCATAGAACAAACAAATGTGTAGAGCTGGTGTCTCCATGTGGAACCAATTAGTGTTCCAAGCATAAAATGAAATGTTCCCTGAAAAAAAAAACATTCAAAAAAATAAAGTCCGTGGATAATATCAGGAATACACAAACACAGAGGCTGTAGCAATATTTCGGTTTGAGTTAGCCAAAACAAACCCGGATATTTCCGGTTTCATCCAGTCATATCCGGAAAAAGTGGTGTGGAATTCGTATGCAATGGACCGAGAAAATCACAGGAAAAATGGTTTTGGAGAAAAGCAAAGTCTTTTCGTTAGGCAAGTGCATAAAATGTCATCTATACCAACAGAAATATCATGTTTGTTTGCCGCAGTTCCTCTAGCTTTCTCCCTAGAAAATACGAATGTGTAGAGCTGGTGTCTCCATGTGGAACCAATTAGTGTTTCTAAGCATAAAATTTAATGTTCCCTGAAAAAAAAAAACATTCAAAAAAATAAAGTCCGTGGATAATATCAGGAATACAATTAGTGTTTCCAAGCATAAAATTAAATGTTCCCTTAAAAAAAAACATTCAAAAAAATAAAATCCGTGGATAATATCAGGAATACACAAACAAAGAGGCTGTAGCAATATCTGGGATTGAATTAGCCAATACGAAACCGGATATTTCCGGTTTCATCCAGTCATATCCGGACAAAGTGGTGTGGAATTCGGATGCAATGGACCGAGAAAATCACAGGAAAAATGGTTTTGGAGAAAAGCAAAGTCTCTTCGTTAGGCAAGTGCATAAAATGTCATCTATACAAACAGAAATAGCATGTTTGTTTGCTGCAGTTCCTCTAGATTTCTCCCTAAAACATAAAAATGTGTACAACTGGTGTCTCCATGTGGAACCAATTAGTGTTTCCAAGCATAAAATTAAATGTTCCCTGAAAAAAAAAACATTCAAAAAAATAAAGTCCGTGGATAATATCAGGAATACACAAACACAGAGGCTGTAGCAATATCTTGGATTAAATTAGGCAAAACGAATCCGGATATTTCCGGTTTAATCCAGTCATATCCGGACAAAGTGGTGTGGAATTCGTATGCAATGGACCGAGAAAATCACAGTAAAAATGGTTTTGGAGAAAAGCAAAGTCTTTTCGTTAGGCAAGTGCATAAAATGTCATCTAGACAAACAGAAATATCATGTTTGTTTGCCGCAGTTCCTCTAGCTTTCTCCATAGAACAAACAAATGTGTAGAGCTGGTGTCTCCATGTGGAACCAATTAGTGTTCCAAGCATAAAATGGAATGTTCCCTGAAAAAAAAAACATTCAAAAAAATAAAGTCCGTGGATAATATCAGGAATACACAAACACAGAGGCTGTAGCAATATTTCGGTTTGAGTTAGCCAAAACAAAACCGCAGATTTCCGGTTTCAAACAGTCATATCCGGAAACGTGGTGTGGAATTCGTATGCAATGGACCAAGAAAATCACAGGAAAAATGGTTTTGGAGAAAAGCAAAGTATTTTCGTTAGGCAAGTGCATAAAATGTCATCTATACCAACAGAAATATCATATTTGTTTGCTGCAGTTCCTCTAGCTTTCTCCATAGAACAAACAAATGTGTAGAGCTGGTGTCTCCATGTGGAACCAATTAGTGTTTCCAAGCATAAAATTTAATGTTCCCTGAAAAAAAAATTCAAAAAAATAAAGTCCGTGGATAATATCAGGAATACACAAACACAGAGGCTGTAGCAATATCTGGGATTGAATTAGCCAAAACGAAACCGGATATTTCCGGTTTCATCCAGTCATGTTTGGACAAACTGGTGTGGAATTCGTATGCAATGGACCGAGAAAATCACAGGAAAAATGGTTTTGGAGAAAAGCAAAGTCTTTTCGTTAGGCAAGTGCATAAAATGTCATCCATAAAAACAGAAATATCATGTTTGTTTGCCGCAGTTCCTCTAGCTTTCTCCCTAGAAAATACGAATGTGTAGAGCTGGTGTATCCACGTGGGACCAATTAGAGTTTCCAAGGACAAAATTAAATGTTCCCTAATAAAAAAAAAAAAAAACAAAACAATAAAGTCCGTGGATAATATCAGGAATACACAAACACAGAGGCTCTAGCAATATTTCGGTTTGAGTTAGCCAAAAGAAAACCGGATATTTCCGGTTTCATCCAGTCATATCCAGATAAAGTGGTGTGGAATTCGTATGCAATGGACCGAGAAAATCACAGTAAAAATGGTTTTGGAGAAAAGCAAAGTCTTTTCGTTAGGCAAGTGCATAAAATGTCATCTATACAAACAGAAATATCATGTTTGTTTGCCGCCGTTCCTCTAGCTTTCTCCCTAGAAAATACGAATGTGTAGAGCTGGTGTCTCCATGTGGAACCAATTAGTGTTTCCAAACATAAAATTAAATGTTCCCTGATAAAAAACATTCAAAATAATAAAGTCCGTGGATAATATCAGGAATACACAAACACAGAGGCTGTAGCAATATTTCGGTTTGAATTAGCCAAAACGAAACCAGATATTTCCGGTTTCATCCAGTCATATCCGGACAAAGTGGTGTGGAATTCGTATGCAATGGACCGAGAAAATCACAGGAAAAATGGTTTTGGAGAAAAGCAAAGTCTTTTCGTTAGGCAAGTGCATAAAATGTCATCTATACAAACAGAAATATCATGTTTGTTTGCCGCAGTTCCTCTAGCTTTCTCCCTAGAAAATACGAATGTGTAGATCGGGTGTGTCCATGTGGAACCAATTAGTGTTTCCAAGCATAAAATTAAATTTTCCCTAAAAAAAACGTTCAAAAATAAAATCCGTGGATAATATCAGGAATACACAAACACAGATGCTGTAGCAATATTTCGGTTTGAGTTAGCCAAAACAAAACCGGATATTTCTGGTTTCATCCAGTCATATCCGGACAAAGTGGTGTGGCATTCGTATGCAATGGACCAAGAAAATCAAAGTAAATATGTTTTTGGAGAAAAGCAAAGTCTTTTCGTTAGGCAAGTGCATAAAATGTCATCTATAAAAACAGAAATATCATGTTTGTTTGCCGCAGTTCCTCTAGCTTTCTCCCTAGAAAATACGAATGTGTAGAGCTGGTGTCTCCATGTGGAACCAATTAGTGTTTCAAAGCATAAAATTTAATGTTCCCTGAAAAAAAAACATTCAAAACATAAAGTCCGTGGATAATATCACGAATACACAAACAGAGAGGCTGTAGCAATATCTGTGATTTAATTAGCGAAAACGAAACTGGATATTTCCGGTTTCATCCAGTCATATTCAGACCAACTGCTGTGGAATTCGTATGCAATGGACCGAGAAAATCACAGTAAAAATGGTTTTGGAGAAAAGCAAAGTCTTTTCGTTAGGCAAGTGCATAAAATGTCATCTATACAAACAGAAATATCATGTTTGTTTGCCGCAGTTCCTCTAGCTTTCTCCCTAGAACAAACAAATGTGTAGAGCTGGTGTCTCCATGTGGAACCAATTAGTGTTCCAAGAATAAAATTTAATGTTCCCTGAAAAAAAAAACATTCAAAAAAATAAAGTCCGTGGATAATATCAGGAATACACAAACACAGATGCTGTACAAATATTTCGGTTTGAGTTAGCCAAAACAAAACCGGATATTTCTGGTTTCATCCAGTCATATCCGGACAAAGTGGTGTGGAATTCGTATGCAATGGACCGAGAAAATCACAGGAAAAATGGTTTTGGAGAAAAGCAAAGTCTTTTCATTAGGCAAGTGCATAAAATGTCATCTAGACAAACAGAAATAGCATGTTTGTTTGCCGCAGTTCCTCTAGCTTTCTCCCTAGAAAATACGAATGTGTAGAGCTGGTGTCTCCATGTGGAACCAATTAGTGTTTCCAAGCATAAAATTAAATGTTCCCTGAAAAAAAACATTCAAAAAAATAAAGTCCGTGGATAATATCAGGAATACACAAACACAGAGGCTGTAGCAATATCTGGGATTGAATTAGCCAAAACGAAACCGGATATTTCCGGTTTCATCCAGTCATGTTTGGACAAACTAGTGTGGAATTCGTATGCAATGGACCAAGAAAATCACAGTAAAAATGGTTTTGGAGAAAAGCAAAGTATTTTCGTTAGGCAAGTGCATAAAATGTCATCTAGACAAACAGAAATATCATGTTTGTTTGCCGCAGTTCCTCTAGCTTTCTCCATAGAACAAACAAATGTGTAGAGCTGGTGTCTCCATGTGGAACCAATTAGTGTTCCAAGCATAAAATGAAATGTTCCCTGAAAAAAAAAACATTCAAAAAAATAAAGTCCGTGGATAATATCAGGAATACACAAACACAGAGGCTGTAGCAATATTTCGGTTTGAGTTAGCCAAAACAAAACCGCAGATTTCCGGTTACATCCAGTCATATCCGGAAAAAGTGGTGTGGCATTCGTATGCAATGGACCGAGAAAATCACAGGAAAAATGGTTTTGGAGAAAAGCAAAGTATTTTCGTTAGGCAAGTGCATAAAATGTCATCTATACCAACAGAAATATCATATTTGTTTGCTGCAGTTCCTCTAGCTTTCTCCATAGAACAAACAAATGTGTAGAGCTGGTGTCTCCATGTGGAACCAATTAGTGTTCCAAGCATAAAATGAAAAGTTCCCTGAAAAAAAAAAAACCTTCAAAAAAATAAAGTCCGTGGATAATATCAGGAATACACAAACAAAGAGGCTGTAGCAATATCTGGGATTGAATTAGCCAAAAGGAAACCGGATATTTCCGGTTTCATCCAGTCATATCCGGACAAAGTGGTGTGGAATTCGTATGCAGTGGACCGAGAAAATCACAGGAAAAATGGTTTTGGAGAAAAGCAAAGTCTTTTCGTTAGGCAAGTGCATAAAATGTCATCTAGACAAACAGAAATAGCATGTTTGTTTGCCGCAGTTCCTCTAGCTTTCTCCCTAGAAAATACGAATGTGTAGAGCTGGTGTCTCCATGTGGAACCAATTAGTGTTTCCAAGCATAAAATTTAATGTTCCCTGAAAAAAAAATTCAAAAAAATAAAGTCCGTGGATAATATCAGGAATACACAAACAAAGAGGCTGTAGCAATATCTGGGATTGAATTAGCCAAAACGAAACCGGATATTTCCGGTTTCATCCAGTCATGTTTGGACTAACTGGTGTGGAATTCGTATGCAATGGACCGAGAAAATCACAGGAAAAATGGTTTTGGAGAAAAGCAAAGTCTTTTCGTTAGGCAAGTGCATAAAATGTCATCCATAAAAACAGAAATATCATGTTTGTTTGCCGCAGTTCCTCTAGCTTTCTCCCTAGAAAATACGAATGTGTAGAGCTGGTGTCTCAATGTGGGACCAATTAGTGTTTCCAAGGACAAAATTAAATGTTCCCTGATAAAAAAAAAAAAAAAAAAAAAAAAAAAAAACAATAAAGTCCGCGGATAATATCAGGAATACACAAACACAGATGCTGTAGCAATATTTCGGTTTCAGTTAGCCAAAAGAAAACCGGATATTTCCGGTTTCATCCAGTCATATCCGGATAAAGTGGTGTGGAATTCGTATGCAATGGACTGAGAAAATCACAGTAAAAATGGTTTTGGAGAAAAGCAAAGTCTTTTCGTTAGGCAAGTGCATAAAATGTCATCTATACAAAAAGAAATATCATGTTTGTTTGCCGCAGTTCCTCTAGCTTTCTCCCTAGAACAAACAAATGTGTAGAGCTGGTGTCTCCATGTGGAACCAATTAGTGTTCCAAGAATAAAATTTAATGTTCCCTGAAAAAAAAAACATTCAAAAAAATAAAGTCCGTGGATAATATCAGGAATACACAAACACAGATGCTGTACAAATATTTCGGTTTGAGTTAGCCAAAACAAAACCGGATATTTCTGGTTTCATCCAGTCATATCCGGACAAAGTGGTGTGGAATTCGTATGCAATGGACCGAGAAAATCACAGGAAAAATGGTTTTGGAGAAAAGCAAAGTCTTTTCATTAGGCAAGTGCATAAAATGTCATCTATACAAACAGAAATATCATGTTTGTTTGCCGCAGTTCCTCTAGCTTTCTCCCTAGAAAATACGAATGTGTAGAGCTGGTGTCTCCATGTGGAACCAATTAGTGTTTCCAAGCATAAAATTTAATGTTCCCTGAAAAAAAAAATTCAAAAAATAAAGTCCGTGGATAATATCAGGAATACACAAACACAGAGGCTGTAGCAATATCTGGGATTGAATTAGCCAAAACGAAACCGGATATTTCCGGTTTCATCCAGTCATGTTTGGACAAACTGGTGTGGAATTCGTATGCAATGGACCGAGAAAATCACAGTAAAAATGGTTTTGGAGAAAAGCAAAGTATTTTCGTTAGGCAAGTGCATCAAATGTCATCTAGACAAACAGAAATATCATGTTTGTTTGCCGCAGTTCCTCTAGCTTTCTCCATAGAACAAACAAATGTGTAGAGCTGGTGTCTCCATGTGGAACCAATTAGTGTTCCAAGCATAAAATGAAATGTTCCCTGAAAAAAAAAAACATTCAAAAAAATAAAGTCCGTGGATAATATCAGGAATACACAAACACAGAGGTGGTAGCAATATTTCGGTTTGAGTTAGCCAAAACAAAACCGCAGATTTCCGGTTTCATCCAGTCATATCCGGAAAAAGTGGTGTGGAATTCGTATGCAATGGACCGAGAAAATCACAGGAAAAATGGTTTTGGAGAAAAGCAAAGTATTTTCGTTAGGCAAGTGCATAAAATGTCATCTATACCAACAGAAATATCATATTTGTTTGCTGCAGTTCCTCTAGCTTTCTCCATAGAACAAACAAATGTGTAGAGCTGGTGTCTCCATGTGGAACCAATTAGTGTTCCAAGCATAAAATGAAAAGTTCCCTGAAAAAAAAAACCTTCAAAAAAATAAAGTCCGTGGATAATATCAGGAATACACAAACAAAGAGGCTGTAGCAATATCTGGGATTGAATTAGCCAAAAGGAAACCGGATATTTCCGGTTTCATCCAGTCATATCCGGACAAAGTGGTGTGGAATTCGTATGCAGTGGACCGAGAAAATCACAGGAAAAATGGTTTTGGAGAAAAGCAAAGTCTTTTCGTTAGTCAAGTGCATAAAATGTCATCTAGACAAACAGAAATAGCATGTTTGTTTGCCGCAGTTCCTCTAGCTTTCTCCCTAGAAAATACGAATGTGTAGAGCTGGTGTCTCCATGTGGAAACAATTAGTGTTTCCAAGAATAAAATATAATGTTCCCTGAAAAAAAAAATTCAAAAAAATAAAGTCCGTGGATAATATCAGGAATACACAAACACAGAGGCTGTAGCAATATCTGGGATTGAATTAGCCAAAACGAAACCGGATATTTCCGGTTTCATCCAGTCATGTTTGGACAAACTGGTGTGGAATTCGTATGCAATGGACCGAGAAAATCACAGGAAAAATGGTTTTGGAGAAAAGCAAAGTCTTTTCGTTAGGCAAGTGCATCAAATGTCATCCATAAAAACAGAAATATCATGTTTGTTTGCCGCAGTTCCTCTAGCTTTCTCCCTAGAAAATACGAATGTGTAGAGCTGGTGTCTCAATGTGGGACCAATTAGAGTTTCCAAGGACAAAATTAAATGGTCCCTGATAAAAAAAAAACAAAACAAAACAATAAAGTCTGTGGATAATATCAGGAATACACAAACACAGATGCTGTAGCAATATTTCGGTTTCAGTTAGCCAAAAGAAAACCGGATATTTCCGGTTTCATCCAGTCATATCCGGATAAAGTGGTGTGGAATTCGTATGCAATGGACTGAGAAAATCACAGTAAAAATGGTTTTGGAGAAAAGCAAAGTCTTTTCGTTAGGCAAGTGCATAAAATGTCATCTATACAAACAGAAATATCATGTTTGTTTGCCGCCGTTCCTCTAGCTTTCTCCCTAGAAAATACGAATGTGTAGAGCTGGTGTGTCCATGTGGAACCAATTAGTGTTCCAAGCATAAAATTAACTGTTCCCTGAAAAAAAAAACCTTCAAAAAAATAAAGTCCGTGGATAATATCAGGAATACACAAACACAGAGGCTGTAGCAATATCTGGGATTGAATTAGGCAAAACGAATCCGGATATTTCCGGTTTAATCCAGTCATATCCGGACAAAGTGGTGTGGAATTCGTATGCAATGGACCGAGAAAATCACAGTAAAAATGGTTTTGGAGAAAAGCAAAGTATTTTCGTTAGGCAAGTGCATAAAATGTCATCTAGACAAACAGAAATATCATGTTTGTTTGCCGCAGTTCCTCTAGCTTTCTCCATAGAACAAACAAATGTGTAGAGCTGGTGTGTCCATGTGGAACCAATTAGTGTTCCAAGCATAAAATGAAATGTTCCCTGAAAAAAAAAACATTCAAAAAAATAAAGTCCGTGGATAATATCAGGAATACACAAACACAGAGGCTGTAGCAATATTTCGGTTTGAGTTAGCCAAAACAAAACCGCAGATTTCCGGTTACATCCAGTCATATCCGGAAAAAGTGGTGTGGAATTCGTATGCAATGGACCGAGAAAATCACAGGAAAAATGGTTTTGGGGAAAAGCAAAGTCTTTTCGTTAGGCAAGTGCATCAAATGTCATCTATACCAACAGAAATATCATGTTTGTTTGCCACAGTTCCTCTAGCTTTCTCCCCAGAAAATACGAATGTGTAGAGCTGGTGTCTCCATGTGGAACCAATTAGTGTTTCTAAGCATAAAATTTAATGTTCCCTGAAAAAAAAAAACATTCAAAAAAATAAAGTCCGTGGATAATATCAGGAATACAATTAGTGTTTCCAAGCATAAAATTAAATGTTCCCTTAAAAAAAAAAACATTCAAAAAAATAAAATCCGTGGATAATATCAGGAATACACAAACAAAGAGGCTGTAGCAATATCTGGGATTGAATTAGCCAATACGAAACCGGATATTTCCGGTTTCATCCAGTCATATCCGGACAAAGTGGTGTGGAATTCGGATGCAATGGACCGAGAAAATCACAGGAAAAATGGTTTTGGAGAAAAGCAAAGTCTTTTCGTTAGGCAAGTGCATAAAATGTCATCTATACAAACAGAAATAGCATGTTTGTTTGCTGCAGTTCCTCTAGATTTCTCCCTAAAACATAAAAATGTGTACAACTGGTGTCTCCATGTGGAACCAATTAGTGTTTCCAAGCATAAAATTAAATGTTCCCTGAAAAAAAAAAACATTCAAAAAAATAAAGTCCGTGGATAATATCAGGAATACACAAACACAGATCTGTAGCAATATCTTGGATTGAATTAGGCAAAACGAATCCGGATATTTCCGGTTTAATCCAGTCATATCCGGACAAAGTGGTGTGGAATTGGTATGCAATGGACCGAGAAAATCACAGGAAAAATGGTTTTGGAGAAAAGCAAAGTCTTTTCGTTAGGCAAGTGCATCAAATGTCATCTATACAAACAGAAATATCATGTTTGTTTGCCGCAGTTCCTCTAGCTTTCTCCATAGAACAAACAAATGTGTAGAGCTGGTGTCTCCATGTGGAACCAATTAGTGTTCCAAGCATAAAATGAAATGTTCTCTGAAAAAAAAAACATTCAAAAAAATAAAGTCCGTGGATAATATCAGGAATACACAAACACAGAGGCTGTAGCAATATTTCGGTTTGAGTTAGCCAAAACAAAACCGCAGATTTCCGGTTTCATCCAGTCATATCCGGAAAAAGTGGTGTGGAATTCGTATGCAATGGACCAAGAAAATCACAGGAAAAATGGTTTTGGAGAAAAGCAAAGTATTTTCGTTAGGCAAGTGCATAAAATGTCATCTATACCAACAGAAATATCATGTTTGTTTGCTGCAGTTCCTCTAGCTTTCTCCATAGAACAAACAAATGTGTAGAGCTGGTGTCTCCATGTGGAACCAATTAGTGTTCCAAGCATAAAATGAAAAGTTCCCTGAAAAAAAAAAAACCTTCAAAAAAATAAAGTCCGTGGATAATATCAGGAATACACAAACAAAGAGGCTGTAGCAATATCTGGGATTGAATTAGCCAAAAGGAAACCGGATATTTCCGGTTTCATCCAGTCATATCCGGACAAAGTGGTGTGGAATTCGTATGCAGTGGACCGAGAAAATCACAGGAAAAATGGTTTTGGAGAAAAGCAAAGTCTTTTCGTTAGGCAAGTGCAGAAAATGTCATCTAGACAAACAGAAATAGCATGTTTGTTTGCCGCAGTTCCTCTAGCTTTCTCCCTAGAAAATACGAATGTGTAGAGCTGGTGTCTCCATGTGGAACCAATTAGTGTTTCCAAGCATAAAATTTAATGTTCCCTGAAAAAAAAATTCAAAAAAATAAAGTCCGTGGATAATATCAGGAATACACAAACAAAGAGGCTGTAGCAATATCTGGGATTGAATTAGCCAAAATGAAACCGGATATTTCTGGTTTCATCCAGTCATGTTTGGACAAACTGGTGTGGAATTCGTATGCAATGGACCGAGAAAATCACAGGAAAAATGGTTTTGGAGAAAAGCAAAGTCTTTTCGTTAGGCAAGTGCATAAAATGTCATCCATAAAAACAGAAATATCATGTTTGTTTGCCGCAGTTCCTCTAGCTTTCTCCCTAGAAAATACGAATGTGTAGAGCTGGTGTCTCCACGTGGGACCAATTAGAGTTTCCAAGGACAAAATTAAATGTTCCCTAATAAAAAAAAAAAAACAATAAAGTCCGTGGATAATATCAGGAATACACAAACACAGAGGCTGTAGCAATATTTCGGCTTGAGTTAGCCAAAAGAAAACCGGATATTTCCGGTTTCATCCAGTCATATCCAGATAAAGTGGTGTGGAATTCGTATGCAATGGACCGAGAAAATCACAGTAAAAATGGTTTTGGAGAAAAGCAAAGTCTTTTCGTTAGGCAAGTGCATAAAATGTCATCTATACAAACAGAAATATCATGTTTGTTTGCCGCCGTTCCTCTAGCTTTCTCCCTAGAAAATACGAATGTGTAGAGCTGGTGTCTCCATGTGGAACCAATTAGTGTTTCCAAACATAAAATTAAATGTTCCCTGATAAAAAACATTCAAAATAATAAAGTCCGTGGATAATATCAGGAATACACAAACACAGAGGCTGTAGCAATATTTCGGTTTGAATTAGCCAAAACAAAACCAGATATTTCCGGTTTCATCCAGTCATATCCGGACAAAGTGGTGCGGAATTCGTATGCAATGGACCGAGAAAATCACAGGAAAAATGGTTTTGGAGAAAAGCAAAGTCTTTTCGTTAGGCAAGTGCATAAAATGTCATCTATACAAACAGAAATAGCATGTTTGTTTGCCGCAGTTCCTCTAGCTTTCTCCCTAGAAAATAGGAATGTGTAGAGCTGGTGTCTCCATGTGGAACCAATTAGTGTTTCCAAGCATAAAATTAAATTTTCCCTAAAAAAAACATTCAAAAAAATAAAATCCGTGGATAATATCAGGAATACACAAACACAGAGGCTGTAGCAATATTTCGGTTTGAGTTAGCCAAAAGAAAACCGGATATTTCCGGTTTCATCCAGTCATATCCAGATAAAGTGGTGTGGAATTCGTATGCAATGGACCGAGAAAATCACAGTAAAAATGGTTTTGGAGAAAAGCAAAGTCTTTTCGTTAGGCAAGTGCATAAAATGTCATCTATACAAACAGAAATATCATGTTTGTTTGCCGCCGTTCCTCTAGCTTTCTCCCTAGAAAATACGAATGTGTAGAGCTGGTGTGTCCATGTGGAACCAATTAGTGTTCCAAGCATAAAATTAACTGTTCCCTGAAAAAAAAAACCTTCAAAAAAATAAAGTCCGTGGATAATATCAGGAATACACAAACACAGAGGCTGTAGCAATATCTGGGATTGAATTAGGCAAAATGAATCTGGATATTTCCGGTTTCATCCAGTCATATCCGGACAAAGTGGTGTGGAATTCGTATGCAATGGACCGAGAAAATCACAGTAAAATGGTTTTGGAGAAAAGCAAAGTATTTTCGTTAGGCAAGTGCATAAAATGTCATCTATACCAACAGAAATATCATATTTGTTTGCTGCAGTTCCTCTAGCTTTCTCCATAGAACAAACAAATGTGTAGAGCTGGTGTCTCCATGTGGAACCAATTAGTGTTCCAAGCATAAAATGAAAAGTTCCCTGAAAAAAAAAACCTTCAAAAAAATAAAGTCCGTGGATAATATCAGGAATACACAAACAAAGAGGCTGTAGCAATATCTGGGATTGAATTAGCCAAAAGGAAACCGGATATTTCCGGTTTCATCCAGGCATATCCGGACAAAGTGGTGTGGAATTCGTATGCAGTGGACCGAGAAAATCACAGGAAAAATGGTTTTGGAGAAAAGCAAAGTCTTTTCGTTAGGCAAGTGCATAAAATGTCATCTAGACAAACAGAAATAGCATGTTTGTTTGCCGCAGTTCCTCTAGCTTTCTCCCTAGAAAATACGAATGTGTAGAGCTGGTGTCTCCATGTGGAACCAATTAGTGTTTCCAAGCATAAAATTTAATGTTCCCTGAAAAAAAAATTCAAAAAAATAAAGTCCGTGGATAATATCAGGAATACACAAACAAAGAGGCTGTAGCAATATCTGGGATTGAATTAGCCAAAACGAAACCGGATATTTCCGGTTTCATCCAGTCATGTTTGGACAAACTGGTGTGGAATTCGTATGCAATGGACCGAGAAAATCACAGGAAAAATGGTTTTGGAGAAAAGCAAAGTCTTTTCGTTAGGCAAGTGCATAAAATGTCATCCATAAAAACAGAAATATCATGTTTGTTTGCCGCAGTTCCTCTAGCTTTCTCCCTAGAAAATACGAATGTGTAGAGCTGGTGTCTCAATGTGGGACCAATTAGTGTTTCCAAGGACAAAATTAAATGTTCCCTGATAAAAAAAAAAAAAAAACAATAAAGTCCGCGGATAATATCAGGAATACACAAACACAGATGCTGTAGCAATATTTCGGTTTCAGTTAGCCAAAAGAAAACCGGATATTTCCGGTTTCATCCAGTCATATCCGGATAAAGTGGTGTGGAATTCGTATGCAATGGACTGAGAAAATCACAGTAAAAATGGCTTTGGAGAAAAGCAAAGTCTTTTCGTTAGGCAAGTGCATAAAATGTCATCTATACAAAAAGAAATATCATGTTTGTTTGCCGCAGTTCCTCTAGCTTTCTCCCTAGAACAAACAAATGTGTAGAGCTGGTGTCTCCATGTGGAACCAATTAGTGTTCCAAGAATAAAATTTAATGTTCCCTGAAAAAAAAAAAACATTCAAAAAAATAAAGTCCGTGGATAATATCAGGAATACACAAACACAGATGCTGTACAAATATTTCGGTTTGAGTTAGCCAAAACAAAACCGGATATTTCTGGTTTCATCCAGTCATATCCGGACAAAGTGGTGTGGAATTCGTATGCAATGGACCGAGAAAATCACAGGAAAAATGGTTTTGGAGAAAAGCAAAGTCTTTTCGTTAGGCAAGTGCATAAAATGTCATCTATACAAACAGAAATATCATGTTTGTTTGCCGCAGTTCCTCTAGCTTTCTCCCTAGAAAATACGAATGTGTAGAGCTGGTGTCTCCATGTGGAACCAATTAGTGTTTCCAAGCATAAAATTTAATGTTCCCTGAAAAAAAAATTCAAAAAAATAAAGTCCGTGGATAATATCAGGAATACACAAACACAGAGGCTGTAGCAATATCTGGGATTGAATTAGCCAAAACGAAACCGGATATTTCCGGTTTCATCCAGTCATGTTTGGACAAACTGGTGTGGAATTCGTATGCAATGGACCGAGAAAATCACAGTAAAAATGGTTTTGGAGAAAAGCAAAGTATTTTCGTTAGGCAAGTGCATCAAATGTCATCTAGACAAACAGAAATATCATGTTTGTTTGCCGCAGTTCCTCTAGCTTTCTCCATAGAACAAACAAATGTGTAGAGCTGGTGTCTCCATGTGGAACCAATTAGTGTTCCAAGCATAAAATGAAATGTTCCCTGAAAAAAAAAAACATTCAAAAAAATAAAGTCCGTGGATAATATCAGGAATACACAAACACAGAGGTGGTAGCAATATTTCGGTTTGAGTTAGCCAAAACAAAACCGCAGATTTCCGGTTTCATCCAGTCATATCCGGAAAAAGTGGTGTGGAATTCGTATGCAATGGACCGAGAAAATCACAGGAAAAATGGTTTTGGAGAAAAGCAAAGTATTTTCGTTAGGCAAGTGCATAAAATGTCATCTATACCAACAGAAATATCATATTTGTTTGCTGCAGTTCCTCTAGCTTTCTCCATAGAACAAACAAATGTGTAGAGCTGGTGTCTCCATGTGGAACCAATTAGTGTTCCAAGCATAAAATGAAAAGTTCCCTGAAAAAAAAAAAACCTTCAAAAAAATAAAGTCCGTGGATAATATCAGGAATACACAAACAAAGAGGCTGTAGCAATATCTGGGATTGAATTAGCCAAAAGGAAACCGGATATTTCCGGTTTCATCCAGTCATATCCGGACAAAGTGGTGTGGAATTCGTATGCAGTGGACCGAGAAAATCACAGGAAAAATGGTTTTGGAGAAAAGCAAAGTCTTTTCGTTAGTCAAGTGCATAAAATGTCATCTAGACAAACAGAAATAGCATGTTTGTTTGCCGCAGTTCCTCTAGCTTTCTCCCTAGAAAATACGAATGTGTAGAGCTGGTGTCTCCATGTGGAAACAATTAGTGTTTCCAAGAATAAAATATAATGTTCCCTGAAAAAAAAAATTCAAAAAAATAAAGTCCGTGGATAATATCAGGAATACACAAACACAGAGGCTGTAGCAATATCTGGGATTGAATTAGCCAAAACGAAACCGGATATTTCCGGTTTCATCCAGTCATGTTTGGACAAACTGGTGTGGAATTCGTATGCAATGGACCGAGAAAATCACAGGAAAAATGGTTTTGGAGAAAAGCAAAGTCTTTTCGTTAGGCAAGTGCATCAAATGTCATCCATAAAAACAGAAATATCATGTTTGTTTGCCGCAGTTCCTCTAGCTTTCTCCCTAGAAAATACGAATGTGTAGAGCTGGTGTCTCAATGTGGGACCAATTAGAGTTTCCAAGGACAAAATTAAATGGTCCCTGATAAAAAAAAAACAAAACAAAACAATAAAGTCTGTGGATAATATCAGGAATACACAAACACAGATGCTGTAGCAATATTTCGGTTTCAGTTAGCCAAAAGAAAACCGGATATTTCCGGTTTCATCCAGTCATATCCGGATAAAGTGGTGTGGAATTCGTATGCAATGGACTGAGAAAATCACAGTAAAAATGGTTTTGGAGAAAAGCAAAGTCTTTTCGTTAGGCAAGTGCATAAAATGTCATCTATACAAACAGAAATATCATGTTTGTTTGCCGCCGTTCCTCTAGCTTTCTCCCTAGAAAATACGAATGTGTAGAGCTGGTGTGTCCATGTGGAACCAATTAGTGTTCCAAGCATAAAATTAACTGTTCCCTGAAAAAAAAAACCTTCAAAAAAATAAAGTCCGTGGATAATATCAGGAATACACAAACACAGAGGCTGTAGCAATATCTGCGATTGAATTAGGCAAAACGAATCCGGATATTTCCGGTTTAATCCAGTCATATCCGGACAAAGTGGTGTGGAATTCGTATGCAATGGACCGAGAAAATCACAGTAAAAATGGTTTTGGAGAAAAGCAAAGTATTTTCGTTAGGCAAGTGCATAAAATGTCATCTAGACAAACAGAAATATCATGTTTGTTTGCCGCAGTTCCTCTAGCTTTCTCCATAGAACAAACAAATGTGTAGAGCTGGTGTGTCCATGTGGAACCAATTAGTGTTCCAAGCATAAAATGAAATGTTCCCTGAAAAAAAAAACATTCAAAAAAATAAAGTCCGTGGATAATATCAGGAATACACAAACACAGAGGCTGTAGCAATATTTCGGTTTGAGTTAGCCAAAACAAAACCGCAGATTTCCGGTTACATCCAGTCATATCCGGAAAAAGTGGTGTGGAATTCGTATGCAATGGACCGAGAAAATCAAAGGAAAAATGGTTTTGGGGAAAAGCAAAGTCTTTTCGTTAGGCAAGTGCATAAAATGTCATCTATACCAACAGAAATATCATGTTTGTTTGCCACAGTTCCTCTAGCTTTCTCCCTAGAAAATACGAATGTGTAGAGCTGGTGTCTCCATGTGGAACCAATTAGTGTTTCTAAGCATAAAATTTAATGTTCCCTGAAAAAAAAACATTCAAAAAAATAAAGTCCGTGGATAATATCAGGAATACAATTAGTGTTTCCAAGCATAAAATTAAATGTTCCCTTAAAAAAAAAAAACATTCAAAAAAATAAAATCCGTGGATAATATCAGGAATACACAAACAAAGAGGCTGTAGCAATATCTGGGATTGAATTAGCCAATACGAAACCGGATATTTCCGGTTTCATCCAGTCATATCCGGACAAAGTGGTGTGGAATTCGGATGCAATGGACCGAGAAAATCACAGGAAAAATGGTTTTGGAGAAAAGCAAAGTCTTTTCGTTAGGCAAGTGCATAAAATGTCATCTATACAAACAGAAATAGCATGTTTGTTTGCTGCAGTTCCTCTAGATTTCTCCCTAAAACATAAAAATGTGTACAACTGGTGTCTCCATGTGGAACCAATTAGTGTTTCCAAGCATAAAATTAAATGTTCCCTGAAAAAAAAAAACATTCAAAAAAATAAAGTCCGTGGATAATATCAGGAATACACAAACACAGATCTGTAGCAATATCTTGGATTGAATTAGGCAAAACGAATCCGGATATTTCCGGTTTAATCCAGTCATATCCGGACAAAGTGGTGTGGAATTCGTATGCAATGGACCGAGAAAATCACAGGAAAAATGGTTTTGGAGAAAAGCAAAGTCTTTTCGTTAGGCAAGTGCATCAAATGTCATCTATACAAACAGAAATATCATGTTTGTTTGCCGCAGTTCCTCTAGCTTTCTCCATAGAACAAACAAATGTGTAGAGCTGGTGTCTCCATGTGGAACCAATTAGTGTTCCAAGCATAAAATGAAATGTTCTCTGAAAAAAAAAACATTCAAAAAAATAAAGTCCGTGGATAATATCAGGAATACACAAACACAGAGGCTGTAGCAATATTTCGGTTTGAGTTAGCCAAAACAAAACCGCAGATTTCCGGTTTCATCCAGTCATATCCGGAAAAAGTGGTGTGGAATTCGTATGCAGTGGACCAAGAAAATCACAGGAAAAATGGTTTTGGAGAAAAGCAAAGTATTTTCGTTAGGCAAGTGCATAAAATGTCATCTATACCAACAGAAATATCATGTTTGTTTGCTGCAGTTCCTCTAGCTTTCTCCATAGAACAAACAAATGTGTAGAGCTGGTGTCTCCATGTGGAACCAATTAGTGTTCCAAGCATAAAATTTAATGTTCCCTGAAAAAAAACATTCAAAAAAATAAAGTCCGTGGATAATATCAGGAATACACAAACAAAGAGGCTGTAGCAATATCTGGGATTCAATTAGCCAAAAGGAAACCGGATATTTCCGGTTTCATCCAGTCATATCCGGACAAAGTGGTGTGGAATTCGTATGCAGTGGACCGAGAAAATCACAGGAAAAATGGTTTTGGAGAAAAGCAAAGTCTTTTCGTTAGGCAAGTGCAGAAAATGTCATCTAGACAAACAGAAATAGCATGTTTGTTTGCCGCAGTTCCTCTAGCTTTCTCCCTAGAAAATACGAATGTGTAGAGCTGGTGTCTCCATGTGGAACCAATTAGTGTTTCCAAGCATAAAATTTAATGTTCCCTGAAAAAAAAAATTCAAAAAAATAAAGTCCGTGGATAATATCAGGAATACACAAACAAAGAGGCTGTAGCAATATCTGGGATTGAATTAGCCAAAATGAAACCGGATATTTCTGGTTTCATCCAGTCATGTTTGGACAAACTGGTGTGGAATTCGTATGCAATGGACCGAGAAAATCACAGGAAAAATGGTTTTGGAGAAAAGCAAAGTCTTTTCGTTAGGCAAGTGCATAAAATGTCATCCATAAAAACAGAAATATCATGTTTGTTTGCCGCAGTTCCTCTAGCTTTCTCCCTAGAAAATACGAATGTGTAGAGCTGGTGTCTCCACGTGGGACCAATTAGAGTTTCCAAGGACAAAATTAAATGTTCCCTAATAAAAAAAAAAAAAAACAATAAAGTCCGTGGATAATATCAGGAATACACAAACACAGAGGCTGTAGCAATATTTCGGTTTGAGTTAGCCAAAAGAAAACCGGATATTTCCGGTTTCATCCAGTCATATCCAGATAAAGTGGTGTGGAATTCGTATGCAATGGACCGAGAAAATCACAGTAAAAATGGTTTTGGAGAAAAGCAAAGTCTTTTCGTTAGGCAAGTGCATAAAATGTCATCTATACAAACAGAAATATCATGTTTGTTTGCCGCCGTTCCTCTAGCTTTCTCCCTAGAAAATACGAATGTGTAGAGCTGGTGTCTCCATGTGGAACCAATTAGTGTTTCCAAACATAAAATTAAATGTTCCCTGATAAAAAACATTCAAAATAATAAAGTCCGTGGATAATATCAGGAATACACAAACACAGAGGCTGTAGCAATATTTCGGTTTGAATTAGCCAAAACGAAACCAGATATTTCCGGTTTCATCCAGTCATATCCGGACAAAGTGGTGTGGAATTCGTATGCAATGGACCGAGAAAATCACAGGAAAAATGGTTTTGGAGAAAAGCAAAGTCTTTTCGTTAGGCAAGTGCATAAAATGTCATCTATACAAACAGAAATAGCATGTTTGTTTGCCGCAGTTCCTCTAGCTTTCTCCCTAGAAAATAGGAATGTGTAGAGCTGGTGTCTCCATGTGGAACCAATTAGTGTTTCCAAGCATAAAATTAAATTTTCCCTAAAAAAAACATTCAAAAAAATAAAATCCGTGGATAATATCAGGAATACACAAACACAGAGGCTGTAGCAATATTTCGGTTTGAGTTAGCCAAAAGAAAACCGGATATTTCCGGTTTCATCCAGTCATATCCAGATAAAGTGGTGTGGAATTCGTATGCAATGGACCGAGAAAATCACAGTAAAAATGGTTTTGGAGAAAAGCAAAGTCTTTTCGTTAGGCAAGTGCATAAAATGTCATCTATACAAACAGAAATATCATGTTTGTTTGCCGCCGTTCCTCTAGCTTTCTCCCTAGAAAATACGAATGTGTAGAGCTGGTGTGTCCATGTGGAACCAATTAGTGTTCCAAGCATAAAATTAACTGTTCCCTGAAAAAAAAAACCTTCAAAAAAATAAAGTCCGTGGATAATATCAGGAATACACAAACACAGAGGCTGTAGCAATATCTGGGATTGAATTAGGCAAAATGAATCCGGATATTTCCGGTTTCATCCAGTCATATCCGGACAAAGTGGTGTGGAATTCGTATGCAATGGACCGAGAAAATCACAGTAAAATGGTTTTGGAGAATAGCAAAGTATTTTCGTTAGGCAAGTGCATAAAATGTCATCTAGACAAACAGAAATATCATGTTTGTTTGCCGCAGTTCCTCTAGCTTTCTCCATAGAACAAACAAATGTGTAGAGCTGGTGTCTCCATGTGGAACCAATTAGTGTTCCAAGCATAAAATGAAATGTTCCCTGAAAAAAAAAACATTCAAAAAAATAAAGTCCGTGGATAATATCAGGAATACACAAACACAGAGGCTGTAGCAATATTTCGGTTTGAATTAGCCAAAACGAAACCAGATATTTCCGGTTTCATCCAGTCATATCCGGACAAAGTGGTGTGGAATTCGTATGCAATGGACCGAGAAAATCACAGGAAAAATGGTTTTGGAGAAAAGCAAAGTCTTTTCGTTAGGCAAGTGCATAAAATGTCATCTATACAAACAGAAATATCATGTTTGTTTGCCGCAGTTCCTCTAGCTTTCTCCCTAGAAAATAGGAATGTGTAGAGCTGGTGTCTCCATGTGGAACCAATTAGTGTTTCTAAGCATAAAATTTAATGTTCCCTGAAAAAAAAAAAACATTCAAAAAAATAAAGTCCGTGGATAATATCAGGAATACAATTAGTGTTTCCAAGCATAAAATTAAATGTTCCCTTAAAAAAAAACATTCAAAAAAATAAAATCCGTGGATAATATCAGGAATACACAAACACAGAGGCTGTAGCAATATCTGGGATTGAATTAGCCAATACGAAACTGGATATTTCCGGTTTCATCCAGTCATATCCGGACAAAGTGGTGTGGAATTCGGATGCAATGGACCGAGAAAATCACAGGAAAAATGGTTTTGGAGAAAAGCAAAGTCTTTTCGTTAGGCAAGTGCATAAAATGTCATCTATACAAACAGAAATAGCATGTTTGTTTGCTGCAGTTCCTCTAGATTTCTCCCTAAAACATAAAAAAGTTTACAACTGGTGTCTCCATGTGGAACCAATTAGAGTTTCCAAGCATAAAATTAAATGTTCCCTGAAAAAAAAATTCAAAAAAATAAAGTCCGTGGATAATATCAGGAATACACAAACACAGAGGCTGTAGCAATATCTTGGATTGAATTAGGCAAAACGAATCCGGATATTTCCGGTTTAATCCAGTCATATCCGGACAAAGTGGTGTGGAATTCGTATGCAATGGACCGAGAAAATCACAGTAAAAATGGTTTTGGAGAAAAGCAAAGTCTTTTCGTTAGGCAAGTGCATAAAATGTCATCTATACAAACAGAAATATCATGTGTGTTTGCCGCAGTTCCTCTAGCTTTCTCCCTAGAAAATACGAATGTGTAGAGCTGGTGACTCCATGTAGAACCAATTAATGTTTCTAAGCACAAAATTAAATGTTACCTGAAAAAAAACATTCAAGAAAATAAAGTCCTTGGATAATATCAGGAATACACAAACACAGAGGCTGTAGCAATATCTGGGATTGAATTAGGCAAAATGAATCCGGATATTTCCGGTTTCATCCAGTCATATCCGGACAAAGTGGTGTGGAATTCGTATGCAATGGACCGAGAAAATCACAGTAAAATGGTTTTGGAGAATAGCAAAGTATTTTCGTTAGGCAAGTGCATAAAATGTCATCTAGACAAACAGAAATATCATGTTTGTTTGCCGCAGTTCCTCTAGCTTTCTCCATAGAACAAACAAATGTGTAGAGCTGGTGTCTCCATGTGGAACCAATTAGTGTTCCAAGCATAAAATGAAATGTTCCCTGAAAAAAAAAAACATTCAAAAAAATAAAGTCCGTGGATAATATCAGGAATACACAAACACAGAGGCTGTAGCAATATTTCGGTTTGAGTTAGCCAAAACAAAACCGCAGATTTCCGGTTTCATCCAGTCATATCCGGAAAAAGTGGTGTGGAATTCGTATGCAATGGACCGAGAAAATCACAGGAAAAATGGTTTTGGAGAAAAGCAAAGTCTTTTCGTTAGGCAAGTGCATAAAATGTCATCTATACCAACAGAAATATCATGTTTGTTTGCCGCAGTTCCTCTAGCTTTCTCCCTAGAAAATAGGAATGTGTAGAGCTGGTGTCTCCATGTGGAACCAATTAGTGTTTCTAAGCATAAAATTTAATGTTCCCTGAAAAAAAAAAACATTCAAAAAAATAAAGTCCGTGGATAATATCAGGAATACAATTAGTGTTTCCAAGCATAAAATTAAATGTTCCCTTAAAAAAAAACATTCAAAAAAATAAAATCCGTGGATAATATCAGGAATACACAAACACAGAGGCTGTAGCAATATCTGGGATTGAATTAGCCAATACGAAACTGGATATTTCCGGTTTCATCCAGTCATATCCGGACAAAGTGGTGTGGAATTCGTATGCAATGGACCGAGAAAATCACAGGAAAAATGGTTTTGGAGAAAAGCAAAGTCTTTTCGTTAGGCAAGTGCATAAAATGTCATCTATACAAACAGAAATATCATGTGTGTTTGCCGCAGTTCCTCTAGCTTTCTCCCTAGAAAATACGAATGTGTAGAGCTGGTGACTCCATGTAGAACCAATTAATGTTTCTAAGCACAAAATTAAATGTTACCTGAAAAAAAACATTCAAGAAAATAAAGTCCTTGGATAATATCAGGAATACACAAACAAAGAGGCTGTAGCAATATCTGGGATTGAGTTAGCCAAAACGAAACCGGATATTTCCGGTTTCATCCAGTCATATCCGGACAAAGTGGTGTGGAATTCGTATGCAATGGACGGAGAAAATCACAGTAAAAATGATTTTGGAGAAAAGCAAAGTCTTTTCGTTAGGCAAGTGCATAAAATGTCATCTATACAAACAGAAATAGCATGTTTGTTTGCCGCAGTTCCTCTAGGTTTCTCCCTAGAACATACGAATGTGTAGAGCTGCTGTGTCTATGTGGAACCAATTAGTGTTTCCAAGCATAAAATTAAATGTTCCCGGAAAAAAATACATTCAAAAAAATAAAGTCCGTGGATAATATCAGGAATACACAAACAAAGAGGCTGTAGCAATATCTGGGATTGAATTAGCCAAAAAGAAACCGGATATTTCCGGTTTCATCCAGTCATATCCGGACAAAGTGGTGTGGAATTCGTATGCAATGGACACAAAAAATCACAGTAAAAATGGTGTTAAGAGAAAAGCAAAGTCTTTTCGTTAGGCAAGTGCATCAAATGTCATCTAGACAAACAGAAATATCATGTTTGTTTGCCGCAGTTCCTCTAGGTTTCTCCCTAGAACATACGAATGTGTAGAGCTGGTGTCTCCATGTGGGACCAATTAGAGTTTCCAAGGACAAAATTAAATGTTCACTGATAAAAAAAAAACAAAACAATAAAGTCCGTGGATAATATCAGGAATACACAAACACAGATGCTGTAGCAATATTTCGGTTTGAGTTTGCCAAAAGAAAACCGGATATTTCCGGTTTCATCCAGTCATATCCGGACAAACTGGTGTGGAATTCGTATGCAATGGACCGAGAAAATCACAGGAAAAATGGTTTTGGAGAAAAGCAAGTCTTTTCGTTAGGCAAGTGCATAAAATGTCATCTAGACAAACAGAAATATCATGTTTGTTTGCCGCAGTTCCTCTAGCTTTCTCCGTAGAAAATACGAATGTGTAGAGCTGGTGTCTCCATGTGGAACCAATTAGTGTTTCCAAGCATAAAATTAAATTTTCCCTAAAAAAAACATTCAAAAAATAAAATCCGTGGATAATATCAGGAATACACAAACACAGATGCTGTAGCAATATTTCGGTTTGAGTTAGCCAAAACAAAACCGGATATTTCCGGTTTCATCCAGTCATATCCGGATAAAGTGGTGTGGAATTCGTATGCAATGTACCGAGAAAATCACAGGAAATATGGTTGCGGAGAAAAGCAAAGTCTTTTCGTTAGGCAAGTGCAGAAAATGTCATCTATACAAACAGAAATATCAGGTTTGTTTGCCGCAGTTCCTCTAGCTTTCTCCCTAGAACATACGAATGTATAGAGCTGGTATCTCCATGTGGGACCAATTAAAGTTTCCAAGCACAAAATTAAATGTTCCCTGATAAAAAAAATCAAAACAATAAAGTCTGTGGATAATATCAGGAATGCACAAACAGAGATGCTGTAGAAATATTTCGGTTTCAGTTAGCCAAAACAAAACCGGATATTTCCGATTTCATCCAGTCATATCCGGACAAAGTGGTGTGGAAATCGTATGCAATGGCCCGAGAAAATCACAGTAAAAATGGTTTTGGAGAAAAGCAAAGTCTTTTCGTTAGGCAAGTGCATCAAATGTCATCTAGACAAACAGAAATATCATGTTTGTTTGCCGCAGTTCCTCTAGCTTTCTCCCTAGAAAATACGAATGTGTAGAGCTGGTGTCTCCATGTGGGACCAATTAGAGTTTCCAAGGACAAAGTTAAATGTTCCCTGATAAAAAAAAACAAAACAATAAAGTCCGTGGATAATATCAGGAATACACAAACACAGATGCTGTAGCAATATTTCGGTTTGAGTTAGCCAAAACAAAACCGGATATTTCCGGTTTCATCCAGTCATAACCGGACAAACTGGTGTGGAATTCGTATGCAATGGACTGAGAAAATCACAGGAAAAATGGTTTTGGAGAAAAGCAAAGTCTTTTCGTTAGGCAAGTGCATAAAATGTCATCTATACAAACAGAAATATCATGTTTGTTTGCCGCAGTTCCTCTAGCTTTCTCCCTAGAAAATACGAATGTGTAGAGCTGGTGTCTCCATGTGGAACCAATTAGTGTTTCCAAGCATAAAATTAAATGTTCCCTGATAAAAAACATTCAAAAAAAATAAAGTCTGTGGATAATATCAGGAATACACAAACAAAGAGTCTGTAGCAATATCTGGGATTGAATTAGCCAAAACGAAACCGGATATTTCCGGTTTCATCCAGTCATATCCGCACAAACTATTGTGGAATTCGTATTCAATGGACCGAGAAAATCACAATAAAAATGGTTTTGGAGAAAAGCAAAGTCTTTTCGTTAGGCAAGTGCATCAAATGTCATCTATACAAACAGAAATATCATGTTTGTGTGCCGCAGTTCCTCTAGCTTTCTCCCTAGAAAATACAAATGTGTAGATCTGGTGTGTCCATGTGGAACCAATTAGTGTTTCCAAGCATAAAATTAAATGTTCCCTGGAAAAAAAAACGTTCAAAAAAATAAAGTCCGTGGATAATATCAGGAATACACAAACACAGAGGCTGTAGCAATATCTGGGATTGAATTAGCCAAAACAAAACCGGATATTTCCGGTTTCATCCAGTCATATCCGGACAAACTGGTGTAGAATTCGTATGCAGTGGACCGAGAAAATCACAGGAAAAATGGTTTTAGAGAAAAGCAAAGTCTTTTCGTTAGGCAAGTGCAGAAAATGTCATCTATACAAACAGAAATATCATGTTTGTTTGCCGCAGTTCCTCTAGCTTTCTCCCTAGAAAATACGAATGTGTACAGCTGGTGTGTCCATGTGGAACCAATTAGTGTTTCCAAGGACAAAGTTAAATATTCCCTGATAAAAAAAAAACGAAACAATAAAGTCCGTGGATAATATCATGAATACACAATCACAGAGGCTGTAGTAATATTTCGGTTTGAGTTAGCCAAAACAAAACCGCACATTTCCGGTTTCATCCAGTCATATCCAGACAAAGTGGTGTGGAATTCGTATGCAATGGCCCGAGAAAATCACAGGAAAAATGGTTTGGGAGAAAAGCAAAGTCTTTTCGTTAGGCAAGTGCATAAAATGTCATCTCTACAAACAGAATATCATGTTTGTTTGCCGCAGTTCCTCTAGCTTTCTCCCTAGAGAAAACGAATGTGTAGAGCTGGTGTGTCCATGTGGAAACAATTAGTGTTTCCAAGCATAAAATTAAATGTTCCCTGATAAAAAACATTCAAAAAAATAAAGTCCGTGGATAATATCACGAATACACAAACAAAGAGGCTGTAGCAATATCTGGGATTGAATTAGCCAAAACGAAACCGGATATTTCCGGTTTCATCCAGTCATATCCGGAGAAACTGGTGTGGAATTGGTATGCAATGGACCGAGAAAATCACAGGAAAAATGGTTTTGGAGAAAAGCAAAGTCTTTTCGTTAGGCAAGTGCATAAAATGTCATCTACACAAACAGAAATATCATGTTTGTTTGCCGCAGTTCCTCTAGCTTTCTCCCTAGAAAATACGAATGTGTAGAGCTGGTGTCTCCATGTGGAACCAATTAGTGTTTCCAAGCATAAAATTAAATGTTCCCTAAAAAAAAAAAAAGCATTCAAAAAAATAAAGTCCGTGGATAATATCAGGAATACACAAACACAGATGCTGTACAAATATTTCGGTTTGAGTTAGCCAAAACAAAACCGGATATTTCCGGTTTCATCCAGTCATATCCGGACAAAGTGGTGTGGAATTTGTATGCAATGGACCGAGAAAATCACAGGAAAAATGGTTTTGGAGAAAAGCAAAGTCTTTTCATTAGGCAAGTGCATAAAATGTCATCTATACAAACAGAAATATCATGTGTGTTTGCCGCCGTTCCTCTAGCTTTCTCCCTAGAAAATACGAATGTGTAGAGCTGGTGTCTCCATGTGGAACCAATTAGTGTTTCCAAGCACAAAATTAAATGTTCCCTGAAAAAAAAAAAGGTCAAAAAATAAAGTCCGTGGATAATATCAGGAATACACAAACAAAGAGGCTGTAGCAATATCTGGGATTGAATTAGCAAAAACGAAACCGGATATTTCCGGTTTCATCCAGTCATATTCGAACCAACTGGTGTGGAATTCGTATGCAATGGACCGAGAAAATCACAGGAAAAATGGTTTTGGAGAAAAGCAAAGTCTTTTCGTTAGGCAAGTGCATAAAATGTCATCTATACAAACAGAAATAGCATGTTTGTTTGCTGCAGTTCCTCTAGATTTCTCCCTAAAACATAAAAATGTGTAGAACTGGTGTCTCCATGTGCACCAATTAGAGTTTCCAAGCCTAAAATTAAATGTTCCCTGAAAAAAAAACATTCAAAAAAATAAAGTCCGTGGATAATATCACGAATACACTAACAAAGAGGCTGTAGCAATATCTGGGATTGAATTAGGCAAAACGAATCCGGATATTTCCGGTTTAATCCAGTCATATTCGGACCAACGGGTGTGGAATTCGTATGCAATGGACCGAGAAAATCACAGTAAAAATGGTTTTGGAGAAAAGCAAATTCTTTTCGTTAGCCAAGTGCATAAAATGTCATCTATACAAACAGAAATAGCATGTTTGTTTGCAGCAGTTCCTATAGCTTTCTCACTAGAAAATACGAATGTGTAGAGCTGGTGTCTCCATGTGGAACCAATTAGTGTTTCCAAGCATAAAATTAAATGTTCCCTGAAAAAAAAACATGCAAAAAAATAAATTCCGTGGATAATATCAGAAATACACAAACACAGAGGCTGTAGCAATATTTCGGTTTGAGTTAGCCAAAACAAAACCGCAGATTTCCGGTTTCATCCAGTCATATCCAGACAACGTGGTGTGGAATTTGTATGCAATGGACCGAGAAAATCACAGGAAAAATGGTTTTGGAGAAAAGCAAAGTCTTTTCGTTAGGCAAGTGCATAAATTGTCATCTAGACAAACAGAAATATCATGTTTGTTTGCCGCAGTTCCTCTAGATTTCTCCCTAGAAAATACGAATGTGTAGAGCTGGTGTGTCCATGTGGGACCAATTAGTGTTTCCAATCATAAAATTAAATGTTCCCTGAAAAAAAAAACATTCAAAAAAATAAAATCCGTGGATAATATCAGGAATACACAAACACAGATGCTGTAGCAATATTTCGGTTTGAGTTAGCGAAAACAAAACCGGATATTTCCGGTTTCATCCAGTCATATCCGGACTAAGTGGTGTGGAATTGGTATGCAATGGACCGAGAAAATCACAGTAAAAATGGTTTTGGAGAAAAGCAAAGTCTTTTCGTTAGGCAAGTGCATAAATTGTCATCTAGACAAACAGAAATATCATGTTTGTTTGCCGCAGTTCCTCTAGATTCCTCCCTAGAAAATACGAATGTGTAGAGCTGGTGTGTCCATGTGGGACCAATTAGTGTTTCCAATCATAAAATTAAATGTTCCCTGAAAAAAAAAACATTCAAAAAAATAAAGTCCGTGGATAATATCAGGAATACACAAACAAAGAGGCTGTAGCAATATCTGGGATTGAATTAGCCAAAATGAAACCGGATATTTCTGGTTTCATCCTGTCATATCCGGACAAACTGGTGTGGAATTCGTATGTAATGGACCGAGAAAATCACAGTAAAAATGGTTGTGGAGAAAAGCAAAGTCTTTTCGTTAGGCAAGTGCATCAAATGTCATCTATACAAACAGAAATATCATGTTTGTTTGCCGCAGTTCCTCTAGCTTTCTCCCTAGAACAAACAAATGTGTAGAGCTGGTGTCTCCATGTGGAACCAATTAGTGTTTCCAAGCATAAAATTAAATGTTCCCAGAAAAAAAAATTCAAAAAATACAGTCCGTGGATAATATCAGGAATACACAAACACAGAGGCTGTAGCAATATTTCGGTTTGAGTTCGCCAAAACAAAACAGCATATTTCCGGTTTCATCCAGTCATATCCGGACAAAGTGGTGTGGAATTGGTATACAATGGACCGAGAAAATCACAGGAAAAATGGTTTTGGAGAAAAGCAAAGTCTTTTCGTTAGGCAAGTGCATCAAATGTCATCTATACAAACAGAAATATCATGTTTGTTTGCCGTAGTTCCTCTAGCTTTTTCCCTAGAAAATACGAATGAGTAGAGCTGGTGTCTCCATGTGGAACCAATTAGTGTTTCCAAGCATAAAATTAAATGTTCCCAGAAAAAAAAACATTCAAAAAAATACAGTCCGTGGATAATATCAGGAATACACAAACACAGAGGCTGTAGCAATATTTCGGTTTGAGTTAGCCAAAACAAAACAGCATATTTCCGGTTTCATCCAGTCATATCCGGACAAAGTGGTGTGGAATTCGTATGCAATGGACCGAGAAAATCACAGTAAAAATGGTTTTGGAGAAAAGCAAAGTCTTTTCGTTAGGCAAGTGCATAAATTGTCATCTAGACAAACAGAAATATCATGTTTGTTTGCCGCAGTTCCTCTAGATTTCTCCCTAGAAAATATGAATGTGTAGAGCTGGTGTGTCCATGTGGGACCAATTAGTGTTTCCAATCATAAAATTAAATGTTCCCTGAAAAAAAAAACATTCAAAAAAATAAAGTCCGTGGATAATATCAGGAATACACAAACAAAGAGGCTGTAGCAATATCTGGGATTGAATTAGCCAAAATGAAACCGGATATTTCCGGTTTCATTCAGTCATATCCGGACAAAGTGGTGTGGAATTTGTATGCAATGGACCGAGAAAATCACAGGAAAAATGGTTATGGAGAAAAGCAAAGTCTTTTCGTTAGGCAAGTGCATAAAATGTCATCTATACAAACAGAAATATCATGTTTGTTTGCCGCAGTTCCTCTAGCTTTCTCCCTAGAAAATACGAATGTGTAGAGCTGGTGTCTCTGTGTGCCCCAATTAGAGTTTCCAAGGACAAAGTTAAATGATCCCTGATAAAAAAAAAAAAAAACAAAACAATAAAGTCCTTGGATAATATCAGGAATACACAAACACAGATGCTGTAGCAATATTTCGGTTTGAGTTAGCCAAAACAAAACCGGATATTTCCGGTTTCATCCAGTCATATCCGGACAAATTGGTGTGGAATTGGTATGCAATGGACCGAGAAAATCACAGTAAAAATGGTTTTGGAGAAAAGCAAAGTCTTTTCGTTAGGCAAGTGCATAAAATGTCATCTATACAAACAGAAATATCATGTTTGTTTGCCGCCGTTCCTCTAGCTTTCTCCCTAGAAAATACGAATGTGTAGAGCTGGTGTCTCCATGTGGAACCAATTAGTGTTTCCAAGCATAAAATTAAATGTTCCCAGAAAAAAAAATTCAAAAAATACATTCCGTGGATAATATCAGGAATACACAAACACAGAGGCTGTAGCAATATTTCGGTTTGAGTTAGCCAAAACAAAACAGCATATTTCCGGTTTCATCCAGTCATATCCGGACAAATTGGTGTGGAATTCGTATGCAATGGACCGAGAAAATCACAGTAAAAATGGTTTTGGAGAAAAGCAAAGTCTTTTCGTTAGGCAAGTGCATAAATTGTCATCTAGACAAACAGAAATATCATGTTTGTTTGCCGCAGTTCCTCTAGATTTCTCCCTAGAAAATATGAATGTGTAGAGCTGGTGTGTCCATGTGGGACCAATTAGTGTTTCCAATCATAAAATTAAATGTTCCCTGAAAAAAAAATACATTCAAAAAAATAAAGTCCGTGGATAATATCAGGAATACACAAACAAAGAGGCTGTAGCAATATCTGGGATTGAATTAGCCAAAATGAAACCGGATATTTCCGGTTTCATCCAGTCATATCCGGACAAAGTGGTGTGGAATTTGTATGCAATGGACCGAGAAAATCACAGGAAAAATGGTTATGGAGAAAAGCAAAGTCTTTTCGTTAGGCAAGTGCATAAAATGTCATCTATACAAACAGAAATATCATGTTTGTTTGCCGCAGTTCCTCTAGCTTTTTCCCTAGAAAATACGAATGTGTAGAGCTGGTGTCTCCATGTGGAACCAATTAGTGTTTCCAAGCATTAAATTAAATGTTCCCAGAAAAAAAAACATTCAAAAAAATACAGTCTGTGGATAATATCAGGAATACACAAACACAGAGGCTGTAGCAATATTTCGGTTTGAGTTAGCCAAAACAAAACAGCATATTTCCGGTTTCATCCAGTTATATCCGGACAAAGTGGTGTGGAATTCGTATGCAATGGACCGAGAAAATCACAGTAAAAATGGTTTTGGAGAAAAGCAAAGTCTTTTCGTTAGGCAAGTGCATAAATTGTCATCTAGACAAACAGAAATATCATGTTTGTTTGCCGCAGTTCCTCTAGATTTCTCCCTAGAAAATATGAATGTGTAGAGCTGGTGTGTCCATGTGGGACCAATTAGTGTTTCCAATCATAAAATTAAATGTTCCCTGAAAAAAAAAAACATTCAAAAAAATAAAGTCCGTGGATAATATCAGGAATACACAAACAAAGAGGCTGTAGCAATATCTGGGATTGAATTAGCCAAAATGAAACCGGATATTTCCGGTTTCATCCAGTCATATCCGGACAAAGTGGTGTGGAATTTGTATGCAATGGACCGAGAAAATCACAGGAAAAATGGTTATGGAGAAAAGCAAAGTCTTTTCGTTAGGCAAGTGCATAAAATGTCATCTATACAAACAGAAATATCATGTTTGTTTGCCGCAGTTCCTCTAGCTTTCTCCCTAGAAAATACGAATGTGTAGAGCTGGTGTCTCCGTGTGCACCAATTAGAGTTTCCAAGGACAAAGTTAAATGATCCCTGATAAAAAAAAAAAAAAAAAAAAACAAAACAATAAAGTCCTTGGATAATATCAGGAATACACAAACACAGATGCTGTAGCAATATTTCGGTTTGAGTTAGCCAAAACAAAACCGGATATTTCCGGTTTCATCCAGTCATATCCGGACAAAGTGGTGTGGAATTGGTATGCAATGGACCGAGAAAATCACAGTAAAAATGGTTTTGGAGAAAAGCAAAGTCTTTTCGTTAGGCAAGTGCATAAAATGTCATCTATACAAACAGAAATATCATGTTTGTTTGCCGCCGTTCCTCTAGCTTTCTCCCTAGAAAATACGAATGTGTAGAGCTGGTGTCTCCATGTGGAACCAATTAGTGTTTCCAAGTATAAAATTTAATGTTCCCTGAAAAAAAAAACATTCAAAAAAATAAAGTCCGTGGATCCTATCAGGAATACACAAACAAAGAGGCTGTAGCAATATCTGGGATTGAATTAGCCAAAACAAAACCGGATATTTCCGGTTTCATCCAGTCATATCCGGACAAACTGGTGTGGAATTCGTATGCAATGGACCCAGAAAATCACAGGAAAAATGGTTTTGGAGAAAAGCAAAGTCTTTTCGTTAGGCAAGTGCATAAAATGTCATCTATACAAACAGAAATAGCATGTTTGTTTGCTGCACTTCCTCTAGATTTCTCCATAAAACAAAAAAATGTGTAGAGCTGGTGTGTCCATGTGGAACCAATTAGTGTTTCCAAGCATAAAATTAAATGTTCCCTGAAAAAAAAACATTCAAAAAAATAAAGTCCGTGGATCCTATCAGGAATACACAAACAAAGAGGCTGTAGCAATATCTGGGATTGAATTAGCCAAAACGAAACCGGATATTTCCGGTTTCATCCAGTCATATCCGGACAAAGTGGTGTGGAATTTGTATGCAATGGACCAAGAAAATCACAGTAAAAATGGTTTTGGAGAAAAGCAAAGTCTTTTCGTTAGGCAAGTGCATCAAATGTCATCTATACAAACAGAAATAGCATGTTTGTTTTCTGCAGTTCCTCTAGCTTTCTCCCTAGAACAAACAAATGTGTAGAGCTGGTGTCTCCATGTGGAACCAATTAGTGTTTCCAAGCATAAAATTAAATGTTCCCAGAAAAAAAAAAACATTCAAAAAAATACAGTCCGTGGATAATATCAGGAATACACAAACACAGAGGCTGTAGCAATATTTCGGTTTGAGTTAGCCAAAACAAAACCGCAGATTTCCGGTTTCATCCAGTCATATCCGGACAAAGTGGTGTGGAATTTGTATGCAATGGACCGAGAAAATCACAGGAAAAATGGTTTTGGAGAAAAGCAAAGTCTTTTCGTTAGGCAAGTGCATCAAATGTCATCTATACAAACAGAAATAGCATGTTTGTTTGCCGCAGTTCCTCTAGCTTTCTCCCTAGAAAATACGAATGTGTAGAGCTGGTGTCTCCATGTGGAACCAATTAGTGTTTCCAAGCATAAAATTAAATGTTCCCAGAAAAAAAAAATTCAAAAAATACAGTCCGTGGATAATATCAGGAATACACAAACACAGAGGCTGTAGCAATATTTCGGTTTGAGTTCGCCAAAACAAATCCGGATATTTCCGGTTTCATCCAGTCATATCCGGACAAAGTGGTGTGGAATTGGTATACAATGGACCGAGAAAATCACAGGAAAAATGGTTTTGGAGAAAAGCAAAGTCTTTTCGTTAGGCAAGTGCATCAAATGTCATCTATACAAACAGAAATATCATGTTTGTTTGCCGTAGTTCCTCTAGCTTTTTCCCTAGAAAATACGAATGTGTAGAGCTGGTGTCTCCATGTGGAACCAATTAGTGTTTCCAAGCATAAAATTAAATGTTCCAGAAAAAAAAAACATTCAAAAAAATACAGTCCGTGGATAATATCAGGAATACACAAACACAGAGGCTGTAGCAATATTTCGGTTTGAGTTAGCCAAAACAAAACAGCATATTTCCGGTTTCATCCAGTCATATCCGGACAAAGTGGTGTGGAATTCGTATGCAATGGACCGAGAAAATCACAGTAAAAATGGTTTTGGAGAAAAGCAAAGTCTTTTCGTTAGGCAAGTGCATAAATTGTCATCTAGACAAACAGAAATATCATGTTTGTTTGCCGCAGTTCCTCTAGATTTCTCCCTAGAAAATATGAATGTGTAGAGCTGGTGTCTCCATGTGGGACCAATTAGTGTTTCCAATCATAAAATTAAATGTTCCCTGAAAAAAAAACATTCAAAAAAATAAAGTCCGTGGATAATATCAGGAATACACAAACAAAGAGGCTGTAGCAATATCTGGGATTGAATTAGCCAAAATGAAACCGGATATTTCCGGTTTCATCCAGTCATATCCGGACAAAGTGGTGTGGAATTTGTATGCAATGGACCGAGAAAATCACAGGAAAAATGGTTATGGAGAAAAGCAAAGTCTTTTCGTTAGGCAAGTGCATAAAATGTCATCTATACAAACAGAAATATCATGTTTGTTTGCCGCAGTTCCTCTAGCTTTCTCCCTAGAAAATACGAATGTGTAGAGCTGGTGTCTCCGTGTGCACCAATTAGAGTTTCCAAGGACAAAGTTAAATGATCCCTGATAAAAAAAAAAAACAAAACAAAACAATAAAGTCCTTGGATAATATCAGGAATACACAAACACAGAAGCTGTACAAATATTTCGGTTTGAATTAGCCAAAACAAAACCGGATATTTCCGGTTTCATCTAGTCATATCCGGACAAAGTGGTGTGGAATTGGTATGCAATGGACCGAGAAAATCACAGGAAAAATGGTTTTGGAGAAAAGCAAAGTCTTTTCGTTAGGCAAGTGCATAAAATGTCATCTATACAAACAGAAATATCATGTTTGTTTGCCGCCGTTCCTCAAGATTTCTCCCTAGAAAATACGAATGTGTAGAGCTGGTGTCTCTGTGTGCACCAATTAGAGTTTCCAAGGACAAAGATAAATGATCCCTGATAAAAAAAAACAAAACAATAAAGTCCGTGGATAATATCAGGAATACACAAACACAGATGCTCTAGCAATATTTCGGTTTCAGTTAGCCAAAACAAAACCGGATATTTCCGGTTTCATCCAGTCATATCCGGACAAAGTGGTGTGGAATTGGTATGCAATGGACCGAGAAAATCACAGTAAAAATGGTTTTGGAGAAAAGCAAAGTCTTTTCGTTAGGCAAGTGCATAAAATGTCATCTATACAAACAAAAATATCATGTTTGTTTGCCACAGTTTCTCTAGCTTTCTCCCTAGAAAATACGAATGTGTAGAGCTCGTGTCTCCATGTGGAACCAATTAGTGTTTCCAAGCATAAAATATAATGTTCCCTTAAAAAAAAACATTAAAAAAATACAGTCCGTGGATAATATCAGGAATACACAAACACAGAAGCTGTAGCAATATTTCGGTTTGAGTTAGCCAAAACAAAACCGGATATTTCCGGTTTCATCCAGTCATATTCGGACCAACTGGTGTGGAATTCGTATGCAATGGACCGAGAAAATCACAGGAAAAATGGTTTTGGAGAAAAGCAAAGTCTTTTCGTTAGGCAAGACATAAAATGTCATCTATACAAACAGAAATAGCATGTTTGTTTGCTGCAGTTCCTCTAGATTTCTCCCTAAAACATAAAAATGTGTAGAACTGGTGTCCCCACGTGGAACCAATTAGTGTTTCCAAGCATAAAATTAAATGTTCCCTGAAAAAAAACATTCAAAAAAATAAAGTCCGTGGATAATATCACGAATACACTAACAAAGAGGCTGTAGCAATATCTGGGATTGAATTAGGCAAAACGAATCCGGATATTTCCGGTTTTATCCAGTCATATTCGGACAAAGTGGTGTGGAATTCGTATGCAATGGACCGAGAAAATCACAGTAAAAATGGTTTTGGAGAAAAGCAAAGTCTTTTCGTTAGGCAAGTGCATAAATTGTCATCTAGACAAACAGAAATATCATGTTTGTTTGCCGCAGTTCCTCTAGATTTCTCCCTAGAAAATATGAATGTGTAGAGCTGGTGTGTCCATGTGGGACCAATTAGTGTTTCCAATCATAAAATTAAATGTTCCCTGAAAAAAAAAACATTCAAAAAATAAAGTCCGTGGATAATATCAGGAATACACAAACAAAGAGGCTGTAGCAATATCTGGGATTGAATTAGCCAAAATGAAACCGGATATTTCCGGTTTCATCCAGTCATATCCGGACAAAGTGGTGTGGAATTTGTATGCAATGGACCGAGAAAATCACAGGAAAAATGGTTATGGAGAAAAGCAAAGTCTTTTCGTTAGGCAAGTGCATAAAATGTCATCTATACAAACAGAAATATCATGTTTGTTTGCCGCAGTTCCTCTAGCTTTCTCCCTAGAAAATACGAATGTGTAGAGCTGGTGTCTCCGTGTGCACCAATTAGAGTTTCCAAGGACAAAGTTAAATGATCCCTGATAAAAAAAAAAAAAAAAAAACAAAACAATAAAGTCCTTGGATAATATCAGGAATACACAAACACAGATGCTGTAGCAATATTTCGGTTTGAGTTAGCCAAAACAAAACCGGATATTTCCGGTTTCATCCAGTCATATCCGGACAAAGTGGTGTGGAATTGGTATGCAATGGACCGAGAAAATCACAGTAAAAATGGTTTTGGAGAAAAGCAAAGTCTTTTCGTTAGGCAAGTGCATAAAATGTCATCTATACAAACAGAAATATCATGTTTGTTTGCCGCCGTTCCTCTAGCTTTCTCCCTAGAAAATACGAATGTGTAGAGCTGGTGTCTCCATGTGGAACCAATTAGTGTTTCCAAGCATAAAATTTAATGTTCCCTGAAAAAAAAACATTCAAAAAAATACAGTCCGTGGATAATATCAGGAATACACAAACAAAGAGGCTGTAGAAATATCTGGGATTGAATTAGCCAAAACGAAACCGGATATTTCCGGTTTCATCCAGTCATATTCGGACAAACTGGTGTGGAATTCGTATGCAATGGACCCAGAAAATCACAGGAAAAATGGTTTTGGAGAAAAGCAAAGTCTTTTCGTTAGGCAAGTGCATAAAATGTCATCTATACAAACAGAAATAGCATGTTTGTTTGCTGCACTTCCTCTAGATTTCTCCATAAAACAAAAAAATGTGTAGAGCTGGTGTGTCCATGTGGAACCAATTAGTGTTTCCAAGCATAAAATTAAATGTTCCCTGAAAAAAAAACATTCAAAAAAATAAAGTCCGTGGATCCTATCAGGAATACACAAACAAAGAGGCTGTAGCAATATCTGGGATTGAATTAGCCAAAACGAAACCGGATATTTCCGGTATCATCCAGTCATATTCGGACAAACTGGTGTCTAATTCGTATGCAATGGACCAAGAAAATCACAGTAAAAATGGTTTTGGAGAAAAGCAAAGTCTTTTCGTTAGGCAAGTGCATCAAATGTCATCTATACAAACAGAAATAGCATGTTTGTTTTCTGCAGTTCCTCTAGCTTTCTCCCTAGAACAAACAAATGTGTAGAGCTGGTGTCTCCATGTGGAACCAATTAGTGTTTCCAAGCATAAAATTAAATGTTCCCAGAAAAAAAAACATTCAAAAAAATACAGTCCGTGGATAATATCAGGAATACACAAACACAGAGGCTGTAGCAATATTTCGGTTTGAGTTAGCCAAAACAAAACCGCAGATTTCCGGTTTCATCCAGTCATATCTGGACAAAGTGGTGTGGAATTGGTATGCAATGGACCGAGAAAATCACAGGAAAAATGGTTTTGGAGAAAAGCAAAGTCTTTTCGTTAGGCAAGTGCATCAAATGTCATCTATACAAACAGAAATAGCATGTTTGTTTGCCGCAGTTCCTCTAGCTTTCTCCCTAGAAAATACGAATGTGTAGAGCTGGTGTCTCCATGTGGAACCAATTAGTGTTTCCAAGCATAAAGTTAAATGTTCCCTGAAAAAAAAAACATTCAAAAAATAAAATCTGTGGATAATATCAGGAAAACACAAACACAGAGGCTGTAGCAATATTTCGGTTTGAGTTAGCCAAAACAAAACCGGATATTTCCGGTTTCATCCAGTCATATCCGGACAAAGTGGTGTGGAATTTGTATGCAATGGACCGAGAAAATCACAGGAAAAATGGTTTTGGAGAAAAGCAAAGTCTTTTCGTTAGGCAAGTGCATAAAATGTCATCTATACAAACAGAAATATCATGTTTGTTTGCCGCAGTTCCTCTAGCTTTCTCCCTAGAAAATACGAATGTGTAGAGCTGGTGTCTCCGTGTGCACCAATTAGAGTTTCCAAGGACAAAGTTAAATGATCCCTGATAAAAAAAAAAATAAATAAAGTCCTTGGATAATATCAGGAATACACAAACACAGATGTTGTAGCAATATTTCGGTTTGAGTTAGCCAAAACAAAACCGGATATTTCCGGTTTCATCCAGTCATATCCGGACAAAGTGGTGTGGAATTGGTATGCAATGGACCGAGAAAATCACAGTAAAAATGGTTTTGGAGAAAAGCAAAGTCTTTTCGTTAGGCAAGTGCATCAAATGTCATCTATACAAACAGAAATATCATGTTTGTTTGCCGCCGTTCCTCTAGCTTTCTCCCTAGAAAATACGAATGTGTAGAGCTGGTGTCTCCATGTGGAACCAATTAGTGTTTCCAAGAATAAAATTTAATGTTCCCTGAAAAAAAACATTCAAAAAAATAAAGTCCGTGGATAATATCAGGAATACACAAACAAAGAGGCTGTAGAAATATCTGGGATTGAATTAGCCAAAACGAAACCGGATATTTCCGGTTTCATCCAGTCATATTCGGACAAACTGGTGTGGAATTCGTATGCAATGGACCCAGAAAATCACAGGAAAAATGGTTTTGGAGAAAAGCAAAGTCTTTTCGTTAGGCAAGTGCATAAAATGTCATCTATACAAACAGAAATAGCATGTTTGTTTGCTGCACTTCCTCTAGATTTCTCCATAAAACAAAAAAATGTGTAGAGCTGGTGTGTCCATGTGGAACCAATTAGTGTTTCCAAGCATAAAATTAAATGTTCCCTGAAAAAAAAACATTCAAAAAAATAAAGTCCGTAGATCCTATCAGGAATACACAAACAAAGAGGCTGTAGCAATATCTGGGATTGAATTAGCCAAAACGAAACCGGATATTTCCGGTATCATCCAGTCATATTCGGACAAACTGGTGTCTAATTCGTATGCAATGGACCAAGAAAATCACAGTAAAAATGGTTTTGGAGAAAAGCAAAGTCTTTTCGTTAGGCAAGTGCATCAAATGTCATCTATACAAACAGAAATAGCATGTTTGTTTGCCGCAGTTCCTCTAGCTTTCTCCCTAGAAAATACGAATGTGTAGAGCTGGTGTCTCCGTGTGCACCAATTAGAGTTTCCAAGGACAAAGTTAAATGATCCCTGATAAAAAAAAAAAAAAACAAAACAATAAAGTCCTTGGATAATATCAGGAATACACAAACACAGATGCTGTAGCAATATTTCGGTTTGAGTTAGCCAAAACAAAACCGGATATTTCCGGTTTCATCCAGTCATATCCGGACAAAGTGGTGTGGAATTGGTATGCAATGGACCGAGAAAATCACAGTAAAAATGGTTTTGGAGAAAAGCAAAGTCTTTTCGTTAGGCAAGTGCATAAAATGTCATCTATACAAACAGAAATATCATGTTTGTTTGCCGCCGTTCCTCTAGCTTTCTCCCTAGAAAATACGAATGTGTAGAGCTGGTGTCTCCATGTGGAACCAATTAGTGTTTCCAAGCATAAAATTTAATGTTCCCTGAAAAAAAAACATTCAAAAAAATAAAGTCCGTGGATAATATCAGGAATACACAAACAAAGAGGCTGTAGAAATATCTGGGATTGAATTAGCCAAAACGAAACCGGATATTTCCGGTTTCATCCAGTCATATTCGGACAAACTGGTGTGGAATTCGTATGCAATGGACCCAGAAAATCACAGGAAAAATGGTTTTGGAGAAAAGCAAAGTCTTTTCGTTAGGCAAGTGCATAAAATGTCATCTATACAAACAGAAATAGCATGTTTGTTTGCTGCACTTCCTCTAGATTTCTCCATAAAACAAAAAAATGTGTAGAGCTGGTGTGTCCATGTGGAACCAATTAGTGTTTCCAAGCATAAAATTAAATGTTCCCTGAAAAAAAAACATTCAAAAAAATAAAGTCCGTGGATCATATCAGGAATACACAAACAAAGAGGCTGTAGCAATATCTGGGATTGAATTAGCCAAAACGAAACCGGATATTTCCGGTATCATCCAGTCATATTCGGACAAACTGGTGTCTAATTCGTATGCAATGGACCAAGAAAATCACAGTAAAAATGGTTTTGGAGAAAAGCAAAGTCTTTTCGTTAGGCAAGTGCATCAAATGTCATCTATACAAACAGAAATAGCATGTTTGTTTTCTGCAGTTCCTCTAGCTTTCTCCCTAGAACAAACAAATGTGTAGAGCTGGTGTCTCCATGTGGAACCAATTAGTGTTTCCAAGCATAAAATTAAATGTTCCCAGAAAAAAAAACATTCAAAAAAATACAGTCCGTGGATAATATCAGGAATACACAAACACAGAGGCTGTAGCAATATTTCGGTTTGAGTTAGCCAAAACAAAACCGCAGATTTCCGGTTTCATCCAGTCATATCTGGACAAAGTGGTGTGGAATTGGTATGCAATGGACCGAGAAAATCACAGGAAAAATGGTTTTGGAGAAAAGCAAAGTCTTTTCGTTAGGCAAGTGCATCAAATGTCATCTATACAAACAGAAATAGCATGTTTGTTTGCCGCCGTTCCTCTAGCTTTCTCCCTAGAAAATACGAATGTGTAGAGCTGGTGTCTCCATGTGGAACCAATTAGTGTTTCCAAGCATAAAGTTAAATGTTCCCTGAAAAAAAAAAACATTCAAAAAATAAAATCTGTGGATAATATCAGGAAAACACAAACACAGATGCTGTACAAATATTTCGGTTTGAGTTAGCCAAAACAAAACCGGATATTTCCGGTTTCATCCAGTCATATCCGGACAAAGTGGTGTGGAATTTGTATGCAATGGACCGAGAAAATCACAGGAAAAATGGTTTTGGAGAAAAGCAAAGTCTTTTCGTTAGGCAAGTGCATAAAATGTCATCTATACAAACAGAAATATCATGTTTGTTTGCCGCAGTTCCTCTACCTTTCTCCCTAGAAAATACGAATGTGTAGAGCTGGTGTCTCCGTGTGCACCAATTAGAGTTTCCAAGGACAAAGTTAAATGATCCCTGATAAAAAAAAAAAAAAAACAATAAAGTCCTTGGATAATATCAGGAATACACAAACACAGATGCTGTAGCAATATTTCGGTTTGAGTTAGCCAAAACAAAACCGGATATTTCCGGTTTCATCCAATCATATCCGGACAAAGTGGTGTGGAATTGGTATGCAATGGACCGAGAAAATCACAGTAAAAATGGTTTTGGAGAAAAGCAAAGTCTTTTCGTTAGGCAAGTGCATAAAATGTCATCTATACAAACAGAAATATCATGTTTGTTTGCCGCCGTTCCTCTAGCTTTCTCCCTAGAAAATACGAATGTGTAGAGCTGGTGTCTCCATGTGGAACCAATTAGTGTTTCCAAGAATAAAATTTAATGTTCCCTGAAAAAAAAACATTCAAAAAAATAAAGTCCGTGGATAATATCAGGAATACACAAACAAAGAGGCTGTAGAAATATCTGGGATTGAATTAGCCAAAACGAAACCGGATATTTCCGGTTTCATCCAGTCATATTCGGACAAACTGGTGTGGAATTCGTATGCAATGGACCCAGAAAATCACAGGAAAAATGGTTTTGGAGAAAAGCAAAGTCTTTTCGTTAGGCAAGTGCATAAAATGTCATCTATACAAACAGAAATAGCATGTTTGTTTGCTGCACTTCCTCTAGATTTCTCCATAAAACAAAAAAATGTGTAGAGCTGGTGTGTCCATGTGGAACCAATTAGTGTTTCCAAGCATAAAATTAAATGTTCCCTGAAAAAAAAACATTCAAAAAAATAAAGTCCGTGGATCCTATCAGGAATACACAAAGAAAGAGGCTGTAGCAATATCTGGGATTGAATTAGCCAAAATGAAACCGGATATTTCCGGTATCATCCAGTCATATTCGGACAAACTGGTGTCTAATTCGTATGCAATGGACCAAGAAAATCACAGTAAAAATGGTTTTGGAGAAAAGCAAAGTCTTTTCGTTAGGCAAGTGCATCAAATGTCATCTATACAAACAGAAATAGCATGTTTGTTTTCTGCAGTTCCTCTAGCTTTCTCCCTAGAACAAACAAATGTGTAGAGCTGGTGTCTCCATGTGGAACCAATTAGTGTTTCCAAGCATAAAATTAAATGTTCCCAGAAAAAAAAACATTCAAAAAAATACAGTCCGTGGATAATATCAGGAATACACAAACACAGAGGCTGTAGCAATATTTCGGTTTGAGTTAGCCAAAACAAAACCGCAGATTTCCGGTTTCATCCAGTCATATCCGGACAAAGTGGTGTGGAATTTGTATGCAATGGACCGAGAAAATCACAGGAAAAATGGTTTTGGAGAAAAGCAAAGTCTTTTCGTTAGGCAAGTGCATCAAATGTCATCTATACAAACAGAAATAGCATGTTTGTTTGCCGCAGTTCCTCTAGCTTTCTCCCTAGAAAATACGAATGTGTAGAGCTGGTGTCTCCATGTGGAACCAATTAGTGTTTCCAAGCATAAAGTTAAATGTTCCCTGAAAAAAAAACATTCAAAAAATAAAATCTGTGGATAATATCAGGAATACACAAACACAGAAGCTGTACAAATATTTCGGTTTGAATTAGCCAAAACAAAACCGGATATTTCCGGTTTCATCCAGTCATATCCGGACAAAGTGGTGTGGAATTGGTATGCAATGGACCGAGAAAATCACAGGAAAAATGGTTTTGGAGAAAAGCAAAGTCTTTTCGTTAGGCAAGTGCATAAAATGTCATCTATACAAACAGAAATATCATGTTTGTTTGCCGCCGTTCCTCAAGATTTCTCCCTAGAAAATACGAATGTGTAGAGCTGGTGTCTCTGTGTGCACCAATTAGAGTTTCCAAGGACAAAGATAAATGATCCCTGATAAAAAAAAAACAAAACAATAAAGTCCGTGGATAATATCAGGAATACACAAACACAGATGCTGTAGCAATATTTCGGTTTGAGTTAGCCAAAACAAAACCGGATATTTCCGGTTTCATCCAGTCATATCCGGACAAAGTGGTGTGGAATTGGTATGCAATGGACCGAGAAAATCACAGTAAAAATGGTTTTGGAGAAAAGCAAAGTCTTTTCGTTAGGCAAGTGCATAAAATGTCATCTATACAAACAAAAATATCATGTTTGTTTGCCGCAGTTCCTCTAGCTTTCTCCCTAGAAAATACGAATGTGTAGAGCTCGTGTCTCCATGTGGAACCAATTAGTGTTTCCAAGCATAAAATATAATGTTCCCTTAAAAAAAAACATTAAAAAAATACAGTCCGTGGATAATATCAGGAATACACAAACACAGAAGCTGTAGCAATATTTCGGTTTGAGTTAGCCAAAACAAAACCGGATATTTCCGGTTTCATCCAGTCATATTCGGACCAACTGGTGTGGAATTCGTATGCAATGACCGAGAAAATCACAGGAAAAATGGTTTTGGAGAAAAGCAAAGTCTTTTCGTTAGGCAAGTGCATAAAATGTCATCTATACAAACAGAAATAGCATGTTTGTTTGCTGCAGTTCCTCTAGATTTCTCCCTAAAACATAAAAATGTGTAGAACTGGTGTCCCCACGTGGAACCAATTAGTGTTTCCAAGCATAAAATTAAATGTTCCCTGAAAAAAAACATTCAAAAAAATAAAGTCCGTGGATAATATCACGAATACACTAACAAAGAGGCTGTAGCAATATCTGGGATTGAATTAGCCAAAACGAAACCGGATATTTCCGGTATCATCCAGTCATATTCGGACAAACTGGTGTCTAATTCGTATGCAATGGACCAAGAAAATCACAGTAAAAATGGTTTTGGAGAAAAGCAAAGTCTTTTCGTTAGGCAAGTGCATCAAATGTCATCTATACAAACAGAAATAGCATGTTTGTTTGCCGCAGTTCCTCTAGCTTTCTCCCTAGAAAATACGAATGTGTAGAGCTGGTGTCTCCGTGTGCACCAATTAGAGTTTCCAAGGACAAAGTTAAATGATCCCTGATAAAAAAAAAAAAAAACAAAACAATAAAGTCCTTGGATAATATCAGGAATACACAAACACAGATGCTGTAGCAATATTTCGGTTTGAGTTAGCCAAAACAAAACCGGATATTTCCGGTTTCATCCAGTCATATCCGGACAAAGTGGTGTGGAATTGGTATGCAATGGACCGAGAAAATCACAGGAAAAATGGTTTTGGAGAAAAGCAAAGTCTTTTCGTTAGGCAAGTGCATAAAATGTCATCTATACAAACAGAAATATCATGTTTGTTTGCCGCCGTTCCTCTAGCTTTCTCCCTAGAAAATACGAATGTGTAGAGCTGGTGTCTCCATGTGGAACCAATTAGTGTTTGCAAGCATAAAATTTAATGTTCCCTGAAAAAAAAACATTCAAAAAAATAAAGTCCGTGGATAATATCAGGAATACACAAACAAAGAGGCTGTAGAAATATCTGGGATTGAATTAGCCAAAACGAAACCGGATATTTCCGGTTTCATCCAGTCATATTCGGACAAACTGGTGTGGAATTCGTATGCAATGGACCCAGAAAATCACAGGAAAAATGGTTTTGGAGAAAAGCAAAGTCTTTTCGTTAGGCAAGTGCATAAAATGTCATCTATACAAACAGAAATAGCATGTTTGTTTGCTGCACTTCCTCTAGATTTCTCCATAAAACAAAAAAATGTGTAGAGCTGGTGTGTCCATGTGGAACCAATTAGTGTTTCCAAGCATAAAATTAAATGTTCCCTGAAAAAAAAACATTCAAAAAAATAAAGTCCGTGGATCCTATCAGGAATACACAAACAAAGAGGCTGTAGCAATATCTGGGATTGAATTAGCCAAAACGAAACCGGATATTTCCGGTATCATCCAGTCATATTCGGACAAACTGGTGTCTAATTCGTATGCAATGGACCAAGAAAATCACAGTAAAAATGGTTTTGGAGAAAAGCAAAGTCTTTTCGTTAGGCAAGTGCATCAAATGTCATCTATACAAACAGAAATAGCATGTTTGTTTTCTGCAGTTCCTCTAGCTTTCTCCCTAGAACAAACAAATGTGTAGAGCTGGTGTCTCCATGTGGAACCAATTAGTGTTTCCAAGCATAAAATTAAATGTTCCCAGAAAAAAAAACATTCAAAAAAATACAGTCCGTGGATAATATCAGGAATACACAAACACAGAGGCTGTAGCAATATTTCGGTTTGAGTTAGCCAAAACAAAACCGCAGATTTCCGGTTTCATCCAGTCATATCTGGACAAAGTGGTGTGGAATTGGTATGCAATGGACCGAGAAAATCACAGGAAAAATGGTTTTGGAGAAAAGCAAAGTCTTTTCGTTAGGCAAGTGCATCAAATGTCATCTATACAAACAGAAATAGCATGTTTGTTTGCCGCAGTTCCTCTAGCTTTCTCCCTAGAAAATACGAATGTGTAGAGCTGGTGTCTCCATGTGGAACCAATTAGTGTTTCCAAGCATAAAGTTAAATGTTCCCTGAAAAAAAAAACATTCAAAAAATAAAATCTGTGGATAATATCAGGAAAACACAAACACAGATGCTGTACAAATATTTCGGTTTGAGTTAGCCAAAACAAAACCGGATATTTCCGGTTTCATCCAGTCATATCCGGACAAAGTGGTGTGGAATTTGTATGCAATGGACCGAGAAAATCACAGGAAAAATGGTTTTGGAGAAAAGCAAAGTCTTTTCGTTAGGCAAGTGCATAAAATGTCATCTATACAAACAGAAATATCATGTTTGTTTGCCGCAGTTCCTCTAGCTTTCTCCCTAGAAAATACGAATGTGTAGAGCTGGTGTCTCCGTGTGCACCAATTAGAGTTTCCAAGGACAAAGTTAAATGATCCCTGATAAAAAAAAAAAAAAACAATAAAGTCCTTGGATAATATCAGGAATACACAAACACAGATGCTGTAGCAATATTTCGGTTTGAGTTAGCCAAAACAAAACCGGATATTTCCGGTTTCATCCAGTCATATCCGGACAAAGTGGTGTGGAATTGGTATGCAATGGACCGAGAAAATCACAGTAAAAATGGTTTTGGAGAAAAGCAAAGTCTTTTCGTTAGGCAAGTGCATAAAATGTCATCTATACAAACAGAAATATCATGTTTGTTTGCCGCCGTTCCTCTAGCTTTCTCCCTAGAAAATACGAATGTGTAGAGCTGGTGTCTCCATGTGGAACCAATTAGTGTTTCCAAGAATAAAATTTAATGTTCCCTGAAAAAAAAACATTCAAAAAAATAAAGTCCGTGGATAATATCAGGAATACACAAACAAAGAGGCTGTAGAAATATCTGGGATTGAATTAGCCAAAACGAAACCGGATATTTCCGGTTTCATCCAGTCATATTCGGACAAACTGGTGTGGAATTCGTATGCAATGGACCCAGAAAATCACAGGAAAAATGGTTTTGGAGAAAAGCAAAGTCTTTTCGTTAGGCAAGTGCATAAAATGTCATCTATACAAACAGAAATAGCATGTTTGTTTGCTGCACTTCCTCTAGATTTCTCCATAAAACAAAAAAATGTGTAGAGCTGGTGTGTCCATGTGGAACCAATTAGTGTTTCCAAGCATAAAATTAAATGTTCCCTGAAAAAAAAACATTCAAAAAAATAAAGTCCGTGGATCCTATCAGGAATACACAAAGAAAGAGGCTGTAGCAATATCTGGGATTGAATTAGCCAAAATGAAACCGGATATTTCCGGTATCATCCAGTCATATTCGGACAAACTGGTGTCTAATTCGTATGCAATGGACCAAGAAAATCACAGTAAAAATGGTTTTGGAGAAAAGCAAAGTCTTTTCGTTAGGCAAGTGCATCAAATGTCATCTATACAAACAGAAATAGCATGTTTGTTTTCTGCAGTTCCTCTAGCTTTCTCCCTAGAACAAACAAATGTGTAGAGCTGGTGTCTCCATGTGGAACCAATTAGTGTTTCCAAGCATAAAATTAAATGTTCCCAGAAAAAAAAACATTCAAAAAAATACAGTCCGTGGATAATATCAGGAATACACAAACACAGAGGCTGTAGCAATATTTCGGTTTGAGTTAGCCAAAACAAAACCGCAGATTTCCGGTTTCATCCAGTCATATCCGGACAAAGTGGTGTGGAATTTGTATGCAATGGACCGAGAAAATCACAGGAAAAATGGTTTTGGAGAAAAGCAAAGTCTTTTCGTTAGGCAAGTGCATCAAATGTCATCTATACAAACAGAAATAGCATGTTTGTTTGCCGCAGTTCCTCTAGCTTTCTCCCTAGAAAATACGAATGTGTAGAGCTGGTGTCTCCATGTGGAACCAATTAGTGTTTCCAAGCATAAAGTTAAATGTTCCCTGAAAAAAAAACATTCAAAAAATAAAATCTGTGGATAATATCAGGAATACACAAACACAGAAGCTGTACAAATATTTCGGTTTGAATTAGCCAAAACAAAACCGGATATTTCCGGTTTCATCCAGTCATATCCGGACAAAGTGGTGTGGAATTGGTATGCAATGGACCGAGAAAATCACAGGAAAAATGGTTTTGGAGAAAAGCAAAGTCTTTTCGTTAGGCAAGTGCATAAAATGACATCTATACAAACAGAAATATCATGTTTGTTTGCGGCCGTTCCTCAAGATTTCTCCCTAGAAAATACGAATGTGTAGAGCTGGTGTCTCTGTGTGCACCAATTAGAGTTTCCAAGGACAAAGATAAATGATCCCTGATAAAAAAAAAACAATACAATAAAGTCCGTGGATAATATCAGGAATACACAAACACAGATGCTGTAGCAATATTTCGGTTTGAGTTAGCCAAAACAAAACCGGATATTTCCGGTTTCATCCAGTCATATCCGGACAAAGTGGTGTGGAATTGGTATGCAATGGACCGAGAAAATCACAGTAAAAATGGTTTTGGAGAAAAGCAAAGTCTTTTCGTTAGGCAAGTGCATAAAATGTCATCTATACAAACAAAAATATCATGTTTGTTTGCCGCAGTTCCTCTAGCTTTCTCCCTAGAAAATACGAATGTGTAGAGCTCGTGTCTCCATGTGGAACCAATTAGTGTTTCCAAGCATAAAATATAATGTTCCCTTAAAAAAAAACATTAAAAAAATACAGTCCGTGGATAATATCAGGAATACACAAACACAGAAGCTGTAGCAATATTTCGGTTTGAGTTAGCCAAAACAAAACCGGATATTTCCGGTTTCATCCAGTCATATTCGGACCAACTGGTGTGGAATTCGTATGCAATGACCGAGAAAATCACAGGAAAAATGGTTTTGGAGAAAAGCAAAGTCTTTTCGTTAGGCAAGTGCATAAAATGTCATCTATACAAACAGAAATAGCATGTTTGTTTGCTGCAGTTCCTCTAGATTTCTCCCTAAAACATAAAAATGTGTAGAACTGGTGTCCCCACGTGGAACCAATTAGTGTTTCCAAGCATAAAATTAAATGTTCCCTGAAAAAAAACATTCAAAAAAATAAAGTCCGTGGATAATATCACGAATACACTAACAAAGAGGCTGTAGCAATATCTGGGATTGAATTAGGCAAAACGAATCTGGATATTTCCGGTTTTATCCAGTCATATTCGGACAAAGTGGTGTGGAATTCGTATGCAATGGACCGAGAAAATCACAGTAAAAATGGTTTTGGAGAAAAGCAAAGTCTTTTCGTTAGGCAAGTGCATAAATTGTCATCTAGACAAACAGAAATATCATGTTTGTTTGCCGCAGTTCCTCTAGATTTCTCCCTAGAAAATATGAATGTGTAGAGCTGGTGTGTCCATGTGGGACCAATTAGTGTTTCCAATCATAAAATTAAATGTTCCCTGAAAAAAAAAACATTCAAAAAATAAAGTCCGTGGATAATATCAGGAATACACAAACAAAGAGGCTGTAGCAATATCTGGGATTGAATTAGCCAAAATGAAACCGGATATTTCCGGTTTCATCCAGTCATATCCGGACAAAGTGGTGTGGAATTTGTATGCAATGGACCGAGAAAATCACAGGAAAAATGGTTATGGAGAAAAGCAAAGTCTTTTCGTTAGGCAAGTGCATAAAATGTCATCTATACAAACAGAAATATCATGTTTGTTTGCCGCAGTTCCTCTAGCTTTCTCCCTAGAAAATACGAATGTGTAGAGCTGGTGTCTCCGTGTGCACCAATTAGAGTTTCCAAGGACAAAGTTAAATGATCCCTGATAAAAAAAAAAACAAAACAATAAAGTCCTTGGATAATATCAGGAATACACAAACACTTATGCTGTAGCAATATTTCGGTTTGAGTTAGCCAAAACAAAACCGGATATTTCCGGTTTCATCCAGTCATATCCGGACAAAGTGGTGTGGAATTGGTATGCAATGGACCGAGAAAATCACAGTAAAAATGGTTTTGGAGAAAAGCAAAGTCTTTTCGTTAGGCAAGTGCATAAAATGTCATCTATACAAACAGAAATATCATGTTTGTTTGCCGCCGTTCCTCTAGCTTTCTCTCTAGAAAATACGAATGTGTAGAGCTGGTGTCTCCATGTGGAACCAATTAGTGTTTCCAAGCATAAAATTTAATGTTCCCTGAAAAAAAAACATTCAAAAAAATAAAGTCCGTGGATAATATCAGGAATACACAAACAAAGAGGCTGTAGAAATATCTGGGATTGAATTAGCCAAAACGAAACCGGATATTTCCGGTTTCATCCAGTCATATTCGGACAAACTGGTGTGGAATTCGTATGCAATGGACCCAGAAAATCACAGGAAAAATGGTTTTGGAGAAAAGCAAAGTCTTTTCGTTAGGCAAGTGCATAAAATGTCATCTATACAAACAGAAATAGCATGTTTGTTTGCTGCACTTCCTCTAGATTTCTCCATAAAACAAAAAAATGTGTAGAGCTGGTGTGTCCATGTGGAACCAATTAGTGTTTCCAAGCATAAAATTAAATGTTCCCTGAAAAAAAAACATTCAAAAAAATAAAGTCCGTGGATCATATCAGGAATACACAAACAAAGAGGCTGTAGCAATATCTGGGATTGAATTAGCCAAAACGAAACCGGATATTTCCGGTATCATCCAGTCATATTCGGACAAACTGGTGTCTAATTCGTATGCAATGGACCAAGAAAATCACAGTAAAAATGGTTTTGGAGAAAAGCAAAGTCTTTTCGTTAGGCAAGTGCATCAAATGTCATCTATACAAACAGAAATAGCATGTTTGTTTTCTGCAGTTCCTCTAGCTTTCTCCCTAGAACAAACAAATGTGTAGAGCTGGTGTCTCCATGTGGAACCAATTAGTGTTTCCAAGCATAAAATTAAATGTTCCCAGAAAAAAAAACATTCAAAAAAATACAGTCCGTGGATAATATCAGGAATACACAAACACAGAGGCTGTAGCAATATTTCGGTTTGAGTTAGCCAAAACAAAACCGCAGATTTCCGGTTTCATCCAGTCATATCTGGACAAAGTGGTGTGGAATTGGTATGCAATGGACCGAGAAAATCACAGGAAAAATGGTTTTGGAGAAAAGCAAAGTCTTTTCGTTAGGCAAGTGCATCAAATGTCATCTATACAAACAGAAATAGCATGTTTGTTTGCCGCAGTTCCTCTAGCTTTCTCCCTAGAAAATACGAATGTGTAGAGCTGGTGTCTCCATGTGGAACCAATTAGTGTTTCCAAGCATAAAGTTAAATGTTCCCTGAAAAAAAAAACATTCAAAAAATAAAATCTGTGGATAATATCAGGAAAACACAAACACAGATGCTGTACAAATATTTCGGTTTGAGTTAGCCAAAACAAAACCGGATATTTCCGGTTTCATCCAGTCATATCCGGACAAAGTGGTGTGGAATTTGTATGCAATGGACCGAGAAAATCACAGTAAAAATGGTTTTGGAGAAAAGCAAAGTCTTTTCGTTAGGCAAGTGCATAAAATGTCATCTATACAAACAGAAATATCATGTTTGTTTGCCGCAGTTCCTCTAGCTTTCTCCCTAGAAAATACGAATGTGTAGAGCTGGTGTCTCCGTGTGCACCAATTAGAGTTTCCAAGGACAAAGTTAAATGATCCCTGATAAAAAAAAAAAAAAAACAATAAAGTCCTTGGATAATATCAGGAATACACAAACACAGATGCTGTAGCAATATTTCGGTTTGAGTTAGCCAAAACAAAACCGGAGATTTCCGGTTTCATCCAGTCATATCCGGACAAAGTGGTGTGGAATTGGTATGCAATGGACGAGAAAATCACAGGAAAAATGGTTTTGGAGAAAAGCAAAGTCTTTTCGTTAGGCAAGTGCATCAAATGTCATCTATACAAACAGAAATATCATGTTTGTTTGCCGCCGTTCCTCTAGCTTTCTCCCTAGAAAATACGAATGTGTAGAGCTGGTGTCTCCATGTGGAACCAATTAGTGTTTCCAAGAATAAAATTTAATGTTCCCTGAAAAAAAACATTCAAAAAAATAAAGTCCGTGGATAATATCAGGAATACACAAACAAAGAGGCTGTAGAAATATCTGGGATTGAATTAGCCAAAACGAAACCGGATATTTCCGGTTTCATCCAGTCATATTCGGACCAACTGGTGTGGAATTCGTATGCAATGGACCCAGAAAATCACAGGAAAAATGGTTTTGGAGAAAAGCAAAGTCTTTTCGTTAGGCAAGTGCATAAAATGTCATCTATACAAACAGAAATAGCATGTTTGTTTGCTGCACTTCCTCTAGATTTCTCCATAAAACAAAAAAATGTGTAGAGCTGGTGTGTCCATGTGGAACCAATTAGTGTTTCCAAGCATAAAATTAAATGTTCCCTGAAAAAAAAACATTCAAAAAAATAAAGTCCGTGGATCCTATCAGGAATACACAAACACAGAGGCTGTAGCAATATTTCGGTTTGAGTTAGCCAAAACAAAACCGCAGATTTCCGGTTTCATCCAGTCATATCCGGACAAAGTGGTGTGGAATTTGTATGCAATGGACCGAGAAAATCACAGGAAAAATGGTTTTGGAGAAAAGCAAAGTCTTTTCGTTAGGCAAGTGCATCAAATGTCATCTATACAAACAGAAATAGCATGTTTGTTTGCCGCAGTTCCTCTAGCTTTCTCCCTAGAAAATACGAATGTGTAGAGCTGGTGTCTCCATGTGGAACCAATTAGTGTTTCCAAGCATAAAGTTAAATGTTCCCTGAAAAAAAAAACATTCAAAAAATAAAATCTGTGGATAATATCAGGAAAACACAAACACAGATGCTGTACAAATATTTCGGTTTGAGTTAGCCAAAACAAAACCGGATATTTCCGGTTTCATCCAGTCATATCCGGACAAAGTGGTGTGGAATTTGTATGCAATGGACCGAGAAAATCACAGGAAAAATGGTTTTGGAGAAAAGCAAAGTCTTTTCGTTAGGCAAGTGCATAAAATGTCATCTATACAAACAGAAATATCATGTTTGTTTGCCGCCGTTCCTCAAGATTTCTCCCTAGAAAATACGAATGTGTAGAGCTGGTGTCTCTGTGTGCACCAATTAGAGTTTCCAAGGACAAAGATAAATGATCCCTGATAAAAAAAAAACAAAACAATAAAGTCCGTGGATAATATCAGGAATACACAAACACAGATGCTGTAGCAATATTTCGGTTTGATTTAGCCAAAACAAAACCGGATATTTCCGGTTTCATCCAGTCATATTCCGACCAACTGGTGTGGAAATCGTATGCAATGGACCGAGAAAATCACAGTAAAAATGGTTTTGGAGAAAAGCAAAGTCTTTTCGTTAGGCAAGTGCATAAAATGTCACCTATACAAACAGAAATAGCATGTTTGTTTGCTGCAGTTCCTCTAGATTTCTCCCTAAAACATAAAAATGTGTAGAACTGGTGTCCCCATGTGGAACCAATTATTGTTTCCAAGCATAAAATTAAATGTTCCCTGAAAAAAAACATTCAAAAAAATAAAGTCCGTGGATAATATCACGAATACACTAACAAAGAGGTTGTAGCAATATCTGGGATTGAATTAGGCAAAACGAATCCGGATATTTCCGGTTTAATCCAGTCATATTCGGACAAAGTGGTGTGGAATTCGTATGCAATGGACCGAGAAAATCACAGTAAAAATGGTTTTGGAGAAAAGCAAAGTATTTTCGTTAGGCAAGTGCATCAAATGTCATCTAGACAAACAGAAATATCATGTTTGTTTGCCGCAGTTCCTTTAGCTTTCTCCCTATAAAATATGAAAGTGTAGAGCTGGTGTCTCCGTGTGCACCAATTAGAGTTTCCAAGGACAAAGTTAAATGATCCCTGATAAAAAAAAAACAAAACAATAAAGTCCGTGGATAATATCAGGAATACACAAACACAGATGCTGTAGCAATATTTCGGTTTGAGTTAGCCAAAACAAAACCGCATATTTCCGGTTTCATCCAGTCATATCCGGACAAACTGGTGTGGAATTCGTATGCAATGGACCGAGCAAATCACTCTAAAAATGGTTTTGGAGAAAAGCAAAGTCTTTTCGTGAGGCAAGTGCATAAAATGTCATCTAGACAAACAGAAATATCATGTTTGTTTGCCGCAGTTCCTCTAGCTTTCACCCTAGAAAATACGAATGTGTAGAGCTGGTGTCTCCATGTGGAACCAATTAGTGTTTCCAAGCATAAAATTAAATGTTCCCTGAAAAAAAAACATTCAAAAAAATAAAGTCCATGGATAATATCAGGAATACACAAACAAAGAGGCTGTAGCAATATCTGGGATTGAATTAGCCAAAATGAAACCGGATATTTCCGGTTTCATCCAGTCATATTCGGACCAACTGGTGTGGAATTCGTATGCAATGGACCGAGAAAATCACAGGAAAAATGGTTTTGGAGAAAAGCAAAGTCTTTTCGTTAGGCAAGTGCATAAAATGTCATCTATACAAACAGAAATAGCATGTTTGTTTGCTGCAGTTCCTCTAGCTTTCTCCCTAGAACAAACAAATGTGTAGAGCTGGTGTCTCCATGTGGAACCAATTAGTGTTTCCAAGCATAAAATTTAATGTTCCCAGAAAAAAAAAACATTCAAAAAAATACAGTCCGTGGATAATATCAGGAATACACAAACACAGAGGCTGTAGCAATATTTCGGTTTGAGTTAGCCAAAACAAAACCGCAGATTTCCGGTTTCATCCAGTCATATCCGGACAAAGTGGTGTGGAATTTCTATGCAATGGACCGAGAAAATCACAGGAAAAATGGTTTTGGAGAAAAGCAAAGTCTTTTCGTTAGGCAAGTGCATCAAATGTCATCTATACAAACAGAAATATCATGTTTGTTTGCCGCCGTTCCTCTAGCTTTCTCCCTAGAAAATACGAATGTGTAGAGCTGGTGTCCCCATGTGGAACCAATTAGTGTTTCCAAGCATAAAATTAAATGTTCCCTGAAAAAAAAACATTCAAAAAAATAAAGTCCGTGGATAATATCAGGAATACACAAACACAGAGGCTGTAGCAATATTTCGGTTTGAGTTAGCCAAAACAAAACCACAGATTTCCGGTTTCATCCAGTCATATCCAGACAACGTGGTCTGGAATTTGTATGCAATGGACCGAGAAAATCACAGGAAAAATGGTTTTGGAGAAAAGCAAAGTCTTTTCGTTAGGCAAGTGCATAAATTGTCATCTAGACAAACAGAAATATCATGTTTGTTTGCCGCAGTTCCTCTAGATTTCTCCCTAGAAAATACGAATGTGTAGAGCTGGTGTGTCCATGTGGGACCAATTAGTGTTTCCAATCATAAAATTAAATGTTCCCTGAAAAAAAAAACATTCAAAAAAATAAAATCCGTGGATAATATCAGGAATACACAAACACAGAGGCTGTAGCAATATTTCGGTTTGAGTTAGCCAAAACAAAACCGGATATTTCCGGTTTCATCCAGTCATATCCGGACAAAGTGGTGTGGAATTCGTATGCAATGGACCGAGAAAATCACAGTATAAATGGTTTTGGAGAAAAGCAAAGTCTTTTCGTTAGGCAAGTGCATAAAATGTCATCTATACAAACAGAAATATCATGTTTGTTTGCCGCTGTTCCTCTAGATTTCTCCCTAGAAAATATGAATGTGTAGAGCTGGTGTCCCCATGTGGAACCAATTAGTGTTTCCAAGCATAAAATTAAATGTTCCCTGAAAAAAAAAACGTTCAAAAAAATAAAGTCCGTGGATAATATCAGTTATACACAAACACAGATGCTGTAGCAATATTTCGGTTTGAGTTAGCCAAAACAAAACCGGATATTTCCGGTTTCATCCAGTCATATCTGGACAAAGTGGTGTGGAATTGGTATGCAATGATCCCAGAAAATCACAGGAAAAATGGTTTTGGAGAAAAGCAAAGTCTTTTCGTTAGGCAAGTGCATAAAATGTCATCTATACACACAGAAATATCATGTTTGTTTGCCGCAGTTCCTCTACCTTTCTCCATAGAACAAACGAATGTGTAGAGCTCGTGTCTCCATGTGGAACCAATTAGTGTTTCCAAGCATAAAATTAAATGTTCCCTGAAAAAAAAACATGCAAAAAAATAAAGTCCGTGGATAATATCAGGAATACACAAACACAGAGGCTGTAGCAATATTTCGGTTTGAGTTAGCCAAAACAAAACCGGATATTTCCGGTTTCATCCAGTCATATCCGGACAAAGTGGTGTGGAATTGGTATGCAATGGACCGAGAAAATCACAGTAAAAATGGTTTTGGAGAAAAGCAAAGTCTTTTCTTTAGGTAAGTACATAAAATGTCATCTAGACAAACATAAATACCATGTTTGTTTGCCGCAGTTCCTCTAGCTTTCTCCCTAGAAAATACGAATGTGTAGAGCTGGTGTCTCCATGTGGAACCAATTAGTGTTTCCAAGCATAAAGTTAAATGTTCCCTGAAAAAAAAACATTCAAAAAAATAAAGTCCGTGGATAATATCAGGAATACACAAACACAGATGCTGTACAAATATTTCGGTTTGAGTTAGCCAAAACAAAACCGGATATTTCCGGTTTCATCCAGTCATATCCGGACAAAGTGGTGTGGAATTGCTATGCAATGGACCGAGAAAATCACAGGAAAAATGGTTTTGGAGAAAAGCAAAGTCTTTTCGTTAGGCAAGTGCATCAAATGTCATCTATACAAACAGAAATATCATGTTTGTTTGCCGCCGTTCCTCTAGATTTCTCCCTAGAAAATATGAATGTGTAGAGCTGGTGTCTCTGTGTGCACCAATTAGAGTTTCCAAGGACAAAGTTAAATGATCCCTGATAAAAAAAAAACAAAACAATAAAGTCCGTGGATAATATCAGGAATACACAAACACAGATGCTGTAGCAATATTTCGGTTTGAGTTAGCCAAAACAAAACCGGATATTTCCGGTTTCATCCAGTCATATCCGGACAAAGTGGTGTGGAATTGGTATGCAATGGACCGAGAAAATCACAGTAAAAATGGTTTTGGAGAAAAGCAAAGTCTTTTCGTTAGGCAAGTGCATAAAATATCCTCTATACAAACAAAAATATCATGTTTGTTTGCCGCAGTTCCTCTAGCTTTCTCCCTAGAAAATACGAATGTGTAGAGCTGGTGTCTCCATGTGGAACCAATTAGTGTTTCCAAGCATAAAATTTAATGTTCCCTTAAAAAAAAACATTCAAAAAAATACAGTCCGTGGATAATATCAGGAATACACAAACACAGAGGCTGTAGCAATATTTCGGTTTGAGTTAGCCAAAACAAAACCGGATATTTCCGGTTTCATCCAGTCATATTCCGACCAACTGGTGTGGAAATCGTATGCAATGGACCGAGAAAATCACAGTAAAAATGGTTTTGGAGAAAAGCAAAGTCTTTTCGTTAGGCAAGTGCATAAAATGTCACCTATACAAACAGAAATAGCATGTTTGTTTGCTGCAGTTCCTCTAGATTTCTCCCTAAAACATAAAAATGTGTAGAACTGGTGTCCCCATGTGGAACCAATTATTGTTTCCAAGCATAAAATTAAATGTTCCCTGAAAAAAAACATTCAAAAAAATAAAGTCCGTGGATAATATCACGAATACACTAACAAAGAGGTTGTAGCAATATCTGGGATTGAATTAGGCAAAACGAATCCGGATATTTCCGGTTTAATCCAGTCATATTCGGACAAAGTGGTGTGGAATTCGTATGCAATGGACCGAGAAAATCACAGTAAAAATGGTTTTGGAGAAAAGCAAAGTATTTTCGTTAGGCAAGTGCATCAAATGTCATCTAGACAAACAGAAATATCATGTTTGTTTGCCGCAGTTCCTTTAGCTTTCTCCCTATAAAATATGAAAGTGTAGAGCTGGTGTCTCCGTGTGCACCAATTAGAGTTTCCAAGGACAAAGTTAAATGATCCCTGATAAAAAAAAAACAAAACAATAAAGTCCGTGGATAATATCAGGAATACACAAACACAGATGCTGTAGCAATATTTCGGTTTGAGTTAGCCAAAACAAAACCGCATATTTCCGGTTTCATCCAGTCATATCCGGACAAACTGGTGTGGAATTCGTATGCAATGGACCGAGCAAATCACTCTAAAAATGGTTTTGGAGAAAAGCAAAGTCTTTTCGTGAGGCAAGTGCATAAAATGTCATCTAGACAAACAGAAATATCATGTTTGTTTGCCGCAGTTCCTCTAGCTTTCACCCTAGAAAATACGAATGTGTAGAGCTGGTGTCTCCATGTGGAACCAATTAGTGTTTCCAAGCATAAAATTAAATGTTCCCTGAAAAAAAAACATTCAAAAAAATAAAGTCCATGGATAATATCAGGAATACACAAACAAAGAGGCTGTAGCAATATCTGGGATTGAATTAGCCAAAATGAAACCGGATATTTCCGGTTTCATCCAGTCATATTCGGACCAACTGGTGTGGAATTCGTATGCAATGGACCGAGAAAATCACAGGAAAAATGGTTTTGGAGAAAAGCAAAGTCTTTTCGTTAGGCAAGTGCATAAAATGTCATCTATACAAACAGAAATAGCATGTTTGTTTGCTGCAGTTCCTCTAGCTTTCTCCCTAGAACAAACAAATGTGTAGAGCTGGTGTCTCCATGTGGAACCAATTAGTGTTTCCAAGCATAAAATTTAATGTTCCCAGAAAAAAAAAAACATTCAAAAAAATACAGTCCGTGGATAATATCAGGAATACACAAACACAGAGGCTGTAGCAATATTTCGGTTTGAGTTAGCCAAAACAAAACCGCAGATTTCCGGTTTCATCCAGTCATATCCGGACAAAGTGGTGTGGAATTTCTATGCAATGGACCGAGAAAATCACAGGAAAAATGGTTTTGGAGAAAAGCAAAGTCTTTTCGTTAGGCAAGTGCATCAAATGTCATCTATACAAACAGAAATATCATGTTTGTTTGCCGCCGTTCCTCTAGCTTTCTCCCTAGAAAATACGAATGTGTAGAGCTGGTGTCCCCATGTGGAACCAATTAGTGTTTCCAAGCATAAAATTAAATGTTCCCTGAAAAAAAAAACATTCAAAAAAATAAAGTCCGTGGATAATATCAGGAATACACAAACACAGAGGCTGTAGCAATATTTCGGTTTGAGTTAGCCAAAACAAAACCACAGATTTCCGGTTTCATCCAGTCATATCCAGACAACGTGGTGTGGAATTTGTATGCAATGGACCGAGAAAATCACAGGAAAAATGGTTTTGGAGAAAAGCAAAGTATTTTCGTTAGGCAAGTGCATCAAATGTCATCTAGACAAACAGAAATATCATGTTTGTTTGCCGCAGTTCCTTTAGCTTTCTCCCTATAAAATATGAAAGTGTAGAGCTGGTGTCTCCGTGTGCACCAATTAGAGTTTCCAAGGACAAAGTTAAATGATCCCTGATAAAAAAAAAACAAAACAATAAAGTCCGTGGATAATATCAGGAATACACAAACACAGATGCTGTAGCAATATTTCGGTTTGAGTTAGCCAAAACAAAACCGCATATTTCCGGTTTCATCCAGTCATATCCGGACAAACTGGTGTGGAATTCGTATGCAATGGACCGAGCAAATCACTCTAAAAATGGTTTTGGAGAAAAGCAAAGTCTTTTCGTGAGGCAAGTGCATAAAATGTCATCTAGACAAACAGAAATATCATGTTTGTTTGCCGCAGTTCCTCTAGCTTTCACCCTAGAAAATACGAATGTGTAGAGCTGGTGTCTCCATGTGGAACCAATTAGTGTTTCCAAGCATAAAATTAAATGTTCCCTGAAAAAAAAACATTCAAAAAAATAAAGTCCATGGATAATATCAGGAATACACAAACAAAGAGGCTGTAGCAATATCTGGGATTGAATTAGCCAAAATGAAACCGGATATTTCCGGTTTCATCCAGTCATATTCGGACCAACTGGTGTGGTATTCGTATGCAATGGACCGAGAAAATCACAGGAAAAATGGTTTTGGAGAAAAGCAAAGTCTTTTCGTTAGGCAAGTGCATAAAATGTCATCTATACAAACAGAAATAGCATGTTTGTTTGCTGCAGTTCCTCTAGCTTTCTCCCTAGAACAAACAAATGTGTAGAGCTGGTGTCTCCATGTGGAACCAATTAGTGTTTCCAAGCATAAAATTTAATGTTCCCAGAAAAAAAAAACATTCAAAAAAATACAGTCCGTGGATAATATCAGGAATACACAAACACAGAGGCTGTAGCAATATTTCGGTTTGAGTTAGCCAAAACAAAACCGCAGATTTCCGGTTTCATCCAGTCATATCCGGACAAAGTGGTGTGGAATTTCTATGCAATGGACCGAGAAAATCACAGGAAAAATGGTTTTGGAGAAAAGCAAAGTCTTTTCGTTAGGCAAGTGCATCAAATGTCATCTATACAAACAGAAATATCATGTTTGTTTGCCGCCGTTCCTCTAGCTTTCTCCCTAGAAAATACGAATGTGTAGAGCTGGTGTCCCCATGTGGAACCAATTAGTGTTTCCAAGCATAAAATTAAATGTTCCCTGAAAAAAAAAACATTCAAAAAAATAAAGTCCGTGGATAATATCAGGAATACACAAACACAGAGGCTGTAGCAATATTTCGGTTTGAGTTAGCCAAAACAAAACCACAGATTTCCGGTTTCATCCAGTCATATCCAGACAACGTGGTGTGGAATTTGTATGCAATGGACCGAGAAAATCACAGGAAAAATGGTTTTGGAGAAAAGCAAAGTCTTTTCGTTAGGCAAGTGCATAAATTGTCATCTAGACAAACAGAAATATCATGTTTGTTTGCCGCAGTTCCTCTAGATTTCTCCCTAGAAAATACGAATGTGTAGAGCTGGTGTGTCCATGTGGGACCAATTAGTGTTTCCAATCATAAAATTAAATGTTCCCTGAAAAAAAAACATTCAAAAAAATAAAATCCGTGGATAATATCAGGAATACACAAACACAGAGGCTGTAGCAATATTTCGGTTTGAGTTAGCCAAAACAAAACCGGATATTTCCGGTTTCATCCAGTCATATCCGGACAAAGTGGTGTGGAATTCGTATGCAATGGACCGAGAAAATCACAGTATAAATGGTTTTGGAGAAAAGCAAAGTCTTTTCGTTAGGCAAGTGCATAAAATGTCATCTATACAAACAGAAATATCATGTTTGTTTGCCGCTGTTCCTCTAGATTTCTCCCTAGAAAATATGAATGTGTAGAGCTGGTGTCCCCATGTGGAACCAATTAGTGTTTCCAAGCATAAAATTAAATGTTCCCTGAAAAAAAAACGTTCAAAAAAATAAAGTCCGTGGATAATATCAGTTATACACAAACACAGATGCTGTAGCAATATTTCGGTTTGAGTTAGCCAAAACAAAACCGGATATTTCCGGTTTCATCCAGTCATATCTGGACAAAGTGGTGTGGAATTGGTATGCAATGATCCCAGAAAATCACAGGAAAAATGGTTTTGGAGAAAAGCAAAGTCTTTTCGTTAGGCAAGTGCATAAAATGTCATCTATACACACAGAAATATCATGTTTGTTTGCCGCAGTTCCTCTACCTTTCTCCATAGAACAAACGAATGTGTAGAGCTCGTGTCTCCATGTGGAACCAATTAGTGTTTCCAAGCATAAAATTAAATGTTCCCTGAAAAAAAAACATGCAAAAAAATAAAGTCCGTGGATAATATCAGGAATACACAAACACAGAGGCTGTAGCAATATTTCGGTTTGAGTTAGCCAAAACAAAACCGCAGATTTCCGGTTTCATCCAGTCATATCCAGACACAGTGGTGTGGAATTCGTATGCAATGGACCGAGAAAATCACAGGAAAAATGGTTTTGGAGAAAAGCAAAGTCTTTTCGTTAGGCAAGTGCATAAATTGTCATGTAGACAAACAGAAATATCATGTTTGTTTGCCGCAGTTCCTCTAGCTTTCTCCCTAGAAAATACAAATGTGTAGAGCTGGTGTCTCCATGTGGAACCAATTAGTGTTTCCAAGCATAAAATTAAATGTTCCCTGAAAAAAAAACATTCAAAAAATAAAGTCCATGGATAATATCAGGAATACACAAACAAAGAGGCTGTAGCAATATCTCGGTTTGAGTTAGCCAAAACAAAACCGGATATTTCCGGTTTCATCCAGTCATATCCGGACAAAGTTTCTGTGGAATTGGTATGCAATGAACCGAGAAAATCACAGGAAAAATGGTTTTGGAGAAAAGCAAAGTCTTTTCGTTAGGCAAGTGCATAAAATGTCATCTATACACACAGAAATATCATGTTTGTTTGCCGCAGTTCCTCTAGCTTTCTCCATAGAACAAACGAATGTGTAGAGCTCGTGTCTCCATGTGGAACCAATTAGTGTTTCCAAGCATAAAATGAAATGTTCCCTGAAAAAAAAAACATGCAAAAAAATAAAGTCCGTGGATAATATCAGGAATACACAAACAAAGAGGCTGTAGCAATATCTGGGATTGAATTAGCCAAAACGAATCCGGATACTTCCGGTTTAATCCAGTCATATCCGGACAAAGTGGTGTGGAATTTGTATGAAATGGACCGAGAAAATCACAGTAAAAATGGTTTCGGAGAAAAGCACAAGTATTTTCGTTAGGCAAGTGCATAAAATGTTATCCATACAAACAGAAATATCATGTTTGTTTGCTGCAGTTCCTCTAGCTTTCTCCCTAGAAAATACGAATGTGTAGAGCTGGTGTCTCCGTGTGCACCAATTAGAGTTTCCAAGGACAAAGTTAAATGATCCCTGATAAAAAAAAACAAAACAATACAGTCCGTGGATAATATCAGGAATACACAAACACAGAGGCTGTAGCAATATTTCGGTTTGAGTTAGCTAAAACAAAACCGGATATTTCCGGTTTCATCCAGTCATATCCGGACAAAGTGGTGTGGAATTGGTATGCAATGGACCGAGAAAATCACAGTAAAAATGGTTTCGGAGAAAAGCAAAGTATTTTCGTTAGGCAAGTGCATAAAATGTCATCTATAGAAACAGAACAATCATGTTTGTTTGCCGCAGTTCCTCTAGCTTTCTCCATAGAACAAACGAATGTGTAGAGCTGGTGTCTCCATGTGGAACCAATTAGTATTTCCAAGCATAAAATTAAATGTTCCCTGAAAAAAAAAACATTCAAAAAAATAAAGTCCGTGGATAATATCAGGAATACACAAACACTGATACTGTAGCAATATTTCGGTTTGAGTTAGCCAAAACAAAACCGCAGATTTCCGGTTCCATCCAGTCATATCCGGACAAACTGGTGTGGAATTTGTATGCAATGGACCGAGAAAATCTCAGGAAAAATGGATTTGGAGAAAAGCAAAGTCTTTTCGTTAGGCAAGTGCATAAAATGTCATCTATACAAACAGAAATAGCATGTTTGTTTGCTGCAGTTCCTCTAGCTTTCTCCCTAGAACAAACAAATGTGTAGAGCTGGTGTCTCCATGTGGAACCAATTAGTGTTTCCAAGCATAAAATGAAATGTTCCCTGAAAAAAAAAACATGCAAAAAAATAAAGTCCGTGTATAATATCAGGAATACACAAACACAGAGGCTGTAGCAATATTTCGGTTTGAGTTAGCCAAAACAAATCCGGATATTTCCGGTTTCATCCAGTCATATCCGGACAAAGTGGTGTGGAATTGGTATGCAATGGACCGAGAAAATCACAGGAAAAATGGTTTTGGAGAAAAACAAAGTCTTTTCGTTAGGCAAGTGCATAAATTGTCATCTAGACAAACAGAAATATCATGTTTGTTTGCCGCAGTTCCTCTAGCTTTCTCCCTAGAAAATACGAATGTGTAGAGCTGGTGTCTCCGTGTGCACCAATTAGTGTTTCCAAGGACAAAGTTAAATGATCCCTGATAAAAAAAAAAAAAAAACAAAACAATAAAGTCCGTGGATAATATCAGGAATACACAAACACAGATGCTGTAGCAATATTTCGGTTTGAGTTAGCCAAAACAAAACCGCATATTTCCGGTTTCATCCAGTCATATCCGGACAAAGTGGTGTGGAATTGGTATGCAATGGACCGAGAAAATCACAGTAAAAATGGTTTTGGAGAAAAGCAAAGTCTTTTCTTTAGGCAAGTGCATAAAATGTCATCTAGACAAACAGAAATATCATGTTGGTTTGCCGCAGTTCCTCTAGCTTTCTCCCTAGAAAATACGAATGTGTAGAGCTGGTGTCTCCATGTGGAACCAATTAGTGTTTCCAAGCATAAAGTTAAATGTTCCCTGAAAAAAAAACATTCAAAAAAATAAAGTCCGTGGATAATATCAGGAATACACAAACACAGATGCTGTACAAATATTTCGGTTTGAGTTAGCCAAAACAAAACCGGATATTTCCGGTTTCATCCAGTCATATCCGGACAAAGTGGTGTGGAATTGCTATGCAATGGACCGAGAAAATCACAGGAAAAATGGTTTTGGAGAAAAGCAAAGTCTTTTCGTTAGGCAAGTGCATCAAATGTCATCTATACAAACAGAAATATCATGTTTGTTTGCCGCCGTTCCTCTAGATTTCTCCCTAGAAAATATGAATGTGTAGAGCTGGTGTCTCTGTGTGCACCAATTAGAGTTTCCAAGGACAAAGTTAAATGATCCCTGATAAAAAAAAAAACAAAACAATAAAGTCCGTGGATAATATCAGGAATACACAAACACAGATGCTGTAGCAATATTTCGGTTTGAGTTAGCCAAAACAAAACCGGATATTTCCGGTTTCATCCAGTCATATCCGGACAAAGTGGTGTGGAATTGGTATGCAATGGACCGAGAAAATCACAGTAAAAATGGTTTTGGAGAAAAGCAAAGTCTTTTCGTTAGGCAAGTGCATAAAATATCCTCTATACAAACAAAAATATCATGTTTGTTTGCCGCAGTTCCTCTAGCTTTCTCCCTAGAAAATACGAATGTGTAGAGCTGGTGTCTCCATGTGGAACCAATTAGTGTTTCCAAGCATAAAATTTAATGTTCCCTTAAAAAAAAACATTCAAAAAAATACAGTCCGTGGATAATATCAGGAATACACAAACACAGAGGCTGTAGCAATATTTCGGTTTGAGTTAGCCAAAACAAAACCGGATATTTCCGGTTTCATCCAGTCATATTCCGACCAACTGGTGTGGAAATCGTATGCAATGGACCGAGAAAATCACAGTAAAAATGGTTTTGGAGAAAAGCAAAGTCTTTTCGTTAGGCAAGTGCATAAAATGTCACCTATACAAACAGAAATAGCATGTTTGTTTGCTGCAGTTCCTCTAGATTTCTCCCTAAAACATAAAAATGTGTAGAACTGGTGTCCCCATGTGGAACCAATTATTGTTTCCAAGCATAAAATTAAATGTTCCCTGAAAAAAAACATTCAAAAAAATAAAGTCCGTGGATAATATCAGGAATACACTAACAAAGAGGTTGTAGCAATATCTGGGATTGAATTAGGCAAAACGAATCCGGATATTTCCGGTTTAATCCAGTCATATTCGGACAAAGTGGTGTGGAATTCGTATGCAATGGACCGAGAAAATCACAGTAAAAATGGTTTTGGAGAAAAGCAAAGTATTTTCGTTAGGCAAGTGCATCAAATGTCATCTAGACAAACAGAAATATCATGTTTGTTTGCCGCAGTTCCTTTAGCTTTCTCCCTATAAAATATGAAAGTGTAGAGCTGGTGTCTCCGTGTGCACCAATTAGAGTTTCCAAGGACAAAGTTAAATGATCCCTGATAAAAAAAAAAAACAAAACAATAAAGTCCGTGGATAATATCAGGAATACACAAACACAGATGCTGTAGCAATATTTCGGTTTGAGTTAGCCAAAACAAAACCGCATATTTCCGGTTTCATCCAGTCATATCCGGACAAACTGGTGTGGAATTCGTATGCAATGGACCGAGCAAATCACTCTAAAAATGGTTTTGGAGAAAAGCAAAGTCTTTTCGTGAGGCAAGTGCATAAAATGTCATCTAGACAAACAGAAATATCATGTTTGTTTGCCGCAGTTCCTCTAGCTTTCACCCTAGAAAATACGAATGTGTAGAGCTGGTGTCTCCATGTGGAACCAATTAGTGTTTCCAAGCATAAAATTAAATGTTCCCTGAAAAAAAAACATTCAAAAAAATAAAGTCCATGGATAATATCAGGAATACACAAACAAAGAGGCTGTAGCAATATCTGGGATTGAATTAGCCAAAATGAAACCGGATATTTCCGGTTTCATCCAGTCATATTCGGACCAACTGGTGTGGAATTCGTATGCAATGGACCGAGAAAATCACAGGAAAAATGGTTTTGGAGAAAAGCAAAGTCTTTTCGTTAGGCAAGTGCATAAAATGTCATCTATACAAACAGAAATAGCATGTTTGTTTGCTGCAGTTCCTCTAGCTTTCTCCCTAGAACAAACAAATGTGTAGAGCTGGTGTCTCCATGTGGAACCAATTAGTGTTTCCAAGCATAAAATTTAATGTTCCCAGAAAAAAAAAAACATTCAAAAAAATACAGTCCGTGGATAATATCAGGAATACACAAACACAGAGGCTGTAGCAATATTTCGGTTTGAGTTAGCCAAAACAAAACCGCAGATTTCCGGTTTCATCCAGTCATATCCGGACAAAGTGGTGTGGAATTTCTATGCAATGGACCGAGAAAATCACAGGAAAAATGGTTTTGGAGAAAAGCAAAGTCTTTTCGTTAGGCAAGTGCATCAAATGTCATCTATACAAACAGAAATATCATGTTTGTTTGCCGCCGTTCCTCTAGCTTTCTCCCTAGAAAATACGAATGTGTAGAGCTGGTGTCCCCATGTGGAACCAATTAGTGTTTCCAAGCATAAAATTAAATGTTCCCTGAAAAAAAAAACATTCAAAAAAATAAAGTCCGTGGATAATATCAGGAATACACAAACACAGAGGCTGTAGCAATATTTCGGTTTGAGTTAGCCAAAACAAAACCACAGATTTCCGGTTTCATCCAGTCATATCCAGACAACGTGGTGTGGAATTTGTATGCAATGGACCGAGAAAATCACAGGAAAAATGGTTTTGGAGAAAAGCAAAGTATTTTCGTTAGGCAAGTGCATCAAATGTCATCTAGACAAACAGAAATATCATGTTTGTTTGCCGCAGTTCCTTTAGCTTTCTCCCTATAAAATATGAAAGTGTAGAGCTGGTGTCTCCGTGTGCACCAATTAGAGTTTCCAAGGACAAAGTTAAATGATCCCTGATAAAAAAAAAACAAAACAATAAAGTCCGTGGATAATATCAGGAATACACAAACACAGATGCTGTAGCAATATTTCGGTTTGAGTTAGCCAAAACAAAACCGCATATTTCCGGTTTCATCCAGTCATATCCGGACAAACTGGTGTGGAATTCGTATGCAATGGACCGAGCAAATCACTCTAAAAATGGTTTTGGAGAAAAGCAAAGTCTTTTCGTGAGGCAAGTGCATAAAATGTCATCTAGACAAACAGAAATATCATGTTTGTTTGCCGCAGTTCCTCTAGCTTTCACCCTAGAAAATACGAATGTGTAGAGCTGGTGTCTCCATGTGGAACCAATTAGTGTTTCCAAGCATAAAATTAAATGTTCCCTGAAAAAAAAACATTCAAAAAAATAAAGTCCATGGATAATATCAGGAATACACAAACAAAGAGGCTGTAGCAATATCTGGGATTGAATTAGCCAAAATGAAACCGGATATTTCCGGTTTCATCCAGTCATATTCGGACCAACTGGTGTGGAATTCGTATGCAATGGACCGAGAAAATCACAGGAAAAATGGTTTTGGAGAAAAGCAAAGTCTTTTCGTTAGGCAAGTGCATAAAATGTCATCTATACAAACAGAAATAGCATGTTTGTTTGCTGCAGTTCCTCTAGCTTTCTCCCTAGAACAAACAAATGTGTAGAGCTGGTGTCTCCATGTGGAACCAATTAGTGTTTCCAAGCATAAAATTTAATGTTCCCAGAAAAAAAAAACATTCAAAAAAATACAGTCCGTGGATAATATCAGGAATACACAAACACAGAGGCTGTAGCAATATTTCGGTTTGAGTTAGCCAAAACAAAACCGCAGATTTCCGGTTTCATCCAGTCATATCCGGACAAAGTGGTGTGGAATTGGTATGCAATGGACCGAGAAAATCACAGGAAAAATGGTTTTGGAGAAAAACAAAGTCTTTTCGTTAGGCAAGTGCATAAATTGTCATCTAGACAAACAGAAATATCATGTTTGTTTGCCGCAGTTCCTCTAGCTTTCTCCCTAGAAAATACGAATGTGTAGAGCTGGTGTCTCCGTGTGCACCAATTAGTGTTTCCAAGGACAAAGTTAAATGATCCCTGATAAAAAAAAAAAAAAACAAAACAATAAAGTCCGTGGATAATATCAGGAATACACAAACACAGATGCTGTAGCAATATTTCGGTTTGAGTTAGCCAAAACAAAACCGCATATTTCCGGTTTCATCCAGTCATATCCGGACAAAGTGGTGTGGAATTGGTATGCAATGGACCGAGAAAATCACAGTAAAAATGGTTTTGGAGAAAAGCAAAGTCTTTTCTTTAGGCAAGTGCATAAAATGTCATCTAGACAAACAGAAATATCATGTTGGTTTGCCGCAGTTCCTCTAGCTTTCTCCCTAGAAAATACGAATGTGTAGAGCTGGTGTCTCCATGTGGAACCAATTAGTGTTTCCAAGCATAAAGTTAAATGTTCCCTGAAAAAAAAACATTCAAAAAAATAAAGTCCGTGGATAATATCAGGAATACACAAACACAGATGCTGTACAAATATTTCGGTTTGAGTTAGCCAAAACAAAACCGGATATTTCCGGTTTCATCCAGTCATATCCGGACAAAGTGGTGTGGAATTGCTATGCAATGGACCGAGAAAATCACAGGAAAAATGGTTTTGGAGAAAAGCAAAGTCTTTTCGTTAGGCAAGTGCATCAAATGTCATCTATACAAACAGAAATATCATGTTTGTTTGCCGCCGTTCCTCTAGATTTCTCCCTAGAAAATATGAATGTGTAGAGCTGGTGTCTCTGTGTGCACCAATTAGAGTTTCCAAGGACAAAGTTAAATGATCCCTGATAAAAAAAAAACAAAACAATAAAGTCCGTGGATAATATCAGGAATACACAAACACAGATGCTGTAGCAATATTTCGGTTTGAGTTAGCCAAAACAAAACCGGATATTTCCGGTTTCATCCAGTCATATCCGGACAAAGTGGTGTGGAATTGGTATGCAATGGACCGAGAAAATCACAGTAAAAATGGTTTTGGAGAAAAGCAAAGTCTTTTCGTTAGGCAAGTGCATAAAATATCCTCTATACAAACAAAAATATCATGTTTGTTTGCCGCAGTTCCTCTAGCTTTCTCCCTAGAAAATACGAATGTGTAGAGCTGGTGTCTCCATGTGGAACCAATTAGTGTTTCCAAGCATAAAATTTAATGTTCCCTTAAAAAAAAACATTCAAAAAAATACAGTCCGTGGATAATATCAGGAATACACAAACACAGAGGCTGTAGCAATATTTCGGTTTGAGTTAGCCAAAACAAAACCGGATATTTCCGGTTTCATCCAGTCATATTCCGACCAACTGGTGTGGAAATCGTATGCAATGGACCGAGAAAATCACAGTAAAAATGGTTTTGGAGAAAAGCAAAGTCTTTTCGTTAGGCAAGTGCATAAAATGTCATCTAGACAAACAGAAATAGCATGTTTGTTTGCTGCAGTTCCTCTAGATTTCTCCCTAAAACATAAAAATGTGTAGAACTGGTGTCCCCATGTGGAACCAATTATTGTTTCCAAGCATAAAATTAAATGTTCCCTGAAAAAAAACATTCAAAAAAATAAAGTCCGTGGATAATATCAGGAATACACTAACAAAGAGGTTGTAGCAATATCTGGGATTGAATTAGGCAAAACGAATCCGGATATTTCCGGTTTAATCCAGTCATATTCGGACAAAGTGGTGTGGAATTCGTATGCAATGGACCGAGAAAATCACAGTAAAAATGGTTTTGGAGAAAAGCAAAGTATTTTCGTTAGGCAAGTGCATCAAATGTCATCTAGACAAACAGAAATATCATGTTTGTTTGCCGCAGTTCCTTTAGCTTTCTCCCTATAAAATATGAAAGTGTAGAGCTGGTGTCTCCGTGTGCACCAATTAGAGTTTCCAAGGACAAAGTTAAATGATCCCTGATAAAAAAAAAAAACAAAACAATAAAGTCCGTGGATAATATCAGGAATACACAAACACAGATGCTGTAGCAATATTTCGGTTTGAGTTAGCCAAAACAAAACCGCATATTTCCGGTTTCATCCAGTCATATCCGGACAAACTGGTGTGGAATTCGTATGCAATGGACCGAGCAAATCACTCTAAAAATGGTTTTGGAGAAAAGCAAAGTCTTTTCGTGAGGCAAGTGCATAAAATGTCATCTAGACAAACAGAAATATCATGTTTGTTTGCCGCAGTTCCTCTAGCTTTCACCCTAGAAAATACGAATGTGTAGAGCTGGTGTCTCCATGTGGAACCAATTAGTGTTTCCAAGCATAAAATTAAATGTTCCCTGAAAAAAAAACATTCAAAAAAATAAAGTCCATGGATAATATCAGGAATACACAAACAAAGAGGCTGTAGCAATATCTGGGATTGAATTAGCCAAAATGAAACCGGATATTTCCGGTTTCATCCAGTCATATTCGGACCAACTGGTGTGGAATTCGTATGCAATGGACCGAGAAAATCACAGGAAAAATGGTTTTGGAGAAAAGCAAAGTCTTTTCGTTAGGCAAGTGCATAAAATGTCATCTATACAAACAGAAATAGCATGTTTGTTTGCTGCAGTTCCTCTAGCTTTCTCCCTAGAACAAACAAATGTGTAGAGCTGGTGTCTCCATGTGGAACCAATTAGTGTTTCCAAGCATAAAATTTAATGTTCCCAGAAAAAAAAAAACATTCAAAAAAATACAGTCCGTGGATAATATCAGGAATACACAAACACAGAGGCTGTAGCAATATTTCGGTTTGAGTTAGCCAAAACAAAACCGCAGATTTCCGGTTTCATCCAGTCATATCCGGACAAAGTGGTGTGGAATTTCTATGCAATGGACCGAGAAAATCACAGGAAAAATGGTTTTGGAGAAAAGCAAAGTCTTTTCGTTAGGCAAGTGCATCAAATGTCATCTATACAAACAGAAATATCATGTTTGTTTGCCGCCGTTCCTCTAGCTTTCTCCCTAGAAAATACGAATGTGTAGAGCTGGTGTCCCCATGTGGAACCAATTAGTGTTTCCAAGCATAAAATTAAATGTTCCCTGAAAAAAAAAACATTCAAAAAAATAAAGTCCGTGGATAATATCAGGAATACACAAACACAGAGGCTGTAGCAATATTTCGGTTTGAGTTAGCCAAAACAAAACCACAGATTTCCGGTTTCATCCAGTCATATCCAGACAACGTGGTGTGGAATTTGTATGCAATGGACCGAGAAAATCACAGGAAAAATGGTTTTGGAGAAAAGCAAAGTATTTTCGTTAGGCAAGTGCATCAAATGTCATCTAGACAAACAGAAATATCATGTTTGTTTGCCGCAGTTCCTTTAGCTTTCTCCCTATAAAATATGAAAGTGTAGAGCTGGTGTCTCCGTGTGCACCAATTAGAGTTTCCAAGGACAAAGTTAAATGATCCCTGATAAAAAAAAAACAAAACAATAAAGTCCGTGGATAATATCAGGAATACACAAACACAGATGCTGTAGCAATATTTCGGTTTGAGTTAGCCAAAACAAAACCGCATATTTCCGGTTTCATCCAGTCATATCCGGACAAACTGGTGTGGAATTCGTATGCAATGGACCGAGCAAATCACTCTAAAAATGGTTTTGGAGAAAAGCAAAGTCTTTTCGTGAGGCAAGTGCATAAAATGTCATCTAGACAAACAGAAATATCATGTTTGTTTGCCGCAGTTCCTCTAGCTTTCACCCTAGAAAATACGAATGTGTAGAGCTGGTGTCTCCATGTGGAACCAATTAGTGTTTCCAAGCATAAAATTAAATGTTCCCTGAAAAAAAAACATTCAAAAAAATAAAGTCCATGGATAATATCAGGAATACACAAACAAAGAGGCTGTAGCAATATCTGGGATTGAATTAGCCAAAATGAAACCGGATATTTCCGGTTTCATCCAGTCATATTCGGACCAACTGGTGTGGAATTCGTATGCAATGGACCGAGAAAATCACAGGAAAAATGGTTTTGGAGAAAAGCAAAGTCTTTTCGTTAGGCAAGTGCATAAAATGTCATCTATACAAACAGAAATAGCATGTTTGTTTGCTGCAGTTCCTCTAGCTTTCTCCCTAGAACAAACAAATGTGTAGAGCTGGTGTCTCCATGTGGAACCAATTAGTGTTTCCAAGCATAAAATTTAATGTTCCCAGAAAAAAAAAACATTCAAAAAAATACAGTCCGTGGATAATATCAGGAATACACAAACACAGAGGCTGTAGCAATATTTCGGTTTGAGTTAGCCAAAACAAAACCGCAGATTTCCGGTTTCATCCAGTCATATCCGGACAAAGTGGTGTGGAATTTCTATGCAATGGACCGAGAAAATCACAGGAAAAATGGTTTTGGAGAAAAGCAAAGTCTTTTCGTTAGGCAAGTGCATCAAATGTCATCTATACAAACAGAAATATCATGTTTGTTTGCCTCCGTTCCTCTAGCTTTCTCCCTAGAAAATACGAATGTGTAGAGCTGGTGTCCCCATGTGGAACCAATTAGTGTTTCCAAGCATAAAATTAAATGTTCCCTGAAAAAAAAAACATTCAAAAAAATAAAGTCCGTGGATAATATCAGGAATACACAAACACAGAGGCTGTAGCAATATTTCGGTTTGAGTTAGCCAAAACAAAACCACAGATTTCCGGTTTCATCCAGTCATATCCAGACAACGTGGTGTGGAATTTGTATGCAATGGACCGAGAAAATCACAGGAAAAATGGTTTTGGAGAAAAGCAAAGTCTTTTCGTTAGGCAAGTGCATAAATTGTCATCTAGACAAACAGAAATATCATGTTTGTTTGCCGCAGTTCCTCTAGATTTCTCCCTAGAAAATACGAATGTGTAGAGCTGGTGTGTCCATGTGGGACCAATTAGTGTTTCCAATCATAAAATTAAATGTTCCCTGAAAAAAAAAACATTCAAAAAAATAAAATCCGTGGATAATATCAGGAATACACAAACACAGAGGCTGTAGCAATATTTCGGTTTGAGTTAGCCAAAACAAAACCGGATATTTCCGGTTTCATCCAGTCATATCCGGACAAAGTGGTGTGGAATTCGTATGCAATGGACCGAGAAAATCACAGTATAAATGGTTTTGGAGAAAAGCAAAGTCTTTTCGTTAGGCAAGTGCATAAAATGTCATCTATACAAACAGAAATATCATGTTTGTTTGCCGCTGTTCCTCTAGATTTCTCCCTAGAAAATATGAATGTGTAGAGCTGGTGTCCCCATGTGGAACCAATTAGTGTTTCCAAGCATAAAATTAAATGTTCCCTGAAAAAAAAACGTTCAAAAAAATAAAGTCCGTGGATAATATCAGTTATACACAAACACAGATGCTGTAGCAATATTTCGGTTTGAGTTAGCCAAAACAAAACCGGATATTTCCGGTTTCATCCAGTCATATCTGGACAAAGTGGTGTGGAATTGGTATGCAATGGACCGAGAAAATCACAGGAAAAATGGTTTTGGAGAAAAGCAAAGTCTTTTCGTTAGGCAAGTGCATAAAATGTCATCTATACACACAGAAATATCATGTTTGTTTGCCGCAGTTCCTCTACCTTTCTCCATAGAACAAACGAATGTGTAGAGCTCGTGTCTCCATGTGGAACCAATTAGTGTTTCCAAGCATAAAATTAAATGTTCCCTGAAAAAAAAACATGCAAAAAAATAAAGTCCGTGGATAATATCAGGAATACACAAACACAGAGGCTGTAGCAATATTTCGGTTTGAGTTAGCCAAAACAAAACCGCAGATTTCCGGTTTCATCCAGTCATATCCAGACACAGTGGTGTGGAATTCGTATGCAATGGACCGAGAAAATCACAGGAAAAATGGTTTTGGAGAAAAGCAAAGTCTTTTCGTTAGGCAAGTGCATAAATTGTCATGTAGACAAACAGAAATATCATGTTTGTTTGCCGCAGTTCCTCTAGCTTTCTCCCTAGAAAATACAAATGTGTAGAGCTGGTGTCTCCATGTGGAACCAATTAGTGTTTCCAAGCATAAAATTAAATGTTCCCTGAAAAAAAAACATTCCAAAAATAAAGTCCATGGATAATATCAGGAATACACAAACAAAGAGGCTGTAGCAATATCTCGGTTTGAGTTAGCCAAAACAAAACCGGATATTTCCGGTTTCATCCAGTCATATCCGGACAAAGTTTCTGTGGAATTGGTATGCAATGAACCGAGAAAATCACAGGAAAAATGGTTTTGGAGAAAAGCAAAGTCTTTTCGTTAGGCAAGTGCATAAAATGTCATCTATACACACAGAAATATCATGTTTGTTTGCCGCAGTTCCTCTAGCTTTCTCCATAGAACAAACGAATGTGTAGAGCTCGTGTCTCCATGTGGAACCAATTAGTGTTTCCAAGCATAAAATGAAATGTTCCCTGAAAAAAAAAACATGCAAAAAAATAAAGTCCGTGGATAATATCAGGAATACACAAACAAAGAGGCTGTAGCAATATCTGGGATTGAATTAGCCAAAACGAATCCGGATACTTCCGGTTTAATCCAGTCATATCCGGACAAAGTGGTGTGGAATTTGTATGAAATGGACCGAGAAAATCACAGTAAAAATGGTTTCGGAGAAAAGCAAAGTATTTTCGTTAGGCAAGTGCATAAAATGTTATCCATACAAACAGAAATATCATGTTTGTTTGCTGCAGTTCCTCTAGCTTTCTCCCTAGAAAATACGAATGTGTAGAGCTGGTGTCTCCGTGTGCACCAATTAGAGTTTCCAAGGACAAAGTTAAATGATCCCTGATAAAAAAAAACAAAACAATACAGTCCGTGGATAATATCAGGAATACACAAACACAGAGGCTGTAGCAATATTTCGGTTTGAGTTAGCTAAAACAAAACCGGATATTTCCGGTTTCATCCAGTCATATCCGGACAAAGTGGTGTGGAATTGGTATGCAATGGACCGAGAAAATCACAGTAAAAATGGTTTCGGAGAAAAGCAAAGTATTTTCGTTAGGCAAGTGCATAAAATGTCATCTATAGAAACAGAACAATCATGTTTGTTTGCCGCAGTTCCTCTAGCTTTCTCCATAGAACAAACGAATGTGTAGAGCTGGTGTCTCCATGTGGAACCAATTAGTATTTCCAAGCATAAAATTAAATGTTCCCTGAAAAAAAAACATTCAAAAAAATAAAGTCCGTGGATAATATCAGGAATACACAAACACTGATACTGTAGCAATATTTCGGTTTGAGTTAGCCAAAACAAAACCGCAGATTTCCGGTTCCATCCAGTCATATCCGGACAAACTGGTGTGGAATTTGTATGCAATGGACCGAGAAAATCTCAGGAAAAATGGATTTGGAGAAAAGCAAAGTCTTTTCGTTAGGCAAGTGCATAAAATGTCATCTATACAAACAGAAATAGCATGTTTGTTTGCTGCAGTTCCTCTAGCTTTCTCCCTAGAACAAACAAATGTGTAGAGCTGGTGTCTCCATGTGGAACCAATTAGTGTTTCCAAGCATAAAATGAAATGTTCCCTGAAAAAAAAAAACATGCAAAAAAATAAAGTCCGTGTATAATATCAGGAATACAGAAACACAGAGGCTGTAGCAATATTTCGGTTTGAGTTAGCCAAAACAAATCCGGATATTTCCGGTTTCATCCAGTCATATCCGGACAAAGTGGTGTGGAATTGGTATGCAATGGACCGAGAAAATCACAGGAAAAATGGTTTTGGAGAAAAACAAAGTCTTTTCGTTAGGCAAGTGCATAAATTGTCATCTAGACAAACAGAAATATCATGTTTGTTTGCCGCAGTTCCTCTAGCTTTCTCCCTAGAAAATACGAATGTGTAGAGCTGGTGTCTCCGTGTGCACCAATTAGTGTTTCCAAGGACAAAGTTAAATGATCCCTGATAAAAAAAAAAAAAAAACAAAACAATAAAGTCCGTGGATAATATCAGGAATACACAAACACAGATGCTGTAGCAATATTTCGGTTTGAGTTAGCCAAAACAAAACCGCATATTTCCGGTTTCATCCAGTCATATCCGGACAAAGTGGTGTGGAATTGGTATGCAATGGACCGAGAAAATCACAGTAAAAATGGTTTTGGAGAAAAGCAAAGTCTTTTCTTTAGGCAAGTGCATAAAATGTCATCTAGACAAACAGAAATATCATGTTGGTTTGCCGCAGTTCCTCTAGCTTTCTCCCTAGAAAATACGAATGTGTAGAGCTGGTGTCTCCATGTGGAACCAATTAGTGTTTCCAAGCATAAAATTTAATGTTCCCTGAAAAAAAAAACATTCAAAAAAATAAAGTCCGTGGATCATATCAGGAATACACAAACAAAGAGGCTGCAGAAATATCTGGGATTGAATTAGCCAAAACGAAACCGGATATTTCCGGTTTCATCCAGTCATATTCGGACCAACTGGTGTGGAATTCGTATGCAATGGACCCAGAAAATCACAGGAAAAATGGTTTTGGAGAAAAGCAAAGTCTTTTCGTTAGGCAAGTGCATAAAATGTCATCTATACAAACAGAAATAGCATGTTTGTTTGCTGCAGTTCCTCTAGATTTCTCCATAAAACATAAAAATGTGTAGAGCTGGTGTCTCCATGTGGAACCAATTAGTGTTTCCAAGCATAACATTAAATGTTCCCTGAAAAAAAAAAACATTCAAAAAAATAAAGTCCGTGGATCATATCAGGAATACACAAACAAAGAGTCTGTAGCAATATCTGGGATTGAATTAGCCAAAACGAAACCGGATATTTCCGGTTTCATCCAGTCATATTCGGACAAACTAGTGTGGAATTCGTATGCAATGGACCAAGAAAATCACAGTAAAAATGGTTTTGGAGAAAAGCAAAGTCTTTTCGTTAGGCAAGTGCATAAAATGTCATCTATACAAACAGAAATAGCATGTTTGTTTGCCGCAGTTCCTCTAGCTTTCTCCATATAACAAACAAATGTGTAGAGCTGGTGTCTCCATGTGGAACCAATTAGTGTTTCCAAGCATAAAATTAAATGTTCCCAGAAAAAAAAAACATTCAAAAAAATACAGTCCGTGGATAATATCAGGAATACACAAACACAGAGGCTGTTGCAATTTTTCGGTTTGAGTTAGCCAAAATAAAACCGCATATATCCGGTTTCATCCAGTCATATCCGGACAAAGTGGTGTGGAATTTGTATGCAATGGACCGAGAAAATCACAGGAAAAATGGTTTTGGAGAAAAGCAAAGTCTTTTCGTTAGGCAAGTGCATAAAATGTCATCAATACAAACAGAAATATCATGTTTGTTTGCCGCAGTTCCTCTAGATTTCTCCATAGAAAATACGAATGTGTAGAGCTGGTGTCTCCGTGTGCACCAATTAGAGTTTCCAAGGACAAAGTTAAATGATCCCTGATAAAAAAAAACAAAACAATAAAGTCCGTGGATAATATTAGGAATACACAAACACAGAGGCTGTAGCAATATTTCGGTTTGAGTTAGCTAAAACAAAACCGGATATTTCCGGTTTCATCCAGTCATATCCGGACAAAGTGGTGTGGAATTGCTATGCAATGGACCGAGATAATCACATTAAAAATGGTTTTGGAGAAAAGCAAAGTCTTTTCGTTAGGCAATTGCCTAAAGTGTCATATATACAAACAGAAATAGCATGTTTGTTTGCCGCAGTTCCTCTAGCTTTCTCCCTAGAAAATACGAATGTGTAGAGCTGGTGTCTCCATGTGGAACCAATTAGTGTTTCCAAGCATAAAATTTAATGTTCCCTGAAAAAAAAATTCAAAAAAATAAAGTCCGTGGATAATATCAGGAATACACAAACAAAGAGGCTGTAGCAATATCTGGGATTGAATTAGCCAAAATGAAACCGGATATTTCCGGTTTCATCCAGACATATCCGGACAAAGTGGTGTGGAATTGGTATGCAATGGACCGAGAAAATCACAGGAAAAATGGTTTTGGAGAAAAGCAAAGTCTTTTCGTTAGGCAAGTGCATAAAATGTCATCTATACACACAGAAATATCATGTTTGTTTGCCGCAGTTCCTCTAGCTTTCTCCATAGAACAAACGAATGTGTAGAGCTCGTGTCTCCATGTGGAACCAATTAGTGTTTCCAAGCATAAAATGAAATGTTCCCTGAAAAAAAAAACATGCAAAAAAATAAAGTCCGTGGATAATATCAGGAATACACAAACAAAGAGGCTGTAGCAATATCTGGGATTGAATTAGCCAAAACGAATCCGGATACTTCCGGTTTAATCCAGTCATATCCGGACAAAGTGGTGTGGAATTTGTATGAAATGGACCGAGAAAATCACAGTAAAAATGGTTTCGGAGAAAAGCAAAGTATTTTCGTTAGGCAAGTGCATAAAATGTTATCCATACAAACAGAAATATCATGTTTGTTTGCTGCAGTTCCTCTAGCTTTCTCCCTAGAAAATACGAATGTGTAGAGCTGGTGTCTCCGTGTGCACCAATTAGAGTTTCCAAGGACAAAGTTAAATGATCCCTGATAAAAAAAAACAAAACAATACAGTCCGTGGATAATATCAGGAATACACAAACACAGAGGCTGTAGCAATATTTCGGTTTGAGTTAGCTAAAACAAAACCGGATATTTCCGGTTTCATCCAGTCATATCCGGACAAAGTGGTGTGGAATTGGTATGCAATGGACCGAGAAAATCACAGTAAAAATGGTTTCGGAGAAAAGCAAAGTATTTTCGTTAGGCAAGTGCATAAAATGTCATCTATAGAAACAGAACAATCATGTTTGTTTGCCGCAGTTCCTCTAGCTTTCTCCATAGAACAAACGAATGTGTAGAGCTGGTGTCTCCATGTGGAACCAATTAGTATTTCCAAGCATAAAATTAAATGTTCCCTGAAAAAAAAACATTCAAAAAAATAAAGTCCGTGGATAATATCAGGAATACACAAACACTGATACTGTAGCAATATTTCGGTTTGAGTTAGCCAAAACAAAACCGCAGATTTCCGGTTCCATCCAGTCATATCCGGACAAACTGGTGTGGAATTTGTATGCAATGGACCGAGAAAATCACAGGAAAAATGGATTTGGAGAAAAGCAAAGTCTTTTCGTTAGGCAAGTGCATAAAATGTCATCTATACAAACAGAAATAGCATGTTTGTTTGCTGCAGTTCCTCTAGCTTTCTCCCTAGAACAAACAAATGTGTAGAGCTGGTGTCTCCATGTGGAACCAATTAGTGTTTCCAAGCATAAAATGAAATGTTCCCTGAAAAAAAAAACATGCAAAAAAATAAAGTCCGTGTATAATATCAGGAATACACAAACACAGAGGCTGTAGCAATATTTCGGTTTGAGTTAGCCAAAACAAATCCGGATATTTCCGGTTTCATCCAGTCATATCCGGACAAAGTGGTGTGGAATTGGTATGCAATGGACCGAGAAAATCACAGGAAAAATGGTTTTGGAGAAAAACAAAGTCTTTTCGTTAGGCAAGTGCATAAATTGTCATCTAGACAAACAGAAATATCATGTTTGTTTGCCGCAGTTCCTCTAGCTTTCTCCCTAGAAAATACGAATGTGTAGAGCTGGTGTCTCCGTGTGCACCAATTAGTGTTTCCAAGGACAAAGTCAAATGATCCCTGATAAAAAAAAAAAAAACAAAACAATAAAGTCCGTGGATAATATCAGGAATACACAAACACAGATGCTGTAGCAATATTTCGGTTTGAGTTAGCCAAAACAAAACCGCATATTTCCGGTTTCATCCAGTCATATCCGGACAAAGTGGTGTGGAATTGGTATGCAATGGACCGAGAAAATCACAGTAAAAATGGTTTTGGAGAAAAGCAAAGTCTTTTCTTTAGGCAAGTGCATAAAATGTCATCTAGACAAACAGAAATATCATGTTGGTTTGCCGCAGTTCCTCTAGCTTTCTCCCTAGAAAATACGAATGTGTAGAGCTGGTGTCTCCATGTGGAACCAATTAGTGTTTCCAAGCATAAAATTTAATGTTCCCTGAAAAAAAAAACATTCAAAAAAATAAAGTCCGTGGATCATATCAGGAATACACAAACAAAGAGGCTGCAGAAATATCTGAGATTGAATTAGCCAAAACGAAACCGGATATTTCCGGTTTCATCCAGTCATATTCGGACCAACTGGTGTGGAATTCGTATGCAATGGACCCAGAAAATCACAGGAAAAATGGTTTTGGAGAAAAGCAAAGTCTTTTCGTTAGGCAAGTGCATAAAATGTCATCTATACAAACAGAAATAGCATGTTTGTTTGCTGCAGTTCCTCTAGATTTCTCCATAAAACATAAAAATGTGTAGAGCTGGTGTCTCCATGTGGAACCAATTAGTGTTTCCAAGCATAACATTAAATGTTCCCTGAAAAAAAAACATTCAAAAAAATAAAGTCCGTGGATCATATCAGGAATACACAAACAAAGAGTCTGTAGCAATATCTGGGATTGAATTAGCCAAAACAAAACCGGATATTTCCGGTTTCATCCAGTCATATTCGGACAAACTAGTGTGGAATTCGTATGCAATGGACCAAGAAAATCACAGTAAAAATGGTTTTGGAGAAAAGCAAAGTCTTTTCGTTAGGCAAGTGCATAAAATGTCATCTATACAAACAGAAATAGCATGTTTGTTTGCCGCAGTTCCTCTAGCTTTCTCCCTATAACAAACAAATGTGTAGAGCTGGTGTCTCCATGTGGAACCAATTAGTGTTTCCAAGCATAAAATTAAATGTTCCCAGAAAAAAAAAACATTCAAAAAAATACAGTCCGTGGATAATATCAGGAATACACAAACACAGAGGCTGTTGCAATTTTTCGGTTTGAGTTAGCCAAAATAAAACCGCATATATCCGGTTTCATCCAGTCATATCCGGACAAAGTGGTGTGGAATTTGTATGCAATCGACCGAGAAAATCACAGGAAAAATGGTTTTGGAGAAAAGCAAAGTCTTTTCGTTAGGCAAGTGCATAAAATGTCATCAATACAAACAGAAATATCATGTTTGTTTGCCGCAGTTCCTCTAGATTTCTCCATAGAAAATACGAATGTGTAGAGCTGGTGTCTCCGTGTGCACCAATTAGAGTTTCCAAGGACAAAGTTAAATGATCCCTGATAAAAAAAAACAAAACAATAAAGTCCGTGGATAATATTAGGAATACACAAACACAGAGGCTGTAGCAATATTTCGGTTTGAGTTAGCTAAAACAAAACCGGATATTTCCGGTTTCATCCAGTCATATCCGGACAAAGTGGTGTGGAATTGCTATGCAATGGACCGAGATAATCACATTAAAAATGGTTTTGGAGAAAAGCAAAGTCTTTTCGTTAGGCAATTGCCTAAAGTGTCATCTATACAAACAGAAATAGCATGTTTGTTTGCCGCAGTTCCTCTAGCTTTCTCCCTAGAAAATACGAATGTGTAGAGCTGGTGTCTCCATGTGGAACCAATTAGTGTTTCCAAGCATAAAATTTAATGTTCCCTGAAAAAAAAATTCAAAAAAATAAAGTCCGTGGATAATATCAGGAATACACAAACAAAGAGGCTGTAGCAATATCTGGGATTGAATTAGCCAAAACGAAACCGGATATTTCCGGTTTCATCCAGACATATCCGGACAAAGTGGTGTGGAATTGGTATGCAATGGACCGAGAAAATCACAGGAAAAATGGTTTTGGAGAAAAGCAAAGTCTTTTCGTTAGGCAAGTGCATAAAATGTCATCTATACAAACAGAAATAGCATGTTTGTTTTCTGCAGTTCCTCTAGATTTCTCCCTAAAACATAAAAATGTGTAGAACTGGTGTCTCCACGTGGAACCAATTAGTGTTTCCAAGCATAACATTAAATGTTCCCTGAAAAAAAAAACCTTCAAAAAAATAAAGTCCGTGGATAATATCAGGAATACACAAACAAAGAGGCTGTAGCAATATCTGGGATTGAATTAGCCAAAACGAATCCGGATACTTCCGGTTTAATCCAGTCATATCCGGACAAAGTGGTGTGGAATTTGTATGCAATGGACCGAGAAAATCACAGTAAAAATGGTTTCGGAGAAAAGCAAAGTCTTTTCGTTAGGCAAGTGCATAAAATGTTATCCATACAAACAGAAATATCATGTTTGTTTGCTGCAGTTCCTCTAGCTTTCTCCCTAGAAAATACGAATGTGTAGAGCTGGTGTCTCCGTGTGCACCAATTAGAGTTTCCAAGGACAAAGTTAAATGATCCCTGATTAAAAAAAACAAAACAATACAGTCCGTGGATAATATCAGGAATACACAAACACTGATACTGTAGCAATATTTCGGTTTGAGTTAGCCAAAACAAAACCGCAGATTTCCGGTTCCATCCAGTCATATCCGGACAAACTGGTGTGGAATTTGTATGCAATGGACCGAGAAAATCACAGGAAAAATGGATTTGGAGAAAAGCAAAGTCTTTTCGTTAGGCAAGTGCATATAATGTCATCTATACAAACAGAAATATCATGTTTGTTTGCCGCAGTTCCTCTAGATTTCTCCCTAGAACAAAAAAGTGTAGAGCTGGTGTCTCCATGTGGAACCAATTAGTGTTTCCAAGCATAAAATTTAATGTTCCCTGAAAAAAAAAACATTCAAAAAAATAAAGTCCGTGGATAATATCAGGAATGCACAAACAAAGAGGCTGCAGCAATATCTGGGATTGAATTAGCCAAAATGAAACCGGATATTTCCGGTTTAATCCAGTCATATCCGGACAAAGTGGTGTGGAATTCGTATGCAATGGACCCAGAAAATCACAGTAAATATGGTTTTGGAGAAAAGCAAAGTCTTTTCGTTAGGCAAGTGCATCAAATGTCATCTATACAAACAGAAATATCATGTTTGTTTTCCGCATTTCCTCTAGCTTTCTCCCTAGAAAATACGAATGTGTAGAGCTGGTGTCTCCGTGTGCACCAATTAGAGTTTCCAAGGACAAAGTTAAATGATCCCTGATAAAAAAAAACAAAACAATACAGTCCGTGGATAATATCAGGAATACACAAACACAGAGGCTGTAGCAATATTTCGGTTTGAGTTAGCCAAAACAAAACCGGATATTTCCGGTTTCATCTAGTCATATCCGGACAAAGTGGTGTGGAATTGGTATGCAATGGACCGAGGAAATCAAAGTAAAAATGGTTTTGGAGAAAAGCAAAGTCTTTTCGTTAGGCAAGTGCATAAAATGTCATCTATACAAACAGAAATATCATGTTTGTTTGCCGCAGTTCCTCTAGCTTTCTCACTAGAAAATACGAATGTGTAGAGCTGGTGTCCCCATGTGGAACCTATTAGTGTTTCCAAGCATAAAATTTAATGTTCTCTGAAAAAAAAAACATTCAAAAAAATAAAATCCGTGGATAATATCAGGAATACACAAACAAAGAGGCTGTAGCAATATCTGAGATGAATTAACCAAAACGAAACAGGATATTTCCGGTTTCATCCAGTCATATCCGGACAAACTGGTGTGGAATTCGTATGCAATGGACCGAGAAAATCACAGGAAAAATGGTTTTGGAGAAAAGCAAAGTCTTTTCGTTAGGCAAGTGCATAAAATGTCATCAATACAAACAGAAATATCATGTTTGTTTGCCGCAGTTCCTCTAGATTTCTCCCTAGAAAATACGAATGTGTAGAGCTGGTGTCTCCGTGTGCACCAATTAGAGTTTCCAAGGACAAAGTTAAATGATCCCTGATAAAAAAAAACAAAACAATAAAGTCCGTGGATAATATTAGGAATACACAAACACAGAGGCTGTAGCAATATTTCGGTTTGAGTTAGCTAAAACAAAACCGGATATTTCCGGTTTCATCCAGTCATATCCGGACAAAGTGGTGTGGAATTGCTATGCAATGGACCGAGAAAATCACAGTAAAAATGGTTTTGGAGAAAAGCAAAGTCTTTTCGTTAGGCAATTGCATAAAGTGTCATCTATACAAACAGAAATAGCATGTTTGTTTGCCGCAGTTCCTCTAGCTTTCTCCCTAGAAAATACGAATGTGTAGAGCTGGTGTCTCCATGTGGAACCAATTAGTGTTTCCAAGCATAAAATTTAATGTTCCCTGAAAAAAAAATTCAAAAAAATAAAGTCCGTGGATAATATCAGGAATACACAAACAAAGAGGCTGTAGCAATATCTGGGATTGAATTAGCCAAAACGAAACCGGATATTTCCGGTTTCATCCAGTCATATCCGGACAAAGTGGTGTGGAATTGGTATGCAATGGACCGAGAAAATCACAGGAAAAATGGTTTTGGAGAAAAGCAAAGTCTTTTCGTTAGGCAAGTGCATAAAATGTCATCTATACAAACAGAAATAGCATGTTTGTTTTCTGCAGTTCCTCTAGATTTCTCCCTAAAACATAAAAATGTGTAGAACTGGTGTCTCCATGTGGAACCAATTAGTGTTTCCAAGCATAACATTAAATGTTCCCTGAAAAAAAAACCTTCAAAAAAATAAAGTCCGTGGATAATATCAGGAATACACAAACAAAGAGGCTGTAGCAATATCTGGGATTGAATTAGCCAAAACGAATCCGGATACTTCCGGTTTAATCCAGTCATATCCGGACAAAGTGGTGTGGAATTTGTATGCAATGGACCGAGAAAATCACAGTAAAAATGGTTTCGGAGAAAAGCAAAGTATTTTCGTTAGGCAAGTGCATAAAATGTTATCCATACAAACAGAAATATCATGTTTGTTTGCTGCAGTTCCTCTAGCTTTCTCCCTAGAAAATACGAATGTGTAGAGCTGGTGTCTCCGTGTGCACCAATTAGAGTTTCCAAGGACAAAGTTAAATGATCCCTGATAAAAAAAAACAAAACAATACAGTCCGTGGATAATATCAGGAATACACAAACACAGAGGCTGTAGCAATATTTCGGTTTGAGTTAGCTAAAACAAAACCGGATATTTCCGGTTTCATCCAGTCATATTCGGACCAACTGGTGTGGAATTGGTATGCAATGGACCGAGAAAATCACAGTAAAAATGGTTTTGGAGAAAAGCAAAGTCTTTTCGTTAGGCAAGTGCATAAAATGTCATCTATACAAACAGAAATAGCATGTTTGTTTTCTGCAGTTCCTCTAGATTTCTCCCTAAAACATAAAAATGTGTAGAACTGGTGTCTCCATGTGGAACCAATTAGTGTTTCTAAGCATAACATTAAATGTTCCCTGAAAAAAAAACCTTCAAAAAAATAAAGTCCGTGGATAATATCAGGAATACACAAACAAAGAGGCTGTAGCAATATCTGGGATTTAATTAGCCAAAACGAATTCGGATACTTCCGGTTTAATCCAGTCATATCCGGACAAAGTGGTGTGGAATTTGTATGCAATGGACCGAGAAAATCACAGTAAAAATGGTTTCGGAGAAAAGCAAAGTATTTTCGTTAGGCAAGTGCATAAAATGTTATCCATACAAACAGAAATATCATGTTTGTTTGCTGCAGTTCCTCTAGCTTTCTCCCTAGAAAATACGAATGTGTAGAGCTGGTGTCTCCGTGTGCACCAATTAGAGTTTCCAAGGACAAAGTTAAATGATCCCTGATAAAAAAAAAAACAAAACAATACAGTCCGTGGATAATATCAGGAATACACAAACACAGAGGCTGTAGCAATATTTCGGTTTGAGTTAGCTAAAACAAAACCGGATATTTCCGGTTACATCCAGTCATATCCGGACAAAGTGGTGTAGAATTGGTATGCAATGGACCGAGAAAATCACAGTAAAAATGGTTTCGGAGAAAAGCAAAGTATTTTCGTTAGGCAAGTGCATAAAATGTCATCTATAGAAACAGAACTATCATGTTTGTTTGCCGCAGTTCCTCTAGCTTTCTCCATAGAACAAACGAATGTGTAGAGCTGGTGTCTCCATGGGGAACCAATTAGTATTTCCAAGCATAAAATTAAATGTTCCCTGAAAAAAAAAACATTCAAAAAAATAAAGTCCGTGAATAATATCAGGAATACACAAACACTGATACTGTAGCTATATTTCGGTTTGAGTTAGCCAAAACAAAACCGCAGATTTCCGGTTCCATCCAGTCATATCCGGACAAACTGGTGTGGAATTTGTATGCAATGGACCGAGAAAATCACAGTAAAAATGGATTTGGAGAAAAGCAAAGTCTTTTCGTTAGGCAAGTGCATAAAATGTCATCTAGACAAACAGAAATATCATGTTTGTTTGCCGCAGTTCCTCTAGATTTCTCCCTAGAACAAAAAAGTGTAGAGCTGGTGTCTCCATGTGGAACCAATTAGTGTTTCCAAGCATAAAATTTAATGTTCCCTGAAAAAAAAAACATTCAAAAAAATAAAGTCCGTGGATAATATCAGGAATGCACAAACAAAGAGGCTGCAGCAATATCTGGGATTGAATTAGCCAAAATGAAACCGGATATTTCCGGTTTAATCCAGTCATATCCGGACAAAGTGGTGTGCAATTCGTATGCAATGGACCCAGAAAATCACAGTAAATATGGTTTTGGAGAAAAGCAAAGTCTTTTCGTTAGGCAAGTGCATCAAATGTCATCTATACAAACAGAAATATCATGTTTGTTTTCCGCATTTCCTCTAGCTTTCTCCCTAGAAAATACGAATGTGTAGAGCTGGTGTCTCCGTGTGCACCAATTAGAGTTTCCAAGGACAAAGTTAAATGATCCCTGATAAAAAAAAACAAAACAATACAGTCCGTGGATAATATCAGGAATACACAAACACAGAGGCTGTAGCAATATTTCGGTTTGAGTTAGCCAAAACAAAACCGGATATTTCCGGTTTCATCTAGTCATATCCGGACAAAGTGGTGTGGAATTGGTATGCAATGGACCGAGGAAATCAAAGTAAAAATGGTTTTGGAGAAAAGCAAAGTCTTTTCGTTAGGCAAGTGCATAAAATGTCATCTATACAAACAGAAATATCATGTTTGTTTGCCGCAGTTCCTCTAGCTTTCTCACTAGAAAATACGAATGTGTAGAGCTGGTGTCCCCATGTGGAACCTATTAGTGTTTCCAAGCATAAAATTTAATGTTCTCTGAAAAAAAAACATTCAAAAAAAATAAAATCCGTGGATAATATCAGGAATACACAAACAAAGAGGCTGTAGCAATATCTGAGATGAATTAACCAAAACGAAACAGGATATTTCCGGTTTCATCCAGTCATATCCGGACAAACTGGTGTGGAATTCGTATGCAATGGACCGAGAAAATCACAGGAAAAATGGTTTTGGAGAAAAGCAAAGTCTTTTCGTTAGGCAAGTGCATAAAATGTCATCAATACAAACAGAAATATCATGTTTGTTTGCCGCAGTTCCTCTAGATTTCTCCCTAGAAAATACGAATGTGTAGAGCTGGTGTCTCCGTGTGCACCAATTAGAGTTTCCAAGGACAAAGTTAAATGATCCCTGATAAAAAAAAACAAAACAATAAAGTCCGTGGATAATATTAGGAATACACAAACACAGAGGCTGTAGCAATATTTCGGTTTGAGTTAGCTAAAACAAAACCGGATATTTCCGGTTTCATCCAGTCATATCCGGACAAAGTGGTGTGGAATTGCTATGCAATGGACCGAGAAAATCACAGTAAAAATGGTTTTGGAGAAAAGCAAAGTCTTTTCGTTAGGCAATTGCCTAAAGTGTCATCTATACAAACAGAAATAGCATGTTTGTTTGCCGCAGTTCCTCTAGCTTTCTCCCTAGAAAATACGAATGTGTAGAGCTGGTGTCTCCATGTGGAACCAATTAGTGTTTCCAAGCATAAAATTTAATGTTCCCTGAAAAAAAAATTCAAAAAAATAAAGTCCGTGGATAATATCAGGAATACACAAACAAATAGGCTGTAGCAATATCTGGGATTGAATTAGCCAAAACGAAACCGGATATTTCCGGTTTCATCCAGTCATATCCGGACAAAGTGGTGTGGAATTGGTATGCAATGGACCGAGAAAATCACAGGAAAAATGGTTTTGGAGAAAAGCAAAGTCTTTTCGTTAGGCAAGTGCATAAAATGTCATCTATACAAACAGAAATAGCATGTTTGTTTTCTGCAGTTCCTCTAGATTTCTCCCTAAAACATAAAAATGTGTAGAACTGGTGTCTCCATGTGGAACCAATTAGTGTTTCCAAGCATAACATTAAATGTTCCCTGAAAAAAAATCCTTCAAAAAAATAAAGTCCGTGGATAATATCAGGAATACACAAACAAAGAGGCTGTAGCAATATCTGGGATTGAATTAGCCAAAACGAATCCGGATACTTCCGGTTTAATCAAGTCATATCCGGACAAAGTGGTGTGGAATTTGTATGCAATGGACCGAGAAAATCACAGGAAAAATGGTTTCGGAGAAAAGCAAAGTATTTTCGTTAGGCAAGTGCATAAAATGTTATCCATACAAACAGAAATATCATGTTTGTTTGCTGCAGTTCCTCTAGCTTTCTCCCTAGAAAATACGAATGTGTAGAGCTGATGTCTCCGTGTGCACCAATTAGAGTTTCCAAGGACAAAGTTAAATGATCCCTGATAAAAAAAAAAACAAAACAATACAGTCCGTGGATAATATCAGGAATACACAAACACAGAGGCTGTAGCAATATTTCGGTTTGAGTTAGCTAAAACAAAACCGGATATTTCCGGTTTCATCCAGTCATATCCGGACAAAGTGGTGTGGAATTGGTATGCAATGGACCGAGAAAATAACAGGAAAAATGGTTTTGGAGAAAAGCAAAGTCTTTTCGTTAGGCAAGTGCATAAGATGTCATCTATACAAACAGAAATATCATGATTGTTTGCCGCAGTTCCTCTAGCTTTCTCCATAGAACAAACGAATGTGTAGAGCTGGTGTCTCCATGTGGAACCAATTAGTGTTTCCAAGCATAACATTAAATGTTCCCTGAAAAAAAAACCTTCAAAAAAATAAAGTCCGTGGATAATATCAGGAATACACAAACACTGATACTGTAGCAATATTTCGGTTTGAGTTAGCCAAAACAAAACCGCAGATTTCCGGTTCCATCCAGTCATATCCGGACAAACTGGTGTGGAATTCGTATGCAATGGACCCAGAAAATCACAGTAAATATGGTTTTGGAGAAAAGCAAAGTCTTTTCGTTAGGCAAGTGCATCAAATGTCATCTATACAAACAGAAATATCATGTTTGTTTTCCGCATTTCCTCTAGCTTTCTCCCTAGAAAATACGAATGTGTAGAGCTGGTGTCTCCGTGTGCACCAATTAGAGTTTCCAAGGACAAAGTTAAATGATCCCTGATAAAAAAAAAACAAAATGATACAGTCCGTGGATAATATCAGTAATACACAAACACAGAGGCTGTAGCAATATTTCGGTTTGAGTTAGCTAAAACAAAACCGGATATTTCCGGTTTAATCCAGTCATATCCGGACAAACTGGTGTGGAATTCGTATGCAATGGACTGAGAAAATAACAGGAAAATGGTTTTGGAGAAAAGCAAAGTCTTTTCGTTAGGCAAGTGCATAAAATGTCATCTATACAAACAGAAATAGCATGTTTGTTTGCCGCAGTTCCTCTAGCTTTCTCCCTAGAAAATACGAATGTGTAGAGCTGGTGTTTCCATGTGAACCAATTAGTGTTTCCAAGCATAAAATGAAATGTTCCCTGAAAAAAAAACCTTCAAAAAAATAAAGTCCGTTTATAATATCAGGAATACACAAACAAAGAGGCTGTAGCAATATCTTGGATTGAATTAGGCAAAACGAATCCGGATATTTCCGGTTTAATCCAGTCATATCCGGACAAAGTGGTGTGGAATTCGTATGCAATGGACCGAGAAAATCACAGTAAAAATGGTTTCGGAGAAAAGCAAAGTATTTTCGTTAGGCAAGTGCATAAAATGTCATCTATACAAACAGAAATATCATGTTTGTTTGCCGCAGTTCCTCTAGCTTTCTCCATAGAACAAACGAATGTGTAGAGCTCGTGTCTCCATGTGGAACCAATTAGTGTTTCCAAGCATAAAATGAAATGTTCCCTGAAAAAAAAAACATTCAAAAAATAAAGTCCGTGGATAATATCAGGTATACACAAACACAGATTCTGTAGCAATATTTCGGTTTGAGTTAGCCAAAACAAAACCGGATATTTCCGGTTTCATCCAGTCATATCCGGACCAACTGGTGTGGAATTCGTATGCAATGGACTGAGAAAATCACAGTAAAAATGGTTTTGGAGAAAAGCAAAGTCTTTTCGTTAGGCAAGTGCATAAAATGTCATCTATACAAACAGAAATATCATGTTTGTTTTTTTCCCGCAGTTCCTCTAGCTTTCTCCCTAGAACATAAAAATATGTAGAGCTGGTGTCTCCATGTGGAACCAATTAGTGTTTCCAAGCATAAAATTAAATGTTCCCTGAAAAAAAAACATTCAAAAAAATAAAGTCCGTGGATAATATCAGGAATACACAAACAAAGAGGCTGTAGCAATATCTGGGATTGAATTAGCCAAAACGAAACCGGATATTTCCGGTTTCATCCAGTCATATTCAGACCAACTGGTTTGGAATTCGTATGCAATGGACCGAGAAAATCACAGGAAAAATGGTTTTGGAGAAAAGCAAAGTCTTTTCGTTAGGCAAGTGCATAAAATGTCATCTATACAAACAGAAATAGCATGTTTGTTTGCTGCAGTTCCTCTAGATTTCTCCCTAAAACATAAAATGTGTAGAACTGGTGTCTCCATGTGGAACCAATTAGTGTTTCCAAGCATAAAATTAAATGTTCCCTGAAAAAAAAACATTCAAAAAAATAAAGTCCGTGGATAATATCAGGAATACACAAACAAAGAGGCTGTAGCAATATCTTGGATTGAATTAGGCAAAACGAATCCGGATATTTCCGGTTTAATCCAGTCATATCCGGACAAAGTGGTGTGGAATTCGTATGCAATGGACCGAGAAAATCACAGTAAAAATGGTTTCGGAGAAACGCAAAGTCTTTTCGTTAGGCAAGTGCATAAAATGTCATCTATACAAACAGAAATATCATGTTTGTTTGCCGCAGTTCCTCTAGCTTTCTCCATAGAACAAACGAATGTGTAGAGCTCGTGTCTCCATGTGGAACCAATTAGTGTTTCCAAGCATAAAATGAAATGTTCCCAGAAAAAAAAAACATTCAAAAAATACAGTCCGTGGATAATATCAGGTATACACAAACACAGATTCTGTTGCAATATTTCGGTTTGAGTTAGCCAAAACAAAACCGGATATTTCCGGTTTCATCCAGTCATATCCGGACAAAGTGGTGTGGAATTTGTATGCAATGGACCGAGAAAATCACAGTAAAAATGGTTTTGGAGAAAAGCAAAGTCTTTTCGTTAGGCAAGTGCATAAAATGTCATCTATACAAACAGAAATATCATGTTTGTTTTTTTCCCACAGTTCCTCTAGCTTTCTCCCTAGAACATAAAAATATGTAGAGCTGGTGTCTCCATGTGGAACCAATTAGTGTTTCCAAGCATAAAATTAAATGTTCCCTGTAAAAAAAAAACATTCAAAAAAATACAGTCCGTGGATAATATCAGGAATACACAAACACAGAGGCTGTAGCAATATTTTGGTTTGAGTTAGCCAAAACAAAACCGCATATTTCCGGTTTCATCCAGTCATATCCGGACAAAGTGGTGGGGAGTTTGTATGCAATGGACCGAGAAAATCACAGGAAAAATGGTTTTGGAGACAAGCAAAGTCTTTTCGTTAGGCAAGTGCATAAAATGTCATCAATACAAACAGAAATATCATGTTTGTTTGCCGCAGTTCCTCTAGATTTCTCCCTAGAAAATACGAATGTGTAGAGCTGGTGTCTCCGTGTGCACCAATTAGAGTTTCCAAGGACAAAGTTAAATGATCCCTGATAAAAAAAAACAAAACAATAAAGTCCGTGGATAATATCAGGAATACACAAACACAGAGGCTGTAGCAATATTTCGGTTTGAGTTAGCTAAAACAAAACCGGATATTTCCGGTTTCATCTAGTCATATCCGGACAAAGTGGTGTGGAATTGCTATGCAATGGACCGAGAAAATCACAGTAAAAATGGTTTTGGAGAAAAGCAAAGTCTTTTCGTTAGGCAATTGCATAAAGTGTCATCTATACAAACAGAAATATCATGTTTGTTTGCCGCAGTTCCTCTAGCTTTCTCCCTAGAAAATACGAATGTGTAGAGCTGGTGTCTCCATGTGGAACGAATTAGTGTTTCCAAGCATAAAATTTAATGTTCCCTGAAAAAAAACATTCAAAAAAATACAGTCCGTGGATAATATCAGGAATACACAAACAAAGAGGCTGTAGCAATATCTGGGATTGAATTAGCCAAAACGAAACCGGATATTTCCGGTTTCATCCAGTCATATCCGGACAAAGTGGTGTGGAATTTGTATGCAATGGACCGAGAAAATCACAGGAAAAATGGTTTCGGAGAAAAGCAAAGTATTTTCGTTAGGCAAGTGCATAAAATGTTATCCATACAAACAGAAATATCATGTTTGTTTGCTGCAGTTCTTCTAGCTTTCTCCATAGAAAATACGAATGTGTAGAGCTGATGTCTCCGTGTGCACCAATTAGAGTTTCCAAGGACAAAGTTAAATGATCCCTGATAAAAAAAAACAAAACAATACAGTCCGTAGATAATATCAGGAATACAGAAATACAGAGGCTGTAGCAATATTTCGGTTTGAGTTATCTAAAACAAAACCGGATATTTCCGGTTTCATCCAGTCATATCCGGACAAAGTGGTGTGGAATTGGTATGCAATGGACCAAGAAAATCACAGGAAAAATGGTTTTGGAGAAAAGCAAAGTCTTTTCGTTAGGCAAGTGCATAAAATGTCATCTAAACAAACAGAAATAGCATGTTTGTTTGCTGCAGTTCCTCTAGATTTCTCCCTAAAACATAAAAATGTGTAGAAGTGGTGTCTCCATGTGGAACCAATTAGTGTTTCCAAGCATAAAATTAAATGTTCCCTGAAAAAAAAAACCTTCAAAAAAATAAAGTCCGTGGATAATATCTGGAATACACAAACAAAGAGGCTGTAGCAATATCTGGGATTGAATTAGGCAAAATGAATCCGGATATTTCCGGTTTCATCCAGTCATATCCGGACTAAGTGGTGTGGAATTCGTATGCAATGGACCGAGAAAATCACAGTAAAAATGGTTTTGGAGAAAAGCAAAGTCTTTTCGTTAGGCAAGTGCATAAAATGTCATCTATACAAACAGAAATATCATGTTTGTTTGCCGCAGTTCCTCTAGCTTTCTCCATAGAACAAACGAATGTGTAGAGCTCGTGTCTCCATGTGGAACCAATTAGTGTTTCCAAGCATAAAATTAAATGTTCCCTGAAAAAAAAACATTCAAAAAAATAAAGTCCGTGGATAATATCAGGAATACACAAACACTGATACTGTAGCAATATTTCGGTTTGAGTTAGCCAAAACAAAACCGCAGATTTCCGGTTCCATCCAGTCATATCCGGACAAACTGGTGTGGAATTTGTATGCAATGGACCGAGAAAATCACAGTAAAAATGGATTTGGATAAAAGCAAAGTCTTTTCGTTAGGCAAGTGCATAAAATGTCATCTATACAAACAGAAATATCATGTTTGTTTGCCGCAGTTCCTCTAGCTTTCTCCATAGAACAAACGAATGTGTAGAGCTGGTGTCTCCATGTGGAACCAATTAGTGTTTCCAAGCATAAAATTAAATGTTCCCTGAAAAAAAAACATTCAAAAAAATAAAGTCTGTGGATAATATCAGGAATACACAAACACTGATACTGTAGCAATATTTCGGTTTGAGTTAGCCAAAACAAAACCGCAGATTTCCGGTTCCATCCAGTCATATCCGGACAAACTGGTGTGGAATTTGTATGCAATGGACCGAGAAAATCACAGGAAAAATGGATTTGGAGAAAAGCAAAGTCTTTTCGTTAGGCAAGTGCATAAAATGTCATCTATACAAACAGAAATATCATGTTTGTTTGCCGCAGTTCCTCTAGATTTCTACCTAGAACAAAAAAGTGTAGAGCTGGTGTCTCCATGTGAAACCAATTAGTGTTTCCAAGCATAAAATTAAATGTTCCCTGAAAAAAAAACCTTCAAAAAAATAAAGTCCGTGGATAATATCAGGAATGCACAAACAAAGAGGCTGCAGCAATATCTGGGATTGAATTAGCCAAAATGAAACCGGATATTTCCGGTTTCATCCAGTCATATCCGGACAAAGTGGTGTGGAATTCGTATGCAATGGACCCAGAAAATCACAGTAAATATGGTTTTGGAGAAAAGCAAAGTCTTTTCGTTAGGCAAGTGCATAAAATGTCATCTATACAAACAGAAATATCATGTTTGTTTTCCGCATTTCCTCTAGCTTTCTCCCTAGAAAATACGAATGTGTAGAGCTGGTGTCTCCGTGTGCACCAATTAGAGTTTCCAAGGACAAAGTTAAATGATCCCTGATAAAAAAAAACAAAACAATACAGTCCGTGGATAATATCAGGAATACACAAACACAGAGGCTGTAGCAATATTTCGGTTTGAGTTAGCTAAAACAAAACCGGATATTTCCGGTTTCATCCAGTCATATCCGGACAAAGTGGTGTGGAATTGGTATGCGATGGACTGAGAAAATAACAGGAAAAATGGTTTTGGAGAAAAGCAAAGTCTTTTCGTTAGGCAAGTGCATAAAATGTCATCTATACAAACAGAAATAGCATGTTTGTTTGCCGCAGTTCCTCTAGCTTTCTCCCTAGAACAAACAAATGTGTAGAGCTGGTGTCTCCATGTGGAACCAATTAGTGTTTCCAAGCATAAAATGAAATGTTCCCTGAAAAAAAAACATTCAAAAAAATAAAGTCCGTGGATAATATCAGGAATACACAAACAAAGAGGCTGTAGCAATATCTTGGATTGAATTAGGCAAAACGAATCCGGATATTTCCGGTTTAATCCAGTCATATCCGGACAAAGTGGTGTGGAATTCGTATGCAATGGACCGAGAAAATCACAGTAAAAATGGTTTTGGAGAAAAGCAAAGTCTTTTCGTTAGGCAAGTGCATAAAATGTCATCTATGCAAACAGAAATATCATGTTTGTTTGCCGCAGTTCCTCTAGCTTTCTCCATAGAACAAACGAATGTGTAGAGCTCGTGTCTCCATGTGGAACCAATTAGTGTTTCCAAGCATAAAATGAAATGTTGCCTGAAAAAAAAAACATTCAAAAAAATAAAGTCCGTGGATAATATCAGGTATACACAAACAGAGATTCTGTAGCAATATTTCGGTTTGAGTTAGCCAAAACAAAACTGGATATTTCCGGTTTCATCCAGTCATATCCGGACCAACTGGTGTGGAATTCGTATGCAATGGACCGAGAAAATCACAGTAAAAATGGTTTTGGAGAAAAGCAAAGTCTTTTCGTTAGGCAAGTGCATAAAATGTCATCTATACAAACAGAAATATCATGTTTGTTTTTTTCCCGCAGTTCCTCTAGCTTTCTCCATAGAACATAAAAATATGTAGAGCTGGTGTCTCCATGTGGAACCAATTAGTGTTTCCAAGCATAAAATTAAATGTTCCCTGAAAAAAAAAAACATTCAAAAAAATAAAGTCCGTGGATAATATCAGGAATACACAAACAAAGAGGCTGTAGCAATATCTGGGATTGAATTAGCCAAAATGAAACCGGATATTTCCGGTTTCATCCAGTCATATCCGGACAAACTGGTGTGGAATTCGTATGCAATGGACCGAGAAAATCACAGTAAAAATGGTTTTGGAGAAAAGCAAAGTCTTTTCGTTAGGCAAGTGCATAAAATATCATCTAGACAAACAGAAATATCATGTTTGTTTGCCGCAGTTCCTCTAGCTTTCTCCCTAGAACAAACAAATGTGTAGAGCTGGTGTCTCCATGTGGAACCAATTAGTGTTTCCAAGCATAAAATTAAATGTTCCCAGAAAAAAAAACATTCAAAAAAATACAGTCCGTGGATAATATCAGGAATACACAAACACAGAGGCTATAGCAATATTTCGGTTTGAGTTAGCCAAAACAAAACCGCATATTTCCGGTTTCATCCAGTCATATCCGGACAAAGTGGTGTGGAATTTGTATGCAATGGACCGAGAAAATCACAGGAAAAATGGTTTTGGAGAAAAGCAAAGTCTTTTCGTTAGGCAAGTGAATAAAATGTCATCTATACAAACAGAAATATCATGTTTGTTTGCCGCAGTTCCTCTAGCTTTCTCCCTAGAAAATACGAATGTGTAGAGCTGGTGTCTCCGTGTGCACCAATTAGAGTTTCCAAGGACAAAGTTAAATGATCCCTGATAAAAAAAAAACAAAACAATACAGTCCGTGGATAATATCAGGAATACACAAACACAGAGGCTGTAGCAATATTTCGGTTTGAGTTAGCTAAAACAAAACCGGATATTTCCGGTTTCATCCAGTCATATGCGGACAAAGTGGTGTGGAATTGGTATGCAATGGACCGAGAAAATAACAGGAAAAATGGTTTTGGAGAAAAGCAAAGTCTTTTCGTTAGGCAAGTGAATAAAATGTCATCTATACAAACAGAAATAGCATGTTTGTTTGCCGCAGTTCCTCTAGCTTTCTCCCTAGAAAATACGAATGTGTAGAGCTGGTGTCTCCGTGTGCACCAATTAGAGTTTCCAAGGACAAAGTTAAATGATCCCTGATAAAAAAAAACAAAACAATACAGTCCGTGGATAATATCAGGAATACACAAACACAGAGGCTGTAGCAATATTTCGGTTTGAGTTAGCTAAAACAAAACCGGATATTTCCGGTTTCATCCAGTCATATCCGGACAAAGTGGTGTGGAATTGGTATGCAATGGACCGAGAAAATCACAGGAAAAATGGTTTTGGAGAAAAGCAAAGTCTTTTCGTTAGGCAAGTGCATAAAATGTCATCTATACAAACAGAAATATCATGTTTGTTTTTTTCCCGCTGTTCCTCTAGCTTTCTCCCTAGAACAAACAAATGTGTAGAGCTGGTGTCTCCATGTGGAACCAATTAGTGTTTCCAAGCATAAAATGAAATGTTCCCTGAAAAAAAAACATTCAAAAAAATAAAGTCCGTGGATAATATCAGGAATACACAAACAAAGAGGCTGTAGCAATATCTTGGATTGAATTAGGCAAAACGAATCCGGATATTTCCGGTTTCATCCAGTCATATCCGGACAAAGTGGTGTGGAATTCGTATGCAATGGACCGAGAAAATCACAGTAAAAATGGTTTTGGAGAAAAGCAAAGTCTTTTCGTTAGGCAAGTGCATAAAATGTCATCTATGCAAACAGAAATATCATGTTTGTTTGCCGCAGTTCCTCTAGCTTTCTCCATAGAACAAACGAATGTGTAGAGCTCGTGTCTCCATGTGGAACCAATTAGTGTTTCCAAGCATAAAATGAAATGTTGCCTGAAAAAAAAAACATTCAAAAAAATAAAGTCCGTGGATAATATCAGGTATACACAAACACAGATTCTGTAGCAATATTTCGGTTTGAGTTAGCCAAAACAAAACTGGATATTTCCGGTTTCATCCAGTCATATCCGGACCAACTGGTGTGGAATTCGTATGCAATGGACCGAGAAAATCACAGTAAAAATGGTTTTGGAGAAAAGCAAAGTCTTTTCGTTAGGCAAGTGCATAAAATGTCATCTATACAAACAGAAATATCATGTTTGTTTTTTTCCCGCAGTTCCTCTAGCTTTCTCCCTAGAACATAAAAATATGTAGAGCTGGTGTCTCCATGTGGAACCAATTAGTGTTTCCAAGCATAAAATTAAATGTTCCCTGAAAAAAAAAACATTCAAAAAAATAAAGTCCGTGGATAATATCAGGAATACACAAACAAAGAGGCTGTAGCAATATCTGGGATTGAATTAGCCAAAATGAAACCGGATATTTCCGGTTTCATCCAGTCATATCCGGACAAACTGGTGTGGAATTCGTATGCAATGGACCGAGAAAATCACAGTAAAAATGGTTTTGGAGAAAAGCAAAGTCTTTTCGTTAGGCAAGTGCATAAAATATCATCTAGACAAACAGAAATATCATGTTTGTTTGCCGCAGTTCCTCTAGCTTTCTCCCTAGAACAAACAAATGTGTAGAGCTGGTGTCTCCATGTGGAACCAATTAGTGTTTCCAAGCATAAAATTAAATGTTCCCAGAAAAAAAAACATTCAAAAAAATACAGTCCGTGGATAATATCAGGAATACACAAACACAGAGGCTGTAGCAATATTTCGGTTTGAGTTAGCTAAAACAAAACCGGATATTTCCGGTTTCATCCAGTCATATCCGGACAAAGTGGTGTGGAATTGGTATGCAATGGACCGAGAAAATAACAGGAAAAATGGTTTTGGAGAAAAGCAAAGTCTTTTCGTTAGGCAAGTGAATAAAATGTCATCTATACAAACAGAAATATCATGTTTGTTTGCCGCAGTTCCTCTAGCTTTCTCCCTAGAAAATACGAATGTGTAGAGCTGGTGTCTCCGTGTGCACCAATTAGAGTTTCCAAGGACAAAGTTAAATGATCCCTGATAAAAAAAAACAAAACAATACAGTCCGTGGATAATATCAGGAATACACAAACACAGAGGCTGTAGCAATATTTCGGTTTGAGTTAGCTAAAACAAAACCGGATATTTCCGGTTTCATCCAGTCATATCCGGACAAAGTGGTGTGGAATTGGTATGCAATGGACCGAGAAAATAACAGGAAAAATGGTTTTGGAGAAAAGCAAAGTCTTTTCGTTAGGCAAGTGCATAAAATGTCATCTATACAAACAGAAATATCATGTTTGTTTTTTTCCCGCTGTTCCTCTAGCTTTCTCCCTAGAACATAAAAATATGTAGAGCTGGTGTCTCCATGTGGAACCAATTAGTGTTTCCAAGCATAAAATTAAATGTTCCCAGAAAAAAAAAAACATTCAAAAAAATACAGTCCGTGGATAATATCAGGAATACACAAACACAGAGGCTGTAGCAATATTTTGGTTTGAGTTAGCCAAAACAAAACCGCATATTTCCGGTTTCATCCAGTCATATCCGGACAAAGTGGTGTGGAATTTGTATGCAATGGACCGAGAAAATCACAGGAAAAATGGTTTTGGAGAAAAGCAAAGTCTTTTCGTTAGGCAAGTGCATAAAATGTCATCAATACAAACAGAAATATCATGTTTGTTTGCCGCAGTTCCTCTAGCTTTCTCCCTAGAAAATACGAATGTTTAGAGCTGGTGTCTCCGTGTGCACCAATTAGAGTTTCCAAGGACAAAGTTAAATGATCCCTGAGAAAAAAAAAACAAAACAATAAAGTCCGTGGATAATATCAGCAATACACAAACACAGAGGCTGTAGCAATATTTCGGTTTGAGTTAGCTAAAACAAAACCGGATATTTCCGGTTTCATCCAGTCATATCCGGACAAAGTGGTGTGGAATTTGTATGCAATGGACCGAGAAAATCACAGTAAAAATGGTTTTGGAGAAAAGCAAAGTCTTTTCGTTAGGCAATTGCATAAAGTGTCATCTATACAAACAGAAATATCATGTTTGTTTGCCGCAGTTCCTCTAGCTTTCTCCCTAGAAAATATGAATGTGTAGAGCTGGTGTCTCCATGTGGAACCAATTAGTGTTTCCAAGCATAAAATTTAATGTTCCCTGAAAAAAAACATTAAAAAAATAAAGTCCGTGGATAATATCAGGAATACACAAACAAAGAGGCTGTAGCAATATCTGGGATTGAATTAGCCAAAATGAAACCGGATATTTCCGGTTTCATCCAGTCATATCCGGACAAAGTGGTGTGGAATTGGTATGCAATGGACCGAGAAAATCACAGGAAAAATGGTTTTGGAGAAAAGCAAAGTCTTTTCGTTAGGCAAGTGCATAAAATGTCATCTATAGAAACAGAAATAGCATGTTTGTTTTCTGCAGTTCCTCTAGATTTCTCCCTAAAACATAAAAATGTGTAGAACTGGTGTCTCCATGTGGAACCAATTAGTGTTTCCAAGCATAACATTAAATGTTCCCTGAAAAAAAAAACTTCAAAAAAATACAGTCCGTGGATAATATCAGGAATACACAAACAAAGAGGCTGTAGCAATATCTGGGATTGAATTAGCCAAAACGAATCCGGATTCTTCCGGTTTAATCCAGTCATATCCGGACAAAGTGGTGTGGAATTTGTATGCAATGGACCGAGAAAATCACAGTAAAAATGGTTTCGGAGAAAAGCAAAGTATTTTCGTTAGGCAAGTGCATAAAATGTTATCCATACAAACGAAATATCATATTTGTTTGCTGCAGTTCCTCTAGCTTTCTCCCTAGAAAATACGAATGTGTAGAGCTGGTGTCTCCGTGTGCACCAATTAGAGTTTCCAAGGACAAAGTTAAATGATCCCTGATAAAAAAAAAACAAAACAATACAGTCCGTGGATAATATCAGGAATACACAAATACAGAGGCTGTAGCAATATTTCGGTTTGAGTTAGCTAAAACAAAACCGGATATTTCCGGTTTCATCCAGTCATATCCGGACAAAGTGGTGTGGAATTGGTATGCAATGGACCGAGAAAATCACAGGAAAAATGGTTTTGGAGAAAAGCAAAGTCTTTTCGTTAGGCAAGTGAATAAAATGTCATCTATACAAACAGAAATATCATGTTTGTTTGCCGCAGTTCCTCTAGCTTTCTCCCTAGAAAATACGAATGTGTAGAGCTGGTGTCTCCGTGTGCACCAATTAGAGTTTCCAAGGACAAAGTTAAATGATCCCTGATAAAAAAAAACAAAACAATACAGTCCGTGGATAATATCAGGAATACACAAACACAGAGGCTGTAGCAATATTTCGGTTTGAGTTAGCTAAAACAAAACCGGATATTTCCGGTTTCATCCAGTCATATCCGGACAAAGTGGTGTGGAATTGGTATGCAATGGACCGAGAAAATAACAGGAAAAATGGTTTTGGAGAAAAGCAAAGTCTTTTCGTTAGGCAAGTGCATAAAATGTCATCTATACAAACAGAAATATCATGTTTGTTTTTTTCCCGCTGTTCCTCTAGCTTTCTCCCTAGAACAAACAAATGTGTAGAGCTGGTGTCTCCATGTGGAACCAATTAGTGTTTCCAAGCATAAAATGAAATGTTCCCTGAAAAAAAAACATTCAAAAAAATAAAGTCCGTGGATAATATCAGGAATACACAAACAAAGAGGCTGTAGCAATATCTTGGATTGAATTAGGCAAAACGAATCCGGATATTTCCGGTTTCATCCAGTCATATCCGGACAAAGTGGTGTGGAATTCGTATGCAATGGACCGAGAAAATCACAGTAAAAATGGTTTTGGAGAAAAGCAAAGTCTTTTCGTTAGGCAAGTGCATAAAATGTCATCTATGCAAACAGAAATATCATGTTTGTTTGCCGCAGTTCCTCTAGCTTTCTCCATAGAACAAACGAATGTGTAGAGCTCGTGTCTCCATGTGGAACCAATTAGTGTTTCCAAGCATAAAATGAAATGTTGCCTGAAAAAAAAAACATTCAAAAAAATAAAGTCCGTGGATAATATCAGGTATACACAAACACAGATTCTGTAGCAATATTTCGGTTTGAGTTAGCCAAAACAAAACTGGATATTTCCGGTTTCATCCAGTCATATCCGGACCAACTGGTGTGGAATTCGTATGCAATGGACCGAGAAAATCACAGGAAAAATGGTTTTGGAGAAAAGCAAAGTCTTTTCGTTAGGCAAGTGCATAAAATGTCATCTATACAAACAGAAATATCATGTTTGTTTTTTTCCCGCAGTTCCTCTAGCTTTCTCCCTAGAACATAAAAATATGTAGAGCTGGTGTCTCCATGTGGAACCAATTAGTGTTTCCAAGCATAAAGTTAAATGTTCCCTGAAAAAAAAAACATTCAAAAAAATAAAGTCCGTGGATAATATCAGGAATACACAAACAAAGAGGCTGTAGCAATATCTGGGATTGAATTAGCCAAAATGAAACCGGATATTTCCGGTTTCATCCAGTCATATCCGGACAAACTGGTGTGGAATTCGTATGCAATGGACCGAGAAAATCACAGTAAAAATGGTTTTGGAGAAAAGCAAAGTCTTTTCGTTAGGCAAGTGCATAAAATATCATCTAGACAAACAGAAATATCATGTTTGTTTGCCGCAGTTCCTCTAGCTTTCTCCCTAGAACAAACAAATGTGTAGAGCTGGTGTCTCCATGTGGAACCAATTAGTGTTTCCAAGCATAAAATTAAATGTTCCCAGAAAAAAAAACATTCAAAAAAATAGAGTCCGTGGATAATATCAGGAATACACAAACACAGAGGCTGTAGCAATATTTCGGTTTGAGTTAGCTAAAACAAAACCGGATATTTCCGGTTTCATCCAGTCATATCCGGACAAAGTGGTGTGGAATTGGTATGCAATGGACCGAGAAAATAACAGGAAAAATGGTTTTGGAGAAAAGCAAAGTCTTTTCGTTAGGCAAGTGAATAAAATGTCATCTATACAAACAGAAATAGCATGTTTGTTTGCCGCAGTTCCTCTAGCTTTCTCCCTAGAAAATACGAATGTGTAGAGCTGGTGTCTCCGTGTGCACCAATTAGAGTTTCCAAGGACAAAGTTAAATGATCCCTGATAAAAAAAAACAAAAAAATACAGTCCGTGGATAATATCAGGAATACACAAACACAGAGGCTGTAGCAATATTTCGGTTTGAGTTAGCTAAAACAAAACCGGATATTTCCGGTTTCATCCAGTCATATCCGGACAAAGTGGTGTGGAATTGGTATGCAATGGACCGAGAAAATAACAGGAAAAATGGTTTTGGAGAAAAGCAAAGTCTTTTCGTTAGGCAAGTGCATAAAATGTCATCTATACAAACAGAAATATCATGTTTGTTTTTTTCCCGCTGTTCCTCTAGCTTTCTCCCTAGAACATAAAAATATGTAGAGCTGGTGTCTCCATGTGGAACCAATTAGTGTTTCCAAGCATAAAATTAAATGTTCCCAGAAAAAAAAAAACATTCAAAAAAATACAGTCCGTGGATAATATCAGGAATACACAAACACAGAGGCTGTAGCAATATTTTGGTTTGAGTTAGCCAAAACAAAACCGCATATTTCCGGTTTCATCCAGTCATATCCGGACAAAGTGGTGTGGAATTTGTATGCAATGGACCGAGAAAATCACAGGAAAAATGGTTTTGGAGAAAAGCAAAGTCTTTTCGTTAGGCAAGTGCATAAAATGTCATCAATACAAACAGAAATATCATGTTTGTTTGCCGCAGTTCCTCTAGCTTTCTCCCTAGAAAATACGAATGTTTAGAGCTGGTGTCTCCGTGTGCACCAATTAGAGTTTCCAAGGACAAAGTTAAATGATCCCTGATAAAAAAAAAACAAAACAATAAAGTCCGTGGATAATATCAGCAATACACAAACACAGAGGCTGTAGCAATATTTCGGTTTGAGTTAGCTAAAACAAAACCGGATATTTCCGGTTTCATCCAGTCATATCCGGACAAAGTGGTGTGGAATTTGTATGCAATGGACCGAGAAAATCACAGTAAAAATGGTTTTGGAGAAAAGCAAAGTCTTTTCGTTAGGCAATTGCATAAAGTGTCATCTATACAAACAGAAATATCATGTTTGTTTGCCGCAGTTCCTCTAGCTTTCTCCCTAGAAAATATGAATGTGTAGAGCTGGTGTCTCCATGTGGAACCAATTAGTGTTTCCAAGCATAAAATTTAATGTTCCCTGAAAAAAAACATTAAAAAAATAAAGTCCGTGGATAATATCAGGAATACACAAACAAAGAGGCTGTAGCAATATCTGGGATTGAATTAGCCAAAATGAAACCGGATATTTCCGGTTTCATCCAGTCATATCCGGACAAAGTGGTGTGGAATTGGTATGCAATGGACCGAGAAAATCACAGGAAAAATGGTTTTGGAGAAAAGCAAAGTCTTTTCGTTAGGCAAGTGCATAAAATGTCATCTATAGAAACAGAAATAGCATGTTTGTTTTCTGCAGTTCCTCTAGATTTCTCCCTAAAACATAAAAATGTGTAGAACTGGTGTCTCCATGTGGAACCAATTAGTGTTTCCAAGCATAACATTAAATGTTCCCTGAAAAAAAAAACTTCAAAAAAATACAGTCCGTGGATAATATCAGGAATACACAAACAAAGAGGCTGTAGCAATATCTGGGATTGAATTAGCCAAAACGAATCCGGATTCTTCCGGTTTAATCCAGTCATATCCGGACAAAGTGGTGTGGAATTTGTATGCAATGGACCGAGAAAATCACAGTAAAAATGGTTTCGGAGAAAAGCAAAGTATTTTCGTTAGGCAAGTGCATAAAATGTTATCCATACAAACGAAATATCATATTTGTTTGCTGCAGTTCCTCTAGCTTTCTCCCTAGAAAATACGAATGTGTAGAGCTGGTGTCTCCGTGTGCACCAATTAGAGTTTCCAAGGACAAAGTTAAATGATCCCTGATAAAAAAAAAACAAAACAATACAGTCCGTGGATAATATCAGGAATACACAAATACAGAGGCTGTAGCAATATTTCGGTTTGAGTTAGCTAAAACAAAACCGGATATTTCCGGTTTCATCCAGTCATATCCGGACAAAGTGGTGTGGAATTGGTATGCAATGGACCGAGAAAATCACAGGAAAAATGGTTTTGGAGAAAAGCAAAGTCTTTTCGTTAGGCAAGTGCATAAAATGTCATCTATACAAACAGAAATATCATGTTTGTTTGCCGCAGTTCCTCTAGATTTCTCCCTAGAAAATACGAATATGTAGAGCTGGTGTCTCCATGTGGAACCAATTAGTGTTTCCAAGCATAAAATTAAATGTTCCCTGAAAAAAAAAATTCAAAAAAATAAAGTCCATGGATAATATCAGGAATACACAAACAAAGAGGCTGTAGCAATATCTGGGATTGAATTAGCCAAAACGAAACCGGATATTTCCGGTTTCATCCAGTCATATCCGGACAAAGTGGTGTGGAATTGGTATGCAATGGACCGAGAAAATCACAGGAAAAATGGTTTTGGAGAAAAGCAAAGTCTTTTCGTTAGGCAAGTGCATAAAATGTCATCTATACAAACAGAAATAGCATGTTTGTTTGCTGCAGTTCCTCTAGATTTCTCCCTAAAACATAAAAATGTGTAGAACTGGTGTCTCCATGTGGAACCAATTAGTGTTTCCAAGCATAAAATTAAATGTTCCCTGAAAAAAAAAAAACCTTCAAAAAAATAAAGTCCGTGGATAATATCAGGAATACACAAACAAAGAGGCTGTAGCAATATCTTGGATTGAATTAGGCAAAATGAATCCGGATATTTCTGGTTTAATCCACTCATATCCGGACAAAGTGGTGTGGAATTCGTATGCAATGGACCGAGAAAATCACAGTAAAAATGGTTTTGGAGAAAAGCAAAGTCTTTTCGTTAGGCAAGTGCATAAAATGTCATCTATACAAACAGAAATATCATGTTTGTTTGCCGCAGTTCCTCTAGCTTTCTCCATAGAACAAACGAATGTGTAGAGCTGGTGTCTCCATGTGGAACCAATTAGTGTTTCCAAGCATAAAATTAAATGTTCCCTGAAAAAAAAACATTCAAAAAAATACAGTCCGTGGATAATATCAGGAATACACAAACACTGATACTGTAGCAATATTTCGGTTTGAGTTAGCCAAAACAAAACCGCAGATTTCCGGTTCCATCCAGTCATATCCGGACAAACTGGTGTGGAATTTGTATGCAATGGACCGAGAAAATCACAGTAAAAATGGTTTTGGAGAAAAGCAAAGTCTTTTCGTTAGGCAAGTGCATAAAATGTCATCTATACAAACAGAAATATCATGTTTGTTTGCCGCAGTTCCTCTAGATTTCTCCCTAGAACAAAAAAGTGTAGAGCTGGTGTCTCCATGTGGAACCAATTAGTGTTTCCAAGCATAAAATTAAATGTTCCCTGAAAAAAAAAACATTCAAAAAAATAAAGTCCGTGGATAATATCAGGAATGCACAAACAAAGAGGCTGCAGCAATATCTGGGATTGAATTAGCCAATATGAAACCGGATATTTCCGGTTTCATCCAGTCATATCCGGACAAAGTGGTGTGGAATTCGTATGCAATGGACCCAGAAAATCACAGTAAATATGGTTTTGGAGAAAAGCAAAGTCTTTTCGTTAGGCAAGTGCATCAAATGTCATCTATACAAACAGAAATATCATGTTTGTTTTCCGCATTTCCTCTAGCTTTCTCCCTAGAAAATACGAATGTGTAGAGCTGGTGTCTCCGTGTGCACCAATTAGAGTTTCCAAGGACAAAGTTAAATGATCCCTGATAAAAAAAAACAAAACAATACAGTCCGTGGATAATATCAGGAATACACAAACACAGAGGCTGTAGCAATATTTCGGTTTGAGTTAGCTAAAACAAAACCGGATATTTCCGGTTTCATCCAGTCATATCCGGACAAAGTGGTGTGGAATTGGTATGCAATGGACTGAGAAAATAACAGGAAAAATGGTTTTGGAGAAAAGCAAAGTCTTTTCGTTAGGCAAGTGCATAAAATGTCATCTATACAAACAGAAATATCATGTTTGTTTGCCGCAGTTCCTCTAGCTTTCTCCATAGAACAAACGAATGTGTAGAGCTGGTGTTTCCATGTGGAACCAATTAGTGTTTCCAAGCATAAAATTTAATGTTCCCTGAAAAAAAAAAACATTCAAAAAATAAAGTCCATGGATAATATCAGGAATACACAAACAAAGAGGCTGTAGCAATATCTGGGATTGAATTAGCCAAAACGAAACCGGATATTTCCGGTTTCATCCAGTCATATTCAGACCAACTGGTGTGGAATTCGTATGCAATGGACTGAGAAAATCACAGGAAAAATGGTTTTGGAGAAAAGCAAAGTCTTTTCGTTAGGCAAGTGCATAAAATGTCATCTATACAAACAGAAATAGCATGTTTGTTTGCTGCAGTTCCTCTAGATTTCTCCCTAAAACATAAAATGTGTAGAACTGGTGTCTCCATGTGGAACCAATCAGTGTTTCCAAGCATAAAATTAAATGTTCCCTGAAAAAAAACCATTCAAAAAAATAAAGTCCGTGGATAATATCAGGAATACACAAACAAAGAGGCTGTAGCAATATCTTGGATTGAATTAGGCAAAACGAATCCGGATATTTCCGGTTTAATCCAGTCATATCCGGACAAAGTGGTGTGGAATTCGTATGCAATGGACCGAGAAAATCACAGTAAAAATGGTTTTGGAGAAAAGCAAAGTCTTTTCGTTAGGCAAGTGCATAAAATGTCATCTATACAAACAGAAATATCATGTTTGTTTGCCGCAGTTCCTCTAGCTTTCTCCATAGAACAAACGAATGTGTAGAGCTCGTGTCTCCATGTGGAACCAATTAGTGTTTTCAAGCATAAAATGAAATGTTCCCTGAAGAAAAAAAACATTCAAAAAAATAAAGTCCGTGGATAATATCAGGTATACACAAACACAGATTCTGTAGCAATATTTCGGTTTGAGTTAGCCAAAACAAAACCGGATATTTCCGGTTTCATCCAGTCATATCCGGACCAACTGGTGTGGAATTCGTATGCAATGGACCGAGAAAATCACAGTAAAAATGGTTTTGGAGAAAAGCAAAGTCTTTTCGTTAGGCAAGTGCATAAAATGTCATCTATACAAACAGAAATATCATGTTTGTTTTTTTCCCGCAGTTCCTCTAGCTTTCTCCCTAGAACATAAAAATATGTAGAGCTGGTGTCTCCATGTGGAACCAATTAGTGTTTCCAAGCATAAAATTAAATGTTCCCTGAAAAAAAAAACATTCAAAAAATAAAATCCGTGGATAATATCAGGAATACACAAACAAAGAGGCTGTAGCAATATCTGGGATTGAATTAGCCAAAATGAAACCGGATATTTCCGGTTTCATCCAGTCATATCCGGACAAACTGGTGTGGAATTCGTCTGCAATGGACCGAGAAAATCACAGTAAAAATGGTTTTGGAGAAAAGCAAAGTCTTTTCGTTAGGCAAGTGCATAAAATATCATCTAGACAAACAGAAATATCATGTTTGTTTGCCGCAGTTCCTCTAGCTTTCTCCCTAGAAAATACGAATGTGTAGAGCTGGTGTCTCCGTGTGCACCAATTAGAGTTTCCAAGGACAAAGTTAAATGATCCCTGATAAAAAAAAAACAAAACAATACAGTCCGTGGATAATATCAGGAATACACAAACACAGAGGCTGTAGCAATATTTCGGTTTGAGTTAGCTAAAACAAAACCGGATATTTCCGGTTTCATCCAGTCATATCCGGACAAAGTGGTGTGGAATTGGTATGCAATGGACCGAGAAAATCACAGGAAAAATGGTTTTGGAGAAAAGCAAAGTCTTTTCGTTAGGCAAGTGCATAAAATGTCATCTATACAAACAGAAATAGCATGTTTGTTTTTTTCCCGCTGTTCCTCTAGCTTTCTCCCTAGAACATAAAAATATGTAGAGCTGGTGTCTCCATGTGGAACCAATTAGTGTTTCCAAGCATAAAATTAAATGTTCCCAGAAAAAAAAACATTCAAAAAAATACAGTCCGTGGATAATATCAGGAATACACAAACACAGAGGCTGTAGCAATATTTTGGTTTGAGTTAGCCAAAACAAAACCGCATATTTCCGGTTTCATCCAGTCATATCCGGACAAAGTGGTGTGGAATTTGTATGCAATGGACCGAGAAAATCACAGGAAAAATGGTTTTGGAGAAAAGCAAAGTCTTTTCGTTAGGCAAGTGCATAAAATGTCATCAATACAAACAGAAATATCATGTTTGTTTGCCGCAGTTCCTCTAGATTTCTCCCTAGAAAATACGAATGTGTAGAGCTGGTGTCTCCATGTGGAACCAATTAGTGTTTCCAAGCATAAAATTTAATGTTCCCTGAAAAAAAACATTCAAAAAAATAAAGTCCGTGGATAATATCAGGAATACACAAACAAAGAGGCTGTAGCAATATCTGGGATTGAATTAGCCAAAACGAAACCGGATATTTCCGGTTTCATCCAGTCATATCCAGACAAAGTGGTGTGGAATTGGTATGCAATGGACCGAGAAAATCACAGGAAAAATGGTTTTGGAGAAAAGCAAAGTCTTTTCGTTAGGCAAGTGCATAAAATGTCATCTATAGAAACAGAAATAGCATGTTTGTTTTCTGCAGTTCCTCTAGATTTCTCCCTAAAACATAAAAATGTGTAGAACTGGTGTCTCCATGTGGAACCAATCAGTGTTTCCAAGCATAACATTAAATGTTCCCTGAAAAAAAAACCTTCAAAAAAATAAAGTCCGTGGATAATATCAGGAATACACAAACAAAGAGGCTGTAGCAATATCTGGGATTGAATTAGCCAAAACGAATCCGGATACTTCCGGTTTAATCCAGTCATATCTGGACAAAGTGGTGTGGAATTTGTATGCAATGGACCGAGAAAATCACAGTAAAAATGGTTTCAGAGAAAAGCAAAGTATTTTCGTTAGGCAAGTGCATAAAATGTTATCCATACAAACGAAATATCATGTGTGTTTGCTGCAGTTCCTCTAGCTTTCTCCCTAGAAAATACGAATGTGTAGAGCTGGTGTCTCCGTGTGCACCAATTAGAGTTTCCAAGGACAAAGGTAAATGATCCCTGATAAAAAAAAACAAAACAATACAGTCCGTGGATAATATCAGGAATACACAAATACAGAGGCTGTAGCAATATTTCGGTTTGAGTTATCTAAAACAAAACCGGATATTTCCGGTTTCATCCAGTCATATCCGGACAAAGTGGTGTGGAATTGGTATGCAATGGACCGAGAAAATCACAGGAATAATGGTTTTGGAGAAAAGCAAAGTCTTTTCGTTAGGCAAGTGCATAAAATGTCATCTAGACAAACAGAAATATCATGTTTGTTTGCCGCAGTTCCTCTAGATTTCTCCCTAGAAAATACGAATATGTAGAGCTGGTGTCTCCATGTGGAACCAATTAGTGTTTCCAAGCATAAAATTAAATGTTCCCTGAAAAAAAAACATTCAAAAAAATAAAGTCCATGGATAATATCAGGAATACACAAACAAAGAGGCTGTAGCAATATCTGGGATTGAATTAGCCAAAACGAAACCGGATATTTCCGGTTTCATCCAGTCATATCCGGACAAAGTGGTGTGGAATTGGTATGCAATGGACCGAGAAAATCACAGGAAAAATGGTTTTGGAGAAAAGCAAAGTCTTTTCGTTAGGCAAGTGCATCAAATGTCATCTATACAAACAGAAATAGCATGTTTGTTTGCCGCAGTTCCTCTAGCTTTCTCCATAGAACAAACGAATGTGTAGAGCTGGTGTCTCCATGTGGAACCAATTAGTGTTTCCAAGCATAAAATTAAATGTTCCCTGAAAAAAAAAAACATTCAAAAAATAAAGTCCGTGGATAATATCAGGAATACACAAACACTGATACTGTAGCAATATTTCGGTTTGAGTTAGCCAAAACAAAACCGCAGATTTCCAGTTCCATCCAGTCATATCCGGACAAAGTGGTGTGGAATTTGTATGCAATGGACCGAGAAAATCACATTAAAAATGGATTTGGAGAAAAGCAAAGTCTTTTCGTTAGGCAAGTGCATAAAATGTCATCTATACAAACAGAAATAGCATGTTTGTTTTCTGCAGTTCCTCTAGATTTCTCCCTAAAACATAAAAATGTGTAGAACTGGTGTCTCCATGTGGAACCAATTAGTGTTTCCAAGCATAACATTAAATGTTCCCTGAAAAAAAAACCTTCAAAAAAATAAAGTCCGTGGATAATATCAGGAATACACAAACAAAGAGGCTGTAGCAATATCTGGGATTGAATTAGCCAAAACGAATCCGGATACTTCCGGTTTAATCCAGTCATATCCGGACAAAGTGGTGTGGAATTTGTATGCAATGGACCGAGAAAATCACAGTAAAAATGGTTTCAGAGAAAAGCAAAGTATTTTCGTTAGGCAAGTGCATAAAATGTTATCCATACAAACGAAATATCATGTTTGTTTGCTGCAGTTCCTCTAGCTTTCTCCCTAGAAAATACGAATGTGTAGAGCTGGTGTCTCCGTGTGCACCAATTAGAGTTTCCAAGGACAAAGGTAAATGATCCCTGATAAAAAAAAACAAAACAATACAGTCCGTGGATAATATCAGGAATACACAAATACAGAGGCTGTAGCAATATTTCGGTTTGAGTTAGCTAAAACAAAACCGGATATTTCCGGTTTCATCCAGTCATATCCGGACAAAGTGGTGTGGAATTGGTATGCAATGGACCGAGAAAATCACAGGAAAAATGGTTTTGGAGAAAAGCAAAGTCTTTTCGTTAGGCAAGTGCATAAAATGTCATCTATACAAACAGAAATATCATGTTTGTTTGCCGCAGTTCCTCTAGATTTCTCCCTAGAAAATACGAATATGTAGAGCTGGTGTCTCCATGTGGAACCAATTAGTGTTTCCAAGCATAAAATTAAATATTCCCTGAAAAAAAAAAACATTCAAAAAAATAAAGTCCGTGGATAATATCAGGAATACACAAACAAAGAGGCTGTAGCAATATCTGGGATTGAATTAGCCAAAACGAAACCGGATATTTCCGGTTTCATCCAGTCATATCCGGACAAAGTGGTGTGGAATTGGTATGCAATGGACCGAGAAAATCACAGGAAAAATGGTTTTGGAGAAAAGCAAAGTCTTTTCGTTAGGCAAGTGCATAAAATGTCATCTATACAAACAGAAATAGCATGTTTCTTTGCTGCAGTTCCTATAGATTTCTCCCTAAAACATAAAAATGTGTAGAACTGGTGTCTCCATGTGGAACCAATTAGTGTTTCCAAGCATAAAATTAAATGTTCCCTGAAAAAAAAAAAAACCTTCAAAAAAATAAAGTCCGTGGATAATATCAGGAATACACAAACAAAGAGGCTGTAGCAATATCTTGGATTGAATTAGGCAAAATGAATCCGGATATTTCCGGTTTAATCCACTCATATCCGGACAAAGTGGTGTGGAATTGGTATGCAATGGACCGAGAAAATCACAGTAAAAATGGTTTTGGAGAAAAGCAAAGTCTTTTCGTTAGGCAAGTGCATCAAATGTCATCTATACAAACAGAAATAGCATGTTTGTTTGCCGCAGTTCCTCTAGCTTTCTCCATAGAACAAACGAATGTGTAGAGCTGGTGTCTCCATGTGGAACCAATTAGTGTTTCCAAGCATAAAATTAAATGTTCCCTGAAAAAAAAAAACATTCAAAAAATAAAGTCCGTGGATAATATCAGGAATACACAAACACTGATACTGTAGCAATATTTCGGTTTGAGTTAGCCAAAACAAAACCGCAGATTTCCAGTTCCATCCAGTCATATCCGGACAAAGTGGTGTGGAATTTGTATGCAATGGACCGAGAAAATCACATTAAAAATGGATTTGGAGAAAAGCAAAGTCTTTTCGTTAGGCAAGTGCATAAAATGTCATCTATACAAACAGAAATATCATGTTTGTTTGCCGCAGTTCCTCTAGATTTCTCCCTAGAACAAAAAAGTGTAGAGCTGGTGTCTCCATGTGGAACCAATTAGTGTTTCCAAGCATAAAATTAAATGTTCCCTGAAAAAAAAAAAACATTCAAAAAAATAAAGTCCGTGGATAATATCAGGAATGCACAAACAAAGAGGCTGCAGCAATATCTGGGATTGAATTAGCCAAAATGAAACCGGATATTTCCGGTTTCATCCAGTCATATCCGGACAAAGTGGTGTGGAATTCGTATGCAATGGACCCAGAAAATCACAGTAAATATGGTTTTGGAGAAAAGCAAAGTCTTTTCGTTAGGCAAGTGCAACAAATGTCATCTATACAAACAGAAATATCATGTTTGTTTTCCGCATTTCTTCTAGCTTTCTCCCTAGAAAATACGAATGTGTAGAGCTGGTGTCTCCGTGTGCACCAATTAGAGTTTCCAAGGACAAAGTTAAATGATCCCTGATAAAAAAAAACAAAACAATACAGTCCGTGGATAATATCAGGAATACACAAACACAGAGGCTGTAGCAATATTTCGGTTTGAGTTAGCTAAAAGAAAACCGGATATTTCCGGTTTCATCCAGTCATATCCGGACAAAGTGGTGTGGAATTGGTATGCAATGGACTGAGAAAATAACAGGAAAAATGGTTTTGGAGAAAAGCAAAGTCTTTTCGTTAGGCAAGTGCATAAAATGTCATCTATACAAACAGAAATAGCATGTTTGTTTGCCGCAGTTCCTCTAGCTTTCTCCCTAGAAAATACGAATGTGTAGAGCTGGTGTTTCCATGTGGAACCAATTAGTGTTTCCAAGCATAAAATTTAATGTTCCCTGAAAAAAAAACATTCAAAAAAATAAAGTCCATGGATAATATCAGGAATACACAAACAAAGAGGCTGTAGCAATATCTGGGATTGAATTAGCCAAAACGAAACCGGATATTTCCGGTTTCATCCAGTCATATTCAGACCAACTGGTGTGGAATTCGTATGCAATGGACTGAGAAAATCACAGGAAAAATGGTTTTGGAGAAAAGCAAAGTCTTTTCGTTAGGCAAGTGCATAAAATGTCATCTATACAAACAGAAATAGCATGTTTGTTTGCTGCAGTTCCTCTAGATTTCTCCCTAAAACATAAAATGTGTAGAACTGGTGTCTCCATGTGGAACCAATTAGTGTTTCCAAGCATAAAATTAAATGTTCCCTGAAAAAAAAACCTTCAAAAAAATAAAGTCCGTGGATAATATCAGGAATACACAAACAAAGAGGCTGTAGCAATATCTTGGATTGAATTAGGGAAAACGAATCCGGATATTTCCGGTTTAATCCAGTCATATCCGGACAAAGTGGTGTGGAATTCGTATGCAATGGACCGAGAAAATCACAGTAAAAATGGTTTTGGAGAAAAGCAAAGTATTTTCGTTAGGCAAGTGCATAAAATGTCATCTATACAAACAGAAATATCATGTTTGTTTGCCGCAGTTCCTCTAGCTTTCTCCATAGAACAAACGAATGTGTAGAGCTCGTGTCTCCATGTGGAACCAATTAGTGTTTCCAAGCATAAAATGAAATGTTCCCTGAAAAAAAAAACATTCAAAAAAATAAAGTCCGTTGATAATATCAGGAATACACAAACACAGAGGCTATAGCAATATTTCGGTTTGAGTTAGCCAAAACAAAACCGCATATTTCCGGTTTCATCCAGTCATATCCGGACAAACTGGTGTGGAATTCGTATGCAATGGACCGAGAAAATCACAGTAAAAATGGTTTCGGAGAAAAGCAAAGACTTTTCGTTAGGCAAGTGCATAAAATGTCTTCTAGACAAACAGAAATAACATGTTTGTTTGCCGCAGTTCCTCTAGCTCTCTCCATAAAACAAACGAATGTGTAGAGCTCGTGTCTCCATGTGGAACCAATTAGTGTTTCCAAGCATAAAATGAAATATTCCCTGAAAAAAAAAACAAAACAATACAATCCGTGGATAATATCAGGAATACACAAACACAGAGGCTGTAGCAATATTTCGGTTTGAGTTAGCCAAAACAAAACCGCAGATTTCCGGTTTCATCCAGTCATATCCGGACAAAGTGGTGTGGAATTGGTATGCAATGGACCGAGAAAATCACAGTAAAAATGGTTTTGGAGAAAAGCAAAGTCTTTTCGTTAGGCAAGTGCATAAAATGTCATCTATACAAACAGAAATATCATGTTTGTTTGCCGCAGTTCCTCTAGCTTTCTCCCTAGAAAATACGAATGTGTAGAGCTGGTGTCTCCATGTGGAACCAATTAGTGTTTCCAAGCATAAAGTTTAATGTTCCCTGAAAAAAAAACATTCAAAAAAATAAAGTCCGTGGATCATATCAGGAATACACAAACAAAGAGGCTGTAGCAATATCTGGGATTGAATTAGCCAAAACGAAACCAGATATTTCCGGTTTCATCCAGTCATATTCAGACCAACTGGTGTGGAATTCGTATGCAATGGACCGAGAAAATCACAGGAAAAATGGTTTTGGAGAAAAGCAAAGTCTTTTCGTTAGGCAAGTGCATAAAATGTCATCTATACAAACAGAAATAGCATGTTTGTTTGCTGCAGTTCCTCTAGATTTCTCCCTAAAACATAAAAATGTGTAGAACTGGTGTCTCCATGTGGAACCAATTAGTGTTTCCAAGCATAAAATTAAATGTTCCCTGAAAAAAAAACCTTCAAAAAAATAAAGTCCGTGGATAATATCAGGAATACACAAACAAAGAGGCTGTAGCAATATCTTGGATTGAATTAGGCAAAACGAATCCGGATATTTCCGGTTTAATCCAGTCATATCCGGACAAAGTGGTGTGGAATTCGTATGCAATGGACCGAGAAAATCACAGTAAAAATGGTTTCGGAGAAAAGCAAAGTATTTTCGTTAAGCAAGTGCATAAAATGGCATCTAGACAAACAGAAATATCATGTTTGTTTGCCGCAGTTCCTCTAGCTTTCTCCATAGAACAAACGAATGTGTAGAGCTCGTGTCTCCATGTGGAACCAATTAGTGTTTCCAAGCATAAAATGAAATGTTCCCTGAAAAAAAAACATGCAAAAAAATAAAGTCCGTGGATAATATCAGGAATACACAAACACAGAGGCTGTAGCAATATTTCGGTTTGAGTTAGCCAAAACAAAACCGCAGATTTCCGGTTTCATCCTGTCATATCCGGACAAAGTGGTGTTGAATTTGTATGCAATGGACCGAGAAAATCACAGGAAAAATGGTTTTGGAGAAAAGCAAAGTCTTTTCGTTAGGCAAGTGCATAAATTGTCATCTAGACAAACAGAAATATCCTGTTTGTTTGCCGCAGTTCCTCTAGCTTTCTCCCTAAGAAATACGAATGTGTAGAGCTGGTGTGTCCATTGGGACCAATTAGTGTTTCCAAGCATATAATGAAATGTTCCCTGAAAAAAAAATCATTCAAAAAAATAAAATCCGTGGATAATATCAGGAATACACAAACAAAGATGCTGTAGCAATATCTGGGATTGAATTAGCCAAAACGAAACCGGATATTTCCGGTTTCATCCAGTCATATCCGGACAAACTGGTGTGGAATTGGTATGCAATGGACCGAGAAAATCACAGTAAAAATGGTTTTGGAGAAAAGCAAAGTCTTTTCGTTAGGTAAGTGCATCAAATGTCATCTAGACAAACAGAAATATCATGTTTGTTTGCCGCAGTTCCTCTAGCTTTCCTCCTAGAAAATACGAATGTGTAGAGCTGGTGTCTCCATGTGGAACCAATTAGTGTTTCCAAGCATAAAATTTAATGTTCCCTGAAAAAAAACATTCAAAAAAATAAAGTCCATGGATAATATCAGGAATACACAAACAAAGAGGCTGTAGCAATATCTGGGATTGAATTAGCCAAATGAAACCGGATATTTCCGGTTTCATCCAGACATATCCGGACAAACTGGTGTGGAATTCATATGCAATGGACCGAGAAAATCACAGGAAAAATGGTTTTGGAGAAAAGCAAAGTCTTTTCGTTAGGCAAGTGCATAAAATGTCATCTATACAAACAGAAATAGCATGTTTGTTTGCTGCAGTTCCTCTAGATTTCTCCCAAAAACATAAAAATGTGTAGAACTGGTGTCTCCATGTGGAACCAATTAGTGTTTCCAAGCATAAAATTAAATGTTCCCTGAAAAAAAAACCTTCAAAAAAATAAAGTCCGTGGATAATATCAGGAATACACAAACAAAGAGGCTGTAGCAATATCTTGGATTGAATTAGGCAAAACGAATCCGGATATTTCCGGTTTAATGCAGTCGTATCCGGACAAAGTGGTGTGGAATTCATATGCAATGGACCGAGAAAATCACAGTAAAAATGGTTTCGGAGAAAAGCAAAGTCTTTTCGTTAGGCAAGTGCATAAAATGGCATCTAGACAAACAGAAATATCATGTTTTTTTGCCGCAGTTCCTCTAGCTTTCTCCATAGAACAAACGAATGTGTAGAGCTCGTGTCTCCATGTGGAACCAATTAGTGTTTCCAAGCATAAAATGAAATGTTCCCTGAAAAAAAAAAACATTCAAAAAAATAAAATCCGTGGATAATATCAGGAATACACAAACACAGATGCTGTACAAATATTTCGGTTTGAGTTAGCCAAAACAAAACCGGATATTTCCGGTTTCATCTCGTCATATCCGGACAAAGTGGTGTGGAATTCGTATGCAATGGACCCAGAAAATCACAGTAAAAATGGTTTTGGAGAAAAGCAAAGTCTTTTCGTTAGGCAAGTGCATAAAATGTCATCTAGACAAACAGAAATATCATGTTTGTTTGCCGCAGTTCCTCTAGCTTTCTCCCTAGAACAAACAAATGTGTAGAGCAGGTGTCTTTATGTGGAACCAATTAGTGTTTCCAAGCATAAAATTAAATGTTCCCAGAAAAAAAAACATTCAAAAAAATACAGTCCGTGGATAATATCAGGAATACACAAACACAGAGGCTGTAGCAATATTTCGGTTTGAGTTAGCCAAAACAAAACCGCAGATTTCCGGTTTCATCCTGTCATATCCGGACAAAGTGGTGTGGAATTCGTATGCAATGGACCCAGAAAATCACAGTAAAAATGGTTTTGGAGAAAAGCAAAGTCTTTTCGTTAGGCAAGTGCATCAAATGTCATCTATACAAACAGAAATATCATGTTTGTTTGCCGCAGTTCCTCTAGCTTTCTCCCTAAGAAATACGAATGTGTAGAGCTGGTGTGTCCATTGGGACCAATTAGTGTTTCCAAGCATAAAATTAAATGTTCCCTGATTAAAAAAAAAAACAAAATAATACAGTCCGTGGATAATATCAGGAATACACAAACACAGAGGCTGTAGCAATATTTCGGTTTGAGTTAGCTAAAACAAAACCGGATATTTCCGGTTTCATCCAGTCATATCCGGACAAAGTGGTGTGGAATTGGTATGCAATGGACCGAGGAAATCACAGTAAAAATGGTTTTGGAGAAAAGCAAAGTCTTTTCGTTAGGCAAGTGCATAAAATGTCATCTAGACAAACAGAAATATCATGTTTGTTTGCCACAGTTCCTCTAGCTTTCTACCTAGAAAATACGAATGTGTAGAGCTGGTGTCTCCATGTGGAACCAATTAGTGTTTCCAAGCATAAAGTTTAATGTTCCCTGAAAAAAAACATTCAAAAAAATAAAGTCCGTGGATAATATCAGGAATACACAAACAAAGAGGCTGTAGCAATATTTTGGTTTGAGTTAGCCAAAACAAAACCGGATATTTCCGGTTTCATCCAGTCATATGCAGACCAAATGGTGTGGAATTCGTATGCAATGGACCGAGAAAATCACAGGAAAAATGGTTTTGGAGAAAAGCAAAGTCTTTTCATTAGGCAAGTGCATCAAATGTCATCTATACAAACAGAAATATCATGTTTATTTGCCGCAGTTCCTCTAGCTTTCTACCTAGAACATAAAAATGTGTAGAGCTGGTGTCTCCATGTGGAACCAATTAGTGTTTCCAAGCATAAAATTAAATGTTCCCTGAAAAAAAAACTTTCAAAAAAATAAAGTCCGTGGATGATATCAGGAATACACAAACAAAGAGGCTGTAGCAATATCTTGGATTGAATTAGGCAAAACCAATCCGGATATTTCCGGTTTAATCCAGTAATATCCGGACAAAGTTGTTTGGAATTGGTATGCAATGGACCGAGAAAATCACAGGAAAAATGGTTTTGGAGAAAAGCAAAGTCTTTTCGTTAGGCAAGTGCATCAAATGTCATCTAGACAAACAGAAATATCATGTTTGTTTGCCGCAGTTCCTCTAGCTTTCTCCCTAGAAAATACGAATGTGTAGAGCTGGTGTGTATATGTGGAACCAATTAGTGTTTCCAAGCATAAAATTAAATGTTCCCTGAAAAAAAAAATTCAAAACCATAAACTCCGTGGATAATATCAGGAATACACAAACACAGAGGCAGTAGCAATATCTTGGATTGAATTAGCCAAAACGAATCCGGATATTTCCGGTTTCATCCAGTCATATCCGGACAAAGTGGTGTGGAATTCGTATGCAATGGACCGAGAAAATCACAGGAAAAATGGTTTTGGAGAAAAGCAAAGTCTTTTCGTTAGGCAAGTGCATAAATTGTCATCTAGACAAACTTAAATATCATGTTTGTTTGCCGCAGTTCCTCTAGATTTCTCCATAGAAAATACGAATGTGTAGAGCTGGTGTGTCCATGTGGGACCAATTAGTGTTTCCAAGCATAAAATTAAATGTTCCCTGAAAAAAAAACATTCAAAAAAATAAAGTCCGTGGATAATATCAGGAATACACAAACACAGAGGCTGTAGCAATATTTCGGTTTGAGTTAGCCAAAACAAAACCGGATATTTCCGGTTTCATCCTGTCATATCCGGACAAAGTGGTGTGGAATTGGTATGCCATGGACCGAGAAAATCACAGGAAAAATGGTTTTGGAGAAAAGCAAAGTCTTTTCGTTAGGCAAGTGCATAAATTGTCATCTAGACAAACAGAAATATCCTGTTTGTTTGCCGCAGTTCCTCTAGATTTCTCCCTAGGAAATACGAATGTGTAGAGCTGGTGTGTCCATGTGGAACCAATTAGTGTTTCCAAGCATAAAATTAAATGTTCCCTGAAAAAAAAACATTCAAAAAAATAAAATCCGTGAATAATATCAGGAATACACAAACACAGATGCTGTACAAATATTTCGGTTTGAGTTAGCCAAAACAAAACTGGATATTTCCGGTTTCATCCAGTCATATCCGGACAAAGTGGTGTGGAATTGGTATGCAATGGACCCAGAAAATCACAGTAAAAATGGTTTTGGAGAAAAGCAAAGTCTTTTCGTTAGGCAAGTGCATAAAATGTCATCTATACAAACAGAAATATCATGTTTGTTTGCCGCAGTTCCTCTAGCTTTCCTCCTAGAAAATACGAATGTGTAGAGCTGGTGTCTCCATGTGGAACCAATTAGTGTTTCCAAGCAGAAAATTAAATGTTCCCTAAAAAAAAAAAATTCAAAAAAATAAAATCCGTGGATAATATCAGGAATACACAAACACAGATTCTGTAGCAATATTTCGGATTGAGTTAGCCAAAACAAAACCGGATATTTCCGGTTTCATCCAGTCTTTTCCGGACAAAGTGGTGTGGAATTCGTATGCAATGGACCGAGAAAATCACAGTAAATATGGTTTTGGAGAAAAGCAAAGTCTTTTCGTTAGGCAAGTGCATAAAATGTCATCTATACAAACAGAAATATCATGTTTGTTTTTTTCCCGCAGTTCCTCTAGATTTCTCCCTAGAAAATACGAATGTGTAGAGCTGGTGTCTCCATGTGGAACCAATTAGTGTTTCCAAGCATAAAATTAAATGTTCCCTGAAAAAAAACATTCAAAAAAATAAAGTCCGTGGATAATATGAGGAATACACAAACAAAGAGGCTGTAGCAATATCTGGGATTGAATTAGCCAAAATGAAACCGGATATTTCCGGGTTCATCCAGTCATATCCGGACAAACTGGTGTGGAATTCGTATGCAATGGACCGAGAAAATCACAGTAATATGGTTTTGGAGAAAAGCAAAGTATTTTCGTTAGGCAAGTGCATTAAATATCATCTAGACAAACAGAAATATCATGTTTGTTTGACGCAGTTCCTCTAGCTTTCTCCCTAGAACAAACAAATGTGTAGAGCTGGTGTCTCCATGTGGAACCAATTAGAGTTTCCAAGCATAAAATTAAATGTTCCCTGAAAAAAAAATACATTCAAAAAAAGAAAGTCCGTGGATAATATCAGGAATACACAAACAAAGAGGCTATAGCAATATTTCAGTTTGAGTTAGCCAAAACAAAACCGCATATTTCCGGTTTCATCCAGTCATATCCGGACAAAGTGGTGTGGAATTTGTATGCAATGGACCGAGAAAATCACAGGAAAAATGGTTTTGGAGAAAAGCAAAGTCTTTTCGTTAGGCAAGTGCATCAAATGTCATCTAGACAAACAGAAATATCATGTTTGTTTGCCGCAGTTCCTCTAGATTTCTCCCTAGAAAATACGAATGTGTAGAGCTGGTGTCTCCGTGTGCACCAATTAGAGTTTCCAAGGACAAAGTTAAATGTTCCCTGAAAAAAAAAACATTCAAAAAAATAAAGTCCGTGGATAATATCAGGAATACACAAACAAAGAGGCTGTAGCAATATCTGGGATTGAATTAGCCAAATGAAACCGGATATTTCCGGTTTCATCCAGTCATATTCGGACCAACTGGTGTGGAATTCGTATGCAATGGACCGAGAAAATCACAGGAAAAATGGTTTTGGAGAAAAGCAATGTCTTTTCTTTAGGCAAGTGCATAAATTGTCATCTATACAAACAGAAATATCATGTTTCTTTGCGGCAGTTCCTCTAGCTTTCTCCCTAGAACATAAAAATGTGTAGAGCTGGTGTCTCCATGTGGAACCAATTAGTGTTTCCAAGCATAAAATTAAATGTTCCCTGAAAATAAAAAACATTCAAAAAAATAAAATCCGTGGATAATATCAGGAATACACAAACACTGATGCTGTACAAATATTTCGGTTTGAGTTAGCCAAAACAAAACCAGATATTTCCGGTTTCATCCATTCATATCCGGACAAAGTGGTGTGGAATTGGTATGCAATGGACCGAGAAAATCACAGTAAAAATGGTTTTGGAGAAAAGCAAAGTCTTTTCGTTAGGCAAGTGCATAAAATGTCATCTAGACAAACAGAAATATCATGTTTGTTTGCCGCAGTTCCTCTAGCTTTCTCCCTAGAACATAAAAATGTGTAGAGCTGGTGTCTCCATGTGGAACCAATTAGTGTTTCCAAGCATAAAATTAAATGTTCCCTGAAAAAAAAAACATTCAAAAAATAAAATCCGTGGATAATATCAGGAATACATAAACACAGATGCTGTTCAAATATTTCGGTTTGAGTTAGCCAAAATAAAACCAGATATTTCCGGTTTCATCCAGTCATATCCGGAAAAAGTGGTGTGGAATTGGTATGCAATGGACCGAGAAAATCACAGGAAAAATGGTTTTGGAGAAAAGCAAAGTCTTTTCGTTAGGCAAGTGCATAAAATGTCATCTATACAAACAGAAATAGCATGTTTGTTTGCCGCAGTTCCTCTAGCTTTCTCCCTAGAAAATACGAATGTGTAGAGCTGGTGTCTCCATGTGGGACCAATTAGTGTTTCCAAGCATAAAATTAAATGTTCCCTGAAAAAAAAAACATTAAAAAAAATAAAGTCCGTGGATAATATCAGGAATACGCAAACACAGCTGCTGTAGCAATATTTCAGTTTGAGTTAGCCAAAACAAAACCGGATATTTCCGGTTTCATCCAGTCATAGCCGGACAAAGTGGTGTGGAATTCGTATGCAATGGACCGAGAAAATCACAGTAAAAATGGTTTTGGAGAAAAGCAAAGTCTTTTCATTAGGCAAGTGCATCAAATGTCATCTAGACAAACAGAAATATCATGTTTGTTTGCCGCAGTTCCTCTAGCTTTCTCCCTAGAACATAAAAATGTGTAGAGCTCGTGTCTCCATGTGGAACCAATTAGTGTTTCCAAGCATAAAATTAAATGTTCCCTGAAAAAAAAATTCAAAAAAATAAAGTCCGTGTATCATATCAGGAATACACAAACAAAGAGGCTGTAGCAATATCTGGGATTGAATTAGCCAAAACGAAACCGGATATTTCCGGTTTCATCCAGTCATATTTGGACCAACTGGTGTGGAATTCGTCTGCAATGGACCGAGAAAATCACAGTAAAAATGGTTTTGGAGAAAAGCAAAGTCTTTTCGTTAGGCAAGTTTATAAAATGTCATCTATACAAACAGAAATATCATGTTTGTTTGCCGCAGTTCCTCTAGCTTTCTCCCTAGAAAATACGAATGTGTAGAGCTGGTGTCTCCATGTGCACCAATTAGAGTTTCCAAGGACAAAGTTAAATGATCCCTGATAAAAAATATTCAAAACAATAAAGTCCGTGGATAATATCAGGAATACACAAACACAGATGCTGTAGCAATATTTCGGTTTGAGTTAGCCAAAACAAAACCGGATATTTCCGGTTTCATCCAGTCATATCCGGACAAAGTGGTGTGGAATTGGTATGCAATGGACCGAGAAAATCACAGTAAAAATGGTTTTGGAGAAAAGCAAAGTCTTTTCGTTAGGCAAGTGCATAAAATGTCATCTAGACAAACAGAAATATCATGTTTGTTTGCCGCAGTTCCTCTAGCTTTCCCCCTAGAAAATACGAATGTGTAGACCTGGTGTCTCCGTGTGCACCAATTAGAGTTTCCAAGGACAAAGTTAAATGATCCCTGATAAAAAAAAAAAAACAATAAAGTCCGTGGATAATATCAGGAATACACAAACACAGATGCAGTAGCAATATTTCGGTTTGAGTTAGCCAAAACATAACCGGATATTTCCGGTTTCATCCAGTCATATCCGGACAAAGTGGTGTGGAATTGGTATGCAATGGACCGAGAAAATCGCAGTAAAAATGGTTTTGGAGAAAAGCAAAGTCTTTTCGTTAGGCAAGTGCATAAAATGTCATCTATACAAACAGAAATATCATGTTTGTTTGCCACAGTTCCTCTAGCTTTCTCCCTAGAAAATACTAATGTGTAGAGCTGGTGTCTCCATGTGGAACATATTAGAGTTTCCAAGCATAAAATTTAATGTTCCCTGAACAAAAAACATTCAAAAAAATAAAGTCCGTGGATAATATCAGGAATACACAAACAAAGAGGCTGTAGCAATATCTGGGATTGAATTAGCCAAATGAAACCGGATATTTCCGGTTTCATCCAGACATATCCGGACAAACTGGTGTGGAATTCGTATGCAATGGACCGAGCAAATCACAGGAAAAATGGTTTTGGAGAAAAGCAAAGTCTTTTCGTTAGGCAAGTGCATAAAATGTCATCTATACAAACAGAAATAGCATGTTTGTTTGCTGCAGTTCCTCTAGATTTCTCCCTAAAACATAAAAATGTGTAGAACTGGTGTCTCCATGTGGAACCAATTAGTGTTTCCAAGCATAAAATTAAATGTTCCCTGAAAAATAAACCTTCAAAAAAATAAAGTCCTTGGATAATATCAGGAATACACAAACAAAGTGGCTGTAGCAATATCTTGGATTGAATTAGGCAAAACGAATCCGGATATTTCCGGTTTAATCCAGTCATATCCGGACAAAGTGGTGTGGAATTCGTATGCAATGGACCCAGAAAATCACAGGAAAAATGGTTTTGGAGAAAAGCAAAGTCTTTTCGTTAGGCAAGTGCATAAAATGTCATCTATACAAACAGAAATATCATGTTTGTTTGCCGCAGTTCCTCTAGCTTTCTCCATAGAACAAACGAATGTGTAGAGCTCGTGTCTCCATGTGGAACCAATTAGTGTTTCCAAGCATAAAATGAAATGTTCCCTGAAAAAAAAAACATTCAAAAAAATAAAGTCCGTGGATAATATCAGGAATACACAAACACAGATGCCGTAGCAATATTTCGGTTTGAGTTAGCCAAAACAAAACCGGATATTTCCGGTTTCATGCAGTCATATCCGGACAAAGTGGTGTGGAATTCGTATGCAATGGACCGAGAAAATCACAGTAAAAATGGTTTTGGAGAAAAGCAAAGTCTTTTCATTAGGCAAGTGCATAAAATGTCATCTATACAAACAGAAATATCATGTTTGTTTGCCGCAGTTCCTCTAGCTTTCTCCATAGAACAAACGAATGTGTAGAGCTCGTGTCTCCATGTGGAACCAATTAGTGTTTCCAAGCATAAAATGAAATGTTCCCTGAAAAAAAAAAACATTCAAAAAAATAAAGTCCGTGGATAATATCAGGAATACATAAACACTGAGGCTGTAGCAATATTTCGGTTTGAGTTAGCCAAAACAAAACCGCATATTTCCGGTTTCATCCAGTCATATCCGGACAAAGTGGTGTGGAATTGGTATGCAATGGACCGAGAAAATCACAGTAAAAATGGTTTTGGAGAAAAGCAAAGTCTTTTCATTAGGCAAGTGCATAAAATGTCATCTAGACAAACAGAAATATCATGTTTGTTTGCCGCAGTTCCTCTAGCTTTCTCACTAGAACATAAAAATGTGTAGAGCTGGTGTCTCCATGTGGAACCAATTAGTGTTTCCAAGCATAAAATTAAATGTTCCCTGAAAAAAAAAATTCAAAAAATATAGTCCGTGGATAATATCAGGAATACACAAACAAAGAGGCTGTAGCAATATCTGGGATTGAATTAGCCAAATGAAACCGGATATTTCCGGTTTCATCCAGTCATATCCGGACAAACTTGTGCGGAATTCGTATGCAATGGACCGAGAAAATCACAGGAAAAATGGTTTTGGAGAAAAGCAAAGTATTTTCGTTAGGCAAGTGCATAAAATGTCATCTATACAAACAGAAATAGCATGTTTCTTTGCTGCAGTTCCTCTAGATTTCTCCCTAAAACATAAAAATGTGCAGAACTGGTGTCTCCATGTGGAACCAATTAGTGTTTCCAAGCATAAAATTAAATGTTCCCTGAAAAAAAACCTTCAAAAAAATATAGTCCGTGGATAATATCAGGAATACACAAACAAAGAGGCTGTAGCAATATCTTGGATTGAATTAGGCAAAACGAATCCGGATATTTCCGGTTTCATCCAGTCATATCCGGACAAAGTGGTGTGGAATTGGTATGCAATGGACCGAGAAAATCACAGTAAAAATGGTTTTGGAGAAAAGCAAAGTCTTTTCGTTAGGCAAGTGCATAAAATGTCATCTATACAAACAGAAATATCATGTTTGTTTGCCACAGTTCCTCTAGCTTTCTCCCTAGAAAATACTAATGTGTAGAGCTGGTGTCTCCATGTGGAACATATTAGAGTTTCCAAGCATAAAATTTAATGTTCCCTGAACAAAAAACATTCAAAAAAATAAAGTCCGTGGATAATATCAGGAATACACAAACAAAGAGGCTGTAGCAATATCTGGGATTGAATTAGCCAAATGAAACCGGATATTTCCGGTTTCATCCAGACATATCCGGACAAACTGGTGTGGAATTCGTATGCAATGGACCGAGCAAATCACAGGAAAAATGGTTTTGGAGAAAAGCAAAGTCTTTTCGTTAGGCAAGTGCATAAAATGTCATCTATACAAACAGAAATAGCATGTTTGTTTGCTGCAGTTCCTCTAGATTTCTCCCTAAAACATAAAAATGTGTAGAACTGGTGTCTCCATGTGGAACCAATTAGTGTTTCCAAGCATAAAATTAAATGTTCCCTGAAAAATAAACCTTCAAAAAAATAAAGTCCTTGGATAATATCAGGAATACACAAACAAAGTGGCTGTAGCAATATCTTGGATTGAATTAGGCAAAACGAATCCGGATATTTCCGGTTTAATCCAGTCATATCCGGACAAAGTGGTGTGGAATTCGTATGCAATGGACCCAGAAAATCACAGGAAAAATGGTTTTGGAGAAAAGCAAAGTCTTTTCGTTAGGCAAGTGCATAAAATGTCATCTATACAAACAGAAATATCATGTTTGTTTGCCGCAGTTCCTCTAGCTTTCTCCATAGAACAAACGAATGTGTAGAGCTCGTGTCTCCATGTGGAACCAATTAGTGTTTCCAAGCATAAAATGAAATGTTCCCTGAAAAAAAAAACATTCAAAAAAATAAAGTCCGTGGATAATATCAGGAATACATAAACACTGAGGCTGTAGCAATATTTCGGTTTGAGTTAGCCAAAACAAAACCGCATATTTCCGGTTTCATCCAGTCATATCCGGACAAAGTGGTGTGGAATTGGTATGCAATGGACCGAGAAAATCACAGTAAAAATGGTTTTGGAGAAAAGCAAAGTCTTTTCATTAGGCAAGTGCATAAAATGTCATCTAGACAAACAGAAATATCATGTTTGTTTGCCGCAGTTCCTCTAGCTTTCTCACTAGAACATAAAAATGTGTAGAGCTGGTGTCTCCATGTGGAACCAATTAGTGTTTCCAAGCATAAAATTAAATGTTCCCTGAAAAAAAAAATTCAAAAAATATAGTCCGTGGATAATATCAGGAATACACAAACAAAGAGGCTGTAGCAATATCTGGGATTGAATTAGCCAAATGAAACCGGATATTTCCGGTTTCATCCAGTCATATCCGGACAAACTTGTGCGGAATTCGTATGCAATGGACCGAGAAAATCACAGGAAAAATGGTTTTGGAGAAAAGCAAAGTATTTTCGTTAGGCAAGTGCATAAAATGTCATCTATACAAACAGAAATAGCATGTTTCTTTGCTGCAGTTCCTCTAGATTTCTCCCTAAAACATAAAAATGTGCAGAACTGGTGTCTCCATGTGGAACCAATTAGTGTTTCCAAGCATAAAATTAAATGTTCCCTGAAAAAAAACCTTCAAAAAAATATAGTCCGTTTATAATATCAGGAATACACAAACAAAGAGGCTGTAGCAATATCTTGGATTGAATTAGGCAAAACGAATCCGGATATTTCCGGTTTCATCCAGTCATATCCGGACAAAGTGGTGTGGAATTGGTATGCAATGGACCGAGAAAATCACAGTAAAAATGGTTTTGGAGAAAAGCAAAGTCTTTTCGTTAGGCAAGTGCATAAAATGTCATCTATACAAACAGAAATATCATGTTTGTTTGCCGCAGTTCCTCTAGCTTTCTCCATAGAACAAACGAATGTGTAGAGCTCGTGTCTCCATGTGGAACCAATTAGTGTTTCCAAGCATAAAATGAAATGTTCCCTGAAAAAAAAACATTCAAAAAAATAAAGTCCGTGGATAATATCTGGAATACACAAACACAGAGGCTGTAGCAATATTTGGGTTTGAGTTAGCCAAAACAAAACCGCAGATTTCCGGTTTCATCCAGTCATATCCGGACAAAGTGGTGTGGAATTTGTATGCAAGGGACCGAGAAAATCACAGGAAAAATGGTTTTGGAGAAAAGCAAAGTCTTTTCGTTAGGCAAGTGCATAAATTGTCATCTAGACAAACAGAAATATCATGTTTGTTTGCCGCAGTTCCTCTAGCTTTCTCCCTAGAAAATACGAATGTGTAGAGCTGGTGTCTCCATGTGGGACCAATTAGTGTTTCCAAGCATAAAATTAAATGTTCCCTGAAAAAAAAACGTTCAAAAAAATAAAATCCGTGGATAATATCAGGAATACACAAACACAGATGCTGTAGCAATATTTCGGTTTGAGTTAGCCAAAACAAAACCGCATATTTCCGGTTTCATCCAGTCATATCCGGACAAAGTGGTGTGGAATTGGTATGCAATGGACCGAGAAAATCACAGTAAAAATGGTTTTGGAGAAAAGCAAAGTATTTTCGTTAGGCAAGTGCATAAAATGTCATCTATACAAACAGAAATAGCATGTTTGTTTGCCACAGTTCCTCTAGCTTTCTCCCTAGAAAATACGAATGTGTAGAGCTGGTGTCTCCATGTGGAACCAATTAGAGTTTCCAAGCATAAAATTTAATGTTCCCTGAAAAAAAACATTCAAAAAAATAAAGTGCGTGGATAATATCAGGAATACACAAACAAAGAGGCTGTAGCAATATCTGGGATTGAATTAGCCAAAACGAAACCGGATATTTCCGGTTTCATCCAGTCATATTCGGACCAACTGGTGTAGAATTCGTATGCAATGGACCGAGAAAATCACAGTAAAAATGGTTTTGGAGAAAAGCAAAGTCTTTTCGTTAGGCAAGTGCATAAAATGTCATCTATACAAACAGAAATAGCATGTTTGTTTGCCGCACTTCCTCTAGCTTTCTCCCTAGAACAAACAAATGTGTAGAGCTGGTGTCTCCATGTGGAACCAATTAGTGTTTCCAAGCATAAAATTAAATGTTCCCAGAAAAAAAAAAACATTCAAAAAAATACAGTCCGTGGATAATATCAGGAATACACAAACACAGAGGCTGTAGCAATATTTCGGTTTGAGTTAGCCAAAACAAAACCGGATATTTCCGGTTTCATCCAGTCATATCCGGACAAACTGGTGTGGAATTGGTATCCAATGGACCGAGAAAATCACAGTAAAAATGGTTTTGGAGAAAAGCAAAGTCTTTTCGTTAGGCAAGTGCATAAAATGTCATCTATACAAACAGAAATATCATGTTTGTTTGCCGCAGTTCCTCTAGCTTTCTCCCTACAAAATACGAATGTGTAGAGCTGGTGTCTCCGTGTGCACCAATTAGAGTTTCCAAGGACAAAGTTAAATGATCCCTGATAAAAAAAACAAAACATTAAAGTCCGTGGATAATATCAGGAATACACAAACACAGATGCAGTAGCAATATTTCGGTTTGAGTTAGCCAAAACAAAACCGGATATTTCCGGTTTCATCCAGTCATATCCGGACAAAGTGGTGTGGAATTGGTATGCAATGGACCGAGAAAATCGCAGTAAAAATGGTTTTGGAGAAAAGCAAAGTCTTTTCGTTAGGCAAGTGCATAAAATGTCATCTATACAAACAGAAATATCATGTTTGTTTGCCACAGTTCCTCTAGCTTTCTCCCTAGAAAATACGAATGTGTAGAGCTGGTGTCTCCACGTGGAACCAATTAGAGTTTCCAAGCATAAAATTTAATGTTCCCTGAACAAAAAACATTCAAAAAAATAAAGTCCGTGGATAATATCAGGAATACACAAACAAAGAGGCTGTAGCAATATCTGGGATTGAATTAGCCAAATGAAACCGGATATTTCCGGTTTCATCCAGACATATCCGGACAAACTGGTGTGGAATTCGTATGCAATGGACCGAGAAAATCACAGGAAAAATGGTTTTGGAGAAAAGCAAAGTATTTTCGTTAGGCAAGTGCATAAAATGTCATCTATACAAACAGAAATAGCATGTTTGTTTGCTGCAGTTCCTCTAGATTTCTCCCTAAAACATAAAAATGTGTAGAACTGGTGTCTCCATGTGGAACCAATTAGTGTTTCCAAGCATAAAATTAAATGTTCCCTGAAAAAAAAAAAACCTTCAAAAAAATAAAGTCCTTGGATAATATCAGGAATACACAAACAAAGAGGCTGTAGCAATATCATGGGTTGAATTAGGCAAAACGAATCCGGATATTTCCGGTTTAATCCAGTCATATCCGGACAAAGTGGTGTGGAATTCGTATGCAATGGACCCAGAAAATCACAGTAAAAATGGTTTTGGAGAAAAGCAAAGTCATTTCGTTAGGCAAGTGCATCAAATGTCATCTATACAAACAGAAATATCATGTTTGTTTGCCGCAGTTCCTCTAGCTTTCTCCCTAGAAAATACGAATGTGTAGAGCTGGTGTCTCCATGTGGAACCAATTAGTGTTTCCAGGCATAAAATGAAATGTTCCCTGAAAAAAAAAACATTCAAAAAAATACAGTCCGTGGATAATATCAGGAATACACAAACACAGAGCCTGTAGCAATATTTCGGTTTGAGTTAGCCAAAACAAAACTGCATATTTCCGGTTTCATCCAGTCATATCCGGACAAAGTGGTGTGGAATTTGCATGCAATGGACCGAGAAAATCACAGTAAAAATGGTTTTGGAGAAAAGCAAAGTCTTTTCGTTAGGCAAGTGCATAAATTGTCATCTAGACAAACAGAAATATCATGTTTGTTTGCCGCAGTTCCTCTAGCTTTCTCCCTAGAAAATACGAATGTGTAGAGCTGGTGTCTCCGTGTGCACCAATTAGAGTTTCCAAGGACAAAGTTAAATGATCCCTGATAAAAAAAACAAAACAATAAAGTCCATGGATAATATCAGGAATACACAAACACAGATGCAGTAGCAATATTTCGGTTTGAGTTAGCCAAAACAAAACCGGATATTTCCGGTTTCATCCAGTCATATCCGGACAAAGTGGTGTGGAATTGGTATGCAATGGACCGAGAAAATCGCAGTAAAAATGGTTTTGGAGAAAAGCAAAGTCTTTTCGTTAGGCAAGTGCATAAAATGTCATCTATACAAACAGAAATATCATGTTTGTTTGCCACAGTTCCTCTAGCTTTCTCCCTAGAAAATACGAATGTGTAGAGCTGGTGTCTCCATGTGGAACCAATTAGAGTTTCCAAGCATAAAATTTAATGTTCCCTGAACAAAAAACATTCAAAAAAATAAAGTCCGTGGATAATATCAGGAATACACAAACAAAGAGGCTGTAGCAATATCTGGGGTTGAATTAGCCAAATGAAACCGGATATTTCCGGTTTCATCCAGTCATATCCAGACAAAGTGGTGTGGAATTGGTATGCAATGGACCGAGAAAATCTCAGTAAAAATGGTTTTGGAGAAAAGCAAAGTCTTTTCGTTAGGCAAGTGCATCAAATGTCATCTATACAAACAGAAATATCATGTTTGTTTGCCACAGTTCCTCTAGCTTTCTCCCTAGAAAATACGAATGTGTAGAGCTGGTGTCTCCATGTGGAACCAATTAGAGTTTCCAAGCATAAAATTTAATGTTCCCTGAACAAAAAACATTCAAAAAAATAAAGTCCGTGGATAATATCAGGAATACACAAACAAAGAGGCTGTAGCAATATCTGGGATTGAATTAGCCAAATGAAACCGGATATTTCCGGTTTCATCCAGACATATCCGGACAAACTGGTGTGGAATTCGTATGCAATGGACCGAGAAAATCACAGGAAAAATGGTTTTGGAGAAAAGCAAAGTCTTTTCGTTAGGCAAGTGAATAAAATGTCATCTATACAAACAGAAATAGCATGTTTGTTTGCTGCAGTTCCTCTAGATTTCTCCCTAAAACATAAAAATGTGTAGAACTGGTGTCTCCATGTGGAACCAATTAGTGTTTCCAGGCATAAAATGAAATGTTCCCTGAAAAAAAAAGCATTCAAAAAAATACAGTCCGTGGATAATATCAGGAATACACAAACACAGAGCCTGTAGCAATATTTCGGTTTGAGTTAGCCAAAACAAAACTGCATATTTCCGGTTTCATCCAGTCATATCCGGACAAAGTGGTGTGGAATTTGTATGCAATGGACCGAGAAAATCACAGTAAAAATGGTTTTGGAGAAAAGCAAAGTCTTTTCGTTAGGCAAGTGCATAAATTGTCATCTAGACAAACAGAAATATCATGTTTGTTTGCCGCAGTTCCTCTAGCTTTCTCCCTAGAAAATACGAATGTGTAGAGCTGGTGTCTCCGTGTGCACCAATTAGAGTTTCCAAGGACAAAGTTAAATGATCCCTGATAAAAAAAACAAAACAATAAAGTCCGTGGATAATATCAGGAATACACAAACACAGATGCAGTAGCAATATTTCGGTTTGAGTTAGCCAAAACAAAACCTGATATTTCTGGTTTCATCCAGTCATATCCGGACAAAGTGGTGTGGAATTGGTATGCAATGGACCGAGAAAATCGCAGTAAAAATGGTTTTGGAGAAAAGCAAAGTCTTTTCGTTAGGCAAGTGCATAAAATGTCATCTATACAAACAGAAATATCATGTTTGTTTGCCACAGTTCCTCTAGCTTTCTCCCTACAAAATACGAATGTGTAGAGCTGGTGTCTCCATGTGGAACCAATTAGAGTTTCCAAGCATAAAATTTAATGTTCCCTGAACAAAAAACATTCAAAAAAATAAAGTCCGTGGATAATATCAGGAATACACAAACAAAGAGGCTGTAGCAATATCTGGGGTTGAATTAGCCAAATGAAACCGGATATTTCCGGTTTCATCCAGTCATATCCGGACAAAGTGGTGTGGAATTGGTATGCAATGGACCGAGAAAATCACAGTAAAAATGGTTTTGGAGAAAAGCAAAGTCTTTTCGTTAGGCAAGTGCATAAAATGTCATCTATACAAACAGAAATAGCATGTTTGTTTGCTGCAGTTCCTCTAGATTTCTCCCTAAAACATAAAAATGTGTAGAACTGGTGTCTCCATGTGGAACCAATTAGTGTTTCCAAGCATAAAATTAAATGTTCCCTGAAAAAAAAAAACCTTCAAAAAAATAAAGTCCTTGGATAATATCAGGAATACACAAACAAAGAGGCTGTAGCAATATCTTGGATTGAATTAGGCAAAACGAATCCGGATATTTCCGGTTTCATCCAGTCATATCCGGACAAAGTGGTGTGGAATTCGTATGCAATGGACCCGGAAAATCACAGTAAAAATGGTTTTGGAGAAAAGCAAAGTCTTTTCGTTAGGCAAGTGCATAAAATGTCATCTATACAAACAGAAATATCATGTTTGTTTGCCGCAGTTCCTCTAGCTTTCTCCATAGAACAAACGAATGTGTAGAGCTCGTGTCTCCATGTGGAACCAATTAGTGTTTCCAGGCATAAAATGAAATGTTCCCTGAAAAAAAAACATTCAAAAAATAAAGTCCGTGGATAATATCAGGAATACACAAACATAGAGCCTGTAGCAATATTTCGGTTTGAGTTAGCCAAAACAAAACCGCATATTTCCGGTTTCATCCAGTCATATCCGGACAAAGTGGTGTGGAATTTGTATGCAATGGACCGAGAAAATCACAGTAAAAATGGTTTTGGAGAAAAGCAAAGTCTTTTCGTTAGGCAAGTGCATAAATTGTATCTAGACAAACAGAAATATCATGTTTGTTTGCCGCAGTTCCTCTAGCTTTCTCCCTAGAAAATACGAATGTGTAGAGCTGGTGTCTCCATGTGGGACCAATTAGTGTTTCCAAGCATGAAATTAAATGTTCCCTGAAAAAAAAACATTCAAAAAAATGAAATCCGTGGATAATATCAGGAATACACAAACACAGATGCTGTAGCAATATTTCGGTTTGAGTTAGCCAAAACAAAACCGGATATTTCCGGTTTCATGCAGTCATATCCGGACAAAGTGGTGTGGAATTGGTATGCAATGGACCGAGAAAATCACAGTAAAAATGGTTTTGGAGAAAAGCAACGTCTTTTCGTTAGGCAAGTGCATAAAATGTCATCTATACAAACAGAAATATCATGTATGTTTGCCGCAGTTCCTCTAGCTTTCTCCCTAGAACATAAAAATGTGTAGAGCTGGTGTCTCCATGTGGAACCAATTAGTGTTTCCAAGCATAAAATTAAATGTTCCCAGAAAAAAAAAACATTCAAAAAAATACAGTTCGTGGATAATATCAGGAATACACAAACACAGAGGCTGTAGCAATATCTGGGATTGAATTAGCCAAAACAAAACAGGATATTTCCGGTTTCATCCAGTCATATCCGGACAAAGTGGTGTGGAATTGGTATGCAATGGACCGAGAAAATCACAGGAAAAATGGTTTTGGAGAAAAGCAAAGTCTTTTCGTTAGGCAAGTGCATAAAATGTCATCTATACAAACAGAAATATCATGTTTGTTTGCCGCAGTTCCTCTAGCTTTCTCCCTAGAAAATACGAATGTGTAGAGCAGGTGTCTCCGTGTGCACCAATTAGAGTTTCCAAGGACAAAGTTAAATGATCCCTGATAAAAAATATTCAAAACAATAAAGTCCGTGGATAATATCAGGAATACACAAACACAGATGCTGTAGCAATATTTCGGTTTGAGTTAGCCAAAACAAAGCCGGATATTTCCGGTTTCATCCAGTCAAATCCGGACAAAGTGGTGTGGAATTGGTATGCAATGGACCGAGAAAATCACAGTAAAAATGGTTTTGGAGAAAAGCAAAGTCTTTTCATTAGGCAAGTGCATAAAATGTCATCTATACAAACAGAAATATCATGTTTGTTTGCCACAGTTCCTCTAGCTTTCTCCCTAGAAAATACGAATGTGTAGAGCTGGTGTCTCCATGTGGAACGAATTAGTGTTTCCAAGCATAAAATTTAATGTTCCCTGAACAAAAAACATTCAAAAAAATAAAGTCCGTGGATAATATCAGGAATACACAAACAAAGAGGCTGTAGCAATATCTGGGATTGAATTAGCCAAAACGAAACCGGATATTCCCGGTTTCATCCAGTCATATCCGGACAAAGTGGTGTGGAATTGGTATGCAATGGACCGAGAAAATCACAGGAAAAATGGTTTTGGAGAAAAGCAAAGTCTTTTCGTTAGGCAAGTGCATAAAATGTCATCTATACAAACATAAATAGCATGTTTGTTTGCTGCAGTTCCTCTAGATTTCTCCCTAAAACATAAAAATGTGCAGAACTGGTGTCTCCATGTGGAACCAATTAGTGTTTCCAAGCATAAAATTAAATGTTCCCTGAAAAAAAAACCTTCAAAAAAATAAAGTCCTTGGATAATATCAGGAATACACAAACAAAGAGGCTGTAGCAATATCTTGGATTGAATTAGGCAAAACGAATCCGGATATTTCCGGTTTAATCCAGTCATATCCGGACAAAGTGGTGTGGAATTGGTATGCAATGGACCGAGAAAATCACAGGAAAAATGGTTTTGGAGAAAAGCAAAGTCTTTTCGTTAGGCAAGTGCATCAAATGTCATCTATACAAACAGAAATAGCATGTTTGTTTGCCGCAGTTCCTCTAGCTTTCTCCCTAGAAAATACGAATCTGTAGAGCTCGTGTCTCCATGTGGAACCAATTAGTGTTTCCAAGCATAAAATTTAATGTTCCCTGAAAAAAAAACATTCAAAAAAATAAAGTCCGTGGATAATATCAGGAATACACAAACAAAGAGGCTGTAGCAATATCTGGGATTGAATTAGCTAAAACAAAACCGGATATTTCCGGTTTCATCCAGTCATATCCGGACAAAGTGGTGTGGAATTCGTATGCAATGGACCGAGAAAATCTCAGTAAAAATGGTTTTGGAGAAAAGCAAAGTCTTTTCGTTAGGCAAGTGCATAAAATGTCATCTATACAAACAGAAATATCATGTTTGTTTGCCGCAGTTCCTCTAGCTTTCTCCCTAGAACAAACAAATGTGTAGAGCTGGTGTCTCCATGTGGAACAAATTAGTGTTTCCAAGCATAAAATTAAATGTTCCCAGAAAAAAAAACATTCAAAAAAATACAGTCCGTGGATAATATCAGGAATACACAAACACAGAGGCTGTAGCAATATTTCGGTTTGAGTTAGCCAAAACAAAACCAGATATTTCCGGTTTCATCCAGTCATATCCGGACAAAGTGGTGTGGAATTGGTATGCAATGGACCGAGAAAATCACAGTAAAAATGGTTTTGGAGAAAAGCAAAGTCTTTTCGTTAGGCAAGTGCATAAAATGTCATCTATACAAACAGAAATATCATGTTTGTTTGCCGCAGTTCCTCTAGCTTTCTCCCTAGAAAATACGAATGTGTAGAGCTGGTGTCTCCGTGTGCACCAATTAGAGTTTCCAAGGACAAAGTTAAATGATCCCTGATAAAAAATATTCAAAACAATAAAGTCCGTGGATAATATCAGGAATACACAAACACAGATGCAGTAGCAATATTTGGGTTTGAGTTAGCCAGAACAAAACCGGATATTTCCGGTTTCATCCAGTCATATCCGGACAAAGTGGTGTGGAATTGGTATGCAATGGACCGAGAAAATCGCAGTAAAATGGTTTTGGAGAAAAGCAAAGTCTTTTCGTTAGGCAAGTGCATAAAATGTCATCTATACAAACAGAAATATCATGTTTGTTTGCCACAGTTCCTCTAGCTTTCTCCCTAGAAAATACTAATGTGTAGAGCTGGTGTCTCCATGTGGAACATATTAGTGTTTCCAAGCATAAAATTTAATGTTCCCTGAACAAAAAACATTCAAAAAAATAAAGACCGTGGATAATCAGGAATACACAAACAAAGAGGCTGTAGCAATATCTGGGATTGAATTAGCCAAATGAAACCGGATATTTCCGGTTTCATCCAGACATATCCGGACAAACTGGTGTGGAATTCGTATGTAATGGACCAAGAAAATCACAGTAAAAATGGTTTTGGAGAAAAGCAAAGTCTTTTCGTTAGGCAAGTGCATAAAATGTCATCTATACAAACAGAAATAGCATGTTTGTTTGCCGCAGTTCCTCTAGCTTTCTCCCTAGAAAATACGAATGTGTAGAGCTGGTGTCTCCATGTTGAACCAATTAGTGTTTCCAAGCATAAAATTAAATGTTCCCTGAAAAAAAACCTTCAAAAAAATAAAGTCCTTGGATAATATCAGGAATACACAAACAAAGAGGCTGTAGCAATATCTTGGATTGAATTAGGCAAAACGAATCCGGATATTTCCGGTTTAATCCAGTCATATCCGGACAAAGTGGTGTGGAATTCGTATGCAATGGACCGAGAAAATCACAGTAAAAATGGTTTTGGAGAAAAGCAAAGTCTTTTCGTTAGGCAAGTGCATAAAATGTCATCTATACAAACAGAAATATCATGTTTGTTTGCCGCAGTTCCTCTAGCTATCTCCATAGAACAAACGAATGTGTAGAGCTCGTGTCTCCATGTGGAACCAATTAGTGTTTCCAAGCATAAAATGAAATGTTCCCTGAAAAAAAAACATTCAAAAAAATAAAGTCCGTGGATAATATCAGGAATACACAAACACAGAGGCTGTAGCAATATTTCGGTTTGAGTTAGCCAAAACAAAACCGCATATTTCCGGTTTCATCCAGTCATATCCGGACAAAGTGGTGTGGAATTTGTATGCAATGGACCGAGAAAATCACAGTAAAAATGGTTTTGGAGAAAAGCAACGTCTTTTCGTTAGGCAAGTGCATAAATTGTCATCTAGACAAACAGAAATATCATGTTTGTTTGCCGCAGTTCCTCTAGCTTTCTCCCTAGAAAATACGAATGTGTAGAGCTGGTGTCTCCATGTGGGACCAATTAGTGTTTCCAAGCATAAAATTAAATGTTCCCTGAAAAAAAAACATTCAAAAAAATAAAATCCGTGGATAATATCAGGAATACACAAACACAGAGGCTGTAGCAATATTTCGGTTTGAGTTAGCCAAAACAAAACCGGATATTTCCGGTTTCATCCAGTCATATCCGGACAAAGTGGTGTGGAATTGGTATGCAATGGACCGAGAAAATCACAGTAAAAATGGTTTTGGAGAAAAGCAAAGTCTTTTCATTAGGCAAGTGCATCAAATGTCATCTAGACAAACAGAAATATCATGTTTGTTTGCCGCAGTTCCTCTAGCTTTCTCACTAGAACATAAAAATGTGTAGAGCTGGTGTCTCCATGTGGAACCAATTAGTGTTTCCAAGCATAAAATTAAATGTTCCCTGAACAAAAAACATTCAAAAAAATAAAGTCCGTGGATAATATCAGGAATACACAAACAAAGAGGCTGTAGAAATATCTGGGATTGAATTAGCCAAATGAAACCGGATATTTCCGGTTTCATCCAGACATATCCGGACAAACTGGTGTGGAATTCGTATGCAATGTACCGAGAAAATCACAGGAAAAATGGTTTTGGAGAAAAGCAAAGTATTTTCGTTAGGCAAGTGCATAAAATGTCATCTATACAAACAGAAATAGCATGTTTGTTTGCTGCAGTTCCTCTAGATTTCTCCCTAAAACATAAAAATGTGTAGAACTGGTGTCTCCATGTGGAACCAATTAGTGTTTCCAAGCATAAAATTAAATGTTCCCTGAAAAAAAAACCTTCAAAAAAATAAAGTCCTTGGATAATATCAGGAATACACAAACAAAGTGGCTGTAGCAATATCTTGGATTGAATTAGGCAAAACGAATCCGGATATTTCCGGTTTAATCCAGTCATATCCGGACAAAGTGGTGTGGAATTCGTATGCAATGGACCCAGAAAATCACAGTAAAAATGGTTTTGGAGAAAAGCAAAGTCTTTTCGTTAGGCAAGTGCATAAAATGTCATCTATACAAACAGAAATATCATGTTTGTTTGCCGCAGTTCCTCTAGCTTTCTCCATAGAACAAACGAATGTGTAGAGCTCGTGTCTCCATGTGGAACCAATTAGTGTTTCCAAGCATAAAATGAAATGTTCCCTGAAAAAAAAACATTCAAAAAAATAAAGTCCGTGGATAATATCAGGAATACACAAACACAGAGGCTGTAGCAATATTTCGGTTTGAGTTAGCCAAAACAAAACCGCATATTTCCGGTTTCATCCAGTCATATCCGGACAAAGTGGTGTGGAATTTGTATGCAATGGACCGAGAAAATCACAGTAAAAATGGTTTTGGAGAAAAGCAAAGTCTTTTCGTTAGGCAAGTGCATAAATTGTCATCTAGACAAACAGAAATATCATGTTTGTTTGCCGCAGTTCCTCTAGCTTTCTCCCTAGAAAATACGAATGTGTAGAGCTGGTGTCTCCATGTGGGACCAATTAGTGTTTCCAAGCATAAAATTAAATGTTCCCTGAAAAAAAAACATTCAAAAAAATAAAATCCGTGGATAATATCAGGAATACACAAACACAGATGCTGCAGCAATATTTCGGTTTGAGTTAGCCAAAACAAAACCGGATATTTCCGGTTTCATGCAGTCATATCCGGACAAAGTGGTGTGGAATTGGTATGCAATGGACCGAGAAAATCACAGTAAAAATGGTTTTGGAGAAAAGCAAAGTCTTTTCGTTAGGCAAGTGCATAAAATGTCATCTATACAAACAGAAATATCATGTTTGTTTGCCGCAGTTCCTCTAGCTTTCTCACTAGAACATAAAAATGTGTAGAGCTGGTGTCTCCATGTGGAACCAATTAGTGTTTCCAAGCATAAAATGAAATGTTCCCTGAAAAAAAAACATTCAAAAAAATAAAGTCCGTGGATAATATCAGGAATACACAAACAAAGAGGCTGTAGCAATATCTGGGATTGAATTAGCCAAAACAAAACCGGATATTTCCGGTTTCATCCAGTCATATCCGGACAAAGTGGTGTGGAATTTGTATGCAATGGACCGAGAAAATCACAGTAAGAATGGTTTTGGAGAAAAGCAACGTCTTTTCGTTAGGCAAGTGCATAAAATGTCATCTATACAAACAGAAATATCATGTTTGTTTGCCGCAGTTCCTCTAGCTTTCTCCCTGAAAAATACGAATGTGTAGAGCAGGTGTCTCCGTGTGCACCAATTATAGTTTCCAAGGACAAAGTTAAATGATCCCTGATAAAAAAATATTCAAAACAATAAAGTCCGTGGATAATATCAGGAATACACAAACACAGAGGCTGTAGCAATATTTCGGTTTGAGTTAGCCAAAACAAAACCGGATATTTCGGGTTTCATCCAGTCATATCCGGACAAAGTGGTGTGGAATTCGTATGCAATGGACCGAGAAAATCTCAGTAAAAATGGTTTTGGAGAAAAGCAAAGTCTTTTCGTTAGGCAAGTGCATAAAATGTCATCTATACAAACAGAAATAGCATGTTTGTTTGCCGCAGTTCCTCTAGCTTTCTCCCTAGAACAAATAAATGTGTAGAGCTGGTGTCTCCATGTGGAACCAATTAGTGTTTTCAAGCATAAAATTAAATGTTCCCAGAAAAAAAAACATTCAAAAAAATACAGTCCGTGGATAATATCAGGAATACACAAACACAGAGGCTGTAGCAATATTTCGGTTTGAGTTAGCCAAAACAAAACCGGATATTTCCGGTTTCATCCAGTCATATCCGGACAAAGTGGTGTGGAATTGGTATGCAATGGACCGAGAAAATCGCAGTAAAAATGGTTTTGGAGAAAAGCAAAGTCTTTTCGTTAGGCAAGTGCATAAAATGTCATCTATACAAACAGAAATATCATGTTTGTTTGCCGCAGTTCCTCTAGCTTTCTCCCTAGAAAATACGAATGTGTAGAGCTGGTGTCTCCGTGTGCACCAATTAGAGTTTCCAAGGAAAAAGTTAAATGATCCCTGATAAAAAAAAACAAAACAATACAGTCCGTGGATAATATCAGGAATATCAGGATAATATCAGTTCCTCTAGCTTTCTCCCTAGAAAATACTAATGTGTAGAGCTGGTGTCTCCATGTGGAACATATTAGAGTTTCCAAGCATAAAATTTAGTGTTCCCTGAACAAAAAACATTGAAAAAAATAAAGTCCGTGGATAATATCAGGAATACACAAACAAAGAGGCTGTAGCAATATCTGGGATTGAATTAGCCAAATGAAACCGGATATTTCCGGTTTCATCCAGACATATCCGGACAAACTGGTGTGGAATTCGTATGCAATGGACCGAGAAAATCACAGGAAAAATGGTTTTGGAGAAAAGCAAAGTATTTTCGTTAGGCAAGTGCATAAAATGTCATCTATACAAACAGAAATAGCATGTTTGTTTGCTGCAGTTCCTCTAGATTTCTCCCTAAAACATAAAAAAGTGTAGAACTGGTGTCTCCATGTGGAACCAACTAGTGTTTCCAAGCAAAAAATTAAATGATCCTTGAAAAAAAAACATTCAAAAAATACAGTCCCTGGATCATATCAGGAATACACAAACACAGAGGCTGTAGCAATATCTGGGATTGAATTAGCCAAAACGAATCCGGATATTTCCGGTTTCATCCAGTCATATCCGGACAAAGTGGTGTGGAATTTGTATACAATGGACCGAGAAAATCACAGTAAAAATGGTTTTGGAGAAAAGCAAAGTCTTTTTGTTAGGCAAGTGCATCAAATGTCATCTATACAAACAGAAATATCATGTTTGTTTGCCGCAGTTCCTCTAGCTTTCTCCCTAGAAAATACGAATGTGTAGAGCTGGTGTCTCCATGTGGAACCAATTAGTGTTTCCAAGCATAAAATTAAATGTTCCCAGAAAAAAAAAAACATTCCAAAAAATACAGTCCGTGGATAATATCAGGAATACACAAACACAGAGGCTGTAGCAATATTTCGGTTTGAGTTAGCCAAAACAAAACCGCATATTTCCGGTTTCATCCAGTCATATCCGGACAAAGTGGTGTGGAATTGGTATGCAATGGACCGAGAAAATCACAGGAAAAATGGTTTTGGAGAAAAGCAAAGTCTTTTCGTTAGGCAAGTGCATCGAATGTCATCTATACAAACAGAAATATCATGTTTGTTTTCCGCAGTTCCTCTAGCTTTCTCCCTAGAAAATACGAATGTGTAGAGCTGGTGTCTCCATGTGGATCCAATTAGTGTTTCCAAGCATAAAATGAAATGTTCCCTGAAAAAAAAACATTCAAAAAAATAAAATCCGTGGATAATACCAGGAATACACAAACACAGATGCTGTACAAATATTTCGGTTTGAGTTAGCCAAAAAAAAACCCGGATATTTCCGGTTTCATCCAGTCATATCCGGACAAACTTGTGTGGAATTCGTATGCAATGGACCGAGAAAATCACAGGAAAAATGGTTTTGGAGAAAAGCAAAATCTTTTCGTTAGGCAGGTGCATAAAATGTCATCTATACAAACAGAAATAGAATGTTTGTTTGCCGCAGTTCCTCTAGCTTTCTCCCTAGAAAATACGAATGTGTAGAGCTGGTGTCTCCGTGTGCACCAATTAGAGTTTCCAAGGACAAAGTTTTCTCCCTAGAATATAAAAATGTGTAGAGCTGGTGTCTCCATGTGGAACCAATTAGTGTTTCCAAGCATAAAATTAATTTGAATTAAACATTCAAAAAAATACAGTCCGTGGATCATATCAGGAATACACAAACACAGAGGCTGTAGCAATATCTGGGATTGAATTAGCCAAAACGAATCCAGATATTTCCGGTTTCATCCAGTCATATCCGGACAAAGTGGTGTGGAATTTGTATACAATGGACCGAGAAAATCACAGGAAAAATGGTTTTGGAGAAAAGCAAAGTCTTTTCGTTAGGCAAGTGCATCAAATGTCATCTATACAAACAGAAATAGCATGTTTGTTTGCCGCAGTTCCTCTAGCTTTCTCCCTAGAAAATATGAATGTGTAGAGCTGGTGTCTCCGTGTGCACCAATTAGAGTTTCCAAGGACAAAGTTAAATGTTCCCTGATATAAAAAAACAAAACAATACAGTCCGTGGATAATATCAGGAATACACAAACACAGATGCTGTAGCAGTATTTCGGTTTGAGTTAGCCAAAACAAAACCGGATATTTCCGGTTTCATCCAGTCATATCCGGACAAAGTGGCGTGGAATTGGTATGCAATGGACCGAGGAAATCACAGTAAAAATGGTTTTGGAGAAAAGCAAAGTCTTTTCGTTAGGCAAGTGCATAAAATGTCATCTAGACAAACAGAAATATCATGTTTGTTTGCCGCAGTTCCTCTAGCTTTCTCCCTAGAACATAAAAATGTGTAGAGCTGGTGTCTCCATGTGGAACCAATTAATGTTTCCAAGCATAAAATTTAATGTTCTCTGAAAAAAAACATTCAAAAAATAAAGTCCGTGGATAATATCAGGAATATACAAACAAAGAGGCTGTAGCAATATCTGAGATTGAATTAGCCAAAACGAAACTGGATATTTCCGGTTTCATCCAGTCATATCCGGACAAAGTGGTGTGGAATTCGTATGCAATGGACCGAGAAAATCACAGGAAAAATGGTTTTGGAGAAAAGCAAAGTCTTTTCGTTAGGCAAGTGCATAAAATGTCATCTATACAAACAGAAATATCAAGTTTGTTTGCCGCAGTTCCTCTACCTTTCTCCCTAGAACGTAAAAATGTGTAGAGCTGGTGTCTCCATGTGGAACCAATTAGTGTTTCCAAGCATAAAATTAAATGTTCCCTGAAAAAAAAAAACATTCAAAAAAATAAAGTCCGTGGATCATATCAGGAATACACAAACACAGAGGCTGTAGCAATATCTGCGATTGAATTATCAAAACGAATCCGGATATTTCCGGTTTCATCCAGTCATATCCGGACAAAGTGGTGTGGAATTCGTATGCAATGGACTGAGAAAATCACAGTAAAAATGGTTTTGGAGAAAAGCAAAGTCTTTTCGTTAGGCAAGTGCATAAAATGTCATCTATACAAACAGAAATATCATGTTTGTTTGCCACAGTTCCTCTAGCTTTCTCCCTAGAACAAACAAATGTGTAGAGCTGGTGTCTCCATGTGGAACCAATTAGTGTTTCCAAGCATAAAATTAAATGTTCAAAGAAAAAAAAAAACATTCAAAAAATAGAGTCCGTGGATAATATCAGGAATACACAAACACAGAGGCTGTAGCAATATTTCGGTTTGAGTTAGCCAAAACAAAACCGCATATTTCCGGTTTCATCCAGTCATATCCGGACAAAGTGGTGTGGAATTGGTATGCAATGGACCGAGAAAATCACTGGAAAAATGGTTTTGGAGAAAAGCAAAGTCTTTTCGTTAGGCAAGTGCATCAAATGTCATCTATACAAACAGAAATAGCATGTTTGTTTGCCGCAGATCCTCTAGCTTTCTCCCTAGAAAATACGAATGTGTAGAGCTGGTGTCTCCATGTGGAACCAATTAGTGTTTCCAAGCATAAAATTAAATGTTCCCAGAAAAAAAAAACATTCAAAAAAATAAAATCCGTGGATAATATCAGGAATACACAAACAAAGAGGCTGTAGCAATATATGGGATTGAATTAGCCAAAATGATACCGGATATTTCCGGTTTCATCCAGTCATATCCGGACAAAGTGGTGTGGAATTGGTATGCAATGGACTGAGAAAATCACAGTAAAAATGGTTTTGGAGAAAAGCAAAGTCTTTTTGTTAGGCAAGTGCATAAAATGTCATCTATAAAAACAGAAATAGCATGTTTGTTTGCCGCAGTTCCTCTAGCTTTCTCCATAGAACAAAAAAATGTGTAGAGCTGGTGTCTCCATGTGGAAATAATTAGTGTTTCCAAGCATAAAATTAAATGTTCCCTGAAAAAAAAACATTCAAAAAAATAAAGTCCGTGGATAATATCAGGAATGCACAAACACAGATGCTGTACAAATATTTCGGTTTGAGTTAGCCAAAAAAAACCCGGATATTTCCGGTTTCATCCAGTCATATCCGGACAAAGTGGTGTGGAATTGGTATGCAATGGACCGAGAAAATCACAGGAAAAATGGTTTTGGAGAAAAGCAAAGTCTTTTCGTTAGGCAAGTGCATCAAATGTCATCTATACAAACAGAAATAGCATGTTTGTTTGCCGCAGTTCCTCTAGCTTTCTCCCTAGAAAATACGAATGTGTAGAGCTGGTGTGTCCATGTGGAACCAATTAGTGTTTCCAAGCATAAAATTAAATGTTCCCTGAAAAAAAAAACATTCAAAAAAATAAAATCCGTGGATAATACCAGGAATACACAAACACAGATGCTGTACAAATATTTCGGTTTGAGTTAGCCAAAAAAACCCGGATATTTCCGGTTTCATCCAGTCATATCTGGACAAAGTGGTGTGGAATTGGTATACAATGGACCGAGAAAATCACAGGAAAAATGGTTTTGGAGAAAAGCAAAGTCTTTTCGTTAGGCAAGTGCATAAAATGTCATCTATACAAACAGAAATAGCATGTTTGTTTGCCGCAGTTCCTCTAGCTTTCTCCCTAGAAAATACGAATGTGTAGAGCTGGTGTCTCCATGTGGAACCAATTAGTGTTTCCAAGCATAAAATTAAATGTTCCCTGAAAAAAAAAAACATTCAAAAAAATAAAATCCGTGGATAATATCAGGAATACACAAACACAGATGCTGTAGCAATATTTCGGTTTGAGTTAGCCAAAAAAACCCGGATATTTCCGGTTTCATCCAGTCATATCCGGACAAAGTGGTGTGGAATTGGTGTACAATGGACCGAGAAAATCACAGGAAAAATGGTTTTGGAGAAAAGCAAAGTCTTTTCGTTAGGCAAGTGCATAAAATGTCATCTATACAAACAGAAATATCATGTTTGTTTGCCGCAGTTCCTCTACCTTTCTCCCTAGAACATAAAAATGGGTAGAGCTGGTGTCTCCATGTGGAACCAATTAGTGTTTCCAAGCATAAAATTTAATGTTCCCTGAAAAAAAAAACATTCAAAAAAATAAAATCCGTGGATAATATCAGGAATACACTAACAAAGAGGCTGTAGCAATATCTGAGATTGAATTAGCCAAAACGAAACCGGATATTTCCGGTTTCATCCAGTCATATCCGGACAAACTGGTGTGGAATTCTTATGCAATGGACCGAGAAAACCACAGTAAAAATGGTTTTGGAGAAAAGCAAAGTATTTTCGTTAGGCAAGTGCATAAAATGTCATGTATACAAACAGAAATATCATGTTTGTTTGCCGCAGTTCCACTACCTTTCACCCTAGAACATAAAAATGTGTAGAGCTGGTGTCTCCATGTGGAACCAATTAGTGTTTCCAAGCATAAAATTAAATGTTCCCTGAAAAAAAAAACATTCAAAAAAATAAAGTTCGTGGATAATATCAGGAATACACAAACAAAGAGGCTGTAGCAATATCTGGGATTTAATTAGCCAAAAGGAAACCGGATATTTCCAGTTTCATCCAGTCATATCCGGACAAACTGGTGTGGAATTCGTATGCAATGGACCGAGAAAATCACAGCAAAAATGATTTTGGAGAAAAGCAAAGTCTTTTCGTTAGGCAAGTGCATAAAATGTCATCTAAACAAACAGAAATATCATGTTTGTTTGCCGCAGTTCCTCTAGCTTTCTCCCTAGAACAAATAGATGTGTAGAGCTGGTGTATCCATGTGGAACCAATTAGTGTTTCCAAGCATAAAATTAAATGTTCCCTGAAAAAAAAACATTCAAAAAATACAGTCCGTGGATAATATCAGGAATACACAAACACAGAGGCTGTAGCAATATTTCGGTTTGAGTTAGCCAAAAAAACCCGGATATTTCCGGTTTCATCCAGTCATATCCGGACAAAGTGGTGTGGAATTTGTATGCAATGGACAGAGAAAATCACAGGAAAAATGGTTTTGGAGAAAAGCAAAGTCTTTTCCTTAGGCAAGTGCATAAAATGTCATCTGTACAAACAGAAATATCATGTTTGTTTGCCGCAGTTCCTCTAGCTTTCTCCCTAGAAAATACGAATGTGTAGAGCTGGTGTCTCCGTGTGCACCAATTAGAGTTTCCAAGGACAAAGTTAAATGTTCCCTGATAAAAAAAACAAAAAAATAAAATCCATGGATAATATCAGGAATACACAAACACAGATGCTGTAGCAATATTTCGGTTTGAGTTAGCCAAAACAAAACCAGATATTTCCGGTTTCATCCAGTCATATCCGGACAAAGTGGTGTGGAATTGGTATGCAATGGACCGAGGAAATCACAGTAAAAATGGTTTTGGAGAAAAGCAAAGTCTTTTCGTTAGGCAAGTGCATCAAATGTCATCTATACAAACAGAAATATCATGTTTGTTTGCCGCAGTTCCTCTAGATTTCTCCCTAGAAAATACGATTGTGTAGAGCTGGTGTCTCCATGTGGAACCAATTAGTGTTTCCAAGCATAAAATTTAATGTTCTCTGAAAAAAAACATTCAAAAAAATAAAATCCGTGGATAATATCAGGAATACACAAACAAAGAGGCTGTAGCAATATCTGAGATTGAATTAGCCAAAACGAAACTGGATATTTCCGGTTTCATCCAGTCATATCCGGACAAAGTGGTGTGGAATTCGTATGCAATGGACCGAGAAAATCACAGTAAAAATGGTTTTGGAGAAAAGCAAAGTATTTTCGTTAGGCAAGTGCATAAAATGTCATCTATACAAACAGAAATATCATGTTTGTTTGCCGCAGTTCCTCTAGCTTTCTCCATAGAAAATACGAATGTGTAGAGCTGGTGTCTCCATGTGGAACCAATTAGAGTTTCCAAGCATAAAATTAAATGTTCCCTGAAAAAAAAACATTCAAAAAAATAAAATCCGTGGATAATATCAGGAATACACAAACACAGATGCTGTAGCAATATTTCGGTTTGAGTTAGCCAAACCAAAACTGGATATTTCAGGTTTCATCCAGTCATATCCGGACAAAGTGGTGTGGAATTGGTATGCAATGGACCGAGAAAATCACAGGAAAAATGGTTTTGGAGAAAAGCAAACTCTTTTCGTTAGGCAAGTGCATCAAATGTCATCTATACAAACAGAAATATCATGTTTGTTTGCCGCAGTTCCTCTAGCTTTCTCCCTAGAACAAACAAATGTGTAGAGCTGATGTCTCCTTGTGGAACCAATTAGTGTTTCCAAGCATAAAATTAAATGTTCCCTGAAAAAAAAAACATTCAAAAAAACAGTCCGTGGATAATATCAGGAATACACAAACAAAGAGGCTGTAGCAATATCTGGGATTGAATTAGCCAAAATGAAACCGGATATTTCCGGTTTCATCCAGTCATATCCGGACAAACTGGTGTGGAATTCGTATGCAATGGACCGAGAAAATCACAGTAAAAATGGTTTTGGAGAAAAGCAAAGGCTTTTCGTTAGGCAAGTGCATAAAATGTCATCTATAGAAACAGAAATAGCATGTTTGTTTGCCGCAGTTCCTCTAGCTTTCTCCCTAGAACAAACAAATGTGTAGAGCTGGTGTCTCCATGTGGAACCAATTAGTGTTTCCAAGCATAAAATTAAATGTTCCCAGAAAAAAAAAACATTCAAAAAAATACAGTCCGTGGATAATATCAGGAATACACAAACACAGAGGCTGTAGCAATATTTCGGTTTGAGTTAGCCAAAACAAAACCGGATATTTCCGGTTTCATCCAGTCATATCCGGACAAAGTGGTGTGGAATTGGTATGCAATGGACCGAGAAAATCACAGTAAAATTTCTTTTGGAGAAAAGCAAAGTCTTTTCGTTAGGCAAGTGCATCAAATGTCATCTAGACAAACAGAAATATCATGTTTGTTTGCCGCAGTTCCTCTAGCTTTCTCCCTAGAAAATACGAATGTGTAGAGCTGGTGTCTCCATGTGGAACCAATTAGTGTTTCCAACCATAAAATTAAATGTTCCCTGAAAAAAAAAACATTCAAAAAAATAAAATCCGTGGATAATATCAGGAATACACAAACACAGATGCTGTAGCAATATTTCGGTTTGAGTTAGCCAAAACAAAACCGGATATTTCCGGTTTCATCCAGTCATATCCGGACAAAGTGGTGTGGAATTGGTATGCAATGGACCGAGAAAATCACAGGAAAAATGGTTTTGGAGAAAAGCAAAGTCTTTTCGTTAGGCAAGTGCATCAAATGTCATCTATACAAATAGAAATATCATGTTTGTTTGCCGCAGTTCCTCTAGCTTTCTCCCTAGAATATAAAAATGTGTAGAGCTGGTGTGTCCATGTGGAACCAATTAGTGTTTCCAAGCATAAAATTAAATGTTCCCTGAAAAAAAAAAAAACATTCAAAAAAATAAAGTCCGTGGATAATACCAGGAATACACAAACACAGATGCTGTACAAATATTACGGTTAGAGTTAGCCAAAAAAAACCCGGATATTTCCGGTTTCATCCAGTCATATCCGGACAAAGTGGTGTGGAATTCGTATGCAATGGACCGAGAAAATCACAGGAAAAATGCTTTTGGAGAAAAGCAAAATCTTTTCATTAGGCAAGTGCATCAAATGTCATCTATACAAACAGAAATATCAAGTTTGTTTGCCGCAGTTCCTCTAGCTTTCTCCCTAGAAAATACGAATGTGTAGAGCTGGTGTCTCCGTGTGCACCAATTAGAGTTTCCAAGGACAAAGTTAAATGTTCCCTGATATAAAAAAAAACAAAACAATAAAGTCCGTGGATAATATCAGGAATACACAAACACAGATGCTGTAGCAATATTTCGGTTTGAGTTAGCCAAAACAAAACCGCATATTTCCGGTTTCATCCAGTCATATCCGGACAAAGTGGTGTGGAATTTGTATGCAATGGACCGAGAAAATCACAGTAAAAATGGTTTTGGAGAAAAGCAAAGTCTTTTCGTTAGGCAAGTGCATAAAATGTCATCTATAGAAACAGAAATAGCATGTTTGTTTGCCGCAGTTCCTCTAGCTTTCTCCCTAGAAAATACGAATGTGTAGAGCTGGTGTGTCCATGTGGAACCAATTAGTGTTTCCAAGCATAAAATTAAATGTTCCCTGAAAAAAAAAAACATTCAAAAAAATAAAATCCGTGGATAATACCAGGAATACACAAACACAGAAGCTGTAGCAATATTTCGTTTTGAGTTAGCCAAAAAAAACCCGGATATTTCCGGTTTCATCCAGTCATATCCGGACAAAGTGGTGTGGAATTCGTATGCAATGGACCGAGAAAATCACAGGAAAATGGTTTTGGAGAAAAGCAAAGTCTTTTCGTTAGGCAAGTGCATAAAATGTCATCTATACAAACAGAAATATCAAGTTTGTTTGCCGCAGTTCCTCTACCTTTCTCCCTAGAACATAAAAATGTGTAGAGCTGGTGTCTCCATGTGGAACCAATTAGTGTTTCCAAGCATAAAATTTAATGTTCCCTAAAAAAAAAAAACACTCAAAAAAATAAATTCCGTGGATCATATCAGGAATACACAAACAAAGAGGCTGTGGCAATATCTGGGATTGAATTTGCCAAAACGAATCCGGTATTTCCGGTTTCATCCAGTCATATCCGGACAAAGTGGTGTGGAATTCGTATGCAATGGACTGAGAAAATCACAGTAAAAATGGTTTTGGAGAAAAGCAAAGTCTTTTCGTTAGGCAAGTGCATCAAATGTCATCTATACAAACAGAAATATCATGTTTGTTTGCCACAGTACCTCTAGCTTTCTCCCTAGAACAAACAAATGTGTAGAGCTGGTGTCTCCATGTGGAACCAATTAGTGCTTCCAAGCATAAAATTAAATGTTCCCAGAAAAAAAAAAAAACATTCAAAAAATACAGTCCGTGGATAATATCAGGAATACACAAACACAGAGGCTGTAGCAATATTTCGGTTTGAGTTAGCCAAAACAAAACCGCTTATTTCCGGTTTCATCCAGTCATATCCGGACAAACTGGTGTGGAATTCGTATGCAATGGACCGAGAAAATCACAGTAAAAATGGTTTTGGAGAAAAGCAAAGTCTTTTCGTTAGGCAAGTGCATCAAATGTCATCTATACAAACAGAAATATCATGTTTGTTTGCCGCAGTTCCTCTAGCTTTCTCCCTAGAACATAAAAATGTGTAGAGCTGGTGTCTCCATGTGGAACCAATTAGTGTTTCCAAGCATAAAATTAAATGTTCCCTGAAAAAAAAAACATTCAAAAAATAAAGTCCGTGGATAATATCAGGAATACACAAACAAAGAGTCTGTAGCAATATCTGGGATTGAAATAGCCAAAATGAAACCGGATATTTCCGGTTTCATCCAGTCATATCCGGACAAACTGGTGTGGAATTCGTATGCAATGGACCGAGAAAATCACAGTAAAAATGGTTTTGGAGAAAAGCAAAGTCTTTTCGTTAGGCAAGTGCATCAAATGTCATCTATACAAACAGAAATATCATGTTTGTTTGCCGCAGTTCTTCTAGCTTTCTCCCTAGAACAAACAAATGTGTAGAGCTGGTGTCTCCATGTGGAACCAATTAGTGTTTCCAAGCATAAAATTAAATGTTCCCAGAAAAAAAAAAACATTCAAAAAATACAGTCCGTGGATAATATCAGGAATACACAAACACAGAGGCTGTACCAATATTTCGGTTTGAGTTAGCCAAAACAAAACCGCATATTTCCGGTTTCATCCAGTCATATCCGGACAAAGTGGTGTGGAATTGGTATGCAATGGACCGAGAAAATCACAGTAAAAATGGTTTTGGAGAAAAGCAAAGTCTTTTCGTTAGGCAAGTGCATAAAATGTCATCTATACAAACAGAAATAGAATGTTTGTTTGCCGCAGTTCCTCTAGCTTTCTCCCTAGAAAATACGAATGTGTAGAGCTGGTGTCTCCATGTGGAACCAATTAGTGTTTCCAAGCATAAAATTAAATGTTCCCTGAAAAAAAAAAACATTCAAAAAAATAAAATCCGTGGATAATATCAGGAATACACAAACACAGATGCTGTAGCAATATTTCGGTTTGAGTTAGCCAAAACAAAACCGGATATTTCTGGTTTCATCCAGTCATATCCGGACAAAGTGGTGTGGAATTGGTATGCAATGGACCGAGAAAATCACAGGAAAATGGTTTTGGAGAAAAACAAAGTCTTTTCGTTAGGCAAGTGCATAAAATGTCATCTATACAAACAGAAATATCAAGTTTGTTTGCCGCAGTTCCTCTACCTTTCTCCCTAGAACATAAAAATGTGTAGAGCTGGTGTCTCCATGTGGAACCAATTAGTGTTTCCAAGCATAAAATTTAATGTTCCCTAAAAAAAAAAAACACTCAAAAAAATAAATTCCGTGGATCATATCAGGAATACACAAACAAAGAGGCTGTGGCAATATCTGGGATTGAATTAGCCAAAACGAATCCGGTATTTCCGGTTTCATCCAGTCATATCCGGACAAAGTGGTGTGGAATTCGTATGCAATGGACTGAGAAAATCACAGTAAAAATGGTTTTGGAGAAAAGCAAAGTCTTTTCGTTAGGCAAGTGCATCAAATGTCATCTATACAAACAGAAATATCATGTTTGTTTGCCACAGTACCTCTAGCTTTCTCCCTAGAACAAACAAATGTGTAGAGCTGGTGTCTCCATGTGGAACCAATTAGTGCTTCCAAGCATAAAATTAAATGTTCCCAGAAAAAAAAAAACATTCAAAAAATACAGTCCGTGGATAATATCAGGAATACACAAACACAGAGGCTGTAGCAATATTTCGGTTTGAGTTAGCCAAAACAAAACCGCATATTTCCGGTTTCATCCAGTCATATCCGGACAAACTGGTGTGGAATTCGTATGCAATGGACCGAGAAAATCACAGTAAAAATGGTTTTGGAGAAAAGCAAAGTCTTTTCGTTAGGCAAGTGCATCAAATGTCATCTATACAAACAGAAATATCATGTTTGTTTGCCGCAGTTCCTCTAGCTTTCTCCCTAGAACATAAAAATGTGTAGAGCTGGTGTCTCCATGTGGAACCAATTAGTGTTTCCAAGCATAAAATTAAATGTTCCCTGAAAAAAAAAAACATTCAAAAAATAAAGTCCGTGGATAATATCAGGAATACACAAACAAAGAGTCTGTAGCAATATCTGGGATTGAAATAGCCAAAATGAAACCGGATATTTCCGGTTTCATCCAGTCATATCCGGACAAACTGGTGTGGAATTCGTATGCAATGGACCGAGAAAATCACAGTAAAAATGGTTTTGGAGAAAAGCAAAGTCTTTTCGTTAGGCAAGTGCATCAAATGTCATCTATACAAACAGAAATATCATGTTTGTTTGCCGCAGTTCTTCTAGCTTTCTCCCTAGAACAAACAAATGTGTAGAGCTGGTGTCTCCATGTGGAACCAATTAGTGTTTCCAAGCATAAAATTAAATGTTCCCAGACAAAAAAAAAAACATTCAAAAAATACAGTCCGTGGATAATATCAGGAATACACAAACACAGAGGCTGTACCAATATTTCGGTTTGAGTTAGCCAAAACAAAACCGCATATTTCCGGTTTCATCCAGTCATATCCGGACAAAGTGGTGTGGAATTGGTATGCAATGGACCGAGAAAATCACAGTAAAAATGGTTTTGGAGAAAAGCAAAGTCTTTTCGTTAGGCAAGTGCATCAAATGTCATCTATACAAACAGAAATAGAATGTTTGTTTGCCGCAGTTCCTCTAGCTTTCTCCCTAGAAAATACGAATGTGTAGAGCTGGTGTCTCCATGTGGAACCAATTAGTGTTTCCAAGCATAAAATTAAATGTTCCCTGAAAAAAAAAACATTCAAAAAAATAAAATCCGTGGATAATATCAGGAATACACAAACACAGATGCTGTAGCAATATTTCGGTTTGAGTTAGCCAAAACAAAACCGGATATTTCTGGTTTCATCCAGTCATATCCGGACAAAGTGGTGTGGAATTGGTATGCAATGGACCGAGAAAATCACAGTAAAAATGGTTTTGGAGAAAAGCAAAGTCTTTTCCTTAGGCAAGTGCATAAAATGTCATCTATACAAACAGAAATAGAATGTTTGTTTGCCGCAGTTCCTCTAGATTTCTCCCTAGAACATAAAAATGTGTAGAGCTGGTGTCTCCATGTGGAACCAATTAGTGTTTCCAAGCATAAAATTAAATGTTCCCTGAAAAAAAAAAATTCAAAAAAATAAATTCCGTGGATAATATCAGGAATACACAAACAAAGAGGCTGTAGCAATATCTGTGATTGAATTAGCCAAAATGAAACCGGATATTTCCGGTTTCATCCAGTCATATCCGGACAAAGTGGTGTGGAATTCGTATGCAATGGACCGAGAAAATCGCAGCAAAAATGGTTTTGGAGAAAAGCAAAGTCTTTTCGTTAGGCAAGTGCATAAAATGTCATCTAGACAAACAGAAATATCATGTTTGTTTGCCGCAGTTCCTCTAGCTTTCTCCCTAGAAAATACGAATGTGTAGAGCTGGTTTCTCCGTGTGCACCAATTAGAGTTTCCAAGGACAAAGTTAAATGTTCCCTGATATAAAAAAAAACAAAACAATAAAGTCCGTGGATAATATCAGGAATACACAAACACAGATGCTGTAGCAATATTTCGGTTTGAGTTAGCCAAAAGAAAACCGGATATTTCCGGTTTCATCCAGTCATAACCGGACAAAGTGGTTTGGAATTGGTATGCAATGACCGAGAAAATCACAGTAAAAATGGTTTTGGAGAAAAGCAAAGTCTTTTCGTTAGGCAAGTGCATCAAATGTCATCTACACAAACAGAAATAGCATGTTTGTTTGCCGCAGTTCCTCTAGCTTTCTCCCTAGAACATAAAAATGTGTAGAGCTGGTGTCTCCATGTGGAACCAATTAGTGTTTCCAAGCATAAAATTTAATGTTCTCTGAAAAAAAAACATTCAAAAAAATAAAATCCGTTGATAATATCAGGAATACACAAACAAAGAGGCTGTAGCAATATCTGTGATTGAATTAGCAAAAATGAAACCGGATATTTCCGGTTTCATCCAGTCATATCCGGACAAAGTGGTGTGGAATTCGTATGCAATGGACCGAGAAAATCACAGTAAAAATGGATTTGGAGAAAAGCAAAGTCTTTTCGTTAGGCAAGTGCATAAAATGTCATCTATACAAACAGAAATAGCATGTTTGTTTGCCGCAGTTCCTCTAGCTTTCTCCCTAGAAAATACGAATGTGTAGAGCTGGTGTCTCCATGTGGAACCAATTAGTGTTTCCACGCATAAAATTAAATGTTCCCAGAAAAAAAAAAAACATTCAAAAAAATACAGTCCGTGGATAATATCAGGAATACACAAACACAGAGGCTGTAGCAATATTTCGGTTTGAGTTAGCCAAAACAAAACCGCATATTTCCGGTTTCATCCAGTCATATCCGGACAAAGTGGTGTGGAATTGGTATGCAATGGACCGAGAAAATCACAGTAAAAATGGTTTTGGAGAAAAGCAAAGTCTTTTCATTAGGCAAGTGCATAAAATGTCATCTATACAAACAGAAATATCATGTTTGTTTGCCGCAGTTCCTCTAGCTTTCTCCCTAGAACATAAAAATGTGTAGAGCTGGTGTCTCCATGTGGAACCAATTAGTGTTTCCAAGCATAAAATTAAATGTTCTCTGAAAAAAAAAAACATTCAAAAAAATAAAGTCCGTGGATAATATCAGGAATACACAAACAAAAAGGCTGTAGCAATATCTGGGATTGAATTAGCCAAAATGAAACCGGATATTTCCGGTTTCATCCAGTCATATCCGGACAAACTGGTGTGGAATTGGTATGCAATGGACTGAGAAAATCACAGTAAAAATGGTTTTGGAGAAAAGCAAAGTCTTTTCGTTAGGCAAGTGCATCAAATGTCATCTATACAAACAGAAATAGCATGTTTGTTTGCCGCAGTTCCTCTAGCTTTCTCCCTAGAACATAAAAATGTGTAGAGCTGGTGTCTCCATGTGGAACCAATTAGTGTTTCCAAGCATAAAATTAAATGTTCCCAGAAAAAAAAAACATTCAAAAAAATAAAATCCGTGGATAATACCAGCAATACACAAACACAGATGCTGTACAAATATTTCGGTTTGAGTTAGCCAAAAAAAACCCGGATATTTCCGGTTTCATCCAGTCATATCCGGAAAAAGTGGTGTGGAATTGGTATACAATGGACCGAGAAAATCACAGGAAAAATGGTTTTGGAGAAAAGCAAAGTCTTTTCGTTAGGCAAGTGCATCAAATGTCATCTATACAAACAGAAACAGCATGTTTGTTTGCCGCAGTTCCTCTAGCTTTCTCCCTAGAAAATACGAATGTGTAGAGCTGGTGTCTCCATGTGGAACCAATTAGTGTTTCCAAGCATAAAATTAAATGTTCCCTGAAAAAAAAAACATTCAAAAAAATAAAATCCGTGGATAATACCAGGAATACACAAACACAGATGCTGTAGCAATATTTCGGTTTGAGTTAGCCAAAACAAAACCGGATATTTCCGGTTTCATCCAGTCATATCCGGACAAAGTGGTGTGGAATTGGTATGCAATGGACCGAGAAAATCACAGGAAAAATGGTTTTGGAGAAAAGCAAAGTCTTTTCGTTAGGCAAGTGCATCAAATGTCATCTAGACAAACAGAAATATCATGTTTGTTTGCCGCAGTTCCTCTAGCTTTCTCCCTAGAACATAAAAATGTGTAGAGCTGGTGTCTCCATGTGGAACCAATTAGTGTTTCCAAGCATAAAATTAAATGTTGCCTGAAAAAAAAAAACATTCAAAAAATAAAGTCCGTGGATAATATCAGGAATACACAAACAAAGAGTCTGTAGCAATATCTGGGATTGAAATAGCCAAAAGGAAACCGGATATTTCCGGTTTCATCCAGTCATATCCGGACAAACTGGTGTGGAATTCGTATGCAATGGACCGAGAAAATCACAGTAAAAATGGTTTTGGAGAAAAGCAAAGTCTTTTCGTTAGGCAAGTGCATCAAATGTCATCTATACAAACAGAAATATCATGTTTGTTTGCCGCAGTTCTTCTAGCTTTCTCCCTAGAACAAACAAATGTGTAGAGCTGGTGTCTCCATGTGGAACCAATTAGTGTTTCCAAGCATAAAATTAAATGTTCCCAGACAAAAAAAAAAACATTCAAAAAATACAGTCCGTGGATAATATCAGGAATACACAAACACAGAGGCTGTACCAATATTTCGGTTTGAGTTAGCCAAAACAAAACCGCATATTTCCGGTTTCATCCAGTCATATCCGGACAAAGTGGTGTGGAATTGGTATGCAATGGACCGAGAAAATCACAGTAAAAATGGTTTTGGAGAAAAGCAAAGTCTTTTCGTTAGGCAAGTGCATCAAATGTCATCTATACAAACAGAAATAGAATGTTTGTTTGCCGCAGTTCCTCTAGCTTTCTCCCTAGAAAATACGAATGTGTAGAGCTGGTGTCTCCATGTGGAACCAATTAGTGTTTCCAAGCATAAAATTAAATGTTCCCTGAAAAAAAAAACATTCAAAAAAATAAAATCCGTGGATAATATCAGGAATACACAAACACAGATGCTGTAGCAATATTTCGGTTTGAGTTAGCCAAAACAAAACCGGATATTTCTGGTTTCATCCAGTCATATCCGGACAAAGTGGTGTGGAATTGGTATGCAATGGACCGAGAAAATCACAGGAAAATGGTTTTGGAGAAAAGCAAAGTCTTTTCGTTAGGCAAGTGCATAAAATGTCATCTATACAAACAGAAATATCAAGTTTGTTTGCCGCAGTTCCTCTACCTTTCTCCCTAGAACATAAAAATGTGTAGAGCTGGTGTCTCCATGTGGAACCAATTAGTGTTTCCAAGCATAAAATTTAATGTTCCCTAAAAAAAAAAACACTCAAAAAATAAATTCCGTGGATCATATCAGGAATACACAAACAAAGAGGCTGTGGCAATATCTGGGATTGAATTAGCCAAAACGAATCCGGTATTTCCGGTTTCATCCAGTCATATCCGGACAAAGTGGTGTGGAATTCGTATGCAATGGACTGAGAAAATCACAGTAAAAATGGTTTTGGAGAAAAGCAAAGTCTTTTCGTTAGGCAAGTGCATCAAATGTCATCTATACAAACAGAAATATCATGTTTGTTTGCCACAGTACCTCTAGCTTTCTCCCTAGAACAAACAAATGTGTAGAGCTGGTGTCTCCATGTGGAACCAATTAGTGCTTCCAAGCATAAAATTAAATGTTCCCAGAAAAAAAAAAACATTCAAAAAATACAGTCCGTGGATAATATCAGGAATACACAAACACAGAGGCTGTAGCAATATTTCGGTTTGAGTTAGCCAAAACAAAACCGCATATTTCCGGTTTCATCCAGTCATATCCGGACAAACTGGTGTGGAATTCGTATGCAATGGACCGAGAAAATCACAGTAAAAATGGTTTTGGAGAAAAGCAAAGTCTTTTCGTTAGGCAAGTGCATCAAATGTCATCTATACAAACAGAAATATCATGTTTGTTTGCCGCAGTTCCTCTAGCTTTCTCCCTAGAACATAAAAATGTGTAGAGCTGGTGTCTCCATGTGGAACCAATTAGTGTTTCCAAGCATAAAATTAAATGTTCCCTGAAAAAAAAAACATTCAAAAAATAAAGTCCGTGGATCATATCAGGAATACACAAACAAAGAGTCTGTAGCAATATCTGGGATTGAAATAGCCAAAATGAAACCGGATATTTCCGGTTTCATCCAGTCATATCCGGACAAACTGGTGTGGAATTCGTATGCAATGGACCGAGAAAATCACAGTAAAAATGGTTTTGGAGAAAAGCAAAGTCTTTTCGTTAGGCAAGTGCATCAAATGTCATCTATACAAACAGAAATATCATGTTTGTTTGCCGCAGTTCTTCTAGCTTTCTCCCTAGAACAAACAAATGTGTAGAGCTGGTGTCTCCATGTGGAACCAATTAGTGTTTCCAAGCATAAAATTAAATGTTCCCAGAAAAAAAAAAAACATTCAAAAAATACAGTCCGTGGATAATATCAGGAATACACAAACACAGAGGCTGTACCAATATTTCGGTTTGAGTTAGCCAAAACAAAACCGCATATTTCCGGTTTCATCCAGTCATATCCGGACAAAGTGGTGTGGAATTGGTATGCAATGGACCGAGAAAATCACAGTAAAAATGGTTTTGGAGAAAAGCAAAGTCTTTTCGTTAGGCAAGTGCATCAAATGTCATCTATACAAACAGAAATAGAATGTTTGTTTGCCGCAGTTCCTCTAGCTTTCTCCCTAGAAAATACGAATGTGTAGAGCTGGTGTCTCCATGTGGAACCAATTAGTGTTTCCAAGCATAAAATTAAATGTTCCCTGAAAAAAAAACATTCAAAAAAATAAAATCCGTGGATAATATCAGGAATACACAAACACAGATGCTGTAGCAATATTTCGGTTTGAGTTAGCAAAAACAAAACCGGATATTTCTGGTTTCATCCAGTCATATCCGGACAAAGTGGTGTGGAATTGGTATGCAATGGACCGAGAAAATCACAGTAAAAATGGTTTTGGAGAAAAGCAAAGTCTTTTCCTTAGGCAAGTGCATAAAATGTCATCTATACAAACAGAAATAGAATGTTTGTTTGCCGCAGTTCCTCTAGATTTCTCCCTAGAACATAAAAATGTGTAGAGCTGGTGTCTCCATGTGGAACCAATTAGTGTTTCCAAGCATAAAATTAAATGTTCCCTGAAAAAAAAAAACATTCAAAAAAATAAAGTCCGTGGATAATATCAGGAATACACAAACAAAGAGGCTGTAGCAATATCTGTGATTGAATTAGCCAAAATGAAACCGGATATTTCCGGTTTCATCCAGTCATATCCGGACAAAGTGGTGTGGAATTCGTATGCAATGGACCGAGAAAATCGCAGCAAAAATGGTTTTGGAGAAAAGCAAAGTCTTTTCGTTAGGCAAGTGCATAAAATGTCATCTAGACAAACAGAAATATCATGTTTGTTTGCCGCAGTTCCTCTAGCTTTCTCCCTAGAAAATACGAATGTGTAGAGCTGGTTTCTCCGTGTGCACCAATTAGAGTTTCCAAGGACAAAGTTAAATGTTCCCTGATATAAAAAAAAACAAAACAATAAAGTCCGTGGATAATATCAGGAATACACAAACACAGATGCTGTAGCAATATTTCGGTTTGAGTTAGCCAAAAGAAAACCGGATATTTCCGGTTTCATCCAGTCATAACCGGACAAAGTGGTTTGGAATTGGTATGCAATGACCGAGAAAATCACAGTAAAAATGGTTTTGGAGAAAAGCAAAGTCTTTTCGTTAGGCAAGTGCATCAAATGTCATCTACACAAACAGAAATAGCATGTTTGTTTGCCGCAGTTCCTCTAGCTTTCTCCCTAGAACATAAAAATGTGTAGAGCTGGTGTCTCCATGTGGAACCAATTAGTGTTTCCAAGCATAAAATTTAATGTTCTCTGAAAAAAAAACATTCAAAAAAATAAAATCCGTTGATAATATCAGGAATACACAAACAAAGAGGCTGTAGCAATATCTGTGATTGAATTAGCAAAAATGAAACCGGATATTTCCGGTTTCATCCAGTCATATCCGGACAAAGTGGTGTGGAATTCGTATGCAATGGACCGAGAAAATCACAGTAAAAATGGATTTGGAGAAAAGCAAAGTCTTTTCGTTAGGCAAGTGCATAAAATGTCATCTAGACAAACAGAAATAGCATGTTTGTTTGCCGCAGTTCCTCTAGCTTTCTCCCTAGAAAATACGAATGTGTAGAGCTGGTGTCTCCATGTGGAACCAATTAGTGTTTCCACGCATAAAATTAAATGTTCCCAGAAAAAAAAAAACATTCAAAAAAATACAGTCCGTGGATAATATCAGGAATACACAAACACAGAGGCTGTAGCAATATTTCGGTTTGAGTTAGCCAAAACAAAACCGCATATTTCCGGTTTCATCCAGTCATATCCGGACAAAGTGGTGTGGAATTGGTATGCAATGGACCGAGAAAATCACAGTAAAAATGGTTTTGGAGAAAAGCAAAGTCTTTTCATTAGGCAAGTGCATAAAATGTCATCTATACAAACAGAAATATCATGTTTGTTTGCCGCAGTTCCTCTAGCTTTCTCCCTAGAACATAAAAATGTGTAGAGCTGGTGTCTCCATGTGGAACCAATTAGTGTTTCCAAGCATAAAATTAAATGTTCTCTGAAAAAAAAAAACATTCAAAAAAATAAAGTCCGTGGATAATATCAGGAATACACAAACAAAAAGGCTGTAGCAATATCTGGGATTGAATTAGCCAAAATGAAACCGGATATTTCCGGTTTCATCCAGTCATATCCGGACAAACTGGTGTGGAATTGGTATGCAATGGACTGAGAAAATCACAGTAAAAATGGTTTTGGAGAAAAGCAAAGTCTTTTCGTTAGGCAAGTGCATCAAATGTCATCTATACAAACAGAAATAGCATGTTTGTTTGCCGCAGTTCCTCTAGCTTTCTCCCTAGAACATAAAAATGTGTAGAGCTGGTGTCTCCATGTGGAACCAATTAGTGTTTCCAAGCATAAAATTAAATGTTCCCAGAAAAAAAAAACATTCAAAAAAATAAAATCCGTGGATAATACCAGCAATACACAAACACAGATGCTGTACAAATATTTCGGTTTGAGTTAGCCAAAAAAAACCCGGATATTTCCGGTTTCATCCAGTCATATCCGGACAAAGTGGTGTGGAATTGGTATACAATGGACCGAGAAAATCACAGGAAAAATGGTTTTGGAGAAAAGCAAAGTCTTTTCGTTAGGCAAGTGCATCAAATGTCATCTATACAAACAGAAACAGCATGTTTGTTTGCCGCAGTTCCTCTAGCTTTCTCCCTAGAAAATACGAATGTGTAGAGCTGGTGTCTCCATGTGGAACCAATTAGTGTTTCCAAGCATAAAATTAAATGTTCCCTGAAAAAAAAAACATTCAAAAAAATAAAATCCGTGGATAATACCAGGAATACACAAACACAGATGCTGTAGCAATATTTCGGTTTGAGTTAGCCAAAACAAAACCGGATATTTCCGGTTTCATCCAGTCATATCCGGACAAAGTGGTGTGGAATTGGTATGCAATGGACCGAGAAAATCACAGGAAAAATGGTTTTGGAGAAAAGCAAAGTCTTTTCGTTAGGCAAGTGCATCAAATGTCATCTAGACAAACAGAAATAGCATGTTTGTTTGCCGCAGTTCCTCTAGCTTTCTCCCTAGAAAATACGAATGTGTAGAGCTGGTGTCTCCATTTGGAACCAATTAGTGTTTCCAAGCATAAAATTAAATGTTCCCAGAAAAAAAAAACATTCAAAAAAATACAGTCCGTGGATAATATCAGGAATACACAAACACAGAGGCTGTAGCAATATTTCGGTTTGAGTTAGCCAAAACAAAACCGCATATTTCCGGTTTCATCCAGTCATATCCGGACAAACTGGTGTGGAATTCGTATGCAATGGACCGAGAAAATCACAGTAAAAATGGTTTTGGAGAAAAGCAAAGTCTTTTCGTTAGGCAAGTGCATCAAATGTCATCTATACAAACAGAAATATCATGTTTGTTTGCCGCAGTTCCTCTAGCTTTCTCCCTAGAACATAAAAATGTGTAGAGCTGGTGTCTCCATGTGGAACCAATTAGTGTTTCCAAGCATAAAATTAAATGTTCCCTGAAAAAAAAAACATTCAAAAAATAAAGTCCGTGGATAATATCAGGAATACACAAACAAAGAGTCTGTAGCAATATCTGGGATTGAAATAGCCAAAAGGAAACCGGATATTTCCGGTTTCATCCAGTCATATCCGGACAAACTGGTGTGGAATTCGTATGCAATGGACCGAGAAAATCACAGTAAAAATGGTTTTGGAGAAAAGCAAAGTCTTTTCGTTAGGCAAGTGCATCAAATGTCATCTATACAAACAGAAATATCATGTTTGTTTGCCGCAGTTCTTCTAGCTTTCTCCCTAGAACAAACAAATGTGTAGAGCTGGTGTCTCCATGTGGAACCAATTAGTGTTTCCAAGCATAAAATTAAATGTTCCCAGAAAAAAAAAAAAACATTCAAAAAATACAGTCCGTGGATAATATCAGGAATACACAAACACAGAGGCTGTACCAATATTTCGGTTTGAGTTAGCCAAAACAAAACCGCATATTTCCGGTTTCATCCAGTCATATCCGGACAAAGTGGTGTGGAATTGGTATGCAATGGACCGAGAAAATCACAGTAAAAATGGTTTTGGAGAAAAGCAAAGTCTTTTCGTTAGGCAAGTGCATCAAATGTCATCTATACAAACAGAAATAGAATGTTTGTTTGCCGCAGTTCCTCTAGCTTTCTCCCTAGAAAATACGAATGTGTAGAGCTGGTGTCTCCATGTGGAACCAATTAGTGTTTCCAAGCATAAAATTAAATGTTCCCTGAAAAAAAAAACATTCAAAAAAATAAAATCCGTGGATAATATCAGGAATACACAAACACAGATGCTGTAGCAATATTTCGGTTTGAGTTAGCAAAAACAAAACCGGATATTTCTGGTTTCATCCAGTCATATCCGGACAAAGTGGTGTGGAATTGGTATGCAATGGACCGAGAAAATCACAGTAAAAATGGTTTTGGAGAAAAGCAAAGTCTTTTCCTTAGGCAAGTGCATAAAATGTCATCTATACAAACAGAAATAGAATGTTTGTTTGCCGCAGTTCCTCTAGATTTCTCCCTAGAACATAAAAATGTGTAGAGCTGGTGTCTCCATGTGGAACCAATTAGTGTTTCCAAGCATAAAATTAAATGTTCCCTGAAAAAAAAAAAACATTCAAAAAAATAAAGTCCGTGGATAATATCAGGAATACACAAACAAAGAGGCTGTAGCAATATCTGTGATTGAATTAGCCAAAATGAAACCGGATATTTCCGGTTTCATCCAGTCATATCCGGACAAAGTGGTGTGGAATTCGTATGCAATGGACCGAGAAAATCGCAGCAAAAATGGTTTTGGAGAAAAGCAAAGTCTTTTCGTTAGGCAAGTGCATAAAATGTCATCTAGACAAACAGAAATATCATGTTTGTTTGCCGCAGTTCCTCTAGCTTTCTCCCTAGAAAATACGAATGTGTAGAGCTGGTTTCTCCGTGTGCACCAATTAGAGTTTCCAAGGACAAAGTTAAATGTTCCCTGATATAAAAAAAAACAAAACAATAAAGTCCGTGGATAATATCAGGAATACACAAACACAGATGCTGTAGCAATATTTCGGTTTGAGTTAGCCAAAAGAAAACCGGATATTTCCGGTTTCATCCAGTCATAACCGGACAAAGTGGTTTGGAATTGGTATGCAATGACCGAGAAAATCACAGTAAAAATGGTTTTGGAGAAAAGCAAAGTCTTTTCGTTAGGCAAGTGCATCAAATGTCATCTACACAAACAGAAATAGCATGTTTGTTTGCCGCAGTTCCTCTAGCTTTCTCCCTAGAACATAAAAATGTGTAGAGCTGGTGTCTCCATGTGGAACCAATTAGTGTTTCCAAGCATAAAATTTAATGTTCTCTGAAAAAAAAACATTCAAAAAAATAAAATCCGTTGATAATATCAGGAATACACAAACAAAGAGGCTGTAGCAATATCTGTGATTGAATTAGCAAAAATGAAACCGGATATTTCCGGTTTCATCCAGTCATATCCGGACAAAGTGGTGTGGAATTCGTATGCAATGGACCGAGAAAATCACAGTAAAAATGGATTTGGAGAAAAGCAAAGTCTTTTCGTTAGGCAAGTGCATAAAATGTCATCTAGACAAACAGAAATAGCATGTTTGTTTGCCGCAGTTCCTCTAGCTTTCTCCCTAGAAAATACGAATGTGTAGAGCTGGTGTCTCCATGTGGAACCAATTAGTGTTTCCACGCATAAAATTAAATGTTCCCAGAAAAAAAAAAACATTCAAAAAAATACAGTCCGTGGATAATATCAGGAATACACAAACACAGAGGCTGTAGCAATATTTCGGTTTGAGTTAGCCAAAACAAAACCGCATATTTCCGGTTTCATCCAGTCATATCCGGACAAAGTGGTGTGGAATTGGTATGCAATGGACCGAGAAAATCACAGTAAAAATGGTTTTGGAGAAAAGCAAAGTCTTTTCATTAGGCAAGTGCATAAAATGTCATCTATACAAACAGAAATATCATGTTTGTTTGCCGCAGTTCCTCTAGCTTTCTCCCTAGAACATAAAAATGTGTAGAGCTGGTGTCTCCATGTGGAACCAATTAGTGTTTCCAAGCATAAAATTAAATGTTCTCTGAAAAAAAAAAACATTCAAAAAAATAAAGTCCGTGGATAATATCAGGAATACACAAACAAAAAGGCTGTAGCAATATCTGGGATTGAATTAGCCAAAATGAAACCGGATATTTCCGGTTTCATCCAGTCATATCCGGACAAACTGGTGTGGAATTGGTATGCAATGGACTGAGAAAATCACAGTAAAAATGGTTTTGGAGAAAAGCAAAGTCTTTTCGTTAGGCAAGTGCATCAAATGTCATCTATACAAACAGAAATAGCATGTTTGTTTGCCGCAGTTCCTCTAGCTTTCTCCCTAGAACATAAAAATGTGTAGAGCTGGTGTCTCCATGTGGAACCAATTAGTGTTTCCAAGCATAAAATTAAATGTTCCCAGAAAAAAAAAACATTCAAAAAAATAAAATCCGTGGATAATACCAGCAATACACAAACACAGATGCTGTACAAATATTTCGGTTTGAGTTAGCCAAAAAAAACCCGGATATTTCCGGTTTCATCCAGTCATATCCGGACAAAGTGGTGTGGAATTGGTATACAATGGACCGAGAAAATCACAGGAAAAATGGTTTTGGAGAAAAGCAAAGTCTTTTCGTTAGGCAAGTGCATCAAATGTCATCTATACAAACAGAAACAGCATGTTTGTTTGCCGCAGTTCCTCTAGCTTTCTCCCTAGAAAATACGAATGTGTAGAGCTGGTGTCTCCATGTGGAACCAATTAGTGTTTCCAAGCATAAAATTAAATGTTCCCTGAAAAAAAAAACATTCAAAAAAATAAAATCCGTGGATAATACCAGGAATACACAAACACAGATGCTGTAGCAATATTTCGGTTTGAGTTAGCCAAAACAAAACCGGATATTTCCGGTTTCATCCAGTCATATCCGGACAAAGTGGTGTGGAATTGGTATGCAATGGACCGAGAAAATCACAGGAAAAATGGTTTTGGAGAAAAGCAAAGTCTTTTCGTTAGGCAAGTGCATCAAATGTCATCTAGACAAACAGAAATAGCATGTTTGTTTGCCGCAGTTCCTCTAGCTTTCTCCCTAGAAAATACGAATGTGTAGAGCTGGTGTCTCCATTTGGAACCAATTAGTGTTTCCAAGCATAAAATTAAATGTTCCCAGAAAAAAAAAACATTCAAAAAAATACAGTCCGTGGATAATATCAGGAATACACAAACACAGAGGCTGTAGCAATATTTCGGTTTGAGTTAGCCAAAACAAAACCGCATATTTCCGGTTTCATCCAGTCATATCCGGACAAACTGGTGTGGAATTCGTATGCAATGGACCGAGAAAATCACAGTAAAAATGGTTTTGGAGAAAAGCAAAGTCTTTTCGTTAGGCAAGTGCATCAAATGTCATCTATACAAACAGAAATATCATGTTTGTTTGCCGCAGTTCCTCTAGCTTTCTCCCTAGAACATAAAAATGTGTAGAGCTGGTGTCTCCATGTGGAACCAATTAGTGTTTCCAAGCATAAAATTAAATGTTCCCTGAAAAAAAAAACATTCAAAAAATAAAGTCCGTGGATAATATCAGGAATACACAAACAAAGAGTCTGTAGCAATATCTGGGATTGAAATAGCCAAAAGGAAACCGGATATTTCCGGTTTCATCCAGTCATATCCGGACAAACTGGTGTGGAATTCGTATGCAATGGACCGAGAAAATCACAGTAAAAATGGTTTTGGAGAAAAGCAAAGTCTTTTCGTTAGGCAAGTGCATCAAATGTCATCTATACAAACAGAAATATCATGTTTGTTTGCCGCAGTTCTTCTAGCTTTCTCCCTAGAACAAACAAATGTGTAGAGCTGGTGTCTCCATGTGGAACCAATTAGTGTTTCCAAGCATAAAATTAAATGTTCCCAGAAAAAAAAAACATTCAAAAAATACAGTCCGTGGATAATATCAGGAATACACAAACACAGAGGCTGTACCAATATTTCGGTTTGAGTTAGCCAAAACAAAACCGCATATTTCCGGTTTCATCCAGTCATATCCGGACAAAGTGGTGTGGAATTGGTATGCAATGGACCGAGAAAATCACAGTAAAAATGGTTTTGGAGAAAAGCAAAGTCTTTTCGTTAGGCAAGTGCATCAAATGTCATCTATACAAACAGAAATAGAATGTTTGTTTGCCGCAGTTCCTCTAGCTTTCTCCCTAGAAAATACGAATGTGTAGAGCTGGTGTCTCCATGTGGAACCAATTAGTGTTTCCAAGCATAAAATTAAATGTTCCCTGAAAAAAAAAACATTCAAAAAAATAAAATCCGTGGATAATATCAGGAATACACAAACACAGATGCTGTAGCAATATTTCGGTTTGAGTTAGCCAAAACAAAACCGGATATTTCTGGTTTCATCCAGTCATATCCGGACAAAGTGGTGTGGAATTGGTATGCAATGGACCGAGAAAATCACAGGAAAATGGTTTTGGAGAAAAGCAAAGTCTTTTCGTTAGGCAAGTGCATAAAATGTCATCTATACAAACAGAAATATCAAGTTTGTTTGCCGCAGTTCCTCTACCTTTCTCCCTAGAACATAAAAATGTGTAGAGCTGGTGTCTCCATGTGGAACCAATTAGTGTTTCCAAGCATAAAATTTAATGTTCCCTAAAAAAAAAAAACACTCAAAAAATAAATTCCGTGGATCATATCAGGAATACACAAACAAAGAGGCTGTGGCAATATCTGGGATTGAATTAGCCAAAACGAATCCGGTATTTCCGGTTTCATCCAGTCATATCCGGACAAAGTGGTGTGGAATTCGTATGCAATGGACTGAGAAAATCACAGTAAAAATGGTTTTGGAGAAAAGCAAAGTCTTTTCGTTAGGCAAGTGCATCAAATGTCATCTATACAAACAGAAATATCATGTTTGTTTGCCACAGTACCTCTAGCTTTCTCCCTAGAACAAACAAATGTGTAGAGCTGGTGTCTCCATGTGGAACCAATTAGTGCTTCCAAGCATAAAATTAAATGTTCCCAGAAAAAAAAAACATTCAAAAAATACAGTCCGTGGATAATATCAGGAATACACAAACACAGAGGCTGTAGCAATATTTCGGTTTGAGTTAGCCAAAACAAAACCGCATATTTCCGGTTTCATCCAGTCATATCCGGACAAACTGGTGTGGAATTCGTATGCAATGGACCGAGAAAATCACAGTAAAAATGGTTTTGGAGAAAAGCAAAGTCTTTTCGTTAGGCAAGTGCATCAAATGTCATCTATACAAACAGAAATATCATGTTTGTTTGCCGCAGTTCCTCTAGCTTTCTCCCTAGAACATAAAAATGTGTAGAGCTGGTGTCTCCATGTGGAACCAATTAGTGTTTCCAAGCATAAAATTAAATGTTCCCTGAAAAAAAAAACATTCAAAAAATAAAGTCCGTGGATAATATCAGGAATACACAAACAAAGAGTCTGTAGCAATATCTGGGATTGAAATAGCCAAAATGAAACCGGATATTTCCGGTTTCATCCAGTCATATCCGGACAAACTGGTGTGGAATTCGTATGCAATGGACCGAGAAAATCACAGTAAAAATGGTTTTGGAGAAAAGCAAAGTCTTTTCGTTAGGCAAGTGCATCAAATGTCATCTATACAAACAGAAATATCATGTTTGTTTGCCGCAGTTCTTCTAGCTTTCTCCCTAGAACAAACAAATGTGTAGAGCTGGTGTCTCCATGTGGAACCAATTAGTGTTTCCAAGCATAAAATTAAATGTTCCCAGAAAAAAAAAACATTCAAAAAATACAGTCCGTGGATAATATCAGGAATACACAAACACAGAGGCTGTACCAATATTTCGGTTTGAGTTAGCCAAAACAAAACCGCATATTTCCGGTTTCATCCAGTCATATCCGGACAAAGTGGTGTGGAATTGGTATGCAATGGACCGAGAAAATCACAGTAAAAATGGTTTTGGAGAAAAGCAAAGTCTTTTCGTTAGGCAAGTGCATCAAATGTCATCTATACAAACAGAAATAGAATGTTTGTTTGCCGCAGTTCCTCTAGCTTTCTCCCTAGAAAATACGAATGTGTAGAGCTGGTGTCTCCATGTGGAACCAATTAGTGTTTCCAAGCATAAAATTAAATGTTCCCTGAAAAAAAAAACATTCAAAAAAATAAAATCCGTGGATAATATCAGGAATACACAAACACAGATGCTGTAGCAATATTTCGGTTTGAGTTAGCAAAAACAAAACCGGATATTTCTGGTTTCATCCAGTCATATCCGGACAAAGTGGTGTGGAATTGGTATGCAATGGACCGAGAAAATCACAGTAAAAATGGTTTTGGAGAAAAGCAAAGTCTTTTCCTTAGGCAAGTGCATAAAATGTCATCTATACAAACAGAAATAGAATGTTTGTTTGCCGCAGTTCCTCTAGATTTCTCCCTAGAACATAAAAATGTGTAGAGCTGGTGTCTCCATGTGGAACCAATTAGTGTTTCCAAGCATAAAATTAAATGTTCCCTGAAAAAAAAAACATTCAAAAAAATAAAATCCGTGGATAATACCAGGAATACACAAACACAGATGCTGTAGCAATATTTCGGTTTGAGTTAGCCAAAACAAAACCGGATATTTCCGGTTTCATCCAGTCATATCCGGACAAAGTGGTGTGGAATTGGTATGCAATGGACCGAGAAAATCACAGGAAAAATGGTTTTGGAGAAAAGCAAAGTCTTTTCGTTAGGCAAGTGCATCAAATGTCATCTAGACAAACAGAAATAGCATGTTTGTTTGCCGCAGTTCCTCTAGCTTTCTCCCTAGAAAATACGAATGTGTAGAGCTGGTGTCTCCATTTGGAACCAATTAGTGTTTCCAAGCATAAAATTAAATGTTCCCAGAAAAAAAAAAACATTCAAAAAAATACAGTCCGTGGATAATATCAGGAATACACAAACACAGAGGCTGTAGCAATATTTCGGTTTGAGTTAGCCAAAACAAAACCGCATATTTCCGGTTTCATCCAGTCATATCCGGACAAACTGGTGTGGAATTCGTATGCAATGGACCGAGAAAATCACAGTAAAAATGGTTTTGGAGAAAAGCAAAGTCTTTTCGTTAGGCAAGTGCATCAAATGTCATCTATACAAACAGAAATATCATGTTTGTTTGCCGCAGTTCCTCTAGCTTTCTCCCTAGAACATAAAAATGTGTAGAGCTGGTGTCTCCATGTGGAACCAATTAGTGTTTTCAAGCATAAAATTAAATGTTCCCTGAAAAAAAAAACATTCAAAAAATAAAGTCCGTGGATAATATCAGGAATACACAAACAAAGAGTCTGTAGCAATATCTGGGATTGAAATAGCCAAAATGAAACCGGATATTTCCGGTTTCATCCAGTCATATCCGGACAAACTGGTGTGGAATTCGTATGCAATGGACCGAGAAAATCACAGTAAAAATGGTTTTGGAGAAAAGCAAAGTCTTTTCGTTAGGCAAGTGCATCAAATGTCATCTATACAAACAGAAATATCATGTTTGTTTGCCGCAGTTCTTCTAGCTTTCTCCCTAGAACAAACAAATGTGTAGAGCTGGTGTCTCCATGTGGAACCAATTAGTGTTTCCAAGCATAAAATTAAATGTTCCCAGAAAAAAAAACATTCAAAAAATACAGTCCGTGGATAATATCAGGAATACACAAACACAGAGGCTGTACCAATATTTCGGTTTGAGTTAGCCAAAACAAAACCGCATATTTCCGGTTTCATCCAGTCATATCCGGACAAAGTGGTGTGGAATTGGTATGCAATGGACCGAGAAAATCACAGTAAAAATGGTTTTGGAGAAAAGCAAAGTCTTTTCGTTAGGCAAGTGCATCAAATGTCATCTATACAAACAGAAATAGAATGTTTGTTTGCCGCAGTTCCTCTAGCTTTCTCCCTAGAAAATACGAATGTGTAGAGCTGGTGTCTCCATGTGGAACCAATTAGTGTTTCCAAGCATAAAATTAAATGTTCCCTGAAAAAAAAAACATTCAAAAAAATAAAATCCGTGGATAATATCAGGAATACACAAACACAGATGCTGTAGCAATATTTCGGTTTGAGTTAGCCAAAACAAAACCGGATATTTCTGGTTTCATCCAGTCATATCCGGACAAAGTGGTGTGGAATTGGTATGCAATGGACCGAGAAAATCACAGGAAAATGGTTTTGGAGAAAAGCAAAGTCTTTTCGTTAGGCAAGTGCATAAAATGTCATCTATACAAACAGAAATATCAAGTTTGTTTGCCGCAGTTCCTCTACCTTTCTCCCTAGAACATAAAAATGTGTAGAGCTGGTGTCTCCATGTGGAACCAATTAGTGTTTCCAAGCATAAAATTTAATGTTCCCTAAAAAAAAAAAACACTCAAAAAAATAAATTCCGTGGATCATATCAGGAATACACAAACAAAGAGGCTGTGGCAATATCTGGGATTGAATTAGCCAAAACGAATCCGGTATTTCCGGTTTCATCCAGTCATATCCGGACAAAGTGGTGTGGAATTGGTATGCAATGGACCGAGAAAATCACAGGAAAAATGGATTTGGAGAAAAGCAAAGTCTTTTCGTTAGGCAAGTGCATAAAATGTCATCTAGACAAACAGAAATAGCATGTTTGTTTGCCGCAGTTCCTCTAGCTTTCTCACTAGAACATAAAAATGTGTAGAGCTGGTGTGTCCATGTGGAACCAATTAGTGTTTCCAAGCATAAAATTAAATGTTCTCTGAAAAAAAAAAAACATTCAAAAAATAAAGTCCGTGGATAATATCAGGAATACACAAACAAAAAGGCTGTATCAATATCTGGGATAGAATTAGCCAAAATGAAACCGAATATTTCCGGTTTCATCCAGTCATATCCGGACAAACTGGTGTGGAATTGGTATGCAATGGACTGAGAAAATCACAGTAAAAATGGTTTTGGAGAAAAGCAAAGTCTTTTCGTTAGGCAAGTGCATAAAATGTCATCTATACAAACAGAAATAGCATGTTTGTTTGCCGCAGTTCCTCTAGTTTTCTCCCTAGAACACAAAAATGTGTAGAGCTGGTGTCTCCATGTGGAACCAATTAGTGTTTCCAAGCATAAAATTAAATGTTCCCAGAAAAAAAAACATTCAAAAAATAAAATCCGTGGATAATACCAGCAATACACAAACACAGATGCTGTACAAATATTTCGGTTTGAGTTAGCCAAAAAAAACCCGGATATTTCCGGTTTCATCCAGTCATATCCGGACAAAGTGGTGTGGAATTGGTATACAATGGACCGAGAAAATCACAGGAAAAATGGTTTTGGAGAAAAGCAAAGTCTTTTCGTTAGGCAAGTGCATAAAATGTCATCTATACAAACAGAAATAGCATGTTTGTTTGCCGCAGTTCCTCTAGCTTTCTCCCTAGAAAATCCGAATGTGTAGAGCTGGTGTCTCCATGTGGAACCAATTAGTGTTTCCAAACATAAAATTAAATGTTCCCTGATAAAAAACATTCAAAAAAATAAAGTGGGTGGATCATATCAGGAATACACAAACAAAGAGGCTGTAGCAATATCTGAGATTGAATTAGCCAAAATGAAACCGGATATTTCCGGTTTCATCCAGTCATATCCGGACAAACTGGTGTGGAATTCATATGCAATGGACCGAGAAAATCACAGTAAAAATGGTTTTGGAGAAAAGCAAAGTCTTTTCGTTAGGCAAGTGCATAAAATGTCATCTATACAAACAGAAATATCATGTTTGTTTGCCACAGTTCCTCTAGCTTTCTCCCTAGAAAATACGAATGTGTAGAGCTGGTGTCTCCATGTGGAACCAATTAGTGTTTCCAAGCATAAAATTTAATGTTCCCTGAAAAAAAAAACATTCAAAAAAAATAAAGTCCGTGGATAATATCAGGAATACACAAACACAGAGGCTGTAGCAAATTTTCGGTTAGAGTTAGCCAAAACAAAACGGGATACTTCGGTTTCATCCAGTCATATCCGGACAAACTGGTGTGGAATTCGTATGCAGTGGACCGAGAAAATCACAGGAAAAATGGTTTTGGAGAAAAGCAAGTCTTTTCGTTAGGCAAGTGCATAAAATGTCATGTAGACAAACAGAAATATCATGTTTGTTTGCCGCAGTTCCTCTAGCTTTCTCCCTAGAACAAACAAATGTGTAGAGCTGGTGTCTCCATGTGGAACCAATTAGTGTTTCCAAGCATAAAATTAAATGTTCCCAGAAAAAAAAAACATTAAAAAAATACAGTCCGTGGATCATATCAGGAATACACAAACACAGAGGCTGTAGCAATATCTGGGATTGAATTAGCTAAAACGAAACCGGATATTTCCGGTTTCATCCAGTCATATCCGGACAAACTGGTGTGGAATTCGTATGCAATGGACCGAGAAAATCACAGGAAAAATGGTTTTGGAGAAAAGCAAAGTCTTTTCATTAGGCAAGTGCATAAAATGTCATCTATACAAACAGAAATATCATGTTTGTTTGCCGCAGTTCTTCTAGCTTTCTCCCTAGAACAAACAAATGTGTAGAGCTGGTGTCTCCATGTGGAACCAATTAGTGTTTCCAAGCATAAAATTAAATGTTCCCAGAAAAAAAAAACATTCAAAAAATACAGTCCGTGGATAATATCAGGAATACACAAACACAGAGGCTGTACCAATATTTCGGTTTGAGTTAGCCAAAACAAAACCGCATATTTCCGGTTTCATCCAGTCATATCCGGACAAAGTGGTGTGGAATTGGTATGCAATGGACCGAGAAAATCACAGTAAAAATGGTTTTGGAGAAAAGCAAAGTCTTTTCGTTAGGCAAGTGCATCAAATGTCATCTATACAAACAGAAATAGCATGTTTGTTTGCCGCAGTTCCTCTAGCTTTCTCCCTAGAAAATACGAATGTGTAGAGCTGGTGTCTCCATGTGGAACCAATTAGTGTTTCCAAGCATAAAATTAAATGTTCCCTGAAAAAAAAAAACATTCAAAAAAATAAAATCCGTGGATAATATCAGGAATACACAAACACAGATGCTGTAGCAATATTTCGGTTTGAGTTAGCCAAAACAAAACCGGATATTTCCGGTTTCATCCAGTCATAACCGGACAAAGTGGTTTGGAATTGGTATGCAATGGACCGAGAAAATCACAGTAAAAATGGTTTTGGAGAAAAGCAAAGTCTTTTCGTTAGGCAAGTGCATCAAATGTCATCTACACAAACAGAAACATCATGTTTGTTTGCCACAGTTCCTCTAGCTTTCTCCCTAGAACATAAAAATGTGTAGAGCTGGTGTCTCCATGTGGAACCAATTAGTGTTTCCAAGCATAAAATTTAATGTTCTCTGAAAAAAAAACATTCAAAAAAATAAAATCCGTGGATAATATCAGGAATACACAAACAAAGAGGCTGTAGCAATATCTGTGATTGAATTAGCCAAAATGAAACCGGATATTTCCGGTTTCATCCAGTCATATCCGGACAAAGTGGTGTGGAATTCGTATGCAATGGACCGAGAAAATCACAGTAAAAATGGTTTTGGAGAAAAGCAACGTCTTTTCGTTAGGCAAGTGCATAAAATGTCATCTATACAAACAGAAATAGCATGTTTGTTTGCCGCAGTTCCTCTAGCTTTCTCCCTAGAACATAAAAATGTGTAGAGCTGGTGTCTCCATGTGGAACCAATTAGTGTTTCCAAGCATAAAATTAAATGTTCCCAGAAAAAAAAAACATTCAAAAAAATAAAATCCGTGGATAATACCAGCAATACACAAACACAGATGCTGTACAAATATTTCGGTTTGAGTTAGCCAAAAAAAACCCGGATATTTCCGGTTTCATCCAGTCATATCCGGACAAAGTGGTGTGGAATTGGTATACAATGGACCGAGAAAATCACAGGAAAAATGGTTTTGGAGAAAAGCAAAGTCTTTTCGTTAGGCAAGTGCATCAAATGTCATCTATACAAACAGAAATATCATGTTTGTTTGCCGCAGTTCCTCTAGCTTTCTCCCTAGAAAATACGAATGTGTAGAGCTGGTGTCTCCATGTGGAACCAATTAGTGTTTCCAAGCATAAAATTCAATGTTCCCTGAAAAAAAAAACATTCAAAAAAATAAAATCCGTGGATAATACCAGGAATACACAAACACAGATGCTGTAGCAATATTTCGGTTTGAGTTAGCCAAAACAAAACCGGATATTTCCGGTTTCATCCAGTCATATCCGGACAAAGTGGTGTGGAATTGGTATGCAATGGACCGAGAAAATCACAGGAAAAATGGTTTTGGAGAAAAGCAAAGTCTTTTCGTTAGGCAAGTGCATCAAATGTCATCTAGACAAACAGAAATAGCATGTTTGTTTGCCGCAGTTCCTCTAGCTTTCTCACTAGAACATAAAAATGTGTAGAGCTGGTGTGTCCATGTGGAACCAATTAGTGTTTCCAAGCATAAAATTAAATGTTCTCTGAAAAAAAAAACATTCAAAAAAATAAAGTCCGTGGATAATATCAGGAATACACAAACAAAAAGGCTGTATCAATATCTGGGATAGAATTAGCCAAAATGAAACCGGATATTTCCGGTTTCATCCAGTCATATCCGGACAAACTGGTGTGGAATTGGTATGCAATGGACTGAGAAAATCACAGTAAAAATGGTTTTGGAGAAAAGCAAAGTCTTTTCGTTAGGCAAGTGCATAAAATGTCATCTATACAAACAGAAATAGCATGTTTGTTTGCCGCAGTTCCTCTAGCTTTCTCCCTAGAACATAAAAATGTGTAGAGCTGGTGTCTCCATGTGGAACCAATTAGTGTTTCCAAGCATAAAATTAAATGTTCCCAGAAAAAAAAACATTCAAAAAATAAAATCCGTGGATAATACCAGCAATACACAAACACAGATGCTGTACAAATATTTCGGTTTGAGTTAGCCAAAAAAAACCCGGATATTTCCGGTTTCATCCAGTCATATCCGGACAAAGTGGTGTGGAATTGGTATACAATGGACCGAGAAAATCACAGGAAAAATGGTTTTGGAGAAAAGCAAAGTCTTTTCGTTAGGCAAGTGCATAAAATGTCATCTATACAAACAGAAATATCATATTTGTTTGCCGTAGTTCCTCTAGCTTTCTCCCTAGAAAATCCGAATGTGTAGAGCTGGTGTCTCCATGTGGAACCAATTAGTGTTTCCAAGCATAAAATTAAATGTTCCCTGATAAAAAACATTCAAAAAAATAAAGTGGGTGGATCATATCAGGAATACACAAACAAAGAGGCTGTAGCAATATCTGAGATTGAATTAGCCAAAATGAAACCGGATATTTCCGGTTTCATCCAGTCATATCCGGACAAACTGGTGTGGAATTCATATGCAATGGACCGAGAAAATCACAGTAAAAATGGTTTTGGAGAAAAGCAAAGTCTTTTCATTAGGCAAGTGCATAAAATGTCATCTATACAAACAGAAATATCATGTTTGTTTGCCACAGTTCCTCTAGCTTTCTCCCTAGAAAATACGAATGTGTAGAGCTGGTGTCTCCATGTGGAACCAATTAGTGTTTCCAAGCATAAAATTTAATGTTCCCTGAAAAAAAAAACATTCAAAAAAATAAAGTCCGTGGATAATATCAGGAATACACAAACACAGAGGCTGTAGCAAATTTTCGGTTAGAGTTAGCCAAAACAAAACGGGATACTTCGGTTTCATCCAGTCATATCCGGACAAACTGGTGTGGAATTTGTATGCAGTGGACCGAGAAAATCACAGGAAAAATGGTTTTGGAGAAAAGCAAGTCTTTTCGTTAGGCAAGTGCATAAAATGTCATGTAGACAAACAGAAATATCATGTTTGTTTGCCGCAGTTCCTCTAGCTTTCTCCCTAGAACAAACAAATGTGTAGAGCTGGTGTCTCCATGTGGAACCAATTAGTGTTTCCAAGCATAAAATTAAATGTTCCCAGAAAAAAAAAACATTAAAAAAATATAGTCCGTGGATCATATCAGGAATACACAAACACAGAGGCTGTAGCAATATCTGGGATTGAATTAGCTAAAACGAAACCGGATATTTCCGGTTTCATCCAGTCATATCCGGACAAACTGGTGTGGAATTCGTATGCAATGGACCGAGAAAATCACAGGAAAAATGGTTTTGGAGAAAAGCAAAGTCTTTTCATTAGGCAAGTGCATAAAATGTCATCTATAAAAACAGAAATACCATGTTTGTTTGCCGCAGTTCTTCTAGCTTTCTCCCTAGAACAAACAAATGTGTAGAGCTGGTGTCTCCATGTGGAACCAATTAGTGTTTCCAAGCATAAAATTAAATGTTCCCAGAAAAAAAAAAACATTCAAAAAATACAGTCCGTGGATAATATCAGGAATACACAAACACAGAGGCTGTACCAATATTTCGGTTTGAGTTAGCCAAAACAAAACCGCATATTTCCGGTTTCATCCAGTCATATCCAGACAAAATGGTGTGGAATTGGTATGCAATGGACCGAGAAAATCACAGTAAAAATGGTTTTGGAGAAAAGCAAAGTCTTTTCGTTAGGCAAGTGCATCAAATGTCATCTATACAAACAGAAATAGCATGTTTGTTTGCCGCAGTTCCTCTAGCTTTCTCCCTAGAAAATACGAATGTGTAGAGCTGGTGTCTCCATGTGGAACCAATTAGTGTTTCCAAGCATAAAATTAAATGTTCCCTGAAAAAAAAAACATTCAAAAAAATAAAATCCGTGGATAATATCAGGAATACACAAACACAGATGCTGTAGCAATATTTCGGTTTGAGTTAGCCAAAACAAAACCGGATATTTCCGGTTTCATCCAGTCATAACCGGACAAAGTGGTTTGGAATTGGTATGCAATGGACCGAGAAAATCACAGTAAAAATGGTTTTGGAGAAAAGCAAAGTCTTTTCGTTAGGCAAGTGCATCAAATGTCATCTACACAAACAGAAACATCATGTTTGTTTGCCACAGTTCCTCTAGCTTTCTCCCTAGAACATAAAAATGTGTAGAGCTGGTGTCTCCATGTGGAACCAATTAGTGTTTCCAAGCATAAAATTTAATGTTCTCTGAAAAAAAAACATTCAAAAAAATAAAATCCGTGGATAATATCAGGAATACACAAACAAAGAGGCTGTAGCAATATCTGTGATTGAATTAGCCAAAATGAAACCGGATATTTCCGGTTTCATCCAGTCATATCCGGACAAAGTGGTGTGGAATTCGTATGCAATGGACCGAGAAAATCACAGTAAAAATGGTTTTGGAGAAAAGCAACGTCTTTTCGTTAGGCAAGTGCATAAAATGTCATCTATACAAACAGAAATAGCATGTTTGTTTGCCGCAGTTCCTCTAGCTTTCTCCCTAGAAAATACGAATGTGTAGAGCTGGTGTCTCCATGTGGAACCAATTAGTGTTTCCAAGCATAAAATTAAATGTTCCCAGAAAAAAAAAACATTCAAAAAAATACAGTCCGTGGATAATATCAGGAATACACAAACAAAGAGGCTGTAGCAATATTTCGGTTTGAGTTAGCCAAAACCAAACCGCATATTTCCGGTTTCATCCAGTCATATCCGGACAAAGTGGTGTGGAATTGGTATGCAATGGACCGAGAAAATCACAGGAAAAATGGTTTTGGAGAAAAGCAAAGTCTTTTCGTTAGGCAAGTGCATAAAATGTCATCTAGACAAACAGAAATAGCATGTTTGTTTGCCGCAGTTCCTCTAGCTTTCTCACTAGAACATAAAAATGTGTAGAGCTGGTGTGTCCATGTGGAACCAATTAGTGTTTCCAAGCATAAAATTAAATGTTCTCTGAAAAAAAAAACATTCAAAAAAATAAAGTCCGTGGATAATATCAGGAATACACAAACAAAAAGGCTGTATCAATATCTGGGATAGAATTAGCCAAAATGAAACCGGATATTTCCGGTTTCATCCAGTCATATCCGACAAACTGGTGTGGAATTGGTATGCAATGGACCGAGAAAATCACATTAAAAATGGTTTTGGAGAAAAGCAAAGTCTTTTCGTTAGGCAAGTGCATAAAATGTCATCTATACAAACAGAAATAGCATGTTTGTTTGCCGCAGTTCCTCTAGCTTTCTCCCTAGAAAATACGAATGTGTAGAGCTGGTGTCTCCATGTGGAACCAATTAGTGTTTCCAAGCATAAAATTAAATGTTCCCAGAAAAAAAAAACATTCAAAAAAATAAAATCCGTGGATAATACCAGCAATACACAAACACAGATGCTGTACAAATATTTCGGTTTGAGTTAGCCAAAAAAAACCCGGATATTTCCGGTTTCATCCAGTCATATCCGGACAAAGTGGTGTGGAATTGGTATACAATGGACCGAGAAAATCACAGGAAAAATGGTTTTGGAGAAAAGCAAAGTCTTTTCGTTAGGCAAGTGCATAAAATGTCATCTATACAAACAGAAATATCATGTTTGTTTGCCGTAGTTCCTCTAGCTTTCTCCCTAGAAAATACGAATGTGTAGAGCTGGTGTCTCCATGTGGAACCAATTAGTGTTTCCAAACATAAAATTAAATGTTCCCTGATAAAAAACATTCAAAAAAATAAAGTGGGTGGATCATATCAGGAATACACAAACAAAGAGGCTGTAGCAATATCTGAGATTGAATTAGCCAAAATGAAACCGGATATTTCCGGTTTCATCCAGTCATATCCGGACAAACTGGTGTGGAATTCATATGCAATGGACCGAGAAAATCACAGTAAAAATGGTTTTGGAGAAAAGCAAAGTCTTTTCATTAGGCAAGTGCATAAAATGTCATCTATACAAACAGAAATATCATGTTTGTTTGCCACAGTTCCTCTAGCTTTCTCCCTAGAAAATACGAATGTGTAGAGCTGGTGTCTCCATGTGGAACCAATTAGTGTTTCCAAGCATAAAATTTAATGTTCCCTGAAAAAAAAAACATTCAAAAAAATAAAGTCCGTGGATAATATCAGGAATACACAAACACAGAGGCTGTAGCAAATTTTCGGTTAGAGTTAGCCAAAACAAAACGGGATACTTCGGTTTCATCCAGTCATATCCGGACAAACTGGTGTGGAATTCGTATGCAGTGGACCGAGAAAATCACAGGAAAAATGGTTTTGGAGAAAAGCAAGTCTTTTCGTTAGGCAAGTGCATAAAATGTCATCTAGACAAACAGAAATATCATGTTTGTTTGCCGCAGTTCCTCTAGCTTTCTCCCTAGAACAAACAAATGTGTAGAGCTGGTGTCTCCATGTGGGACCAATTAGAGTTTCCAAGGACAAAGTTAAATGTTCCCTGATAAAAAAAAACAAAACAATAAAGTCCGTGGATAATATCAAGAATACACAAACACAGATGCTGTACAAATATTTCGGTTTGAGTTAGCCAAAACAAAACCGGATATTTCCAGTTTCATCCAGTCATATCCGGACAAAGTGGTGTGGAATTCGTATGCAATGGACTGAGAAAATCACAGGAAAAATGGTTTTGGAAAAAGCAAAGTCTTTTCGTTAGGCAAGTGCATAAAATGTCATCTATACAAACAGAAATATCATGTTAGTTTGCCGCAGTTCCTCTAGCTTTCTCCCTAGAAAAAATGAATGTGTAGAGTTGGTGTCTCCATGTGGAACCAATTAGTGTTTCCAAGCATAAAATTAAATGTTCCCTGAAAAAAAAAAACATTCAAAAAAATAAAGTCCGTGGATAATATCACGAATACACAAACAAAGAGGCTGTAGCAATATCTGGGATTGAATTAGCCAAAACAAAACCGGATATTTCCGGTTTCATCCAGTCATATCCGGACAAACTGGTGTGGAATTCGTATGCAATGGACCGAGAAACTCACAGTAAAAATGGTTTTGGAGAAAAGCAGAGTCTTTTCGTTAGGCAAGTGCATCAAATGTCATCTATACAAACAGAAATATCATGTTTGTTTGCCGCAGTTCCTCTAGCTTTCTCCCTAGAAAATACGAATGTGTAGAGCTGGTGTCTCCATGTGGGACCAATTAGAGTTTCCAAGGAGAAAGTTAAATGTTTCCTGATTTAAAAAAAAACAAAACAATAAAGTCCGTGGATAATATCAGGAATACACAAACACAGATGCTGTAGCAATATTTCGGTTTGAGTTAGCCAAAACAAAACCGGATATTTCCGGTTTAATCCAGTCATATCCGGACAAAGTGGTGTGGAATTCTTATGCAGTGGACAGAGAAAATCACAGTAAAATTGGTTTTGGAGAAAAGCAAAGTCTTTTCGTTAGGCAAGTGCATAAAATGTCATCTATACAAACAGAAAAAGCATGTTTGTTTGCCGCAGATCCTCTAGCTTTCTCCCTAGAAAATACGAATGTGTAGAGCTGGTGTCTCCATGTGGAACCAATTAGTGTTTCCAAGCATAAAATTAAATGTTCTCTGAAAAAAAAAACATTCAAAAAAATAAAGTCCGTGGATAATATCACGAATACACAAACACAGAGGCTGTAGCAATATCTGGGATTGAGTTAGCCAAAACAAAACCGGATATTTCCGGTTTCATCCAGTCATATCCGGACAAACTGGTGTGGAATTCGTATGCAATGGACCGAGAAAATCACAGTAAAAATGGTTTTGGAGAAAAGCAGAGTCTTTTCGTTAGGCAAGTGCATAAAATGTCATCTATACAAACAGAAAAAGCATGTTTGTTTGCCGCAGTTCCTCTAGCTTTCTCCCTAGAACAAACAAATGTGTAGAGCTGGTGTCTCCATGTGGGACCAATTAGAGTTTCCAAGGACAAAGTTAAATGTTCCCTGATAAAAAAAAACAAAACAATAAAGTCCGTGGATAATATCAAGAATACACAAACACAGATGCTGTACAAATATTTCGGTTTGAGTTAGCCAAAACAAAACCGGATATTTCCAGTTTCATCCAGTCATATCCGGACAAAGTGGTGTGGAATTCGTATGCAATGGACTGAGAAAATCACAGGAAAAATGGTTTTGGAAAAAGCAAAGTCTTTTCGTTAGGCAAGTGCATAAAATGTCATCTATACAAACAGAAATATCATGTTAGTTTGCCGCAGTTCCTCTAGCTTTCTCCCTAGAAAAAATGAATGTGTAGAGTTGGTGTCTCCATGTGGAACCAATTAGTGTTTCCAAGCATAAAATTAAATGTTCCCTGAAAAAAAAAAACATTCAAAAAAATAAAGTCCGTGGATAATATCACGAATACACAAACAAAGAGGCTGTAGCAATATCTGGGATTGAATTAGCCAAAACAAAACCGGATATTTCCGGTTTCATCCAGTCATATCCGGACAAACTGGTGTGGAATTCGTATGCAATGGACCGAGAAACTCACAGTAAAAATGGTTTTGGAGAAAAGCAGAGTCTTTTCGTTAGGCAAGTGCATCAAATGTCATCTATACAAACAGAAATATCATGTTTGTTTGCCGCAGTTCCTCTAGCTTTCTCCCTAGAAAATACGAATGTGTAGAGCTGGTGTCTCCATGTGGGACCAATTAGAGTTTCCAAGGAGAAAGTTAAATGTTTCCTGATTTAAAAAAAAACAAAACAATAAAGTCCGTGGATAATATCAGGAATACACAAACACAGATGCTGTAGCAATATTTCGGTTTGAGTTAGCCAAAACAAAACCGGATATTTCCGGTTTAATCCAGTCATATCCGGACAAAGTGGTGTGGAATTCGTATGCAGTGGACAGAGAAAATCACAGTAAAATTGGTTTTGGAGAAAAGCAAAGTCTTTTCGTTAGGCAAGTGCATAAAATGTCATCTATACAAACAGAAAAAGCATGTTTGTTTGCCGCAGATCCTCTAGCTTTCTCCCTAGAAAATACGAATGTGTAGAGCTGGTGTCTCCATGTGGAACCAATTAGTGTTTCCAAGCATAAAATTAAATGTTCTCTGAAAAAAAAAACATTCAAAAAAATAAAGTCCGTGGATAATATCACGAATACACAAACACAGAGGCTGTAGCAATATCTGGGATTGAGTTAGCCAAAACAAAACCGGATATTTCCGGTTTCATCCAGTCATATCCGGACAAACTGGTGTGGAATTCGTATGCAATGGACCGAGAAAATCACAGTAAAAATGGTTTTGGAGAAAAGCAGAGTCTTTTCGTTAGGCAAGTGCATAAAATGTCATCTATACAAACAGAAAAAGCATGTTTGTTTGCCGCAGTTCCTCTAGCTTTCTCCCTAGAACAAACAAATGTGTAGAGCTGGTGTCTCCATGTGGGACCAATTAGAGTTTCCAAGGACAAAGTTAAATGTTCCCTGATAAAAAAAAACAAAACAATAAAGTCCGTGGATAATATCAAGAATACACAAACACAGATGCTGTACAAATATTTCGGTTTGAGTTAGCCAAAACAAAACCGGATATTTCCAGTTTCATCCAGTCATATCCGGACAAAGTGGTGTGGAATTCGTATGCAATGGACTGAGAAAATCACAGGAAAAATGGTTTTGGAAAAAGCAAAGTCTTTTCGTTAGGCAAGTGCATAAAATGTCATCTATACAAACAGAAATATCATGTTAGTTTGCCGCAGTTCCTCTAGCTTTCTCCCTAGAAAAAATGAATGTGTAGAGTTGGTGTCTCCATGTGGAACCAATTAGTGTTTCCAAGCATAAAATTAAATGTTCCCTGAAAAAAAAAAAACATTCAAAAAAATAAAGTCCGTGGATAATATCACGAATACACAAACAAAGAGGCTGTAGCAATATCTGGGATTGAATTAGCCAAAACAAAACCGGATATTTCCGGTTTCATCCAGTCATATCCGGACAAACTGGTGTGGAATTCGTATGCAATGGACCGAGAAACTCACAGTAAAAATGGTTTTGGAGAAAAGCAGAGTCTTTTCGTTAGGGAAGTGCATCAAATGTCATCTATACAAACAGAAATATCATGTTTGTTTGCCGCAGTTCCTCTAGCTTTCTCCCTAGAAAATACGAATGTGTAGAGCTGGTGTCTCCATGTGGGACCAATTAGAGTTTCCAAGGAGAAAGTTAAATGTTTCCTGATTTAAAAAAAAACAAAACAATAAAGTCCGTGGATAATATCAGGAATACACAAACACAGATGCTGTAGCAATATTTCGGTTTGAGTTAGCCAAAACAAAACCGGATATTTCCGGTTTCATCCAGTCATATCCGGACAAAGTGGTGTGGAATTGGTATGCAATGGACCGAGAAAATCACAGGAAAAATGGTTTTGGAGAAAAGCAAAGTCTTTTCGTTAGGCAAGTGCATAAAATGTCATCTATACAAACAGAAATAGCATGTTTGTTTGCCGCAGTTCCTCTAGTTTTCTCCCTAGAACACAAAAATGTGTAGAGCTGGTGTCTCCATGTGGAACCAATTAGTGTTTCCAAGCATAAAATTAAATGTTCCCAGAAAAAAAAACATTCAAAAAATAAAATCCGTGGATAATACCAGCAATACACAAACACAGATGCTGTACAAATATTTCGGTTTGAGTTAGCCAAAAAAAACCCGGATATTTCCGGTTTCATCCAGTCATATCCGGACAAAGTGGTGTGGAATTGGTATACAATGGACCGAGAAAATCACAGGAAAAATGGTTTTGGAGAAAAGCAAAGTCTTTTCGTTAGGCAAGTGCATAAAATGTCATCTATACAAACAGAAATAGCATGTTTGTTTGCCGCAGTTCCTCTAGCTTTCACCCTAGAAAATCCGAATGTGTAGAGCTGGTGTCTCCATGTGGAACCAATTAGTGTTTCCAAACATAAAATTAAATGTTCCCTGATAAAAAACATTCAAAAAAATAAAGTGGGTGGATCATATCAGGAATACACAAACAAAGAGGCTGTAGCAATATCTGAGATTGAATTAGCCAAAATGAAACCGGATATTTCCGGTTTCATCCAGTCATATCCGGACAAACTGGTGTGGAATTCATATGCAATGGACCGAGAAAATCACATTAAAAATGGTTTTGGAGAAAAGCAAAGTCTTTTCGTTAGGCAAGTGCATAAAATGTCATCTATACAAACAGAAATATCATGTTTGTTTGCCACAGTTCCTCTAGCTTTCTCCCTAGAAAATACGAATGTGTAGAGCTGGTGTCTCCATGTGGAACCAATTAGTGTTTCCAAGCATAAAATTTAATGTTCCCTGAAAAAAAAAAACATTCAAAAAAAATAAAGTCCGTGGATAATATCAGGAATACACAAACACAGAGGCTGTAGCAAATTTTCGGTTAGAGTTAGCCAAAACAAAACGGGATACTTCGGTTTCATCCAGTCATATCCGGACAAACTGGTGTGGAATTCGTATGCAGTGGACCGAGAAAATCACAGGAAAAATGGTTTTGGAGAAAAGCAAGTCTTTTCGTTAGGCAAGTGCATAAAATGTCATGTAGACAAACAGAAATATCATGTTTGTTTGCCGCAGTTCCTCTAGCTTTCTCCCTAGAACAAACAAATGTGTAGAGCTGGTGTCTCCATGTGGAACCAATTAGTGTTTCCAAGCATAAAATTAAATGTTCCCAGAAAAAAAAAACATTAAAAAAATACAGTCCGTGGATCATATCAGGAATACACAAACACAGAGGCTGTAGCAATATCTGGGATTGAATTAGCTAAAACGAAACCGGATATTTCCGGTTTCATCCAGTCATATCCGGACAAACTGGTGTGGAATTCGTATGCAATGGACCGAGAAAATCACAGGAAAAATGGTTTTGGAGAAAAGCAAAGTCTTTTCATTAGGCAAGTGCATAAAATGTCATCTATACAAACAGAAATATCATGTTTGTTTGCCGCAGTTCTTCTAGCTTTCTCCCTAGAACAAACAAATGTGTAGAGCTGGTGTCTCCATGTGGAACCAATTAGTGTTTCCAAGCATAAAATTAAATGTTCCCAGAAAAAAAAAAACATTCAAAAAATACAGTCCGTGGATAATATCAGGAATACACAAACACAGAGGCTGTACCAATATTTCGGTTTGAGTTAGCCAAAACAAAACCGCATATTTCCGGTTTCATCCAGTCATATCCGGACAAAGTGGTGTGGAATTGGTATGCAATGGACCGAGAAAATCACAGTAAAAATGGTTTTGGAGAAAAGCAAAGTCTTTTCGTTAGGCAAGTGCATCAAATGTCATCTATACAAACAGAAATAGCATGTTTGTTTGCCGCAGTTCCTCTAGCTTTCTCCCTAGAAAATACGAATGTGTAGAGCTGGTGTCTCCATGTGGAACCAATTAGTGTTTCCAAGCATAAAATTAAATGTTCCCTGAAAAAAAAAACATTCAAAAAAATAAAATCCGTGGATAATATCAGGAATACACAAACACAGATGCTGTAGCAATATTTCGGTTTGAGTTAGCCAAAACAAAACCGGATATTTCCGGTTTCATCCAGTCATAACCGGACAAAGTGGTTTGGAATTGGTATGCAATGGACCGAGAAAATCACAGTAAAAATGGTTTTGGAGAAAAGCAAAGTCTTTTCGTTAGGCAAGTGCATCAAATGTCATCTACACAAACAGAAACATCATGTTTGTTTGCCACAGTTCCTCTAGCTTTCTCCCTAGAACATAAAAATGTGTAGAGCTGGTGTCTCCATGTGGAACCAATTAGTGTTTCCAAGCATAAAATTTAATGTTCTCTGAAAAAAAAACATTCAAAAAAATAAAATCCGTGGATAATATCAGGAATACACAAACAAAGAGGCTGTAGCAATATCTGGGATTGAATTAGCCAATACGAAACCGGATATTTCCGGTTTCATCCAGTCATATCCGGACAAAGTGGTGTGGAATTCGTATGCAATGGACCGAGAAAATCACAGTAAAAATGGTTTTGGAGAAAAGCAACGTCTTTTCGTTAGGCAAGTGCATAAAATGTCATCTATACAAACAGAAATAGCATGTTTGTTTGCCGCAGTTCCTCTAGCTTTCTCCCTAGAACATAAAAATGTGTAGAGCTGGTGTCTCCATGTGGAACCAATTAGTGTTTCCAAGCATAAAATTAAATGTTCCCAGAAAAAAAAAACATTCAAAAAAATAAAATCCGTGGATAATACCAGCAATACACAAACACAGATGCTGTACAAATATTTCGGTTTGAGTTAGCCAAAAAAAACCCGGATATTTCCGGTTTCATCCAGTCATATCCGGACAAAGTGGTGTGGAATTGGTATACAATGGACCGAGAAAATCACAGGAAAAATGGTTTTGGAGAAAAGCAAAGTCTTTTCGTTAGGCAAGTGCATCAAATGTCATCTATACAAACAGAAATATCATGTTTGTTTGCCGCAGTTCCTCTAGCTTTCTCCCTAGAAAATACGAATGTGTAGAGCTGGTGTCTCCATGTGGAACCAATTAGTGTTTCCAAGCATAAAATTCAATGTTCCCTGAAAAAAAAAACATTCAAAAAAATAAAATCCGTGGATAATACCAGGAATACACAAACACAGATGCTGTAGCAATATTTCGGTTTGAGCTAGCCAAAACAAAACCGCATATTTCCGGTTTCATCCAGTCATATCCGGACAAAGTGGTGTGGAATTGGTATGCAATGGACCGAGAAAATCACAGGAAAAATGGTTTTGGAGAAAAGCAAAGTCTTTTCGTTAGGCAAGTGCATCAAATGTCATCTAGACAAACAGAAATAGCATGTTTGTTTGCCGCAGTTCCTCTAGCTTTCTCACTAGAACATAAAAATGTGTAGAGCTGGTGTGTCCATGTGGAACCAATTAGTGTTTCCAAGCATAAAATTAAATGTTCTCTGAAAAAAAAAACATTCAAAAAAATAAAGTCCGTGGATAATATCAGGAATACACAAACAAAAAGGCTGTATCAATATCTGGGATAGAATTAGCCAAAATGAAACCGGATATTTCCGGTTTCATCCAGTCATATCCGGACAAACTGGTGTGGAATTGGTATGCAATGGACTGAGAAAATCACAGTAAAAATGGTTTTGGAGAAAAGCAAAGTCTTTTCGTTAGGCAAGTGCATAAAATGTCATCTATACAAACAGAAATAGCATGTTTGTTTGCCGCAGTTCCTCTAGCTTTCTCCCTAGAACATAAAAATGTGTAGAGCTGGTGTCTCCATGTGGAACCAATTAGTGTTTCCAAGCATAAAATTAAATGTTCCCAGAAAAAAAAACATTCAAAAAATAAAATCCGTGGATAATACCAGCAATACACAAACACAGATGCTGTACAAATATTTCGGTTTGAGTTAGCCAAAAAAAACCCGGATATTTCCGGTTTCATCCAGTCATATCCGGACAAAGTGGTGTGGAATTGGTATACAATGGACCGAGAAAATCACAGGAAAAATGGTTTTGGAGAAAAGCAAAGTCTTTTCGTTAGGCAAGTGCATAAAATGTCATCTATACAAACAGAAATATCATATTTGTTTGCCGTAGTTCCTCTAGCTTTCTCCCTAGAAAATCCGAATGTGTAGAGCTGGTGTCTCCATGTGGAACCAATTAGTGTTTCCAAACATAAAATTAAATGTTCCCTGATAAAAAACATTCAAAAAAATAAAGTGGGTGGATCATATCAGGAATACACAAACAAAGAGGCTGTAGCAATATCTGAGATTGAATTAGCCAAAATGAAACCGGATATTTCCGGTTTCATCCAGTCATATCCGGACAAACTGGTGTGGAATTCATATGCAATGGACCGAGAAAATCACAGTAAAAATGGTTTTGGAGAAAAGCAAAGTCTTTTCATTAGGCAAGTGCATAAAATGTCATCTATACAAACAGAAATATCATGTTTGTTTGCCACAGTTCCTCTAGCTTTCTCCCTAGAAAATACGAATGTGTAGAGCTGGTGTCTCCATGTGGAACCAATTAGTGTTTCCAAGCATAAAATTTAATGTTCCCTGAAAAAAAAAAACATTCAAAAAAATAAAGTCCGTGGATAATATCAGGAATACACAAACACAGAGGCTGTAGCAAATTTTCGGTTAGAGTTAGCCAAAACAAAACGGGATACTTCGGTTTCATCCAGTCATATCCGGACAAACTGGTGTGGAATTTGTATGCAGTGGACCGAGAAAATCACAGGAAAAATGGTTTTGGAGAAAAGCAAGTCTTTTCGTTAGGCAAGTGCATAAAATGTCATGTAGACAAACAGAAATATCATGTTTGTTTGCCGCAGTTCCTCTAGCTTTCTCCCTAGAACAAACAAATGTGTAGAGCTGGTGTCTCCATGTGGAACCAATTAGTGTTTCCAAGCATAAAATTAAATGTTCCCAGAAAAAAAAAAACATTAAAAAAATATAGTCCGTGGATCATATCAGGAATACACAAACACAGAGGCTGTAGCAATATCTGGGATTGAATTAGCTAAAACGAAACCGGATATTTCCGGTTTCATCCAGTCATATCCGGACAAACTGGTGTGGAATTCGTATGCAATGGACCGAGAAAATCACAGGAAAAATGGTTTTGGAGAAAAGCAAAGTCTTTTCATTAGGCAAGTGCATAAAATGTCATCTATACAAACAGAAATACCATGTTTGTTTGCCGCAGTTCTTCTAGCTTTCTCCCTAGAACAAACAAATGTGTAGAGCTGGTGTCTCCATGTGGAACCAATTAGTGTTTCCAAGCATAAAATTAAATGTTCCCAGAAAAAAAAAACATTCAAAAAATACAGTCCGTGGATAATATCAGGAATACACAAACACAGAGGCTGTACCAATATTTCGGTTTGAGTTAGCCAAAACAAAACCGCATATTTCCGGTTTCATCCAGTCATATCCAGACAAAATGGTGTGGAATTGGTATGCAATGGACCGAGAAAATCACAGTAAAAATGGTTTTGGAGAAAAGCAAAGTCTTTTCGTTAGGCAAGTGCATCAAATGTCATCTATACAAACAGAAATAGCATGTTTGTTTGCCGCAGTTCCTCTAGCTTTCTCCCTAGAAAATACGAATGTGTAGAGCTGGTGTCTCCATGTGGAACCAATTAGTGTTTCCAAGCATAAAATTAAATGTTCCCTGAAAAAAAAAACATTCAAAAAAATAAAATCCGTGGATAATATCAGGAATACACAAACACAGATGCTGTAGCAATATTTCGGTTTGAGTTAGCCAAAACAAAACCGGATATTTCCGGTTTCATCCAGTCATAACCATACAAAGTGGTTTGGAATTGGTATGCAATGGACCGAGAAAATCACAGTAAAAATGGTTTTGGAGAAAAGCAAAGTCTTTTCGTTAGGCAAGTGCATCAAATGTCATCTACACAAACAGAAACATCATGTTTGTTTGCCACAGTTCCTCTAGCTTTCTCCCTAGAACATAAAAATGTGTAGAGCTGGTGTCTCCATGTGGAACCAATTAGTGTTTCCAAGCATAAAATTTAATGTTCTCTGAAAAAAAAACATTCAAAAAAATAAAATCCGTGGATAATATCAGGAATACACAAACAAAGAGGCTGTAGCAATATCTGTGATTGAATTAGCCAAAATGAAACCGGATATTTCCGGTTTCATCCAGTCATATCCGGACAAAGTGGTGTGGAATTCGTATGCAATGGACCGAGAAAATCACAGTAAAAATGGTTTTGGAGAAAAGCAACGTCTTTTCGTTAGGCAAGTGCATAAAATGTCATCTATACAAACAGAAATAGCATGTTTGTTTGCCGCAGTTCCTCTAGCTTTCTCCCTAGAAAATACGAATGTGTAGAGCTGGTGTCTCCATGTGGAACCAATTAGTGTTTCCAAGCATAAAATTAAATGTTCCCAGAAAAAAAAAAAACATTCAAAAAAATACAGTCCGTGGATAATATCAGGAATACACAAACAAAGAGGCTGTAGCAATATTTCGGTTTGAGTTAGCCAAAACCAAACCGCATATTTCCGGTTTCATCCAGTCATATCCGGACAAAGTGGTGTGGAATTGGTATGCAATGGACCGAGAAAATCACAGGAAAAATGGTTTTGGAGAAAAGCAAAGTCTTTTCGTTAGGCAAGTGCATAAAATGTCATCTAGACAAACAGAAATAGCATGTTTGTTTGCCGCAGTTCCTCTAGCTTTCTCACTAGAACATAAAAATGTGTAGAGCTGGTGTGTCCATGTGGAACCAATTAGTGTTTCCAAGCATAAAATTAAATGTTCTCTGAAAAAAAAAACATTCAAAAAAATAAAGTCCGTGGATAATATCAGGAATACACAAACAAAAAGGCTGTATCAATATCTGGGATAGAATTAGCCAAAATGAAACCGGATATTTCCGGTTTCATCCAGTCATATCCGACAAACTGGTGTGGAATTGGTATGCAATGGACCGAGAAAATCACATTAAAAATGGTTTTGGAGAAAAGCAAAGTCTTTTCGTTAGGCAAGTGCATAAAATGTCATCTATACAAACAGAAATAGCATGTTTGTTTGCCGCAGTTCCTCTAGCTTTCTCCCTAGAACATAAAAATGTGTAGAGCTGGTGTCTCCATGTGGAACCAATTAGTGTTTCCAAGCATAAAATTAAATGTTCCCAGAAAAAAAAAACATTCAAAAAAATAAAATCCGTGGATAATACCAGCAATACACAAACACAGATGCTGTACAAATATTTCGGTTTGAGTTAGCCAAAAAAAACCCGGATATTTCCGGTTTCATCCAGTCATATCCGGACAAAGTGGTGTGGAATTGGTATACAATGGACCGAGAAAATCACAGGAAAAATGGTTTTGGAGAAAAGCAAAGTCTTTTCGTTAGGCAAGTGCATAAAATGTCATCTATACAAACAGAAATATCATGTTTGTTTGCCGTAGTTCCTCTAGCTTTCTCCCTAGAAAATACGAATGTGTAGAGCTGGTGTCTCCATGTGGAACCAATTAGTGTTTCCAAACATAAAATTAAATGTTCCCTGATAAAAAACATTCAAAAAAATAAAGTGGGTGGATCATATCAGGAATACACAAACAAAGAGGCTGTAGCAATATCTGAGATTGAATTAGCCAAAATGAAACCGGATATTTCCGGTTTCATCCAGTCATATCCGGACAAACTGGTGTGGAATTCATATGCAATGGACCGAGAAAATCACAGTAAAAATGGTTTTGGAGAAAAGCAAAGTCTTTTCATTAGGCAAGTGCATAAAATGTCATCTATACAAACAGAAATATCATGTTTGTTTGCCACAGTTCCTCTAGCTTTCTCCCTAGAAAATACGAATGTGTAGAGCTGGTGTCTCCATGTGGAACCAATTAGTGTTTCCAAGCATAAAATTTAATGTTCCCTGAAAAAAAAAACATTCAAAAAAATAAAGTCCGTGGATAATATCAGGAATACACAAACACAGAGGCTGTAGCAAATTTTCGGTTAGAGTTAGCCAAAACAAAACGGGATACTTCGGTTTCATCCAGTCATATCCGGACAAACTGGTGTGGAATTCGTATGCAGTGGACCGAGAAAATCACAGGAAAAATGGTTTTGGAGAAAAGCAAGTCTTTTCGTTAGGCAAGTGCATAAAATGTCATCTAGACAAACAGAAATATCATGTTTGTTTGCCGCAGTTCCTCTAGCTTTCTCCCTAGAACAAACAAATGTGTAGAGCTGGTGTCTCCATGTGGGACCAATTAGAGTTTCCAAGGACAAAGTTAAATGTTCCCTGATAAAAAAAAACAAAACAATAAAGTCCGTGGATAATATCAAGAATACACAAACACAGATGCTGTACAAATATTTCGGTTTGAGTTAGCCAAAACAAAACCGGATATTTCCAGTTTCATCCAGTCATATCCGGACAAAGTGGTGTGGAATTCGTATGCAATGGACTGAGAAAATCACAGGAAAAATGGTTTTGGAAAAAGCAAAGTCTTTTCGTTAGGCAAGTGCATAAAATGTCATCTATACAAACAGAAATATCATGTTAGTTTGCCGCAGTTCCTCTAGCTTTCTCCCTAGAAAAAATGAATGTGTAGAGTTGGTGTCTCCATGTGGAACCAATTAGTGTTTCCAAGCATAAAATTAAATGTTCCCTGAAAAAAAAAAACATTCAAAAAAATAAAGTCCGTGGATAATATCACGAATACACAAACAAAGAGGCTGTAGCAATATCTGGGATTGAATTAGCCAAAACAAAACCGGATATTTCCGGTTTCATCCAGTCATATCCGGACAAACTGGTGTGGAATTCGTATGCAATGGACCGAGAAACTCACAGTAAAAATGGTTTTGGAGAAAAGCAGAGTCTTTTCGTTAGGCAAGTGCATCAAATGTCATCTATACAAACAGAAATATCATGTTTGTTTGCCGCAGTTCCTCTAGCTTTCTCCCTAGAAAATACGAATGTGTAGAGCTGGTGTCTCCATGTGGGACCAATTAGAGTTTCCAAGGAGAAAGTTAAATGTTTCCTGATTTAAAAAAAAACAAAACAATAAAGTCCGTGGATAATATCAGGAATACACAAACACAGATGCTGTAGCAATATTTCGGTTTGAGTTAGCCAAAACAAAACCGGATATTTCCGGTTTAATCCAGTCATATCCGGACAAAGTGGTGTGGAATTCGTATGCAGTGGACAGAGAAAATCACAGTAAAATTGGTTTTGGAGAAAAGCAAAGTCTTTTCGTTAGGCAAGTGCATAAAATGTCATCTATACAAACAGAAAAAGCATGTTTGTTTGCCGCAGATCCTCTAGCTTTCTCCCTAGAAAATACGAATGTGTAGAGCTGGTGTCTCCATGTGGAACCAATTAGTGTTTCCAAGCATAAAATTAAATGTTCTCTGAAAAAAAAAACATTCAAAAAAATAAAGTCCGTGGATAATATCACGAATACACAAACACAGAGGCTGTAGCAATATCTGGGATTGAGTTAGCCAAAACAAAACCGGATATTTCCGGTTTCATCCAGTCATATCCGGACAAACTGGTGTGGAATTCGTATGCAATGGACCGAGAAAATCACAGTAAAAATGGTTTTGGAGAAAAGCAGAGTCTTTTCGTTAGGCAAGTGCATAAAATGTCATCTATACAAACAGAAAAAGCATGTTTGTTTGCCGCAGTTCCTCTAGCTTTCTCCCTAGAACAAACAAATGTGTAGAGCTGGTGTCTCCATGTGGGACCAATTAGAGTTTCCAAGGACAAAGTTAAATGTTCCCTGATAAAAAAAAACAAAACAATAAAGTCCGTGGATAATATCAAGAATACACAAACACAGATGCTGTACAAATATTTCGGTTTGAGTTAGCCAAAACAAAACCGGATATTTCCAGTTTCATCCAGTCATATCCGGACAAAGTGGTGTGGAATTCGTATGCAATGGACTGAGAAAATCACAGGAAAAATGGTTTTGGAAAAAGCAAAGTCTTTTCGTTAGGCAAGTGCATAAAATGTCATCTATACAAACAGAAATATCATGTTAGTTTGCCGCAGTTCCTCTAGCTTTCTCCCTAGAAAAAATGAATGTGTAGAGTTGGTGTCTCCATGTGGAACCAATTAGTGTTTCCAAGCATAAAATTAAATGTTCCCTGAAAAAAAAAACATTCAAAAAAATAAAGTCCGTGGATAATATCACGAATACACAAACAAAGAGGCTGTAGCAATATCTGGGATTGAATTAGCCAAAACAAAACCGGATATTTCCGGTTTCATCCAGTCATATCCGGACAAACTGGTGTGGAATTCGTATGCAATGGACCGAGAAACTCACAGTAAAAATGGTTTTGGAGAAAAGCAGAGTCTTTTCGTTAGGCAAGTGCATCAAATGTCATCTATACAAACAGAAATATCATGTTTGTTTGCCGCAGTTCCTCTAGCTTTCTCCCTAGAAAATACGAATGTGTAGAGCTGGTGTCTCCATGTGGGACCAATTAGAGTTTCCAAGGAGAAAGTTAAATGTTTCCTGATTTAAAAAAAAACAAAACAATAAAGTCCGTGGATAATATCAGGAATACACAAACACAGATGCTGTAGCAATATTTCGTTTTGAGTTAGCCAAAACAAAACCGGATATTTCCGGTTTAATCCAGTCATATCCGGACAAAGTGGTGTGGAATTCGTATGCAGTGGACAGAGAAAATCACAGTAAAATTGGTTTTGGAGAAAAGCAAAGTCTTTTCGTTAGGCAAGTGCATAAAATGTCATCTATACAAACAGAAAAAGCATGTTTGTTTGGCGCAGATCCTCTAGCTTTCTCCCTAGAAAATACGAATGTGTAGAGCTGGTGTCTCCATGTGGAACCAATTAGTGTTTCCAAGCATAAAATTAAATGTTCTCTGAAAAAAAAAACATTCAAAAAAATAAAGTCCGTGGATAATATCACGAATACACAAACACAGAGGCTGTAGCAATATCTGGGATTGAGTTAGCCAAAACAAAACCGGATATTTCCGGTTTCATCCAGTCATATCCGGACAAACTGGTGTGGAATTCGTATGCAATGGACCGAGAAAATCACAGTAAAAATGGTTTTGGAGAAAAGCAGAGTCTTTTCGTTAGGGAAGTGCATCAAATGTCATCTATACAAACAGAAATATCATGTTTGTTTGCCGCAGTTCCTCTAGCTTTCTCCCTAGAAAATACGAATGTGTAGAGCTGGTGTCTCCATGTGGAACCAATTAGTGTTTCCAAGCATAAAATTAAATGTTCCCTGAAAAAAAAAACATTCAAAAAAATAAAGTCCGTGGATAATATCACGAATACACAAACACAGAGGCTGTAGCAATATCTGGGATTGAGTTAGCCAAAACAAAACCGGATATTTCCGGTTTCATCCAGTCATATGCGGACAAACTGGTGTGGAATTCGTATGCAATGGACCGAGAAAATCAAAGTAAAAATGGTTTTGGAGAAAAGCAAAGTCTTTTCGTTAGGCAAGTGCATAAAATGTCATCTATACAAACAGAAATATCATGTTTGTTTGCCGCAGTTCCTCTAGCTTTCTCCCTAGAAAATACGAATGTGTAGAGCTGGTGTCTCCATGTGGACACAATTAGTGTTTCAAAGCATAAAATTAAATGTTCCCAGAAAAAAAAACATTCACAAAAATAATGTCCGTGGATTATATCAGGAATACACAAACACAGAGGCTGTAGCAAATTTTCGGTTTGAGTAAGCCATAAAAAAATCCTGATACTTCCGGTTTCATCCAGTCATATCCGGACAAAGTGGTCTGGAATTCGTATGCAATGGACCGAGAAAATCACAGGAAAAATGGTTTTGGAGAAAAGCAAAGTCTTTTCGTTAGGCAAGTGCATCAAATGTCACCTAGACAAACAGAAATATCATGTTTGTTTGCCTCAGTTCCTCTAGCTTTCTCCCTAGAAAATACGAATGTGTAGAGCTGGTGTCTCCATGTGGAACCAATTAGTGTTTCCAAGCATAAAATTAAATGTTCCCTGAAAAAAAAACATTCAAAAAAATAAAATCCGTGGATGATATCAGGAATACACAAACACAGATGCTGTACAAATATTTCGGTTTGAGTTAGCCAAAACAAAACCGGAAATTTCCGGTTTCATCCAGTCATATCCGGACAAACTGGTGTGGAATTGATATGCAATGGACCGAGAAAATCACAGTAAAAATGATTTTGGAGAAAAGCAAAGTCTTTTCGTTAGGCAAGTGCATAAAATATCATCTAGACAAACAGAAATATCATGTTTGTTTGCCGCAGTTCCTCTAGCTTTCTCCCTAGAAAATACGAATGTGTAGAGCTGGTGTCTCCATGTGGAACCAATTAGTGTTTCCAAGCATAAAATTAAATGTTCCCTGAAAAAAAACATTCAAAAAATAAAGTCCGTGGATCATATCAGGAATACACAAACAAAGAGGCTGTAGCAATATCTGGGATTGAATTAGCCAAAATGAAACCAGATATTTCCGGTTTCATCCAGTCATATCCGGACAAACTGGTGTGGAATTCGTATGCAATGGACCGAGAAAATCACAGTAAAAATGGTTTTGGAGAAAAGCAAAGTCTTTTCGTTAGGCAAGTGCATCAAATGTCATCTAGACAAACAGAAATATCATCTTTGTTTGCCGCAGTTCCTCTAGCTTTCTCCCTAGAACAAACAAATGTGTAGAGCTGGTGCTTCCATGTGGAACCAATTAGTGTTTCCAAGCATAAAATTAATGTTCCCTGAAAAAAAAATTCAAAAAAATACAGTCCGTGGATAATATCAAGATTACACAAACACAGAGGCTGTAGCAATATTTCGGTTTGAGTTAGCCAAAACAAAACCGCATATTTCCGGTTTCATCCACTCATATCCGGACAAAGTGGTGTGGAATTGGTATGCAATGGACCGAGAAAATCACAGGAAAAATGGTTTTGGAGAAAAGCAAAGTCTTTTCGTTAGGCAAGTGCATAAAATGTCATCTATACAAACAGAAATAGCATGTTTGTTTGCCGCAGTTCCTCTAGCTTTCTCCCTAGAAAATATGAATGTTTAGAGCTGATGTCTCCGTGTGCACCAATTAGAGTATCCAAGGACAAAGTTAAATGTTCCCAGAAAAAAAAAACATTCAAAAAAATACAGTCCGTGGATAATATCAGGAATACACAAACACAGAGGCTGTAGCAATATTTCGGTTTGAGTTAGCCAAAACAAAACCGCATATTTCCGGTTTCATCCAGTCATATTCGGACAAACTGCAGTGGAATTCTTATACAATGACCCGAGAAAAAAACAGGAAAAATGGTTTTGGAGAAAAGCAAAGTCTTTTCGTTAGGCAAGTGCATAAAATGTCATCTAGACAAACAGAAATAGCATGTTTGTTTGCCTCAGTTCCTCTAGCTTTCTCCCTAGAAAATACGAATGTGTAGAGCTGGTGTCTCCATGTGGAACCAATTAGTGTTTCCAAGCATAAAATGAAATGTTCCCTTAAAAAAAAACATTCAAAAAAATAAAGTCCGTGGATAATATCACGAATACACAAACAAAGAGGCTGTAGCAATATCTGGGATTGAGTTAGCCAAAACAAAACCGGATATTTCCGGTTTCATCCAGTCGTATCCGGACAAACTCGTGTGGAATTCGTATGCAATGGACCGAGAAAATCACAGTAAAAATGGTTTTGGAGAAAAGCAGAGTCTTTTCGTTAGGGAAGTGCATCAAATGTCATCTATACAAACAGAAATATCATGTTTGTTTGCCGCAGTTCCTCTAGCTTTCTCCCTAGAAAATACGAATGTGTAGAGCTGGTGTCTCCATGTGGACACAATTAGTGTTTCAAAGCATAAAATTAAATGTTCCCAGAAAAAAAAAACATTCACAAAAATAATGTCCGTGGATTATATCAGGAATACACAAACACAGAGGCTGTAGCAAATTTTCGGTTTGAGTTAGCCAAAAAAAATCCGGATACTTCCGGTTTCATCCAGTCATATTCGGAACAACTGGTGTGGAATTCGTATGCAATGGACCGAGAAAATCACAGTAAAAATGGTTTTGGAGAGAAGCAAAGTATTTTCGTTAGGCAAGTGCATCAAAAGTCATCTAGACAAACAGAAATATCATGTTTGTTTGCCGCAGTTCCTCTAGCTTTCTCCCTAGAAAATATGAATGTTTAGAGCTGATGTCTCCGTGTGCACCAATTAGAGTATCCAAGGACAAAGTTAAATGTTCCCAGAAAAAAAAACATTCAAAAAAATACAGTCCATGGATAATATCAGGAATACACAAACACAGATGCTGTAGCAATATTTCGGTTTGAGTTAGCTAAAACAAAACCGCATATTTCCGGTTTCATCCAGTCATAGCTGGACAAACTGGTGTGGAATTCATTTGCAAAGGACCGAGAAAATCACAGGAAAATGGTTTTGGAGAAAAGCAAAGTCTTTTCGTTAGGCAAGTGCATAAAATGTCATCTATACAAACAGAAATATCATGTTTGTTTGCCGCAGTTCCTCTAGCTTTCTCCCTAGAAAATACGAATGTGTAGAGCTGGTGTCTCCATGTGGACACAATTAGTGTTTCCAAGCATAAAATTTAATGTTCTCTAAAAAAAAAAAAAACACTCAAAAAAATAAATTCCGTGGATAATATCAGGAATACACAAACAAATAGGCTGTAGCAATATCTGAGATTGAATTAGCCAAAACGAAACCGGATATTTCCGGTTTCATCCAGTCATATCCGGACAAAGTGTTGTGGAATTCGTATGCAATGGACCGAGAAAATCACAGGAAAAATGGTTTTGGAGAAAAGCAAAGTCTTTTCGTTAGGCAAGTGCATAAAATATCATCTAGACAAACAGAAATATCATGTTTGTTTGCCGCAGTTCCTCTAGCTTTCTCCCTAGAAAATACGAATGTGTAGAGCTGGTGTCTCCGTGTGCACCATTTAGAGTTTCCAAGGACAAAGTTAAATGTTCCCTAATAAAAAAAAACAAAACAATAAAGTCCGTGGATAATATCAAGAATACACAAACACAGATGCTGTAGCAATATTTCGGTTTGAGTTAGCCAAAACAAAACCGGATATTTCCGGTTTCATCCAGTCATATCTGGACAAAGTTGTGTGGAATTTGTATGCAATGGACCGAGAAAATCACAGTAAAAATGGTTTTGGAGAAAAGCAAAGTCTTTTCGTTAGGCAAGTGCATAAAATGTCATCTATACAAACAGAAATATCATGTTTGTTTGCCGCAGTTCCTCTAGTTTTCACCATAGAAAATACCAATGTGCAGAGCTGGTGTCTCCATGTGGAACCAATTATTGTTTCCAAGCTTAAAATTTAATGTTCTCTGAAAAAAAAACTTTCAAAAAAATAAAATCCATGCATAATATCAGGAATACACAAACAAAGAGGCTGTAGCAATATCTGGGATTGAATTAGCCAAAACGAAACCGGATATTTCCGGTTTCATCCAGTCATATCTGGACAAACTGGTGTGGAATTCGTATGCAATGGACCGAGAAAATCACAGTAAAAATGGTTTTGGAGAAAAGCAAAGTCTTTTCGTTAGGCAAGTGCATAAAATGTCACCTAGACAAACAGAAATATCATGTTTGTTTGCCGCAGTTCCTCTAGCTTTCTCCCTAGAACATAAAAATGTGTAGAGCTGGTGTCTCCATGTGGAACCAATTAGTGTTTCCAAGCATAAAATTAAATGTTCCCAGAAAAAAAAACATTCAAAAAAATACAGTCCGTGGATAATATCAGGAATACACAAACACAGAGGCTGTAGCAATATTTCGGTTTGAGTTAGCCAAAACGAAACCGGATATTTCCGGTTTCATCCAGTCATATCCGGACAAACTGGTGTGGAATTTGTATGCAATGGACCGAGAAAATCACAGGAAAATTGGTTTTGGAGAAAAGCAAAGTCTTTTCGTTAGGCAAGTGCATAAAATGTGATCTAGACAAACAGAAATATCATGTTTGTTTGCCGCAGTTCCTCTAGCTTTCTCCCTAGAAAATACGAATGTGTAGAGCTGGTGTCTCCGTGTGCACCAATTAGAGTTTCCAAGGACAAAGTTAAATGTTCCCTAATAAAAAAAAAACAAAACAATAAAGTCCGTGGATAATATCAGGAATACACAAACAAAGGGGCTGTAGCAATATTTCGGTTTGAGTTAGCCAAAACAAAACCGGATATTTCTGGTTTCATCCAGTCATATCCCGACAAAGTGGTGTGGAATTGGTATGCAATGGACCGAGAAAATCACAGTAAAAATGGTTTTGGAGAAAAGCAAAGTCTTTTCGTTAGGCAAGTGCATAAAATGTCATCTAGACAAACAGAAATAGCATGTTTGTTTGCCGCAGTTCCTCTAGCTTTCTCCCTAGAAAATACGAATGTGTAGAGCTGGCGTCTCCATGTGGAACCAATTAGTGTTTCCAAGCATAAAATTTCATGTTCTCTGAAAAAAAAAAACATTCAAAAAAATAAAATCCGTGGATAATATCAGGAATGCACAAACACAGAGGCTGTAGCAAATTTTCGGTTTGAGTTAGCCAAAAAAAATCCGGATAATTCCGGTTTCATCCAGTCATATTCGGACAAATTGGTGTGGAATTCGTATGCAAGGGAACGAGAAAATCACAGGAAAAATGGTTTTGGAGAAAAGCAAAGTCTTTTCGTTAGGCAAGTGCATAAAATGTCATCTAGACAAACAGAAATAGCATGTTTGTTTGCCTCAGTTCCTCTAGCTTTCTCCCTAGAAAATACGAATGTGTAGAGCTGGTGTCTCCATGTGGAACCAATTAGTGTTTCCAAGCATAAAATTAAATGTTCCCTAAAAAAAAAAAACATTCAAAAAATAAAGTCCGTGGATAATATCAGGGATACACAAACAAAGAGGCTGTAGCAATATCTGAGATTGAATTAGCCAAAATGAAACCGGATATTTCCGGTTTCATCCAGTCATATCCGGACAAACTGGTGTGGAATTCGTATGCAATGGACCGAGAAAATCACAGTAAAAATGGTTTTGGAGAAAAGCAAAGTCTTTTCGTTAGGCAAGTGCATCAAATGTCATCTAGACAAACAGAAATATCATGTTTGTTTGCCGTAGTTCCTCTAGCTTTCTCCCTAGAACAAACAAATGTGTAGAGCTGGTGTCTCCATGTGGAACCAATTAGTGTTTCCAAGCATAAAATTAAATGTTCCCAGAAAAAAAAAACATTCAAAAATATACAGTCCGTGGATAATATCAGGAATACACAAACACAGAGGCTGTAGCAATATTTCGGTTTGAGTTAGCCAAAACAAAACCGCATATTTCCGGTTTCATCCAGTCATATCCGGACAAAGTGGTGTGGAATTCGTATGCAATGGACCGAGAAAATCACAGGAAAAATGGTTTTGGAGAAAAGCAAAGTCTTTTCGTTAGGCAAGTGCATCAAATGTCATCTATACAAACAGAAATATCATGTTTGTTTGCCGCAGTTCCTCTAGCTTTCTCCCTAGAAAATATGAATGTTTAGAGCTGATGTCTCCGTGTGCACCAATTAGAGTATCCAAGGACAAAGTTAAATGTTCCCAGAAAAAAAAAAACATTCAAAAAAATACAGTCCGTGGATAATATCAGGAATACACAAACACAGAGGCTGTAGCAATATTTCGGTTTGAGTTAGCCAAAACAAAACCGCATATTTCCGGTTTCATCCAGTCATATCTGGACAAACTGGTGTGGAATTCGTATGCAAAGGACCGAGAAAAAAACAGGAAAAATGGTTTTGGAGAGAAGCAAAGTATTTTCGTTAGGCAAGTGCATAAAATGTCATCTATACAAACAGAAATATCATGTTTGTTTGCCGCAGTTCCTCTAGCTTTCTCCCTAGAAAATACGAATGTGTAGAGCTGGTGTATCCATGTGGAACCAATTAGTGTTTCCAAGCATAAAATTTAATGTTATCTGAAAAAAAAAACATTCAAAAAAATAAAATCCGTGGATAATATCAGGAATACACAAACAAATAGGCTGTAGCAATATCTGAGATTGAATTAGCCAAAATGAAACCGGATATTTCCGGTTTCATCCAGTCATATACGGACAAACTGGTGTGGAATTCGTATGCAATGGACCAAGAAAATCACAGTAAAAATGGTTTTGGAGAAAAGCAAAGTCTTTTCGTTAGGCAAGTGCATAAAATATCATCTATACAAACAGAAATATCATGTTTGTTTGCCGCAGTTCCTCTAGCTTTCTCCCTAGAACATAAAAATGTGTAGAGCTGGTGTCTCCATGTGGAACCAATTAGTGTTTCCAAGCATAAAATTAAATGTTCCCTGAAAAAAAAAAACATTCAAAAAAATAAAGTCCGTGGATCATATCAGGAATACAAAAACAAAGAGGCTGTAGCAATATCTGGGATTGAATTAGCCAAAACGAAACCGGATATTTCCGGTTTCATCCAGTCATATCCGGACAAACTGGTGTGGAATTGGTATGCAATGGACCGAGAAAATACAGTAAAAATGGTTTTGGAGAAAAGCAAAGTCTTTTCGTTAGGCAAGTGCATAAAATGTCATCTATACAAACAGAAAAATCATGTTTGTTTCCTGCAGTTCCTGTAGCTTTCTCCCTAGAACAAACAAATGTGTAGAGCTGGTGTGTCCATGTGGAACCAATTAGTGTTTCCAAGCATCAAATTAAATGTTCCCAGAAAAAAAAAACATTCAAAAAAATACAGTCCGTGAATAATATCAGGAATACACAAACACAGAGGCTGTAGCAATATTTCGGTTTGAGTTAGCCAAAACAAAACCGCATATTTCCGGTTTCATCCACTCATATCCGGACAAAGTGGTGTGGAATTCGTATGCAATGGACCGAGAAAATCACAGGAAAAATGGTTTTGGAGAAAAGCAAAGTCTTGTCGTTAGGCAAGTGCATAAAATGTCATCTATACAAACAGAAATATCATGTTTGTTTGCCGCAGTTCCTCTAGCTTTCTCCCTAGAAAATATGAATGTTTAGAGCTGATGTCTCCGTGTACACCAATTAGAGTATCCAAGGACAAAGTTAAATGTTCCCAGAAAAAAAAACATTCAAAAAAATACAGTCCGTGGATAATATCAGGAATACACAAACACAGAGGCTGTAGCAATATTTCGGTTTGAGTTAGCCAAAACAAAACCGCATATTTCCGGTTTCATCCAGTCATATCTGGACAAACTGGTGTGGAATTCGTATGCAAAGGACCTAGAAAATCACAGGAAAAATGGTTTTGGAGAAAAGCAAAGTCTTTTCGTTAGGCAAGTGCATCAAATGTCATCTAGACAAACAGAAATATCATGTTTGTTTGCCGCAGTTCCTCTAGCTTTCTCCCTAGAAAATACGAATGTGTAGAGCTGGTGTCTCCATGTGGAACCAATTAGTGTTTCCAAGCATAAAATTTAATGTTCTCTGAAAAAAAAAAACATTCAAAAAAATAAAGTCCGTGGATCATATCAGGAATACACAAACAAAGAGGCTGTAGCAATATCTGGGATTGAATTAGCCAAAATAAACCGGATATTTCCGGTTTCATCCAGTCATATCCGGACAAACTGGTGTGGAATTGGTATGCAATGGACCGAGAAAATCACAGTAAAAATGGTTTTGGAGAAAAGCAAAGTCTTTTCGTTAGGCAAGAGCATAAAATGTCATCTATACAAACAGAAATATCATGTTTGTTTGCCGCTGTTCCTCTAGCTTTCTCCCTAGAACATAAAAATGTGTAGAGCTGGTGTCTCCATGTGGAACCAATTAGTGTTTCCAAGCATAAAATTAAATGTTCCCTAAAAAAAAAATCAAAACCATAAAGTCCGTGGATAATATCAGGAATACACAATCACAGAGGCTGTAGCAATATCTGGGATTGAATTAGCCAAAACGAAACCGAATATTTCCGGTTTCATCCAGTCATATCCGGACAAACTGGTGTGGAATTGGTATGCAATGGACCGAGAAAATCACAGTAAAAATGGTTTTGGAGAAAAGCAAAGTCTTTTCGTTAGGCAAGTGCATAAAATGTCATCTATACAAATAGAAATATCATGTTTGTTTCCTGCTGTTCCTCTAGCTTTCTCCCTAGAACAAACAAATGTGTAGAGCTGGTGTCTCCATGTGGAACCAATTAGTGTTTCCAAGCATAAAATTAAATGTTCCCAGAAAAAAAAACATTCAAAAAAATACAGTCCGTGGATAATATCAAGATTACACAAACAGAGGCTGTAGCAATATTTCGGTTTGTGTTAGCCAAAACATAACCGCATATTTCCGGTTTCATCCAGTCATATCCGGACAAAGTGGTGTGGAATTTGTATGCAATGGACCGAGAAAATCACAGGAAAAATGGTTTTGGAGAAAAGCAAAGACTTTTCGTTAGGCAAGTGCATCAAATGTCATCTATACAAACAGAAATAGCATGTTTCTTTGCCGCAGTTCCTCTAGCTTTCTCCCTAGAAAATACGAATGTGTAGAGCTGGTGTGTCCATGTGGAACCAATTAGTGTTTCCAAAAAATTAAATTAAATGTTCCCTGAAAAAAAAAACATTCAAAAAAATACAGTCCGTGGATAATATCAGGAATACACAAACACAGAGGCTGTACAAATATCTGGGATTGAATTAGCCAAAATGAAACCGGATATTTCCGGTTTCATCCAGTCATATCCGGACAAAGTGGTGTGGAATTGGTATGCAATGGACCGAGAAAATCAAAGTAAAAATGGTTTTGGAGAAAAGCAAAGTCTTTTCGTTAGGCAAGTGCATAAAATGTCATCTATACAAACAGAAATATCATGTTTGTTTGCCGCAGTTCCTCTAGCTTTCTCCCTAGAAAATACGAATGTGTAGAGCTGTTTTTTCCGTGTGCACCAATTAGAGTTTCCAAGGACAAAGTTAAATGATCCCTGATAAAAAAAAAAAAAAACAAAACAAAACAATAAAGTCCGTGGATAATATCAGGAATACACAAACACAGATGCTGTAGCAATATTTCGGTTTGAGTTAGCCAAAACAAAACCGGATATTTCCGGTTTCATCCAGTCATATCCGGACAAAGTGGTGTGGAATTGGTATGCAATGGACCGAGAAAATCACAGTAAAAATGGTTTTGGAGAAAAGCAAAGTCTTTTCGTTAGGCAAGTGCATAAAATGTCATCTATACAAACAGAAATATCATGTTTGTTTGCCGCAGTTCCTCTAGCTTTCTCCCTAGAAAATACGAATGTGTAGAGCTGGTGTCTTCATGTGGAACCAATTAGTGTTTCCAAGCATAAAATTAAATGTTCCCTGAAAAAAAACATTCAAAAAAATACAGTCCGTGGATAATATCAGGAATACACAAACACAGAGGCTGTAGCAATATTTCGGTTTGAGTTAGCCAAAACAAAACCGGATATTTCCGGTTTCATCCAGTCATATCCGGACAAACTGGTGTGGAATTTGTATGAAATGGACCGAGGAAATCACAGGAAAAATGGTTTTGGAGAAAAGCAAAGTCTTTTCGTTAGGCAAGTGCATAAAATGTCATCTATACAAACAGAAATAGCATGTTTGTTTGCTGTAGTTCCTCTAGCTTTCTCCCTAGAACAAACAAATGTGTAGAGCTGGTGTCTCCATGTGGAACCAATTAGTGTTTCCAAGCATAAAATTAAATGTTCCCAGAAAAAAAAACATTCAAAAAAATACAGTCCGTGAATAATATCAGGAATACACAAACACAGAGGCTGTAGCAATATTTCGGTTTGAGTTAGCCAAAACAAAACCGCATATTTCCGGTTTCATCCAGTCATATCCGGACAAAGTGGTGTGGAATTTGTATGCAATGGACCGAGAAAATCACAGGAAAAATGGTTTTGGAGAAAAGCAAAGTCTTTTCGTTAGGCAAGTGCATAAAATGTCATCTATACAAACAGAAATATCATGTTTGTTTGCCGCAGTTCCTCTAGCTTTCTCCCTAGAAAATACGAATGTGTAGAGCTGGTGTCTCCATGTGGAACCAATTAGTGTTTCCAAGCATAAAATTAAATGTTCCCTGAAAAAAAAACATTCAAAAAATAAAATCCGTGGATAATATCAGGAATACTCAAACACAGATGCTGTACAAATATTTCAGTTTGAGTTAGCCAAAACAAAACCGGATATTTCCGGTTTCATCCAGTCATATCCGGACAAAGTGGTGTGGAATTGGTATGCAATGGACCGAGAAAATCACAGTAAAAATGGTTTTGGAGAAAAGCAAAGTCTTTTCGTTAGGCAAGTGCATAAAATGTCATCTAGACAAACAGAAATATCATGTTTGTTTGCCGCAGTTCCTCTAGCTTTCTCCCTAGAAAATAAGAATGTGTAGAGCTGGTGTCTCCATGTGGAACCAATTAGTGTTTCCAAGCATAAAATTAAATGTTCCCTGAAAAAAAACATTCAAAAAAATAAAGTCCGTGGATCATATCAGGAATACACAAACACAGAGGCTGTAGCAATATCTGGGATTGAATTAGCCAAAACGAAACCGGATATTTCCGGTTTCATCCAGTCATATTCGGACCAACTTGTGTGGAATTCGTATGCAATGGACCGAGAAAATCACTCTAAAAATGGTTTTGGAGAAAAGCAAAGTCTTTTCGTTAGGCAAGTGCATAAAATGTCATCTATACAAACAGAAATAGAATGTTTGTTTGCCGCAGTTCCTCTAGCTTTCTCCCTAGAACATAAAAATGTGTAGAGCTGGTGTCTCCATGTGGAACCAATTAGTGTTTCCAAGCATAAAATTAAATGTTCCCAGAAAAAAAAACATTCAAAAAAATACAGTCCGTGGATAATATCAGGAATACACAAACACAGAGGCTGTAGCAATATTTCGGTTTGAGTTAGCCAAAACAAAACCGGATATTTCCGGTTTCATCCAGTCATATCCGGACAAACTTGTGTGGAATTTGTATGCAATGGACCGAGAAAATCACAGGAAAAATGGTTTTGGAGAAAAGCAAAGTCTTTTCGTTAGGCAAGTGCATAAAATGTCATCTATACAAACAGAAATAGCATGTTTGTTTGCTGCAGTTCCTCTAGCTTTCTCCCTAGAACAAACAAATGTGTAGAGCTGGTGTCTCCATGTGGAACCAATTAGTGTTTCCAAGCATAAAATTAAATGTTCCCAGAAAAAAAAAACATTCAAAAAAATACAGTCCGTGAATAATATCAGGAATACTCAAACACAGATGCTGTACAAATATTTCAGTTTGAGTTAGCCAAAACAAAACCGGATATTTCCGGTTTCATCCAGTCATATCCGGACAAAGTGGTGTGGAATTGGTATGCAATGGACCGAGAAAATCACAGGAAAAATGGTTTTGGAGAAAAGCAAAGTCTTTTCGTTAGGCAAGTGCATAAAATGTCATCTAGACAAACAGAAATATCATGTTTGTTTGCCGCAGTTCCTCTAGCTTTCTCCCTAGAAAATACGAATGTGTAGAGCTGGTGTCTCCGTGTGCACCAATTAGAGTTTCCAAGGACAAAGTTAAATGATCCCTGATAAAAAAAAAAAAAAACAATAAAGTCCGTGGATAATATCAGGAATACACAAACACAGATGCTGTAGCAATATTTCGGTTTGAGTTAGCCAAAACAAAACCGGATATTTCCGGTTTCATCCAGTCATTTCCGGACAAAGTGGTGTGGAATTGGTATGCAATGGACCGAGAAAATCACAGTAAACATGATTTTGGAGAAAAGCAAAGTCTTTTCGTTAGGCAAGTGCATAAAATGTCATCTATACAAACAGAAATATCATGTTTGTTTGCCGCAGTTCCTCTAGGTTTCTCCCTAGAAAATACGAATGTGTAGAGCTGGTGTCTCCATGTGGAAACAATTAGTGTTTTAACGGTACAAAATTAAATCTTCCCTGATAAAAAACATTCAAAACAATAAAGTCCGTGGATAATATCAGGAATACACAAACACAGAGGCTGTAGCAATATCTTGGATTGAATTAGCCAAAATAAACCGGATATTTCCGGTTTCATCCAGTGATATCCCGTCAAATTGGTGTGGAATTCGTATGCAATGGACCGAGAAAATCACAGTAAAAAGGGTTTTGGAGGAAAGCAAAGTCTTTTCGTTGGGCAAGTGCATAAAATGTCATTCGACAAACAGAAATATCATGTTAGTTTGCCGCAGTTCCTCTAGCTTTCTCCCTAGAAAATAAGAATGTGTAGAGCTGGTGTCTTCATGTGGAACCAATTAGTGTTTCCAAGCATAAAATTAAATGTTCCCTGAAAAAAAACATTCAAAAAAATACAGTCCGTGGATAATATCAGGAATACACAAACACAGAGGCTGTAGCAATATTTCGGTTTGAGTTAGCCAAAACAAAACCGGATATTTCCGGTTTCATCCAGTCATATCCGGACAAACTGGTGTGGAATTTGTATGAAATGGACCGAGGAAATCACAGGAAAAATGGTTTTGGAGAAAAGCAAAGTCTTTTCGTTAGGCAAGTGCATAAAATGTCATCTATACAAACAGAAATAGCATGTTTGTTTGCTGTAGTTCCTCTAGCTTTCTCCCTAGAACAAACAAATGTGTAGAGCTGGTGTCTCCATGTGGAACCAATTAGTGTTTCCAAGCATAAAATTAAATGTTCCCAGAAAAAAAAACATTCAAAAAAATACAGTCCGTGAATAATATCAGGAATACACAAACACAGAGGCTGTAGCAATATTTCGGTTTGAGTTAGCCAAAACAAAACCGCATATTTCCGGTTTCATCCAGTCATATCCGGACAAACTGGTGTGGAATTTGTATGCAATGGACCGAGAAAATCACAGGAAAAATGGTTTTGGAGAAAAGCAAAGTCTTTTCGTTAGGCAAGTGCATAAAATGTCATCTATACAAACAGAAATATCATGTTTGTTTGCCGCAGTTCCTCTAGCTTTCTCCCTAGAAAATACGAATGTGTAGAGCTGGTGTCTCCATGTGGAACCAATTAGTGTTTCCAAGCATAAAATTAAATGTTCCCTGAAAAAAAAACATTCAAAAAATAAAATCCGTGGATAATATCAGGAATACTCAAACACAGATGCTGTACAAATATTTCAGTTTGAGTTAGCCAAAACAAAACCGGATATTTCCGGTTTCATCCAGTCATATCCGGACAAAGTGGTGTGGAATTGGTATGCAATGGACCGAGAAAATCACAGTAAAAATGGTTTTGGAGAAAAGCAAAGTCTTTTCGTTAGGCAAGTGCATAAAATGTCATCTAGACAAACAGAAATATCATGTTTGTTTGCCGCAGTTCCTCTAGCTTTCTCCCTAGAAAATAAGAATGTGTAGAGCTGGTGTCTCCATGTGGAACCAATTAGTGTTTCCAAGCATAAAATTAAATGTTCCCTGAAAAAAAACATTCAAAAAAATAAAGTCCGTGGATCATATCAGGAATACACAAACACAGAGGCTGTAGCAATATCTGGGATTGAATTAGCCAAAACGAAACCGGATATTTCCGGTTTCATCCAGTCATATTCGGACCAACTTGTGTGGAATTCGTATGCAATGGACCGAGAAAATCACTCTAAAAATGGTTTTGGAGAAAAGCAAAGTCTTTTCGTTAGGCAAGTGCATAAAATGTCATCTATACAAACAGAAATAGAATGTTTGTTTGCCGCAGTTCCTCTAGCTTTCTCCCTAGAACATAAAAATGTGTAGAGCTGGTGTCTCCATGTGGAACCAATTAGTGTTTCCAAGCATAAAATTAAATGTTCCCAGAAAAAAAAACATTCAAAAAAATACAGTCCGTGGATAATATCAGGAATACACAAACACAGAGGCTGTAGCAATATTTCGGTTTGAGTTAGCCAAAACAAAACCGGATATTTCCGGTTTCATCCAGTCATATCCGGACAAACTTGTGTGGAATTTGTATGCAATGGACCGAGAAAATCACAGGAAAAATGGTTTTGGAGAAAAGCAAAGTCTTTTCGTTAGGCAAGTGCATAAAATGTCATCTATACAAACAGAAATAGCATGTTTGTTTGCTGCAGTTCCTCTAGCTTTCTCCCTAGAACAAACAAATGTGTAGAGCTGGTGTCTCCATGTGGAACCAATTAGTGTTTCCAAGCATAAAATTAAATGTTCCCAGAAAAAAAAACATTCAAAAAAATACAGTCCGTGAATAATATCAGGAATACTCAAACACAGATGCTGTACAAATATTTCAGTTTGAGTTAGCCAAAACAAAACCGGATATTTCCGGTTTCATCCAGTCATATCCGGACAAAGTGGTGTGGAATTGGTATGCAATGGACCGAGAAAATCACAGGAAAAATGGTTTTGGAGAAAAGCAAAGTCTTTTCGTTAGGCAAGTGCATAAAATGTCATCTAGACAAACAGAAATATCATGTTTGTTTGCCGCAGTTCCTCTAGCTTTCTCCCTAGAAAATACGAATGTGTAGAGCTGGTGTCTCCGTGTGCACCAATTAGAGTTTCCAAGGACAAAGTTAAATGATCCCTGATAAAAAAAAAAAAAACAATAAAGTCCGTGGATAATATCAGGAATACACAAACACAGATGCTGTAGCAATATTTCGGTTTGAGTTAGCCAAAACAAAACCGGATATTTCCGGTTTCATCCAGTCATTTCCGGACAAAGTGGTGTGGAATTGGTATGCAATGGACCGAGAAAATCACAGTAAACATGATTTTGGAGAAAAGCAAAGTCTTTTCGTTAGGCAAGTGCATAAAATGTCATCTATACAAACAGAAATATCATGTTTGTTTGCCGCAGTTCCTCTAGGTTTCTCCCTAGAAAATACGAATGTGTAGAGCTGGTGTCTCCATGTGGAAACAATTAGTGTTTTAACGGTACAAAATTAAATCTTCCCTGATAAAAAACATTCAAAACAATAAAGTCCGTGGATAATATCAGGAATACACAAACACAGAGGCTGTAGCAATATCTTGGATTGAATTAGCCAAAATAAACCGGATATTTCCGGTTTCATCCAGTGATATCCCGTCAAATTGGTGTGGAATTCGTATGCAATGGACCGAGAAAATCACAGTAAAAAGGGTTTTGGAGGAAAGCAAAGTCTTTTCGTTGGGCAAGTGCATAAAATGTCATTCGACAAACAGAAATATCATGTTAGTTTGCCGCAGTTCCTCTAGCTTTCTCCCTAGAAAATAAGAATGTGTAGAGCTGGTGTCTCCATGTGGAAACAATTAGTGTTTTAACGGTACAAAATTAAATGTTCCCTGATAAAAAACATTCAAAACAATAAAGTCCGTGGATAATATCAGGAATACACAAACACAGAGGCTGTAGCAATATCTGGGATTGAGTTAGCCAAAACAAAACCGGATACTAACGGTTTCATCCAGTCATATCCGGACAAACTGGTGTGGAATTCGTATGCAATGGACCGAGAAAATCACAGTAAAAATGGTTTTGGAGAAAAGCAAAGTCTTTTTGTTAGGCAAGTGCATAAAATGTCATCTAGACAAACAGAAATATCATGTTTGTTTGCCGCAGTTCCTCTAGCTTTCTCCCTAGAATATACGAATGTGTAGAGCTGGTGTCTCCATGTGGAAACAATTAGTGTTTTAACGGTACAAAATTAAATGTTCCCTGATAAAAAAACATTCAAAACAATAAAGTGCGTGGATGATATCAGGAATACACAAACACAGAGGCTGTAGCAATATCTGGGATTGAATTAGCCAAAATAAACCGGATATTTCCAGTTTCATCCAGTCATATCCGGTCAAATTGGTGTGGAATTCGTATGCAATGGACCGACAAAATCACAGTAAAAATGGTTTTGGAGGAAAGCAAAGTTTTTCGTTAGGCAAGTGCATAAAATGTCATCTAGACAAACAGAAATATCATGTTTGTTTGCCGCAGTTCCTCTAGGTTTCTCCCTAGAAAATACGAATGTGTAGAGCTGGTGTCTCCATGTGGAAACAATTAGTGTCTCAACGGTACAAAATTAAATCTTCCCTGATAAAAAACATTCAAAACAATAAATTCCGTGGATAATATCAGGAATACACAAACACAGAGGCTGTAGCAATATCTGGGATTGAATTAGCCAAAATAAACCGGATATTTCCGGCTTCATCCAGTGATATCCCGTCAAATTGGTGTGGAATTCGTATGCAATGGACCGAGAAAATCACAGTAAAAAGGGTTTTGGAGGAAAGCAAAGTCTTTTCGTTGGGCAAGTGCATAAAATGTCATCTCGACAAACAGAAATATCATGTTTGTTTGCCGCAGTTCCTCTAGCTTTCTCCCTAGAAAATAAGAATGTGTAGAGCTGGTGTCTCCATGTGGAAACAGTTAGTGTTTTAACGGTACAAAATTAAATGTTCCCTGATAAAAAAACATTCAAAACAATAAAGTCCGTGGATAATATCAGGAATACACAAACAAAGAGGCTGTAGCAATATCTGGGATTGAGTTAGCCAAAACAAAACCGGATACTAACGGTTTCATCCAGTCATATCCGGACAAACTGGTGTGGAATTCGTATGCAATGGACCGAGAAAATCACAGGAAAAATGGTTTTGGAGAAAAGCAAAGTCTTTTTGTTAGGCAAGTGCATAAAATGTCATCTAGACAAACAGAAATATCATGTTTGTTTGCCGCAGTTCCTCTAGCTTTCTCCCTAGAATATACGAATGTGTAGAGCTGGTGTCTCCATGTGGAAACAGTTAGTGTATCAACAGTACAAAATTAAATGTTCCCTGATAAAAAAACATTCAAAACAATAAAGTCCGTGGATAATATCAGGAATACACAAACACAGAGGCTGTAGTAATATCTGTGATTGAATTAGCCAAAATAAATCGGATATTTCCGGTTTCATCCAGTCATATCCGGTCAAACTCTTGTGGAATTCGTATGCAATGGACCGACAAAATCACAGTAAAAATGGTATTGGAGGAAAGCAAAGTCTTTTCGTTAGGCAAGTGCATAAAATGTCATCTAGACAAACAGAAATATCATGTTTGTTTGCCGCAGTTCCTCTAGGTTTCTCCCTAGAAAATACGAATGTGTAGAGCTGGTGTCTCCATGTGGAAACAATTAGTGTTTTAACGGTACAAAATTAAATGTTCCCTGATAAAAAACATTCAAAACAATAAAGTCCGTGGATAATATCAGGAATACACAAACACAGAGGCTGTAGCAATATCTGGGATTGAATTAGCCAAAATAAACCGGATATTTCCGGTTTCATCCAGTGATATCCCGTCAAATTGGTGTGGAATTCGTATGCAATGGACCGAGAAAATCACAGTAAAAAGGGTTTTGGAGGAAAGCAAAGTCTTTTCGTTAGGCAAGTGCATAAAATGTTATCTAGACAAACAGAAATATCATGTTTGGTTGCCACAGTTCCTCTGGCTTTCTCCCTAAAAAATAAGAATGTGTAGAGCTGGTGTCTCCATGTGGAAACAATTAGTGTTTTAACGGTACAAAATTAAATCTTCCCTGATAAAAAACATTCAAAACAATAAAGTCCGTGGATAATATCAGGAATACACAAACACAGAGGCTGTAGCAATATCTGGGATTGAGTTAGCCAAAACAAAACCGGATACTAACGGTTTCATCTAGTCATATCCGGAGAAACTGGTGTGGAATTCGTATGCAATGGACCGAGAAAATCACAGTAAAAATGGTTTTGGAGAAAAGCAAAGTCTTTTTGTTAGGCAAGTGCATAAAATGTCATCTAGACAAACAGAAATATCATGTTTGTTTGCCGCAGTTCCTCTAGCTTTCTCCCTAGAATATACGAATGTGTAGAGCTGGTGTCTCCATGTGGAAACAATTAGTGTTTTAACGGTACAAAATTAAATGTTCCCTGATAAAAAAACATTCAAAACAATAAAGTGCGTGGATGATATCAGGAATACACAAACACAGAGGCTGTAGCAATATCTGGGATTGAATTAGCCAAAATAAACCGGATATTTCCAGTTTCATCCAGTCATATCCGGTCAAATTGGTGTGGAATTCGTATGCAATGGACCGACAAAATCACAGTAAAAATGGTTTTGGAGGAAAGCAAAGTTTTTCGTTAGGCAAGTGCATAAAATGTCATCTAGACAAACAGAAATATCATGTTTGTTTGCCGCAGTTCCTCTAGGTTTCTCCCTAGAAAATACGAATGTGTAGAGCTGGTGTCTCCATGTGGAAACAATTAGTGTCTCAACGGTACAAAATTAAATCTTCCCTGATAAAAAACATTCAAAACAATAAATTCCGTGGATAATATCAGGAATACACAAACACAGAGGCTGTAGCAATATCTGGGATTGAATTAGCCAAAATAAACCGGATATTTCCGGCTTCATCCAGTGATATCCCGTCAAATTGGTGTGGAATTCGTATGCAATGGACCGAGAAAATCACAGTAAAAAGGGTTTTGGAGGAAAGCAAAGTCTTTTCGTTGGGCAAGTGCATAAAATGTCATCTCGACAAACAGAAATATCATGTTTGTTTGCCGCAGTTCCTCTAGCTTTCTCCCTAGAAAATAAGAATGTGTAGAGCTGGTGTCTCCATGTGGAAACAGTTAGTGTTTTAACGGTACAAAATTAAATGTTCCCTGATAAAAAAACATTCAAAACAATAAAGTCCGTGGATAATATCAGGAATACACAAACAAAGAGGCTGTAGCAATATCTGGGATTGAGTTAGCCAAAACAAAACCGGATACTAACGGTTTCATCCAGTCATATCCGGACAAACTGGTGTGGAATTCGTATGCAATGGACCGAGAAAATCACAGGAAAAATGGTTTTGGAGAAAAGCAAAGTCTTTTTGTTAGGCAAGTGCATAAAATGTCATCTAGACAAACAGAAATATCATGTTTGTTTGCCGCAGTTCCTCTAGCTTTCTCCCTAGAATATACGAATGTGTAGAGCTGGTGTCTCCATGTGGAAACAGTTAGTGTATCAACAGTACAAAATTAAATGTTCCCTGATAAAAAAACATTCAAAACAATAAAGTCCGTGGATAATATCAGGAATACACAAACACAGAGGCTGTAGTAATATCTGTGATTGAATTAGCCAAAATAAATCGGATATTTCCGGTTTCATCCAGTCATATCCGGTCAAACTCTTGTGGAATTCGTATGCAATGGACCGACAAAATCACAGTAAAAATGGTATTGGAGGAAAGCAAAGTCTTTTCGTTAGGCAAGTGCATAAAATGTCATCTAGACAAACAGAAATATCATGTTTGTTTGCCGCAGTTCCTCTAGGTTTCTCCCTAGAAAATACGAATGTGTAGAGCTGGTGTCTCCATGTGGAAACAATTAGTGTTTTAACGGTACAAAATTAAATGTTCCCTGATAAAAAACATTCAAAACAATAAAGTCCGTGGATAATATCAGGAATACACAAACACAGAGGCTGTAGCAATATCTGGGATTGAATTAGCCAAAATAAACCGGATATTTCCGGTTTCATCCAGTGATATCCCGTCAAATTGGTGTGGAATTCGTATGCAATGGACCGAGAAAATCACAGTAAAAAGGGTTTTGGAGGAAAGCAAAGTCTTTTCGTTAGGCAAGTGCATAAAATGTTATCTAGACAAACAGAAATATCATGTTTGGTTGCCACAGTTCCTCTGGCTTTCTCCCTAAAAAATAAGAATGTGTAGAGCTGGTGTCTCCATGTGGAAACAATTAGTGTTTTAACGGTACAAAATTAAATCTTCCCTGATAAAAAACATTCAAAACAATAAAGTCCGTGGATAATATCAGGAATACACAAACACAGAGGCTGTAGCAATATCTGGGATTGAGTTAGCCAAAACAAAACCGGATACTAACGGTTTCATCTAGTCATATCCGGAGAAACTGGTGTGGAATTCGTATGCAATGGACCGAGAAAATCACAGTAAAAATGGTTTTGGAGAAAAGCAAAGTCTTTTTGTTAGGCAAGTGCATAAAATGTCATCTAGACAAACAGAAATATCATGTTTGTTTGCCACAGTTCCTCTAGCTTTCTCCCTAGAATATACGAATGTGTAGAGCTGGTGTCTCCATGTGGAAACAATTAGTGTCTCAACGGTACAAAATTAAATCTTCCCTGATAAAAAACATTCAAAACAATAAAGTCCGTGGATAATATCAGGAATACACAAACACAGAGGCTGTAGCAATATCTGGGATTGAATTAGCCAAAACAAAATGGGATATTTCCGGTTTCATCCAGTCATATCCGGACAAAGTGGTGTGGAATTCGTATGCAATGGACCGAGAAAATCACAGTAAAAATGGTTTTGGAGGAAAGCAAAGTCTTTTTGTTATGCAAGTGCATAAAATGTCATCTAGACAAACAGAAATATCATGTTTGTTTGCCGCAGTTCCTCTAGATTTAGCCCTAGAATATACGAATGTGTAGAGCTTGTGTCTCCATGTGGAAACAATTAGTGTCTCAACGGTACAAAATTAAATCTTCCCTGATAAAAAACATTAAAAACAATAAAGTCCGTGGATAATATCAGGAATACACAAACACAGAGGCTGTAGCAATATCTGGGATTGAATTAGCCAAAACAAAATGGGATATTTCTGATTTCATCCAGTGATATCCCGTCAAATTGGTGTGGAATTCGTATGCAATGGATCGAGAAAGTCACAGTAAATATGGTTTTGGAGAAAAGCAAAGTCTTTTTGTTAGGCAAGTGCATAAAATGTCATCTAGACAAACAGAAATATCATGTTTGTTTGCCGCAGTTCCTCTAGCTTTAGCCCTAGAATATACGAATGTGTAGAGCTGGTGTCTCCATGTGGAAACAATTAGTGTCTCAACGGTACAAAATTAAATGTTCCCTGATAAAAAAACATTCAAAACAATAAAGTCCGTGGATAATATCAGGAATACACAAACACAGAGGCTGTAGCAATATCTGGGATTGAATTAGCCAAAATAAACCGGATATTTCCGGTTTCATCCAGTCATATCCGGTCAAATTGGTGTGGAATTCGTATGCAATGGACCGAGAAAATAACAGTAAAAATGGTTTTGGAGCAAAGCAAAGTCTTTTTGTTATGCAAGTGCATAAAATGTCATCTAGACAAACAGAAATATCATGTTTGTTTGCCGCAGTTCCTCTAGCTTTCTCCCTAGAAAATACGAATGTGTAGAGCTGTTGTCTCCATGTGGAAACAATTAGTGTTTTAACGGTACAAAATTAAATGTTCCCTGATAAAAAACATTCAAAACAATAAAGTCCTTGGATAATATCAGGAATACACAAACACAGAGGCTGTAGCAATATCTGGGATTGAATTAGCCAAAATAAACCGGATATTTCCGGTTTCATCCAGTGATATCCCGTCAAATTGGTGTGGAATTCGTATGCAATGGACCGAGAAAATCACAGTAAAAAGGGTTTTGGAGGAAAGCAAAGTCTTTTCGTTAGGCAAGTGCATAAAATGTCATCTAGACAAACAGAAATATCATGTTTGGTTGCCACAGTTCCTCTGGCTTTTCCCTAAAAAATAAGAATGTGTAGACCTGGTGTCTCCATGTAGAAACAATTAGTGTCTCAACGGTACAAAATTAAATCTTCCCTGATAAAAAACATTCAAAATTATAAAGTCCATGGATAATATCAGGAATACACAAACACAGAGGCTGTAGCAATATCTGGGATTGAGTTAGCCAAAACAAAACCGGATACTAACGGTTTCATCCAGTCATATCCGGAGAAACTGGTGTGGAATTCGAATGCAATGGACCGAGAAAATCACAGTAAAAATGGTTTTGGAGAAAAGCAAAATCTTTTTGTTAGGCAAGTGCATAAAATGTCATCTCTACAAACAGAAATATCATGTTTGTTTGCCGCAGTTCCTCTAGCTTTCTCCCTAGAATATACGAATGTGTAGAGCTGGTGTCTCCATGTGGAAACAATTAGTGTCTCAACGGTACAAAATTAAATCTTCCCTGATAAAAAACATTCAAAACAATAAAGTCCATGGATAATATCAGGAATACACAAACACAGAGGCTGTAGCAATATCTGGGATTGAATTAGCCAAAATAAACCGGATATTTCCGGTTTCATCCAGTGATATCCCGTCAAATTGGTGTGGAATTCGTATGCAATGGACCGAGAAAATCACAGTAAAAAGGGTTTTGGAGGAAAGCAAAGTCTTTTCGTTGGGCAAGTGCATAAAATGTCATCTCGACAAACAGAAATATCATGTTTGTTTGCCGCAGTTCCTCTAGCTTTCTCCCTAGAAAATAAGAATGTGTAGAGCTGGTGTCTCCATGTGGAAACAGTTAGTGTTTTAACGGTACAAAATTAAATGTTCCCTGATAAAAAACATTCAAAACAATAAAGTCCGTGGATAATATCAGGAATACACAAACACAGAGGCTGTAGCAATATCTGGGATTGAGTTAGCCAAAACAAAACCGGATACTAACGGTTTCATCCAGTCATATCCGGACAAACTGGTGTGGAATTCGTATGCAATGGACCGAGAAAATCACAGGAAAAATGGTTTTGGAGAAAAGCAAAGTCTTTTTGTTAGGCAAGTGCATAAAATGTCATCTCTACAAACAGAAATATCATGTTTGTTTGCCGCAGTTCCTCTAGCTTTCTCCCTAGAATATACGAATGTGTAGAGCTGGTGTCTCCATGTGGAAACAATTAGTGTATCAACAGTACAAAATTAAATGTTCCCTGATAAAAAAACATTCAAAACAATAAAGTCCGTGGATAATATCAGGAATACACAAACACAGAGGCTGTAGTAATATCTGTGATTGAATTAGCCAAAATAAATCGGATATTTCCGGTTTCATCCAGTCATATCCGGTCAAACTCTTGTGGAATTCGTATGCAATGGACCGACAAAATCACAGTAAAAATGGTTTTGGAGGAAAGCAAAGTCTTTTCGTTAGGCAAGTGCATAAAATGTCATCTAGACAAACAGAAATATCATGTTTGTTTGCCGCAGTTCCTCTAGGTTTCTCCCTAGAAAATACGAATGTGTAGAGCTGGTGTCTCCATGTGGAAACAATTAGTGTTTTAACGGTACAAAATTAAATCTTCCCTGATAAAAAACATTCAAAACAATAAAGTCCGTGGATAATATCAGGAATACACAAACACAGAGGCTGTAGCAATATCTGGGATTGAGTTAGCCAAAACAAAACCGGATACTAACGGTTTCATCTAGTCATATCCGGAGAAACTGGTGTGGAATTCGTATGCAATGGACCGAGAAAATCACAGTAAAAATGGTTTTGGAGAAAAGCAAAGTCTTTTTGTTAGGCAAGTGCATAAAATGTCATCTAGACAAACAGAAATATCATGTTTGTTTGCCACAGTTCCTCTAGCTTTCTCCCTAGAATATACGAATGTGTAGAGCTGGTGTCTCCATGTGGAAACAATTAGTGTCTCAACGGTACAAAATTAAATCTTCCCTGATAAAAAACATTCAAAACAATAAAGTCCGTGGATAATATCAGGAATACACAAACACAGAGGCTGTAGCAATATCTGGGATTGAATTAGCCAAAACAAAATGGGATATTTCCGGTTTCATCCAGTCATATCCGGACAAAGTGGTGTGGAATTCGTATGCAATGGACCGAGAAAATCACAGTAAAAATGGTTTTGGAGGAAAGCAAAGTCTTTTTGTTATGCAAGTGCATAAAATGTCATCTAGACAAACAGAAATATCATGTTTGTTTGCCGCAGTTCCTCTAGATTTAGCCCTAGAATATACGAATGTGTAGAGCTGGTGTCTCCATGTGGAAACAATTAGTGTCTCAACGGTACAAAATTAAATGATCCCTGATAAAAAAACATTCAAAACAATAAAGTCCGTGGATAATATCAGGAATACACAAACACAGAGGCTGTAGCAATATCTGGGATTGAATTAGCCAAAATAAACCGGATATTTCCGGTTTCATCCAGTCATATCCGGTCAAATTGGTGTGGAATTCGTATGCAATGGACCGAGAAAATAACAGTAAAAATGGTTTTGGAGCAAAGCAAAGTCTTTTCGTTAGGCAAGTGCATAAAATGTCATCTAGACAAACAGAAATATCATGTTTGTTTGCCGCAGTTCCTCTAGCTTTCTCCCTAGAAAATACGAATGTGTAGAGCTGGTGTCTCCATGTGGAAACAATTAGTGTTTTAACGGTACAAAATTAAATGTTCCCTGATAAAAAACATTCAAAACAATAAAGTCCTTGGATAATATCAGGATACACAAACACAGAGGCTGTAGCAATATCTGGGATTGAATTAGCCAAAATAAACCGGATATTTCCGGTTTCATCCAGTGATATCCCGTCAAATTGGTGTGGAATTCGTATGCAATGGACCGAGAAAATCACAGTAAAAAGGGTTTTGGAGGAAAGCAAAGTCTTTTCGTTAGGCAAGTGCATAAAATGTCATCTAGACAAACAGAAATATCATGTTTGGTTGCCACAGTTCCTCTGGCTTTTCCCTAAAAAATAAGAATGTGTAGACCTGGTGTCTCCATGTAGAAACAATTAGTGTCTCAACGGTACAAAATTAAATCTTCCCTGATAAAAAACATTCAAAATTATAAAGTCCATGGATAATATCAGGAATACACAAACACAGAGGCTGTAGCAATATCTGGGATTGAATTAGCCAAAATAAACCGGATATTTCCGGTTTCATCCAGTGATATCCCGTCAAATTGGTGTGGAATTCGTATGCAATGGACCGAGAAAATCACAGTAAAAAGGGTTTTGGAGGAAAGCAAAATCTTTTCGTTGGGCAAGTGCATAAAATGTCATCTCGACAAACAGAAATATCATGTTTGTTTGCCGCAGTTCCTCTAGCTTTCTCCCTAGAAAATAAGAATGTGTAGAGCTGGTGTCTCCATGTGGAAACAGTTAGTGTTTTAACGGTACAAAATTAAATGTTCCCTGATAAAAAACATTCAAAACAATAAAGTCCGTGGATAATATCAGGAATACACAAACACAGAGGCTGTAGCAATATCTGGGATTGAGTTAGCCAAAACAAAACCGGATACTAACGGTTTCATCCAGTCATATCCGGACAAACTGGTGTGGAATTCGTATGCAATGGACCGAGAAAATCACAGTAAAAATGGTTTTGGAGAAAAGCAAAGTCTTTTTGTTAGGCAAGTGCATAAAATGTCATCTAGACAAACAGAAATATCATGTTTGTTTGCCACAGTTCCTCTAGCTTTCTCCCTAGAATATACGAATGTGTAGAGCTGGTGTCTCCATGTGGAAACAATTAGTGTCTCAACGGTACAAAATTAAATCTTCCCTGATAAAAAACATTCAAAACAATAAAGTCCGTGGATAATATCAGGAATACACAAACACAGAGGCTGTAGCAATATCTGGGATTGAATTAGCCAAAATAAACCGGATATTTCCGGTTTCATCCAGTGATATCCCGTCAAATTGGTGTGGAATTCGTATGCAATGGACCGAGAAAATCACAGTAAAAAGGGTTTTGGAGGAAAGCAAAGTCTTTTCGTTAGGCAAGTGCATAAAATGTCATCTAGACAAACAGAAATATCATGTTTGGTTGCCACAGTTCCTCTGACTTTCTCCCTAAAAAATAAGAATGTGTAGAGCTGGTGTCTCCATGTAGAAACAATTAGTGTCTCAACGGTCCAAAATTAAATCTTCCCTGATAAAAAACATTCAAAACTATAAAGTCCGTGGATAATATCAGGAATACACAAACACAGAGGCTGTAGCAATATCTGGGATTGAGTTAGCCAAAGCAAAACCGGATACTAACGGTTTCATCCAGTCATATCCGGAGAAACTGGTGTGGAATTCGTATGCAATGGACCGAGAAAATCACAGTAAAAAGGGTTTTGGAGGAAAGCAAAGTCTTTTCGTTGGGCAAGTGCATAAAATGTCATCTCGACAAACAGAAATATCATGTTTGTTTGCCGCAGTTCCTCTAGCTTTCTCCCTAGAAAATAAGAATGTGTAGAGCTGGTGTCTCCATGTGGAAACAGTTAGTGTTTTAACGGTACAAAATTAAATGTTCCCTGATAAAAAACATTCAAAACAATAAAGTCCGTGGATAATATCAGGAATACACAAACACAGAGGCTGTAGCAATATCTGGGATTGAGTTAGCCAAAACAAAACCGGATACTAACGGTTTCATCCAGTCATATCCGGACAAACTGGTGTGGAATTCGTATGCAATGGACCGAGAAAATCACAGTAAAAATGGTTTTGGAGAAAAGCAAAGTCTTTTTGTTAGGCAAGTGCATAAAATGTCATCTAGACAAACAGAAATATCATGTTTGTTTGCCACAGTTCCTCTAGCTTTCTCCCTAGAATATACGAATGTGTAGAGCTGGTGTCTCCATGTGGAAACAATTAGTGTCTCCACGGTACAAAATTAAATCTTCCCTGATAAAAAACATTCAAAACAATAAAGTCCGTGGATAATATCAGGAATACACAAACACAGAGGCTGTAGCAATATCTGGGATTGAATTAGCCAAAATAAACGGGATATTTCTGGTTTCATCCAGTGATATCCCGTCAAATTGGTGTGGAATCCGTATGCAATGGACCGAGAAAATCACAGTAAAAAGGGTTTTGGAGGAAAGCAAAGTCTTTTCGTTGGGCAAGTGCATAAAATGTCATCTCGACAAACAGAAATATCATGTTTGTTTGCCGAAGTTCCTCTAGCTTTTTCCCTAGAATATACGAATGTGTAGAGCTGGTTTCTCCATGTGGAAACAATTAGTGTCTCAACGGTACAAAATTAAATCTTCCCTGATAAAAAACATTCAAAACAATAAAGTCCGTGGATAATATCAGGATTACACAAACACAGAGGCTGTAGCAATATCTGGGATTGAATTAGCCAAAACAAAATGGGATATTTCCGGTTTCATCCAGTCATATCCGGAGAAACTGGTGTGGAATTCGTATGCAATGGACCGAGAAAATCACAGTAAAAATGGTTTTGGAGAAAAGCAAAGTCTTTTCGTTAGGCAAGTGCATAAATTGTCATCTAGACAAACAGAAATATCATGTTTGTTTGCCGCAGTTCCTCTAGCTTTAGACCTAGAATATACGAATGTGTAGAGCTGGTGTCTCCATGTGGAAACAATTAGTGTCTCAACGGTACAAAATTAAATCTTCCCTGATAAAAAACATTCAAAACAATAAAGTCCGTGGATAATATCAGGAATACACAAACACAGAGGCTGTAGCAATATCTGGGATTGAATTAGCCAAAACAAAACGGGATATTTCCGGTTTCATCCAGTGATATCCCGTCAAATTGGTGTGGAATTCGTATGCAATGGACCGAGAAAATCACAGTAAATATGGTTTTGGAGAAAAGCAAAGTCTTTTTGTTAGGCAAGTGCATAAAATGTCATCTCTACAAACAGAAATATCATGTTTGTTTGCCGCAGTTCCTCTAGCTTTAGCCCTAGAATATACGAAAGTGTAGAGCTGGTGTCTCCATGTGGAAACAATTAGTGTCTCAACGGTACAAAATTAAATGTTCCCTGATAAAAAAACATTCAAAACAATAAAGTCCGTGGATAATATCAGGAATACACAAACACAGAGGCTGTAGCAATATCTGGGATTGAATTAGCCAAAATAAACCGGATATTTCCGGTTTCATCCAGTGATATCCCGTCAAATTGGTGTAGAATTCGTATGCAATGGACCGAGAAAATCACAGTAAAAATGGTTTTGGAGAAAAGCAAAGTCTTTTTGTTAGGCAAGTATATAAAATGTCATCTAGACAAACAGAAATATCATGTTTGTTTGCCGCAGTTCCTCTAGCTTTAGCCCTAGAATATACGAAAGTGTAGAGCTGGTGTCTCCATGTGGAAACAATTAGTGTCTCAACGGTACAAAATTAAATGTTCCCTGATAAAAAAACATTCAAAACAATAAAGTCCGTGGATAATATCAGGAATACACAAACACAGAGGCTGTAGCAATATCTGGGATTGAATTAGCCAAAATAAACCGGATATTTCCGGTTTCATTCAGTCATATCCGGTCAAATTGCTGTGGAATTCGTATGCAATGGACCGAGAAAATCACAGTAAAAATGGTTTTGGAGAAAAGCAAAGTCTTTTTGTTAGGCAAGTATATAAAATGTCATCTAGACAAACAGAAATATCATGTTTGTTTGCCACAGTTCCTCTAGCTTTCTCCCTAGAATATACGAATGTGTAGAGCTGGTGTCTCCATGTGGAAACAATTAGTGTCTCAACGGTACAAAATTAAATCTTCCCTGATAAAAAACATTCAAAACAATAAAGTCCGTGGATAATATCAGGAATACACAAACACAGAGGCTGTAGCAATATCTGGGATTGAATTAGCCAAAATAAACCGGATATTTCCGGTTTCATCCAGTGATATCCCGTCAAAGTGGTGTGGAATTCGTATGCAATGGACCGAGAAAATCACAGTAAAAAGGGTTTTGGAGGAAAGCAAAGTCTTTTCGTTGGGCAAGTGCATAAAATGTCATCTCGACAAACAGAAATATCATGTTTGTTTGCCGCAGTTCCTCTAGCTTTCTCCCTAGAAAATAAGAATGTGTAGAGCTGGTGTCTCCATGTGGAAACAGTTAGTGTTTTAACGGTACAAAATTAAATGTTCCCTGATAAAAAACATTCAAAACAATAAAGTCCGTGGATAATATCAGGAATACACAAACACAGAGGCTGTAGCAATATCTGGGATTGAGTTAGCCAAAACAAAACCGGATACTAACGGTTTCATCCAGTCATATCCGGACAAACTGGTGTGGAATTCGTATGCAATGGACCGAGAAAATCACAGGAAAAATGGTTTTGGAGAAAAGCAAAGTCTTTTTGTTAGGCAAGTGCATAAAATGTCATCTAGACAAACAGAAATATCATGTTTGTTTGCCGCAGTTCCTCTAGCTTTCTCCCTAGAATATACGAATGTGTAGAGCTGGTGTCTCCATGTGGAAACAATTAGTGTATCAACAGTACAAAATTAAATGTTCCCTGATAAAAAAACATTCAAAACAATAAAGTCCGTGGATAATATCAGGAATACACAAACACAGAGGCTGTAGTAATATCTGTGATTGAATTAGCCAAAATAAATCGGATATTTCCGGTTTCATCCAGTCATATCCGGTCAACCTCTTGTGGAATTCGTATGCAATGGACCGACAAAATCACAGGAAAAATGGTTTTGGAGGAAAGCAAAGTCTTTTCGTTAGGCAAGTGCATAAAATGTCATCTAGACAAACAGAAATATCATGTTTGTTTGCCGCAGTTCCTCTAGGTTTCTCCCTAGAAAATACGAATGTGTAGAGCTGGTGTCTCCATGTGGAAACAATTAGTGTCTCAACGGTACAAAATTAAATCTTCCCTGATAAAAAACATTCAAAACAATAAAGTCCGTGGATAATATCAGGAATACACAAACACAGAGGCTGTAGCAATATCTGGGATTGAATTAGCCAAAACAAAATGGGATATTTCCGGTTTCATCCAGTCATATCCGGACAAAGTGGTGTGGAATTCGTATGCAATGGACCGAGAAAATCACAGTAAAAATGGTTTTGGAGGAAAGCAAAGTCTTTTTGTTATGCAAGTGCATAAAATGTCATCTAGACAAACAGAAATATCATGTTTGTTTGCCGCAGTTCCTCTAGATTTAGCCCTAGAATATACGAATGTGTAGAGCTGGTGTCTCCATGTGGAAACAATTAGTGTCTCAACGGTACAAAATTAAATGATCCCTGATAAAAAAACATTCAAAACAATAAAGTCCGTGGATAATATCAGGAATACACAAACACAGAGGCTGTAGCAATATCTGGGATTGAATTAGCCAAAATAAACCGGATATTTCCGGTTTCATCCAGTCATATCCGGTCAAATTGGTGTGGAATTCGTATGCAATGGACCGAGAAAATAACAGTAAAAATGGTTTTGGAGCAAAGCAAAGTCTTTTCGTTAGGCAAGTGCATAAAATGTCATCTATACAAACAGAAATATCATGTTTGTTTGCCGCAGTTCCTCTAGCTTTCTCCCTAGAAAATACGAATGTGTAGAGCTGGTGTCTCCATGTGGAAACAATTAGTGTTTTAACGGTACAAAATTAAATGTTCCCTGATAAAAAACATTCAAAACAATAAAGTCCTTGGATAATATCAGGAATACACAAACACAGAGGCTGTAGCAATATCTGGGATTGAATTAGCCAAAATAAACCGGATATTTCCGGTTTCATCCAGTGATATCCCGTCAAATTGGTGTGGAATTCGTATGCAATGGACCGAGAAAATCACAGTAAAAAGGGTTTTGGAGGAAAGCAAAGTCTTTTCGTTAGGCAAGTGCATAAAATGTCATCTAGACAAACAGAAATATCATGTTTGGTTGCCACAGTTCCTCTGGCTTTTCCCTAAAAAATAAGAATGTGTAGACCTGGTGTCTCCATGTAGAAACAATTAGTGTCTCAACGGTACAAAATTAAATCTTCCCTGATAAAAAACATTCAAAATTATAAAGTCCATGGATAATATCAGGAATACACAAACACAGAGGCTGTAGCAATATCTGGGATTGAGTTAGCCAAAACAAAACCGGATACTAACGGTTTCATCCAGTCATATCCGGAGAAACTGGTGTGGAATTCGAATGCAATGGACCGAGAAAATCACAGTAAAAATGGTTTTGGAGAAAAGCAAAGTCTTTTCGTTAGGCAAGTGCATAAAATGTCATCTCTACAAACAGAAATATCATGTTTGTTTGCCGCAGTTCCTCTAGCTTTCTCCCTAGAATATACGAATGTGTAGAGCTGGTGTCTCCATGTGGAAACAATTAGTGTCTCAACGGTACAAAATTAAATCTTCCCTGATAAAAAACATTCAAAACAATAAAGTCCATGGATAATATCAGGAATACACAAACACAGAGGCTGTAGCAATATCTGGGATTGAATTAGCCAAAATAAACCGGATATTTCCGGTTTCATCCAGTGATATCCCGTCAAATTGGTGTGGAATTCGTATGCAATGGACCGAGAAAATCACAGTAAAAAGGGTTTTGGAGGAAAGCAAAGTCTTTTCGTTGGGCAAGTGCATAAAATGTCATCTCGACAAACAGAAATATCATGTTTGTTTGCCGCAGTTCCTCTAGCTTTCTCCCTAGAAAATAAGAATGTGTAGAGCTGGTGTCTCCATGTGGAAACAGTTAGTGTTTTAACGGTACAAAATTAAATGTTCCCTGATAAAAAACATTCAAAACAATAAAGTCCGTGGATAATATCAGGAATACACAAACACAGAGGCTGTAGCAATATCTGGGATTGAGTTAGCCAAAACAAAACCGGATACTAACGGTTTCATCCAGTCATATCCGGACAAACTGGTGTGGAATTCGTATGCAATGGACCGAGAAAATCACAGTAAAAATGGTTTTGGAGAAAAGCAAAGTCTTTTTGTTAGGCAAGTGCATAAAATGTCATCTAGACAAACAGAAATATCATGTTTGTTTGCCACAGTTCCTCTAGCTTTCTCCCTAGAATATACGAATGTGTAGAGCTGGTGTCTCCATGTGGAAACAATTAGTGTCTCAACGGTACAAAATTAAATCTTCCCTGATAAAAAACATTCAAAACAATAAAGTCCGTGGATAATATCAGGAATACACAAACACAGAGGCTGTAGCAATATCTGGGATTGAATTAGCCAAAATAAACCGGATATTTCCGGTTTCATCCAGTGATATCCCGTCAAATTGGTGTGGAATTCGTATGCAATGGACCGAGAAAATCACAGTAAAAAGGGTTTTGGAGGAAAGCAAAGTCTTTTCGTTAGGCAAGTGCATAAAATGTCATCTAGACAAACAGAAATATCATGTTTGGTTGCCACAGTTCCTCTGGCTTTCTCCCTAAAAAATAAGAATGTGTAGAGCTGGTGTCTCCATGTAGAAACAATTAGTGTCTCAACGGTCCAAAATTAAATCTTCCCTGATAAAAAACATTCAAAACTATAAAGTCCGTGGATAATATCAGGAATACACAAACACAGAGGCTGTAGCAATATCTGGGATTGAGTTAGCCAAAACAAAACCGGATACTAACGGTTTCATCCAGTCATATCCGGAGAAACTGGTGTGGAATTCGTATGCAATGGACCGAGAAAATCACAGTAAAAAGGGTTTTGGAGGAAAGCAAAGTCTTTTCGTTGGGCAAGTGCATAAAATGTCATCTCGACAAACAGAAATATCATGTTTGTTTGCCGCAGTTCCTCTAGCTTTCTCCCTAGAAAATAAGAATGTGTAGAGCTGGTGTCTCCATGTGGAAACAGTTAGTGTTTTAACGGTACAAAATTAAATGTTCCCTGATAAAAAACATTCAAAACAATAAAGTCCGTGGATAATATCAGGAATACACAAACACAGAGGCTGTAGCAATATCTGGGATTGAGTTAGCCAAAACAAAACCGGATACTAACGGTTTCATCCAGTCATATCCGGACAAACTGGTGTGGAATTCGTATGCAATGGACCGAGAAAATCACAGTAAAAATGGTTTTGGAGAAAAGCAAAGTCTTTTTGTTAGGCAAGTGCATAAAATGTCATCTAGACAAACAGAAATATCATGTTTGTTTGCCACAGTTCCTCTAGCTTTCTCCCTAGAATATACGAATGTGTAGAGCTGGTGTCTCCATGTGGAAACAATTAGTGTCTCAACGGTACAAAATTAAATCTTCCCTGATAAAAAACATTCAAAACAATAAAGTCCGTGGATAATATCAGGAATACACAAACACAGAGGCTGTAGCAATATCTGGGATTGAATTAGCCAAAATAAACGGGATATTTCTGGTTTCATCCAGTGATATCCCGTCAAATTGGTGTGGAATCCGTATGCAATGGACCGAGAAAATCACAGTAAAAAGGGTTTTGGAGGAAAGCAAAGTCTTTTCGTTGGGCAAGTGCATAAAATGTCATCTCGACAAACAGAAATATCATGTTTGTTTGCCGAAGTTCCTCTAGCTTTTTCCCTAGAATATACGAATGTGTAGAGCTGGTTTCTCCATGTGGAAACAATTAGTGTCTCAACGGTACAAAATTAAATCTTCCCTGATAAAAAACATTCAAAACAATAAAGTCCGTGGATAATATCAGGATTACACAAACACAGAGGCTGTAGCAATATCTGGGATTGAATTAGCCAAAACAAAATGGGATATTTCCGGTTTCATCCAGTCATATCCGGAGAAACTGGTGTGGAATTCGTATGCAATGGACCGAGAAAATCACAGTAAAAATGGTTTTGGAGAAAAGCAAAGTCTTTTCGTTAGGCAAGTGCATAAATTGTCATCTAGACAAACAGAAATATCATGTTTGTTTGCCGCAGTTCCTCTAGCTTTAGACCTAGAATATACGAATGTGTAGAGCTGGTGTCTCCATGTGGAAACAATTAGTGTCTCAACGGTACAAAATTAAATCTTCCCTGATAAAAAACATTCAAAACAATAAAGTCCGTGGATAATATCAGGAATACACAAACACAGAGGCTGTAGCAATATCTGGGATTGAATTAGCCAAAACAAAACGGGATATTTCCGGTTTCATCCAGTGATATCCCGTCAAATTGGTGTGGAATTCGTATGCAATGGACCGAGAAAATCACAGTAAATATGGTTTTGGAGAAAAGCAAAGTCTTTTTGTTAGGCAAGTGCATAAAATGTCATCTCTACAAACAGAAATATCATGTTTGTTTGCCGCAGTTCCTCTAGCTTTAGCCCTAGAATATACGAAAGTGTAGAGCTGGTGTCTCCATGTGGAAACAATTAGTGTCTCAACGGTACAAAATTAAATGTTCCCTGATAAAAAAACATTCAAAACAATAAAGTCCGTGGATAATATCAGGAATACACAAACACAGAGGCTCTAGCAATATCTGGGATTGAATTAGCCAAAATAAACCGGATATTTCCGGTTTCATCCAGTGATATCATGTCAAATTGGTGTAGAATTCGTATGCAATGGACCGAGAAAATCACAGTAAAAATGGTTTTGGAGAAAAGCAAAGTCTTTTTGTTAGGCAAGTATATAAAATGTCATCTAGACAAACAGAAATATCATGTTTGTTTGCCACAGTTCCTCTAGCTTTCTCCCTAGAATATACGAATGTGTAGAGCTGGTGTCTCCATGTGGAAACAATTAGTGTCTCAACGGTACAAAATTAAAACTTCCCTGATAAAAAACATTCAAAACAATAAAGTCCGTGGATAATATCAGGAATACACAAACACAGAGGCTGTAGCAATATCTGGGATTGAATTAGCCAAAATAAACCGGATATTTCCGGTTTCATCCAGTGATATCCCGTCAAATTGGTGTGGAATTCGTATGCAATGGACCGAGAAAATCACAGTAAAAATGGTTTTGGAGAAAAGCAAAGTCTTTTCGTTAGGCAAGTGCATAAAATGTCATCTAGACAAACAGAAATATCATGTTTGGTTGCCACAGTTCCTCTGGCTTTTCCCTAAAAAATAAAATGTGTAGAGCTGGTTTCTCCATGTAGAAACAATTAGTGTCTCAACGGTACAAAATTAAATGTTCCCTGATAAAAAACATTCAAAACTATAAAGTCCGTGGATAATATCAGGAATACACAAACACAGAGGCTGTAGCAATATCTGGGATTGAGTTAGCCAAAACAAAACCGGATACTAACGGTTTCATCCAGTCATATCCGGACAAACTGGTGTGGAATTCGTATGCAATGGACCGAGAAAATCACAGTAAAAAGGGTTTTGGAGAAAAGCAAAATCTTTTTGTTAGGCAAGTGCATAAAATGTCATCTCTACAAACAGAAATATCATGTTTGTTTGCCGCAGTTCCTCCAGCTTTCTCCCTAGAATATACGAATGTGTAGAGCTGGTGTCTCCATGTGGAAACAATTAGTGTCTCAACGGTACAAAATTAAATCTTCCCTGATAAAAAACATTCAAAACAATAAAGTCCGTGGATAATATCAAGAATACACAAACACAGAGGCTGTAGCAATATCTGGGATTGAATTAGCCAAAATAAACCGGATATTTCCGGTTTCATCCAGTGATATCCCGTCAAATTGGTGTGGAATTCGTATGCAATGGACCGAGAAAATCACAGTAAAAAGGGTTTTGGAGGAAAGCAAAGTCTTTTCGTTGGGCAAGTGCATAAAATGTCATCTCGACAAACAGAAATATCATGTTTGTTTGCCGAAGTTCCTCTAGCTTTTTCCCTAGAATATACGAATGTGTAGAGCTGGTTTCTCCATGTGGAAACAATTAGTGTCTCAACGGTACAAAATTAAATCTTCCCTGATAAAAAACATTCAAAACAATAAAGTCCGTGGATAATATCAGGAATACACAAACACAGAGGCTGTAGCAATATCTGGGATTGAATTAGCCAAAACAAAACGGGATATTTCCGGTTTCATCCAGTGATATCCCGTCAAATTGGTGTGGAATTCGTATGCAATGGACCGAGAAAATCACAGTAAATATGGTTTTGGAGAAAAGCAAAGTCTTTTTGTTAGGCAAGTGCATAAAATATCATCTAGACAAACAGAAATATCATGTTTGTTTGCCGCAGTTCCTCTAGCTTTCTCCCTAGAAAATACGAATGTGTAGAGCTGGTGTCTCCATGTGGAACCAATTAGTGTTTCCAAGCATAAAATTAAATGTTCCCTGAAAAAAAACATTCAAAAAAATAAAGACCGTGGATAATATCAGGAATACACAAACACAGAGACTGTAGCAATATCTGGGACTGAGTTAGCCAAAACAAAACCGGATAGTTCTGATTTCATCCAGTCATATCCGGACAAACTGGTGTGGAATTCGTATGCAATGGACCGAGAAAATCACAGTAAAAATGGTTTTGGAGAAAAGCAAAGTCTTTTCGTTAGGCAAGTGCATAAAATGTCATCTATACAAACAGAAATATCATGTTTGTTTGCCGCAGTTCCTCTAGCTTTCTCCCTAGAAAATACGAATGTGTAGAGCTGGTGTCTCCATGTAGAAACAATTAGTGTCTCAACGGTACAAAATTAAATCTTCCCTGATAAAAAACATTCAAAACTATAAAGTCCGTGGATAATATCAGGAATACACAAACACAGAGGCTGTAGCAATATCTGGGATTGAGTTAGCCAAAACAAAACCGGATACTAACGGTTTCATCCAGTCATATCCGGACAAACTGTTGTGGAATTCGTATGCAATGGACCGAGAAAATCACAGTAAAAATGGTTTTGGAGAAAAGCAAAGTCTTTTTGTTAGGCAAGTGCATAAAATGTCATCTCTACAAACAGAAATATCATGTTTGTTTGCCGCAGTTCCTCTAGCTTTCTCCCTAGAATATACGAATGTGTAGAGCTGGTGTCTCCATGTGGAAACAATTAGTGTCTCAACGGTACAAAATTAAATCTTCCCTGATAAAAAACATTCAAAACAATAAAGTCCGTGGATAATATCAGGAATACACAAACACAGAGGCTGTAGCAATATCTGGGATTGAGTTAGCCAAAACAAAACCGGATACTAACGGTTTCATCCAGTCATATCCAGAGAAACTGGTGTGGAATTCGTATGCAATGGACCGAGAAAATCACAGTAAAAATGGTTTTGGAGAAAAGCAAAGTCTTTTTGTTAGGCAAGTGCATAAAACGTCATCTCTACAAACAGAAATATCATGTTTGTTTGCCGAAGTTCCTCTAGCTTTTTCCCTAGAATATACGAATGTGTAGAGCTGGTTTCTCCATGTGGAAACAATTAGTGTCTCAACGGTACAAAATTAAATCTTCCCTGATAAAAAACATTCAAAACAATAAAGTCCGTGGATAATATCAGGATTACACAAACACAGAGGCTGTAGCAATATCTGGGATTGAATTAGCCAAAACAAAATGGGATATTTCCGGTTTCATCCAGTCATATCCAGAGAAACTGGTGTGGAATTCGTATGCAATGGACCGAGAAAATCACAGTAAAAATGGTTTTGGAGGAAAGCAAAGTCTTTTTGTTAGGCAAGTGCATAAAATGTCATCTAGACAAACAGAAATATCATGTTTGTTTGCCGCAGTTCCTCTAGCTTTAGCCCTAGAATATACGAATGTGTAGAGCTGGTGTCTCCATGTGGAAACAATTAGTGTCTCAACGGTACAAAATTAAATCTTCCCTGATAAAAAACATTCAAAACAATAAAGTCCGTGGATAATATCAGGAATACACAAACACAGAGGCTATCGCAATATCTGGGATTGAATTAGCCAAAACAAAACGGGATATTTCCGGTTTCATCCAGTGATATCCCGTCAAATTGGTGTGGAATTCGTATGCAATGGACCGAGAAAATCACAGTAAATATGGTTTTGGAGAAAAGCAAAGTCTTTTTGTTAGGCAAGTGCATAAAATGTCATCTAGACAAACAGAAATATCATGTTTGTTTGCCGCAGTTCCTCTAGCTTTAGCCCTAGAATATACGAATGTGTAGAGCTGGTGTCTCCATGTGGAACCAATTAGTGTTTCCAAGCATAAAATTAAATGTTCCCTGATAAAAAAACATTCAAAACAATAAAGTCCGTGGATAATATCAGGAATACACAAACACAGAGGCTGTAGCAATATCTGGGATTGAATTAGCCAAAATAAACCGGATATTTCCGGTTTCATTCAGTCATATCCGGTCAAATTGGTGTGGAATTCGTATGCAATGGACCGAGAAAATCACAGTAAAAATGGTTTTGGAGGAAAGCAAAGTCTTTTCGTTAGGCAAGTGCATAAAATGTCATCTAGACAAACAGAAATATCATGTTTGTTTGCCGCAGTTCCTCTAGATTTCTCCCTAGAAAATACGAATGTAGAGCTGGTGTCTCCATGTGGAACCAGTTAGTGTTTCCAAGCATAAAATTAAATGTTCCCTGAAAAAAAAAAAACATTCAAAACAATAAAGTCCGTGGATAATATCAGGAATACACAAACACAGATGCTGTAGCAATATTTCGGTTTGAGTTAGCCAAAACAAAACCGGATATTTTCGGTTTCATCCAGTCATATCCGAACAAACTGGTGTGGAATTCATATGCAATGGACCGAGAAAATCACAGTAAACATGTTTTTGGGGAAACGCAAAGTCTTTTCGCTAGGCAAGTGCATAAATTTTCATCTATACAAACAGAAATATCATGTTTGTTTGCCGCAGTTCCTCTAGCTTTCTCCCTAGAAAATACGAATGTGTAGAGCTGGTGTCTCCATGTGGAACCAATTAGTGTTTCCAAGCATAAAATTAAGTGTTTCCTGAAAAAAAATATTTAAAAAAATAAAGTCTGTGGATAATATCAGGAATACACAAACACAGAGGTTTTACCAATATCTGGGATTGAGTTAGCCAAAACGAAACCGGATATTTCCGGTTTCATCCAGTCATATCCGGACAAACTGGTGTGGAATTCGTATGCAATGGACCGAGAAAATCACAGGAAAAATGATTTTGGAGAAAAGCAAAGTCTTTTCGTTAGGCAAGTGCATAAAATGTCATCTATACAAATAGAAATATCATGTTTGTTTGCCGTAGTTCCTCTAGCTTTCTCCCTAGAAAATACGAATATGTAGAGCTGGTGTCTCCATGTGGGACCAATTAGAGTTTCCAAGGAAAAAATTAAATGTTCCCTGATAAAAGAAAATCAAAACAATAAAGTCCGTGGATAATATCAGGAATACACAAACACAGATTCTGTAGCAATATCTGGGAATGAATTAGCCAAAACTTAACCGGATATTTCCAGTTTCTTCCAGTGATATCCGGACAAACTGGTGTGGAATTCGTATGCAATGGACCGATAAAATATCAGGAAAAATGGTTTTGGAGAAAAGCAAAGTCTTTTCGTTAGGCAAGTGCATAAAATATCATCTAGACAAACAGAAATATCATGTTTGTTTGCCGCAGTTCCTCTAGCTTTCTCCCTAGAAAATATGAGTGTGTAGAGCTGGTGTCTCCATGTGGAACCAATTAGTGTTTCTAGGCACAAATTTAAATGTTCCCTGAAAAAAAAATCAAAACCATAAAGTCCATGGATAATATCAGGAATACACAAACAAAGAGACTGTAGCAATATCTGGGATTGAGTTAGCCAAAACAAAACCGGATATTTCCGAATTCATCCAGTCATATCCGGACAAAGTTGTGTGGAATTCGTATGCAATGGACCGAGAAAATCACAGTAAAAATGGTTTTGGAGAAAAGAAAGTCTTTTCGTTAGGCAAGTGCATAAAATGTCATCTAGACAAACAGAAATATCATGTTTGTTTGCCGCAGTTCCTCTAGCTTTCTCCCTAGAACATACGAATGTGTAGAGCTGGTGTGTCCATGTGGAAGCAATTAGTGTTTCCAAGCATAAAATTAAATGTTCCCTGAAAAAAAAATACATTCAAAAAAAGAAAGTCCGTGGATAATATCAGGAATACACAAACACAGATGCTGTAGCAATATTTCGGTTTGAGTTAGCCAAAACAAAACCGGATATTTTCCGTTTCATCCAGTCATATCCGAACAAACTGGTGTGGAATTCATATGCAATGGACCGAGAAAATCACAGTAAAAATGTTTTTTGGGAAACGCAAAGTCTTTTCGCTAGGCAAGTGCATAAAATCTCATCTATACAAACAGAAATATCATGTTTGTTTGCCGCAGTTCCTCTAGCTATCTCCCTAGAAAATAAGAATGTGTAGAGCTGGTGTCTCCATGTGGGACCAATTAGAGTTTCCAAGGAAAAAATTAAATGTTCCCTGATAAAAAAAAAAATCAAAACAATAAAGTCCGTGGATAATATCACGAATACACAAAGACAGAGGCTGTAGCAATATTTCGGTTTGAGTTAGCCAAAACAAAACCGGATATTTCCGGTTTCATCCAGTCATATCCGGAAAACTGTTATGGAATTCGTATGCAATGGACCGAGAAAATCACAGTAAAAATGATTTTGGAGAAAAGCAAAGTCTTTTCGTTAGGCAAGTGCATAAAATGTCATCTAGACAAACAGAAATATCATGTTTGGTTGCCACAGTTCCTCTGGCTTTTCCCTAAAAAATAAAATGTGTAGAGCTGGTGTCTCCATGTGGAAACAATTAGTGTCTCAACGGTACAAAATTAAATCTTCCCTGATAAAAAACATTCAAAACAATAAAGTCCGTGGATAATATCAGGAATACACAAACACAGAGGCTGTAGCAATATCTGGGATTGAGTTAGCCAAAACAAAACCGGATACTAACGGTTTCATCCAGTCATATCCGGAGAAACTGGTGTGGAATTCGTATGCAATGGACCGAGAAAATCACAGTAAAAATGGTTTTGGAGAAAAGCAAAGTCTTTTTGTTAGGCAAGTGCATAAAATGTCATCTCTACAAACAGAAATATCATGTTTGTTTGCCGAAGTTCCTCTAGCTTTAGCCCTAGAATATACGAATGTGTAGAGCTGGTTTCTCCATGTGGAAACAATTAGTGTCTCAACGGTACAAAATTAAATCTTCCCTGATAAAAAACATTCAAAACAATAAAGTCCGTGGATAATATCAGGAATACACAAACACAGAGGCTGTAGCAATATCTGGGATTGAATTAGCCAAAACAAAATGGGATATTTCCGGTTTCATCCAGTCATATCCAGAGAAACTGGTGTGGAATTCGTATGCAATGGACCAAGAAAATCACAGTAAAAATGGTTTTGGAGGAAAGCAAAGTCTTTTTGTTAGGCAAGTGCATAAAATGTCATCTAGACAAACAGAAATATCATGTTTGTTTGCCGCAGTTCCTCTAGCTTTAGCCCTAGAATATACGAATGTGTAGAGCTGGTGTCTCCATGTGGAAACAATTAGTGTCTCAACGGTACAAAATTAAATCTTCCCTGATAAAAAACATTCAAAACAATAAAATCCGTGGATAATATCAGGAATACACAAACACAGAGGCTGTAGCAATATCTGGGATTGAATTAGCCAAAACAAAACGGGATATTTCCGGTTTCATCCAGTGATATCCCGTCAAATTGGTGTGGAATTCGTATGCAATGGACCGAGAAAATCACAGTAAATATGGTTTTGGAGAAAAGCAAAGTCTTTTTGTTAGGCAAGTGCATAAAATGTCATCTAGACAAACAGAAATATCATGTTTGTTTGCCGCAGTTCCTCTAGCTTTAGCCCTAGAATATATGAATGTGTAGAGCTGGTGTCTCCATGTGGAACCAATTAGTGTTTCCAAGCATAAAATTAAATGTTCCCTGATAAAAAACATTCAAAACAATAAAGTCCGTGGATAATATCAGGAATACACAAACACAGAGGCTGTAGCAATATCTGGGATTGAATTAGCCAAAATAAACCGGATATTTCCGGTTTCATTCAGTCATATCCGGTCAAATTGGTGTGGAATTCGTATGCAATGGACCGAGAAAATCACAGTAAAAATGGTTTTGGAGGAAAGCAAAGTCTTTTCGTTAGGCAAGTGCATAAAATGTCATCTAGACAAACAGAAATATCATGTTTGTTTGCCGCAGTTCCTCTAGCTTTCTCCCTAGAAAATACGAATGTGTAGAGCTGGTGTCTCCATGTGGAACCAGTTAGTGTTTCCAAGCATAAAATTAAATGTTCCCTGAAAAAAAAAACATTCAAAACAATAAAGTCCGTGGATAATATCAGGAATACACAAACACAGATGCTGTAGCAATATTTCGGTTTGAGTTAGCCAAAACAAAACCGGATATTTTCGGTTTCATCCAGTCATATCCGAACAATCTGGTGTGGAATTCATATGCAATGGACCGAGAAAATCACAGTAAAAATGTTTTTGGGGAAACGCAAAGTCTTTTCGCTAGGCAAGTGCATAAATTTTCATCTATACAAACAGAAATATCATGTTTGTTTGCCGCAGTTCCTCTTGCATTCTCCCTAGAAAATATGAATGTGTAGAGCTGGTGTCTCCATGTGGAACCAATTAGTGTTTCCAAGCATAAAATTAAGTGTTTCCTGAAAAAAAAATATTTAAAAAAATAAAGTCTGTGGATAATATCAGGAATACACAAACACAGAGGTTTTACCAATATCTGGGATTGAGTTAGCCAAAACGAAACCGGATATTTCCGGTTTCATCCAGTCATATCCAGACAAACTGGTGTGGAATTCGTATGCAATGGACCGAGAAAATCACAGGAAAAATGATTTTGGAGAAAAGCAAAGTCTTTTCGTTAGGCAAGTGCATAAAATATCATCTAGACAAACAGAAATATCATGTTTGTTTGCCGCAGTTCCTCTAGCTTTCTCCCTAGAATATATGAATGTGTAGAGCTGGTGTCTCCATGTGGAACCAATTAGTGTTTCTAGGCACAAATTTAAATGTTCCCTGAAAAAAAAATCAAAACCATAAAGTCCGTGGATAATATCAGGAATACACAAACAAAGAGACTGTAGCAATATCTGGGATTGAGTTATCCAAAACAAAACCGGATATTTCCGAATTCATCCAGTCATATCCAGACAAAGTTGTGTGGAATTCGTATGCAATGGACCGAGAAAATCACAGTAAAAATGGTTTTGGAGAAAAGCAAATTCTTTTCGTTAGGCAAGTGCATAAAATGTCATCTATACAAACAGAAAAGTCATTTTTTTTGCCGCAATTCCTCTAGCTTTCTCCCTAGAACCTACAAATGTGTAGAGCTGGTGTCTCCATGTGGAACCAATTAGTGTTTCCAAGCATAAAATTAAATGTTCCCTGAATAAAAAATATTCAAAACAATAAAGTCCGTGGATAATATCAGGAATACACAAACACAGAGGCTGTAGCAATATTTCGGTTTGAATTAGCCAAAACAAAACCGGATATTTCCGGTTTCATCCAGTCATATCCGGAAAAAGTGGTGTGGAGTTCGTATGCAGTGGACCGAGAAAATCACAGTAAAAATGGCTTTGGAGAAAAGCAAAGTCTTTTCGTTAGGCAAGTGCATAAAATGTCATCTATACAAACAGAAATATCATGTTTGTTTGCCGCAGTTCCTCTAGCTTTCTCCCTAGAAAATACGAATGTGTAGAGTTGGTGTCTCCATGTGGAACCAGATAGTGTTTCTAAGCACAAAATTAAATGTTCCCTGAAAAAAAAATCAAAACCATATAGTCCGTGGATAATATCAGGAATACACAAACAAAGAGGCTGTAGCAATATCTGGGATTGAATTAGCCAAAACGAAACCGGATATTTCCTGTTTCATCCAGTCATATTCGGACAAACTGGTGTGGAATTCGTATGCAATGGACCAAGAAAATCACAGAAAAAATGGTTTTGGAGAAAAACAAAGTCTTTTCGTTAGGCAAGTGCATAAAATGTCATCTAGACAAACAGAAATATCATGTTTGTTTGCCGCAGTTCCTCTAGCTTTCTCCCTAGAACATACGAATGTGTAGAGCTGGTGTGTCCATGTGGAAGCAATTAGTGTTTCCAAGCATAAAATTAAATGTTCCCTGAAAAAAAAATACATTCAAAAAAAGAAAGTCCGTGGATAATATCAGGAATACACAAACACAGATGCTGTAGCAATATTTCGGTTTGAGTTAGCCAAAACAAAACCGGATATTTTCCGTTTCATCCAGTCATATCCGAACAAACTGGTGTGGAATTCATATGCAATGGACCGAGAAAATCACAGTAAAAATGTTTTTGGGGAAACGCAAAGTCTTTTCGCTAGGCAAGTGCATAAAATCTCATCTATACAAACAGAAATATCATGTTTGTTTGCCGCAGTTCCTCTAGCTATCTCCCTAGAAAATAAGAATGTGTAGAGCTGGTGTCTCCATGTGGGACCAATTAGAGTTTCCAAGGAAAAAATTAAATGTTCCCTGATTAAAAAAAAAATCAAAACAATAAAGTCCGTGGATAATATCACGAATACACAAAGACAGAGGCTGTAGCAATATTTCGGTTTGAGTTAGCCAAAACAAAACCGGATATTTCCGGTTTCATCCAGTCATATCCGGAAAACTGTTGTGGAATTCGTATGCAATGGACCGAGAAAATCACAGTAAAAATGATTTTGGAGAAAAGCAAAGTCTTTTCGTTAGGCAAGTGCATAAAATGTCATCTAGACAAACAGAAATATCATGTTTGTTTGCCGCAGTTCCTCTAGCTTTCTACCTAGAAAATACGAATGTGTAGAGCTGGTGTCTCCATGTGGAACCAATTAGTGTTTCCAAACATAAAATTAAATGTTCCCTGAAAAAAAAATTCAAAACAATAAATTCCGTGGATTATATTAGGAATACACAAAGACAGATGCTGTAGCAATATTTCGGTTTGAATTAGCCAAAACAAAACCGGATATTTCCGGTTTCATCCAGTCATATCCGGACAAAGTGGTGTGGAATTCATATGCAATGGACGGAGAAAATCACAGTAAAAATGGTTTTGGAGAAAAGCAAAGTCTTTTCATTAGGCAAGTGCATAAAATGTCATCTATAGAAACAGAAATATCATGTTTGTTTGCCGCAGTTCCTCTTGCATTCTCCCTAGAAAATATGAATGTGTAGAGCTGGTGTCTCCATGTGGAACCAATTAGTGTTTCTAAGCACAAAATTAAATATTCAATGAAAAAAAAATCAAAACCATAATGTCCGTGAATAATATCAGGAATACACAAACAAAGAGGCTGTAGCAATATCTGGGATTGAATTAGCCAAAAAGAAACCGGATATTTCCGGATTCCTCCAGTCATATTCGGACAAACTGATGTGGAATTCGTATGCAATGGACCAAGATAATCACAGTCAAAATGGTTTTGGAGAAAAGCAAAGACTTTTCGTTAGGCAAGTGCATAAAATGTCATCTATACAAACAGAAATATCCTGTTTGTTTGCTGCAGTTCCTCTAGCTTTCTCAATAGAACATAAAAATGTGTAGAGCTGGTGTTTCCATGTGGAACCAATTAGAGTTTCCAAGCATAAAATTAAATGTTCCCTGAAAAAAAAAACATTCAAAAAAATAAAGTCCGTGGATAATATCAGGAATACACAAACACAGAGGCTGTAGCAATATTTCAGTTTGATTTGCCAAAACAAAACTGGATATTTCCGGTTTCATCCAGTCATATCCGGACAAACTGGTGTGGAATTCGTATGCATTGGACAGAGAAAATCACAGTAAAAATGGCTTTGGAGAAAAGCAAAGTCTTTTTGTTAGGCAAGTGCATAAATTGTCATCTATACAAACAGAAATATCATGTTTGTTAGCCGCAGTTTCTCTAACTTTCTCCCTAGAACATACAAATGTGTAGAGCTGGTGTCTCCATGTGGGACCAATTAGACTTTCCAAGGAGAAAATTAAACGTTCCCTGAAAAAAAAATACAAGCAATAAAGTCCGTGGATAATATCAGGAATACACAAACACAGATGCTGTAGCAATATTTCGGTTTGAGTTAGCCAAAACAAAACCGGATATTTCCGGTGTCATCCAGTAATATCCGGACAAAGTGGTCTGGAATTCGTATGCAATGGACCAAGAAAATCACAGTAAAAATGGTTTTGGAGAAAAGCAAAGTCTTTTCGTTAGGCAAGTGCATAAAATGTCATCTATACAAACAGAAGTATCATGTTTGTTAGCCGCAGTTCCTCTAGCTTTCCCCCTAGAAAATACGAATGTGGAGAGCTGGTGCCTCCATGTGGAACCAATTAGTGTTTCCAAGCATAAAATTAAATGTTCTCTGAAAGAAAAAAACATTCAAAAAATAAAGTCCATGATTAATATCAGGAATACTCAATCGCAGAGGCAGTAGCAATATTTCGGTTTGAGTTAGCCAAAACAAAACCGGATATTTCCGGTTTCATCCAGTCATATCCAAACAAACTGGTGTGGAATTCATATGCAATGGACCGAGAAAATCACAGGAAAAATGGTTTTGGAGAAAAGCAAAGTCTTTTCGTTAGGCAAGTGCATAAAATGTCATCTATACAAACAGAAATATCATGTTTGTTTGCCGCAGTTCCTCTTGCATTCTCCCTAGAAAATATGAATGTGTAGAGCTGGTGTCTCCATGTGGAACCAATTAGTGTTTCCAAGCATAAAATTAAATGTTCCCTGAAAAAAAAATCAAAACCATAATGTCCGTGAATAATATCAGGAATACACAAACAAAGAGGCTGTAGCAATATCTGGGATTGAATTAGCCAAAAAGAAACCGGATATTTCCGGATTCATCCAGTCATATTCGGACAAACTGATGTGGAATTCGTATGCAATGGACCAAGATAATCACAGTAAAAATGGTTTTGGAGAAAAGCAAAGACTTTTCGTTAGGCAAGTGCATAAAATGTCATCTATACAAACAGAAATATCATGTTTGTTTGCTGCAGTTCCTCTTGCTTTCTCAATAGAACATAAAAATGTGTAGAGCTGGTGTGTCCATGTGGAACCAATTAGAGTTTCCAAGCATAAAATTAAATGTTCCCTGAAAAAAAAAACATTCAAAAAAATACAGTCCGTGGATAATATCAGGAATACACAAACACAGAGGCTGTAGCAATATTTCAGTTTGATTTGCCAAAACAAAACCGGATATTTCCGGTTTCATCCACTCATATCCGGACAAACTGGTGTGGAATTCGTATGCAATGGCCCGAGAAAATCACAGGAAAAATGGTTTTGGAGAAAAGCAAAGTCTTTTCGTTAGGCAAGTGCATAGAATGTCATCTATACAAACAGAAATATCATGTTTGTTTGCCGCGGTTCCTCTAGCTTTTTCCCTAGAAAATACGAATGTGTAGAGCTGGTGTCTCCATGTGGAACCAATTAGTGTTTCTAAGCACAAAATTAAATGTTCCCTGAAAAAAAAATTCAAAACCATAAAGTCCGTGGATAATATCAGGAATACACAATCACAGAGGCTGTAGCTATATCTGGGATTGAGTTAGCCAAAACAAAACCGGATATGTCCGGTTTCTTCCAGCCATATCCAGACAAAGTGGTGTGGAATTCGTATGCAATGGACCGAGAAAATCACAGTAAAAATGGTTTTGGAGAAAAGCAAAGTCTTTTCGTTAGGCAAGTGCATAAAATGTCATCTATACAAACAGAAATATCAAGTTTGTTTGCCGCAGTTCCTCTAGCTTACTCCCTAGAAAATACGAATGTGTAGAGCTGGTGTCTCCATGTGGAACCAATTAGTGTTTCCAAGCATAAAATTAAATGTTCTCTGAAAGAAAAAAACATTCAAAAAATAAAGTCCATGGATAATATCAGGAATACTCAATCGCAGAGGCAGTAGCAATATTTCGGTTTGATTTAGCCAAAACAAAACCGGATATTTCCGGTTTCATCCAGTCATATCCGGACAAACTGGTGTGGAATTCGTATGCAATGGACCGAGAAAATCACAGTAAAAATGGTTTTGGAGAAAAGCAAAGTCTTTTCGTTAGGCAAGTGCATAGAATGTCATCTATACAAACAGAAATATCATGTTTGTTTGCCGCAGTTCCTCTAGCTTACTCCCTAGAAAATACGAATGTGTAGAGCTGGTGTCTCCATGTGGAAACAATTAGTGTTTCCAAGCATAAAATTAAATGTTCCCTGAAAAAAAAAAACCATTCAAAAAAATAAAGTCCGTGGATAATATCACGAATACACAAAGACAGAGGCTGTAGCAATATTTGGGTTTGAGTTAGTGAAAACAAATCCGGATATTTCCGGTTTCATCCAGTCATATCTGCACAAAGTGGTCTGGAATTCGTATGCAATGGACCAAGAAAATCACAGTAAAAATGGTTTTGGAGGAAAGCAAAGTCTTTTCGTTAGGCAAGTGCATAAAATGTCATCTATACAAACAGAAATAGCATGTTTGTTAGCCGCAGTTCCTCTAGCTTTCCCCCTAGAAAATACGAATGTGGAGAGCTGGTGCCTCCATGTGGAACCAATTAGTGTTTCCAAGCATAAAATTAAATGTTCTCTGAAAGAAAAAAACATTCAAAAAATAAAGTACATGATTAATATCAGGAATACTCAATCGCAGAGGCAGTAGCAATATTTCGGTTTGAGTTAGCCGAAACAAAACCGAAGATTTCCGGTTTCATCCAGTCATATCCGGACAAACTGGTGTGGAATTCGTATGCAATGGACCGAGAAAATCACAGTAAAAATGGTTTTGGAGAAAAGCAAAGTCTTTTCATTAGGCAAGAGCATAGAATATCATCTATGCAAACAGAAATATCATGTTTGTTTGCCGCAGTTCCTCTAGCTTTCTCCCTAGAAAATACAAATGTGTAGAGCTGGTGTCTCCATGTGGAAACAATTAGTGTTTCCAAGCATAAAATTAAATGTTCCCTGAAAAAAAAATAACCATTCAAAAAAATAAAATCCGTGGATAATATCAGGAATACACAAAGACAGAGGCTGTAGCAATATTTGGGTTTGAGTTAGCCAAAACGAAACTGGATATTTGCGGTTTCATCCAGTCATATCCGGACAAACTGCTGTGGAATTCGTATGCAATGGACAGAGAAAATCACAGGAAAAATGGTTTTGGAGAAAAGCAAAGTCTTTTCGTTAGGCAAGTGCATAAAATGTCATCTATACAACAGAAATATCATGTTTGTTAGCCGAAGTTCCTCTAGCTTTCTCCCTAGAAAATATGAATGTGTAGAGCTGGTTCTCCATGTGGGACAAATTAGAGTTTCAAAGCACAAAATTAAATGTTCTCTGATAAAAAAAATCAAAACAATAAAGTCTGTGGATAATATCAGGAATACACAAACACAGAGGCTGTAGCAATATCTGGGATTGAGTTAGCGAAAAAAAAAACCGGATATTTCCGGTTTCATCCAGCCATATCCGGACAAAGTGGTGTGGAATTCGTATGCAATGGACGAGAAAATCACAGTAAAAATGGTTTTGGAGAAAAGCAAAGTCTTTTCGTTAGGGAAGTGCATAAAATGTCATCTATACAAACAGAAATATCATGTTTGTTTGCCGCAGTTCCTCTTGCATTCTACCTAGAAAATATGAATGTGTAGAGCTGGTGTCTCCATGTGGAACCAATTAGTGTTTCCAAGCATAAAATTAAATGTTCCCTGAAAAAAAAATCAAAACCATAATGTCCGTGAATAATATCAGGAATACACAAACAAAGAGGCTGTAGCAATATCTGGGATTGAATTAGCCAAAAAGAAACCGGATATTTCTGGATTCATCCAGTCATATTCGGACAAACTGATGTGGAATTCGTATGCAATGGACCAAGATAATCACAGTAAAAATGGTTTTGGAGAAAAGCAAAGACTTTTCGTTAGGCAAGTGCATAAAATGTCATCTATACAAACAGAAATATCATGTTTGTTTGCTGCAGTTCCTCTTGCTTTCTCAATAGAACATAAAAATGTGTAGAGCTGGTGTGTCCATGTGGAACCAATTAGAGTTTCCAAGCATAAAATTAAATGTTCCCTGAAAAAAAAAACATTCAAAAAAATAAAGTCCGTGGATAATATCAGGAATACACAAACAAAGAGGCTGTAGCAATATTTCAGTTTGATTTGCCAAAACAAAACCGGATATTTCCGGTTTCATCCACTCATATCCGGACAAACTGGTGTGGAATTCGTATGCAATGGCCCGAGAAAATCACAGGAAAAATGGTTTTGGAGAAAAGCAAAGTCTTTTCGTTAGGCAAGTGCATAAAATGTCATCTATACAAACAGAAATATCATGTTTGTTTGCCGCAGTTCCTCTAGTTTTCTCCCTAGAACATACAAATCTGTAGAGCTGGTGTCTCCATGTGGAACCAATTAGTGTTTCCATGCACAAAATTAAATGTTCTCTGATAAAAAAAAATCACAACAATAAAGTCTGTGTCTAATATCCTGAATACACAAACACAGAGGCTGTAGCAATATTTCGGTTTGAGTTAGCCAAAACCAAACCGGATATTTCCGGTTTCATCCAGTCATATCCGGATAAAGTGGTGTGGAATTCGTATGCAATGGACCGAGAAAGTCAAAGGAAAAATGGTTTTGGAGAAAAGCAAAGTCTTTTCGTTATGCAAGTGCATAGAATGTCATCTATACAAACAGAAATATCATGTTTGTTTGCCGCAGTTCCTCTAGCTTTCTCCCTAGAAAATACGAATGTGTACCTCTGGTGTCTCCATGTGGAACCAATTAGAGTTTCCAAGCACAAAATTAAATGTTCCCTGTAAAAAAATTCAAAACAATAAAGTCTGTGGATAATATCAGGTATACACAAACACAGAGGCTGTAGCAATATCTGGGATTGAGTCAGCCAAAAAAAACCCGGATATTTCCGGTTTCATCCAGTTATATCCGGACATAGTGGTGTGGAATTCGTATGCAATGGACCGAGAAAATCACAGGAAAAATGGTTTTGGAGAAAAGCAAAGTCTTTTCGTTAGGCAAGTGCATAAAATGTCATTTATACAAACAGATATATCATGTTTTTAGCCGCAGTTCCTCTAGCTTTCTCCCTAGAAAAAACGAATGTGCAGAGCTGGTGTCTCCATGTGGAACCAATTAGATTTTCCAAGTATAAAATTAAATGTTCCATGAAAAAAAAAACATTCAAAAAAATAAAGTCCGTGGATAATATCAGGAATACACAAACACAAAGCCTGTAGCAATATTTCTGTTTGAGTTAGTCAAAACGAAACCGGATATTTCCGGTTTCATCCAGTCATATCCGGACAAAGTGGTGTGGAATTCGTATGCAATGGACCGAGAAAATCACAGTAAAAATGGTTTTGGAGAAAAGCAAAGTCTTTTCGTTAGGCAAGTGCATCAAATGTCATCTATACAAACAGAAATATCATGTTTGTTAGCCGCAGTTCCTCTAGGATTCTCCCTAGAAAATAAGAATGTGTAGAGCTCGTGTCTCCATGTGGAACCAGTTAGTGTTTCTAAGCACAAAATTAAATGTTCCCTGTAAAAGAAAAATTCAAAACAATAAAGTCCGTGGATAATGTCAGGAATACACAATCACAGAGGCTGTAGCAATATCTGGGATTGAGTTAGCCAAAACAAAACCGGATATTTCCGGTTTCATCCAGTCATAACCGGACAAAGTGGTGTGGAATTCGTAAGCAATGGACCGAGCAAATCACAGTAAAAATGGTTTTGGAGAAAAGCAAAGTCTTTTCGTTAGGCAAGTGCATAAAATGTCATCTATAAAACAGAAATATCATGTTTGTTAGCCCCAGTTCCTCTAGCTTTCTCCCTAGAAAATACGAATGTGTAGAGCTGGTGTCTCCATGTGGAACCAATTAGAGTTTCCAAGCATAAAATTAAATGTTCAATGAAAAAAAAAAAAACATTCCAAAAAATAAACTCCGTGGATAATATCAGGAATACACAAACACAGAGGCTGTAGCAATATTTCGGTTTGAGTTAGTCAAAACAAAACCGGATATTCCCGGTTTCATCCAGTCATATCCGGACAAACTGGTGTGGAATTCGTATGCAAGGGACCGAGAAAATCACAGTAAAAATGGTTTTGGAGAAAAGCAAAGTCTTTTCGTTAGGCAAGTGCATAAAATGTCATCTATAGAAACAGAAACATCATGTTTGTTTGCCGCAGTTCCTCTAGCTTTCTCCCTAGAAAATACGAATGTGTAGAGCTGGTGTCTCCATGTGGAATCAATTAGTGTTTCCAAGCATAAAATTAAATGTTCCCTGAAAAAAAAAATTCAAAAAAATAAAGTCCGTGGATAATATCAGGAATACACAAAGACAGAAGCTGTAGCAATATTTGGGTTTGAGTTAGCCAAAACAAAACTGGATATTTCCGGTTTCATTCAGTCATATCCGGACAAAGTGGTGTGGAAATCGTATGCAATGGACCGAGAAAATCACAGGAAAAATGGTTCTGGAGAAAAGCAAAGTCTTTCCTTAGGCAAGTGCATAAAATGTCATCTAGACAAACAGAAATATCATGTTTGTTTGCCGCAGTTCCTCTAGCTTTCTCCCTAGAAAATACGAATGTGTACCTCTGGTGTCTCCATGTGGAACCAATTAGAGTTTCCAAGCACAAAATTAAATGTTCCCTGTAAAAAAATTCAAAACAATAAAGTCTGTGGATAATATCAGGAATACACAAACACAGAGGCTGTAGCAATATTTGGGTTTGAGTTAGCCAAAACAAAACCGGATATTTAGCGTTTCATCCAGTCATATCCGGACAAAGTGGTGTGGAATTTGTATGCAATGGACCGAGAAAATCACAGTAAAAATGGTTTTGGAGAAAAGCAAAGTCTTTTCGTTGGCAAGTGCATCAAATGTCATCTATACAAACAGAAATAGCATGTTTGTTTGCCGCAGTTCCTCTAGCTTTCTCCCTAGAAAATATGAATGTGTAGAGCTGGTGTCTGCATGTGGAACCAATTAGTGTTTCCAAGCATAAAATTAAATTGTCCCTTTAAAAAAAATCAAAACAATAAAGTCCGTGGGTAATATCAGGAATACACAAACACAGAGGCTGTAGCAATATTTCGGTTTGAGTTAGCCAAAACAAAACCGCAGATTTCCGGTTTCATCCAGTCATATCCAGACAAAGTGTTGTGGAATTCATATGCAATGGACCGAGAAAATCACAGTAAAAATGGTTTTGGAGAAAAGCAAAGTCTTTTCATTAGGCAAGTGCATAAAATGTCATCTATACAAACAGAAATATCATGTTTGTTAGCCCCAGTTCCTCTAGCTTTCTCCCTAGAAAATATGAATGTGTAGAGCTGGTGTCCCCATGTGGAACCAATTAGTGTTGCCAAGCATAAAATTAAATGTTCCCTGAAAAAAAAAAACATTCAAAACAATAAAGTCCGTGGATAATATCAGGAATACACAATCACAGAGGCTGTAGCAATATTTCGGTTTGAGTTAGCCAAAACAAAACCGGATATTTCCGGTTTCATCCAGTCATTTCCGGACAAAGTGGTGTGGAAATCGTATGCAATGGACCGAGAAAATCACAGTGAAAATGGTTTTGGAGAAAAGCAAAGTCTTTTCGTTAGGCAAGTGCATAAATATGTCATCTATAGAAACAGAACATCATGTTTGTTAGCCGCAGTTCCTCTAGCTTTCTCCCTAGAAAATATGAATGTGTAGAGCTGGTGTCTCCATGTGGAACCAATTAGTGTTTCCAAGCATAAAATTAAATGTTCCCTGAAAAAAAAAAAACATTCAAAACAATAATGTCCGTGGATAATATCAGGAATACACAAACACAGAGGCTGTAGCAATATCTGGGATTGAGTTAGCCAAAACAAAACCGGATATTTCAGGTTACATCCAGTCATATCCGGACAAAGTGGTGTGGAATTCATATGCAATGGACCGAGCAAATCACAGTAAAAATGGATTTGGAGAAAAGCAAAGTCTTTTCGTTAGGCAAGTGCATAAAATGTCATCCATACAAACAGAAATATCATGTTTGTTTGCCGCAGTTCCTCTAGCTTTCTCCCTAGAAAATACGAATGTGTAGAGCTGGTGTCTCCATGTGGAACCAATTAGTGTTTCTAAGCGCAAAATTAAATGTTCCCTGAAAAAAAATTCAAAACAATAAAGTCCGTGGATAATACCAGGAATACACAATCACAGATGCTGTAGCAATATCTGGGATTGAGTTAGCCAAAACAAAAGCGGATATTTCCGGTTTCATTCAGTCATATCCGGACAAAGAGGTGTGGAATTCGTAAGAAATGCACCGAGCAAATCACAGGAAAAGTGGTTTTGGAGAAAAGCAAAATCTTTTCGTTAGGCAAGTGCATAAAATGTCATCTATACAAACAGAAATATCATGTTTGTTTGCCGCAGTTCCTCTAGCTTTCTCCCTAGAAAAAACGAATGTGGACAGCTGGTGTCTCCATGTGGGACCAATTAGAGTTTCCAAGTACAAAATTAAATGTTCCCTGAAAAAAAAACATTCAAAAAAACAAAGTCCGTGCATAATATCAGGAATACTCAAACGCATTGCCTGTAGCAATATCTGGGATTGCGTTAGCCAAAAAAAAACCAGATATTTCTGGTTTCATCCAGTGACATCCGGACATAGTGGTGTGGAATTCGTATGCAATAGACCGAGAAAATCACAGTAAAAATGGTTTTGGAGGAAAGCAAAGTCTTTTCTTTAGGCAAGTGCATAAAATGTCATCTATACAAACAGAAATATCATGTTTGTTTGCCGCAGTTCCTCTAGCTTTCTCCCTAGAAAATTACAATGTGTAGAGCTTGTGTCTCCATGTGGAACCAGTTAGTGTTTCTAAGCACAAAATTAAATGTTCCCTGAAAAAAAAATTCAAAACAATAAAGTCGTGGATAATATCAGGAATACACAATCACAGAGGCTGTAGCAATATTTCGGTTTGAGTTAGCCAAAACAAAACCGGATATTTCCGGTTTCATCCAGTCATAACCGGACAAGTGGTGTGGAATTCGTATGCAATGGACCGAGCAAATCACAGTAAAAATGGTTTTGGAGAAAAGCAAAGTCTTTTCGTTAGGCAAGTGCATAAAATGTCATCTATAAAACAGAAATATCATGTTTGTTAGCCGGAGTTCCTCTAGGTTTCTCCCTAGAAAAAACGAATGTGTAGAGCTGGTGTCTCCATGTGGAACCAATTAGATTTTCCAAGCATAAAATTAAATATTCCATGAAAAAAAAAACATTCCAAAAAATAAAGTCCGTGGATAATATCAGGAATACACAAACACAAAGGCTGTAGCAATATTTTGGTTTGAGTTAGTCAAAACAAAACCGGATATTTCCGGTTTCATCCAGTCTTTTCCGGACAAACTGGTGTGGAATTCGTATGCAATGGACCGAGAAAATCTCAGTAAAAATGGTTTTGGAGAAAAGCAAAGTCTTTTCGTTAGGCAAGTGCATAAAATGTCATCTATACAAACAGAAATATCATGTTTGTTAGCCTCAGTTCCTCTAGGATTCTCCCTAGAAAATATGAATGTGTAGAGCTCGTGTCTCCATGTGGAACCAGTTAGTGTTTCTAAGCACAAAATTAAATGTTCCCTGTAAAAGAAAAATTCAAAACAATAATGTCCGTGGATAATATCAGGAATACACAATCACAGAGGCTGTAGCAATATCTGGGATTGAGTTAGCCAAAACAAAACCGGATATTTCCGGTTTCATCCAGTCATAACCTGACAAGTGGTGTGGAATTCGTAAGCAATGGACCGAGCAAATCACAGTAAAAATGGTTTTGGAGAAAAGCAAAGTCTTTTCGTTAGGCAAGTGCATCAAATGTCATCTATACAAACAGAAATATCATGTTTGTTTGCCGCAGTTCCTCTAGCTTTCTCCCTAGAAAATATGAATGTGTAGAGCTGGTGTCTGCATGTGGAACCAATTCGTGTTTCCAAGCATAAAATTAAATTGTCCCTTTAAAAAAAATCAAAACAATAAAGTCCGTGGATAATATCAGGAATACACAAACACAGAGGCTGTAGCAATATTTGGGTTTGAGTTAGCCAAAACAAAGCCGGATATTTCCGGTTTCATCCAGTCATATCCGGACAAAGTGGTGTGGAATTCGTATGCAATGGACCGAGCAAATCACAGTAAAAATGGTTTTGGAGAAAAGCAAAGTCTTTTCGTTAGGCAAGTGCATAAAATGTCATCTATACAAACAGAAATATCATGTTTGTTAGCCACAGTTCCTCTAGCATTCTCGCTAGATAATAAGAATGTGTAGAGCTCGTGACTCCATGTGGAACCAGTTAGTGTTTCTAAGCACAAAATTAAATTTTCCCTATAAAAAATTCAAAACAATAAAGTCCGTGGATAATATCAGGAATACACAATCACAGAGGCTGTAGCAATATTTGGGTTTGAGTTAGCCAAAACAAAACCGGATATTTCTGGTTTCATCCAGTCATAACCAGACAAAGTGTTGTGGAATTCGTATGCAATGGACCGAGCAAATCACAGTAAAAATGGTTTTGGAGGAAAGCAAAGTCTTTTTGTTAGGCAAGTGCATAAAATGTCGTCTATACAAACAGAAATATCATGTTTATTTGCCGCAGTTCCTCTAGCTTTCTCCCTAGAAAATACGAATGTGTAGAGCTGGTGTCTCCATGTGAGACCAATTAGAGTTTCCAAGCACAAAATTAAATGTTCCCTAAAAAAACATTCAAAAAAATAAAGTCCGTGGATAATATCAGGAATACACATTCACAGAGGCTGTAGCAAAATCTGGAATTCAGTTAGCCAAAAAAAAAAAAAAAAACGGATATTTCCGGTTTCATCCAGTCATACCGGACAAAGTGCTGTGGAATTCAATGCAATGGACCGATAAAATCACAGTAAAAATGGTTTTGGAGAAAAGAAAAGTCTTTTCGTTAACCAAATGCATAAAGTGTCATCTATACAAACAGAAATATCATGTTTGTTTTCCGCAGTTCCTCTAGCTTTCTCTCTAGAAAATACGAATGTGTAGAGCTGGTGCCTCCATGTGGAACCAATTAGTGTTTCCAAGCATAAAATTAAATGTTCTCTGAAAGAAAAAAACATTCAAAAAATAAAGTCCATGGATAATATCAGGAATACTCAATCGCAGAGGCAGTAGCAATATTTCGGTTAGATTTAGCCAAAACAAAACCGGATATTTCCGGTTTCATCCAGTCATATCCGGACAAAGTGTGTGGAATTCGTATGCAAGGGACCGAGCAAATCACTCCAAAAATGGTTTTGGAGAAAAGCAAAGTCTTTTCGTTAGGCAAGTGCATCAAATGTCATCTAGACAAACAGAAATATGATGTTTGTTAGCCGCAGTTCCTCTAGCTTTCTCCCTAGAAAATACGAATGTGTAGAGCTGGTGTCTCCATGTGGAAGCAATTAGAGTTTCCAAGCATAAAATTAAATGTTCCATGAAAAAAAAAACATTCCAAAAAATAAATTCCGTGGATAATATCAGGAATACACAAACACAAAGGCTGTAGCAATATTTCGGTTTGAGTTAGTCAAAACAAAACCGGATATTTCCGGTTTCATCCAGTCATATCCGGACAAACTGCTGTGGAATTCGTATGCAATGGACCGAGAAAATCACTCTAAAAATGGTTTTGGAGAAAAGCAAAGTCTTTTCGTTAGGCAAGTGCATAAAATGTCATCCATACAAACAGAAATATCATGTTTGTTTGCCGCAGTTCCTCTAGATTTCTCCTTAGAAAATAAGAATGTGTAGAGCTCGTGTCTCCATGTGGAACCAGTTAGTGTTTCTAAGCACAAAATTATATGTTCCCTGTAAAAAAAAATTCAAAACAATAAAGTCCGTGGATAATATCAGGAATACACAATCACAGAGGCTATAGCAATATCTGGGATTGAGTTAGCCAAAACAAAACCGGATATTTCCAGTTTCATCCAGTCATAACCGGACAAGTGGTGTGGAATTCCTATGCAATGGACCGAGCAAATCACAGTAAAAATGGTTTTGGAGAAAAGCAAAGTCTTTTCGTTAGGCAAGTGCATAAAATGTCATCTATAAAACAGAAATATCATGTTTGTTAGCCGCAGTTCCTCTAGCTTTCTCCCTAGAAAATACGAATGTGTAGAGCTGGTGTCTCCATGTGGAACCAATTAGTGTTTCCAAGCATAAAATTAAATGTTTCATTAAAAAAATACATTCAAAAAATAAAGTCCGTGGATAATAAAAGGAATACACAATCACAGAGGCTGTAGCAATATTTCGGTTTGAGTTAGCCAAAACAAAGCCGGATATTTCCGGTTTCATCCAGTCATATCCGGACAAACTGGTGTGGAATTCGTATGCAATGGACCGAGCAAATCACAGTAAAAATGGTTTTGGAGAAAAGCAAAGTCTTTTCGTTAGGCAAGTGCATAAAATGTCATCTATACAAAAAGAAATATCATGTTTGTTAGCCGCAGTTCCTCTAGCACTCTCCCTAGAAAATAAGAATGTGTAGAGCTCGTGTCTCCATGTGGAACCAGTTAGTGTTTCTAAGCACAAAATTAAATTTTCCCTATAAAAAATTCAAAACAATGAAGTCCGTGGATAATATCAGGAATACACAATCACAGAGGCTGTAGCAATATCTGGGATTGAGTTAGCCAAAACAAAACCGGGTATTTCCAGTTTCATCCAGTCATAACCGGACAAGTGGTTTGGAATTCGTATGCAATGGACCGAGCAAATCACAGTAAAAATGGTTTTGGAGAAAAGCAAAGTCTTTTCGTTAGACAAGTGCATAAAATGTCATCTATACAAACAGAAATATCATGTTTGTTAGCCGCAGTTCCTCTAGCTTTCTCCCTAGAAAATACGAATGTGTAGAGCTGGTGTCTCCATGTGGAACCAATTAGTGTTTCCAAGTATAAAATTAAATGTTCCATGAAAAAAAAACATTCCAAAAAATAAAGTCAGTGGATAATATCAGGAATACACAAACTCAGATGCTGTAGCAATATTTCGGTGTGAGTTAGCCAAAACAAAACCGGATATTTCCGGTTTCATCCAGTCATATCCGGACAAAGTGGTGTGGAATTGGTATGCAATGGACCGAGAAAGTCACAGGAAAAATGGTTTTGGAGAAAAGCAAAGTCTTTTCGTTAGGCAAGTGCATAAAATGTCATCTAGACAAACAGAAATATCATTTTGTTTGCCGCAGTTCCTCTAGCTTTCTCCCTAGAAAATACGAATGTGTAGAGCTGGTGTCTCCATGTGGAACCAATTAGTGTTTCTAAGCACAAAATTAAATGTTCCCTGAAATAAAATCATAAGCGTAAACTCCGTGGATAATATCAAGAATACACAAACCAAGAGGCTGTAGTAATATTTGGGATTGAATTATCCAAAAAAACCCGGATATTTCCGGTTTCATCCAGTCATATCCGGACAAAGTGGTGTGGAATTCGTATGCAATGGACCTAGCATAACACTCTGAAAATGGTTTTGGCGAAAAGCAAAGTCTTTTCGTTAGGCAAGTGCATAAAATGTCATCTATACAAACAGAAATATCATGTTTGTTTGCCGCAGTTCCTCTAGTTTTCTCCCTAGAACATACAAATGTGTAGAGCTGGTGTCTCCATGTGGAACCAATTATTGTTTCCATGCACAAAATTAAATGTTCTCTGATAAAAAAAAAATCAATACAAAAAGCTGTGGATAATATCCTGAATACACAAACACAGAGGCTGTAGCAATATTTCGGTTTGAGTTAGCCAAAACAAAACCGGATATTTCCGGTTTCATCCAGTCATATCCGGACAAAGTGGTGTGGAATTGGTATGCAATGGACCGAGAAAATCACAGGAAAAATGGTTTTGGAGGAAAGCAAAGTCTTTTCGTTAGGCAAGTGCATAAAATGTCATCTATACAAACAGAAATATCATGTGTGTTTGCCGCAGTTCCTCTAGCTTTCTCCCTAGAAAATACGAATGTGTAGAGCTGGTGTCTCCATGTGGAACCAATTAGTGTTTCTAAGCACAAAATTAAATGTTCCCTGAAATAAAATCATAAGCGTAAACTCCGTGGATAATATCAAGAATACACAAACCAAGAGGCTGTAGTAATATTTGGGATTGAATTATCCAAAAAAACCCGGATATTTCCGGTTTCATCCAGTCATATCCGGACAAAGTGGTGTGGAATTCGTATGCAATGGATGCAGGAAATCACAGCAAAAATGGTTTTGGAGGAAAGCAAAGTCTTTTTGTTAGGCAAGTGCATAAAATGTCATCTATACAAACAGAAATATCATGTTTGTTTGCCGCAGTTCCTCTACTTTCTCCCTAGAAAATACGAATGTGTAGAGCTGGTGTCTCCATGTGGAACCAATTAGTGTTTCCAAGCATAAATTTAAAAGTTCCATGAATAAAAAAAAAAACATTCCAAAAAATAAAGTCCGTGGATAATATCAGGAATACACAAACCCAGAGGCTGTAGCAATATTTCGGTTTGAGTTAGCCAAAACAAAAATGGATATTTCCGGTTTCATCCAGTCATTTCCGGACAAACTGGTGTGGAATTTGTATGCAATGGACCGAGAAAATCACAGTAAAAATGGTTTTGGAGAAAAGCAAAGTCTTTTCGTTAGGCAAGTGCATCAAATGTCATCTATACAAACAGAAATAGCATGTTTGTTTGCCGCAGTTCCTCTAGCTTTCTCCCTAGAACATACGAATGTGTAGAGCTGGTGTCTCCATGTGGAACCAATTAGAGTTTCCAAGCATAAAATTAAATGTTCCATGAAAAAAAAAACATTCCAAAAAATAAAGTCCATGGATAATATCAGGAATACACAAACACAGAGGCTGTAGCAATATTTCAGTTTGAGTTAGCCAAAACAAAACCGGATATTTCCGGTTTCATCCAGTCATATCCAGACAAACTGCTGTGGAATTCGTATGCAATGGACCGAGAAAATCACAGTAAAAATGGTTTTGCAGAAAAGCAGAGTCTTTTCGTTAGGCAAGTGCATAAAATGTCATCTATACAAACAGAAATATCATGTTTGTTTGCCGCAGTTCCTCTAGCTTTCTCCCTAGAAAATACGAATGTGTAGAGCTGGTGTCTCCATGTGGCACCAATTAGAGTTTCCAAGGACAAAGTTAAATGTTCCCTGATTAAAAAAAAAAAAAAAAACAAAACAATAAAGTCCGTGGATAATATCACGAATACACAAACACAGAGGCTGTAGCAATATTTCGGTTTGAGTTAGCCAAAACAAAACTTGATATTTCCGATTTCATCCAGTCATATCCGGACAAACTGGTGTGGAATTCGTATGCAATGGACCGAGAAAATCACAGTAAAAATGGTTTTGGAGAAAAGCAAATTCTTTTCGTTAGGCAAGTGCATAAAATATCATCTATACAAACAGAAATATCATGTTTGTTTGCCGCAGTTCCTCTAGCTTTCTCCCTAGAAAATACGAATGTGTAGAGCTGGTCTCTCCATGTGGAACCAATTAGTGTTTCCAAGCATAAAATTAAGTGTTCCCTGAAAAAAAAAACATTTAAAAAAATAAAGTCCGTGGAAAATATCACGAATACACAAACAAAGAGGCTGTAGCTATATCTGGGATTGAATTAGCCAAAAAGAAACCGGATATTTCCGGTTTCATCCAGTCATATCCGGACAAACTGGTGTGGAATTCGTATGCAATGGACCGAGAAAATCACAGTAAAAATGGTTTTGGAGAAAAGGAAAGTCTTTTCGTTAGGCAAGTGCATAAAATGTCATCTATACAAACAGATATAGCATGTTTGTTTGCTGCAGTTCCTCTAGCATTCTCCCTAGAACATAAAAATGTGTAGAGCTGGTGTCTCCATGCGAAACCAATTAGTGTTTCCAAGCATAAAATTAAATGTTCCCTGAAAAAAAAACATTCAAAAAAATAAAGTCCGTGGATAATATCACGAATACACAAACAAAGAGGCTGTAGCAATATTTCGGTTTGAGTTAGCCAAAACAAAACCGGATATTCCCGGTTTCATCCAGTCATATCCGGACAAAGTGGTGTGGAATTCGTATTCAATGGACCGAGAAAATCACAGGAAAAATGGTTTTGGAGAAAAGCAAAGTCTTTTCGTTAGGCAAGTGCATCAAATGTCATCTAGACAAACAGAAATATCATGTTTGTTTGCCGCAGTTCCTCTAGCTTTCTCCCTAGAAAATACGAATGTGTAGAGCTGGTGTCTCCATGTGGAACCAATTAGTGTTTCTAAGCACAAAATTAAATGTTCCCTGAAAAAAAATTCAAAACCATAAAGTCCGTGGATAATATCAGGAATACACAAACACAGAGGCTGTAGCAATATCTGGGATTGAATTAGCCAAAAAGAAACCGGATATTTCCGGTTTCATCGAGTCATATCCGGACAAACTTGGGTGGAATTCATATGCAATGGACCGAAAAAATCACAGTAAAAATGGTTTTGGAAAAAAGCAGAGTCTTTTCGTTAGGCAAGTGCATAAAATGTCATTTATACAAACAGAAATATCATGTTTGTTTGCCGCAGTTCCTCTAGCTTTCTCCCTAGAAAATACGAATGTGTAGAGCTGGTGTCTCCATGTGGAACAAATTAGTGTTTCCAAGCATAAAATTAAGTGTTCCCTGAAAAAAAAAAACATTTAAAAAAATAAAGTCCGTGGATAATATCACGAATACACAAACAAAGAGGCTGTAGCTATATCTGGGATTGAATTAGCCAAAAAGCAACCGGATATTTCCGGTTTCATCTAGTCATATTCGGACAAACTGGTGTGGAATTCGTATGCAATGGACCGAGAAAATCACAGTAAAAATGGTTTTGGAGAAAAGCAAAGTCTTTTCCTTAGGCAAGTGCATCAAATGTCATCTATACAAACAGAAATAGCATGTTTGTTTTCCGCAGTTCCTCAAGCTTTCTCCCTAGAACAAACGAATGTGTAGAACTGGTGTCTCCATGTGGAACCAATTAGTGTTTCCAAGCATAAAATTAAATTATCCCTGAAAAAAAAAACATTCAAAAAAATAAAGTCCGTGGATAATATCAGGAATACACAAACAAGGAGGCTGTAGCAATATTTTGGTTTGAGTTAGCCAAAACAAAACCGGATATTTCCGGTTTCATCCAGTCATATCTGGACAAACTGGTGTGGAATACGTATGCAATGGACCGAGAAAATCACAGTAAAAATAGTTTTGGAGAAAAGCAAAGTCTTTTCGTTAGGCAAGTGCATAAAATGTCATCTATACAAACAGAAATATCATGTTTGTGTGCCGCAGTTCCTCTAGCTTTCTCCCTAGAAAATACAAATGTGTAGATCTGGTGTGTCCATTTGGAACCAATTAGTGTTTCCAAGCATAAAATTAAATGTTCCCTGAAAAAAAAGAGGTTAAAAAAATAAAGTCCGTGGATAATATCAGGAATACACAAACAAAGAGGCTGTAACAATATCTGGGATTGAATTAGCCAAAACAAAACCGGATATTTCCGGATTCATCCAGTCATATCCGGACAAACTGGTGTGGAATTCGTATGCAATGGACCGAGAAAATCACAGTAAAAATAGTTTTGGAGAAAAGCAAAGTCTTTTCGTTATGCAAGTGCATAAAATGTCATCTATACAGAAGAAATATCATGTTTGTTAGCCGTAGTTCCTCTAGCTTTCTCCCTAGAAAATACGAATGTGTAGAACTGGTGTCTCCGTGTGCACCAATTAGAGTTTCCAAGGACAAAGTTAAATGTTCCCTGATAAAAAAAACAAAACAATAAAGACCGTGGATAACATCAGGAATACACAAACACAGATGCTGTAGCAATATTTCGGTTTGAGTTAGCCAAAACAAAACCGGATATTCCCGGTTTCATCCAGTCATATCCGGACAAAGTGGTGTGGAATTCGTATTCAATGGCCCGAGAAAATCACAGGAAAAATGGTTTTGGAGAAAAGCAAAGTCTTTTCGTTAGGCAAGTGCATCAAATGTCATCTATACAAACAGAAATAGCATGTTTGTTTGCCGCAGTTCCTCTAGCTTTCTCCCTAGAAAATACGAATGTGTAGAGCTGGTGTCTCCATGTGGAACCAATTAGAGTTTCCAAGCATAAAATTAAATGTTCCATGAAAAAAAAAACCTTCCAAAAAATAAAGTCCGTGGATAATATCAGGAATACACAATCACAGAGGCTGTAGCAATATTTCAGTTTGAGTTAGCCAAAACGAAACCGGATATTCCCGGTTTCATCCAGTCATATCCGGACAAAGTGGTGTGGAATTCGTATTCAATGGCCCGAGAAAATCACAGTAAAATGGTTTTGCAGAAAAGCAGAGTCTTTTCGTTAGGCAAGTGCATAAAATGTCATCTATACAAACAGAAATATCATGTTTGTTTGCCGCAGTTCCTCTAGCTTTCTCCCTAGAAAATACGAATGTGTAGAGCTGGTGTCTCCATGTGGCACCAATTAGAGTTTCCAAGGACAAAATTAAATGTTCCCTGATTAAAAAAAAAAAAAAAAACAATAAAGTCCGTGGATAATATCACGAATACACAAACACAGAGGCTGTAGCAATATTTCGGTTTGAGTTAGCCAAAACAAAACCGGATATTTCCGGTTTCATCCAGTCATATCCGGACAAAGTGGTGTGGAATTCGTATGCAATGGACCGAGAAAATCACAGTAAAAATGGTTTTGGAGGAAAGCAAATTCATTTCGTTAGGCAAGTGCATAAAATGTCATCTCTACAAACAGAAATATCATGTTTGTTTGCCGCAGTTCCTCTAGCTTTCTCCATAGAATAAACATATCTGTAGAGCTGGTGTCTCCATGTGGAACCAATTAGTGTTTCCAAGCATAAAATTAAATGTTCCCTGAAAAAAAAAACATTCAAAAAAATAAAGTCCGTGGATAATATCACGAATACACCTACAAGGAGGCTGTAGCAATATCTGGGATAGAATTAGCCAAAATAAACCGGATATTTCCGGTTTCATCCAGTCATATTCGGACAAACTGGTGTGGAATTCGTATGTAATGGACCAAGAAAATCACAGTAAAAATGGTTGTGGAGAAAAGCAAAGTCTTTTCGTTAGGCAAGTGCATAAAATGTCATCTATACAAACAGAAACATCATGTTTGTTTGCCGCAGTTCCTCTAGCTTTCTCCCTAGAAAATACGAATGTGTAGAGCTGGTGTCTCCATGTGGAACCAATTAGTGTTTCTAAGAACAAAATTAAATGTTCCCTTAAAAAAAAAGCATTCTTAAAAATAAAGTCCGTGGATAATATCAGGAATGCACAAACACAGATGCTGTAGCAATATTTCGGTTTGAGTTAGCCAAAACAAAACCGGATATTTCCGATTTCATCCAGTCATATCCGGACAAAGTGGTGTGGAATTCGTATGCAATGGACCGAGAGAATCACATTAAAAATGGTTTTGGAGAAAAGCAAAGTCTTTTCGTTAGGCAAGTGTATAAAATATCATCTATACAAACAGAAATATCATGTTTGTTTGCCGCAGTTCCTCTAGCTTTCTCCCTAGAAAATACGAATGTGTAGAGCTGGTGTCTCCATGTGGAACCAATTAGTGTTTCCAAGCATAAAATTAAGTGTTCCCTGAAAAAAAAAACATTTAAAAAAATAAAGTCCGTGGATAATATCACGAATACACAAACAAAGAGGCTGTAGCTATATCTGGGATTGAATTAGCCAAAAAGAAACCGGATATTTCCGGTTTCATCCAGTCATATTCGGACAAACTGGTGTGGAATTCGTATGCAATGGACCGAGAAAATCACAGTAAAAATGGTTTTGGAGAAAAGCAAAGTCTTTTCGTTAGGCAAGTGCATAAAATGTCATCTATACAAACAGAAATAGCATGTTTGTTTGCTGCAGTTCCTCTAGCATTCTCCCTAGAACATAAAAATGTGTAGAGCTGGTGTCTCCATGCGAAACCAATTAGTGTTTCCAAGCATAAAATTAAATGTTCCCTGAAAAAAAACATTCAAAAAAATAAAGTCCGTGGATAATATCACGAATACACAAACACAGAGGCTGTAGCAATATTTCGGTTTGAGTTAGCCAAAACAAAACCGCATATTTCCGGTTTCATCCAGTCATATCCGGACAAAGTGGTGTGGAATTGGTATGCAATGGCCCGAGAAAGTCACAGGAAAAATGGTTTTGGAGAAAAGCAAAGTCTTTTCGTTAGGCAAGTACATCAAATGTCATCTAGACAAACAGAAATATCATGTTTGTTTGCCGCAGTTCCTCTAGCTTTCTCCCTAGAAAATACGAATGTGTAGAGCTGGTGTCTCCATGTGGAACCAATTAGTGTTTCTAAGCACAAAATTAAATGTTCCCTGAAAAAAAATTCAAAACCATAAAGTCCGTGGATAATATCAGGAATACACAAACACAGAGGCTGTAGCAATATCTGGGATTGAATTAGCCAAAACGAAACCGGATATTTCCGGTTTCATCGAGTCATATCCGGACAAACTTGGGTGGAATTCATATGCAATGGACCGAAAAAATCACAGTAAAAATGGTTTTGGAAAAAAGCAGAGTCTTTTCGTTAGGCAAGTGCATAAAATGTCATCTATACAAACAGAAATATCATGTTTGTTTGCCGCAGTTCCTCTAGCTTTCTCCCTAGAAAATACGAATGTGTAGAGCTGGTGTCTCCATGTGGAACCAATTAGTGTTTCCAAGCATAAAATTAAGTGTTCCCTGAAAAAAAAAAACATTTAAAAAAATAAAGTCCGTGGATAATATCACGAATACACAAACAAAGAGGCTGTAGCTATATCTGGGATTGAATGAGCCAAAAAGAAACCGGATATTTCCGGTTTCATCCAGTCATATTCGGACAAACTGGTGTGGAATTCGTATGTAATGGACCGAGAAAATCACAGTAAAAATGGTTTTGGAGAAAAGCAAAGTCTTTTCGTTAGGCAAGTGCATCAAATGTCATCTATACAAACAGAAATATCATGTTTGTGTGCCGCAGTTCCTCTAGCTTTCTTCCTAGAAAATACAAATGTGTAGATCTGGTGTGTACATGTGGAACCAATTAGTGTTTCCAAGCATAAAATTAAATGTTCCCTGAAAAAAAAAAGGTTAAAAAAATAAAGTCCGTGGATAATATCAGGAATACACAAACAAAGAGGCTGTAACAATATCTGGGATTGAATTAGCCAAAACGAAACCGGATATTTCCGGTTTCATCCAGTCATATCGGGACATAGTGGCGTGGAATTCGTATGCAATGGACCGAGAAAATCACAGTAAAAATGGTTTTGGAGAAAAGCAAAGTCTTTTCGTTATGCAAGTGCATAAAATGTCATCTATACAAAAGAAATATCATGTTTGTTAGCCGTAGTTCCTCTAGCTTTCTTCCTAGAAAATACGAATGTGTAGAACTGGTGTCTCCGTGTGCACCAATTAGAGTTTCCAAGGACAAAGTTAAATGTTCCCTGATAAAAAAAAACAAAACAATAAAGACCGTGGATAATATCAGGAATACACAAACACAGATGCTGTAGCAATATTTCGGTTTGAGTTAGCCAAAACAAAACCGGATATTCCCGGTTTCATCCAGTCATATCCGGACAAAGTGGTGTGGAATTCGTATTCAATGGCCCGAGAAAATCACAGGAAAAATGGTTTTGGAGAAAAGCAAAGTCTTTTCGTTAGGCAAGTGCATCAAATGTCATCTATACAAACAGAAATATCATGTTTGTTTGCCGCAGTTCCTCTAGCTTTCTCCCTAGAACATACGAATGTGTAGAGCTGGTGTCTCCATGTGGAACCAATTAGAGTTTCCAAGCATAAAATTAAATGTTCCATAAAAAAAAAAAACATTCCAAAAAATAAATCCGTGGATAATATCAAGAATACACAAACACAGAGGCTGTAGCAATATTTCAGTTTGAGTTAGCCAAAACAAAACCGGATATTTCCAGTTTCATCCAGTCATATCCGGACAAACTGCTGTGGAATTCGTATGCAATGGACCGAGCTAATCACTCTAAAATGGTTTTGGAGAAAAGCAAAGTCTTTTCGTTAGGCAAGTGAATAAAATGTCATCTATACAAACAGAAATAGCATGTTTATTTGCTGCAGTTCCTCTAGCTTTCTCCCTAGAACATAAAATTGTGTAGAGCTGGTGTCTCCATGTGGAACCAATTAGTGTTTCTAAGCGCAAAATTAAATGTTCCCTGAAAAAAAATTCAAAACAATAAAGTCCGTGGATAATACCAGGAATACACAATCACAGAGGCTGTAGCAATATCTGGGATTGAGTTAGCCAAAACAAAACCGGATATTTCCAGTTTCATCCAGTCATAACCGGACAAGTGGTGTGGAATTCGTATGCAATGGACCGAGCAAATCACAGTAAAAATGGTTTTGGAGAAAAGCAAAGTCTTTTCATTAGGCAAGTGCATGAAATGTCATCTAGACAAACAGAAATATCATGTTTGTTAGCCGCAGTTCCTCTAGCTTTCTCCCTAGAAAATACGAATGTGTAGAGTTGGTGTCTCCATGTGGAACCAATTAGTGTTTCCAAGCATAAAATTAAATGTTTCATTAAAAAAAATACATTCCAAAAAATAAAGTCCGTGGATAATAAAAGGTATACACAATCACAGAGGCTGTAGCAATATTTCGATTTGAGTTAGCCAAAACAAAACCGGATATTTCCGGTTTCATCCAGTCATATCCGGACAAAGTGGTGTGGAATTCGTATGCAATGGACCGAGCAAATCACAGTAAAAATGGTTTTGGAGAAAAGCAAAGTCTTTTCGTTAGGCAAGTGCATAAAATGTCGTCTATACAAACAGAAATATCATGTTTGTTTGCCGCAGTTCCTCTAGCTTTCTCCCTAGAAAATACGAATGTGTAGAGCTGGTGTCTCCATGTGAGACCAACTAGAGTTTCCAAGCACAAAATTAAATGTTCCCAAAAAAAAATTCAAAACAATAAAGTCCGTGGATAATATCAGGAATACACAAACACAAAGGCTGTAGCAATATCTGGGATGGAGTTAGCCAAAAAAAAAAACCGGATAGTTCCGGTTTCATCAAGTCATATCTGGAAAAACTGGTGTGGAATTCGTATGCAATGGACCGAGCAAATCACTCTAAAAATGGTTTTGGAGAAAAGCAAAGTCTTTTCGTTAGGCAAGTGCATAAAATGTCGTCTATACAAACAGAAATATCATGTTTGTTTGCCGCAGTTCCTCTAGCTTTCTCCATAGAAAATACGAATGTGTAGAGCTGGTGTCTCCATGTGAGACCAACTAGAGTTTCCAAGCACAAAATTAAATGTTGCCAAAAAAAATTCAAAACAATAAAGTCCGTGGATAATATCAGGAATACACAAACACAGAAGCTGTAGCAATATCTGGGATGGAGTTAGCCAAAAAAAAAAAAACCGGATATTTCCGGTTTCATCAAGTCATATCTGGAAAAACTGGTGTGGAATTTGTATGCAATGGACACAGAAAATCACAGTAAAAATGGTTTTGGAGAAAAGCAAAGTCTTTTCGTTAGGCAAGTGCATAAAATGTCATCTATACAAACAGAAATATCATGTTTGTTAGCCGCAGTTCATCTAGCATTCTCCCCAGAAAATAAGAATGTGTAGAGCTTGTGTCTCCATGTGGAACCAGTTAGTGTTTCTAAGCACAAAATTAAATGTTCCCTGTAAAAAAAATTCAAAACAAAAAAGTCCGTGGATAATATCAGGAATACACAATCACAGAGGCTGTAGCAATATCTGGGATTGAGTTAGCCAAAACAAAACCGGATATTTCCGGTTTCATCCAGTCATTAACGGACAAAGTGTGTGGAATTCGTATGCAATGGACCGAGCAAATCACAGGAAAAATGGTTTTGGAGAAAAGCAAAGTCTTTTCGTTAGGCAAGTGCATAAAATGTCATCTAAAAACAGAAATATCATGTTTGTTAGCCGCAGTTCCTCTAGCGTTCTCCCTAGAAAATACGAATGTGTAGAGCTGGTGTCTCCATGTGGAACCAATTAGTGTTTCCAAGCATAAAATTAAATGTTTCATTAAAAAAAATACATTCCAAAAAATAAAGTCCGGGGATAATATCAGGAATACACAATCACAGAGGCTGTAGCAATATTTCGGTTTGAGTTAGCCAAAACAAATCCGGATATTTCAGGTTTCCTCCAGTCATATCGGGACAAACTGGTGTGGAATTCGTATGCAATGGACGGAGAAAATCACAGGAAAAATGGTTTTGGAGAAAAGCAAAGTCTTTTCGTTAGGCAAGTGCATAAAATGTCATCTAGACAAACAGAAATATGATGTTTGTTAGCCGCAGTTCATCTAGCATTCTCCCCAGAAAATAAGAATGTGTAGAGCTTGTGTCTCCATGTGGAACCAGTTAGTGTATCTAAGCACAAAATTAAATTTTCCCTATAAAAAATTCAAAACAATAAAGTCCGTGGATAATATCAGGAATACACAATCACAGAAGCTGTAGCAATATTTCGGTTTGAGTTAGCCAAAACAAAACCGGATATTTCCGGTTTCATCCAGTCATAACCAGACAATGTGGTGTGGAATTCATATGCAATGGACGGAGCAAATCACAGTAAAAATGCTTTTGGAGAAAAGCAAAGTCTTTTCATTAAGCAAGTGCATAAAATGTCGTCTATACAAACAGAAATATCATGTTTGTTAGCCGCAGTTACTCTAGCTTTCTCCCTAGAAAATACGAATGTGTAGAGCTGGTGTCTCCATGTGGGACCAATTAGAGTTTCCAAGCACAAAATTAAATGTTCCCTAAAGAAAACATTCAAAAAAATAAATCCGTGGATATTATCAGGAATACACAAACACAGAGGCTGTAGCAATATTTCGTTTTGAGTTAGTCAAAACAAAACCGGATATTTCCGGTTTCATCCAGTCATAACCAGACAAAGTGGTGTGGAATTCGTATGCAATGGACCGAGCAAATCACTCTAAAAATGGTTTTGGAGAAAAGCAACGTCTTTTCGTTAGGCAAGTGCATAAAATGTCATCTATAAAAACAGAAATATCATGTTTGTTAGCCGCAGTTCCTCTAGCTTTCTCCCAGAAAATACGAATGTGTAGAGCTGGTGTCTCCATGTGGAACCAATTAGAGTTTCCAAGCATAAAATTAAATGTTCCATGAAAAAAAAAAAACATTCCAAAAAATAAAGTCCGTGGATAATATCAGGAATACTCAAACACAGAGGCTGTAGCAATATTTCGGTTTCAGTTAGCCAAAACAAAACCGGATATTTCCGGTTTCATCCAGTCATATCCGGACAAAGTGGTGTGGAATTCGTTTGCAATAGACCGAGCAAATCACCCTAAAAATGGTTTTGGAGAAAAGCAAAGTCTTTTCGTTAGGCAAGTGCATAAAATGTCATCTATACAAACAGAAATATCATGTTTGTTTGCCACAGTTCCTCTAGCTTTCTCCCTAGAAATAACGAATGTGTAGAGCTGGTGTCTCCATGTGGAACCAATTAGAGTTTCCAAGCATAAAATTAAATGTTCCATGAAAAAAAAAAAACATTCCAAAAAGTAAAGTCCGTGGATAATATCAGGAATACACAAACACAAAGGCTGTAGCAATATTTCGGTTTGAATTAGTCAAAACAAAACCGGATATTCCTGGTTTCATCCAGTCATATCCGGACAAACTGGTGTGGAATTCGTATGCAATGGACCGAGAAAATCACAGTAAAAATGGTTTTGGAGAAAAGCAACGTCTTTTCGTTAGGCAAGTGCATAAAATGTCATCTATACAAACAGAAATATCATGTTTGTTTGCCGCAGTTCCTCTAGCTTTCTCCCTAGAAAATACGAATGTGTAGAGCTGGTGTCTCCATGTGGAACCAATTAGAGTTTCCAAGCGCAAAAAAATAAATGTTCCCTGATAAAAAAAATCAAAACCATAAAATCCGTGGATAATATCAGGAATACAAAAACACAGATGCTGTAACAATATTTGGTTTGAGTTAGCCAAAAAAAGCCGGATATTTCCGGTTTCATCCAGTCATATCTGGACAAACTGGTGTGGAATTCGTATGCAATGGACCTAGCAAATCACTCTAAAAATGGTTTTGGCGAAAAGCAAAGTCTTTTCGTTAGGCAATTGCATAAAATGTCATCTATACAAACAGAAATATCATGTTTGTTTGCCGCAGTTCATCTAGCTTTCTCCCTAGAAAATACAAATGTGTAGAGCTGGTGTCTCCATGTGGAAGCAATTAGAGTTTCCAAGCACAAAATTAAATGTTCTCTGATAAAAAAAAATCAAAACAATAAAGTCTGTGGAAAATATCCTGAATACACAAACACAGAGGCTGTAGCAATATCTGGGATTGAATTAGCCAAAATGAAACCGGATATTTCCGGTTTCATCCAGTCATATCCGGACAAACTGGTGTGGAATTCGTATGCAATGGACACAGAAAATCACAGGAAAAATGGTTTTGGAGAAAAGCAAAGTCTTTTCGTTAGGCAAGTGCATAAAATGTCATCTATACAAACAGAAATATCATGTTTGTTTGCCGCAGTTCCTCTAGCTTTCTCCCTAGAAAATACGAATGTGTAGAGCTGGTGTCTCCATGTGGAACCAATTAGTGTTTCTAAGCACAAAATTAAATGTTCCCTGAAATAAAATCAAAACCATAAAGTCCGTGGATAATATCAGGAATACACAAACAAAGAGGCTGTAGTAATATTTGGGATTGAATTATCCAAAAAAACCCGGATATTTCCGGTTTCATCCAGTCATAAGCGGAGAAAGTGGTGTGGAATTCGTATGCAATGGATGCAGGAAATCACAGCAAAAATGGTTTTGGAGGAAAGCAAAGTCTTTTCGTTAGGCAAGTGCATAAAATGTCATATATACAAACAGAAATATCATGTTTGTTTGCCGCAGTTCCTCTAGCTTTCTCCCTAGAAAATACGAATGTGTAGAGCTGGTGTCTCCATGTGGGACTAGAGTTTCCAAGCACAAAATTAAAAGTTCTCTGATAAAAAAAAATCAAAACAATAAAGTCTGTGTATAATATCAGGAATACACAAACACAGAGGCTGTAGCAATATTTCGGTTTCAGTTAGCCAAAACATAACCGCATATTTCCGGTTTCATCCAGTCATATCCGTACAAAGTGGTGTGGAATTCGTATGCAATGGACTGAGAAAATCACAGGAAAAATGGTTTTGGAGAAAAGCAAAGTCTTTTCGTTAGACAAGTGCATAAAATGTCATCTAGACAAACAGAAATATCATGTTTGTTTGCCGCAGTTCCTCTACTTTCTCCCTAGAAAATACGAATGTGTAGAGGTGGTGTCTCCATGTGGAACCAATTAGTGTTTCTAAGCACAAAATTAAATGTTCCCTGAAAAAAAAAACATTCAAAAAAATAAAGTCCGTGGATAATATCAGGAATACTCAAACACAGAGGCTGTAGCAATATCTGGGATTGAGTTAGCCAAAACAAAACCGGATATTTCCGGTTTCATCCAGTCATATCGGGACATAGTCGCGTGGAATTCGTATGCAATGGAACGAGAAAATCACTCTAAAAATGGTTTTGGAGAAAAGCAAAGTCTTTTCGTTAGGCAAGTGCATAAAATGTCATCTATACAAACAGAAATATCATGTTTGTTTGCCACAGTTCCTCTAGCTTTCTCCTTAGAAAATACGAATGTGTACAGCTGGTGTCTGCATGTGGGACCAATTAGTGTTTCTAAGCACAAAATTAAATGTTCCCTGAAAAAAAACATTCCAAAAAATAAAGACCGTGGATAATATCAGTAATACTCAAACACAGAGGCTGTAGCAATATCTGGGATTGAGTTAGCCAAAACAAAACCGGATAATTCCAGTTTCATCGAGACATATCCGGACATAGTGGTGTGGAATTCGTATGCAATGGATCCACTAAATCACAGGAAAAATGGTTTTGGCGAAAAGCAAAGTCTTTTCGTTAGGCAAGTGCATAAAATGTCATCTATACAAACAGAAATATCATGTTTGTTTGCCGCAGTTCCTCTAGCTTTCTCCCTAGAAAATACGAATGTGTAGAGCTGGTGTCTCCATGTGGAACCAAATAGAGTTTCCAAGCGTAAAAATAAATGTTCCCTGATAAAAAAAATCAAAACCATAAATTCCGTGTATAATATCAGGAATACACAAACACAGAAGCTGTAACAATATTTGGTTTGAGTTAGCCAAAAAAAGCCGGATATTTCCGGTTTCATCCAGTCATAACCGGACAAAGTGGTGTGGAATTCGTATGCAATGGACCGAGAAAATCACAGGAAAAATGGTTTTGGAGAAAAGCAAAGTCTTTTCGTTAGGCAAGTGCATGAAATGTCATCTAGAGAAACAGAAATATCATGTTTGTTTGCCGCAGTTCCTCTAGCTTTCTCCCTAGAAAATACGAATGTGTAGAGCTGGTGTCTCCATGTGGAACCAATTAGTGTTTCTGAGCACAAAATTAAATGTTCCTTGAAAAAAAAATTCAAAACCATAAAGTCCGTGGATAATAGCAGGAATACACAAACAAAGAGGCTGTAGCAATATCTGGGATTGAATTAGCCAAAACGAAACCGGATATTTCCGGTTTCATCCAGTCATATCCGGACAAACTGGTGTGGAATTCATCTGCAATGGACCGAGAAAATCACAGGAAAAATGGTTTTGGAAAAAAGCAGAGTCTTTTCGTTAGGCAAGTGCATAAAATGTCATCTAGACAAACAGAAATATCATGTTTGTTTGCCGCAGTTCCTCTAGCTTTCTCCCTAGAAAATACGAATATGTAGAGCTGGTGTCTCCATGTGGGACCAATTAGAGTTTCCAAGGACAAAGTTAAATGTTCCCTGATAAAAAAAAAAAAAACAAAACAATAAAGTCCGTGGATAATATCAGGAATAAACAAACACAGATGCTGTAGCAATATTTCGGTTTGAATTAGCCAAAACAAAACCGGATATTTCCGGTTTCATCCAGTCATATCCGGAAAAAGTGGTGTGGAATTCGTATGCAATGGACTGAGAAAATCACAGGAAAAATGGTTTTGGAGAAAAGCAAAGTCTTTTCGTTAGGCAAGTGCATCAAATGTCATCTATACAAACAGAAATATCATGTTAGTTTGCCGCAGTTCCTCTAGCTTTCTCCCTAGAAAAAATGAATGTGTAGAGCTGGTGTCTCCATGTGGAACCAATTAGTGTTTCCAAGCATAAAATTAAATGTTCCCTGAAAAAAAAACATTCAAAAAAATAAAGTCCGTGGATAATATCAGGAATACACAAACACAGAGGCTGTAGCAATATTTCGGTTTGAGTTAGCCAAAACAAAACCGGATATTTCCGGTTACATCCAGTCATATCCGGACAAAGTGGTGTGGAATTCGTATGCAATGGACCGAGAAAATCACAGGAAAAATGGTTTTGGAGAAAAGCAAAGTCTTTTCGTTAGGCAAGTGCATAAAATGTCATCTATACAAACAGAAATATCATGTGTGTTTGCCGCAGTTCCTGTAGCTTTCCCCCTAGAAAATACGAATGTGTAGAGCTGGTGTCTCCATGTGGAACGAATTAGAGTTTCCAATGACAAAGTTAAATGTTCCCTGAAAAAGAAATTCAAAACCATAAAGTCCGTGGATAATATCACGAAAACACAAACACAGAGGCTGTAGCAATATTTCGGTTTGAGTTACCCAAAACAAAACCGGATATTTCCGGTTTCATCCAGTCACATCCAGACAAACTGGTGTGGAATTCGTATGCAATGGACCGAGAAAATCACAGGAAAAATGCTTTTGGAGAAAAGCAAAGTCCTTTCGTTAGGCTTGTGCATCAAATGTCATCTAGACAAACAGAAATATCATGTTTGTTTGCCGCAGTTCCTCTAGCTTTCTCCCTAGAAAATACGAATGTGTAGAGCTGGTGTCTCCATGTGGAACCAATTAGTGTTTCCAACCATAAAATTTAATGTTACCTGAAAAAAAAACATTCAAAAAAATAAAGTCCGTGGATAATATCATGAATACACAAACACAGAGGCTGTAAGAATATCTGGGATTGAATTAGCCAAAATGAAACCGGATATTTCCGGTTTCATCCAGTCATATTCGGACAAACTGGTGTGGAATTCGTATGCAATGGACCGAGAAAATCACAGTAAAAATGGTTTTGGAGAAAGCAAAGTCTTTTCGTTAGGCAAGTGCATAAAATGTCATCTATACAAACAGAAATATCATGTTTGTTTGCCGCAGTTCATCTAGCTTTCTCCCTAGAAAATACAAATGTGTAGAGCTGGTGTCTGCATGTGGGACCAATTAGAGTTTCCAAGCACAAAATTAAATGTTCTCTGACAAAAAAAAATCAAAACAATAAAGTCTGTGGATAATATCCTAAATACACTAACACAGAGGCTGTAGCAATATCTGGGATTGAATTAGACAAAATGAAACCGGATATTTCCGGTTTCATCCAGTCATATCCGGACAAAGTGGTGTGGAATTCGTATGCAATGGACACAGAAAATCACAGGAAAAATGGTTTTGGAGAAAAGCAAAGTCTTTTCGTTAGGCAAGTGCATAAAATGTCATCTATACAAACAGAAATATCATGTTTGTTTGCGGCAGTTCCTCTAGCTTTCTCCCTAGAAAATACGAATGTGTAGAGCTGGTGTCTCCATGTGGAACCAATTAGTGTTTCTAAGCACAAAATTAAATGTTCCCTGAAATAAAAGCAAAACCATAAAGTCCGTGGATAATATCAGGATTACACAAACAAAGAGGCTGTGGTAATATTTGGGATTGAATTATCCAAAAAAACCCGGATATTTCCGGTTTCATCCAGTCATAAGTGGAGAAAGTGGTGTGGAATTCGTATGCAATGGATGCAGGAAATCACAGCAAAAATGGTTTTGGAGGAAAGCAAAGTCTTTTCGTTAGGCAAGTGCATAAAATGTCATATATACAAACAGAAATATCATGTTTGTTTGCCGCAGTTCCTCTAGCTTTCTCCCTAGAAAATACGAATGTGTAGAGCTGGTGTCTCCATGTGGGACTAGAGTTTCCAAGCACAAAATTAAAAGTTCTCTGATAAAAAAAAATCAAAACAATAAAGTCTGTGTATAATATCAGGAATACACAAACACAGAGGCTGTAGCAATATTTCGGTTTCAGTTAGCCAAAACATAACCGCATATTTCCGGTTTCATCCAGTCATATCCGTACAAAGTGGTGTGGAATTCGTATGCAATGGACCGAGAAAATCACAGGAAAAATGGTTTTGGAGAAAAGCAAAGTCTTTTCGTTAGACAAGTGCATAAAATGTCATCTATACAAACAGAAATATCATGTTTGTTTGCCGCAGTTCCTCTACTTTCTCCCTAGAAAATACGAATGTGTAGAGGTGGTGTCTCCATGTGGAACCAATTAGTGTTTCTAAGCACAAAATTAAATGTTCCCTGAAAAAAAAAACATTCCAAAAAATAAAGTCCGTGGATAATATCAGGAATACTCAAACACAGAGGCAGTAGCAATATCTGGGATTGAGTTAGCCAAAACAAAACCGGATATTTCCGGTTTCATCCAGTCATATCGGGACATAGTCGCGTGGAATTCGTATGCAATGGAACGAGAAAATCAATCTAAAAATGGTTTTGGAGAAAAGCAAAGTCTTTTCGTTAGGCAAGTGCATAAAATGTCATCTATACAAACAGAAATATCATGTTTGTTTGCCACAGTTCCTCTAGCTTTCTCCTTAGAAAATACGAATGTGTACAGCTGGTGTCTCCATGTGGGACCAATTAGTGTTTCTAAGCACAAAATTAAATGTTCCCTGAAAAAAAACATTCAAAAAAATAAAGACCGTGGATAATATCAGTAATACTCAAACACAGAGGCTGTAGCAATATATGGGATTGAGTTAGCCAAAACAAAACCGGATAATTCCGGTTTCATCGAGACATATCCGGACATAGTGGTGTGGAATTCGTATGCAATGGATCCACTAAATCACAGGAAAAATGGTTTTGGGAAAAGCAAAGTCTTTTCGTTAGGCAAGTGCATAAAATGTCATCTATAAAACAGAAATATCATGTGTGTTTGCCGCAGTTCCTCTAGCTTTCCCCCTAGAAAATACGAATGTGTAGAGCTGGTGTCTCCATGTGGAACCAATTAGAGTTTCCAATGACAAAGTTAAATGTTCCCTGAAAAAGAAATTCAAAACCATAAATTCCGTGGATAATATCAGGAATACACAAACACAGAGGCTGTAGCAATATCTGGGATTGAATTAGCCAAAATGAAACCGGATATTTCCGGTTTCATCCAGTCATATCCGGACAAAGTGGTGTGGAATTCATATGCAATGGACCGAGAAAATCACAGGAAAAATGGTTTTGGAGAAAAGCAAAGTCTTTTCGTTAGGTAAAAGCATAAAAAGTCATCTATACAAACAGAAATATCATGTTTGTTTGCCGCAGTTACTCTAGCTTTCTCCCTAGAAAATATGAATGTGTAGAGCTGGTGTCTCCATGTGGAACCAATTAGTGTTTCCAAGCATAAAATTAAATGTTCCCTGAAAAAAAAAACATTCAAAAAAATAAAGTCCGTGGATAATATCACGAAAACACAAACACAGAGGCTGTAGCAATATTTCGGTTTTAGTTACCCAAAAAAAACCGGATATTTCCGGTTTCATCCAGTCATATCCGGACAAACTGGTGTGGAATTCGTATGCAATGGACCGAGAAAATCACAGGAAAAATGCTTTTGGAGAAAAGCAAAGTCCTTTCGTTAGGCTTGTGCATCAAATGTCATCTAGACAAACAGAAATATCATGTTTGTTTGCCGCAGTTCCTCTAGCTTTCTCCCTAGAAAATACGAATGTGTAGAGCTGGTGTCTCCATGTGGAACCAATTAGTGTTTCCAAGCATAAAATTAAATGTTCCCTGAAAAAAAAACATTCAAAAAAATAAAGTCCGTGGATAATATCATGAATACACAAACACAGAGGCTGTAAGAATATCTGGGATTGAATTAGCCAAAAAGCAACCGGATATTTCCGGTTTCATCCAGTCATATTCGGACAAACTGGTGTGGAATTCGTATGCAATGGACCGAAAAAATCACAGTAAAAATGGTTTTGGAGAAAGCAAAGTCTTTTCGTTAGGCAAGTGCATAAAATGTCATCTATACAAACAGAAAAAGCATGTTTGTTTGCTGCAGTTCCTCTAGCTTTCTCCCTAGAACATAAAAATGTGTAGAGCTGGTGTCTCCATGTGGAACCAATTAGTGTTTCCAAGAATAAAATTAAATGTTCCCTGAAAAAAAAACATTCAAAAAAATAAAGTCCGTGGATAATATCACGAAAACACAAACACAGAGGCTGTAGCAATATTTCGGTTTGAGTTAGCCAAAACGAATCCGGATATTTCCGGTTTCATCCAGTCATATCCGGACAAACTGGTGTGGAATTCGTATGCAATGGACCGAGAAAATCACAGGAAAAATGGTTTTGGAGAAAAGCAAAGTCCTTTCGTTAGGCTTGTGCATCAAATGTCATCTAGACAAACAGAAATATCATGTTTCTTTGCCGCAGTTCCTCTAGCTTTCTCCCTAGAAAATACGAATGTGTAGAGGTGCTGTCTCCATGTGGCACCAATTAGAGTTTCCAAAGACAAAATTAAATGTTCCCTGATAAAAAAAAAAAACAAAACAATAAGGTCCGTGGATAATATCAGGAATACCCAAACACAGATGCTGTAGCAATATTTCGGTTTGAGTTAGGCAAAACAAAACTGGATATTTCCGGTTTCATCCAGTCATATCCGGACAAAGTGGTGTGGAATTCGTATGCAATGGACCAAGAAAATCACAGGAAAAATGGTTTTGGAGAAAAGCAAAGTCTTTTCGTTAGGCAAGTGCATGAAATTTCATCTAGACAAACAGAAATATCATGTTTGTTTGCCGCAGTTCCTCTAGCTTTCTCCCTAGAAAATACGAATGTGTAGAGCTGGTGTCTCCATGTGGAACCAATTAGTGTTTCTAAGCAGAAAATTAAATGTTCCCTGAAAAAAAAATTCAAAACCATAAAGTCCGTGGATAATATCAGGAATACACAAACAAAGAGGCTGTAGCAATATCTGGGATTGAATTAGCCAAAACAAAACCGGATATTTCCGGTTTCATCCAGTCATATCCGGACAAACTGGTGTGGAATTCATATGCAATGGACCGAGAAAATCACAGTAAAAATGGTTTTGGAAAAAAGCAGAGTCTTTTCGTTAGGCAAGTGCATAAAATGTCATCTAGACAAACAGAAATATCATGTTTGTTTGCCGCAGTTCCTCTAGCTTTCTCCCTAGAAAATACGAATATGTAGAGTTGGTGTCTCCATGTGGGACCAATTAGAGTTTCCAAGGACAAAGTTAAATGTTCCCTGATTAAAAAAAAAAAAAAAAAAAAAAAAAAAAAACAATAAAGTCCGTGGATAATATCAAGAGTACACAAACACAGAGGCTGTAGCAATATTTCGGTTTGAGTTAGCCAAAACAAAACCGGATATTTCCGGTTTCATCCAGTCATATCCGGACAAAGTGGTGTGGAATTCGTATGCAATGGACCGAGAAAATCACAGGAAAAATGGTTTTGGAGGAAAGCAAAGTCTTTTCCTTAGGCAAGTGCATAAAATGTCATCGATACAAACAGAAATATCATGTTAGTTTGCCGCAGTTCCTCTAGCTTTCTCCCTAGAAAAAATGAATGTGTAGAGTTGGTGTCTCCATGTGGAACCAATTAGTGTTTCCAAGCATAAAATTAAATGTTCCCTGAAAAAAAAAAACATTCAAAAAAATAAAGTCCGTGGATCATATCAGGAATACACAAACAAAGAGGCTGTATCAATATCTGGGATTGAATTAGCCAAAGCGAAACCGGATATTTCCGGTTTCATCCAGTCATATCCGGACAAACTGGTGTGGAATTCGTATGCAATGGACCGAGAAAATCACAGTAAAAATGGTTTTTGAGTAAAGCAGAGTCTTTTCGTTAGGCACGTGCATAAAATGTCATCTATACAAACAGAAATATCATGTTTGTTTGCCGCAGTTCGCCTAGCTTTCTCCCTAGAAAATACGAATGTGTAGAGCTGGTGTCTCCATTGGCACCAATTAGAGTTTCCAAGGAGAAAGTTAAATGTTCCCTGATTAAAAAAAAAACAAAACAATAAAGTCCGTGGATAATATCAAGAATACACAAACAGATGCTGTAGCAATATTTCGGTTTGAATTAGCCAAAACAAAACCGGATATTTCCGGTTTCATCCAGTCATATCCGGACAAAGTGGTGTGGAATTCGTATGCAATGGACCGAGAAAATCACAGTAAAAATGGTTTTGGAGAAAAGCAAAGTCTTTTCGTTAGGCAAGTGCATCAAATGTCATCTATACAAACAGAAATATCATGTTAGTTTGCCGCAGTTCCTCTAGCTTTCTCCCTAGAAAAAATAAATGTGTAGAGTTGGTGTCTCCATGTGGAACCAATTAGTGTTTCCAAGCATAAAATTAAATGTTCCCTGAAAAAAAAACATTCAAAAAAATAAAGTCCGTGGATAATATCAGGAATACACAAACACAGAGGCTGTAGCAATATTTCGTTTTGAGTTAGCCAAAAAAAAACCGGATATTTCCGGTTACATCCAGTCATATCCGGACAAAGTGGTGTGGAATTCGTATGCAATGGACCGAGAAAACCACAGGAAAAATGGTTTTGGAGAAAAGCAAAGTCTTTTCGTTAGGCAAGTGCATAAAATGTCATCTATACAAACAGAAATATCATGTGTGTTTGCCGCAGTTCCTCTAGCTTTCCCCCTAGAAAATACGAATGTGTAGAGCTGGTGTCTCCATGTGGATCCAATTAGAGTTTCCAATGACAAAGTTAAATGTTCCCTGAAAAAGAAATTCAAAACCATAAAGTCCGTGGATAATATCAGGAATACACAAACACAGAGGCTGTAGCAATATCTGGGATTGAATTAGCCAAAACGAAACCGGATATTTCCGGTTTCATCCAGTCATATCCGGACAAAGTGGTGTGGAATTCATATGCAATGGACCGAGAAAATCACAGGAAAAATGGTTTTGGAGAAAAGCAAAGTCTTTTCGTTAGGTAAAAGCATAAAAAGTCATCTATACAAACAGAAATATCATGTTTGTTTGCCGCAGTTCCTCTAGCTTTCTCCCTAGAAAATACGAATGTGTAGAGCTGGTGTCTCCATGTGGAACCAATTAGTGTTTCCAAGCATAAAATTAAATGTTCCCTGAAAAAAAAAAATTCAAAAAAATAAAGTCCGTGGATAATATCACGAAAACACAAACACAGAGGCTGTAGCAATATTTCGGTTTGAGTTACCCAAAACAAAACCGGATATTTCCGGTTTCATCCAGTCATATCCGGACAAACTGGTGTGGAATTCATATGCATTGGACCGAGAAAATCACAGTAAAAATGGTTTTGGAAAAAAGCAGAGGCTTTTCGTTAGGCAAGTGCACAAAATGTCATCTATACAAACAGAAATATCATGTTTGTTTGCCGCAGTTCCTCTAGCTTTCTCCCTAGAAAATACGAATGTGTAGAGCTGGTGTCTCCATCTGGGACCAATTAGAGTTTCCAAGGACAAAGTTAAATGTTCACTAAAAAAAGAAAAAACAAAACAATAAAGTCAGTGGATAATATCAAGAATACACAAAC